>CM057342.1:363099556-364388882 GCA_030015575.1 Agapanthus africanus | reverse complement strand
ATTAGGCGAAAACAAGCATGCTAAACATTTTAACACTAAGTGAGAGGGATTACAACCTTTGTAGATCCGGTCTTTCACTTCATATGCTCCGTGTTGTGGTCCCTTCGCTGCAATCATCGGGATCCGGACTCTCGAGAGGTTCCACGAAGAGAAAGACGCAACCTTTGCTTCCGATCTTCGATACTAGGATGATCTACCTTGAAGTTTCTTTAACACAAGCTAACACTCATGAAATGATGTGAACACCCTCATCTAAATGGCAAGGGAAGATGAGGATGATGAAGTAGGATTTTTGCTCTTTTTATTTATCTTTTTCTCATAATTATTCATCACTTGGAAAAATCAAGAAAGCTTTTTCCATGAAAAGAATGAAGGAAGAAGATGAACAATGTTTGTTGAATCCATTTGTGATGAATAGGAAAAGGAGATAATGATCAATTATGCAACCATGGTTCACTTAACCATTGTAGAGAATTAACCAAGGGTTAGGGTTTGGGTTGAGTTAAGAATGAGTCACACACAAATATCTTTCACAAAACAAAAAGAAAACCTTCTAGAAACATCTAGAAAGTTTAACCCTAATCCAAACCCTAATCATGTTTAAACTCCACTAAACAAGTTGCATTATTTATCATATCATGTTACAATATTATATATCACATATATAGTTTAAACTCCACTAAACAAGTTGCATTATTTATCATATCATGTTACAATATTATATATCACATATATAATATTTATCGTAACAAAATAAAATAATACATTTAACATATATCGCATATATATCAATGTATTACCCGAGTGAGAAAAAGAATCTTTTAGTGAGCAAATATTAGTTAATGTAATTTAATATATCAAATATATTATTATACATTAAATTATCGAATCAACACTTGATCCGACAATCCGGCTATATCGCATATAACCGACTAATATTTATCCGTACCGATTCATCGAATCAACACTTGATCCGATGACCCGGCTGATATCAAATATCGCGAGAATATAATACGGTATCACATATCGCATTATCCTCGGTCCCGCACATATCACATATGTGCTCCTACTTCGTTTTGCCTGAGTCAAGAAACCTCTGTGTAAGACTCTAAAGAATCGTCAATACGCCGGCAGTAGGTGATGATCATATCAAACACCCACAAGCTGCAAGCGGTCAGCTAAACGTAACAGCTACCCAGGTATTGAGCGCTCAGAAGATCAACAAGCAAGCCTGTACATTCTCCTGTGAATCCAAACAGTAACACTCCCGTACAGTCCGGTCTCGTCGTCTGATATGTCGCATATCTCGCCTAGGGGTGGTAAACGTCAGACCCCAGTAGCTCGATAAGTCGTGTCGATATGAGGTCTATAACAGTTCGAGAAACTACTGATAACACTTACCAGTAAATCTTAGCAACCCTGGCCAGGGATTTCCGGTTATAGCCAATCGAACACAGCACAACATCAACTCCCTATACCAGGAGAGGCGAATCCCCTCCTATCGCTCATTGCCTCCATGTGATTCGGGACTGTACCCAAAAGCCACCTTTTTGCACGCCATCTTGGACGTGGTATGATGGAAATCAAAGCACAGTGGGAACCACACAAGACTCTATGACGATCTCGGGTCAACAGACTACTCTGTACCAGTGTCACCGGAGAACTGCCATCTGACGTGAGGTATAATACCATTTGGGAGTTCTCGGCGAGTCCGTCCAGTGTACCCAGTCTCCACTGAGCACCCGTACACCATCCTTGATGTCAAACACCGATGGATATGGGATCATCCATCGCCCATCATATGGGTCAAGATGCGTATACGCTAGTCTACTCTGGTGCATCGATGCCCTGTCTCGATACACCCACGACTAGGAACAATTATAGGATGTACTCGTCGACTACCGTGGCCCCACTAGTATGATCTTATCATAGTCCCAGTAGTCGAGTACATATCCTAAGGGCTTTATCAACATGTAATATAGAGACAATCAGAGTACATGTTAAGATAAAGTACAACCAGATAGCATACTATCATGTCAAGCAAGAAAGTCCTCCCTATATATGTCCTAGCATCCACTACAATATACATCGTATGTACAGTAATGGCCTCTAAGGCATACATATAACTAACATATCTATCATCAAATATATAACCTGCAGCCTATAACAATGGCTAGGGTATACCTCTAAACAGCAGTAATACTAAGTGCTCGTGTCAGTGCCTCAGGTAGCAATATATCATATGGATGAGGTATGAATGCATGAGAACGAAGAAACTGCTTTCATAACTAAGTGAGATTTCTTTTGTATATTTAAAATGAGCTATCATAATGAAATCAGCATAAACAGTGTCTAGCATCGTCGCAAAACATAAATCTCAATCTTAATACCTCAGGCGCGGTACCTCAATATCTCAAAATATCAATGTCTCAATCTCACTGTCTAGGGCGCCGTCAGTCCAGACCGGCCCCTACCATCAATTTCAAAACCACGACGGTATACTCCGGATATCCGACGCGTCGGGTAAAATCACCGGTCGGTAGAGCTCCCCTGCCAGGATCATCGCCATCCTCTGCGACCTTCTTCCCCGGGATACCGCACCGGGCCCACCATGTACCCGAAACGGTTCATCCAACTCCTCGAATCGGGTCTCGAAATCCATCAGCAAACTCATGGTGGACGACTCATACATCATGGGAAAACCGCACTTTTCATTTAAAAAGAGAGAGAAAAGAAGTTTATAAATGTTTTTGCGGTTTTCCCCCAAATCTAGGAAATCTCATGAAAATCTGAATCCAAATCATCGATGGCATGTAAAACAATGAATATAGGCATAAAAATCCATGAATGCGGCATAACAATGAATAACAATATGCATGAGTAGCAAGTAGTAACTGCAATGTCTAAACTGGCATATATGGCAAGTACACTAATATCATGTCTAAACTATTAGCTAACAAACTATGGCAATGAAATAGTATTTTCTAAAGTGTTCGTGACATGGCAATTACCGATGAAGATGTGTGTGAGCCGGCAAGTAAGTGTACGATTGGTACATACGCGTCATCGGTAATGGTGCTGGTGTCCTCACATCATGATATCAATAACGGTATATGAATCACAAACTAAGAATGTGATGCGGAACGAACAACAATAATGTGCGGGAGCAGAATACTAGACACAACGATAACTAATCTACATTTAATATAAATCTATTCTAACTACTACACTAAACTATAAGGCTGAGCTAACAGGCTAACCGAAGGTAAGGAAACCGCCTATCATCTGAGTCGATACATATATATATATATATATATATATATATTAGTCGATGATCCCGCCTCGATAATAACACATCCGATACCATATCTATAATCAGATATTCCCAAGTCAAGAGTGCGGATCAATCATCAATATATAGCTCGTACGTAAATCCGTCGTACGGCATCCCAAATCTGGGTACGTTTCAATATCACATTCATCATATTATTCATCTGGTATTCTCTTTATCAAAGATCATAATCCGGGGTACTGACCTATGTCTAGTACAATACTAATATCATCAATATAATCATGATCTGATTACTGATCGACAGTCTCGTACAAACCGATATCATCAACACCTATCATCATAAAGAAGCATACATCGACCAATGCGACCCATTATAGCTATCTTAACATATCATAACTCATATCACGATCACATGTCGACCATTTCATTTATATCACTATTCACATGGTATCGTCGTCCAAAGATCCGCTATAACATCATGACGTATCTCAAATACGAATTCTGCCATATCACCGAGCTCGCGGTCTCAAATCAAATCTCATCGACTCACCTCAAATCCCAAATACTATCCTCAAATCCAGTATATGAACACATAGTCCCATACCCATGTGAACACATAAATATATTCCATATACGCACATATGAAAGAAGAATGTATGCAAGTATGGGTGTGCGTGTATATGTGGTGCAACCACTACTCTAGGGTTTCGCAACACTAAACCAATCCAATCATACCTAGAATCCATCTTTATCATCAATAATCTCAAGCAATATATAATCAATATATGTGTGTATACGTATTCGTATACATTACCACGAACTGCGGGGGTGCTATACTCCATCCACCCGACTTCTCCCCATAGATATAAATCTACTCGCCTTGCTTCTCGTGTGCCGATGCCGATGTCGCCATCTTCATCTTCATGGCCTCAACATCATGTAGGGTACCTACAAGGATATCATAAACGCTAAAGCACATGAAAATCACATCGGAAACCAAAACGGCATACGCTACGCCCATAGGTAAAAACCTATAGTCTCGCATGCAAACACGATCAATAACCCTTTGTCGTTGACGTTCAAACGCCACCCGACAGAAACGAATCACCAAATACCAAAATCCATGCTAAAACAAGTCTTAAACCATGCACCAACACAAGAAGACTACCCCAGATTCTACCCTTGATGGAATCAGTCAAAATTGCACATGCCATGGGTCAAGTTTATAGGGTATAAGGCTACAGAACAAAAATGGATCCCAGCACCCCTGCTCTGGCCGTAAATTGCAGCCAGAATGGAATAATTGGTGGCCTGGAAGAGGGGAGAGGGGCTAGGGCTTTGGGTGGTGGTTCCTGGGTGCCTGCACATCTTACTGTCAAACCAATATTATTTTCAGGTGGCTCGGGTGATAGCAGATTTCAAAACACACTGACAGATTCACAGTTTTCCCCGATATCGATTCTATAAATCCATATTCTGGGTTCTAATCTCTAGTTTGGTCCAATGTAACTTTACAACAGAGGTTGTAGGCTCTAATTACACCTCAATTCATCTTTGATTTCAGATCAACCCTAAACCCTAACTTGAATTTTCCAAAGTCCTCAAAACACACAATATCGACATGAAACAAGTATAGATGCATAAGGAATCGAAATACTACGCTAAGGGTGCAGGAATTACCTCCTTTGGCAACTCAAGAAAATTCTTGGGTTGCTCAAAATCGTCAAGATGCTCTCTTTCTAGGTCCAATGTGTAGCTAGTGAGCATGGGAACAATATTTGTGAAAAGGGAATAGGGTTTTGGGGTGAATTTCATGGTGGATCTAGGCTTGAAGAGGGAGGAGGAAGAAGAGGGAGAGGGCAGCAGTAGCAGCACAAGGAGAGGGGAAAGAGAAAAGGGTATGAAGAATGATGGAGGAACAAGTCAAAAGTAACCCACTCTTTCTCTCTCTTCATCATACTTACCTTTTTTCTTTTCTTTTCTTTTCATATCCTTCTCACTCAATGGTCAACCCTAATCAACCATACACCCACAACATGTAAGAAAATGTAACAAGTGTGGAAAAATGATATGTGCATGTTTTGCACCAAAAATGCTAAAAACCGATTAGCGATTTCTAATCGCGATTAGCACTAAATTAGCATATAACTAACCATAAAAACCTTAAAAATTACATAATTCCTTAAAATACCCTGTTTTAGAATTTTCCAAAATTTTTCCTATTTATCGGTATTTAATTATACCGAAATATTAAAATATTCATTAAAAATTAATATTAAATTATAAAAATTCCCAAAAATAATATTTTGTTTTTTTGAAATGTTACAATCTTCCCCTGTTAAAGAAATTCGGTCCCCGAATTTAAATTTAAACCCCCAAATTTTAAAACATTTCAAATTAAAGTCCAAGTCGTCGGGGCTCCGAAATCATCAATACATAAAATACATCATAGCGCAATGCATGCGCATGAGTAATGAGCAGATAACTCAAAATTGAAACTCCGTCAAGCGTCCTGCAATCATTGGAGTCATGGTAAAGACACGAATGCCAAATCCAAGGAAAACCAATATGATATAAATCAGAACTATACATGTAAATATCAAATCTATATATGTAAATACCTAAAGGAAATGCTTGCCAAATCTTTTAAAGTCGTTGTGCAATGCGCATAACACTGCACAGTGGCGGACGTCTATCATAAGAAAATAACCATATATGTATATATCTTTTATTTAATATGTATGTTCCGCAGTTTTGGAAACAATTTAGAAGGGTTTTCTTGTTTTAAACGTTTCGTGTCATATCAGACACGTGGGTAAATACTGAGACTATAGCTCGCTTTTTGGAAATCCCCTTCAATAACTATCCATGCATGCAAAATATATTCAGGTACTGTCCTCTGACTAGTCCTGCTCAGTATGAAAACAATAATAAAACATCAAAAAAACATACTGCTCCATAAGAAATCAATCCCAAAAATGTATATATAAATACTACGTGCGTCTGGTGCACACGGAAATCAAAATCCATATATGTGCCATACATGTGCACAGAAACAACATCTAGGTGCAACGGGTGTGCACGAAACATCTGTCATAGGCAACGTGTGTGCCTGACAGCAAAATCAGGTGCATCTGACATGCACGAAGAATCTCGATTTAGTGCATCCGGTGTGCACCAAAATCGCATCTCATAACATGCGCCCAACATGCGTGAAAACCCAAATCAGGTGCATCCATCATGCACGAAATCATGAAATCCAATATCAAGCGCCGAACATGCGCAAAATCCCATCAGGTGCACAAGGTGCACAAAACAAATATCAAGCATCACAATCGAAATCGAAGTCCAGTGCATCTAAGTGCACAAAATGCGTATCACTGCACTGCAAGAATATGTGAACTATACCGAGTGCAAAAACCAAATCGTGTGCATACATATGCACAAAATCAACTCACTGTATGAAACCTATAAAATCATAAACATGTGAAACCAAGGCACGAAGACGATATCAAGTGCAACAACTGTGCAAAAATCGTAAATACTCAGTAGGTGCAACCATGGTGCATGAAAACAAATATCATAAAACTCAATCATCAAAATCAGTCACGCGAATAGATCGCCCAAAATACCGAAATCAAGTGTGGCAGAATAGTCCCGCTCAAGCACATTCTCTAAGAGTCTCTGGCCAACTGTCGTGGTCACTCATAGCATGTCTCGTCGACGATCCTGAAATCTGGCCTGCTGGTGTGCGTAACATGACCACTCCTGGGTCGAAGTCTTCTCGTAATTTATTCCAGAAAGGTCCTGTCGAGGTCTCTCCCAAATCTCGTCTCTGCCGAACTGTCTGGAAGTCATCGTCCTTTACTATATATGTTTCTTGTTCCGGAACGGCTGCATACTCATCGCGACTCCTTCTGGAAGGTATATCCAAGTACAATGCCTCGGCATGCGTATTGCATCACTGATGTCGGCGGAGTGGAACGTCATCTTGTCCAGATCTTGTACGAACCTCTTATTCCACTTTTCTCTAATTTCGACTGCTTCGGACTCGTCTCGTCGTGGCTGCATGGACTGAGCTCCAACGGCTATCCTCGTATCTGGAGTCTCTCAAGAAGCGCATCTCACCACCTGGAATCCGAATGAAGTCGAACCATTTGATCGATTCGTCAAAACCTCATAATCCCCCAAGAGCTCAACATCTTGGGTACAGTTTAATAGTATCGAGTACATACCACAGTATTGATGGTCCAGCCGTAGAAGGGCAAACCCAAGCCTTACTAATGGCGCCGCGGAACGGCCGCAAACCCTAAGGTTCAAAGGCTTTCACACGGTCATTATGTCGAGTTAGGGTTTCATTCTTCTAGAGGGTCCATAGAATTGCCTGCATGTCTTTTCGAATACTTTAAACTTGGAATAATAGGTTTCTGACATTCGATTGTCTCTGTCGACTCTCAACGTCTCTGCGTGAAGTCGTCTCTAGCTGGAATCAATCTCTCCGATGACCTCACATCGGGGTAGCGAACGAACCACATGTCCTAGTCATTCATCCTCGGTGAATAGCGACCTTCTATCATCTCTTTGTACAACTCGTACTGCAATAGCTCCAACATTTGGGGCGATATCTCGTCAATCGCAGCACAACTGGTTCACTCGTCTGCACGTTGAGCGGTGCCTCAATCATCATGAATACGCAATACATCAACGGTTATCAAAATTTGGCTGGCCTCTATCAGTGGCCTAATCCTCTGGTGCTGATCTGCACATTCGGGTAATCTCATACAGCGACCCATCAAACGCTCGTGGCGTGAAAACACAATAGAAAGGCACATCTTTGCAATCATGTCGCCGGAATTACGCCATGGTCAGTCCTCGTTCGCAACGAGCTCGTGCTGACCGCAACTCTAGCCGTAGCTCTCCCTGCCCGTAATCATGGCAGCAAAACCATAAACTGGTACCGATGAGGCTAGATCAGGAATGAATATAATACTGAGCAAAGAAATATACATCTTAAGGCTTCTTAAGTAGAGTAGCGTATCGTAAATATGCCGCGGAATATACGTACGGTACGTCACTCTACTCAAACTACCTACACGATCAATGATTTGGAAAGGGAACGCATGTCTATTATACCCTACGCTTCTGCGGTAGGCTCTATAATTTATGCGATGTTGTGCACCAGACCAGATGTAGCTTACGCACTGAGCGTGGTAAGCCGGTATCAGTCAGACCCAGGGGAGAAGCACTGGATAGCAGTAAAGAAAATTCTCAAGTACCTGAGAAGGACTAAGGAGATGTTCTTGGTTTACGGCGGAAAAGACCTCGGGTGGAGGCCTTTGCTGATTCCGGCTTCCAGAGTGATAAGGACGATTCCAAGTCCATGTCAGGTTATGTCTTTACCCTCAATGGAGGGGCGGTGTGCTGGAAGAGCTCCAAGCAGGACACCGTTGCTGACTCGACTATGGAAGCGGAGTATATAGCTTCTTGCGATGCCGCAAAAGAAGCAGTCTGGATGAAGAAGTTCCTAACAGAACTTCAGGTGGTTCCTACCATAGTTGATCCAATACCTCTGTATTGCGACAACAACGGAGCTATAGCTTTAGCGAAGGAACCAAGGTCCCATCAGAAGTCCAGACACATCTTAAGGCGGTATCACCTCATCAGGGAGATCATTGATCATCAGGAGATCGAGGTACGGAAAGTTGCTTCTGAAGAGAACATTGCTGATCCATTCACGAAGGCCCTACCTCAGATTCAGTTCGAGAGGCTACTCGAGATCATCGGTCTTCGATATGCCAGTACATGGCCCTAGTGCAAGTGGGAAATTGTTAGTGTATATGCCCTAGGGGCCATTATTGTATCATACTAGTTTGTATATTACTTAATGGAAGCTTAGGATATTCACATGTATATAACAGTCTTGCTAAACATGGTAGTATGCTACTTGGTTTTTCTATCTTAATATATGAGTATACGTATTGATAGAGCTCTTAGGATCTTGCTTGACTACCAGCGTTGTGATGGCAGTCACACTAGTGGGGGCTGGGTAGTCTACAAGCACATCCTTATTCAGGTCCCTAGTCGTTGGATTATCGAGACGGGGCATCGATACTCCGGAGTAGACTAGTGTGTACGCTTCTCATCCCAGTTGGGGAGATGGTCTGTCCCACAGCCGTCAGTACGTCGTACTGGAGATAGTATGCAGGTGCTCGTTAGGTTATGGGTACACCGGACAGGACTCACAGTGAACAGTTCCCAGGTGACATGAGTACAGCATAGTCCGCAGACTTGACACTGCTACTTCGCCTTGAGTGTGTCCCACTGTTCTTAGATTGCTACCCTACCACGGCTCAAAGGAGTCATGCAAACAGGTAGCAGTTGGGTGCAGTCCTGAGCACTTGGAGGCAGTGGCGGTTAGACAGGATTCGTCTCTCCCGGTATTGGGGGTTGATATCGCGCTGTGTCAGAGAGCCATTACGCAAAGTCCCTGGCCAGGGCAAGCGAGATTTGCTGGTAGGTTCCAGTAGTTTCTCAGGGTGTAATGGGCTTCACTCCGACACGACTTATACCGCTATTAGGGGACTGACGCTTGCCGCCCCCTAGGCCCGATATGCGATAGTCTTGGACGAACGGACCGGACTGTATGGAGATTGTCACATCAGACTCAGTAGGAGTTCGGATGGGTTTCCTCATCGGCCTTCTTATCGACATCTACCTGGGGACCGTTACGTACAGCTAGTGCCGCTTGCGGTCTGTGGTTAAACCCACTGCCAGCGTAGTAGTCGAGTCTCTAGAGTCCCACACAGAGAGTTTCCCTACTCCGGGCGAAACGATATAGAGGTCGTATGGTTTTACGACAAGGGTTCGGACGCATACGTGTGTTTACGCACGTACGACTTTCGGACAGTTTTTACCAGTCGGCTTTGGTTTAAGCCAGTTACTGGTATCCGGTTATTGGATTTATACATTCTAAAGTTTTTCCGTATTTTTGCGGAAAGGAGGGGCGTTCTCGTAATCGCGCGAGAAGCTTCTAAAAGGTGGTGACTAAGGGGGTTTAGGTGGCATATACAATGAATGTGATTAGTGAGTCATATGGATGATTCATCCATGTCATTAATGCATCATAAATGCTTAATGACTCATGGAGTTGAATCATCACTAGATATTATAAAGCATGGTTGTTAAATTGATTTATTTTCTTTTCTTGATAAAAAGAAATGCTTGATATATATTATCATAACTCATTATCTCACTTCATTATTATGTTCATCTTCTCTCTCCTCAAGCTCTCCCTCTTCAAACCCTAATCCTCCCCTCTCATGTGTTGAGTACAAGGATTAGTTAGATTAATTAAACCATAACCCTCACTCTATATCACCTAGCTTCTTTGATTAGCACTTAAAGAAAGTTAGTTGCTTCAAGTTTAGAGGCTAAGCTTGGAGTAAAGCTCTCGGGTGGATCGTCTACTACTTCGAGAAGGCCGAAGAGGAGGTGGAGTTCGCAAAGACGAAGGACACGATTCGTTAGGTATAATCCCTAAACATAGTAGTATAGAACTTCTATGTTTCATGTTAGTTATCGTTTAGCTTCGATTCGTGCGGTTAGTCGATGTTTAAGCAAGAAACAAGATCGTTTTTCATATTTCCGCCTCCCCGCAAGTCGTGGAGTGGTGTACATCGACTTACAAAGCCATGCTAGAGTCCGGAAGATCACTACTTGGAGCGAAGGGACAACTACACGAAGCTATTGAAGTGAAGGACCGGCCTACAAAGATTGTATTCCTAGTTCACTTAGTTGTAAAGATATTTACACTTTGTATTGTCTAAATCTCTAGTAAAGATTCTTGGTTAGGGTTCTTTTAGCATGAAAAAATTTTAATTCGGCATGGATGATGCCACCTGAAACCTTACTGTCGTGCTTAGGAACCCTACATGTGCGACATCGACTTACAGTGAGCGCGCGGCGAATGTTGGGACGGCGGCCTAATCTTCCATGAGATTTGATCAGTCGAAAATAATGTATATTTTAGCCGGCAATTTCCCTAACATTTGCATACATTTAGAAGTGTTCGGCGTTCATATTCTACATATTAGCAAATCTGTCACAAAATATGAGATTGCATGTATTAGACTTTTAAACCGACACTTTAAGGGAAATTAACTGCATTTCATGGCATCGCATCATTTCTGTATTTGCGCAACACTTGTCTTGAGATCTGTGCAGGAAATACGGAAGAAAAGCAAAAGAGCTGATCAAATATACGCCAATTAAATCATTTCAGATCTGGTAGCATTTCAGATGGAGAAATACAAATCAATACATCAAAAGAAGGCCCATGAGACATACCAAACAAGTAACAGAAGAATAGAATCCCAAAGCCCACAAGCAGCCGCGGATCCGCGGCAGGAACCTACTTGGGCCGCGAAACCGCGGCTGTTTGGACACCTCAGCAATTCATTTTCAGTGCAGAATCTCTTTCTCTGGGCCCACAGTCAATTTTGATACGTCAAATTCCATAATTATCCAGAAGCTACTGCCAGATCAGCAAAGAAAATTAAGGAAGGCTGATCCTAATTAAGCTCCTAGTTAATCCTCTTCTAGAAGCTCCTCCTAACTAATTACATCTAGAAGCTTCTCCCCTAACTAACTTTTGGAGGGAAATTTGAATTTCTTCAACAAACTTTAGGAGGGAAACTAAGAATTTGAAATCCTAGATCTAGGGTTAGTTATCTATAAATAGGAGCCTAGATCTAAGGGTTAGGGGTTCACTCATTAGTTCACTCATTAGTTGTTCATTAGTTGTTAATTCTACACCGTTTTCTTCCACAAGTCTCGTGACAAGGCCTGTGCGAAACCCTAACCCTAATTCCATTCCAAATTCAAGATCTTGAGTACCACATCAAGTGAGAAGCCTTCAACCTTTTAGGAGCCGAGCCGATCTTCAATCGGGAAAGTGATCCAAGCCGATCCGCAATCCACGGAGACGAGCGAAGCCAAATCGACGATCAAGTTCTTCCTCTTGTAGTTCTTGAGCGAATGTAACTAAATTGTTGATATAAATAAAAGGTGAAATTCTTTTATCTTGCTTTCTTTTAATTCTTGCATCATGATTAGATCTCAATTTGTAATTGTTGCTCTTGTTGTGATGTGTGAGTAAAACTCCGCTCGTAAAGGAGTCGAGACGATTGTAGAATGATGATGTAACAAATCTTTATACTATTTTTAAGTCCTACGAGTTTTGTAAACCCTAGCAAGTTCAAGAATCGATGACCTAGTTTCGTTGCGATACTTTCTTGAATGTGATCGCTCGAAAGTAGGGATCTACGATCGTTTCTTGAATTTACTAGAGGCTAGAATACGAATGATATCAATGAAAGAACAAGAGATAAGATGAAACCCTAGTTTCACAAGAAGTCTCTAATTCTCATCGATTATCATCGATCTAGTATCAATTCATCGAAGGATAAGAATACGTAATTGTAAGATTACATCACATCTATAGATCCGATCGATTCCTACGAGCCTCATTTCGATTCTTGAGATTTGGTTTGGAAAAATCATCAAACGATCAATTCTTGATTCTATCTTTTAATGCTTTCTTAGATCTAGTTTTTTCTCTTTCTTGAACTTTAAATACAAATCTTGAATTGTTTGTTTTCTTTTCATTAAAGTTTCAACTCATCTAATTCGAAAGACGAACGATTACACTTTCCCTGTGGACGATCCGCACTCACATACAATCTACAATCCGACACCGTAGTTGATTGCGGTCAAATAATTTTTGGTTGTGATTTCTTTACAATTTCACATACACATCGAGAATACTTTTCAATCAAATGGCGCCGTTGCCGGGGACTATTTGATTCGATACATCCGATCAAGAATTTATCATCAATCAATGATGCCACCTGAAACCTTGCTGTCGTGCTTAGGAACCCTACATGTACGACATCGACTTACAGTGAGCGCGCGGCGAATGTTGGGACGGCGGCCTAATCTTCCATGAGATCGGTGTGTGGAGCTATCTGGCGTCCAGCGGGTCATGGAATCATTCGCCGCATGCGGGTCATGGTAGCCGGAGTTGGCACGCCGGTGCTCGGTGACGCTGGGCCGAGCTTGCGTGAGATCAAGGTCCTGGGCATGCCCCTCGGTCCATTTTCGGACGTCGTTATCCTGAGAATAGGGAACTACGGCTTGATGGGTATGGCTAGCCGCTTGAACGCGGACGAGCGCATTCACCATAGCCATGAGTTTGTCGATCCGAGCAGATAAGGCGCCGATGACATTAAGAAGGGGAGTAGAACCATTCCCACCTCCGTTATGGAGGGCGGGGCGGTTCGTATTGGGATTGTCGCGGTCGTCGCTTACCATCGGGTCGAGAGCGGAAGATCAACTTTATGGGTTGAGAAGCTTCTGAAAGTTCCCACAGACAGCGCCAACTAATGTAGGTTGCGATCTCGCTCAGTTGTTGTCCTCCGTCGATCCGGCGAGAGCGATCTTACGCGGCTTAGATTTGATTTGAGAGTTGTTGTGTGTGGATCTCAATGGGTTGGTGTTGACGCCGAGCTATCTGTAAAGAAAGTCCCGGGATGGGTGACCATCGTAGAACCCTACGACGATCAAGTTAGTACCGTAGAATAAAAGCACAGTAGCGGCGTATTGGAATGAATTCAAGTTACCAGAGTCGTCTGAAATAGGGGTTTATATAGTGGTCGCGTGGAGCGAGCCGGCACGAGATTCCCGCCGTCAATTACGCCCCTCGTTACATCCGCGTTGATGGCGGGATCCGCTCATTAATGAGGGAACGCGCTCGCGAGGGACATGGAACGTGGGGCGGCGGATATCTCTCTTTGGAGAGATACGCGGAGCCGTTGCAGGGGTGTTTGGGCTCCGCGCTCCCGGTTGATCGGGGAAGCCGAGGAAGCTCGGCCTGTCAGATGGCTCGGAGGCGAGCCGGGAGGCCGAGGAATGTCTCCGATGCATCAGGCTTATTCCAGATCCGCAGCACCTGGGACACGTCATTAGCTACGTGTCGTGATCTGTGGAATTCCCACTTGTGAGTATCATCAAACAGTAAACTTATTCTGATCAACATGAGAATGTCGGATTCTATCTAGACATTTACCGTCCTCCTAACTATATTTAAGCAGCCTAATATTTTAAGTTTGTTATTCCTGTCAGACGAAAAGAAGTCCATCATATCAAAGCTTAATAAATGACATATCGAAGACAATAATGTCATCAAGTCAAAGGGATTATGTAACTGTTTAAATTCTCTATCTCATATGTGTCATATCCTAGAGAATTTAAACATGGTCTTGTATTACATGTATTACAATATGTGCTCATGACACACATATGGAGAATCTCCATTCTCGGTGACTGGAACACATCACCACATCTAACATGTTAGTATCATGCATAATAGCATGTTATAAATCTAGCTATCCCATATTAGTTATACACTTAGTACTAATTTAAGAAATCACTAGATTAGATCATATCTCCATGTAAGCGACACATCACAACACATGATCTAACAATACGATTTCTAGAGATATTATAACAATTATAAATACATATAACCTAGTTAACCAATTACCATTAGTGCAACTATAAATTCATATTAATATTTAATAAATATTACAAAAATTGTATTAGATGTGTAAGGGCACATGTAACCACTCTAGCAATTTGGTTTAAGTTTTTTCTACAAAAAATAATGATGTCTGAAAAATAGATTTAAAAAAATAATAATGTTTAATTTTTTCATTTTCTTGATATAAAAGGAATTAATATCTCCATTTTCGACACGTTGACTGACCTGGAAAATTTTAAATGTGATTTAGCGTTCATCGAATACATGCAAAAATTGGATAAAGGCATAAATTCATAGACTTATAAGAAATAGTTTTTAAAGATAATGAAGAATTTTTTTGGGATTGTTGAGAGAATTTGGGTTGCTTTAAAAATTTGCGAGACGATAGTATTTAGTGGAAATGCTTGTCATTTCTGCAATGACATATATTTCCTTAATTCTAGACACGTGGAACACCTGCTAGTTAGTTAGAGTTATCCTAAGAGGTGGAGTTGGTTATCATTGTTAGTTTGCAATGGATGTTACTTTGGGCCTAGTTTGATTCCTACTACATTGGGGCCCAACTTCACAAACTTCGGCATACATCCATGAATTGAAAACTCGATTTTGCTGAGAAGAAGCAAAACTCAAGTCCCAGTTCAAGAAAGAACTCATCAAAGAAGAGGGCATGATGCCTGATGTGCTCGCAAATGGCAGAGCTTCCTGCTACAAAGTAATCTCTATCTTTTCTCTCTCTCTTTATCAATCTCTTTTCTCCCTTTATCACTAACAAAACCAAAGAACTCAGGCACGAGACGCTTTCTACGCGTGTCTAGACAAAGAATCCAACAAGAAGCCCACCGAGATCGCCACCGTCGGCCTCCTCTACCCCGCCGAGTGCAAGAAAGCCAGGGCTGATTTCGAAAATCAATGCCGGCCCACCTGGGTATTTTTTTATTAAATTCAATTATTATTTGCCCTTTCTTTGTTGATTAATTATTCTAGGTTTTGATTGTGATGAGATTTATATATGATTGATCAGGTGAAGCACTTTGATAGGCAGTACTGTGCGAAGAAGAGGGTGCAAAGGCTTCTTGATGACGAGGGCGCGCGTAGAGGCAAGCCCTAGTATTTTTCTTTACTGGTGACATTATTACTTTTTGATAAATTGATATCTGATGTTTTGGCTGAGTTTAGGGTTCTGGTGTAGTGGCAATTGAAAGTTGCTTGCGATTATAATAGAAAAAGATTGCATTTTTTTAAAGTCAATTTAATATATGCAATGGGGCATTAGACTTTATCTTATCAGTTTAATTTTGATTGAAAATAAAACTTGTTTGGGAAATAAGAAGTAATTTATTCTATATATTTTTATTTGCTCTATCAGAGAGGAAACGACGTGGAAAGTGAATGACCGAGACAACTGGTTTTTTGAAAGGGTTATCTTATTTTTAAACTAATTGTCTCAAAATAGCCTACAGATATAGCAATTTCCTTCTGATAGAGAAAATAAAAATCACTTCTTTTCAGTATTAGCTTTTTGAAATATATCATTGAAGGATTAGAAGAAGATGAGAACAATTGGTGTCTTTTTAAAGGGAAAAGTGTGCAAGACTCTTGACATGCCCGTCACATGCAATCATAAAAAATAAGAACACCTATGCTAATACAATCTCCTTGACTAAAAGAAAAAAACAAAAAATGGAGAAGAGACATTATATACAAGAAAACGATAAAAAGAACCAAAACCAACTTTAAACACTTCTAACGAGACAAAACAACCACTAAATGAAACTTAAGGCATGAAGAAGTAGCTCTGACATCCAATCCAAAAAATTGCATGGCTCTTATAAGGCAAACACAATTGAATTAAAAGAAAATCCTTTAGTACTCAAACAAAGTTCTGGTTTGGAGTTGGGAAGATCAGCCATTAATCAACTAACTTTTATTTGCTAAACATGAAAGAAGATATCAAAATAGTAAAAAGAAAAATGTAAAAAAAAGTATACATAAGAAGAGAATGTAGTAACATGAAGAAAGAATGAAAGAGGGGGAAGATTACAATTAAAAGAGGAATATAGATGTAAGGATGTTTTGAGACAAATATTTGAAGTATAATCTTTAACATAAGATGCATAACATGAAAACAATCATCTATATCAATTTGAAGAAAAATAAAATTTAACAAGTCATGATATGATTAGAACAGTTGGTGCATTGAGTTAGAGAAAGAGAGGAAACAGAACTTTAAGTCTTGTTCTAATGTTTTTATTTGGAGGAGCTAGAGCTTTGAATCACAAAGACTATTGGTATCTTCACTTTTAATCAAGGTTCGAGAAATCGGCTATGTTTCGACCATTTCGGACCGGTATCGGAGGAGACCAATCCGAAACTACCCCGAAATCTCGGTTTTGGCCAAAACCATGTCATATCCATATTTTAAGTCAAAAATCACTAAAAATAAACATGAAAAATTCAGCTTTAAACCCAAAAATATCAAAGCAAGCATTAAAAATTACCTTCAAGAGTGGAATCAAAGCTTGGGACAAAGGAAAAGAGAAGATCAAGAGGAGAACGAGCGATCCAAGAAAAATCGAGTGGATTTTGATGTAAATCGATTGAATATGGGCATCTCGAGCAAATCTCGTTATGAGAGAAAGGCGGCGGCTTCAAGAGAATAGGAACTAGGGTTGTTTTTATTTTTGTTTAGGGTTTATTTTATGGAATGAGTTGTTGGGTTTAAGTTGTGGGCCACTGTGCTTATTCATTTGTGCTATGGGCTTGGATTTTAGATTAGTTTATTAATGGTATTGGGTATATGTTTGCTATATGGTAATGGGTTAGAAATAAAGGTTATTGGATATTGAATTTGCATTTTGCTAGTTTATTCCCTAATTTAGGTAAATTAATGGATGTGAATTATATTTATTATGCATTTCTTATCCCTTTCTACTTATATATATTTTTTATTTTTCTTCTCCTTTTCCGTTTCATGAACTTTTCAAAACAACAACTGAGCCTTTTATCCCAAGCATATGGGGTAGGCTACATGAACCAATATGAGAATCACGCCGGGTCCAGCACATGAATCCTCTGTCTCCACTCACTTCTATTTCTTGTAGGCATTTGCAAGTTTGAGTTGCCATATGGACCATACTCCACCCATAAAATTGTTCTCTCTACCCGATTGTTCATCTTTCTCGTTCTAGTATTTTATTTTATTTTTTGGCTTTTTCAAGCAGCTGTATGATGAACCACCCCTTTCGTTTGTTGGGTACCGAATTGAAATCTTTTATAAAATCTAGTTTAGTCATCCGCAAGATTAACCAACTAATCTTCGAAGTAACCTCTTAAAAGAACATTATTAAATCATACAACTATATATAAAATTTATGGAGCTTTATTGCTCCACATCTCCTTAACTATTTTATATCTGAGAGTAAAAAATATGATGTTGGCATCATATAGAGGTTATCATATTTGGCATCTTCCTGATAACCTTACAGGTTGATGTAGCAACATTGTCAAGAAACTCCTAGTTTTAATTTTTTGAACTATTGTATGTTATACCAAGCTTTTTTTCATTGGCACTCCAATGACGTTTAAAATGATGAAATTGTGGTAAATATTACCAGTTGCAGTATTGACACTTTTATGAGAGATTTCGAGGCTTGGTTATTGTAGGTAATAGTATTAACTTGTTTCCAAGACTGAATATATGGTGAGATGAATTACTCAGATACGTAAGCTTCATTATGGTTGGACTGGACTAAATACCACACTTTGGTGTCAGTGCCTTGGTAACTAGTGGGGAAATGACATCAACTAAAGAGCACTCGAAGATTAAACCAATAGTAACTTGAGGCGGAGACTATGGATGGGAATAACTTCATTGTAGTTGCTGTTACAAGTTACTGCTCTGGTGTAATGTGCTTTGTCAAAATGATGGTTTTGTTGCCATATTTGATTGATTTCTTTATTTGGGAAATGTTATGGCTATGATTTGTTGTTGTAAATGATGTCCAAGGTTTGATTTTGTCTTGAATTTCCAATAGTTTATATCACGTTTGATATTTATGTCCAAGATGGCAAGTTGCAGATCAATTTGGTAGTCTCTGTTCCCGTTGTGGAACAAGCCTAGTACTTAACTGAAGTTTCATCTTCCAAAAAACAAAACAAACAAACAAACAAACAATCAAATAAAGGGGGATACTTGTTCTAGTCAAGCTTCAAGACTCTAACTTCGATTGATGAAAGTTCAGATCCGTAGATCTAGCCCAAATTAGTATTGTCGTTTGAAAGGGAGGACCGAGTCTTTCTGATAGCTAGTTCGACAAAGATTCCACATCAAGCTGACAACTTGAGACTTGAGAGCAACTAGTTATCTACCTAAAGGGACTTGTGCGACTGGCTATCAGTATTATCAAGGCAGTGGTTTGATCACCAGCACATCAATTCGATGATCAGTGCATTAAGTTAGATTGGCAATTAGTTTGGGTGATATACTACAAATCGTGTTTGTCATCGATGTATTAAGTTAGAGTGGCACTTGGTCTCAGTTCTGTAATAGTGAATTATTACCTTGTTTTGATCAATTGGAGTTTGTTGATACCGAATATGCTCTAGTGTTAAATGGATAAGCATTCCTTTTTTATTATCTCATCTGTACAAGAGACTGGTTACTTGCTGAAAAGCAAGAACCTGTCTCCTGAGGCATCATTGTAATTACATGGTACGGATTTGATATACCGTATCTAGGTTTTATAGTAGTAAATTACTACCTTGCTTTGAGCAACTTTAGCTTCTTGAGTTTGAATATATTGTAAAATGGGTTTGCATTCTCTCTTTATCATTGCATCTGTAAGAGAGAACAGTTATTTGCTAATAAGTCAAAGCCTGAAAATATAACTGCCAGTTTCTATAAGTTTCATCAGTTAACCATTTGTTCTGCTATCGTAGGGGCTAGGGGCTATGGATATATTCATGCAAATCTCTAAATTATCTTAGTATTTAAAAAAAAAGAATTGCATGCTTTGATTTGTTTTTCTTAATGGTAGATATTGCATGGATATATGGTAATAGTAGGAATTAAGTTCAGACCCAAGCTTTAGTGCCATTCCCCTGATATTCGAGCTTCTGGAGTATAAAGGGGAATAAATTGAGGGATTATGTGTGTGCACACGCACAATAAAAGTGAATAATATTTAATAGCTGCTCTAAGTTTAATTGCTGTTTCTTGGTGGCAAGAGCTTCCACTCATCAGTCATGATCAGGAAGGTATTTTTCTGCATAGCAACCTCTCTGCCGTCTACATTTTTGTCTATCAGGATTGCAATTAGGACCAAAAAAATATATTGAAAGCTTGCCACAGGGTTACAAGTTTTGGTGAATTTTTCGTATCTGACTCAGTTTATTTGGGTGATACTTTTTTTGCTAATGATGTGATGTTGCAATTAGGACCAAAAAAATATATTGAAAGCTTGCCACAGGGTTACAAGTTTTGGTGAATTTTTCGTATCTGACTCAGTTTATTTGGGTGATACTTTTTTTGCTAATGATGTGATGTTAGGGGGATGTGGGGGATATATATATATATATATATATATATATATATATATATATATATATATATATATATATATTGTTTTTATATTGAGTTGCTGATGCTTGATTCTATGATTGGAGCTGTATATCTCCTTTCTGTGTTTTCTTTTCAGATCAAGTATTTTCCAGTTCAACCAACTGTTTCTGGTGATGAGTTATGGAGTCTTATACTTCTACTCATTGTTAAAACTTTTTTTACATTAACACTCATCGACTGATTCCAATTAATCTCCCATCCATGTGATGTCTCTGAACCTTTCTGCCCCTCTATCTCCTGCTTTTGTGAAACATAAGTTCTGATATTTTGATATAATTTCTTAAAATTTTCCAGGGCATGTAATGTATTCATCAAGTATTAGTTAATATTCATTAAGGCATTATTTAATCGTTCTCAGACCATTTCCACCTTCAATTTGTTCTCTTTTTTTCTCTAATTATGAGGGGTATCCTCTTCCAAATAGAGGGACAATTCTTGTAATATGCTTTCTGAGAGATTGACTTTTCATATGTGAGTGCTTGTATCAGTCTCTAACATCCTCTTCACGTCTAATTGTAATATATCAGTTTGGTATCAGTCATTACAAAATCTCTTGGCCGTCATATTTGGTTCGGTGTCCACAACCATCACCTCCTTCAATCAACATTTCTCGAAACAACTCTTTGTCTATGAGAGGAACTAGGATCAGGTTCAATTTTTGCACCTCAATTATTAGCTGGTCGGATATTTCAGAGAGTTGGGTAAATGGATTCATATCTGATTGCCTTGACCCTATTTTATGGGACAATTAAAAATAGCGAGTATTGGTGATAACTAGTATTTTGATTTGGGATGATTCTAATAGTTGTATATCTTCTTTCATCGTTTTTTTGAGTTGTAAATTTAGTTTTTCCTTTTTTTTCTTTTCTTAAACAAACTCATTGACTTGTCTAATTTCAATTTTCCTGTTTTTCTGCTAGACCCTTCAAGAAATGAGTCGAGATTGGTTGAGGGTTAGCTCAATTCCTATTCCTGTTGCGTGCTTCACAAGGAGGAAAATCAATATATTGGCTCCCTCTTAGGAAATTCCTCAATGGATTGTTCTTCACTCAATAATTGATGTAAGTTGAGCATTACTTCAAGTCCTTATCATTGTTTAAATAGTATTTAATGTGATGAAATTTGTTCCGACCTTTGTGCTCAGTTGGTGAAACCAGTTGTACCTTGTGAAATGATTGTATCGCTTGTTTCAGCCAGTTACTGATTCAGCACTCCGTAATTTTAATTTATTGCTAGTTTCAGCATTTACCTTGTTCAATTATTCCGCCATTTCCACGATCTACTATAAACTCAAACACATGATTACTATCACTAGATAATACATGGTTACTGCATTTAAGCCTCATGTAATACATTCTATGTGATACTTCAAGGTCAAGGGGGCATGAAAAGAGACCATAGCAGCAGCACGTAAACTCGCAAGTGTAGATCTTCATATTTATCATTAACTTAATGTCTCAGATGCTGGATTATCTCTTAATTCTCTGTATTAGCTTTATATCTTCCTTTTTCTTCTAGAAGGTACATCAAAAGCTTAAATAGCATCAAAAGTAAAACTAAGAATAGTATGTCTAGATTACAGGAATATTAAAAATTTAGGTTTTTTTATATACATCCACCGAAAATCTCATATTTTCAAAAACTAACCATAAAAAATAATTATGTTGAAAAACAACCACCAAAACCAAAATCTAATTGTTAACTTAATACAACCTTCTATTAGTTTAACTTGGATTCAACCCTGCTTAGGATATAACCATGGTTAGATGATGCCAGTCATTGTCTAAAATACCCCCATCTTCTTTATTTTAATCACGGGTTTCAAAACCTAGCAAAGCCCTCAAAAATCATCCACCAAATGTATGGGTTCTCCTTCTCCTCATCCTCTTTCCTCCCACACATCCCCCTCAAAATCTACGCCTTAGGTTAGGGTTTTCACTAGACAATAATGAGATGGTTGGGATCAAGGTACGGTGGCAGAATCAACAACATCATCATTATCGCATAGCTTCTTCTCGTTGTCTTCTTCATTCAGCTCCCTCCATCTCTCATTCTCTTTTGTACTCCACTCGTTTGTGGTTTTGTGCCCTCTTCCCTATCAATTTGCTTTGATAAATTATGGTTTTAGATTAGAGTCTTGTTAACTTCATGCTAATATGTTTTTTTAATGGCGGGTTTCGATAGAACTTCTAGCCATGGTTGTCATTCGAGGGCTTGCATGTTCTCAAGCCAGTATTTGATGAGGGTGTTCCATATGAATTTGGCAAGGGTTAAGGTTGAAGGATATGTGAGTTGTGAATTTGGCTAGAATGAGGGTGTTCTAATTGGGTTAATTTTGCTGATTTTTTTCTTTGTGATTTTTGAGATGAAATTCATTGATTTTTGCTTTTTGGATTGATTTTTTGTTGATGGAGTTTAGATTCATGCTCATGTCATCTAATTTTGGTTCTCTTCCTTGTAAGGTTTTCCAATTTATAACAAATTTAGCCAAATTTTCTCTATTTTCCTCGTGGGAGTAGGAGAGGGTTTGAGAAAATAAAATAGGTATAGTGCTCCTGCCAAAGGACGGCATGTAGTGGTGGTGCAGTTTGGATGGAGATGGGACCCTACTTTTGAAGAGTGTATATAGTCATTGGAGAGGCCAAAAAGTCATTTTGCCTTCCCTAACGTCTAAATGAAACAGAGTTATCATTCAAATTGACTAGAGGGTTGTATTTAGTCAAGTTAAAGGTTTTGTTGGTTATTTTTCAAAATAAATATTTTTGATTGTTGTTTTTGAATATATGAGATTTTTGGTGGTTGTATGTCAAAAAAAAAATAATACGGATTTATGATTGTCATGCTCTCAATTTTTGTCAAGTTGACAATCTGCCCTAAAAATTTCCAATCTTTTATGAAGCGAAAATTCATAGTTAACTCCATTTTGATGGGAAATGTCTTGAATGACGGTGACATTGGTGATCGCAAACTATAGCATATCTCTCACTTCATTAATTCAAAGAAAGCGAAGATGAAATTTAGCTTTGTTCTAAAGACTGGAAAGAGTGGCATGGACCAGTTATCGAATATTTTGGTTTGTTTTAGTATTATATCAGTGTTTCCATTTCTTGAAACGATGACAAAGTTTAAAAGTCCCTTGATAATGTAAGTTATTTAATGTAAAGGATTACTTATGAAAGGCAGAGCATGTTAATTATAAAGGCTAAGTGAGGATATTATCACATTTGTTCTCATATTTTTGCATCCGAACATGAGAGTTTCTAAGCATTGAACAATGTTCTAAATGTTGGATATTGGTGTCATATCAGTACGTAAAGTTTAATAACGCATCTCGGATATCACGATATATAGAGTGATATTTTCAAAACGTCGGACCGGAAATTTTGTAATGTAATTTCGATCTTATCAGGTCGGTATACACTAATATTACAAATATCATTAGTATAACTTAGTATAAAAAGTCAGCTTTTCGTAAATGAGTTTTTCCTAAAATGTTCAGCAGAAGAAATGTCAGCTGTAAAGCGAGGTCGTATGGGTGTTGAACGACCCTCTTATTTGCATTACTAGATAGAATTTGCTCTGGATAATGTTTAATTTTGATCCAAAATAATTTAAAGCACACTTTTACCATCATCCTTCAAAAGTTCCATTAGGAATTACCATGCTAGTGTAATAAGTTTGTACGGTTTTATGTTAGGCTAAAGAATGGAGATTTTTTGGTTGAGATGGAAAATTGGACACAAGAGCCATGCGAATTCGAAGAATAATTTGGAAAACAAATTGTTCTATTGAGAAGAAAATTAAATCACCTTACTTCCGCAACAGCATCATGAAGAATATTTTCAAGTGAGGCAAAAAAAGAGGCTAGGATCAAAGTTATTTAGCATGTAAGAAAACTCATCAAGGGCATGTTCGGTTATTTCGGATTGCAATCCTTCATATTCAATTTGGAATAAAAATATCTTTGAATGCATCTATGTTCCTTAGAGATTTTCATGACAAATGTATGTTTAAATAGTTGAATAGGAATAAAATTAGGAATTGAAATAAAAAGATGAGAGAGATAAAATGAAAGATACGATAAAAGGTCCAGTTTCCAAGAAAAATACAAGGATGCAATTTTAGGATAAGAAAAATTAGCTTTGAGCTAATTATTCTAATCCGGATGAATTGGCCATCTGAGGGGTTGTTTTTGCTGTAGATTTACTCGAAAAAGATCTCATCCAAAGGAACCATTCTTCAGGATTGATTCAAATCGTTGTCAAAAAATGAAATCTAAACTTTCAATCTAACGGAAAATGTGTATCCAAACAAGGCGTGAGGCATTAAAATATCAGGGATGAAACTTTGAGGATTTATATAGCAATTTAACAAAAATCATTCATTGCCAATAAATTGTATTGTGAGTAGTTAACCACCGCTAGAAGAAGTGACTCAATCTATTCTGTTTTGGAATAATCATCCAAGGATATAAATATAATATCGTATATGTTAAATGCTTAATAATCATATATAATGTTTCACCACTTCTCTACTTTATTATCTTATATTTTTTTGTCAACAATTTAATACCTTACCCTATTTTTCTAGGCTCATGCAGAACAACTTAAAGAAGCAGGCTGGATCATGAAGAAACTCACTGGTCAACAAAAAAAAGAGGATCGATGTAGCTGCGGATCTCCCTTAACCGATCTAAGATTGAGAACGTTGGCATGGAGGGCAGAATATGATACATTTTGGAATCTTCTATTTTTACCCTCGGTTTATGTTGCCTTGGTTTATTTCTAGCATCATGTAAACAAGAATTTGTAGAAACGGTTCGTAATGAATAAAATGATGCAAAATAGAAACGATGGTAAAAACAGAAGGTAACAAAATACTAATGGAGAAATACATTAGGGTATTATAGTGTTGAGAGAAAACTGTAAGGTATTTAAATGTATAAGTGGTGAAATTTGGAAAGATTATTAATCAATTTACTCTATCTTACATGCATGTGATTACAAGAAAAACTGACTTCATTTTCTTTGGTTCATTGTCCATGTTTTCCACGGGTAACGGAGCTTCGGTTCAAGCAACATCGTCTCTCTTGTAACAAACAAAAAATATTTTTTATCGAGTACAATTCTTTTCTACAGTACAAAGCGGGTAGAAATCATCCTTATACAGAGCCGCATCATCCTTTCTTCTTCTTCTTTACTTTTTTGTTCTTTCCACGTCTCCTCCGATCGTCCCCCGCTATCGACCACTGTTAGTTATATGTATACCCTAGAGCCCATTACTATACATGAGATGTATATTGTAGTGGATACTTGGACATATATAGGGAGGACTTTCTTGCTCGACATGATAGTATGCTATCGGGTTACTCTTTACCTTAACGTGTACACTGATTGTTTCTCTGTTACATATTGGTAAAGCCCTTAGGATGTGTACTTGACTATCTGGACTATGATGCGGATCATACTAGTGGGGACATGGCAGTCCATAAGTACATCCTTCAAGGTCCCTAGTCGTGGGTGTATCGAGACGGGGCATCGATATACCAGAGTAGACTAGCGTATAGCTTCTCGACCCATATAGATGGGCGATGGATGATCCCATATCCATTGGTGTTTGACATCAGAGATGATATACAGGTGCTCAGTGGAGACTGGGTACACTGGACGGACTCGCCGAGAACTTCCAGATGATATTATACCTTACGTCAGATGGCAGTTCTCTGGTGACACTGGTGCAGGTTAGTCTGTAGACCCGAGATCGTCATAGAGTCTTGTGTGATTCCCACTGTGCTTTGATTTCCACCTTACCACGTCCAAGAGTTCGTGCAAAACGGTGGTTTTTGGGTACAGTCCCGAGTCACATGGAGGCAATGAGCGATAAGAGGGGTTTCGTCTCTCCCGGTATTGGGGGTTGATGTTGCGCTATGCTCGATTGGCCATAACAGGGAAGTCCCTGGCCAGGGCTGGTTTAGAGATTTACTGGTAAGTGTTACCAGTAGTTTCTCGACCCGTTATGAGCCTCGCATCGGCATGACTTATCGGTTATTGGGGTCTGACGTTTACCACCTCTAGACTTGATATGCGACATATCAGACGAGGAGACCGGACTGTACGGTAGTGTCACTGTCAGGCTTTTTGCAGGAGTTGGAGCATGCTTGCTTGTTGATCTTCTGATCGCTCAATACCCGGGTAGCCGTTACGTCCAGCTAGTACCGCTTACGGCTTGTGGGTGCTTGATGTGATCATCACCTACTACCGGCGTATTGACGAGTTTTTAGAGTCCTACATAGAGGTTTTACTGGCTCAGGCAAAACGAAATAGGAGCGCATATGTGATATGTGCGGGACCGAGAATAATGCGTGTATGTGATACCGCATTCTATTCTCGCGACTATTGTATCAGCCAGTTATATGTGATATAGCCGGGTTATCGAGTCAAGTGTTGATTCTATAAGTTGATACATTTTGTGTTAGTCGGTTATATGTGATATAACCGGATTATTAAGTCAAGTGTTGATTTAATAATTTAGTGTATAATTGTATATATGATATACTAATTTACATTAACTAACATTGGTTCACTTAAGCATTTGTTTTTCTTACTTGTGCACAACTTAATATATATATGTGATATATATATATATATATATATATATATATATATATATATATTTGTGTTCTTTTTGTATCATGGTTGTTGATACAAAGTACATGGGTGTATAAGACTTATACCATGCTAATTATAGTGTTAGGTTTTTATATTTAAAGTAATTCTAAAATTAGTGGATAATGAGCTCACATGCATAAAGCTTCATGAAGTTTTGGGTTGCATTGACTTAGTCTACTAATTTTGTTTTACTTGAGATATTAATTAACCTAACCATTATAATGCAGCTATGGTTATGTCTCTACATGAGTTATTATATGATACCCACTCACCCATGGTTAGCTCTCTCTCTCGATTTAGTTTTCATTTTCATTTTTGAGCTCATCTTCTTCCTCCTTCAAATTCTTGCTAGGGTTTGATAAAGAGAGAGAAATATTGTGAGAAAAGAAATTTTAAAATGTACCCATTTCCTATTTCTCCATTCTCTACTAGACTAACACTTTAGTATAGGGTGTTTGCTTCACTTTGGTGACGTGGTAGCTTGAGTTCGTATTCTCTCGACGTAGATCATCTTCGGCCTCGAAGACTTCAAGCAAAACCGTTGTCATTTTCTCATGGAGCCGTCCGAGAGTCCAGAAGCACCATGATCGCAGTGAAGGGACTACTACAAGGAGCTTATGAAGTGAAGGACCGATCTACAAAGGTTGTATTTCGTATTCACTTAGATAGTAAAGTTGTTTACTTGCATGTGAAATCCTAATAATCTAGCAAAGATCTTATTTAGGGTTATTCGGCACGGCTAAAATTTTAATCGGGCATGGTTGATGCCTTATAGAACCTTGTTAGAGTGCCTAGTAACCCTTCAGTGGTATCAGAGCCTAGCTAGAGTATTAGGCGACGTTTATACGAAGTTAAAACTCCGAACGAACTCCGAATCGACGAAATATACCCTTCTCTGGACATTTTTTAAAAACTGTGATTTTTTTGAATTAAAAGTACTTTAAAAAATCAGCAGGGAATTCTAAGGGTTACCATGAAAAACGAGCCCCCAAATCCTCCACGTGGCCGCGGAACCGCGGCAGTAAGCCACTTGTCGCTGCGGTTCCGCGGCAGGAAAAGTGTATTGGGGACGGTTCTTTATGCAGTAATATCCGTTACTATTCCTGCATCTTTCTGGGTATTTTTAATCTGACTCAAGTGTTGAGTATTCTGGGGTTTATTTTGTAATCGTTGATTCGATCGGAATATTTAATTTCGTTATGTTTTCCGGATATTTAGAAATTGTTAAAATATTCGAACGGATATCATTAACTCAATTTTTCCCGGCACGAAAAATTTTCAAGTGTTGAATTTTTATCGAGTTTAAATCTTTTGGAAAAACGTGCATGTAACGTGATGGACCCTCTAGAAGAACACAAACCTTAACTCGATTATGTGACCGTCTGAACCGCCTCTAAACCTTAAGGTTTGGGGCAGTACGGCGTGCCACATATGAGGCGTTGGCTTGACCCTTCTACGGCTGGACCATTGCTACTGTGACGTATTCTGGAATTTTTGAACTCCGCTCAAGTGTTGAGCTATTTAGGAAATTTTGGGTATTTGATTATCTGTTCGGAAAGTTTAATACTGTCTATTTATCTGGAATGCGATACATTATATGGAATTCATATAGTTAGGCATGACATACGAAGTATGTGATATTTCGGATTTACGATGTCTAAAGTGATTGTGGATTCCAAATGTTTTAGTTTTACACTTTCTTTTCTGTGACCGTAAGTGTAGTATGTAGTTGTATTGCCGTTTTTCGTTGCTATACATCAACGATGATCGGTGTATGCATACATACTTACGTTGATGACATATGATATTATGTGTTGCTGGATATGTTTTATTGGATCGTCGCGTTTTGAATAGCCGGGGGTTTTATGTGAGATGAGAGTTTTTATTTTCATTCATGTAAAATTAAATGTATGTAATATTCTTTTATTGGGGCACTTCCGGGATGAGATTGCTGTCACCATTTGTATATTATTTACTTTTCCGCATTAGGTAGACCCAAGGAGGAGAGCATAAGTAACCGGCTTCTAGAGTCCAGTGGGAGACCAACTCGAGGAGTCGAGTCCGAGTCTCCTAACTCTAGAATTGGTAGGGTTGCTTGCCGCTCTCGTAGGGGTCTAGAGATGTGGGTTTGGCTATTCATCGCGACCGTGGAATCCGTGTTTTATAAAGGCTCAAAATAAAACACGGACGTCCTATTATATCCAATATTTCATATGTTTCTTCTGCTGCGATATCTGTGATGTGATCATTTGATATGTTGTGATGGATACTGTGTTAGTTATATGTATGCTCTAGAGGCCATTACTGTACATAGGATGTATATTGTAGTGGATGCTGGGACATATATAAGGAGGACTTTCTTGCTCGACATGATAGTATGCTATCTGGTTGCTCTTTATCTTAACGTGTACACTGATTGTCTCTCTGTTACATGTTGGTAAAGCCCTTAGGATGTGTACTTGACTACCTGGACTATGATGCGGATCATACTAGTGGGGACATGGTAGTCCATAAGTACATCCTTCAAGGTCCCTAGTCGTGGGTGTATCGAGACGGGGCATCGATATACCAGAGTAGACTAGCGTATACCTTCTCGACCCATACAGATGGGCGATGGATGATCCCATATCCATTGGTGTTTGACATCAGAGATCATATATGGATGCTCAGTAGAGACTGGGTACACTGGACGGACTCGCCGAGAACTCCCAGATGGTATTATACCTTACGTCAGATGGCAGTTCTCTGGTGACACTGGTACAGGTTAGTCTGTAGACCCGAGATCGTCATAGAGTCTTGTGTGATTCCCACTGTGCTTTGATTTCCACCTTACCACGTCCAAGAGTTCGTGCAAAACGGTGGTTTTTGGGTACAGTCCCGAATCACATGGAGGCAATGAGCGATAGGAGGGGATTCGTCTCTCCCGGTATAGGGAGTTGATGTTGCGCTGTGTTCGATTGGCTATAACCGGAAATCCCTGGCCAGGGTTGCTGAGATTTACTGGTAAGTGTTACCAGTAGTTTCTCGAACTGTTATAGACCTCATATCGACACGACTTATCGAGTTATTGGGGTCTGACGTTTACCACCCCTAGACGAGATATGCGACATATCAGACGAACAGACCGGACTTGTCACGACCCAAAATTGGCCCGTGACGGCCCTAATACTACGCAACGCCCTAAGACGTAACGTAGTAAAAGAAAGCCAAAACCCAGAAGTCTAAACCATAAAAATACGGAAAAGATAATATAAGTTTTGAAACATTTGAAATCGCAAACCAAATTCTTTAAAAGTGTTACTTTCTTTCTTTAAAATTTTAGCAACACCCCTTTTTGTAAAAACCAGCCAAGATGAATACAATACAAATATACGACGCCGTAGCGAAGAAATAAGGACAATAGAGAGAAGTTGTATATAAAAGACAACAAATCCACAATAATATACAAATACGTCCTCACCAAGTCTCTAAGTCCACAATACAATAGTAGATGGAGAGTACAAATACAACGAAGGTACAATAGGAAATACAGATAATCATCTAACCCACCTAAGCAAAATGGTATACTGTGAGCTGATGCGGTATCTGTGGCAAAAGATAGTAGCTGAATAGCGGAATAGCCTGCCTCGACTACTCTGGGGAACAACCTGAAACACCAGTGGCATAACGGGGGTGAGTTGCCAACTCGTGAATAGTAAAAACATATGCAGGTAATCGCAGGAATGCACGTACAGATGAATCTAAGATATGCGATTACAGTAATAACATGTCATGCAAATGCTGAATAAAGGAGAATACACTAGCAGGTACAATCAATATGTGAAGCAATAGTAACATGACAATAATATGCAATAACCATGCAGTAGGGATATGAGAATGTAAATATGCAACTATCATAGGGTACACTAACAGGTACTACCAATGTATGAAACTGTGCATAAAATAGATAAGGGTGGGGTATAGGGTGGAATATGTCATTTCCACGGAAACCTGACATCGTGGCAGGATCACAATCCATCAAGACACTCAAATCCCAAATCCTCAAATCAGCCCTCACATTGGGCTCTCACAATATATAAGTCTCACATCACCTCAATGTACAATATCGAATAGCTCTCATATATCTCGAATGTACAAATCAACAATCTCATTCATATCCAATATCCAATGTCAATGAATCACCTATATCCCAAGTCGAATTTCAAGTAAGAATCTAACATCCTAAAGGTAAATACACAGAAATAAGTATGATGGGGGCAATACACATATATTAGTGTCCCATTCCACTAATATTGGTGTAAGGGTATATATAACAACGGCTAAATCCCCTGTTATATATACAAAGGTGTTAAAGAAATATCATGAAAACAGTGTGTCAAGCATCGATACAGAAATCCTGACCACGTATCATACGCTATCCCGAAAGCACGAGTGTCTAGCTCTGACCCTCGCCTATCGACGTATGCATACGTACATGACTCCAAGCGGTGTCTCCGTGATCCCCCGCCGAGTCATGGGTACTGTCACCGGTAAGTACTCGCCCGCCTCCAGGCTCAATCGGCAAAATCCATCGATCTTCTTGCCGAGGGGAACCATACCGGGCCCCACCATGTACCCTCTACGGCCTTGACGCCTCCTCGTAGGGGTATATACATATCAGCACCGATAAAGCTCATGGTGGATGCGCAAATATCATATCAAGGAAACCGGGTTTTTCAATGTATGCATAATTTCATGAACTCCCGCGGTTCCCAAATCCAGAAAACATCATCTAAAATCCCAATAATAATGCGCAAATCCAGGAATAAATATATGCTATATAACTGAAATGCAAGCATATAAATGAGAATATGTAGCTGAAACCAGATGTATGCGAAACCAATAAGGTACAGCTAAGTAACATCAGTAACTGTAAATATGCGACAGCAACTGAATATGTGTATAACATACAGGTGTAGCAATGTATAGGTATCTACCTATAAGAACTGATGTCGTATACCCCCCTGGGTATAAGAAGAATATGAGTAAGATATCCCCCCCGGTATAAGTAAAATATATAAAAGGTATACCTGTAGCTGTATCGCAAGGTGTAAATGTACCTATCACTAAAGGTATGATACACTATAGGTATACCGGTAGCTAGATGTCATGTGTGGTAAGCAATAGTAGCTATAAAGGGTAGTGTGTGACATGGCAATTATTGACGGTGTGTGTGTAGCATACAATTCGTGCTCGTGCAACATGAACCGTCAATAATGTGTGCAGTGTCCTACGGCTGCTAGTCACAGTATATAACTATATCAAGGAAATAAAGTAAAGGCGCAATTCTACAATGACGTAGAATGTGCGACAGGTATTTGAATCCTAGCCCAGACGCATAACGCCATGCGGGCGATTCCCCTGTAGATTTTAAATTCTACTCACCTACACTCCACGCTAGGTGAATCCTACCATCTGCTCCCCCCTGTAGCCGTGTCCGTAGTTCCTGCCTGCAAACCTGCAAATACGACATGAAAATCATATATAAGCCAAAATATTCCGCGAAACGCGAAATCGAACCAAAACGAGAAACTCGCGTCGCGAACTAAACGCGCGTGTGCACGATACGCTGAATCGTGTGTGTACGCGTCTAAAACCATCGCGACACGCCGCGATACGCTGGATCACAGAACCCACTCACGTATCACGCGTATCGCGTAAACACAACGGACACAAAAATGATATATTGGCCCAGATTTTACTACAGGTCAAATATTACAAAACTAGACATGCCAAAGCCCTAGACAACACAGAAGAGAGCCCTACACAAAATCCCTACACCCCTGCCCCCTACTTGGCCGCAAATTGCGGCCAAAACCATGAAATTGGCGGCCTGGTTTGGGAGAGGGTGGCTCGTGTTCTTGTGGTGGTATCTAGACCTAGTGAGTATGCCCCAGTTTTCTCAATTTTGTTCTGTAGGGTCCGGGTCAATAGCAGATCTCAGAAGTCACAAATATCACTTTAAAAACACCGATTTGCACAATTTAGAAACCTTATGGTATTTTAGTGAAATCTGGGGAATTCTCAGTGCAAGTGACCCTAACAACACTTAAATAGGTAGGGTTTACCAACATAATCATCACTTAGTCACAATATCTCACAAATCACTATAATTTAGCACTAAACTCACTAATCGAAGCTAATAAACACACAAGCTAAGCAATTAGGGAAAAAGGGTTTAGAAATATACCCAAAAGGATCTCAAGAAGCAGGAGAAGAAGTGAGAGGAGCTGCTGCAAGTGCTGGGAATGCTGCTGCTGAAGCTGCTGATGATGAAGCTGCTGATGATGATGCTACTGCTGCTGCTGCTGTTGTTGTTGTTGTTGTTGTTGTTGTTGATGATGTTGTTCTTGTTCCTGCTGCTTGCTGCTGCTGCCTCTTTGTGTGAGTGTGTGTGTGTGTGAGTGAGAAAGTGAGTGAAAAGAGAGAACAAAGAGAGAAATGAGAGGAAATGCAAAAAACCCCTCCACTCTCTTTCTCTTCCCTCATAATGAGGCATGGCTCACACCATGCTTCCCATGCCCCCTCTCTCACACAAAGTCAACATGAAGCCAATTTAAAAAAATCCTTTTTAAATTCATTTTCCATTTTAAAACAACCATCATGCTTAAAACCCATAACACTTAAAACAAAACTAGAAAACTAGATTAGGGGATGGTTAGTTCACCATGTTGCTAATCATGGTTAAACCTCCAAAACAACCTTAGTTATCATGCACATGTGTGTGCAAGGCTAGGAAAAATCTAATAAAATACACAATAATTTGGATAAAATATTTAAAAACCAATTTGGTAAACTTTTTATTAAAAACCATATATTAAAATATAATTAGCTACAAAACACATTCTAAGGTGTTACAATCTCCCCGCCTTAAAAGAAATTCGTCCCCGAATTTTAAAAATATACTATTACGCGTATCTTCAAAGAGAAGATTAAAATCCTCAAATCTCGCTCGCAGCCTCCCAAGTGACTATCTCACTATACGGCTACGTCCAAGGAAACCCTTCACAGATGGCAAGACCCTTGACCGATGTCCCTCCACCTGCCGAGCCATCAACACACATGGCTGCTGGTGAACGAAGATCGCGTCCAGCTAAATGGTCTGGTGCCAAATCATGTGAGAAAGGTCAAGAAGGTAATTGTAGAGTATCATCACAAGGAATACGGGGTGAAAATCCATTAATCTGGGCGGAAGTGCCAATTTAAAGGCAACGAAACTAACTCGCTTATAGGATCTCAGAAGGACCTAAATCCTGGGATAAGCTTCCCAACATCCAACACGTCATTCATCGGAAAGTCCATAGGAATATATGATCTGTCCCTGCGAACTCGAGTCTATGGCTAACACAGTCGGCATAAGACCTCAGTTCGCAATGGACAATTCCCATCCTGACCTAACACAGCTAGACTATTTCCGAAGTCTCTAGACTAGCCGGGGTCCAAGGTCCTACTTATACAGAGTCAGAAAAACAACAGACCGGTGATCGACACGACCTAACCCTTAAACCTAAAGGTGGCCAATTGGAGTGTCTCCTGATAACAGCTATCGAAGGAGAACCCTAACGATGGCGAGTGACGATCCCAAACTGCTGACAACAATCCAAACAAACACTCAACTTAACAAAAACAACTGAGCACATTGAGTATAACCGGACGACAAGAATCCGAATGGGGTCACACCCTGATTAAACTTGGGTAGAAACCATAACGAAATTCGTGGAGATCTGCTCCCACTCCTACTTCGGAACGGTAAAAGATTGCAACTCTCCAGCCGGCCTCAGATGCTCGACCCAAGCACACAACAAGACAGACACCTTTAAACGAAACCTGAAACTTCTCTTTACATCCCTGTCACCCGTAACTATCTCACAAGTCACGTTAAATGTTGGTGGAACTTGAATGCATATAGAGAGTTGACAGATGTGCATGTTCTAGGATTACACGTCCCTACCCGATGATGTCAGGTACACAAACGCGTCCCTAACTTAGCACACCATTGTCATAATTCAAGGTCTCCGAATCATTACCCAGCCGAATATGCTCAAGTATCTCTGACGTACGAGCATCGACGGGCAGTGTCTCGCGAAAACGATTTAAGGGAAGTGGTCGGGCGCGGACATGAGCAAGCTGTCCCCTCCGTAGAGACGAACTTAAGCTGTACTCAACGATCATACAAGGACTGTAGATCTGCAGAAGACTATCACAACAATCAAAATCCGCTGCAGGAAGATGTACATTAAGCTCTAGTGGTCCGTGGAAAATCTGACACGACTCTCAAACAAGTAGTGTCCCCATATCTCCAACGCAAAACCACCGCGGCCATCTCCAGATCATGAGTGGAATATCCTTCTCGTACTTCCTCCAAAAGTGGGGAAGCAAAAGCGATAATTCTATAGTGTCACATCAGTACACCCTCGAGCCTACTCAAGAAACATTACAGTTAAACAACAAGGTCGCCCGAACCAAAAGCAAAGAAAGACTGATGCAGTTGTTAACTGAATCTTCAACTGCTGAAAACTCCGTACACATGCTTCAGTCCAAAGAAAAGAAACCTCCTTACTGGTCAATTCAGTCGACGGTGCAACACTACTCTAGCAATCCTGCAAGAAACGGCGGTAAAAACCTGCTAAGCCCAACAATCTGCGGATTTCCGTCCTGCACACAAGTCTGGGCCTAAGCTGTACGGCCACGATCTCCCTCGGAACCATACGAAGCCGTCTCCCGTAATTACAAGACCTAGGAGTCAACACAAAACAAGCCTGAAGAAATACTCAGAGAATTTAGCAAACTGCTGGGGCTCTCCCAGTATCTGCATACAAATCCCTAAGTGTTACTCCTGTCGCTCAAGACAAATTAAGTAGACCAGAGTGTCGTAAATAAGACAACAAAAACTGGTCGAGGAACGGCCTGAAGAAATCTGTTTCATCATATCTACGAATGCTGCTAGGGCATCAGGGAATCCAACGACTCACTGATACACACAAAGCCCGTAGCACGCATAAGGCAGTCTTCGGAATGCCATCACTCCGAATCCGCAATAATGATGACCTGATCCCAAACAAACTTAGAAAATGTCTCGCACTCTGGAGCTGATCGAGGAAATCGTCATGGCGAGGTGAAGGATACCTATCCGCACCGTAAGCCGGTTCAATTGACGATCCGTCGATACCCAACCCTAAACTGCCGTCTTCCTCCTCGACGAACAGAAATAGGAGCTTCCAAAACCGAAACACTCAGACGCACAAACTCCCTAGACCAAAACTCTGCAGCTGATCCTTTAGCTCCCAAGCTTCGCCGGCTGACCCGGAACAACGTCGGAAAAACTCTCGCACGAAAGGAACCTGGTCCAACAATCCCACTGTGGCTCCGGTATCACGAATGAACGCCAAGAATCTACGACATCTCCTCAGTAGCCGACTAGCGAAAAAGGCTGAATTCAAGATGTAAGAGGCGGCACAATTATCCACCTGTACAACAAGAACTGACTTGCCGGGGAAAACAAAACCTAACTTTCTTCCTTACGGTAGTCCACAGAAGCCTAGCACGCAATTAACCAATCCGTGCCCAGGAGAACGTCAAATCCAACATCTCTAGAAGGATCAAAACGACGGACGAATCTCTATCTCCCATCCGATTGATACAAAACTGAAATACGTGTCGCGCAACAAAAGAATCGCTGACAGAAGTTAACACCACCACGACTAATCTACCCAACCACGGTACAAGCAAGAAAACAAACGAATACATCAAAAGAACATATAAATCAAGGGTACCTGAAAACTCCACATTGGACGTCTGCGCGTCCCGATGAGTAGAAGCAAACTCCTGTGTCTTCCCTCTACTCGCAGCTGGATGAACTCCTCTGGTAGACTGAGCCCTCTGTGCGAATCTTCCACGTCCACGGCCTCTCTGAAAACGATCCTGACGAAGTGCCAAGGAACAATCCCTGACGAAGTGCTGAAGGCTCCCGCATCGAAAACATCCACGTGCTGACTGCTGACCATCCTGGGGATGAGAGCTGAACGACTGTCCTCGTCCTAAGCCTCAGCTACTCCCACGATGGCCACGAAATCTGTCTCGACGACCAAACCTCTGTCTCTGGGCTGGTACACTGGTACGAGTCTTCCACTGTCCTGGAACTCTCTAAGCCTCTGGAATATGTGCCTCGTCAACTGTAGCTGCAACCACTGGTGCTATGTAGGTGACGGACTGTTGCATGCTGACCGTAAGCGACAACTGAGTGACAGGGGTGACAACCTCCTGTCGTAGCTCCCGAACGATATCAATCAAAGAACTCATCGTCTGGCGGAAGTCCTGCATCTCTACCAAAAGTCTATCCATAGTATAGGCCGTAGGCTGATCCATCTGCACCTGTGCAACTAGAGTGCCATCCTGGTCAGTACTCGTCTCACCCGAGCCAACTCTGACCTCGGCCCTCGCTGCATCACTCTGAGTCCCCATAGTCATCGATGGCAAGGCTATAAATAGATATAAGATAAGATTCGATAAGAATAAGGAAATCGAATCTCAAGGATACGAATCATCAAGGAAGGAATGTCAAGCAAATTGTACTCAGGTCACTTTAGGCGAAGTATCGCATCGTGGTATGCTGCAGACATACACACTACGTTACTCTGCTTAAGCTACCTACTCCATCATATTAAGGTCATCCTACACTCCGAAAGGTAAAACCTAGCGCTCTGATACCAACTTTGTAACGACCCAAAATTGGCCCGTGACGGCCCTAATACTACGCAACGCCCTAAAACGTAACGTAGTAAAAGAAAGCCAAAACCCAGAAGTCTAAACCATAAAAATACGGAAAAGATAATATAAGTTTTGAAACATTTGAAATCGCAACCCAAATTCTTTAAAAGTGTTACTTTCTTTCTTTAAAATTTTAGCAACACCCATTTTTGTAAAAACCAGCCAAGATGAATACAATACAAATATACGACGCTGTAGCGAAGAAATAAGGACAATAGAGAGAAGTTGTATATAAAAGACAACAAATCCACAATAATATACAAATACGTCCTCACCAACTCTCTAAGTCCACAATACAATAGTAGATGGAGAGTACAAATACAACGAAGGTACAATAGGAAATACAGATAATCATCTAACCCACCTAAGCAAAACGGTATACTGTGAGCTGATGCGGTATCTGTAGCAAAAGATAGTAGCTGAATAGCGGAATAACCTGCCTCGACTACTTTGGGGAACAATCTGAAACACCTGTGGCACAACGGGGGTGAGTTGCCAACTCGTGAATAGTATAAAACATATGCAGGTAATCGCAGGAATGCACGTACAGCATGAATCTAAGATATGCGATTACAGTAATAACATGTCATGCAAATGCTGAATAAAGGAGAGTACACTAGCAGGTACAATCAATATGTGAAGCAATAGTAACATGACAATAATATGCAATAACCATGCAGTAAGGATATAAGAATGTAAATATGCAACTATCATAAGGGTACACTAACAGGTACTACCAATGTATGAGACTGTGCATAAAATAGATAAGGGTGAGGTATAAGGTGGAATATGTCATTTCTACGGAAACCTGATATCGTGGCAGGATCACAATCCATCAAGACACTCAAATCCCAAATCCTCAAATCTGTTGCGCCACGGCAGCGCCCCGGCCGTCTTACTCGAGGCCAAATTGCGGAATCAAAATTTTTCCTTACTCGGAAACCGGCGCTACCGCGGACAAAGAAAACCCGGATCGTAACCATTAACCTAATGCTAGCAATCAAGAGATAGGGTGAGAAGTATACCGAGTGATCCGAGTCCTCCGGTCTTCTCTTCATCGTCCCGATCTCCTGCGGAAAGTCTTGTCTCCATATCGTCGCCTCCTCGCCGGAAAGGGCATCACATCGCCTGCGTCTTTTACGGGCTCCCGCCTCAATACCGAGGCAACTCGAGCATGAAGCCGGCAACTCGACATGCTCAAGATGTGCTGTAGAATGTAGTGTAGAAGATGCTTGTCTCATTTGGGGTTTGTTGCCATGGTGATGGAGGAATCAAGAATAGAAAAATGGTGCTTGCATTTTTCTAGCAAGAAAATGAGATCATGAATGAAACTCTCAAGATGAAGCTCTCTTCTTCTTCTTCTTCTCTCTTTCTTTTTCCTCTCATGAAAAACTTATCATCTTCATCAAATGAGAAGAAGAATGGTGGAGGAAACAATATGAACACAAAAACATGAAGGGAGGTGAGTGTAGGAAAAAGGAGAGGGTGACCATATCCTAACACCACCATCACAATCTCACATCAAGCTTAAAATCAATCCTAATCACCTTTTCAAGAAATGATGATAGAAAAGAAAGGAATATAAAAGATGCTTTCATAATAAATACTTTTACAAATAAAACCTCCACCAAATGTAATTTGCAAAACTGCAAATTACCCCCTCCATCAGAAAAGTCCGGCCGGGAAAGAACAAAGGAAAACCGGCCGGAACGGAATGCAAACTGGCAACTCCAGAAAACTGGTCCCGTAATAAATTACAGGAAAACCCCGATACTGTGCATACACACCCGCATCTGTATTCCGACCGGATACAAATGCAATGAGACAAAATCTACACTGTACTAAACTAGGACCGGCTTAAGCCAAAGCCGGCTAGTAAAATCCGTTCGATCCTGATCCGTGCAATACCGCACGTATCAGATCGAACACTGCCATATAACCATACGGCCACTAGTACAAACCGTCCGATCCTGATCCGTGCAATACCGCACGTATCTGATCGGACCCTGCCATATCTCCATACGGCCTCTACAGCGTTTCGCCCGAAAGCTTGAGTAACTGTATGTGTGGTGGACTCTAAAGACTCGTCAATACTATGGCTGTGGATTTAACCACTAGCACGTCAGAGGTATCAGCCAATACGTGACGGGCCACCAGCTATTGACCAAAAGGGACGCCGATGAGCGAACTCATCCTGACACCCTACTGAGCCTGTCAGTGACAATATCCGTACAGTCCGGTCCGTTCGTCTATGACATCGCATGTCGGGCCTAGGGGGTTGGTAAAAGTCAGACCCCCAAAAGCGGTACAAGTCGTGTCGGAGTGTAGCACAGAACGCCCTGAGATACTACTGGAATACCTACCAGTAAATCTCCTGCCTCGGCCGAGGGCTTTGCGTAATGGCTCTCCTAGACACAGCGCGACCTCACCCCCAATACCGGGAGAGACGAACCCCTGAAGATCCGCTCACTGCCTCCATGTGGCTCGGGACTGTACCCAACTAAAACCTGTTTGCACGACTCCTTTGAGCCGTGGTAGGGTAGTAATCAAAGCACAGTGGGAACTCACACGAGACAAATGACGATCCTCAGGTCGATGAACTAACCTGTACACATGTCACCAGGGAACTGCTATCTGACGTCTGGTATAAGACCAACTAGCAGGTTCCCGGCGAGTCCTGTCCGGTGTACTCATAACCCAATGAGCACCTGTATACATCTTAGGTGAACCAACTGACACCAGTGGCTTGTGAGACCGGCCACCGCCCCTCGTCGGGGTCTCGACTGTATACACTAGTCTACTAATGGAGTATCGATGCCCTGTCTCGAAACTCCTACGACTAGGGACCTTTTAAGGATGTGCTTATAGACTACCAGCTCCCACGTATATGATCGCCATCATACTGCTGGTGGTCAAGCAAGAATCCTAGGGGCTCTATCAACGTGTAATAGCGACATGTCAGGTCACCTAAAGCAGTACACGATGATAAAGGTAAACCAGATAGCATACTATCATCTCGAGTAAGACTGTCCTACCGGGATAGGTCCTCCCTCAATCATTGCAATCACGTGCCTGTGATCCAATAATTGACTCTGAGGGCACTATCTCCAACAATCTCCCACTTGCACTCAAGGCTAATTATTGCGATGCCGCATACTCACAGCCCGTGTGATACCGAACACCCAACTCCTCTACTAGTCAGTCTCACAATGCTCGTTTGTGAAACTATTGCGTTCGAGGAAAAGCCTCAGTGAGTGGATCCGCTGTGATGTTTCTTTCTATGTCTCTCTATATCTCAAGTTCGCGGAGAAAACCATCTCCCGAAATGAGCAATACCTGTCTTAGAATGTCTGGATGTCTGATGGGACTTAGCTCATAAATGAACTCCAAATCCAAACTTCTTAGACTGTATCGTCAACTGAACTTAATCAGTATCCTGCGCCATGCCACCCTCAGTATTGCCTCAGACCACCTGTCCAACATACTGCCCCTCGTCAGAAGGAAAACTATAACTCTGACAACCTCCTTATCGTCCATGTCACCTTGGAAGCCTGGAATGATAACTGCCTCCCAAAAGAGGCTGTCGTTATCATATCCCCAGAACATCCACTTATGTTCTAAGACTGCTTCCGACTGTTTCTCCAGGATTGGATCAATATCAACTTATTGCATCTAGTGCAAGAACAACATCTGGTGTGGTACTTGACATCTCATGATTGACTCAATTGCCTAAGCAAGTGATCTGCCAATCATGAGTATCCCTCTCCCCTTTAGTCTATAAGACACCTTTAGAGAGGGTGACTCCATCAACTGCAGGTGCTCTACGGTGTCAGGAGTCGTCCATTCTAAATACTCATAGAATGCTGTCAAGGCACCCAGATTGGGAAACTACCCAAATCTAGATCTAAAACAGTAGATCTAGTAACCAGTATGTCTGATATAATATCCAAGTCCCTTGTGGAGAAACCACTGTGTGACGACCAAAGTATAACCGATCGTAGTATAGGAATATCACTTCCTACTACCTTCTCAACAGATCCACCCCTTATTCTGATGACGTCAAACCTATGACTGTCACATCAGAAATAGATGATCTATCTCCGCTACATCTGCTTTAGTCTATAAATAGACATAAGCCTGATGTCCACCAATACTTCCGCTGCTCCCACTGACTACGACAACCCTCTGGCAGAGTCATATAGACGTGCACTTCCAAAGCTAGTTTAGAACGACGCTATACTCATCCTCCTGCCGGGTCTCGCAGCCTGGAACAACAGCAATGGCAAGTGTTGGTAAACAAGAACCTCCCTGCCACCGTCCTTGAGCATACCGAAGTACCTCTCGAGTGCCTGAGGTTACCCATCAAATATGCGTAGTGGCCAATGGAATGTCAAATCAGATTGAATCATTAGGTTCCTTATCAAATCTTCAGTAATCGTTTGTGGTTCTGGAATCACTTCCAGTTCTACCATACTCCCACTACTTTTTCTGAAAAAATCCATTTTTAATAAAAACTGTGGCGAGTCTAGAACAATATTGCTATTGTTCATCCAGATGGTAGAAAATCAACCCTCGTCATAGCCTGGGTCAACCCACAAACAGCCATTACAGAAACGTGCCTAGAGTTGTCCAGTGTCTGGTTTTAAGCATAAGCCGGACAACTCCCCGTACCTTAACATCGTTAAGATATGAACTGTTCTATATCCAATATAGGAACAGAGGCACTGATTTAATTTAACCAGATTCAAATCATGCATCTATCTCCAGTGCATGTCAACTAAATGGAAGGAGGTCGATCAGCGTTACTCAACTTAGGAATGCTTCCAATTATGAGTAACCTGAAAGAGAAGCAATCTGTCTTCATCATTACTATCAACTGAATACCATACACAAGTATCTACATCTTCGATCTCTTTGAAGAATCCCGATACTTGCTACACCTGGTTCTCTACTCTATTCAAATACCTATAACTCCTCAAAACTTAGACCCTGTGTTTCCACGAAACAGCTGTCAAAAATCTAGAGAAGTCATAAGTAAACCGAATATAGTACGAGGACCAACCCCTCTGTCCTGATGGACACTGGACAACATACAATACTCTGTATAAGTCCGCTGAGTCTAACAACTCTTTCACTGTGCGTCGCAGGTTGAAAACTGTACTTATGGTTAAGAAGAATTACACCGCTGTTTAATGCTCCTTACCTAACCATCCACTGATATAGGTAAATGTCATCGACATAATATCAAAAGGTATATCTCACTCTATGAAAATAGACGTACAGATATATCAATTTGAAATTGGTGCACAACAGCGGATATTCAAAACCAAATATTTGCCGACCGGCAAACAACCCAGATGATCTCCTCAAATATCACCGATTACAACGAATCCCGATATAATGAGGATGATCACCCTATTCCCAATAACTTACTCCCACTCAGCATCTGCAAAACCATACAGATGTGAGAATCATACCTGGTAAATACATACCCTGGAGTAAGTGTCTAACTGGGAAATCAGTTTTCCATTAACAGTACACGGGGAAACTGAAACATTGAAATGTTTCGTCGGGGTATCCTGGTATTCTTAGTAATGCCTCTTCCATTATCCAGATTCACAACTGTAACCGTATATCTCTTTGCCATCTGTCCAAATCCCTTTATATGTCTTTAGTCATTACCGTCTGCACACCCCTTTAGGTCAATTGGTTTTCTTCCTTCCCTACCGTTCGGCACCAGCCTATGGTTTGGAAGAAGACTATCCAATAAGCATAAAGGGTGTACTGTCCTAATCCCAGGAGCACTCGCAAAGCGAGAGAAGGTGAAGATAAAAGACAACCGAATAAACCATATTCCTATTTCTCCTGGACCAGAGTCGATCCCCGAACTGGAACAAGTTCCTTTCGAGTTCGTATATAACCATACGATGGAGTATCCAATAAACTGTGGATCTTCGTAGTGATACGGAGTGTCCTGGAGAAATACAAAGGTGATTTAGGATTGGCGAAGAAACACTTGGTTCGGTCGTGAATAGCAGTCGCAATTTACTTTGCCCTCTTACTAATCCCTTGCTTTGTCTTAACTTAATACCTTCTGCACACCATAGTTATGCTAATTGGTTTTCTTCATTCCCCACCGTTCGGCTCCAGCCTAAGGTTTGGAAGAAGACTATCCAATTTGCGTAACAGGTGTACTATCTCCTAAACCAAGGAGTACTCACAACTTGAGAGAAGGTAAAAGGGAAAAGACAACTGAATAATCCTATCCGTTTTCTCCAGAACCAGAAACCATCCTCGAAGTCCTTCGAGTTCGTATATAACCATACGATGGTTTTGTCCAATGGAAGTGGATGTTCGCAGTAATGCGGGGTGTCCTGGAGAAAAGGGTAAAAGTAGGAGTGGCAATGAGGTCTGCAACTCTGACAATCCAAAAGCCAATGTTAAGAAGGTTCGGTCAACTTGGTCACTGAGTCATAGTCCAGGGTCGGGTTATTGGTCGCTGCCAGAGAGAGAGAAAAGAAACACTCAGCGTGCACTCTAACCTAGATCAGAATGGTTATCACTTTGTCTAATCTGGAAACCTCCCACTGTACCTCAAATTCTCCTCCAAACCTGAAAGAAGAATTAGTCGGGATCACCCAAGGAGTAAACCAACTCATCAGTGGGAATCGGGATCCAACTATCATCGCATGATAACTTGACGGAATCCACTCAAGTCACCACACTCCAGAAGGTATGCGCATGCCTGGCAAGTTTCAGTTCTTTTGAAACTCCCGATGTGATTTTTACCCCTAGGACCCAAGTGACCTTGACACAGTCAACAAATCAAAGAGTCCTAGTCAAGTTCAGCCCGTCATTATCCTGGATTGCATTAAACCCACCCGTACGAGCCCTTGACACAGTCAACAAGGCCGCACGACTGTCCTAACCAATCCCATTAATATGCTGCAAACAAACACTACTTAGCTACCGCACACTACGCCTTGACACAGTCAACAAACGCAGCACGAATACTAAGTAATACTTGTAAGAAATGACGGAGGGCTACGACTGGTTTTTGGCGAAAAACCTTTAACGTAATGAACTTGATATCGTTGAAGGAACTGCATAACTTTTTATAAAAATATAGTGACGAAAACCTTTGCTAAAGAGGTCACTCCCGGTGAAGGGATCTCGGCTCTTTCCCCGTAGAATGAGGTGCAGGATATTCCAACTGAATACCACGATGCAAAGCAAAAGTAATCGGCTATAGTGAAGTTATTGCCCTGACGCAAACTTCTGTCCAAGAGGTCACTCCCGGTGAAGGGATCTCGGCCCTTGCCTCGTCGACTGAGGAGCAGGATATTCCAAATGAATACCACGATGCAAAGCAAAAGTGAACGTCCTTGCAATAACAGCTTTTTGAAAAATGTTCCAACAACATCAGAAAAGGTTTGTTTATCTTGCATTGATCCGAATCAACGCAGTCCCATCAATTGATCACACCACAAAGAACGAAAATATACTGACATACGTATATGCCATCCGCATTCGCCACTGGGTCCCGTCATCACCCGTTAGGTTAGCTTACTAACGGCAGAGCGGGGACTGGACTAGCGCGGATGAAAAACATATACAACATCTACTAATATATATACCAATATATTATATTCGCTCAAGGCGTGAATAAAATGCAACATCACAGAAATGTACAGCATCACAGAACAACACAGATATCTGGAAGCCCCCGGTTTCACAGAGCCGCTGCTGAAACCCGACGTTCCCCTGGTCGTGTGGATAGCCTGTGCAATGAAAACCTAGACCCCTACGGGCGCGGCAAGTCACCCGCCAAAACCTGAAGCGAGGCAGCCCCCTCCAGCACCGTGAATGGACCACCCAGCACTTCACGGAATCCGGTAACTTGGGCACCCCTCCTGGGTCAACCTGTACCCCCTACGAGTGCGGTGAATAGCCCGCCAATCCTGGAGTGAAGCCCCCTCCGTCTCAATGCCATGAGATGCGGGCCCGTTGCCCTCAAGAACCCGTCTATCCGTGCACCCCTCCGCGGGGTAATCCTAGTACAGAAAGAAAAATATACATACACCGGGTACATCGACCGCAACCTGGTCGTGCCCCAAAAGAATAATACAAACAGGCAGTGACGGCAGTCCACATGTCGGACGCTCGCCCCGCAATATCAAATATACATAATACAACAGCACTGTACTAGCATTGCATCCAGGCTATCCCCCACGACCGATCCGCAACAACACAGCATAAACATAGAACATCAACGTGAAAGTCACGTTCGCAAATCCGTCTAACCGGGCTATAGCAGTTAGACCGGATTTACCGATCGAGTGACATTCACGGTCGCAGATATAATGTAAATACTGTGAAATAATGTGTTTAAAATTTTCCGATTGACCAAAAATTAACAAGTGGGCCCCCAATCAAAACTGTAGCAGTCACAGAAAACCTGGGCCCAAATTTAATATTCCAAAACCCCTAATTACAGCCCATAAGCCCACTGCAAAAAAATAATCACACGATCCCACTAACCTGCGGCGGAAGTGCGGCCGAAAGGGGGTTTTGGCCGCCCTTCCGCGGTTGTACGGAGGAATCGTGTCACCAAATTTTTCCAGTATTCTTAGAACTCCCTGCACATCATTCTGAGACCAGCTGAAAAATTTTTAGACTCCAAAAAATTTCGACAGAAACTGATGTGAAGGAAAAATACGGTTTTTGGAATTTCGGTCGATCGGAACTGAAAAACACATTAGAACAAGCTAGGAAAGGTTAATGGCGTGGCTCTGATACCATGTTGCGCCACGGCAGCGCCCCGGCCGTCTTACTCGAGGCCAAATTGCGGAATCAAAATTTTTCCTTACTCGGAAACCGGCGCTACCGCGGACAAAGAAAACCCGGATCGTAACCATTAACCTAATGCTAGCAATCAAGAGATAGGGTGAGAAGTATACCGAGTGATCCGAGTCCTCCGGTCTTCTCTTCATCGTCCCGATCTCCCGCGGAAAGTCTTGTCTCCATATCGTCGCCTCCTCGCCGGAAAGGGCACCACATCGCCTGCGTCTTTTACGGGCTCCCGCCTCAATACCGAGGCAACTCGAGCATGAAGCCGGCAACTCGACATGCTCAAGATGTGCTGTAGAATGTAGTGTAGAAGATGCTTGTCTCATTTGGGGTTTGTTGCCATGGTGATGGAGGAATCAAGAATAGAAAAATGGTGCTTGCATTTTTCTAGCAAGAAGATGAGATCATGAATGAAACTCTCAAGATGAAGCTCTCTTCTTCTTCTTCTCTCTTTCTTTTTCCTCTCATGAAAAACTTATCATCTTCATCAAATGAGAAGAAGAATGGTGGAGGAAACAATATGAACACAAAAACATGAAGGGAGGTGAGTGTAGGAAAAAGGAGAGGGTGACCATATCCTAACACCACCATCACAATCTCACATCAAGCATAAAATCAATCCTAATCACCTTTTCAAGAAATGATGATAGAAAAGAAAGGAATATAAAAGATGCTTTCATAATAAATACTTTTACAAATAAAACCTCCACCAAATGTAATTTGCAAAACTGCAAATTACCCCCTCCATCAGAAAAGTCCGGCCGGGAAAGAACAAAGGAAAACCGGCCGGAACGGAATGCAAACTGGAAACTCCAGAAAACTGGTCCCGTAATAAATTACAGGAAAACCCCGATACTGTGCATACACACCCGCATCTGTATTCCGACCGGATACAAATGCAATGAGACAAAATCTACACTGTACTAAACTAGGACCGGCTTAAGCCAAAGCCGGCTAGTAAAATCCGTTCGATCCTGATCCGTGCAATACCGCACGTATCAGATCGAACACTGCCATATAACCATACGGCCACTAGTACAAACCGTCCGATCCTGATCCGTGCAATACCGCACGTATCTGATCGGACCCTGCCATATCTCCATACGGCCTCTACAGCGTTTCGCCCGAAAGCTTGAGTAACTGTATGTGTGGTGGACTCTAAAGACTCGTCAATACTATGGCTGTGGATTTAACCACTAGCACGTCAGAGGTATCAGCCAATACGTGACGGGCCACCAGCTATTGACCAAAAGGGACGCCGATGAGCGAACTCATCCTGACACCCTACTGAGCCTGTCAGTGACAATATCCGTACAGTCCGGTCCGTTCGTCTATGACATCGCATGTCGGGCCTAGGGGGTTGGTAAAAGTCAGACCCCCAAAAGCGGTACAAGTCGTGTCGGAGTGTAGCACAGAACGCCCTGAGATACTACTGGAATACCTACCAGTAAATCTCCTGCCTCGGCCGAGGGCTTTGCGTAATGGCTCTCCTAGACACAGCGCGACCTCACCCCCAATATCGGGAGAGACGAACCCCTGAAGATCCGCTCACTGCCTCCATGTGGCTCGGGACTGTACCCAACTAAAACCTGTTTGCACGACTCCTTTGAGCCGTGGTAGGGTAGTAATCAAAGCACAGTGGGAACTCACACGAGACAAATGACGATCCTCAGGTCGATGAACTAACCTGTACACATGTCACCAGGGAACTGCTATCTAACGTCTGGTATAAGACCAACTAGCAGGTTCCCGGCGAGTCCTATCCGGTGTACTCATAACCCAATGAGCACCTGTATACATCTTAGGTGAACCAACTGACACCAGTGGCTTGTGAGACCGGCCACCGCCCCTCGTCGGGGTCTCGACTATATACACTAGTCTACTAATGGAGTATCGATGCCCTGTCTCGAAACTCCTACGACTAGGGACCTTTTAAGGATGTGCTTATAGACTACCAGCTCCCACGTATATGATCGCCATCATACTGCTGGTGGTCAAGCAAGAATCCTAGGGGCTCTATCAACGTGTAATAGCGACATGTCAGGTCACCTAAAGCAGTACACGATGATAAAGGTAAACCAGATAGCATACTATCATCTCGAGTAAGACTGTCCTACCGGGATAGGTCCTCCCTCAATCATTGCAATCACGTGCCTGTGATCCAATAATTGACTCTGAGGGCACTATCTCCAACAAAATCAGCCCCCACGTTGGGCTCTCAAAATATATAAGTCTCACATCACCTCAATGTACAATATCGAATAGCTCTCCTATATCTCGAATGTACAAATCAACAATCTCATTCATATCCAATATCCAATGTCAATGAATCACCTATATCCCAAGTCGAATCTCAAGTAAGAATCTAACATCCTAAAGGTAAATACACAGAAATAAGTATGATGGGGGCAATACACATATATTAGCGTCCCATTCCACTAATATTGGTGCAAGGGTATATATAACAACGGCTAAATCCCCTGTTATATATACAAAGGTGTTAAAGAAATATCATGAAAACAGTGTGCCAAGCATCGACACAGAAATCCTGACTACGTATCATACGCTATCCCGAAAGCACGAGTGTCTAGCTCTGACCCTCGCCTATCGACGTATGCATACGTACATGACTCCAAGCGGTGTCTCCGTGATCACCCGCCGAGTCATGGGTACTGTCACCGGTAGGTACTCGCCCGCCTCCAGGCTCAATCGGCAAAATCCATCGATCTTCTTGCCGAGGGGAACCATACCGGGCCCCACCATGTACCCTCTACGGCCTCGACGCCTCCTCGTAGGGGTATATACATATCAACACCGATAAAGCTCATGGTGGATGCGCAAATATCATATCAAGGAAACCGAGTTTTTCAATGTATGCATAATTTCATGAACTCCCGCGGTTCCCAAATCCAGAAAACATCATCTAAAATCCCAATAATAATGCGCAAATCCAGGAATAAATATATGCTATATAACTGAAATGCAAGCATATAAATGAGAATATGTAGCTGAAACCAGATGTATGCGAAACCAATAAGGTACAGTTAAGTAACATCAGTAACTGTAAATATGCGACAGCAACTGAATATGTGTATAACATACAGGTGTAGCAATGTATAGGTATCTACCTATAAGAACTGATGTCGTATACCCCCCTGGGTATAAGAAGAATATGAGTAAGATATCCCCCCCGGTATAAGTAAAATATATAAAAAGTATACCTGTAGCTGTATCGCAAGGTGTAAATGTACCTATCACTAAAGATATGATACACTATAGGTATACCGGTAGCTAGATGTCATGTGTGGTAAGCAATAGTAGCTATAAAGGGTAGTGTGTGACATGGCAATTATTGACGGTGTGTGTGTAGCATACAATTCGTGCTCGTGCAACATGAACCGTCAATAATGTGTGCAGTGTCCTACGGCTGCTAGTCACAGTATATAACTATATCAAGGAAATAAAGTAAAGGCGCAATTCTACAATGACGTAGAATGTGCGACAGGTATTTGAATCCTAGCCCAGACGCATAACGCCATGCGGGCGATTCCCCTGTAGATTTTAAATTCTACTCACCTACACTCCACGCTAGGTGAATCCTACCATCTGCTCCCCCCTGTAGCCGTGTCCGTAGTTCCTGCCTGCAAACCTGCAAATACGACATGAAAATCATATATAAGCCAAAATATTCCGCGAAACGCGAAATCGAACCAAAACGAGAAACTCGCGTCGCGAACTAAACGCGCGTGTGCACGATACGCTGAATCGTGTGTGTACGCGTCTAAAACCATCGCGACACGCCGCGATACGCTGGATCACAGAACCCACTCACGTATCGCGCGTATCGCGTAAACACAACGGACACAAAAATGATATATTGGCCCAGATTTTACTACAGGTCAAATATTACAAAACTAGACATGCCAAAGCCCTAGACAACACAGAAGAGAGCCCTACACAAAATCCCTACACCCCTGCCCCCTACTTGGCCGCAAATTGCGGCCAAAACCATGAAATTGGCGGCCTGGTTTGGGAGAGGGTGGCTCGTGTTCTTGTGGTGGTATCTAGACCTAGTGAGCATGCCCCAGTTTTCTCAATTTTGTTCTGTAGGGTCCGGGTCAATAGCAGATCTCAGAAGTCACAAATATCACTTTAAAAACACCGATTTGCACAATTTAGAAACCTTATGGTATTTTAGTGAAATCTGGGGAATTCTCAGTGCAAGTGACCCTAACAACACTTAAATAGGTAGGGTTTACCAACACAATCATCACTTAGTCACAACATCTCACAAATCACTATAATTTAGCACTAAACTCACTAATCGAAGCTAATAAACACACAAGCTAAGCAATTAGGGAAAAAGGGTTTAGAAATATACCCAAAAGGATCTCAAGAAGCAGGAGAAGAAATGAGAGGAGCTGCTGCAAGTGCTGGGAATGCTGCTGCTGAAGCTGCTGATGATGATGCTACTGCTGCTGCTGCTGCTGTTGTTGTTGTTGATGATGTTGTTGTTGTTCCTGCTGCTTGCTGCTGCTGCCTCTTTGTGTGAGTGTGTGTGTGTGTGAGTGAGAGAGTGAGTGAAAAGAGAGAACAAAGAGAGAAATGAGAGGAAATGCAAAAAACCCCTCCACTCTCTTTCTCTTCCCTCATAATGAGGCATGGCTCACACCATGCTTCCCATGCCCCCTCTCTCACACAAAGTCAACATGAAGCCAATTTAAAAAAATCCTTTTTAAATTCATTTTCCATTTTAAAACAACCATCATGCTTAAAACCCATAACACTTAAAACAAAACTAGAAAACTAGATTAGGGGATGGTTAGTTCACCATGTTGCTAATCATGGTTAAACCTCCAAAACAACCCTAGTTATCATGCACAAGTGTGTGCAAGGCTAGGAAAAATCTAATAAAATACACAATAATTTGGATAAAATATTTAAAAACCAATTTGGTAAACTTTTTATTAAAAACCATATATTAAAATATAATTAGCTACAAAACACATTCTAAGGTGTTACAGGACTGTACGGTAAGTGTTACTGGTTGGATTCACAGGAGTGTGAGCGGGCTTGCTCGTTGATCTTCTGATCGCTCAATACCCGGGTGGCCGTTACGTTTAGCAGACCGCTTGCGGCTTGTAGGTGTTTGATATGATCATCGCCTACTGCCGGCGTATTGACGAGTCTTTAGAGTCCTACTCAGAGGTTTCCTGGCTCAAGCGAAACGAAATCGGAGCGCATATGAGATATGTGCGGGATCGAGAATAATACCAGTATGTGATACTGTATTCAATTCTCGCGATATGTATCATTGGACGGTTATATGAGATATAGCCGGGTTACCGAATCAAGTGTTGATTCGATACATTGATACACTTGATATTAGTCGGTTATATGCAGTATGACCGGATCATTAAATCAAGTGTTGATTTAATGATTTAATGTATAATTATATATTTGATATATTACTTTACATTAACTAGTATTGGTTCACTTAAGATTATCTTCTCACTAGATTGTGCACATTGTATATATGATATATGTTTGTGCACTAGTTTGTATCATGTTTGATGATACATGCAAACTTGGGTGTGCATGCTTTAAACCATAGTTTAGGTTAATGTTTAAGGTGTTATTTATTTATTTTGGCAAGAAATAAAATGGTGGCTTATTTTGTTTTATACTTGAAGCTTCATGAAGCTTTGACCATTTTGTTTCTTTCCTAAACCTAACCATTACCTAAACCCTAGTTTATTCTCTACATGAGTTTACTAACCCATGGTTGCTATATGATAAGCATCACTTGAATTTTCTTTTTTGAAGATAATTCATTTTTCATTTCTTTCTTCTTCTTCTTCTTGATGAAGAAAGAAAACCTTTGCTAGAAATTTTCAAGAGGTGATACCAAGTGAGAAATCCAATTCTAAAGTGAACCCACTTCCTATTTCTTCATCCTCTACCACTTGCCAAGTAGTAGAGTGTGTTATCTTCAAAAGTTTTATGACCAAGTGAAGATGGAGCTTGATCTTGAGTTGCCTCGACGTAGATCATCTTCGGTATCGAAGTCGACGACCTAGCCCGATCATTTCTTCGACGAAACCATCGCTAGAGTCCGGGATCCGATGATCGCAGTGGAGGGACGTCATCACGGAGCTAAAGAAGTGGAGGACCGGATCTACAAAGGTTGTAGCCCCTTTCACTTTTTAGTTAAGTTGTTAACTTGTTGTAGTTTCGCCTTTACCTCTAGTTACCGATCGCATTAGGGTTTCTCGGCACATGTAAAATTTTGAATTTGGCATGGTTGATGCCTTGTGGAACCTCTTGAGTGTGCCTAGGAACCCTTCAGTGGTATCAGAGCCTAGCTAGAGCCTTAGGCGATGTGTAGACGATGTTAGAAACCCGATCGAACCCGAAACCCTAATCCAAAACCCTTCTCTATACAATTTTTCAAAACTGGGAATTTTGTGAATTAAAAATATGCAGAAAAATCAGCAGGGTTTTTTAGGGATTACTGTGCAGCACGTGCGCCTGAGTCGACAAAAGCGCGGCAGAACCGCGGCACGAGCATGGCTCGTGCGGCGGTTCCGCGGCCATAATGTCACATTATTTTGTGAATTTTGCACAGTAATTCCTATATTTTAGTGCTTTATTTTCTGAAATTTTTAACTTCTACTCAAGAGTTGAGTTTTCTGGGTTGTATTGGGAGTTCGTAGATTCGATCGGATTTTCTAATTTTGTCTATGTGTTTTTCCGGGTAATTTTAGAATATGTTAAAAAGTTCGACCGGATATAAATACCCAATTTTTCCCCTGTCGGGAAATTTCCAAATGTTGGATTTTTCCGTGGTTTAAAGACGTTCTAAGTAGTGCAAGTAACGCGATGGACCCTCTAGAAGACAACAAACCTTAACTCGATTATGTGACCGTCTTGAACTGCCTTTTGAACCTTAGGGTTTGGGGCAGTACGGCGTGCCACATCTGAGGCGTTGGCTTGACCCTTCTACGGCTGGACCGTTGGTACTGAGGCATGAAGTGAATGTTTTTAAACTTATTTAATGTGTTGAGCTGTTTTGGGAAAACTTGGGTGTTTGACTGTTCGATCGGAAAGTTTAACATTTTCTGTTTATCTGGAATGTGATACAATATTTGGAATTCACAAGTAGTTATATGATAACTAATATGAATGTTATAAACATAGCACTTTAGTCTCAAATGATCGGTTGCCACGGAATTTTGATGTGATCAAAAGTCCGTCGCAATCACGTAGCGTACGCGGATATTCGCCGATAAACTTAATAGAAAGCTACACCCCTTAGCCCCGACCAAGTGACTGTAGGAGAACCCCGTCGCCGAAAGCATCCGTTCGGGTGCTCGTGGTAGCGGTGTTCCGCCTTGGTGCACTTCGTCGACGGTATCGGGGGTGCGGCCGCCTACTAAAGTTTGCGACGAGCATTCGATCAGAATGTCGGGAATCCTGTTGAATTGCCCGACTTGATATTGAAAAGAGTTTTCGATAATGAGATTAAAATGCGGGGTTTATAATTGTTAGGCATGCGATGTCTAAGTAATTCATTTGATTAGGCATGCGATGTCTAAGGAGGTTGCGGATTCCAACTGTTGTAGTTTTACACTTTCTTTTCTGTGACTGTAAGTGTAATATGTGATATCGCCAGTTTCGTTGCTATATGTCAACGACAATTGGGATACGCATGTTTACTTACGTTGATGACATGTGATGTTATGTGTTGCTGGATATGTTATATTGGATCGTCGTGTTTGAATAGCCGGGGGGTTTTATGTGAGATGAGTGTTTTTCATTTTCATTCATGTAAAAAAACTTGTATGTAATATTCTTTTATTGGGGCACTTCCAGGTTGCGGAAGATGTCACCTTTGTATATTATTTACTTTTCCGCACTAGGATAAACCCAAGGAGGAGGGCACAAGTAACCGGGTTCTGGAGTCCAGTGGGAGACCAACTCGAGGAGTCGAGTCCGGGTCTCCTAACTTTAGAATTGGTAGGGTTGCTTGCCGCTCTCGTAGGGGTCTAGGGGTGTGGGTTTGGCTATTCATCGCGACCGTGGAATCCGTGTTTTATACTGGCTCGTATTGAAAACACGGACTTCCTAGTATATCCAATGTTTCATATGTTTCTTCTGCTGCATTTTCTGTGATGTGATCATTTGATATGTTGTGATAGATACTGTATATAGTATATATGATATATTATATAGACGTTACCTATGTTTTACACCAGCGCTAGCCCTGCCCCGCTCTGCCGTTAGTTACCTAACCTAACGGTGCACGAGGGGACATCGAGGCGAATGCGGGTGGCATAAGTGCACGTCGTATTTATCTGTGATGTTTAGGTAACTTAAATGATGGGACTTCATTAATATGATTAATGAAAGAAAAGAAACCTAAGATGTTGTGGAATCGAATTTTCAAAAACAGGTAGCTACAGTTCTTTCTTTGTATCGCGGTGTTCCTTGTAGAACATCCTGCACTTTATTCGATAAGGAAATGGCCGAGATCCCTTCACCGGGAGTGACCCCTTTAGCAATAACTGGCAGATGATACAACCCTCGGTTTGTCTTTTGATTGCTTCTATAGTTTTTGCTTTGCACAGAGGTATATATGATATATCCTGCACCTTATTCGATGAGGAAAGGGCCGACGATCCCTTCACCGGGAGTGACCCCTTTAGAAAAACAAGAAAAGCCTCAAAAACACTCCATTTCAAAATTCATTCGATCCTACAACGATATCAAGTTCATTACGCAATAGGTTTTCAGAAAAACCTGTCGTAGCCCTCCGTCATTTCAGATAAGTCCTGCTTAGTATTCGTGCTGCGTTTGTTGACCTTGTCAAGGCGCAGTGTGCGGTAGCTAACCAGTATTTATCTGCTTATGTATATGATGCAGATTGGGTTAGGCTAGTCATATGGCCTTGTTGACCTTGTCAAGGGTCGTGTGGGTGGGTTTGATTCAATCAAGAAATGACGGGTTGAACTTGACTTACGGTCTATGGTTTGTTGACCTTGTCAAGGTCATAGATCGTTTGGGGCAAATATTATCGGGAATTTCAAGTGTTGAAATTTGTAATGAGATTGAATACCTTATATGAGATAGTTGGATCCCGATACCCGCTGCGAGTAAGAGTTACTCCTGGGAGAGTTTTACACATTACAATTAGCCGATCTAGTAGGTGTCTAGAAAGGTGTCAACGGGGTTACGCCTCTGGGAAAACGAGGTTTACTCTAATTAGGTCCGTGCGAAAGCACGGGGAACCTCCCTCAAAGTACCGACACTGGCTTGGCTGAAAGATTGGCGAACTTGTAGCGTGTAATTAATCCCGGCTAGTCTTTCCTTTTAGGGTTTGAAGGAAGATTTGATAAAAACAGTGGGAGCCATCCTGATTAGATAAAATAATAACCAATCTGATCTTGCAAGAGCGCACACAGAGTGTTTTCTTCTCTCTCTCTCCAGGTAGCGACCATGTCATGCCTTAATCAAGATAATAATACGGATGTATTGACCGAACCCGCTTGTTATACTAAGCTGGGGAACGTTGGTCCCGCTCCAACTTATAATTGTTATAAGACAGAGCAGGAAATAGAGGAATACCAGAATTCCTATGCCGCCCAAATGAAGAAAGTGCATATGATGCATCTCCTTCGGGTGTGTTCATTACAAAGAACTGTTTCTCTGTATCCTCTACGTCCTGGGTATTTGATACCGGATCAGGATCCCAGATATGTAATCTGTTACATAGGATACAAAAGGTAGAGAACTGAGAACGGGTGATAAGTTTCATGAGGCAGAAAACGGTGTAAGTGTTGCAGCCAAGTCTGTTAGTCACTGTCACCCTGTATTACCAGTACATTGATTCTGAACGAATGTTATTAGATATCGAACCTGATATACAAAATCATATCAGTCTCTTTATTAGTAAAGAAATGATAAGATTTTGTAATGTTGGATAATGTTTTGAACATTTCCTATATCAAAAGTTGATCAGTTCAGGCACGTTATCTAAAAGCATTGATGTTCTAAATCAAACTACAGTTCTTTATATACGGAACACACACAAGAGGAAGAGTTCAGAAATGAACGAATCCTTCTTAAGGTATTGTAGACTAGGTCATATCAATGCGACCCGACTGGCTAAAGTTATATTTAGATGCATATTTAAAAAGTTTTGAATTTACATCTTGTGAAACTTGCCAGTCATGTCACAAAGATTAGATGACCATAGCTCTGTTTAATCGAAACAGAGAAAGAGTTAGTGAACTCTTGGGACCGATACATGATGATGTATGTAAGGTCCCCTGTCTACACATGCCAAGACAGGTTCTTTGTATTTCATTACATTCTCTGATTATCTCTCAAGATTCAGACATATGTTCCTGTTGAAACACAAGTCTGAAGCTTTTGAGATATTCACAAAATATAAGTTAGAAGTAGAGAACCAAAACGGGTATAAGTATTATGTCCTTTGATGTGATCAAGGAGGAGAATACTTGAGCACGGATTTCCTGGACTATTCTAAAGGAGAATGAGATTCTCTCTCAGCATTACTCCTCCGTATACACCACAGCACGTCGGTGTATCGGGGTGGAGCAATAGCACCCTATGTGATATGGTGTGCTCTATGATGAGTACTATTGAGTTTCCTATTTCCTTTTGGGAGTAATGCACTTGAGAAGCTGCATACCTATTGAATAGGGTTCAAATCAAATCAGTTGCCTACCACTTCATATGTGATATGGAAAGGGAAGAGCCCATATCTTAAGTTAGTTAAGATTTGGGGTTGTCCGGCCTATGTCTAAAAGCAAAATCCGTACAAGATCGAGGCAAGGTTAGTTCTGTAGAACTGGAAATGTTCCAGCTATACAAACTGCGGCTAATGATTTGACAGAACCAAAGGATTCAATAGTCCCCGATGAACCTCAGCCTCTTCGCCGATCTGGTAGGGTTCCTCATCCGCCTGAGTGATACTTCGGTTTCTCAATGACAGTGGGAGCAAGGATTGCATCATGAGATTATGACCCAACTAGTTTCGAGCTGGCCATCAGGTGTGAGACTCTATAAGAATGGCTGGATGCTTATCGATCTGAGATGGAATCCTTATACACCAACAAAGTATGGACTTTGGTTGCTATATCTGAAGTGTTAAATCCCCATCAGGAGCAAGTATATCTTGAGAAGATTACTTGGTGTAGATGAAAAAGTTGAGACTTTCAAAGCTAGACTTGTTAAAGTTTTTGTCATCAGCCAGGCGTGGATAATGATGAAACCTTTTCCAGTGGCTATGCTTAAGTCTATCCGGATCCTACTTGCCACGGCTACATACCATGACTGCGATATCTGGCAGTTGGGTGTCATGACTGCTTTTCTAAATAATGTTTAAGAAGAGACCGTCTATAAGTACACAGCCAGAGGGCTTCATAGCAAGTGGGAGCAGCGGAAACGTGTGTAAGATGTTTTATGTGATAAAGCAGGCATCGCGGAGTTGGAACGTCTGTTTTGATGTGTTAGTCAAAGAGTTTGACATCATCAAAATGGTAGATGAACCTTGTATATACAAAATGGTAGTAGGGAGTATGGTAGTGATCCTCGTAGAGTACGTGGATGACATACTCTTGATAAGAAAGGAGTTTCCTATGCTACGCTCGGTCAATCTCCGCTTATCACAAGGATTCTCCATAAAGGATCAAAATGATACCTCCTAAATCCCGAGTTTTGATCTATGAGATAGATCTAATTGGATGTTATGATTCTCACTAGTTGTAGTGAGATGGTATCAATTGATCCAGGGGAGAATCACTGGAAAGGTTCCAGAGTGATAAGGACGACTGAAAGTCAGTCACAGGCATTGTCTTTATCCTCAGGGAAGGGACGGTATGTTGGAAGAGTTCCAAGGTAGATACCGTGGGATACTAGACGATAAAGGCAGGATACATCGCCACTTAAGATGCTACCAAAGAGGCTGTTTGGGTGTATATTGGTTCATGAGATGAACTAGGTTCCTACCATTGTGTGACAATGGAAGTGTGGCTTTGGCTCGGGAACCCGGTCCCATCAGTGACCCAGACGTATTCTAAGGCAGCCTCACCGGATCATGGAGATAGTTGATCTCGAAGGAGATCAAGGTTAGGAGAGTAGACTCAGAGGACAACACGGCGGATCCACTCACAAAGGCCTTTTCCCAGAGAGAGACTTTTATGGGATGGTTGAGTATGAGATACTGCAACCACTGCTACAGATGGCCCTAGTGCAAGTGGGAGATTGTTAGTTATATGCATGCCCCAGAGGCCATTACTGTACATAGGATGTATATTGTAGTGGATGCTGGGACATATATAAGGAGGAATTTCTTGCTCGACATGATAGTATGCTATCTGGTTGCTCTTTATCTTAACGTGTACACTGATTGTCTCTCTGTTACATGTTGGTAAAGCCCTTAGGACGTGTACCTGACTACCTGGACTATGATGCGGATCATACTAGTGGGGACATGGTAGTCCATAAGTACATCCTTCAAGGTCCCTAGTCGTGGGTGTATCGAGACAGGGCATCGATATACCATAGTAGACTAGCGTATACCTTCTCGACCCATACAGATGGGCGATGGATGATCCCATATCCATTGGTGTTTGACATCAGAGATGATATACGGGTGCTCAGTAGAGACTGGGTACACTGGACGGACTCGCCGAGAACTCCCAGATGGTATTATACCTTACGTCAGATGGCAGTTCTCTGGCGACACTGCTACAGGTTAGTCTGTAGACCCGAGATCGTCATAGAATCTTGTGTGATTCCCACTGTGCTTTGATTTCCACCTTACCACGTCCAAGAGGGCGTGCAAAACGGTGGTTTTTGGGTACAGTCCCGAATCACATGGAGGCAATGAGCGATAGGAGGGGATTCGTCTCTCCCGGTATAGGGAGTTGATGTTGCGCTGTGTTCGATTGGCTATAACCGGAAATCCCTGGCCAGGGTTGTTGAGATTTACTGGTAAGTGTTACCAGTAGTTTCTCGAACTATTATAGACCTCATATCGACATGACTTATCGAGTTATTTGGGTCTGACGTTTACCACCCTTAGACGAGATATGCGACATATCAGACGAACAGACCGGACTGTACGGTAAGTATTACTGGTTGGATTCACAGGAGTGTGAGCGGGCTTGCTCGTTGATCTTCTGATCGCTCAATACCCGGGTGGCCGTTACGTTTAGCTGACCGCTTGCGGCTTGTGGGTGTTTGATATGATCATCGCCTACTGCCGGCGTATTGACGAGTCTTTAGAGTCCTACACGGAGGTTTCCTGGCTCAAGCGAAACGAAATAGGAGCGCATATGAGATATGTGCGGGATCGAGAATAATACCAGTATGTGATACTGTATTCAATTCTCGCGATATGTATCATTGGACGGTTATATGAGATATAGCCGGGTTACCGAATCAAGTGTTGATTCGATATATTGATACACTTGATATTAGTCGGTTATATGCAGTATGACCGGATCATTAAATCAAGTGTTGATTTAATGATTTAATGTATAATTATATATTTGATATATTACTTTACATTAACTAGTATTGGTTCACTTAAGATTATTTTCTCACTAGATTGTGCACATTGTATATATGATATATGTTTGTGCACTAGTTTGTATCATGTTTGATGATACATGCAAAATTGGGTGTGCATGCTTTAAACCATAGTTTAGGTTAATGGTTAAGGTGTTATTTATTTATTTTGGCAAGAAATAAAATGGTGGCTTATTTTGTTTTATACTTGAAGGTTCATGAAGCTTTGACCATTTTGTTTCTTTCCTAAACCTAACCATTACCTAAACCCTAGTTTATTCTCTATATGAGTTTACTAACCCATGGTTGCTATATGATAAGCATCACTTGAATTTTCTTTTTTGAAGATAATTCATTTTTCATTTCTTTCTTCTTCTTCTTCTTGATGAAGAAAGAAAACCTTTGCTAGAAATTTTCAAGTGATGATACCTAGTGAGAAATCCAATTCTAAAGTGAACCCACTTCCTATTTCTTCATCCTCTACCACTTGCCAAGTAGTAGAGTGTGTTATCTTCACAAGTTTTATGACCAGGTGAAGATGGAGCTTGATCTTGAGTTGCCTCGACGTAGATCATCTTCGGCATCGAAGTCGATGACCTAGCCCGATCATTTCTTCGACGAAACCATCGCTAGAGTCCGGGATCCGATGATCGCAGTGGAGGGACGTCATCACGGAGCTAAGGAAGTGGAGGACCGGATCTACAAAGATTGTATCCCCTTTCACTTTTTAGTTAAGTTGTTAACTTGTTGTAGTTTCGCCTTTACCTCTAGTTAACGATCGCATTAGGGTTTCTCGGCACATGTAAAATTTTGAATTTGGCATGGTTGATGCCTTGTGGAACCTCTTGAGTGTGCCTAGGAACCCTTCAACTGTATATAGTATATATGATATATTATATAGACGTTACTTATGTTTCACACTCGCGCTAGCCCTGCCCCGCTCTGCCGTTAGTTACCTAACCTAACGGTGCATGAGGAGACATCGAGGCGAATGCGGATAGCATAAGTGTACATCGTATTTATCTGTGATGTTTAGGCGACTTAAATGATGGGACTTCATTAATGTGATTAATGAAAGAAAAGAAATCTAAAAGATGTTGTAGAATCAAATTTTCAAAAGGGCAGCTACAGTTTTTGCTTTGCATAGCGATATATATGATATATCCTGCACCTTATTCGATGAGGAAAGAGCCGAGATCCCTTCACCGGGAGTGACCTCTTTAGCAAAACTGGCAAATGCTATAACACTCGGTTGGTATTTTGATTGCTTTTGGAGTTTTTGTTTTGCATAGCGATATATATGATATATCCTGCACCTTATTCCATAAGGAAAGAGCCGAGATCCCTTCACCGGGAGTGACCTCTTTAGCAAAACTAATAAAAACCTCAAAAACACTCCATTTCAAAATTCACTCGATTCTACAACGATATCAAGTTCATTACGCAATAGGTTTTCAGAAAAACCTGTCGTAGCCCTCCGTCATTTCAGATAAGTCCTGCTTAGTATTCGTGCTGCGTTTGTTGACCTTGTCAAGGTGCAATGTGCGGTAGCTGACCAGTATTTATCTGTTTATGCATATGATGCAGATTGGATTAGGGTAGTCGTATGGCCTTGTTGACTTGTCAAGGGTCGTGCGGGTGGGTTTAATTCAATCAAGAAATGATTGGTTGAACTTGACTTACGGTCTATGGTTTGTTGACCTTGTCAAGGTCATAGATCGTTTGGGGAAAAATATTATCGGAAATTTCAAGTGTTGAAATTTGCAATGAGATTGCATACCTTCTATGAGATAGTTGGATCCCGATACCCAATGCGTGTAATTGTTACTCCTGGGAGAGTTTTACACAGGACAATTAGCCAATCAAGTAGGTGTCTAGAAAGGTGTCAACGGGGTTACGCCTCTGGAAAAACGAGGTTTACTTTAATTAGGTCCATGCGAAAGCACAGGGAACCTCCCTCAAGTACCGACACTGGCCTGGATGAAAGATTGGCGAAATTGTAGGGTGTAATTAATCCCGGCTAGTCTTTCCATTTAGGGTTTGAAGGAAGATTTGATAAAAACAGTGGGAGCCATCCTGATTAGATAAAATAATAACCAATCTGATCTTGCAAGAGTGCACGCAGAGTGTTTTCTTCTCTCTCTCTCCAAGTAGCGACCATGTCACGCCTTAATCAAGATAATAATATGGATGTATTGACCGAACCCACTTGTTATACTGTGCTGGGGAACGTTGGTCCAGCTCCAACTTATAACTGTTATAAGATCGAGCAGGAAATAGGGGATTACCAGGATTCCCGTACCGCCCAAACGAAGAAAGTGCATGATGATGCATCTTCTTCGGGTGTGTTCATTACCAAGACTATTTTTTTAGTATCCTCTACGTCCTGGGTATGAGATACCGGATCAGGATCCCACATATGTAATCTGTTACATGGGCTATAAGATAGGTAGAGAACTGAGAACGGGTGATAGAAATTTCAAGAGTTAGAAACGATGCAAGTGTTGCGGCCAAGTCTGTTGGTAGCTATCACCCTGTATTATCGGAATACATTAATTCTGAACGAATGTTATTAGATACCGAGCCTGATGTACAACATCATATCAGTCTCTTTATTTAGTAAAGAAGGATATAATTTTGTATTGTTAGATAATGTTTTGAACATTTCCTATATCAAGAGTTGATCGGTTCAGGCTCGCTATCTAAAAGCATATACATTCTAAATCAAACCACAGTTCTTAACGTATGGAACACACACAAGAGAAAGAGTTCAGAAATGAACGAATTCTTCTTGAGGCATTATAGACTAGGTCATATCGATGCGACCCGACTAGCTGAAGTTACATTTAGATGCATATTTAAATTAGTTTGAATTTACATCTTATGAAACTTGCCGGTCATGTCACAAAGATAAGATGACCATAGCTCTGTTTATTAGAAACAGAGAAAGAGTTAGTGAACTCTTATGATTGATACATGTTGATGTATGTAAGATCCCCTGTCTACATATGCCAAGACCGGTTCTTTATACTTCATTACATTCACTATTTATCTCTCAAGATTCGGATATATGTTCCTGTTGAAACACAAGTCTGAACCTTTTGAGATATTCACAGAATATAAGCAAGAAGTAGAGAACCAAAAACGGGTATAAGTATTATGTTCTTTGATGAGATCAGGGGGGAGAATACTTCAGCACGGAATTCCTGGACTATTCTAAAGGAGAATGAGATTCTCTCTCAGCATTACTCCTCCGTATACACCATAGCACAATGGAATATCGGGGCGGAGCAATAGCACCCTATGTGATATGGTGTGCTCTATGATGAGTACTACTGAGTTTCCTATTTCCTTTTGGGAGTTGTGCACTTGAGAAGCTGCATACCTATTGAATAGGGTTCAAATCAAATCTGTTGCCTACCACTTTATATATGATATGGAAAGGGAAGAGCCCACATCTTAAGTTTGTTAAGATTTGGGGTTGTCCGGCCTATGTCTGCGAAACAAAATCCGGACAAGCTCGAGGCAAAGTCAGCTATGTGAATGTTTGTTGGATATCCCAGGCATTCGCAAGGGAATATCTTTTACCTAACCGAGGAACAAAAGATGTTTTGTTTCACAGCATGCCACCTTTGAGAAAGGGAATTTCTTGAGAAGAAATAAGTGGTCATGAGGTAGAACCGGAAGAAGTTCCAGCCAAACAAACTGCAGCTGATGATTTGGTAAAACCGGATGATTCAATAGTTTCCAATGAACCTCTGCCTCTCCGCCAATTTAGTAGGGTTCCTCACCCACCTGAGAGATACTTCGGTTTCTCTATGACAGTAGGAGCGAGGAATGCATCATGAGATGATGACCCAACTAGTTTCGAGCAGGCCATCAGGAGTGGAGACTCTGTAAGAATGGCTGGATGCTAAGCGATCTGAGATGGAATCCTTATACACCAACAAAGTATGGACTTTGGTTGCTTTATCTGAAGGGTTAAATCCCTATCAGGAGCAAGTATATCTTGAGAAGATTACTTGGTGTACATGGAAAGCTTGAGACTTTCAAAGCTATGCTTAAGTCCATCCAGATCCCACTTGCCATGACTACATACCATGACTACAATATCTGGTGGTTGGGTGTCATGACTGCTTTTCTAAATAATGTTTTAGAAGAGAGCGTCTATAAGTACACAGCCAGAGGGCTTCGTAGACAGTGGGAGCAGCGGAAACGTGTACAAGATGCTTTATAGGATAAAGCAGGAATCGCGGAGTTGGAACATCTGTTTTGGTGTGGTAGTCAAAGAGTTTGACTTCATCAAAATGGTAGATGAACCTTGTATATACAAAAATGTAGTAGAGAGTATGGTGGTGATCCTCGTAGAGTACGTGGATGACATACTCTTGATAGGGATGTAGTTTCCTATGCTACGCTCGCTCAATCTCCTCTTATCACAAGGATTCTCCATATAGGATCAAGGTGATACCTCATAAATCCTGGATTTTGGATTTATGAGATAGATCTAAGTGGATGTTAGGGTTCTCACTAGGTGCAGTGAGATGGTAGCAATCGATCCTGTGGAGAATCACAGGATAGCTTCCAAGGTGATAAGGTCGACTGAATGTCAGTCACAGGCATTATCTTTACCCTCAGTAAAGGGACGGTATGCTGGAAAAGTTCCAAGCTAGATACCGTGGCATACTAGACGATAAAGGCTGGATTCATCGCTACCACCAAAGAGGCAGTCTGGGTGTATATTAGTTCATAAGAGGAACTTCGTTCCTACCATTGTGTGACAATGGAGTTGTGGCTTATGCCTAGGAACGCCTGTCCCATCAGTGATCCAGACATATTCTAAGGCAATATCACCTGATCATGGAGATGGTTGATCTCCAAGGGATCGAGGTTAGAAGAGTAGACTCAGAGGACAACATGGCGAATCCACTCACAAAGGCCTTTTCCCAGAGAGAGACTATTATGGGATGGTTAAGTATAAGATACTACAACTACTGTTATTAGATGGCCCTAGTGCAAGTGGGAGATTGTTAGTTATATGTATGCCCTAAAGGCCATTACTATACATGAGATGTATATTGTAATGGATGCTTGGACATATATAGGGAGGACTTTCTTGCTCGACATGATAATATGCTATCTGGTTACTCTTTATCTTAACGTGTACACTGATTGTCTCTCTGTTACATGTTGGTAAAGCCCTTAGGATGTGTACTTGACTTCCTGGACTATGATGCAAATCATACTAGTGGGGACATAGCAGTCCATAAGTACATCCTTCAAGGTCCCTAGTCGTGGGTGTATCGAGACGGGGCATCGATATACCAGATTAGACTAGCGTATAGCTTCTCGACCCATATAGATGGGCGATGGATGATCCCATATCCATTGGTGTTTGACATCAGAGATGATATACGGGTGCTCAGTGGAGATTGGGTACACTGGACGAACTCGCCGAGAACTCCCAGATGGTATTATACCTCACGTCAGATGGCAGTTCTCTGGTGACACTGGTGCAGGTTAGTCTGTAGACCCGAGATCGTCATAGAGTCTTGTGTGATTCCCACCGTGCTTTGATTTCCACCTTACTACGTCCAAGAGGGCGTGCAAAACGGTGGTTTTTGGGTACAGTCCCGAGTCACATGGAGGCAATGAGCGATAGGAGGGGTTTCGTCTCTCCCGGTATTGGGGGTTGATATTGCGCTATGCTGATTGGCCATAACAGGGAAGTCCCTGGCCAGGTCTGGTTTAGAGATTTACTGGTAAGGGTTACCAGTAGCTTCTCGACCCGTTATGAGCCTCACATCGGCATAACTTATCAGTTATTGGGGTCTGACGTTTACCACCCCTAGACTTGATATGCGACATATCAGACGAGGATACCGGACTGTATGGTAGTGTCACTGTCAGGCTTTTTGCAGGAGTTGGAGCGGGCTTACTTGCTGATCTGCTGATCGCTCAATATCCAGGTAGCCGTTACGTCCAGCTAGTACCGCTGACGGCTTGTAGGTGCTTGATGTGATCATCACCTACTGCCGGCGTATTGACGAATCTTTAGAGTCCTACATTTCGTTTTTTCTGGCTCAGAAAAAACGAAATAGGAGCGCATATGTGATATGTGCGGGACCGAGAATAATGCGTGTATGTGATACCACATTCTATTCTCACGACTATTGTATCGGCCGGTTATATGTGATATAGCCGGGTTATCGAATCAAGTGTTGATTCGATAAGTTGATACATTTTGTGTTAGTCGGTTATATGTGATATAACCGGATTATTAAGTCAAGTGTTGATTTAATAATTTAGTGTATAATTGTATATGTGATATACTAATTTACATTAACTAACATTGGTTCACTTAAGCATTTGTTTTTCTCACTTGTGCATAACTTAATATATATATTTGATATATATATATATATATATATATTTATTTGTGTTCTTTTTGTATCATGGTTGTTGATACAAAGTACATGGGTGTATAAGACTTATACCATGCTAATTATAGTGTTAGGTTTTTATATTTAAAGTTGTTAGTTATATGTATGCCCTAGAGGCCATTACTGTACATAGGATGTATATTGTAGTGGATGCTGGGACATATATAGGGAGGACTTTCTTGCTCGACATAATAGTATGCTATCTGGTTACTCTTTACCTTAATGTGTACACTGATTGTCTCTCTGTTACATGTTGGTAAAGCCCTTAGGTTGTGTACTTGACTACCTGAACTATGATGCGGATCATACTAGTGGGGACATGGTAGTCCACAAGTACATCCTTCAAAGTCCCTAGTCGTGGGTGTATCGAGACGGGGCATCGATATACCAGAGTAGACTAGAGTGTACCTTCTCGACCCATACAGATGGGCGATGGATGATCCCATATCCATCGGTGTTTGACATCAGAGATGATATACGGGTGCTCAGTAGAGACTGGGTACACTGGACGGACTCGCCGAGAACTCCCAGATGGTATTATACCTCACGTCAGATGGCAGTTCTCTGGTGACACTGGTACAGAGTAGTCTGTTGTCCCGAGATCGTCATAGAGTCTTGTGTGGTTCCCACTGTACTTTGATTTCCATCTTACCACGTCCAAGAGGGCGTGCAAAACGGTGGTTTTTGGGTACAGTCCCGAGTCACATGGAGGCAATGAGTGATAGGAGGGGATTCGTCTCTCCCGGTATAGGGAGTTGATGTTGCGCTGTGTTCGATTGGCTATAACAGGAAATCCCTGGCCAGGGTTGCTGAGATATACTGGTAAGTGTTACCAGTAGTTTCTCGAAATGTTATAGACCTCACATCGACATGACTTATCGAGCTATTGGGGTCTGACGTTTACCACCCCTAGGCGAGATATGCGACATATCAGACGATCAGACCGGACTGTACGGTAGTGTTACTGGTTGGATTCACTGGAGTGTGAGCGGGCTTGCTCGTAGATCTTCTGATCGCTCAATACCCGGGTGACCGTTACGTTTAGCAGACCGCTTGCGTCTTGTGGGTGTTTGATATGATCATCACCTGCTGCCGGCGTATTGACGAGTCTTTAGAGTCCTATACAGAGGTTTCCTGGCTCAAGCGAAACGAAATAGGAGCGCATATGAGATATGTGCGGGACCGAGAATAATGCGTGTATGTGATACCGTATTCTATTCTCGCGATGAATGTATCGATTGGTTGTATGCGATATAACCTAGTTATCGAATCAAGTATTGATTCGATAAGCCGATACATAGGATACTAGTCGGTTATATGCGATATGACCGGATCGTTAAATCAAATGTTGATTTAATGATTTAATGCATAATTATATATATTTGATATATTAGTTTGCATCAACTAGTATCGGTTTACTTAAGATGGATTTTCTCACTCGGATGTGCGCATTGCATATGCGATATGATTTTGTGCACTTGCTTGTATCATGTTTGATGATACATGCCTTTTGGTTAAGTGTATAGAATTAAACCATGGTTAACTTGATGATTAGGGTTTTGCTTTTTCTTTTAATTATTTGTTTATTCATTTTGGATATTACTATAAGCATAAAAGAAAAGCAAAATGGTTTCTTTATTTCATTTTCTTTCATGAAGCTTTTTGAAGCTTCATGAAGCTTTGACCAAAGTGACCACTTTGTCTTTATCTTTAACCCTAACCATTAATTTAACCTTAGTTAATTCTCTACACTTGACCATGGTTGATTATGATAAGTATTCTTTTATTTTTTTCTTTTTGGAATTAACTTATCATAACATTATTCTTCTTCTTCTTCATTTCTTCAAGTGAAGAAAGCTTGCCTCCATCAATGGCAAGTGATGAATTAGAGTGAGAAATCCAATTCTAAAGTCTACCCACATCCTATTTCTTCATCCTCTACCTCTTGCCAAGTAGTAGAGTGTGTTTCCTTCACAAGTTTTTATGGCTTTGTGAAGGTGGAGCTTGATTTAGCGATGCCTCGACGTAGATCATCTTCGGCATGGATATCGACGACCTAGCTCGCCATTTCTCCGACGAAACCGACGCTAGAGGCCGGGAATTCATTTGGACAGCGAAGGGACTTCGTTGCGGAGCCGTGGAGGTGGAGCACCGGATCTACAAAGGTTGTATTTCCGTTAAACTCTTAGTTAAGTGTTAACTAGTTAGCTTTTTCGCCTAGAAATCTAGCCGACGATCCGTAGTCGGGTCTCTCGGCACCTAGAATTTTTGAAATTGGCATGGTTGATGCCTTGTGAGACCTCACTAGAGTGCCTAGGAACCTTTCAAAAGTAATTCTAAAATTAGTGGATAATGAGCTCACATGCATGAAGCTTCATGAAGCTTTGTGTTGCATTGACTTAGTCTACTAATTTTGTTTTACTTGAGATATTAATTAACCTAACCATTATAATGTAGCTATGGTTATGTCTCTACATGAGTTAGTATATGATACCCACTCACCCATGGTTAGCTCTCTCTCTTGATTTAGTTTTTATTCTCATTTTTGAGCCCATCTTCTTCCTCCTTCAAATTCTTGCTAGGGTTTGATAAAGAGAGAGAAATATTGTGAGAAAAGAAATTCTAAAGTGTACCCATTTCCTATTTCTCCATCCTCTACTAGACTAGCACTTTAGTATAGGGTGTTTGCTTCACTTTGGTGAAGTGGTAGCTTGAGTTCGTATTCCCTCGATGTAGATCATCTTCGGCTTCGAAGATTTCAAGCAAAACCGTTGCTATTTTCTCATGGAGCCGTCCAAGAGTCCAGAAGCACCATGATCGCAGCGAAGGGACTACTACAAGGAGCTTATGAAGTGAAATACGATCTACAAAGGTTGTATTTCGTATTCACTTTGATAGTAAAGTTGTTTACTTGCATGTGAAACCCTAATAATCTAGCAAAGATCTTATTTAGGGTTATTCGGCACGGCTAAAATTTTAATCAGGCATGGTTGATGCCTTGTAGAACCTTGTTAGAGTGCCTAGTAACCCTTCAACCACCGCACGGAGTCGCTGCCGTTCGCTTCCACCATCACCAGAGTGCTTCAACAGTTGCCTTCGACCGCCGAAATTCCTTTTTGCTTGGATTTAACTTTCGTGAGTTTTTGAATTTCTTTTTCACGCTATTTTCCTTGTATTAAAATTCTAGTGAGTTAGGGATGAAATTGTTGGATATAGGTGCTCTCAAGGTAATTATTGTAATTGAAAGAGAACCTATATGAGAGAACAATCTTACTCAAGATGATAGTATGCTATCTGGTTTATCTTTATTTTTCATGTGATGCGTTTATTCATTGTCACGTATCATTTAGATATGACATAAAATCCTTAGGATTTTCTTGACTATCGGGACGATGAGGGGATCTTACTAGTGGGGCCTTAGTAGTCGATAAGCACATTCTTAAATGTCCCTGGTCGTAAGAGTATCGAGACTGGGTATTGGTACTCCAGTTTAGACTAATGTGTATGTTTCCTGACCTGATTGGAGAGCGATAGCTGATTCCATAGCTATTGGTGTTTGACACCGAGGATTGTATACATGTGCTCATTGGATGAGTTATTGTAGGGTTACTAGGCACTGCCACAAGGGTCTACGAGGCATCAACCATGCCCGATTAAAAATTTAGCCGTGCCGAACAACCCAAAGCCGGATCTTTAAACTAGAGTTTATGTGAAAACAAGTATGTTAAACACTTTAACACTAAGTGAGAGGGATTACAACCTTTGTAGATCTGGTCCTTCACTTCATAAGCTCCGTGTTGTGGTCCCTTCGCTGCGATCATCGTGTTCCGGACTCTCGAAAGGTTCCACGAAGAGAAAGATGCAGTCTTGCTTCCGATCTTCGATAACATAGATGATCTACCTTAAAGTTTCATTAACACAAGCTAACACTCATTAAATGAAGTGAACACCATCATCTAAATGGCAAAGGTAGATGAGGATGATGAAGTAGGATTTTTGCTCTCTTTTATTTTCTTATTCTCACTCATTTTCATCACTTGGAAAAAAGCTAGAAAACTTTTTCCATGAAAGAAAGAAGGAAGAAGAAGATGAATAATCATTAGAATCCTTTAGTGATGAATAATGTAAAGAAGATAATGATGAATAATGCAACCATGGTTGCTAAACCTTTGTAGAGAATTAACCAAGGGCTAGGGTTTTGGTTGGGTTAAAGCATGAGTCATTTGAAAATATCTTGCACAAAACAAAAGAAACCTTCTAGAATCATCAAGAAGGAACTAACCCAAAACAAATCCTAACCTTGTTTAATCTCCACTAAATATGTTGCATTAGTTATCATATCATGTTACAATATTATATATCACAAATATAATATTTATCGTAACAATATAAAATAATACAATTAACATATATCGCATATATATCAATGTATTACCCGAGTGAGAAAAAGAATCTTTTAGTGAGCTAATATTAGTTAATGTAATTTAATATATCATATATATTATTATACATTAAATTATCGAATCAACACTTGATCCGACAATCCGGCTATATCGCATATAACCGACTAATACGATGACCCGGCTATATCACATATACCCGGCCGATATCTCATATCGCGAGAATCCAATACAGTATCACATACCGCATTATCCTCGGTCCCGCACATATCACATATGTGCTCCTACTTCATTTTGCCTGAGTCAAGAAAGCTATGTGTAGGACTCTAAAGAATCGTCAATACGCCGGCAGTAGGTGATGATCATATCAAACACCCACAAGCTACAAGCGACTAGCTAAATGTAACAGCTACCCAGGTATTGAGCGCTCAGAAGATCAACAAGCAAGCCTGTACATTCTCCTGTGAATCCAATCAGTAACACTATCGTACAGTCTAGTCTCGTCGTCTGATATGTTGCATATTTCGCCTAGGGGTGGTATACGTCAGACCCCAGTAGCTTGATAAGTCGTGTCGATATGAGGTCTATAACAGTTCGAGAAACTACTGATAACACTTACCAATAAATCTCAGCAACCCTGACCAGGGATTTCCGGTTATAGCCGATCGAACACAGCACAACATCAACTCCCTATACCGGGAGAGACGAATCCCCTCCTATCGCTCATTGCCTCCATGTGATTCGGGACTGTACCCAAAAGCCACCTTTTTGTACGCCCTCTTGGATGTGGTATGATGGAAATCAAAGTACAGTGGGAATCACACAAGACTCTATGATGATCTCGGGTCAACAAACTACTTTGTACCAGTGTCACCGGAGAACTGCCATCTGACGTGAGGTATAATACCATCTGGGAGTTCTCGGTGAGTCCGTCCAGTGTACCCAGTCTCTACTGAGCACCCGTACACCATCCTTGATGTCAAACACTGATGGATATGGGATCATCCATCGCCCATCATATGGGTCAAGATGTGTATACGCTAGTCTACACTGGTGTATCGATGCCCTGTCTCGATACACCCTCGACTAGGAACAGTTATAAGATGTACTCGCCGACTACCGTGGCCCCAGTAGTATGATCTCATCATAGTCCCAGTAGTCGAGTACATATCCTAAGGGCTTTATCAACATGTAACATAGAGATAGTCAGAGTACATGTTAAGATAAAGTACAACCAGATAGCATACTATCATGTCGAGCAAGAAAGTCCTCCCTATATATGTCCAAGCATCCATTACAATATACATCGTATGTACAATAGTGGCCTCTAGGGCATACATATAACTAACAATCTCCCACTTGCACTAGAGCCATCTGTTGTGGTATCACATACCCAACAATTAGCTGTAGTTGAAGTATCTCATACTCAACCATCCCATAAAAGTCTCTACTGGGAAAAAGGCCTTTGTGAGTGGATCCGCGCTGTTGTCCTCTGTGTCTACTCTCCTAACCTCGATCTCCCTGGAGATCAACCATCTCCATGATCAGGTGATACTGTCTAAGAATTATATCTGGATTTCTGATGGGACGGGGGTTCCTTGGCATAAGCCACAACTCTATTGTCACACAATGGTAGGAACGAAGTTCGTCTCATGAACTTATATATCCAGACTGCCTCTTTGGTAGCATCCTTGGTAACGATGTATCTTGCCTTTAATTGTCTAGTAAGTCAAGGTATCTAGCTTGGAACTCTTCTAACATACCGTCCCTCCACTGAGGGTAAAGACAATGCCTGCGACTGACATTCAGTCGTCCTTATCACCCTGAAACCTTTTCAGTGATTCTCCCCATGATCGATTGATACCATTTCACTACAACTAGTAAGTATCCTAACATCCAATTAGATCTATCTCATAGATCCAAAAAACCCAGGATTTAGGAGGTATCACTTTGATCCTATATGGAGAATCCTTGTGATAAGTGGAGATTGACCGAGCGTAGCATAGGAAACTCCTTCCCTATCAAGAGTATGTCATCCACATACTCTACGAGGATCACCACCATACTCTCTACTACCTTTTTGTATATACAAGGTTCATCTACCATTTTGATGAAGTCAAACTCTTTGACTACCACATCAAAACAGATGTTCCAACTCCGCGATGCCAGTTTTATCACATAAAACATCTTGCACACGTTTCCGCTACTCCCACTGTCTACGAAGCCTTCTGGCTGTGTACTTATAGACGCTCTCTTCCAAAACATCATTTAGAAAAGCAGTTATGACACCCAACCACCAGATATCGTAGTCATGGTATGTAGCCATGGCAAGTAGGATCTGGATGGACTTAAGCATAGCTTTGAAAGTCTCAACTTTTCCATGTACACCAAGTAATCTTCTCAAGATATACTTGCTCCTGATGGGGATTTAACCCTTCAGATAAAGCAACCAAAGTCCATACTTTGTTGGTGTATAAGGATTCCATCTCAGATCATTAAGCATCTAGCCATTCTTACAGTGTCCCACTCCTGATGGCCAGCTCGAAAATAGTTGGGTCATCATCTCATGATGCAATCCTCGCTCCCACTGTCATAGAGAAACTGAAGTATCTCTCAGGTGGGTGAGGAACCCTACTAGATGGCGGAGAGGCGGAGGTTCATTGGAAACTATTGAATCCTTCGGGTTTTTCCAAATCATCAGCTGTAGTTTGTATAGCTGGAACCTTTCCAGTTCTACAGAACTGACTTTTCCTCGAGCTTGTCCGGATTATGCTTTTAGACATAGGCTGGACAACCCTAAATCTTAACATACTTAAGATATGAGCTCTTCCCATTCCATATCAAATATGAAGTGGTAGGCAACTGATTTGATTTGAACCCTATTCAATAGGTATGCAGCTTCTCAAGTGCATAACTCTCAAAAGGAAATAGAAAACTCAGTAGTACTCATCATAGAGCACACCATATCACATAGGGTGCTATTGCTCCGCCCCGATATACCATCTTGCTATGGTGTATACGGAGGAGTAATGCCGAGAGAGAATCTCATTCTCCTTTTGAATAGTCCAGGAATTCCGTGCTCAAGTATTCTCCTCCTTGATCTCTTCAAAGGATATAATACTTATACCCATTTTTGGTTCTCTACTTCTAACTTATATTCTGTGAACACCTCAAAAGGATCAGACTTGTGTTTCAACAGGAACATATGTACGAATTTTGAGAGATTATCAGAGAATGTAATGAAGTACAAAGAACCGGTCTTGGCATGTGTAGACAGGAGACCTTCATACATCAGCATGTATCAATCCCAAGAGTTCACTAACCCTTTCTCTGTTTCCAATAAACAGAGCTATGGTCATCTTATCTTTGTGACATGACCGGCAAGTTTCACAAGATGAAATTCAAACTAATTTAAATATGCATCTTTATGTAACTTCAGCTAGTCAGGTCGCATTGATATGACCGAGTATACAATGCCTCAAGAAGGATTCGTTCATTTCTGAACTCTTCCTCTTGTGTGTGTTCTGTATACTAAGAATTGTGGTTTGATTTAGAATGTCAATGCTTTTAGATAACGTGCATGAACCGATCAACTCTTGATATAGGAAATGTTCAAAACATTATCCAACAATACAAAATTATATCCTTCTTTACTAATAAAGAAACTGATATGATTTTGTGTATCAGGTTCGATATCTAATAACATTCGTTCAGAATCAATGTATTCTGGTAATACAGGGTGATAGTGACCAACAGACTTGGCTGCAACAATTGCACCGTTTCTATCTCATGAAACTTATCACCCGTTCTCAGTTCTCTACCTATCTGGAGCCCATGTAACTAATTACATATATAGGATCCTGATCCGGTATCTCATACCCAGGACGTATAGAATACTGAGAAACAGTTCTCTGTAATGAATACACCCGAAGATGATGCATCAACATGCACTTTCTTTGTTTGGGCGGCACGGAAATTCTGGTATTCCCCAATTTCCTGCTCTGTCTTATAACAATTATAAGTTGGAGCGGGACCAACGTTCCCCAGCTCAGTATAACAAGCGGGTTCGGTCAATATATCCGTATTTTTATCTTGATTATGGCGTGATATGGTCGCTACCTGGAGATAGAGAGAAGAAAACACTCAGCATGCGCTCTTGCAAGATTAGATTGGTTATCAATTGTTAGTTATATGTATGCCCTAGAGGCCATTATTGTACATTGGATGTATATTGTAGTGGATGCTGGGACATATATATGGAGGACTTTCTTGCTCGACAAGATAGTATGCTATCTGGTTAATCTTTACCTTAACGTGTACACAGATTGTCTCTCTATTACATGTTGGTAAAGCCCTTAGGATGTGTACTTGACTACCTGGACTATGATGCGGATTATACTAGTGGGGACAGGGTAGTCCATAAGTACATCCTTCAAAGTCCCTAGTCGAGGGTATATCGAGACGGGGCATCGATATACCAGATTAGACTAGCGTATACCTTCTCGACCCATACAGACGGGCGATGGATGATCCCATATCCATTGGTGTTTGACATCAGAGATGATATACGGGTGCTCAGTAGAGACTGGGTACACTGGACGGACTCGCCGAGAACTCCCAGATGGTATTATACCTTACGTCAGATGGCAGTTCTCTGGTGACACTGGTACAGAGTAGTCTGTTGATCCGAGATCGTCATAGAGTCTTGTGTGGTTCCCACTGTGCTTTGATTTCCACCTTACCATGTCCAAGAGGGCGTGCAAAACGGTGGTTTTTGGGTACAGTCCCGAATCACATGGAGGCAATGAGCGATAGGAGGGGAATCGTCTCTCCCGGTATAGGGAGTTGATGTTGCGCTGTGTTCGATTGGCTATAACAGGAAATCCCTGGTCAGGGTTGCTGAGATTTACTGGTAAGTGTTACCAGTAGTTTCTCGAATTGTTATAGACCTCAGATCGACACGACTTATCGAGCTATTGGGGTCTGACGTTTACCACCCCTAGGCAATATATGCGACATATCAGACGACGAGAACGGACTGTACGGTAGTGTTACTGGTTAGATTCACTGGAGTTTGAGCGGGCTTGCTCGTCGATCTTCTGATCGCTCAATACCCGGGTGGCCGTTACGTTTAGCAGACCGCTTGCGGCTTGTGGGTGTTTGATATGATCATCATCTGCTGCCGGCGTATTGACGAGTCTTTAGAGTCCTACACAGAGGTTTCCTGGCTCAAGCGAAACGAAATAGGAGCGCATATGAGATATGTGCAGGACCGAGAATATTGCGTGTATGTGATACCGTATTTCATTCTCGCGATGAATGTATCGAATGGTTATATGCGATATAACCTAGTTATCGAATCGAGGGTTGATTCGATAAGCCGATACATTGGATACTAGTCGGTTATATGCGATATGACCGGATCATTGAATCAAGTGTTGATTTAATGATTTAATGTATAATTATATATTTGATATATCACTTTGCATTAACTAGTATCGGTTCACTTTAAATGGATTTTCTCGCTCGGATGTGCACATTGTATATGTGATATACTTTTTGTGCACTTGAATGTATCATGTTTGATGATACAAGCTCTCTAGGGTTTGTGTAAAGATTAAACCATGGTTATGTAATGGTTAGGGTTTTCTTTTTCATTTATTTATTTATTTCATTTATTTTATTTTGGAAAAGAAATGGCAAAAGGAAAGAAAATGGTTGCTAGTTTTGTTTTACATTGAAAGTTCATGAAGCTTTGACTAAGTGACCATTTTGTCTTCATGCTTAACCCTAACCATTCCATCTAACCATGATTTATTCTCTACATTTTACCATGGTTGCATTATGATAAATATTCATTTATTTTCCTTTTTGAATAATACTTATCATAACATTATCTTCATCTTCTTCTTCTTCTTCACTTGAAGAAAGCTTGCTTCAACAATGGAAACTTGAGCAAATGAGTGAGAAATCCAATTCTAAAGTCTACCCACTTCCTATTTCTTCATCCTCTACCTCTTGCCAAGTAGTAGAGTGTGTTTTCTTCACAAGTTTCTTGACTTGGTGAAGTTGGAGCTTGATCTAGTGATGCCTCGACGTAGATCATCTTCGGCATCGTCGTCGATGACCTAGCCCGTCCATTCTACGATGAAGCCGACGCAAGAGCCCGGGATTCATTTTGGACAGCGAGGAGACACCATCACGGAGCTATGGAGGTGGAGCACCGGATCTACAAAGGTTGTATTTCCGTTCTTGTAGTTAAGTGTTAACTAGTTTCATTTTATCGCCTAGAATTCTAGCCAACGATCCGTAGTCTAGGGTTTCTCGGCACCGTATTTTATGAAATTGGCATGGTTGATGCCTTGTGAGACCTCCTTGGGATGCCTAGGAACCCTACAGTGGTATCAGAGCCTAGCTAGAGCCTTAGGCGAAGTCTAGACGGAGTTTGAAAGCCGGACGAACCGAAAACCTAACCCCAAAATAGCTCTCTGGACTTTTTCTAAAAACTGGGCTTTTTCCAGATTAAAAATTGCCAAAAAATTTAGCAGGGAATTGTATGAGTTACTGTGAAGCACGTGATGCTAACTCCACTAAAGAGGCGCGGAACCGCGGCCCCACCATGGGCTTCGTGGCGGTTCCGCGGCCACTTTGTTGAGTTACACCACGTGTCTTGCACAGTAATTTTTGTCTTGTAGTGCTGAGTCTTCTGAAATTTTTTAATATTTACTCAACAGTTGAGTTTTCTGGGGTAGTGTTGGGACTTCGTATATTCGATCGGATTATCAAACTGTGTCTATGTGTTTTCCGGATAAATTTTAGAATATGTTAAAAAGTTCGACCGGATATAAATACCCAATTTTTCCCCTGTCGCGATATTTCCAAGTGTTGGATTTTTCCGTAGTTTAACGACATTCTAAGTAGTGCAAGTAACGCGATGGACCCTCTAGAAGACAACAAACCTTAACTCGATTATGTGACCGTCTTGAACTGCCCTTTGAACCTTCGGGTTTGGGGCAGTACGGCGTGCCACATGTGAGGCGTTGGCTTGACCCTTCTACGGTTGGACCGTTGGTACTGAGGCACGAACTGAATATTGTTAGACTTATTTCATGTGTTGAGCTTTATCGGGAAAACTTGGGTATTCGATTGTTCGATCGAAAAGTTTAGCATTTTCTATTTATCCGGAATGGGATACAATAATTGGAATTCACAATAAGTTATGTGATAACTGAATGAATGTTATAAACGTAGCACTTTAGTCTCACTTGATCGGTTGCCATGGAATTTTGATGCGATCAAAACTCCGTCGCAATCACGTAGCGTACGCGGATACTCGCCGGGTAAACTTAATAGACAGCTTCACTCCATAGCCTCGACCAAGTGACTGTAGGAGAACCCCGTCGCCGAAAGCATCCGTTCGGGTGCTCCCGGTAGCGGTGTTCCGCCTTGGTGCACTTCGTCGACGGTATCAGGGGTGTAACCGTCTACTGAAGTTTGCGACGAGCATTCGATCAAAATGTCGGGAATCTTGTTGAATTGCCCGACTTGATATTGAAAAGAGTTTTCGATTTTGAGACTAAAATGCGGGGTTTATAATTGTTAGGCATGTGATGTCTAAGTATTTCATTTGATTAGGCATGCGATGTCTATGTAGATTGCGGATTCCAACTGTTGTAGTTTTACACTTTCTTTTCTGTGACCGTAAGTGTAATATGTGATATCACCGGTTTCGTTGCTATATGTCAACGACAATTGGGATGGACATATTTACTTACGTTGATGACATGTGATGTTATGTGTTGCTGGATATGTTATATTGGATCGTCGTGTTTGAATAGCCGGGGGGTTTTTATGTGAGATGAGTGTTTTTCATTTTCATTCATGTAAAAACTTGTATGTAATATTCTTTTATTGGGGCACTTCCAGGTAGCAGAAGTTGTCACCGTTGATGTATATTATTTACTTTTTCGCACTAGGATAGACCCAAGGAGGAGGGCACAAGTAACCGGGTTCTGGAGTCCAGTGGGAGACCAACTCGAGGAGTCGAGGCCGGGTCTCCTAACTCTAGAATTGGTAGGGTTGCTTGCCGCTCTCGTAGGGGTCTAGGGGTGTGGGTTTGGCTATTCATCGCGACCGTGGAATCCGTGTTTTATATTGGCTCGTATTGAAAACACGGACGTCCTAGTATATCCAATATTTCATATGTTTCTTCTGCTGCGATATCTGTGATGTGATCATGTGATGTTCTGTGATAGATACAGTATATAGTATATATGATATATTATATAGACGTTACTTATGTTTTACACCCGCGCTAGCCCTGCCCCGCTCTGCCGTTAGTTACCTAACCTAACGGTGCACGAGGGGACATCGAGGCGAATGCGGATGGCATAAGTGTACGTCGTATTTATCTGTGATGTTTAGGTACTTAAATGATGGGACTTCATTAATATGATTAATGAAATAAAAGAAACCTAAGATGTTGTAGAATCGAATTTCAAAATAAAACAGGTAGCTATAGTTCTTGCTTTGCACAGCGGTATATACGATATATCCTGCACCTTATTCGATGAGGAAAGGACCGAGATCCCTTCACTGGGAGTGACTCCTTTAGCAATAACTGGCAGATGCTACACACTCGGTTTGTCTTTTGATTTCTTTTAAGTGTTTTTGCTTTGCACAGTGATATATATGATATATCCCGCACCTCATTCGACGAGGAAAGGACCGACGATCCCTTCACCGGGAGTGACTCCTTTAGCAAAAACTAGAAAAGCCTCAGAAACACTCTATTTTAAAATCATTCGATCCTACAACGATTTCAAGTTCATTACGCAATAGGTTTTCAGAAAAACCTGTCGTAGCCCTCCTTCATTTCAGATAAGTACTAGTTAGTATTCGTGCTGCGGTTGTTTGGTATGCGTCAAGGCGTAGTGTACGGTAGCTAACTAGTGCTTATCTGCTAGCATATGATGCGATTGGATTAGGGTATTCGTACAGCGTTGTTTGGCATGCGTCAAGGGTCGTGCGGGTGGGTTTAATTCAATCAAGAAATGTACGGGTTGAACTTGACTAGTGGACTATGGGTTGTTTGGCATGCGTCAAGGTCATAGCACGCTAGGGGCAAAATATTATCGGGAATTTCAAGTGTTGAAATTTGCAATGAGATTGCATACCTTCTATGAGATAGTTGGATCCCGATACCCGCTGCGAGTAAGAGTTACTCCTGGGAGAGTTTTATACATTACAATTAGCCGATCAAGTAGGTGTCTAGAAAGGTGTTAACGAGGTTACGCCTCTAGGAAAACGAGGTTTACATTAATTAGGTTCGTGCGAAAGCACGGGGGACCTCCCTCAAAGTACCGACACTGGCCTGGCTGAAAGATTGGCGAACTTGTAGTGTGTAATTAATCCCGGCTAGTCTTTCCTTTTAGGGTTTGAAGGAAGATTTGATAAAAAGCAGTGGGAGCCATCCTGATTAGATAAAATAATAACCAATCTATTCTTGCAAGAGCGCACGCTGAGTGTTTTCTTCTCTCTCTCTCTCCTGGTAGCGACCATATCACGCCTTAATCAAGATAATAATACGGATTATTGACCGAACCCGCTTGTTATACTGAGCTGGGGAACGTTGGTCCCACTCCAACTTATAATTGTTATAAGACAGAGCAGGAAATTGGGGAATACCAGATTTCCCGTGCCGCCCAAACGAAGAGAGTGCATGCTGATGCATCATCTTCGGGTGTGTTCATTATACAGAACTGTTTCTCAGTATCCTCCGCATCCTGGGTATATGATACCAGATCAGGATCCCAGATATGCAATCTGTTACATAGGGCTACAGATAGGTAGAGAACTGAGAACGGGTGATAAGTTTCATGAGGCAGAAAACCGGGCAAGAGTTGCAGCCAAGTCTGTCGGTCATTGTCACCCTGTATTACCAATACATTGATTCTGAATGAATGTTATTAGATACCGAACCTGATATACAAAATCATATCAGTCTCTTTATTAGTAAAGAAATGATAAAATTTTGTATAGTTGGATAATGTTTTGAACATTTCCTATATCAAAAGTTGATCGGTTCAGGCACGTTATCTAAAAGCATTAATGTTCTAAATCAAACTACAGTTCTTAGTATACGGATCACACATAAGAGGAAGAGTTCAGAAATGAACGGATCCTTCTTAAGGTATTGTAGACTAGGTCATATCAATGCGACCCGACTAGCTAAGTTGCACAAAGATGCATATTTAAATCTGTTTGAATTTACATCTTGTGAAAACTTGCCAGTCATGTCACAAAGATAATATGACCATAGCCATGTTTATTGGAAACAGAGAAAGAGTTAGTGAACTCTTGGGATGATACATGTTGATGTATGGAAGGTCCCCTGTCTACACATGCCAGGACTGGTTCTTTATACTTCATTACGTTCTCTGATGATCTTTCGAGATTCAGACCTATGTTCCTGTTGAAACATGAGTCCGAACCTTTTGAGATATTCACAGAATATAAGTTAGAAGTAGAGAACCAAAATACAGGTATAAGTATTATGTCCTTTGATGAGATCAAGGAGGAGAATACTTGAGCACGGAATTCTTGGACTTTTCTAAAGGAGAATGAGATTCTCTCTCAGCATTACTCCTCCGTATACACCATAGCATGATGGTATATCGGGGCGGAGCAATCACACCCTATATGATAAGGTGTGCTCTATGATGAGTACTACTGAGTTACCTATTTCCTTTTGGGAGTTATGCGCTTGAGAAGCTGCATACCTATTGAAAAGGGTCCCGATCAAATCAGTAGCCTACCACTTCATATGTGATATGGAAAGGGAAGAGCCCATCTCTTAAGTCAGTTAAGATTTGGGGTTGTCCGGCCAATGTCTAAAAGCAAAATCCGGACAAGCTCGAGGCAACGTCTGTTATGTACAACTGGAAATGTTCCAGCTATACAAACTGCAGCTGATGATTTGACAGAACCAAAGGATTCAGTAGATTCCAACGAACCTCAGCCTCTCCGCCGATCTAGTAGGGTTCCTCACCCACCTGAGAGATACTTCGGTTTCTCTATGACAGTGGGAGCGAGGATTGCATCATGAGATGATGACCCAACTGGTTTCGAGCTGGCCATTAAGAATGGCTGGATGCTTAGCGATATGAGATGGAATCCTTATACACCAACAAAGTATGGACTTTGGTTGCTATATCTGAAAGGTTAAATCCCCATCAGGAGCAAGTATATCTTGAGAAGATTACTTGGTGTACATGGAAAAGTTGAGACTTTCAAAGCTAGACTTGTTAAAAGTTTGCATCATTGACCAGGCGTGGATAATGATGAAACCTTTTCAGTGCCTATGCTTAAGTCCATCCAGATCCTACTTGTCACGGCTACATACCATGACTACGATATCTGGTGGTTGGGTGTCATGACTGCTTTTCTAAATGATGTTTTAGAAGAGAGCGTCTATAAGTACACAGCAGAGGGCCTCGTAGACAGTGGGAGCAGCGGAAACGTGAGCAAGATGTTTTATAGGATAAAGCAGACATCGCGGAGTTGGTACATCTGTTTTGATGGATTAGTCAAAGAAGTTGACATCATCAAAATGGTACATGAACCTTGTATAAACAAAAAGGTAGTAGGGAGTATGGTGACGATCCTCGTAAAGTACGTGGATGACATACTCAAGATAGGGAAGGAGTTTCCTATCTACGCTCAGTCAATCTCCGCTTATCACAATGATTCTCCATATAGGATCAAAATGATACCTACTAAATCCTGGATTTTGGATCTATGAGATAGATCTAATTGGATGTTAGGATACTCACTAGCAGTAGTGAGATGGTATCAATCGATCCTGGGGAGAATCACTGGAAGTGTTCCAGGGTGATAAAGACGACTGAATGTCAGTCACAGGCATTGTCTTTACCCTCAGTAAAGGGACGGTATGTTGGAAGAGTTCCAAGCTAGATACCGTGACATACTAGACGATAAAGGCAGGATACATCGCTACTAAAGATGCTACCAAAGAAGCTGTTTGGGTGTATATTGGTTCATGAGATGAACTATGTTCCTCCCATTGTGTGACAATATAGTTGTGGCTTATGCCAAGGAACGCAGGTCCCATCAGTGATCCAGACATATTCTAAGGCAGTATCACCTGATCATGGAGATGGTTGATCTCTAAGGGATCGAGGTTAGGAGAGTAGACTCAGAGGACAACACGGCGGATCCACTCACGAAGGCCTATTCCCAGAGAGAGACTTTTATGGGATGGTTGAGTATGAGATACTACAACCACTGCCGAGAAATGGCCCTAGTGCAAGTGGGAGATTGTTAGTTATATGTATGCCTTAGAGGCCATTACTGTACATTGGATGTATATTGTAGTGGATGCTGGGACATATATAGAGATGACTTTCTTGCTCGACATGATAGTATGCTATCTGGTTAATCTTTACCTTAACGTGTACACAGATTGTCTCTCTATTACATGTTGTTAAAGCCCTTAGGATATGTACTTGACTACCTGGACTATGATGCGGATCATACTAGTGGGGACAGGGTAGTCCATAAGTACATCCTTCAAAGTCCCTAGTCGAGGGTATATCGAGACGGGGCATCGATATACCAGAGTAGACTAGCGTATACCTTCTCGACCCATACAGATGGGCGATGGATGATCCCATATCCATTGGTGTTTGACATCAGAGATGATATACGGGTGCTCAGTAGAGACTGGGTACACTGGACGGACTCGCCGAGAACTCCCAGATGGTATTATACCTTACGTCAGATGGCAGTTCTCTGGTGACACTGGTACAGAGTAGTCTGTTGACCCGAGATCGTCATAGAGTCTTGTGTGGTTCCCACTGTGCTTTGATTTCCACCTTACCATGTCCAAGAGGGCGTGCAAAACGGTGGTTTTTGGGTACAGTCCCGAATCACATGGAGGCAATGAGCGATAGGAGGGGAATCGTCTCTCCCGGTATAGGGAGTTGATGTTGCGCTGTGTTCGATTGGCTATAACAGGAAATCCCTGGCCAGGGTTGCTGAGATTTACTGGTAAATGTTACCAGTAGTTTCTCGAATTGTTATAGACCTCAGATCGACACGACTTATCGAGCTATTGGGTTCTGACGTTTACCACCCCTAGGCAAGATATGCGACATATCAGACGACGAGAACGGACTGTACGGTAGTGTTACTGGTTGGATTCACTGGAGTTTGAGCGGGCTTGCTCGTCGATCTTCTGATCGCTCAATACCCGGGTGGCCGTTACGTTTAGCAGACCGCTTGCGGCTTGTGGGTGTTTGATATGATCATCATCTGCTGCCGGCGTATTGAAGAGTCTTTAGAGTCCTACACAGAGGTTTCCTGGCTCAAGCGAAACGAAATAGGAGCGCATATGAGATATGTGCGGGACCGAGAATATTGCGTGTATGTGATACCGTATTTCATTCTCGCGATGAATGTATCGAATGGTTATATGCGATATAACCTAGTTATCGAATCGAGGGTTGATTCGATAAGCCGATATATTGGATACTAGTCGGTTATATGCGATATGACCGGATCATTGAATCAAGTGTTGATTTAATGATTTAATGTATAATTATATATTTGATATATCACTTTGCATTAACTAGTATCGGTTCACTTTAAATGGATTTTCTCGCTCGGATGTGCACATTGTATATGTGATATACTTTTTGTGCACTTGAATGTATCATGTTTGATGATACATGCTCTCTAGGGTTTGGGTAAAGATTAAACCATGGTTATGTAATGGTTAGGGTTTTCTTTTTCATTTATTTATTTATTTCATTTATTTTATTTTGGAAAAGAAATGGCAAAAGAAAAGAAAATGGTTGCTAGTTTTGTTTTACATTGAAAGTTCATGAAGCTTTGACTAAATGACCATTTTGTCTTCATGCTTAACCCTAACCATTCCATCTAACCATGATTTATTCTCTACATTTTACCATGGTTGCATTATGATAAGTATTCATTTATTTTCCTTTTTGAATAATACTTATCATAACATTATCTTCATCTTCTTCTTCTTCTTCACTTGAAGAAAGCTTGCTTCAACAATGGCAACTTGAGCAAATGAGTGAGAAATCCAATTCTAAAGTCTACCCACTTCCTATTTCTTCATCCTCTACCTCTTGCCAAGTAGTAGAGTGTGTTTTCTTCACAAGTTTCTTGACTTGGTGAAGTTGGAGCTTGATCTAGTGATGCCTCGACGTAGATCATCTTCGGCATCGTCGTCGATGACCTAGCCCGTCCATTCTACGATGAAGCCGACGCAAGAGCCCGGGATTCATTTTGGACAGCGAGGAGACACCATCACGGAGCTATGGAGGTGGAGCACCGGATCTACAAAGGTTGTATTTCCGTTCTTGTAGTTAAGTGTTAACTAGTTTCATTTTATCGCCTAGAATTCTAGCCAACGATCCGTAGTCTAGGGTTTCTCGGCACCGTATTTTATGAAATTGGCATGGTTGATGCCTTGTGAGACCTCCTTGGGGTGCCTAGGAACCCTACATCAATTTATCTAATCAGGATGTCTCCCGCTGTTTTAGTCAAATCTTCCTTCAAATCCTAAAAGGAAAGACTAGCCATGATTAATCACACGCTACAAGTTCGCCAATCTTTCAGCCAGACAAGTGTCGGTACTTTGAGGGAGGTTCCCCGTGCTTTCGCACGAACCTAATTAAAGTAAACCTCGTTTTCCTAGGGGCGTAACCCCGTTGACACCTTTCTAGACACCTACTTGATCGGCTAATTGTAATGTATAAAACTCTCCCAGGAGTGACTCTTACTCGCAGCGGGTATCGGGATCCAACTATCTCATAGAAGGTATGCAATCTCATTGCAAATTTCAACACTTGAAATTTCCGATAATATTTTGCCCCAAGCAATTTATGACCTTGACTGAATCAACAAACCATAGAACGCAAGTAAAGTTCAACCCGTCATTTCCCGATTGAATTAAACCCACCCGCACGACCCTTGACTGAGTCAACAAGGCCGCATGACTACCGTAATCCAATCGCATCATATGCTTTGCAGATAAGCACTAATCAGCTACCGCACACTAGGCATTGACTGAGTCAACAAACGCAGCACGAATACTAACTATTACTTATCTGAAATGACGGAGGGCTACGATAGGTTTTTAAGAAAACCCTTTGCGTAATGAACTTTATATCGTTGTAGAATCGAGTGATTTTAAATGGGGTGCTTTTGAGGCTTTTCTAGTTTTGCTAAAGGGGCCACTCCCGGTGAAGGGATCGTCGGCCCTTTCCTTATCGAATAAGGTGCAGGATATTTCACAAATATCACTATGCAAAGCAAAAACTATAGAAGCAATCAAAAGACAAACCGAGTTTGTAGCATCTGCTAGTTTCACTAAAGAGGTCACTCCCGGTGAAGGGATCTCGGCTCTTTCCTTATCGAATAAGGTGCTGGATGTTCTACAAGGAACACCGCTATGCAAAGCAAGAACTAGAGCTACCAGTTTTTAAACAAGTTTCTACAACATCTTAGGTTTCTTTTATTTCATTAATCTCATTAATGAAGTCCTATTTTAATATGCTTCACAAGCATCAGATATGAAACGAAATCAACAATATATAATACATATCTCATATATATAATATAAACATTCGTCTCAGGCAGTAATATGATCTCATCATAGAACATTGCAGCAGAAGAACATATATGAAATATTGGATATACTAGGATGTCCGTGTTTTCAATACAAGCCTGTATAAAACACGGATTCCATGGTCGCGATGAATAGCCAAACCCATATCCCTAGACTCCTACGAGAGCGGCAAGCAACACTGCCAATTCTAGGGTTATGAGACCCGGTCTCGACCCCTCAAGATGGTCTCCCACTGGACCCTAGAACCCGGTTACTTGTGCTCCCCGCCTTGGGTCTACCTAATGCGGAAAAGTAAATAATATACAATGGTGACATCATCCTCAGTCCAGAAGTGCCCCAATAAAAGAATATTACATACAAATGAATTTTACATGAATGAAAAAGAAAAACTCTCTTCTCACATAAAACCCCCGGCTATTCAGAACGCGACGATCCAATATAACATATCACAGAAACACATATCATCAACGTAAGTAAATATGTGTATCCCAATTGTCGTTGATGTATAGCAACGAAACCGGCGATACACCACATATTACACTTACGGTCACAGAAAAGAAAGTGTAAAACTACAACAGTTGGAATCCGCAACCTCTTTAGACATCGCATGCCTAACCAAATGAATTGTTAGACATCGCATGCCTAACAATTATAAACCCCGCATTTTAGTCTCTTTATCGAAAACATTTTTCAATATCTAGTCGGGCAACTCAACAAGATTCCCGACATCCTGATCGAATGCTCGTCGCAAACTTTAGCAGACGGACGCACCCTCAGATGCCATCGACGAAGTGCACTAAGGTGGAACACCGCTGCTGCGAGCACCCGAACGGATGCTCTTGGCGACGGGGTTCTCCTACAGTCACTTGGTCGGGGCTATAGGGCATGGCTGTCTATTAAGTTTACCCGGCGAGTATCCGCGTATGCTACGTGATTGCGACGGACTTTAGATCGCATCAAAATCCCGTGGCAACCGATCATCTGAGACTAAACTGCTATGTTTATAACATTCAAATTAGTTATCTCATAACTACTTATGGATTCCAAATATTGTATCACATTCCAGATAAATAGACAATGTTAAACTTTCCGATCGAATAATCAAACATCCAAGTTTTCCCAAATAGTTCTCAACACTTGAAATTAGTTTAAAAACATCCATCGTATGCTACAGTACCAATGGTCCAGCCGTAGAAGGGTCAAGCCAATGCCTCACATGTGGCACGCCGTACTGCCACAAACCCTAAGGTTTAGAGGCAGTTCAAGACGGTTACATAATCGAGTTAAGGTTTGTTGTCTTCTAGAGGGTCCACCGCGTTACTTGCACGACTTAGAACGTTCTTAAACTACGGAAAAATCCAACACTTGAAAATTTTCTGGCAGGGGAAAAAGTGAGTTATTGATATCCGTTCGAACTTTTTAACACGTTCTAAAAATTACCCAGACAAACTAAAAGAAGTTAAATTATCCGATCGAATTAACGAGTCCCCAATACAACCCTAGAAAACTCAACACTTGAGTGGAATTAAAAAATTCCCAGAAAAAAATGACAAGAAAGGACCTAAGAATAAATATATGAAGTTCCAGGGACTAATTCACAATTTTGGCCGCGGAACCGCCGCCAAACCCATGGTTTGGCCGCGGTTCTGCGGTCAAATCAGCGCATTACAAGTCCGTACTTCACAGTAATTCTTAGTTTTTCCAGCTTAATATTCTGAGCATTTTTAATTCAAACAAAATCACATTTTTGAAAAATATCCAGAGAGGGGTTCAAATTAGGGTTTCAATGTTCGATCGGACTTTAAACTTTGTCTGGACTTCGCCTAAAGCTCTATCTTGGCTCTGATACCACTGTAGGGTTACTAGGCACTGCCACAAGGGTCTACGAGGCATCAACCATGCCCGATTAAAAATTTAGCCGTGCCGAACAACCCAAAGCCGGATCTTTAAACTAGAGTTTATGAGAAAACAAGTATGTTAAACACTTTAACACTAAGTGAGAGGGATTACAACCTTTGTAGATCCGGTCCTTCACTTCATAAGGTCCGTGTTGTGGTCCCTTCGCTGCGATCATCGTGTTCCGGACTCTCGAGAGGCTCCACGAAGAGAAAGATGCAGTCTTGCTTCCGATCTTCGATAATATAGATGATCTACCTTGAAGTTTCATTAACACAAGCTAACACTCATTAAATGAAGTGAACACCCTCATCTAAATGGCAATGGTAGATGAGGATGATGAAGTAGGATTTTCTCTCTCTTTTATTTTCTTATTCTCATTCATTTTCATCACTTAGAAAAAAGCTAGAAAGCTTTTTCCATGAAAAGAAGAAGGAAGAAGAAGATGAATAATCATTAGAATCCTTTTGTGATGAATAATGTAAAGAAGATAATGATGAATAATGCAACCATGGTTGCTAAACCTTTGTAGAGAATTAACCAAGGGCTAGGGTTTGGGTTGGGTTAAAGCATGAGTCATTTGAAAATATCTTGCACAAAACAAAAAGAAACCTTCTAGAATCATCAAGAAGGAACTAACCCAAAACAAACCCTAACCTTGTTTAATCTCCACTAAACATGTTGCATTAGTTATCATATCATGTTACAATATTATATATCACATATATAATATTTATCGTAACAATATAAAATAATACAATTAACATATATCGCATATATATTAATGTATTACCCGAGTGAGAAAAAGAATCTTTTAGTGAGATAATATTAGTTAATGTAATTTAATATATCATATATATTATTATACATTAAATTATCGAATCAACACTTGATCCGACAATCCGGCTATATCGCATATAACCGACTAATACGATGACCCGGCTATATCACATATACCCGACCGATATCTCATATCGCGAGAATGCAATATGGTATCACATACCGTATTATTCTCGGTCCCGCACATATCACATATGTGCTCCTACTTCGTTTTGCCTGAGTCAAGAAACCTCTGTGTAAGACTCTAAAGAATCGTCAATACGCCGGCAGTAGGTGATGATCATATCAAACACCCACAAGCTGCAAGTGGTCAGCTAAACGTAACAGCTACCCAGGTATTGAGTGCTCAGAAGATCAACAAGCAAGCCTGTACATTCTCCTGTGAATCCAATCAGTAACACTACCGTACAGTCCGGTCTCGTCGTCTGATATGTTGCATATCTCGCCTAGGGGTGCTATACGTCAGACCCCAGTAGCTTGATAAGTCGTGTCGATATGAGGTCTATAACAGTTCGAGAAACTACTGATAACACTTACCAATAAATCTCAGCAACCATGGACAGGGATTTCCGGTTATAGCCAATCGAACACAGCACAACATCAACTCCCTATACCGGGAGAGACGAATCCCCTCCTATCGCTCATTGCCTCCATGTGATTCGGGACTGTACCCAAAAGCCACCTTTTTGCACGCCCTCTTGGACGTGGTATGATGGAAATCAAAGCACAGTGGGAATCACACAAGACTCTATGACGATCTTGGGTCAACAGACTACTCTGTACCAGTGTCACCGGAGAACTGCCATCTGACGTGAGGTATAATACCATCTGGGAGTTCTCGGCGAGTCCGTCCAGTGTACCCAGTCTCTACTGAGCACCCGTACACCATCCTTGATGTCAAACACCGATGGATATGGGATCATCCATCACCCATCATATGGGTCAAGATGCGTATACGCTAGTCTACACTGGTGTATCGATGCCCTGTCTCGATACACCCTCGACTAGGAACAGTTATAGGATGTACTCACCGACTACCGTGGCCCCACTAGTATGATCTCATCATAGTCCCAGTAGTCGAGTACATATCCTAAGGGCTTTATCAACATGTAACATAGAGACAGTCAGAGTACATGTTAAGATAAAGTACAACCAGATAGCATACTATCATGTCGAGCAAGAAAGTCCTCCCTATATATGTCCAAGCATCCATTACAATATACATCGTATGTACAGTAATGGCCTCTAGGGCATACATATAACTAACAGTTATACTGGATGGACTCACCGAGAACTCCTAGTTCGTAATATACCAATGTCAGGTAGCAGTTCTCTGGTGACATGAGTACATGGTAGTCCCTTAAACCTGAGATCGCCATGGTGTCTTATGTGTGTCCCACTATTCTTAGACTTCTACCCTACCACGGCTCAAAGGAGTCGTGCAAATAGGTTTTTGTTTGGTATAGTCCCGAAGCACGTGGAGGCAGTGAATGGTCGAGAGGATTCGTCTCTCCCAGTATAGGGAGTTGATGTGGCGCTGTGTAGGACATGACTACAACCACAAGTCGGTAGCCACCGCAGTGAAGATAAACTGATAAGTGTTATCAATTGTATTTTCGGTTGGTTATGAGTCCTCTGTCGCACGATTTATCGAGTTATTGGTGTCTGACAGATTTTAAACTCTAGACCCGATATGCGATATTCTTTGACGAAAAGATCTACAATAATGTCACTGATAGATTTTGCAGGGTTCAGATGAGTTTGCTTGTTGACCTGGATAGCCGTTATATGCAGCTAGTACCGTTGACGTGCTTGTGAGCTATGGATATGATCCTAACCTATTGCCAGTTATTGTCGAGTCTTTAGAATCCCACACAGAGATTTCCCAGCATAGGCGAAACGATGTAGGGCACGTATAGTGATACGTGCAAGAGTTTGATTAAGCACGTGTATGTGATACACGTATTATAATCGGGTGTTTAATGATATTAGTCGGTGTATATATATGATATAACCGGATTATTATTGTTGGATGTAGTGGTCTCAAAGAAATTATTGTGATTGTAAGTAGGCGATTATGATAATTCAGGGAGGACCTATACATGTATAACAGTCTTACTCAAGATGATAGTATGCTATCTGGTTTGTCTTCATCATTGATGAAGCCCGTTGGATTGTTGCTTGACAACCAACATTATGATAGAGATCATATATGTGGGAGCTGGGTTGTCTATAAGCACATCCTTAAATATCCCTTGTCATGGGAGTATCAAGACTGGGCATCGATATTCCAGAGTATACTAGCATATACACTTCGAGACCCCGACGAGGGGTGGTGGACGGTTTCACAAGCCATTGGTGTTTTGTCACCTAAGATAGTATACAGGTGCTCACTGGAGGTGAGTACACCGGACGGACTCGCCGGTAATTTCTAGAAGGTATTATACCTATCGTCAGATGGAAGTTTTTAGGTGGCATAAGTATAGGTTAGTCCTTTGACATGAAGTCATCATTTGTATTGGCTATAATGCCCTCAAGGCAATTATCATAGTCCCAAGCAGGTGATTATGATGATTGAGGGATGACCTATACCGGTAGAACAGTCTTACTCGAGATGATAGTATGCTATCTGGTTTGTCTTTATCATCATGTTCATGCTTCAGGTGGTATTACAGATCACTATTACATGTTGATAGAGCTCATAGGATTTATGCTTGACTACCAGTATTATGATGGCGATCATATACGTGGGAGCTATGTGGTCTATAAGCAAATCCTTAAATGTCCCTAGTCGTGGGAGTTTTGAGACTGAGCATCGATACTCCAGAGTAGACTAGTGTATACTTATCTAGACCCTGACGAGGGGCCGTGGCCGGTCTCACAAGCTATTGGTGTCAGTTAGTCACCTAAGATAGTATACAGGTGCTCATTAGGTAATGAGTATACTGGACGGACTCGCCGGGAACCTGCTAGTTGGTATTATACCTATTGTCAGATAGCAGTTCCCTGGTGACATGTGTACAGGTTAGTCTGTCGACCTGAGATCGCTATTAGTCTCGTATGAGTTCCCACTGTGCTTTGATTACTATGCTACCATGGCTCAAAGGAGTCGTTCAAACATGTTTTAGTTGGGTACAGTCCCAAGCCACATGGATGCAGTGAGCGGATCGTCGGAGATTCGTCTCTCTCGGTATTGGGGGTTGATGTCGCGTTGTGAACGGGTGGCCATCACCAGAAATCCTCGGCCGGTGTGAACGAGAATTACCGATCCAGGATCGATAGTTTCTCAGGTGGTGATTGGTTACATACCGACACGAATTATCTCGTCAGTAGGGGTCTAACTTTATCCACCCTCTAGACTCGATATGCGATACTCTTAGACAAACAGACCGGACTGTACGGATATTGTCACTGTTAGGCTCAGTAGGGGTTTAGATGAGTTTTCTCGTCGGCCTTCCTTTCTCTCAATACCTGGGTAACCGTTACGTACAGTTAGTGGCGTTAGTGGCGCTGATGTGCTTGTGGTTAAACCCACTGCCAGCGTATTGACGAGTCTTTAGAGTCCTACACAGAGGGTTTTTCACGGTTCAGGCGATATGGTGTAGATGACGTATGTTGGTACATACAGGTGTCCGATTAAATATGTGTACAGGCTGCACGGACTTTAATCGGACGGTTGATAATACTAGCGACTTAGGATTAAGCCGGATTATTAAATCAGGTTTTGATTTAATAATTTATATATATGTATTTATATGTATTCTAGTATTATTGTTCACTACTCATTTTCTCTCTTGGCTATTCGTATTTTTATACGAATACGCGTATATGTATTTCGATACGTGTACCGGGTAATATTCCGTATTTATACGGAATTGTTTCTAGAAGATTGGACACCTCATTTGTATGATTTCCTTTTTTAGAAAATCATTTGTTTTGTACAAATGAGGTGGAGGGGGTGACATGGCATGAACATTGTTTAGCATGTAGAGAAGTATGGCATGGACTTGTTTATTGCAAAAATGAGTGGAGATATATTTTGTATGCATGATTGAGACAGAGGGGGGCAACCACTAGTTTTGGATATGGCTTGCTCTTTTCATTTTCCTCACTTGCTCACTCTCATTCTCACTTGGAGAAAACACTTAGCCATTTTTCTTTAGTTGCTCATGCCATATGTTTCCTCACCTCCTCTTGATCTTCTTGAGTTGCTCTTGGAGTATTTTGATGAGAGAAAAACAATAGTGAGATGATCCTACACCTCCACTCTCCATTGCTAGCAACTTTGGAGCGTCGGTTGCCTCGCTTAGCAAGGCTGGAGCTTGCGCCGTTTCCCTCAGGTGGATCATCATGGATGGAGGAAGACCGGCAACCAAACTCGATCCGCAACCACTAGGAGCTTAGGATGAAGGTTGAAGACCGAAGGACACGGATAAACTCGGTATAACCATTCCTAACTCTTTATATTACTTGCTAGTATAGGGTTTAGGGTTGATCCGGGCATCAGGTTGTGGTAGCGATAGTTTAGAAAATTTTTGTTCCGCATTTGGCCACGGTTTGATGGCTGGGGCGCTGCCGTAACCCAACGTGGTATCAGAGCTAACCCGTAAACCCTTTACTAGCAGTTTTAGACAATGCTAAAGTATCGAAATCGAAACAACCCCAAAACAGTGCACTGCACATTCTAGTTTCTTTCAATTTTTAAAGTCTTCAAAATTTTTTTTAACCAACTGCAGAAGACTACTTGAGTGACCACTAGAACACACCACAAATACGAGCCCAAACCGCCGGATTTGACTCGGCGAGATTCGCAAAAAAAAGGGCGAGGCCGGTTTTTCTATGGATTTTGGACTTGAATTTTTTGGTGTTTTCTAGTCTCTGGAATATTGGTGCAGTGGTATTGCTTGTTTTTCTCATTTTGGATATTATGTTATCTTTTCTTCAGGGGCAATTCGGGGTGTTTCGAAGTCGATAATTTAACACTGTTTAAATGTTTATAGTACATGCATTACTATCTGCGACCGTGAATGTCATTCGAGCGGTATAACTCGTCTAATTGCTATATGTTCTTTTAGACGAGTTTGCGAACGTGACATTCACGTTGATATTCTGTGTTGTGCTGTGTTGTGGCTGGATTTTCATGGTGGATAGCTTGGGTGCAATGGTAGTATAGTTTAGTTTCATTTGTATATTTGATATTACGGGGCGAGCGTCCGACATGTGGACTGCCGTCTCTGCCAGTTTGTATATTATTTTTTTGGGGAACGACCAGGTTGAGGTCGATGTCACCCTTGTACATATTATTTTCTTTTTTGTATTAGGATTACCCGCGGTGGAGTGCACGAATAGACGGGTTCTTGAGGGCAACGGGTCTGCATCTCATGGCGTTGAGACGGAGGGGACCTTACTCTAGACTTGGCGGGCTATTCGCCGCACTCGTAGGGGATATAGGTTGACCAACGGAGGAGTGCTCAAATTACCGGATTCCGTGAAGTGCTAGGTGGCCCATTCACGTTGTTGATTGGGTTTCCTTACTTCTGGGATTGGCGGGTAACTTGCTGCACTCGTAGGCGTCTAGGTTTTCGTTGCACAGGCTATCCACAAGACAGGGAACGTCGGGTTTCATTTGCGGCTTAAGTGAAACCCGGGGCTCCAAGATTATCCACCATTCTGTGTTGCTTCTGTGATGTTGCTTTATATCATGCCTGGGACGATTGTTATATATATTTTTATATATACTAGTAGATGTTGTATATGTTTTGCACCCGCGCCAGTCCAGTCCCCGCGCTGTCGTTAGTTAAGTAACCTAACGAGTGATGACGGGACCCAGCGGGGAATGCGGATGGCATATACGTACATCGTATTTTCGTTCTTTTCTGGTGTGAATAAATGATGGGAATGCGTTGATGTTGATCCATGCAAGGATAAAACAAACCAATATATGATGTTGGAACCAAGTTTTTAAAAACTGACATTACAGACGTTCTCTTTTGCTTTGCTGTCACGACCCGAAATAGCATGTGACTGGCACTTGAATCATATGAAGTCTATAGGACCACATCGAATTCAAGTAAGCCAAAATCCCAGAATTCTAAAACCATTTTAGAGAAATGTTTTAGTAAAATAAGCCGAATATGCATTATAAAATCACAAGTCTTTTCTGAAAATTTCGATAGAGTTTCCTTTGTAAATACTGGCCCCGAACGGGGTACAACATGATAAATATATACATGAAAGATAAAAGGTATCCCCAAGCGGGAGCTAGCTCTTCGTCAATCGACGGTCACAACCACGCAAGCAATATAATATACAACGCCGAAGGGCAAGGATCAAAACTCAAAAGGAAACTCAAAACAACATGAAATCCATAATAATACAACGTGCGACTCTAAGGTCGAAAGAATAAACACCACTGGTCTGCTAAGTCTGTAAAATATACATGTTTGGTTAATGGAGTTTACTAGATACAATGAATAAAATAAAGTACAATGGTGGTCACGATACAAGTTAACCCAGCTACCAAAGCAATCACCCGGAAAGGAAACAGTGTGCCAGCAAAGCCGTAATGAAACCTGTACGGCAAAACCTGCAAGAAACTGTGGCACAACGGGGGTGAGTTGCCAACTCGTGAGTAGAAAACATCACCGAGCAGAAATCGTATGTATGACACAATACTAGGTCAATACGATCAATATATATATATATATAACCTCAAAATGATAGTCTGAAGCATGAAATGGTGGCAAGGGTAAACATCTATACGTAAGTGTTATCCAACATGCTCGTGTTAGTGCCTCAGGTAGCAATATATCATAATAAGAGATATGCATGCATGAAAACAGAATGCATATAACTGAGAAACTGTTTTCCTATTTTAATGAGATTTCTGTAATTTAAAATGAGGTATCATCAATGAATCAATATAAATCAGTGTCTGGCATCGACACAAAACATAAATCTTAATATCCAATATCCCAGGCTCCGGCTATCCGGACTGGCCTGTATCATCAAATCTCAATACCTCAATGTCTCAAATCTCAAAATCTCAGTGTTTCAAATCTCAATATCTAGGGCTCCGTCAGTCCGGATCGGCCCATATCATCAATCACATGACCACGAACGGTATCCTCCGGATATCCGACGCGCCAAGTAAAATCACCGGTAGGCAGTCTGCCCCTGCCAGGTTCATTATCCTCCATGAAATCACTCTCGTCCCGGGGTACCATACCGGGTCCACCATGTACCCGTAGACGGTTCATACGACTCCTCGAATCGGGTCTCGAAATCCATCTCATAACCGAGAAAATATCATGGTGGACGACTCACACATCACGAGAAAACCACACTTTTCATTTTAAAAAGAGAGAGACAAAAGTTTATATATATTCTTGCGGTTTTCCCCCAAATCCAGGAAATCTAATGAAAATCCGAAATCCAATCATCAATAGCAAGTAAATAGTGAATATCGGTATAAAACTCCATAATACTGCATAACAGTGAATAATAATATACATGAAGTAGCAAGTAATAACTGCAATGTCTAAACTAGCATATAAAGACGAGTACGCTAATACCATGTCGAACTATCAGTTAAAAAGCCATGTCAATGAGTAATATTCTCTAAAGTGTACGTGAAATGACAATTACCGATGATGATGTGTGTGAGCCGGCAAGTAAGAGTATGTGGAACATACGCATCATCGGTAATGGTGCTGGTGTCCTGACAGCATGATTTCAATATTAACATATGAAAACACAATATAAGCATGCAATGCGATGCGAGCAGAAAGAATATACGGGAGCTGAATATCAAATACAATGATAACGAATCTGCATATGTCTAAATATGAGTCGTACAGTTTTGCCATTTGAAATAATACGAATCATGTGTTTAGAAAATAGGGACTACGGTGTTTTTAAGAAAATGTACGTCCTTTGAAATATCCGTAGAATCCCTTGGCCTGTCTTTAAAATACTCACGATTCGTTAGTTTTGAAATAGGTATAACTCGAGTATAATATACCAATTTACAAGTAAACTGCAAGGTTAAACTAAAAGGCTGATCGAAAGGTAAGGAAACCGCCTAACATCTGAGTCGACAAACACACACACGCACACACATACACACACACACAACAGTCGGTGATCCCACCTCAAAAGTATCCCATACGATACAATATCTATAATATGACATCCTCAAGTTAAGAGTGCGGATCTATTATCAATATATAGCTCGTACGGTAAATCCATCGTACGGCCTCCCAAATCTGGGTACGGGTCAAATGTCACATCTATCACATTATTCATCTGGTATCCTCATCATCACCTATAGTGAACTGGTACTGATCTACGTCTAGTACAATAATGATACCATCTATGTATGCATGCGTGTGTATGAAAACACCATGTCAAAGGACCCGCTAAAGCATCATGTCGTATCTCAAATACGAACCATGTCACATCACCGATCTCACGGCCTCAAGCCCAATCTCATCGACCCATCTCCAATCCCAAGTACTATCCTCATAATCCCGTATATGTATATGTATATATATACACATAGTCCCATACCCATGTGTGTGTGTGTGTGTGTGTGTGTATACATATCCCCATATACGCACAGGTAATAAGGTAAATGTATGCAAGTGTGTGTGCATGTGTGGGGTGTAACAACTACTCTAGGATTTCGCAACTAACCCTAAACTAATCCATGAACATATCACCCTATCATGATAAACCATAGTCATATAACAACATATACCACACACACACACACACACACACACACATACACACACACACACACACACGTATTCGTATACATCACTACGAAACGGCAGGGGTGCTATATGCCATCCACCCGACTTCCCCCGTAGATATATATCTACTCACCTAAACCTGCTTGCCGATGTCGATGTCGCCACCATCTTCTTCATCATCTCAAATCATTGTGGGGGTACCTACATGTCACACGTATCGTATCGCATTAAAACCAAATCGAAACCAAAACGACATACGGGATTTACATAGGTCAAAACCTATGGTTTGCCCTCGCAACCTAACCAAATAACACCCGATAGAGACGTACAAACGTCAAGTGATCGATGTTAAACATGAAAACAAAAATCCAGAATTTAAAATACGCAAAACCATAACTCGAATCAAAACAACAACTTGAGAAAGTGGTCCCAGATTTTGATTAAGGTGTAAAAAATGCTCCAAAACAATACTGGAGTGATGTATATAGGGTATATGAGCTATGGAAGCAACCAGGACCCCACCCCTCACCAAGTGGCCAAGCCCCACCCCCCAAATTCCGAGCTCGCCGGCCCCGCATGCTCCAGTGGGGTTCGTCTTGTTACAGGGGGTTCGTAGGGTCAATTCTAGTCCACTGGGTTTGTTTTCTCATCTCGTAATCAACCCAGGTCATCCCAGATTTCTCTGCACACACCAATACCTCACAAACAGACATGAAAGTTCTGAAATTCCATATTTTAGGTTTCAGTTGGGTTTTGTCTGGGTTTCTATCATTATAGGGGGGTCTAAGGTCACCAATAAGGCTCAAGTTCACCAAGACAACTCAAATAAAACCCTAACCTTCTCTAGGGATTTCCAAGGTTCACTAAACTTCGCCAAATCGATTTTAATCTTGAATAGAGGCTTAAGCAAATGAAATACTACACTAATTGTGAAAGGGTTACCATATTTAGCACTCATAAATCCCCTACATCACCAAAATGTGATTTTTCTTTGTCCAAAGTGTAGCTTGAGAGCCTTTGCACAATTCTTGTGAAGTGGGGATGAGGTTTTGGTGTTGTTTTGATGATGAAGTGGGGGTTTTGAAGAGGAGGGAGGAGAGGTGCTGCCATGGGCTGAAGAGGGAGAGGATAATGATGAAGATGGTGAATGAAACAAAAGGCCAAGACCAAGGTTGACCCCCTCATCTCTCTCTCTCTCATGCCCATACCTCACACTATGCACATTTTTTAATGTTTTCATTTCTTTTCTTTTTCTTTCTTTTGTTTTCTTTTCCTTCTCAATTAAAAAAACAACCATGCCAAAAAATGAAGAGAAGGACATGAAGAAAATGTAACAAGTGCTAAAAAAATGACATGTGCACAAAACACCCTTAAAGTACGATTAGCGATTTTTAATCGCGATTAGCACTAAAATAGTGTCAAATAAATCATAAACTTTCATAATTTGCATGAATCACATAAAGCACTCTCTTTTCAGTAATTTCCATAATTTTCAAATTTTTTTTCCAATTTATTGGTATTTAATTATACCGCCCTATTAAAATATTCATGTTTTATTATTTAATTATAAAAATTCCTAAAAATAATATTTTATTTTTATGAAATGTTACATTTGCACAGTGGTATTCGATTGGGAATATCATGCACCTCATTCGACGAGGCAAGGGCCGAGATCCCTTCATCGGGAGTGACCCTTTGGGCAAAAGTTTGCGTCAACGTAATAACTTTACTATAGTCGATTCTTTTTCTTTGCAACGTGGTATTCGGTTTGGAATATCCTGCACCTTATTCGATGAGGAAAGAGCCGAGATCCCTTCACCAGGAGTGGCCTCTTTAGAAAAAGTTTGCGCCACTATATATTTGTAAAACTACTCGGTTCCTTCAACGATATCAAGTTCATTACGTTAAAGGTTTTTCGCCAAAAACCAGCCGTAGCCCTCCGTCATTTCAGATTAGTATTGCTTAGTATTCGTGCTACGCTTGTCGTGCCTTGCCGAGGCGTAGTGTGCAGTAGCTCTGTAATACTTTTCTGTCGTAAGGATATATGGATTGGTTATATTACGTCCCGAAAGTACGGAACATGACCGACACTTAAACTACGAAACGTCTCGAGGCATACGTAATCTAAGTAAGCCGAAAACCCAGAAATCCAAACCAAGGAAAGTAGTAGAGTGAAGGAAAACCAATTTAAAATCAAGTAGTTTTATTAGCATAAGCCGAATTATGCGTTTTTAAAAAACATCAAATATTTTCTGAAAATTTCGGCAGAGTCTCCTTTGTAAATACTGGCCCCCAAACGGGATACAACATGAATAGTATACGAAATCAATAAAAGGCATCCCCAAGTGGGAGCTAGCTCTTTGTCAATCGACGGTCACAACCACACAAGCAATATAATATACAACGCCAAGGGCGAGGATCAAAAACTCAAAAGGAAACTCAAAACCATAAGAAATCCACAGGAATATAATGCGCGACTCTAAGGTCGAAAAAATAACATCACTGGTCTCTATCTCAAAAATAAATACATGTTTGGTTGATGGAACTTCTAGATACAATCAGAATAATAATATACAAGGTATAATGATGGGTACGATACAAATAAACCCACCTACTAGCAAGTCACTCGAAAAGAAGCAGTGCCAGCAAGCCGTAATGAAACATGTACGGCAAAACCTGCAAGAAACTGTGGCACAACAGGGGTGAGTTGCTAACTCGTGAATAGAAACATCTACGAACAGAAATCGCATGAACAACGCAATCCTAAGTCATACAATCATAATATATCCTCAAATATATAACCAGCAGCCTATAACAATGGCTAGGGTATACCTCTAAACAACGGTAATACCAAGTGCTCGTGTCAGTGCCTCAGATAGCAATATATCATATGGATGATGTATGAATGCATGAAAACAGAGTACATGTACTGAAGAAACTGCTTTCATAACTCAGTGAGAATTCTGTATTTTTTAAAAAATGAGGTATCATAAGGAATCAGTATAAACCGTGTCTAGCATCGACACAAAAACATAAATCCACATATCTCAATATCTCAGGCTCCGGCTACTCGGACTGACCTGGATCATCAAATCTCAGTACCTCAATATCTCGAAATCTCAATGTCTCAAATCTCAATATCTAGGGCGCCGTCAGTCCTGTTAGTTATATGTATGCCCTAGAGGCCATTACTGTACATAGGATGTATATTGTAGTGGATGCTGGGACATATATAGGGAAGACTTTCTTGCTCGACATGATAGTATGCTATCTGGTTGCTCTTTATCTTAAAGTGTACACTATTTGTCTCTCTGTTACATGTTGGTAAAGCCCTTAGGATGTGTACTTGACTACCTGGATTATGATGCGGATCATACTAGTAGGGACAGGGTAGTCCATAAGTACATCCTTCAAGGTCCCTAGTCGTGGGTGTATCGAGACGGGGAATCGATATACCAGAGTAGACTAGCGTATACCTTCTCGACCCATACAGATGGGCGATGGATGATCCCATATCCATTGGTGTTTGACATCAGAGATGATATACGGGTGCTCAGTGGAGACTGGGTACACTGGACGGACTCGCCGAGAACTCCCAGATGGTATTATATGTTACGTCAGATAGAAGTTCTCTGGTGACACTGGTACATGTTAGTCTGTAGACCCGAGATCGTCATAGAGTCTTGTGTGATTCCCACTGTACTTTGATTTCCACCTTACCACGTCCAAGAGGGTGTGCAAAACGGTGGTTTTTGGGTTCAGTCCCGAATCACATGGAGGCAATGAGCGATAGGAGGGGATTCGTCTCTCCCGGTATAGGGAGTTGATGTTGCGCTGTTTTCGATTGGCTATAACGGAAATCTCTGGCCAGGGTTGCTGAGATTTACTAGTAAGTGTTACCAGTAGTTTCTCGAACTATTATAGACCTCATATCGATACGACTTATCAAGCTACTGGGGTCTGACGTTTACCACCCCTAGGCGAGATATGCGACATATCAGACGAACAGACCGGACTGTACGGTAAGTGTTACTGGTTGGATTCACAGGAGTGTGAGCGGGCTTGCTCATTGATCTTCTGATCGCTCAATACCCGGGTGGCCGTTACGTTTGGCAGACCGCTTGCGGCTTGTGGGTGTTTGATATGATCATCACCTGCTGCCGGCGTATTGACGAGTCTTTAGAGTCCTACACAGAGGTTTCCTGGCTCAAGCGAAACGAAATAGGAGCGCATATGAGATATGTGTGGGACCGAGAATAATACTAGTATGTGATACTGTATTCTATTCTCGCGATTTGTATCATCGGACGGTTATATGTGATATAGCCTGGTTACCGAATCAAGTGTTGATTCAATACTGCCTTTACTTTGGCCAACAAACATAGCTTGAATACTTATTGACCATTCATGTGAAACAACGGAGGGCTACGAATGGTTTTGGCGAAACCGTGAACGTAGTGAACTTGATAAAATCGAAGGAACGAGATAGCTTTCAAAAGGAGTGGTTCAAGCTCCGCATTTAAAAGTTTGGTTTTGAAAAGAACCGAGTGGTTTTAAAAGTGTTCCAACGACTTTTACTTGGTTTATTTTTTTTCTTGCATTAATTCCAATGCGTCCCATCATTTAATCCTACCATTGCAGAAAACAACGAAAATATGACGTACGCTTATGCCATCCGCATTCGCCACGGGGTCCCGTCATCACCCGTTAGGTTACTTAACTAACGACAAAGCGGGGGCTGGACTAGCGCGGATGCAAAACATAAGTAACGCCTAAAATAGATATCATATAGATATATATATAAACATTCGTCACATGCAATGATAGCCATTCCAGATCACAGATGAATACATTGGATATACTAGGAATCCCCAATTCGCATGAGACTGTAACGAAGAACGGATTACACGGTCGCGATGAATAGCCAAACCCCACCCTAGACCCCTACGGGTGTGGCAAACTACCCGCCAAGTACCCGAAGCGAAGCAACCTCCCTCAACACCGTAATGTAACATTTGAAAAAAAATAAAATATTATTTTTGGGAATTTTCATAATTTAGTATTAATTTTAATGAATATTTTAATAGTCGGTATAATTAAATACCGATAAATAGTGAAAATTCCGGATAAAATTTTGGAAATTCTAAAATAGGGTATTTGTGGAAATATGTCATTTTAAGCTTTATGGTTACGTAAATGCTGTTTTGGTGTTAACCGCGATTAAAAATCGCAAATTAGATTTTTGGGCTTTTGTGCAAAAATGTGCACATAGCATTTCCACACTTGTCACTTGTTTCATGTTTTGGACTCATGGTAGCCTAGGGTTGAACCATGCTTAGGTGACCATGGTGGGTTGAACCATTTGAATAGGGTAATTGGGTTAATTAGTGTTTTGGTTAGGTTAATGGGGTTTGATTAGAGTTGGGTTGACTTGGGTTAAGGGGGAGAGAGAGGGAGAGAGCCATGATGGCTTGAGCTCGCAACATCTAGTGAGAGAGAGAGAGAAGGGAGGCTCCTAGGTAATGTCACAATCACCATTCACTTCAAAACTTTTTTCATATCTCTTACATCTCTCACATCTCTCACTCTCCCAACAAAACCACACCACTATACTTCAACTTCACCTCACACACAACACCCCAACATTTCAGCTCAGCAGTAGCATCACCATACATCTGCAGCCACAGCAGCAACATCTTTTAAAACAACACCACACCCTTATCAGCACAATTTCAGCCCCATTTCTTATCAACATCAGCTGCAACAGCAGCAAGGAACATCCTCAGCACCCTAGCACAACAACACCATACCACAACATCACACAAACACCCCAAAGCAAACACAATACCATAGTAACAGCTTCAGCTAGAACTGCATCAGCAGTGAAGGAAAACAGCAGCAGTAGCAGCTGCAACTGCAACAAGGAAAACAGCAACACCAGGAGCACAGTAGCAGCAACTCACTCCCCCACTTCCTCCTCCTTCCTTTCTCCTTCATTCTAGGACCTTTGAGGTATAATCTTGCAACCAAACTCCTTTATCATGGTTATCTAACTGAAACTTAGTGTTATTAAGTAGATTTGTACTAGTTTAGGAGAAGTTGAGTGAGATTTAGCCAAGAGATGGTTTTGAATGTTAGAGTAGCCTTATTAGGGGTATGTGAGACCAGTTAACCCAAAATTGTCCCAGATTTCACCCATATACCAGATTGTTCATTTTAGTGTTGGTTAGCGTTTTGTCGCCTTTTTAAGCCTTTCTGGAATCTGCTACAACCCGGGGCCTCCTAAAATGAAATTGACTTGGCAGTAGAATGTGCAGGCAGATATGAACCAACACCCAAAACCCTAGCCCCGTCCTCCATTTTATGGCCGCCATTTAATTCCCTCTGGCCGCAATTTGCGGCCAGACCAGGGTGAAACCCCCTCGTTTTGCGTGCACGACCCTATTTCATGTAAAATGGACCCTGGGTATGTCTAGTTTTGACTGATTCCAGTTAGGGTAAAATCTGGGTTGATTTTCATGAGTTGGCGTATGATTTATGACTTGTTTTCGTATGGATTTTGGGAATTCGATGATTCGTTTCTGTCGGGTGGCGTTTGAACCCCAACGACCAGAGAGCATTGGCTGTGTTTGCACGCAAGGCTACAGGATTTTACTTATGAGCGTAGCGCGCACTACTTTGGTTTCCGACATGGTTTTCATGTGTTTTAGCATGTGATATCCTTATAGGTACCCCGCGTGGCATTGAGGCGTTAGAGATGCAAATGGCGACATCGGCACCGACACACATAAGACAAGGTGAGTAGATTTATATCTACGGGGAGAAGTCGGGTGGATGGCGTATAGCACCCCCGCAGTTCGTGGTGATGTATACGGATGCGTATACACACCAACAATTATTATATGTTGTTTGGGTTTAATTGTTGAGGTTTAGGATGGACATTAGTGTGTTGGATGACTTAGGTTACGAAACCCTAGAGTAGTGGGTGCACTACACATACATATACGCACATACATACTTGCATGCATCCTTATTTCATATGTGCATATACGGGATTCTATATAGTTATGTGTTCACATGGGTATGGGACTATGTGTTCGCATACGGATTTGAGGATGATACTTGGGTTTGAGATGAGTCGATGATATTTGACCCGAGGTTATGATATCAGGGATATGGTAGAATTCATATTTGAAATACGTCGTGATGCTTTAGCGGATTTCGGGATAATTATGCCATAGGAATAGTGACATAAATATGTAAATGATCGACATGTGATTATGATACGTGATATGATATGATATGATATGACAAGATATTTATGATAGGCCGCCTTGGGCGTTGTTTTCTCCTTGAGATGATTTGTGCTGATGATATCGTTTGCTAGCGGCTGTAAATCGGAAGCCGGATTATGATTATATTGACGATATATGATGATGATATCGATTTATACGAGACTGTCGATCAGTTGTCAGATCATGATTATAGTGATGATGTTAACTTTGTACTAGACATAGGTCAGTACCCAGATTATGATATTTGATAAAGAGAATACCCGGTGAGTGATATGACGAATGTGATATTGACCCGTACCCAGATTTAGGGATGCCGTACGACGGATTTACGTACGAGCTATATTTTGATGTTTGATCCGCCCTCTTGACTTGTGGATAACCGATTATAAAGATATGGTATCGGATGTGATATTATCGAGACGGGGTCACCGACTATATATGTGTGTGTATATATATATATATATATATATATATATGTATCGACTCAGAGGTTAGGCGATTTACCTTACCTGCAGTTAGCCTATTAGCTCAGCCCTTTAGCTGGTGTAGCTGTATGACACTTATGACATTAGATGCAGTTTAGCTATCTTTGTGTTTAGCATTCAGCTCCCGCATATTATTGTTGTTACTCTACATCGCATACTTATTGTGATTCATATTCCATTATTGATATCATGCTGTTAGGACACCAGCACCATTACCGATGATGCGTATGCTCCACATACACTTACTTGCCAGCTCACACACATCTTTATCGGTAATTGCCATGTCACTACACAGTAGTATTATTGCATCAGGATATGACCGTTGTATGTGCATACTATTATTCCATGTTGCATGATATACTGTTATACTTGCACTTCATTTTTATGTCACATACATCATGTTTCCTGATTATGCGCATTGAGATATGTTGTTTCTATGATATTTCTGGATTTGGGAACCGTGGGTATTTCAAAGAGATTATGTAAATGTTTTAAAAAAACCCGGTTACCCTTGATATGATATTTCAGTGCGCCCACCATGTGTTTTCTCGGTGCTGAGAGTGACATGTGAAACCCGATTCGAGGAGGCGGATGAGACCGATTGCGGGTACATGGTGGACCCGGTGCGGTACCCCGGGGCAAGAAGATCGCAGAAGATGGCGTTGAGCCTGGCAGGGGAGTACTACCGACCGGTGATTTTACCCGACGCGACGGATATCCGGAGGATACCGTCGTGGTCATGAGATAAATGGTAGGGGCCGATCTGGACTGACGGCGCCCTGGATTTTATGATTGGGACATTGAGATTTGAGATATTGAGGTACAGAGATTGTGATACAGAGATATCGAGATATTGGGATTTATGTTTTGTGCCGATGCTAGGCACTGTTTATGCTGATTTCATTTATGATATCTCATTTTAAAAATACAGAAATCTCACAAATTTATGAAAGCAGTTTTCCTCAGTACATGCATTCTGTTTCATGCATTCATACATCATCCATATGATACATATTGCTACCTGATGCACTGACACGGGCACATGGGATTACACTTGGGTTAGATATTTACCCTAGCCATGGTTATAGATTGCTGGTTATATATATTTGTGGATTATATAGATTGATCGTATGACCTAGGGTTGCGTCGTACATGCGATTTTCTGTTCGTAGATCTTTTTCTACTCACGAGTTGGCAACTCACCCCCGTTGTGCCCCAGTTTCTTGCAGGTGTTGCCGTACGGGTTTCATTACGGGTTTGCGGCCATAGCTTATTTCAGGTGACTTGCTAGTAGGTGGGTTATTTGTATCGTACCCATCATTATACATTGTATATTATATTCAGTTGTATCTAGAAGTTCCATCAACCAAACATGTACTTATTTGAGATAGAGACCAGTGATGTTTATTCTTCGACCTTAAAGTAGCACGTTATATTTTTCTCTGGGTTTCATGCTGTTGGAGTTCCTTTTCTGTTGTGATCCTTGCCTTTAGGCGTTGTATATTATGTTGCATTCAGGTTGATTTGATATGGTTCTTCCTACACTCTACTACTTTCTTGGTTTGGATTTCTGGGCTCGGCTTACTTAGAGCATGTACGCCTTGGGACGTTCGTAGCCTAAGTGCCGGTCATGTTCTGTACTTTCGGGACGTGACAAAGTTGGTATCAGAGCGCTAGGTTTTACCTTCGGAGCGTAGGATGACGCTTGGTTGATGGAATAGGTGACTAAAGTAGAGTGACGTACCGTGGGTATGTCCGTGGCATATTTACGATACGCCACTCCACTTAAGAAGCCTTAGGATGTACATTTCCTTGTTCAGTATTATATTCCTTCCTGATCTAGCCTCATCGGTACCAGTTTTGGTTTTGCTGCCATGATTATGGGCAGGGAGAGCTACGGTTAGAGTTGCGGTCAGCTCAAGCTCGTTACGAACGAGGACTGACCGGGGCGTGATTCCGGCGACACACGATTGCAGAGATGTGTCTTTTTATGATGTTTTCGCACCACGAGCGTGGATGGATCGCTGTATGAGATTACTCGGACGTGCGGATTAGCACCAGAGGATTGAGCCACTGACAGAGGCCAACCAGATTTTTGATGACCGTTGGTGTATTGCTTACTCATGATGATTGAGGCACTATCCAGCGTGCAGACGAGTGAGCCAGTTGTTGCTGTGAACGACGAGATATTGCCCCAGATGTTGGAGCTATTGCGGTACGAGTGTACTAAGAGATGATAGAAGGTCGCTAGTCCCCGAGGATGGATGACTAGGACGTGTGGTTTGTTCGCTACCCCGATGCGAGGTCATCAGATAGATTGATTCCAGCTAGAGACGACTTCACGCGGAAGACGTTGAGAGTTGACAGAGACGATCGAATGTCAATAACCTATTATTCCAAGTTTAAAGTATTCGGAAAGACATGCAGGCAATTCTATGGTCCCTCTAGAAGAATGAAACCCTAGCTCGACTTAATGACCGTGTGAAAGCCTTTGAACCTTAGGGTTTGCGGCAGTTCTGCGGCGCCATTAGTGAGGCTTGGGTTTGCCCTTCTACGGCTGGACCACCGATGCTGGGGTATGTACTCGATACTATTATACTGTGCCCAAGATGTTGAGCTCTTGGGGGATTATGAGGTTTTGACGACTCGATCGGATGGCTCGACTTAATTCGGATGCTAGGTGGTGAGATGCATTTCTTGGGAGACTCCAGATACGAGGATAGCCATCGGAGCTCAGTCCATGCAGCCACGACGAGACGAGTCCGAAGCAGTCGGCATTAGAAAAAAGTGGAGTAAGAGGTTCGTGCAAGATCTGGATATGATGACGTTCTACTCCGCCGACATCAGAGATGCGATGCGCATGCCGAGGCATAGTGCTAGATATACCTTCCAGAAGGAGTGGCGATGATCATGCAGCCGTTTCGGAGCAAGCAACAGATATAGTAAAGAACGATGATTTCCGGAAAATTAGCAGAGATGAGACTTGGAAGAGACCTTGAGTAGGATTCCTTCCACGACACTGCTGCAATGATATTTGCACCCAGGATCAGATGTGTCCCGTGCGTTCAGAGAGCCAGAGGACGATGCCGGTGATATGCTGCTTTACGAGTGGTCGCGATGATTGACCAAGAGATGACCCGAGAAGTGCCAGAACAGAATCGTCCCCGTTAGCACGACTGACAAGGCCGAAGAGCTGATTGATCGTGAGATTGGTAATCCACAGAGAAGACTTGGACCAGGAATGGTCATGTTACGCACACCAGCAGGCCAGATTTCAGGATCATCGACGAGACGTGCTATGAGTAATCACGACAGTTGGCCAGAGATTCTTGGAGGATGCGCTTGAGCGGAACTATTCCGCCATACTTGATTTCATTATTGTTGGGCGATTAATTCGCATGATTTGATTTTGATGATTGAGGATTTACGATTTTTGGACAGTTGTTGCACTTGATATCGTTTTCATGCCTTGGTTTCACATGTTTGTGATTTTATGGGGTTTAGACATTTGAGTTGATTTTGTGCGTATGCACGCACACGATTTGGTTTTTGCACTCGGTATAGTTCACATATGCTTGCAGTGCAGAGATTAGCATTTTGTGCACTTAGTTGCACTGAACTTCGATTTCGATGGTGATGTTCGATATTTGTTTGTGCACTTTATGCACCTGATTGGATTTTGCGCGTGTTCGACGCTTGATATTGGATATCATGATTTCGTGCATGATGGATGCACCGGATTTGGACATTTAGCGCATGTTGGGCGCCTGTTATGAGATGCGATTTGGTGCACACCAGATGCACTAAATCGGGATTTTCGTGCATGTCAGATGCACCTGATTTTGCTGTTAGGCACGCACGTTGCCTATGACCGATGTTGTGTGCACAACCGTTGCACCTTGATGTTGTTTCTGTGTACCTGCTTGGCACATGTATGGATTTTGATTTCCGTGCGCACCGGACACACAGGGTTTTCTGATTTCTTATGGAGCAGTACATTTTTTGTGTTGATGTGATTTGTTTTCGTACTGAGCAGGACTGGTCAGATGACAGTGCCTGGATATATTTTGCATGCACTAATAGATTTCAAAGGGATTTCCAAAAGCGAGCTATAGTCTCATTATTTACATACGTGTCCGATACGACACCAAACGTTTAAAACGAGGGAACCCTTCTAAATTATTTTTAAAACGGCAGGACGTGCATATTAAACAAAAGATATATACATATATGATTATTTTCTTATAGAGACGTCCGCCACTGTGCAGTGCTATGCGCATTGTACATCGACTTTAAAGAAATTTGGCATGCATTTCCTTCAGATATTTACATGTATAGTTCCGATTTCTAGCATATCGGTTTTTGCCTTGGATTTGGCATTCGTGTTTTCGCCCTGACTCCGATGATTGCAGGATGCTTGACGGAGTTTTGATTTCGAGTTATCTGCTCGTTACTCATGCGCATGTATTGGGCTACGATGTGTTTTATGTATTGATAATTTCGGAGCCCCGTTGACTTGGACATTTTATTGAAATGTTTTAGAAATTGGAGGTTTAAATTTAAATTCGGGGACCGAATTTCTTTAAGGGGGGAAGACTGTAACATTTCAAAAAAAATAAAATATTATTTTTGGGAATTTTCATAATTTAATATTAATTTTAATGAATATTTTAATAGTCGGTATAATTAAATACCGATAAATGGTGAAAATTCTGGATAAAATTTTGGAAATTCTAAAATAGGGTATTTGTGGAAATATGTCATTTTTAAGCTTTATGGTTACGTAAATGCTGTTTTTGTGTTAACCGTGATTAAAAATTGCTAATTGGATTTTTGGGCTTTTGTGCAAAAATGTGCACGTAGCATTTCCACACTTGTCACATGTTTTGGACTCATGGTAGCCTAGGATTGAACCATGCTTAGGTGACCATGGTGGGTTGAACCATTTGATTAGGGTAATTGGGTTAATTAGTGTTTTGGTTAGGTTAATGGGGTTTGATTAGAGTTGGGGTTGACTTGGGTTAAGGGGGGAGAGAGAGGGAGAGAGCCATGATGGCTTGAGCTTGCAACATCTAGTGAGAGAGAGAGAGAAGGAAGGCTCCTAGGTAATGTCACAATCACCATTCACTTCAAAACGTTTTTCATCTCTCTCACATGTCTCACATCTCTCACTCTCCCAACAAAACCACACCACTATACTTCAACTTCACCTCACACACAACACCCCAACACTTCACCTCAGCAGTAGCATCACCATACATCTGCAGCCACAGCAGCAACATCTTTTAAAACAACACCACACCCTTATCAGCACAACTTCAGCCCCAGCACCCTAGCACAACAACACCATACCACAACATCACACAAACACCCCAAAGCAAACACAATACCATAGCAACAACTTCAGCCAGAACTGCATCAGCAGTGAAGGAAAACAGCAGCAGTAGCAGCTGCAATTGCAACAAGGAAAACAGCAATACCAGGAGCACAATAGCAGCAACTTACTCCCCCACTTCCTCCTCCTTCCTTTCTCCTTCATTCTAGGACCTTTGAGGTATAATCTTGCAACCCAACTCCTTTATCATGGTTATCTAACTGAAACTTAGTGTTATTAAGTAGATTTGTGCTAGTTTAGGAGAAGTTGAGTGAGATTTAGCCAAGAGATGGATTTGAATGTTAGAGTATCCTTATTAGGGGTATGTGAGACCAGTTAATCCAAAAATGTCGCAGATTTCACCCATATACAAGATTGTTCATTTTAGTGTTGGTTAGCGTTTTGTCGCCTTTTTAAGCCTTTCTGAAATCTGCTACAACCCGGGGCCTCCTAAAATGAAATTGACTTGGCAGTAGGATGTGCAGGCAGATATGAACCAACACCCAAAACCCTAGCCCCAACCTCCATTTTATGGCCGCCATTTAATTCCCTCTAGCTGCAATTTGCGGCCAGACCAGGGTGAAACCCCCTCGTTTTTCGTGCACGGCCCTATTTCATATAAAATTGACCCTGGGTATGTCTAGTTTTGACTGATTCCAGTTAGGGTAAAATCTGGGTTGATTTTCATGAGTTGGCGTATGATTTACGACTTGTTTTCGTATGGATTTTGGGTATTCAATGATTCGTTTCCGTCGGGTGGCGTTTGAACGCCAACGACCAGAGAGCATTGGTTGTGTTTGCACGCAAGGCTACAGGTTTTTACCTATGAGCGTAGCGCGCACCATTTTGGTTTCCGACATGGTTTTCATGTGTTTTAGCATGTGATATCCTTGTAGGTACCCCGCGTGGCGTTGAGGCGTTGGAGATGTAAATGGCGACATCGGCACCGACACACATAAGACAAGGTGAGTAGATTTATATCTACGGGGAGAAGTCGGGTGGATGGCGTATAGCACCCCCGCAGTTCGTGGTGATGTATACGGATGCGTATACATACCAAAAATTATTATATGTTGTTTGGGTTTAATTATTGAGGTTTAGGATAGACATTAGTGTGTTGGATGACTTAGGTTACGAAACCCTAGAGTAGTGGGTGCACTACACATATATATACGCACATACATACTTGCATGCATCCTTATTTCATATGTGCATATTGTAAGGTTAGTATAGCACCCTATGAAGAGTTTTGAAGCATCACATGACCCAAAGTTATAATTTTTAAGGTGCTAAACTAACATGCATATGGATCGATCCTAGAAATTAGGGTTATAAAACTATAAGCAAGTAAAGATTAGGGTTTGAAGGCTACAACCTTTGTAGCTCCCGTTTTTGCTTCACTCCTTAGGTTCTTTGGGTGTTGGAAGAAGGTCTTCTTGTTGTCCTCCTACGTCCACGACGATCCACCCGGAGTTTCCCGTCCAAGCTAGCTACTTTGGAAAAATCAAGAGAACACTCTAATCAAGTCGGCTAAACTTGATTAGAATGATGTTGTGGCTATGGATCTCACTTCAAAATCCTATTTTTATGAATATTTTACTCTCTTATAAGAACTAGAGAGCAAAGCATGGAGGTTGATGAAGATGGTGGAAGAAGAGAATGAATTATCTTAACAAAGAGAAAAGAAAAAATGACTATATATATTTTTCTTTCTCATAACCAACCATGGTTAGATTTAAAGGTATCATTTGATTTAAGTTAAAAGCATAATAAGAAAATAAACCATGGGTTAAAAGTTAGGTGAGCATGGTAGAGTTTAGAAGAGTGTAGAAACTCTTAAATGATTTAACCCATTTTTCATTTTCTTTTGCTTTAATTTAAATCCAATGATAATCCAAAAATAACCATGGTGTAATTCTTATACACCCACCATTCTCATTGTATAAAAAACCATGATAAAAATTGATGTATGTATGCATGTGTGCTTGCACATCAATATGTGCATGAACAAGAATAAATGCATACATGCATGCATACATCCAAAACAAGCAAGATAGGATTTGTAGTGAGAAACTAATGATGAATCAACACTTGATTCACTAATCCGGTCATATCACATATGACCCGACCATTAGCAAGCCGCCCAATTAATATACGGTATCCTATACACGCATTTTAATCGGGTCCAAGCGCATATCGTATACGCGCACCACAACTTTTCGCCTGGACCAGGTAACTCCTATGTGGGACTCTAAGACTCGTCAATACGCCGGCAGTGGGTGATGATCATATCAAGCATCCCCAAGCCGCAAGCGGTCAGCTAAACGTAACGGCCACCCGGGTATTGAGCGATTAGAAGAAAACAAGCGAACCTGTTACAACTCCCGTCGAGCCATCCGGCAACACTACCGTACAGTCCGGTCTCTTCGTCAGATATGCTGCATATCGAGCCTAGAGATGGTCACGTCGACCCCAATAACTTAATAAGTCGTGCCGGTGAATGGTCTATAACAGATCGAGAAACTACTGATAACACTTATCAGCAAATCTCAGCAGCCCTGGCCAGGGACTTGCTGTTATAACCAGTCAGGCACAGTACAGCATCAACTCCCAATATCGGGAGAGACGAAACCCCTCCTATCGCTCATTGCCTTCGTGTGTCTCAGGACTGTACCCAATGGCCACCTGCTTGCACGACTCAGTAGAGCCGTGGTTGGGTGGTAATCAAAGTACAGTGGGAGAACACACAAGGCTCTATGACGATCTCGGGTCTACAGACTAACCTGTACCAGTGTCACCTGAGAACTGCTATCCGACGATAGATATAATTCCATATAGGAGTTCTCGGTGAGTCCATCCAGTGTACCCAGTCACCACTGAGCACCCGTATATGATCTTGATGTCAAACATCGATGAATGTGGGAACATTCATCGCCCATCGTATGGGTCTAGTATCATATACGCTAGTCTACTCTGGTATATCAATGCCCCGTCTCGATATACCTACGACTAGGGACGTTCCAGGATACGCTTATAGACTACAGATGTCCCACTAGTATGATCTGCATCATAATCAGAGTTGTCAAGCCGATATCCTCAGGGCTTTATCAGCATGTATGAATGAATAGAAGTATGATCAAATAAACATGTCAGATAAAGAAGAACCAGATAGAATACTATCATGTCGAGCAAGAATGCAAACTGAATATATATACATGTATAGATACATCCACTATCACATAATGGCCTCTAGGGCATACATATATCCAATAATCTCCCACTTGCACTAAGGCCAGTTATTGGCGTATCTCATACCCAACATCTCAAAAAGTCGCTCATGCTGTGGCTGAGGGAGGGCCTTGGTGAGTGGATCCGCGGCGTTGTTCTTTGTGTCTACTCTCTTAATCTCGATCTCGCGGCGATCTACAATCTCCCGGATCAAATGAAAGCGCCTCAGGATATGTCTGGACCGCTGATGGGATCTGGGCTCCTTGGCTAACGCCATTGCCCCATTATTGTCACAATACAAAGGTATTGGATCAATAATGGTTGGAACTACTCCTAGCTCCGAGACGAACTTCTTCATCCAGACGGCTTCCTTGGCGGCATCATTTGCAGCAATGTACTCAGCTTCCATCGTAGAGTCTGCAACGGTATCTTGTTTGGAACTCTTCCAACTTACCGCCCCTCCATTGAGGGTAAATACAAACCCTGAGATAGATTTGCTGTCATCCTTATCGCTCTGGAAGCTCGAATCGGTAAAGGCCTCCATTTGGAGGTCTGTATTACCATACACCAAGAACAATTCTTTAGTCCTTTGTAAGTACTTAAGAATGTTCTTCACAGCTGTCCAGTGGTTCTCCCCTGGGTTGGATTGATACCTGCTTACAACACTAAGTGCATAAGCTACATCTGGGCGTGTACATAACATCGCATACATTATAGATCCTACTGCCGAAGCATAAGGTATAATGCTCATGCGAGCTCTCTCTTCATCGGTCTTTGGACAAGAATCTTTGGAGAGAGTGACTCCATGGCAAGCGGGTAAGGCACCCCGCTTGGAGTCTTCCATACTAAACCTTTTTAGGATGGTGTTGATGTACCTGGTTTGGGACAATCCCAATAACTTTTTGGATCTATCCCTATAGATCCTTATGCCCATGATGTATGTGGCATCACCCAGGTCCTTCATGGAGAACCTTAGTGATAAGAATGATTTGACTGACTGTAGCATAGGAATATCATTTCCTATCAGAAGAATGTCATCCACGTACAATACGAGGAATGTGACAGCTCTTCCTACAGCCTTCCTATAAACACAAGGTTCATCTGGATTTTTGATGAAATCAAACTCTTTGATAACATCATCGAAACAGATGTTCCAACTCCGAGATGCCTGCTTTAACCCATATATGGATTTAAGCAATCTACATGCTTTCTCGCTGCTCCCACTGTCAATGAAGCCCTCTGGCTGATCCATATCAACGCATTCTTCTAAATCTCCATTTAGAAATGCTGTTTTAACGTCCATCTGCCAGATTTCATAGTCGTAGTGAGCAGCAATAGCAAGTAGGATCCGAATGGATTTAAGCATGGCTACGGGCGAAAAAGTTTCGTCATAGTCCAAATCTGGTCTTTGACGAAAACCTTTCTCCACAAGTCTTGCCTTATAGGTCTCTACCTGCCCATCCACACCAATCTTTCTTTTAAAGATCCATTTGCACCCTACAGGTTTTACCCCAGGGGGTACAACGTCCAAAGTCCATACTTTGTTGGTGTACATAGACTCCATTTCGGATCTCATGGCATCCAGCCACTTCACAGAGTCACCACTCGTGATAGATTGCTGAAAACTGGTAGGATCATCATCTTCCATGATACAGTCTTCTCTGTCACCATCAATGAGGAAACCGTAGTACCTCTCCGGTGGGCGAGAAGTCCTACCAGACCTACGGAGTGGCCGAGGTTCTTCAGTTTCTGTTGCAACAGTCGGTTCAACCAAATCGTCATTTGTAGTTTGTGTCTCCAGAACCTCTTCCAGATCTACTACCTTGCCATCATCTTTATCTGTGAAAAACTCTTTTTCCAAGAATGTGGCATACTGAGAAACAAACACCTTTTGTTCCTCTTTGTGGTAGAACAGATATCCATAAGAATTCTTTGGATATCCCACAATGTTACACATGACTGACCGTGTCTCGAGTTTGTCCGGATTCTGCTTTTTAACATAGGCCGGGCAACCCCAAATCTTAATTCTTTTAAGAGATGGTCTCTTCCCATTCCATATCTCATATGGCGTGGTAGACACGGCTTTGGTTGGAATCCTGTTTAGCAGAAACGCTGCAGTCTCCAATGCATGCCCCCAAAACGAGACTGGTAACTCAGCGTTACTCATCATGGACCAGACCATAACTAATAGGGTCCTATTCCGTCGTTCTGACACACCGTTGTGCTGTGGTGTGTAAGGAGGAGTGAGCTGAGAGAGAATCCCATTCTCTTTTAGGAAGTTTGCAAATTCTGTACTGAGATACTCACCACCTTGATCTGATCGAAGCATCTTAATACTCAAGCCGGTTTGTTTTTCTACTTCTTGTTTATATTCAATGAATTTCTCGAAAGCTTCGGACTTGTGCTTTAATAAAAATACATGACCGAATCTTAAGAAATCGTCGGTGAATTTAATGAAGTATGAAAAACCGCCTCTAGCCTGTGTAGACATTGGCCCACATACATCACTATGTATGAGGCCAAGGAGCTGAGTAGCTCTTTCTCCGTGTCCGGTAAACGGAGTTTTGGTCATTTTACCCTTGATACAAGACTGGCGAGTCGCATAAGATTTATATTCAAAAGGGTTTAAATATCCATCTTTATGTAACTTGTTTAGTCTTGTTTCGTTAATATGACCAAGTCTACAGTGCCAAAGAAAAGCCTCATTTAATTCTGAAAATTTTCTTTTATTAGTGTGTTGTACACAAAAAACTGTGTGTTGATTTAGGACATATATTCCTTTATTAAGCGTACCATACCCAACCAACATTTGATTTAGGTGAATGTTCATAACATTGTTCTGCAATACAAAATTATACCCTTCATTGTCCAACAAAGAAACGGATATTATATTACATAGCATACTTGGTACAAAATAACATGGATTCAAAATCAAAATACATCCAGACGGCAACCCCAAGTGATACTCTCCCACTGGGACTGTATGTACATTGGAACCATTTCCAACGCGGAGAGTATGGTCACCTGTCTTCAAAACCTTGCTATTTCTCAGCCCCTGCATAGAATTGCAAATGTGAGAACCTGAACCGGTATCCAATACCCAGGAAGCAGAGTTTATAGAAAAACAGTTTTCAGTCACAAACGCACCTGAAGCAGAAGCATCACCATGCTTCTTCTTGAGACTTAAGTACTCTGTGCAATTGCGCTTCCAATGTCCTGTCTTGTGGCAATGAAAACACTCGCCTTTCCCTGGGTCTCCAGCCGTGGACTTTCCCTTCCCCTTCGCCTTTTTGACTCCGCTCTTAGGATTAGTGGGTTTCTTCTTTTTCTTTCCCTTGGCCTTAGCTTTTGGGCGAAAAGAAGAAGACTGTCCAATGGTCATAACGGGAGTCTTTGCTGACTTCATAGTGCTCTCTGCACTCCTTAACATATTAAGGAGTTCAGGGAGTTCCTTCTCCATGCCATGCATGTTAAAGTTCACTATGAACTGAGCAAAGGTGGATGGGAGGGACTGCAGAATAATATCTATATATTGTTCATTTTCCATTGTCCATCCGAGGCCCTCAAGCTCTTCTATAAGAGCTATCATCTTCAAAACATGGTCTGCTACTGGTGTGCCAGGGGCCATCCGCATCTGAAACAGTTTCTTTGATGCTTCGTATCGTAATACGCGGGACTGGTCCCCATACAACTCCTTTGTATGGAGCAATATCCCGTGAATGTCCATGTTCTTGTGCTGCTTTTGATGTGTGTTGTCCATCGATGCAAGCGCGAGGCATTTTGCCGTGGCACAGTCAGCGTCCCATGTCTTGCGGACTTCAATGTCCGCAACTGAGGACTTTGGGCCTGGGACGGGCGGGGCTGAAGCCGTGAGGACATATGATACTTTATCATAAGTCAAGGCGATCTTTATATTCCTCAGCCAGTCTTTATAGTTGGTCCCATTCAGTTTGTTCTTATCTAGTAGAAGCTTAAGTCCAGTCATTGGTATCTGCCATTAAGAGAGAGAAAAGAATACACTCAGCGAAATCTCTTGCACAGATTAGATTGGTTTATTATCTTGTCTAATCGATGTTTCCCACTGCTTTTTATCAAGTTTTCTTTCAAACCTTAAAAAGAAAAACTAGCCAGGATTAATTACAGTTTACAACTTCGCTAACCGTTCAGCCAGGCCAGTGTCGGTACTTTGAGGGAGGTTCCCCGTGCTTTCGCACAGACCTAATTAGAGTAAACCTCGTTTTCCCAGAGGCGGAGCCCCGTTAACACCTTTCTAGATACCTAACGAGTTAGCTAATTGTAAACTGTAAAACTCTCCTAGGAGCAACTATTGCCCACAGTGGGATCGGGACCAACCATCACATGGAAGGTATGCAATCTCATTGCAAATTTCAACACTTGAAATTCCCGATGTAATTTTTACCCCTAGTACTTATGACCTTAACTATGGTCAACAAATCATAAGTACCAGTCAAGTTCTACCCGTCATTTCTTGATCAATTAGACCTACCCATATGACCCTTAACTATGGTCAACAAAGTCGCATGAATGTCCTAATTAATCTGCATCATATGCATTGTAGGAAGACATCACTTAGCTACCGTACACTACGCCTTAACTAAAGTCAACAAACGTAGCACGAATACTAAGTACTCTACTTCCTAAAATGACGGAGGGTTGCGAATGATTTTTAAGAAAATCTTTAACGCTTTGAACTTGATATCGTTGTAGAATCAAACAGTTTTCAAAAGGAGTGGCTTAAGCTCCGCAGTTTTGAAATGTAGCTTTTTCATAAATAGCCGAGTAGTTTTTAAATCTGATTCTACAACATCTTTTTAGGTTTATTTTCTTTACATTAATCACATTAATGTAATCCCATCATTTAAGTCCTTAAGCCAATCACAGAAAAGAAACGAAAATAATACGTACGCTTATGCCATCCGCATTCGCCGCAATGTTCCGTTATGCACCGTTAGGTTACTTAACTAACGGCATACCGGGACGGGACTAGCGCGGGTGTAAAACATAAGCAACGTCTACTATATATCATATATATAATATGTCATTCATCTCAGATATCACAGAACACAGGCAGCAGAAACATAGATATAACGTGGGATATCCTAGGACGTCCGTATTTAGTATTTAGCCAGAATAGAAAATACGGATTCCACAGTCGCGATGAATAGCCAAGCCCACACCCTGGACCCCTACGAGAGCGGCAAGTGACCCTACCAATCCTGGAGTTTAGGAGACCCGGTCTCGACTCCTCGAGATGGCCTCCCACTGAACCCCAGAACCCGGTCACCTGTGCTCTCCTCCTTGGGTCCATCCTAATGCGGAAAAGTAAATAATATACAACACTGGTGACACAACCGCAACCTGGAAGTGCCCCAAATAAAAGAATATTACAAATATTACATTTGAATTTACATGAATGAAAATATAAAACTCTCATCTCACAAAAAACCCCCGGCTATTCGATCGCAACAATCCTACACATCATACCTCAGCAACACATAACATCAACGTAAGTAAGTATGCGTACCCCGATTGTCGTTGATGTATAGCAACGAAACCAGCGATATCTGACATACTACACTTACGGTCACAGAAAAGAAAGTGTAAAACTACAATATTTGGAATCCAGATTCTCTTAAGACATCATAAATGCGAAATATCACATATTTCGTATTTCATGCCTAAACCATATGAATTCCACATATTGTATCACATTCCAGACAAACAGACAGTATTAAAGTTTTCGAACGAACAATCAAGCACCCAAGATTCACTAAAGCTCAACACTTGAGCAGGGTTCAAAAGATCCGGAGTGTGATACAGTAGTGGTGGTCTAGCCGTAGAAGGGTCAAGCCAACGCCTCATATGTGGCACGCCGTACTGCTCCAAACCCTAGGGTTCAAAGGGCAGTTCGAGACGGTCACATAATCGAGTTAAGGTTTGTTGTCTTCTAGAGGGACCACCGCAAAAAGACTTGCACGTATCTCCAAACTATTTAAACCTCGTGAATATTGAGTAAATGATATTCGTTCAAACACTTCAATACTTTCTAGTTTACCCGGAAAAGAAAACGAAACGAAAATTCCGATCGAAACCACGAGTTCAGAACCACCTCCAGAATTTTCCAACAGCAGATTCAGATTAAACATACTCAAAATACACTATAGCAGGTCAGGAAAAATACTGTGCAAAATGAAGTAAACGACCCCCTCTTATGGCCGCGGAACCGCGGCCTAAGCCTGCTTAGGCCGCGTTTCCGCGGTCAAATGTACTGTTCATGGCCACGAATTTTCCAGATTGTCTTATTTTTACCTGCTCTATTTTTTGAGAATTTTTAATTCTGAAAAAAGTCAGTTTTTAAAAAATTTCCAGAGAGTGTCCCGTAAATGCGTATTTTGGTTCGATCGGACTTTTTACTTCGCAAAAAGGTCGCCTAATGTTCTAGGTCGGCTCTGATACCAATGTAAGGTTAGTATAGCACCCTATGAAGAGTTTTGAAGCATCACATGACCCAAAGTTATAATTTTTAAGGTGCTAAACTAACATGCATATGGATCGATCCTAGAAATTAGGGTTATAAAACTATAAGCAAGTAAAGATTAGGGTTTGAAGGCTACAACCTTTGTAGCTCCCGTTTTTGCTTCACTCCTTAGGTTCTTTGGGTGTTGGAAGAAGGTCTTCTTGTTGTCCTCCTACGTCCACGACGATCCACCCGGAGTTTCCCGTCCAAGCTAGCTACTTTGGAAAAATCAAGAGAACACTCTAATCAAGTCGGCTAAACTTGATTAGAATGATGTTGTGGCTATGGATCTCACTTCAAAATCCTATTTTTATGAGTATTTTACTCTCTTATAAGAACTAGAGAGCAAAGCATGGAGGTTGATGAAGATGGTGGAAGAAGAGAATGAATTATCTTAACAAAGAGAAAAGAAAAAATGACTATATATATTTTTCTTTCTCATAACCAACCATGGTTAGATTTAAAGGTATCATTTGATTTAAGTTAAAAGCATAATAAGAAAATAAACCATGGGTTAAAAGTTAGGTGAGCATGGTAGAGTTTAGAAGAGTGTAGAAACTCTTAAATGATTTAACCCATTTTTCATTTTCTTTTGCTTTAATTTAAATCTAATGATAATCCAAAAATAACCATGGTGTAATTCTTATACACCCACCATTCTCATTGTATAAACAACCATGATAAAAATTGATGTATGTATGCATGTGTGCTTGCACATCAATATGTGCATGAACAAGAATAAATGCATACATGCATGCATACATCCAAAACAAGCAAGATAGGATTTGTAGTGAGAAACTAATGATGAATCAACACTTGATTCACTAATCCGGTCATATCACATATGACCCGACCATTAGCAAGCCGCCCAATTAATATACGGTATCCTATACACGCATTTTAATCGGGTCCAAGCGCATATCGCATACGCGCACCACAACTTTTCGCCTGGACCAGGTAACTCCTATGTGGGACTCTAAGACTCGTCAATACGCCGGCAGTGGGTGATGATCATATCAAGCATCCCCAAGCCGCAAGCGGTCAGCTAAACGTAACGGCCACCCGGGTATTGAGCGATTAGAAGAAAACAAGCGAACCTGTTACAACTCCCGTCGAGCCATCCGGCAACACTACCGTACAGTCCGGTCTCTTCGTCAGATATGCTGCATATCGAGCCTAGGGATGGTCACGTCGACCCCAATAACTCAATAAGTCGTGCCGGTGAATGGTCTATAACAGATCGAGAAACTACTGATAACACTTATCAGCAAATCTCAGCAGCCCTGGCCAGGGACTTGCTGTTATAACCAGTCAGGCACAGTACAGCATCAACTCCCAATATCGGGAGAGACGAAACCCCTCCTATCGCTCATTGCCTTCGCGTGTCTCGGGATTGTACCCAACGGCCACCTGCTTGCACGACTCAGTAGAGCCGTGGTTGGGTGGTAATCAAAGTACAGTAGGAGAACACACAAGGCTCTATGACGATCTCGGGTCTACAGACTAACCTGTACCAGTGTCACCTGAGAACTGCTATCCGACGATAGATATAATTCCATATAGGAGTTCTCGGTGAGTCCATCCAGTGTACCCAGTCACCACTGAGCACCCGTATATGATCTTGATGTCAAACATCGATGAATGTGAGAACATTCATCGCCCATCGTATGGGTCTAGTATCATATACGCTAGTCTACTCTGGTATATCAATGCCCCGTCTCGATATACCTACGACTAGGGACGTTCCAGGATACGCTTATAGACTACAGATGTCCCACTAGTATGATCTGCATCATAATCAGAGTAGTCAAGCCGATATCCTCAGGGCTTTATCAGCATGTATGAATGAATAGAAGTATGATCAAATAAACATGTCAGATAAAGAAGAACCAGATAGCATACTATCATGTCGAGCAAGAATGCAAACTGAATATATATACATGTATAGATACATCCACTATCACATAATGGCCTCTAGGGCATACATATATCCAACACATATACGGGATTCTCTATAGTTATGTGTTCACATGGGTATGGGACTATGTGTTCTCATACAGATTTGAGGATGATACTTGGGTTTGAGACGAGTCGATGATATTTGACCCGAGGTTATGATATCGGGGATATGGTAGAATTCATATTTAAGATACGTCGTGATGCTTTAGCGGATTTCGGGATAATTATGCCATAGGAATAGTGACATAAATATGTAAATGATCGACATGTGATTATGATACGTGATATGATATGATATGACAAGATATTTATGATAGGCCGCCTTGGGCGTTGTTTACTCCTTGAGATGATTTGTGCTGATGATATCGTTTGCTAGAGGCTGTAAATCGGAAGCCGGATTATGATTATATTGACGATATATGATGATGATATCGATTTATACGAGACTGTCGATCAGTTGTCAGATCATGATTATAGTGATGATGTTAACGTTGTACTAGACATAGGTCAGTACCCAGATTATGATATTTGATAAAGAGAATACCCGATGAGTGATATGACGAATATGATATTGACCCGTACCCGGATTTGGGGATACCGTACGACGGATTTACGTACGAGCTATATTTTGATGTTTGATCCGCCCTCTTGACTTGTGGATAACCGATTATAGAGCTATGGTATCGGATGTGATATTATCGAGGCGGAGTCACCGACAATATATGTATATATATATATATATATGTATGTATCGACTCAGAGGTTAGACGGTTTACCTTACCTGCAATTAGCCTATTAGCTCAGCCCTTTAGGTGGTGTAGCTGTATGACACTTATGACATTAGATGCAGTTTAGCTATCTTTGTGTTTAGCATTCAGCTCCCGCATATTATTGTTGTTACTCTGCATCGCATACTTATTGTGATTCATATTCCATTATTGATATCATGCTGTTAGGACACCAGCACCATTACCGATGATGCGTATGCTCCACATACACTTACTTGCCAGCTCACATACATCTTCATCGGTAATTTCCATGTCACTACACAGTAGTATTATTGCATCAGGATATGACCGTTGTATGTGCATACTATTATTTCATGTTGCATGATATACTGTTATACTTGCACTTCATTTTTATGTCACATACATCATGTTTCCTGATTATGCGCATTGAGATATGTTGTTTCTATGATATTTCTGGATTTGGGAACCGTGGGTATTTCAACGAGATTATGTAAATGTTTTAAAAAAAAACCCGGTTACCCTTGATATGATATTTCAGTGCGTCCACCATGTGTTTTCTTGGTGCTGAGAGTGACATGTGAAACCCGATTCGAGGAGGCGGATGAGATCGATTGCGGGTACATGGTGGACCCGGTGCGGTACCCCGGGGCAAGAAGATCGCAGGAGATGGCGTTGAGCCTGGCAGGGGAACACTACCGACCGGTGATTTTACCCGAAGCGACGGATATCCGGAGGATACCGTCGTGGTCATGAGATAGATGGTAGGGGCTGATCTGGACTGACGGCGCCCTGGATTTTATGATTGAGACATTGAGATTTGAGATATTGAGGTACAGAGACTGTGATACAAAGATATCGAGATATTGGGATTTATGTTTTGTGCCGATGCTAGGCACTATTTATGCTGATTTCATTTATGATACCTCATTTTAAAAATACAGAAATCTCACAAATTTATGAAAGCAGTTTTGCTCAGTACATGCATTCTGTTTCATGCATTCATACATCATCCATATTATACATATTGCTACCTGATGCACTGACACGGGCATATGGGATTACACTTGGGTTAGATATTTACCCTAGCCATGGTTATAGATTGCTGGTTATGAAGGGCTCCTAGGCACACTCAAGAGGTTCCACAACTGATAAACCTTGGCAAAATCAAATTTTCCATATACCTAACAACCCTAATTATAGATCGATAACTAGAGGCAAAGGTGAAATATGCAAATAAACAACTTTATTGCTAAGTGAATGGAAATACAACCTTTGTAGATCCGGTCCACCACTTCTTTTGCTCCGTGATGACGTCCCTTCGCTGCGATCACCGGCATCCCGGACTCTAGCGATGGTTTCGTCGGAGAAATGAGCGGGCTAGGTCATTGACTTCGATGCCGAAGATGATCTACGTCGAGGCAACTCTAACTCAAGCTCCATCTTCACTTGGTCATGAACCTTGTGAAGAAAACACCCAATACAACATGGCAAGTGGTAGAGGATGAAGAAATAGGAAGTGGGTTCACTTTGGATTTGAATTTCTCACTTGACAATTTTCAAGAAAGCTTTGCTTTTTCTTCATGAAGAAGATGAAGAAGAAGAAAGAAAAAGAATTAACTAATTAAAAGAAAATTCAAGTGAATCTTATCATTTAGCAACCATGGGTGAGTTAACTTTTGTAGAGAATAAACTAGGGTTTAGGCTTAATGGTTAGGTTAAGGCAAAAGACAAAATGGCAATGACTTTCAAAGCTTCATGAAGCTTCATGGATCAAACAAAGAAAGCCACCATGTTATATTTTGCCAAAAATAAATAAAAAGAATAAATAAGTAAATCAAACCCTAACCATTAACCTGATCAAGGTTTAAAGCATACACACACCCAAGTTTGAATTTATCATCAAACATGATACAAACTAGTGCACAAAAATATATCACATATATAACTTGTGCACATTAAGTGAGAAAGTTAATCTTAAGTGAACAAATACTAGTTAATGTAAAGTAATATATCAAATATATAATTATACATTAAATCATTAAATCAACACTTGATTTAACGATCCGGTCATATCGCATATAACCGACTAATATCAATAGTAACAACTTATCGAATCAACACTTGATCCGATAACCCGGCTATATCGCATATAACCGATCAATGTCGCAAATCGCGAGAATCGAATACAGTATCACATACTGGTATTATTCTCGGTCCCGCACATATCTCATATGCGCTCCTATTTCGTTTTGCTTGAGCCAGGAAACCTCTGTGTAGGACTCTAAAGACTCGTCAATACTCCGGCAGCAGGTGATGATCATATCAAACACCCACAAGCCGCAAGCGGTCTGCTAAACGTAACGGCCACCCGGGTATTGAGCGATCAGAAGATCAACGAGCAAGCCCGCTCACACTCCTGTGAATCCAACCAGCAGCACTTACCGTACAGTCCGGTCTATTCGTCTGATATGTCACATATCTCGCCTAGGGGTGGTAAACGTCAGACCCCAGTAGCTTGATAAGTCGTGTCGATATGAGGTCTATAACAGTTCGAGAAACTACTGGTAACACTTACCAGTAAATCTCAGCAACCCTGGCCAGGGATTTCCGGTTATAGCCAATCGAACACAGCGCAACATCAACTCCCTATACCGGGAGAGACGAATCCCCTCCTATCGCTCATTGCCTCCATGTGATTCGGGACTGTACCCAAAAACCACCGTTTTGCACGCCCCCTTAGATGTGGTAAGGTGGAAATCAAAGCGCAGTGGGAATCACACAAGACTCTATGACGATCTCGGGTCTACAGACTAACCTGTACCAGTGTCACCAGAGAACTGCCATCTGACGTAAGGTATAATACCAACTGGGAGTTCTCGGCGAGTCCTTCCAGTGTACCCAGTCTCCAGTGAGCACCCGTATATCATCTCTGATGTCAAACACCAATGGATATGGGATCATCCATCGCCTATCCATATGGGTCGAGAAGGTATACGCTAATCTACTCTGGTATATCGATGCCCCATCTCGATACACCCACGACTAGGGACCTTGAAGGATGTACTTATGGACTACCATGTCCCCACTAGTATGATCCACATCATAGTCCAGGTAGTCAAGTACACATCCTAAGGGCTTTACCAACATGTAACAGAGAGACAATCAGTGTACACGTTAAGATAAAGAGCAACGAGATAGCATACTATCATGTTGAGCAAGAAAGTCCTCCCTATATATGTTCCAGCATCCACTACAATATACATCCTATGTACAATAATGGCCTCTAGGGCATACATATAACTAACAATCTTCCATTTGCACTAGGGCCATCTGTAGCAGTGGTTGCAGTATCTCATACTCAACCATCCCATAAAAGTCTCTCTCTGGGAAAAGACCTTTGTGAGTGGATCCGCCGCGTTGTCCTCTGAGTCTACTCTCCTAACCTTGATCTCTTTGGAGATCAACCATCTCCATGATCAGGTGATACTACATTAGAATATGTCTGGATCACTGATGGGACGGACGTTCCTTGGCATAAGCCATTACTCCATTGTTACACAATGGGAGGAACTAAGTTCATCTCATGAACAAATATACATCCAGACTTCCTCTTTGGTAGCATCTTAAGTAGCGATGTATCCAGCCTTTATCATCTAGTTTGCCACGGTATCTAGCTTGGAACTCTTCCAACATACCGTCCCTTTACTGAGGGTAAAGATAATGCCTGTGACTGACTTTCAGTCGTCCTTATCACCCTGGAACCTTTCCAGTGATTCTCCCCAGGATCAACTGATACCATCTCACTACAACTAGTGAGTATCCTAACATCCAATTAGATCTATCTCATAGATCAAAAACCCAGGATTTAGGAGGTATCACTTTGATCCTATATTGAGAATCATTGTGATAAGCGGAGATTGACCGAGCGTAGCATAGGAAACTCCTTTCTTATCAAGAGTATGTCATCCACGTACTCTACGAGGATCACCACCATACTCCCTACTACCCTTTTGTTTATACAAGGTTCATCTACCATTTTGATGATGTCAAACTCTTTGACTAACACATCAAAACAGACGTTCCAACTCCGCGATGCCTGCTTTATCACATAAAACATCTTGCTCGCGTTTTCGCTGCTCCCACTATCTACGAGGCCCTCTGGCTGTGTATTTATAGACGCACTCTTCTAAAACATCACTTAGAAAAGCAGTCATGGCACCCAACCGCCAGATATCGTAGTCATGGTATGTAGCCGTGGCAAGTAGGATCTAGATGGACTTAAGCATAGCTACTTAGAAAAGGTTGCATCATAATCCATACCTGGTCAATGATGCAAACTTTTAACAAGTCTAGCTTTGAAAGTCTCAACTTTTCCATGTACACCAAGTAATCTTCTCAAGATATACTTGCTCCTGATGGGGATTTAACCCTTCAGATAAAGCAACTAAAGTCCATACTTTGTTGGTGTATAAGGATTCCATCTCAGATCGCCAAGCATCCAGCCATTCTTACAGAGTCCCACTCTTGATGGCCAGTTCGAAACTAGTTGGGTCATCATCTCATGATGCATTCTTCGCTCCCACTGTCATAGAGAAACGGAAGTATCTCTCAGGAGGGTGAGGAACCCTACTAGATCGGCGGAGAGGCTGAGGTTCGTTGGAAACAATTGAATCCTTTGGTTCTACCAAATCATCAGCTGCAATTTGTATAGCTGGAACATTTCCAGTTCTACATAACAGACCTTACCTCGAGCTTATCCGGATTTTGCCTTTTAGACATAGGCCGGACAACCCCAAATCTTAACAAACTTAAGATATGGGCTCTTCCTTTTCCATATCACATATGAAGCGGTAGGCAACTGTTTTGATTTGAACCCTATTCAATAGGTATGCAGCTTCTCAAGCGCATAATTCCCAAAAGGAAATAGGAAACTCAGCAGTACTCATCATAGAGCACACCATATCACATAGGGTGCTATTGCTCCGCCCCGATATTCCATCGTGCTATGGTTTATACGGAGGAGTAATGCTGAGAGAGAATCTCATTCTCCTTTAGAATAGTCCAGGATTTCCGTGCTCAAGTATTCTCCTCCTCGATCACATCAAAGGACATAATACTTATACCCGTATTTGGTTCTCTACTTCTAAATTATATTCTGTGAATATCTCAAAATCTTCGAACTTGTGTTTCAACAGGAACATATGTCTGAACCTTGAGAGATCATCAGAGAATGTAATGAAGCAAAAAGAACCGGTCTTGGCATGTGTAGACAGGGGACCTTCATATATCAGCATGTATCAATCCCAAAAGTTTACTAACTCTTTCTCTGTTTCCAATAAACAGAGCTATGGTCATCTTATCTTTGTGACATGACCGGCAAGTTTCAGAAGATGTAAATTCAAACTAATTTAAATATGCATCTAAATGTAACTTCGCTAGTCGGGTCGCATTGATATGACCTAGTCTACAATGCCTCAAGAAGGATCCGTTCATTTCTGAACTCTTCCTCTTGTGTGTGTTCTGTATACTAAGAACTGTTGTTTGATTTAGAACATCAATGCTTTTAGATAACGAGCCTGAACCGATCAACTCTTGATATAGGAAATGTTCAAAACATTATTCAACAATACAAAATTATATCCTTTCTTTACTGATAAAGAGACTAATGTGATTTTGTATATCAGGTTCGGTATCTAATAGCATTTGTTCAGAATCAATGTATTGGTAATACAGGGTGACAGTGACCAACAGACTTGGCTGCAACACTTGCACCGTTTTCTGTCCCATGAAACTTATCACCCGTTCTCATTTCTCTACCTTTCTGTAGCCCTATGTAACAGATTACATATCTGGGATCCTGATCCGGTATCAAATACCCAGGACGTAGAGGATACAGAGAAACAGTTCTTTGTAATGAACACACCCGAAGGAGATGCCTCATATGCACTTTCTTCGTTTGGACGGCATAGGAATTCTGGTATTCCCCTAATTCCTGCTCTGTCTTATAACAATTATAAGTTGGAGCGGGACCAACGTTCCCCAGCTCAGTATAACAAGCGGGTTCGGTCAATACATCCGTATTATTATCTTGATTAAGGCGTGATATGGTCGCTACCTGGAGAGAGAGAGAAGAAAACACTCAGCGTGTGCTCTTGCAAGATCAGATTGATTATTATTTTATCTAATCAGGATGGCTCCCACTGTTTTTATCAAATCTTCCTTCAAACCCTAAAAGGAAAGACTAGCCGGGATTAATTACACGCTACAAGTTCGCCAATCTTTCAGCCAGGCCAGTGTCGGTACTTTGAGGGAGGTTCCCCGTGCTTTCGCACGGACCTAATTAAAGTAAACCTCGTTTTCCCAGAGGCGTAACCCCGTTCACACCTTTCTAGACACCTACTTGATCGGCTAATTGTAATGTGTAAAACTCTCCCAGGAGTAACAATTGCTCGCAGCGGGTATCGGGATCCAACTATCTCATAGAAGGTATGCAATCTCATTGCAAATTTCAACACTTGAAATTCCCGATAATATTTTACCCCTAGCCACCTATGACCTTGACAAAGGCCAACAAACCATAGGCTGCTAGTCAAGTTCAACCCATCATTTCTTGATTGAATTAAACCCACCCGCACGGCCCTTGACAAAGGCCAACAAGGTCGCACGACTGTTGGAGATAGTGCCCTCAGAGTCAATTATTGGATCACAGGCACGTGATTGCAATGATTGAGGGAGGACCTATCCCAGTAGAACAGTCTTACTCAAGATGATAGTATGCTATCTGGTTCATCTTTATCATCGTGTACTGCTTTAGGTGACCTGACAGGTCGCTATTACACGTTGATAGAGCCCCTAGGATTCTTGCTTGACTGCCAGGAGTATGAGGGCGATCATATAAGTGGGAGCTGCAGTCTATAAGCACATCCTTAAAAGGTCCCTAATCGTGGGAGTTTCGAGACAGGGCATCGATACTCCAGAGTAGACTAGTGTATACAGTCAGGACCCCGATGAGGGGCGGTGGCCGGTCTCACAAGCCACTGGTGTCAGTTGGTTCACCTAAGATGTATACAGGTGCTCATTGGGTTATGAGTACACCGGACATGACTCGCCGGGAACATGCTAGTTGGTCTTATATCTGACGTCAGATAGCAGTTCCCTGGTGACATGTGTACAGGTTAGTTCATCGACCTGGGGATCGTCATTTGTCTCGTGTGAGTTCCCACTGTACTTTGATTACTACCCTACCACGGCTCAAAAGAGTCGCGCAAACAGGTTTTTGTTGGGTACAGTCCCGAGCCACATGGAGGCAGTGAGCGGATCTGCAGGGGTTCGTCTCTCCCGGTATTGGGGGTGAGGTCGCGCTGTGTCTAGGAGAGCCATTACACAAAGCCCTCGGCCGAGGCAGGAGATTTACTGGTAGGTATTCCAGTAGTATCTCAGGGTGTTCTGGCTACACTCCGACACGACTTTTACCGCTTTTGGGGGTCTGACTTTTACCAACCCCCTATGCCTGCCATGCGATACTCATAGACGAACGGACCGGACTGTACGGATATTGTCACCGACAGGCTCAGTAGGGTGTCCGGATGAATTCGCTCATCGACGTCCCTTTTAGTCAATAGCTGGTAGCCCGTCATGTATGGCTAATACCTCTGACGTGCTAGTGGTTAAATCCACAGCCATAGTATTGACGAGTCTTTAGAGTCCACCACACAGACAGTTACTCAAGTTTCGGGCGAAACGCTGTAGCGGCCGTATGGAGATATGGCAGGGTCCGATCAGATACGTGCGGTATTGTACGGATCAGGATCGGACGGTTAGTACTAGAGGCCGTATGGATATATGGCAGGGTTCGATCAGATACGTGCGATATTGCACGGATCAGGATCGGACGGATATTACTAGCCGGCTTTGGTTTAAGCCGGATCCTAGTATAGTACAGTGTAGATTTTGTCTCTTTGCATTTGTATTCAGTGGGAATACAAATGCGGGCATGTATATGCAGCAGCGGGGTTTTTCCTGTAATTTATTACGGGACCAGTTTTCTGGAGTTGCCAGTTTGCATTCCGTTTCGGCCGGTTTTCCTTTGTTCTTTCCCGGCCGGACTTTTCCGATGGAAGGGGTTATTTGCAAGTTTGCAAATAACATATTGTGGAGGGGTTTCTTGCATATGGATTGATTATGAAAGCATCTTTTGATACCATTCTTTTCTATCATCATTTTCTTGCTTTATGTTGATTGGAATTGATTTGATATTCTGATGATGGTTTTGGGTGTGGTCACCATTATTCTTCTACTACACTCACCTCCCTCTTGTATTAGTTTTTCCATTCACCATTCTTCAAGATGAGGCCGGCCACTTGGAGGGAGAGGATGAGAGATTAATTTTTTTTGTGGTGGCACATATTTCTTCATCTCATTCTTCTTGTTTTGGAAAAATAAAAGCACCATCTTTCCTTAACCTCATTCCTCCATCACCAATGGCAACTTCACTACCCCAAATGAGACAACCATTCTACACTAGCCTACAGCACTTCTTGGACGCGTCGGCTAGCCAACTTTGACCCCAAGTTGCCTCGGTCCAGAGGTGGGAGCCCGTAAAAGAAATCGGCTACGTGGTGCCCTTTACGACGAGAAGACGACGAATGGTGATTCCGCGGGAGATCGGAACGACGACGAGGAGACTGAAGGACACGGATCGCTCGGTATACTTCTCTACCCTTCTCTTGATAGCTAGCATTAGGTTAATGGTTACGATCCGGGTTTATTGTCCGCGGTAGCGCCAGTTTGAAAGTTAAGAAAATATTTGATTCCGCATTTTGGCCTCGGATAGACGGCCGGGGCGCTGCCGGGGCGCAACATGGTATCAGAGCCACGCCATTAACCTAGTCTAGCTTGCTCTAGTATGTTTAAAGACCCGATCGAACAAAAATCCCAAAAACCGTATTTCGTGTGCATCAGGTTTCTGTCGAAATTTTTTGGACTCTAAAAATTTTTAACGTAGTTGTAGAATGATGTGCAGGGAAGTATAAGAATTCTGGTAAAATTTGGTTGCCTGATTCCATCATCCTACCGTAGAACCGCGGCCAAAGCCATGGTTGGGCCGCGGTTCCACCGCCGTTTAGCCTCCTCACTGCACCAAATTTTCCCAGATTGTCTTACACTAGAAAATAGGGTTTCTGGAATATTATTTTTGGGCCCAGATTTTCTGTAAGTGCTGCAGTAATGCTTTGGGGCCCACATGGTAAATTTGTTCGATCGAATATTTTGAACTTGCTAGTTCACAGTATTTACATTATATCTGCGACCGTGAATGTCACTTGATCGATAAATCCTATCTAACTGCTATAGCCCGGTTAGACGGATTTGCGAACGTGACATTCACGTTGATGTTCTGTGTATTGCTGTGATGTTGCGGATCGGTCGTGGGGATAGCCTGGTTGCAGTGGTAGTACAGTTTTGTTTATATATGTACATTTGATATTGCGGGGCGAGCGTCCGACATGTGGACTGCCGTCACTGCCTGTTTGTATTATTCTTTTAGGGCACCACCTGGTTGCGGCCGTTGTACCCGTTGTATGTATATTTTACTTTCTGTACTAGGATTACCCTGCGGAGTGGTGCACGGATAGCCGGGTTCTAGAGGGCAACAAGCCCGCATCTCATGGCGTTGAGACGGAGGGGGCTTTACTCTAGAATTGGCGGGCTATTCGCCGCACTCGTAGGGGGTATAGGTTGACCCAGGAGGGGTGTCCAAGTTACCGGATTCCGTGAAGTGCTGGGTGGTCCATTCACGTTGCTGAAGGGGGCTGCCTCGCTTCAGGTTTTGGCGGGTGACTTGCCGTGCCCGTAGGGGTCTAGGATTTTCATTGCATAGGCTATCCACACGATCAGGGGAACGTCGGGTTTCAGCAGCGGCTCTGTGAAACCCGGGGCTTCCAGATATCTGTATTGTTCTGTGATGCTGTACATTTCTGTGATGTTGCATTTAATCACGCCTTGAGCGAAAATTATATATTGTATATATATTAGTAGATGTTGTATATGTTTTGCATCCGCGCTAGTCCAGTCCCCGCTCTGTCGTTAGTTAGCTAACCTAACGGGTAATGACGGGACCCAGTGGCGAATGCGGATGGCATATACGGACATCCGTATATTTTCGTTCTTTGTGGTGTGATCCATTGATGGGACTGCATTGATTCGGATCAATGCAAGTTAAAAACAAACCTATTCTGATGTTGATGGAACACTTTTCAAAAAGCTGTTATTGCAAGGACGTTCTCTTTTGTTTTGCACAGTGATATTCGGTTATGAATATCCAACACCTCAGTCGACGAGGCAAGGGCTGAGATCCCTTCACCGGGAGTGACCTCTTGGACAGAAGTTTGCGTCAGGGCATTAACTTCACTATAGCCGATTACTTTTGCTTTGCATCGTGGTATTCATTTGGAATATCCTGCACCCCATCCTACGGGGAAAGAGCCGAGATCCCTTCACCGGGAGTGACCTCTTTAGCAAAGGTTTTCGTCACTATATTTTTACAAAAGGCTATGCAGTTCCTTCAACGATATCAAGTTCATTACGTTAAAGGTTTTTCGCCAAAAACCAATCGTAGCCCTCCGTCATTTCTTACGGGTATTATTTAGTATTCGTGCTGCGTTTGTTGACTCCGTCAAGGCGTAGTGTACGGTAGCTAAGTAGTGCTTGTTTGTTGCATAAATGGGATTGGTTAGGACAGTCGTGCGGCCTTGTTGACTCCGTCAAGGGCATGTACGGGTGGGTTTAATACAATCCAGATAATGACGGGTTGAACTTGACTAGGACTCTTTGATTTGTTGACTCCGTCAAGGTCACTTGGGTCCTAGGGGTAAAAATCACATCGGGAGTTTCTAAAGAAACTGAAACTTGCCAGGCATGCGCATACCTTCTGGAGTGTGGTGACTTGAGTGGATTCCGTCAAGTTATCATGCGATGATAGTTGGATCCCGATTCCCACTGATGAGTTGGTTTACTCTTCGGGTGATCCCGACTAATTCTTCTTTAAGGTTTGGAGAAGAATTTGACGTTACAGTGGGAGGTTTCCAGATTAGATAAAGTTATAACCATTCTGATCTAGGTTAGAGTGCACGCTGAGTGTTTCTTTTCTCTCTCTCTTTGGCAGCGACCATTGACCCGACCCTGGACTATAACTCAGTGACCAAGTTGACCGAACCTTCTATAACACTAGCTTTTGGATTGTCAGAGTCGCTAACCTCATTGCCACTCCTACTTTTACCCTTTTCTCCAGGACACCCCGTATTACTACGAACGTCCACTTCCATTGGACAGAACCATCGTATGGTTATATACGAACTCGAAGGAATTCGAGGATGGTTTCTGGTTCTGGAGAAAACGAATAGGACTATTCAGTTGTCTTTTCCTTTTACCTTCTCTCTCAGATTGCGAGTACTCCTTGGCTTAGGAGATAGTACACCTATTACGCAAATTGGATAGTCTTCTTCCAAACCTTAGGCTGTTGCTGAACGGTGGGGAATGAAGAATACCAATTAGCCTAAACGGTGTACAGAAGGTATTAAGTTCAGACAAAGCAAGGGATTAGTAAGAGGACAAAGTAAATTGTGACTGCTATTCACGACCATACCAAATATTTCTTCGCCAATCCTAAATCACCTTTGCATTTCTCCAGGACACTCCGTGTCACTACGAAGATCCACAGTTTATTGGATAATCCATCGTATGGTTATATACGAACTCGAAAGGAACTTGTTCCAGTTCGGGGATGGATTCTGGTTCAGGAGAAATAGGAATAAGGTTTATTCGGTTGTCTTTTATCTTCACCTTCTCTCGCATTGCGAGTGCTCCCAGGATTGGGACATTACACCCATTATGCTTATTGGATAGTCTTCTTCCAAACCATAGGCTGGTGCCGAACGGTAAGGAAGGAAGAAAACCATTTGGCCTAAAGGGGTGTACAGAAGGTAATGACTAAAGACATATAAAGGGATTTAGAGAGGTGGCAAAGAATTATACGGTTATAGTTGTGAATCTGGATAATAGAAGAGGCATTACTAGGAATACCAGGATACCCCATCGAAACATTTCAATGTTTCAGTTTCACTGTGTACTGTTAAAAGAAAACTGATTTTCCAATTAGACACTTGCTCCAGGGTATGTATTTACCAGGTATGATTCTCACATCTGTATGGTTTTACAGATGATGAGTGTGAGTAAGTTATTGGGAATTAGGTGATCATCCTCATTATATCGGGATTCGTTGTAATTGGTGGTATTTGAGGAAATCACCTGGGTTGTTTGCCGGACGGCAAATATTTGGTTTTGAATATCCGTTGTTATGCACCAATTTCAAATTGATATATCTGTACGTCTATTTTTATAGAGTGAGATATACCTTTTTGAAATTATGTCTATGACATTTACCTATACCAGTGGATGGTTAGGTAAGGAGCATTGAACAGCGGTGTAATTCTTCTTAACCATAAGTACAGTTTTCAACCTACGACACACAGTGAATGGGTGACTACACTCAGAGGACTTATACAAAGTATTGTATATTGTCCAGTGTCCATTAGGACAGAGGGGTTGGTCCTCGTACTATATTCGGTTTACTTATGACTTCTCTAGTTCTTAGACAGGTGTTTCGTAGAAACACAGGGTCTAAGTTTTGAGAAGTTATAGGTGTATGAATAAAGTGGAGAACCAGGAGATGCAAGTATCGGGATTCTTCAAGGTGATCGAAGATGTAGATACTTGTGTATGGTACTCAGTTGAGAGTAATGATTAAGAGAACTTGCTTCTCTTTCAGGTTACTCATAATTGGAAGCACTTCTAAGTTGAGTAACGCTGATCGGCCTCCTTCTATTTACTTGACATGCACTGGAGACAGCTGCATGATTTGAATCTGGTTCAATTAAATCAGTGCCTCTGTTTCTGTATTGGATATAGAACAGTTCATATCTTGACATTGTTAAGGTACGGGGAGTTGTCCGGCTTATGCTTAAAACCAGACTCCGGATAACTCAAAGCACGTTTCTGTAATGGCTGTTTGTGGGTTAACCCAGGCTATGATGAGGGTTGACTTTCTACCATCTGGAAGATCAATAGTAATATTGTTCTTGACTCGCCACAGTTTTAACAAAAGTGGATTTTTTTTCCAGAAAAACAGTAGTGGGAGTATGGTAGAACTGGAAGTGATTCCAGAACCGCAAACGATTATTGAAGATTTGAAAAGAACCTAAAGATTCAATCTGATTTGACATTCCATTGGCCACTCCGCAGATATGATGGGTAACCTCAGGCACTCGAGAGGTACTTCGGTATGCTTAAGGACGGTGGCAGGGAGGTTCTTGTTTACCCAGACTTACCATTGCTGTTGTTCCAGACCGTGAGACCCGGCAGGAGGATGAGTATAGCGTCGTTCTAAACTAGCTTTAGAAGTGCACGTCTATATGACTCTGGAAGAGGGTTGTCGTAGTTAGTGGGAGCAGCGGAAGCATTGGTGGACAGGTGGCTTATGTCTATTTATAGACTAAAGCAGATGTAGCGGAGATAGATCATCTATTTCTGATGTGACAGTCATAGGTTTGACTTCATCAGAATAGAGGATGGTTCTGTTAAGAAGGTAGTAGGGTGTGATGTCCTGGTATTTGGATGACATACACAGAGTAGGAAGTGATATTCCTATACTACGATCGGTTATACTTTGGTGGTCACACAGTAGTTTCTCCACACAGGACTTGGATATTATATCATACATTCTGGTTACTAGATCTATGGTTTTAGATCTAGATTTGGGTAGTTTCCCAATCTGGGTACTTAGACAGCATTCTATGAGTATTTAGAATGGACGACTCCTGGCACGGTAGTGTACCTGCAGTTGATGGAGTCACCCTCTCTAAAGGTGTCTTATAGACTAAAGGGGAGAGGGATACGCATGATTGGCAGATCACTTGCTTAGACAATTGAGTCAATCATGAGATGTCAAGTACCACACCAGATGTTGTTCTTGCAGTAGGTGCAATAAGATGATATCAATCCAATCCTGGAGAAACAATGGGGAGCAGTTTTAGAACATAATTTGATGTTCTAGGGATATAATAACAGCAGCCTCCTTTAGGAGACAGTTATCATTCCAGGCTTCCAAGGTGACCTGCATGGCAGAGTGGCTGTCAGAGTTATAGTTTTCGCTCTGACGAGGGGCAGTATATTGGACAGGTGGTTCATGTGGATACTGAGGGAAGGCATGGCGCAGGATACTGATTAAGTTCAGTTGACGATACAGTCTAAGAAGTCTGGATTTGGAGTTCATTTATGAACTAGGTCCCATCAGACATCAAGACATTCCAAGACAGGTATTGCTCATTTCGGGAGATGGCTTTCTCCGCGAACTTGAGATATAGAGAGACATAGAAAGAAACATCACAGCGGATCCACTCACTGAGGCTATCCCTCGAATGCCATAGTTTCACAAACGAGTTTTGTGAAACTGACTAGTAGAGGAGTTGGGTGTTCGGTATCACACGGGCTGTGAGTATGCGACATCGCAATAATTAGCCTTGAGTGCAAGTGGGAGATTGTTGGAAATAGTGCCCTCAGAGTCAATTATTGGATCACAGGCACGTGATTGCAATGATTGAGGGAGGACCTATCCCAGTAGAACAGTCTTACTCAAGATGATAGTATGCTATCTGGTTCATCTTTATCATCGTGTACTGCTTTAGGTGACCTGACAGGTCGCTATTACACGTTGATAGAGCCCCTAGGATTCTTGCTTGACTGCCAGCAGTATGAGGGCGATCATATAAGTGGGAGCTGCAGTCTATAAGCACATCCTTAAAAGGTCCCTAGTCGTGGGAGTTTCGAGACAGGGCATCGATACTCCAGAGTAGACTAGTGTATACAGTCGAGACCCCGACGAGGGGCGGTGGCCGGTCTCACAAGCCACTGGTGTCAGTTGGTTCACCTAAGATGTATACAGGTGCTCATTGGGTTATGAGTACACCGGACATGACTCGCCGGGAACATGCTAGTTGGTCTTATACCTGACGTCAGATAGCAGTTCCCCGGTGACATGTGTACAGGTTAGTTCATCGACCTGGGGATCGTCATTTGTCTCGTGTGAGTTCCCACTGTACTTTGATTACTACCCTACCACGGCTCAACGGAGTCGTGCAAACAGGTTTTAGTTGGGTACAGTCCCGAGCCACATGGAGGCAGTGAGCGGATCTGCAGGGGTTCGTCTCTCCCGGTATTGGGGGTAAGGTCGCGCTGTGTCTAGGAGAGCCATTACACAAAGCCCTCGGCCGAGGCAGGAGATTTACTGGTAGGTATTCCAGTAGTATCTCAGGGTGTTCTGGGCTACACTCCGACACGACTTGTACCGCTTTTGGGGGTCTGACTTTTACCAACCCCCTATGCCCGCCATGCGATACTCATAGACGAACGGACCGGACTGTACGGATATTGTCACTGACAGGCTCAGTAGGGTGTCAGGATGAGTTCGCTCATCGACGTCCCTTTTAGTCAATAGCTGGTAGCCCGTCATGTATGGCTAATACCTCTGACGTGCTAGTGGTTAAATCCACAGCCATAGTATTGACGAGTCTTTAGAGTCCATCACACAGACAGTTACTCAAGTTTCGGGCGAAACGCTGTAGCGGCCGTATGGAGATATGGCAGGGTCCGATCAGATACGTGCGGTATTGCACGGATCAGGATCGGACGGTTAGTACTAGAGGCCGTATGGATATATGGCAGGGTTCGATCAGATACGTGCGGTATTGCACGGATCAGGATCGGACGGATATTACTACCCGGCTTTGGTTTAAGCCGGATCCTAGTATAGTACAGTGTAGATTTTGTCTCTTTGCATTTGTGTTCAGTGGGAATACAAATGCGGGCATGTATATGCAGCAACGAGGTTTTTCCTGTAATTTATTACGGGACCAGTTTTCTGGAGTTGCCAGTTTGCATTCCGTTCCGGCCGGTTTTCCTTTGTTCTTTCCCGGCCGGACTTTTCCGATGGAGGGGGTTATTTGCAAGTTTGCAAATAACATACTGTGGAGGGGTTTCTTGCATATGGATTGATTATGAAAGCATCTTTTGATACCATTCTTTTCTATCATCATTTTCTTGCTTTATGTTGATTGGAATTGATTTGATATTGTGATGATGGTTTTGGGTGTGGTCACCATTATTCTTCTACTACACTCACCTCCCTCTTGTATTAGTTTTTCCATTCACCATTCTTCAAGATGTGGCCGGCCACTTGGAGGGAGAGGATGAGAGATTCATTTTTTTGTGGTGGCACATATTTCTTCATCTCATTCTTCTTGTTTTGGAAAAATAAAAGCACCATCTTTCCTTAACCTCATTCTTCCATCACCAATGGCAACTTCACTACCCTAAATGAGACAACCATTCTACACTAGCCTACAGCACTTCTTGGACGCGTCGGCTAGCCAACTTCGCGCCCGAGTTGCCTCGGTCCAGAGGTGGGAGCCCGTAAAAGAAATCGGCTACGTGGTGCCCTTTCCGACGAGAAGACGACGAATGGTGATTCCGCGGGAGATCGGGACGACGACGAGAAGACCGAAGGACACGGATCGCTCGGTATACTTCTCTACCCTTCTCTTGATAGCTAGCATTAGGTTAATGGTTACGATCCAGGTTTATTGTCCGCGGTAGCGCCAGTTTGAAAGTTAAGAAAATATTTGATTCCGCATTTTGGCCTCGGATAGACGGCCGTGGCGCTGCCGTGGCGCAACAACGACTACTTTAACCCAATCTGCATCATATGCATAAGCAGATAAGCACTAGTCAGCTACCGCATACAACGCCTTGACAAAGGCCAACGAACGCAGCACGAATACTAACAACTACTTATCAGAAATGACGAAGGGCTACGACAGGTTTTTCTGAAAACCCATTGCGTAATGAACTTGATATCGTTGTAGGATCGAATGAATTTTAAAATGGAGTGTTTTTTTAGGCTTTTCTAGTTTTGCTGAAGGGGTCACTACCGGTGAAGGGATCGTCGGCCCTTTCCTCATCGAATAAGGTGCAGGATATATCATATATACCGCTATGCAAAGCAAAAACTATAAAAGCAATCAAAAGACAAACCGAGGGTTGTAGCATCTGCCAGTTATTGCTAAAGGGGTCACTCCCGGTGAAGGGATCTCGGCCCTTTCCTTATCGAATAAGGTGCAGGATGTTCTACAAGGAACACCGCGATGCAAAGCAAGAACTGTGGCTACCAGTTTTTGATAATTCGATTCCACAACATCTTAGGTTTCTTTTCTTTCATTAATCACATTAATGAAGTCCCATCATTTAAGTCCACCTAAACATCACAGATAAATACAACGTACGCCTATGCCATCCGTATTCGCCTCTATGTCCCGTCTGCACCGTTAGGTTAGGTAACTAACGGCAGAGCGAGGCAGGGCTAGCGCGGGTGTAAAACATAAGCAACGTCTATATAATATATCATATATACTATATACAGTATCTATCTGAACATATCACATGATCACATAACAGATAACCCAGCAGAAAATATCATATGAAATATTGGATATACTAGGACGTCCGTGTTTTTAATACGAGCCAGTATAAAACACAGATTCCACGGTCGCGATGAATAACCAAACCCACACCCCAAGACCCCTACGAGTGCGGCAAGCAACCCTACCAATTCTAGAGTTAGGAGACCCGGACTCGACTCCTCGAGTTGGTCTCCTACTGAACTCCAGAACCCGGTTAGTTGTGCCCTCCTCCTTAGGTCTATCCTAGTACGGAAAAGTAAATAATATACAAATGGTGACATCATCCGCAACCTGGAAGTTCCCCAATAAAAGAATATTACATACAAGTTTTTACATGAATGAAAATGAAAAACACTCATCTCACATAAAAACCCCCGGCTATTCAAACACGACGATCCAATATAACATATCCAGCAACACATAACATCACATGTCATCAACGTAAGTAAACATGCGTATCCGAATTGTCGTTGACATATAGCAACGAAACCGGCGATATCACATATTACACTTACGGTCGCAGAAAAGAAAGTGTAAAACTACAACAGTTGGAATCCGTAACCTCTTTAGACATCGCATGCCTAACCATATGAATTCCTTAGACATCACATGCCTAACATTTATAAACCCCGCATTTTAGTCTCATTATCGAAAACACTTTTCAATATCAAGTTGGGCAATTGAACAAGATTCCCGGCATTTTGATCGAATGCTCATCGCAAACTTTAGTAGGCGGCCGCACCCCCGATGCCGTCGACGAAGTGCACTAAGGCGGAACACCGCTGCCGCGAGCACCCGAACGGATGCTTTCGGCGACGGGGTTCTCCTACAGTCACTTGGTCGGGGCTATGGGGCGTGGCTATCTATTAAGTTTACCCGGCGAGTATCCGCGTACGCTACGTGATTGCGACGGACTTTTGATCACATCAAAATTCCGTGGCAACCGATCAAGTGAGACTAAAGTGCTATGTTTATAACATCCAAATCAGTTATCTCATAACTACTTGTGGATTCCAAATATTGTATCACATTCCAGATAAATAGAAAATGTTAAACTTTCCGATCGAACGATCAAACACCCAAGTTTTCCCGAAACAACTCAACACATGAAATAAGTTTAAAACATTCACTTCATGCCTCAGTACCAACGGTCCAGCCGTAGAAAGGTCAAGCCAACGCCTCACATGTGGCACGCCGTACTGCCCCAAACCCTAAGGTTCAAAGGGCAGTTCAAGACGGTCACATAATCGAGTTAAGGTTTGTTGTCTTCTAGAGGGACCATCGCGTTACTTGCACTACTTAGAACGTTATTAAACTACGGAAAAATCCAACACTTGGAAATTTCCCGGCAGGGGAAAAATTGGGTATTTATATCCGGTCGAACTTTTTAACATATTCTAAAATTACCCGGAAAAACACAAAGACGAAATTAGACTTCCCGATCGAAACACCGAGTCCCCAATACAACCCAGAAAACTCAACTCTTGAGTGCAGATTAAAACTTCCCAGAGAACAGAGAAAACAGATACGGACATTACTGTATAAAAATGAATCCCTAATCAGGACATACGGCCGCAGAACCGCAGCGAAAAGAGGCTAATGCTGCGGTTCCGCGACGCTACAGTGGAATTAGGGTTTCGTTTTCTTCCAGTAGTCTTAGAATTTCCTGCTCTATTTTCTGAGAATTTTTAATTCACAAAAATCCACAGTTTGGAAAAATGTATAGAGAGGGGTGAAAAGTGGGGATTTCGGGTTCGATCGGACTTCTAGCATCGTCTACTCATCGCCTAAGGCTCTAGCTAGGCTCTAATACCACTGTAGGGCTCCTAGGCACACTCAAGAGGTTCCACAACTGATCAACCATGGCAAAATCAAATTTTCCATGTGCCTAACAATCCTAATAATAGATCGATAACTAGAGGCAAAGGAGAAACATGCAAATAAACAACTTTATTGCTAAGTGAATGGAAATACAACCTTTGTAGATCCGGTCCACCACTTCTTTAGCTCCGTGATGACGTCCCTTCGCTGCGATCACCAGCATCTCGGACTCTAGCGATGGTTTCGTCGGAGAAATGAGCCGGCTAGGTCGTTGACTTCGATGCCGAAGATGATCTACGTCGAGGCAACTCTAACTCAAGCTCCATCTTCACTTGGTCATGAACCTTGTGAAGAAAACACCCAATACAACATGGCAAGTGGTAGAGGATGAAGAAATAGGAAGTGGGTTCACTTTGGATTTGAATTTCTCACTTGATTTCATCACTTGACAATTTTCAAGAAATCTTTGCTTTTTCTTCATGAAGAAGATGAAGAAGAAGAAAGAAAAAGAATTAACTAATTAAAAGAAAATTCAAGTGAATCTTATCATTTAGCAACCATGGGTGAGTTAACTTGTGTAGAGAATAAACTAGGGTTTAGGCTTAATGGTTAGGTTAAGGCAAAAGACAAAATGGCTATGACTTTCAAAGCTTCATGAAGCTTCATGGATCAAACAAGAAAGCCACCATCTTATATTTTGCCAAAAATAAATAAAAAGAATAAATAAGTAAATCAAACCCTAACCATTAACCTAATCAAGGTTTAAAGCATACACACACCCAAGTTTGCATGTATCATCAAACATGATACAAACTAGTGCACAAAAATATATCACATATATAACTTGTGCACATCAAGTGAGAAAGTTAATCTTAAGTGAACAAATACTAGTTAATGTAAAGTAATATATCAAATATATAATTATACATTAAATCATTAAATCAACACTTGATTTAACGATCCGGTCATATCGCATATAACCGACTAATATCAATAGTAACAACTTATCGAATCAACACTTGATCCGATAACCTGGTTATATCGCATATAACCGATCAATGTCACAAATCGCGAAAATCGAATACAGTATCACATACTGGTATTATTCTCGGTCCCGCACATATCTCATATGCGCTCCTATTTCGTTTTGCTTGAGCCAGGAAACCTCTGTGTAGGACTCTAAAGACTCGTCAATACTCCGGCAGCAGGTAATGATCATATCAAACACCCACAAGCCGCAAGCGGTCTGCTAAACGTAACGACCACCTGGGTATTGAGCGATCAGAAGATCAACGAGCAAGCCCTCTTGCACTCCTGTGAATCCAACCAGCAACACTTACCGTACAGTCCGGTCTGTTCGTCTGATATGTCGCATATCTCGCCTAGGGGTGGTAAACGTCAGACCCCAGTAGCTTGATAAGTCTTGTCGATATGAGGTCTATAACAGTTCGAGAAACTACTGGTAACACTTACCAGTAAATCTCAACAACCCTGGCCAGGGATTTCCGGTTATATCCAATCGAACACAGCGCAACTTCAACTCCCTATACCGGGATAGAAGAATCCCCTCCTATCGCTCATTGCATCCATGTGATTCGGGACTGTACCCAAAAACCACAGTTTTGCACGCCCTCTTGGATGTGGTAAGGTGGAAATCAAAGCGCAGTGGGAATTACACAAGACTCTATGACGATCTCGGGTCTACAGACTAACCTGTACCAGTGTCACCAGAGAACTGCCGTCTGACGTAAGGTATAATACCATCTGGGAGTTCTCGGCGAGTCCGTCCAGTGTACCCAGTCTCCACTGAATACCCGTATATCATCTCTGATGTCTAACACCAATGGATATGTGATCATCTATCGCCCATCTATATGGGTCGAGAAGGTATACGCTAGTCTACTCTGGTATATCGATGCCCCGTCTCGATACACCCACGACTAGGGACTTTGAAGGATGTACTTATGGACTACCATGTCCCCACTAGTATGATCCGCATCATAGTCCAGGTAGTCAAGTACACATCCTAAGGGCTTTACCAATATGTAACAGAGAGACAATCAGTGTACACGTTAAGATAAAGAGCAACCAGATAGCATACTATCATGTCGAGCAAGAAAGTCCTCCCTATATATGTCCCAGCATCCACTACAATATACATCCTATGTACAGTAATGGCCTCTAGGGCATACATATAACTAACAGGTTATATATATTTGTGGATTATATAGATTGATCGTATGACCTAGGGTTGCGTCGTACATGCGATTTTCTGTCCGTAGATCTTTTTCTACTCACGAGTTGGCAACTTACCCCCGTTGTGCCCCAATTTCTTGCAGGTGTTGCCGTACGGGTTTCATTACGGCTTTGCGGGCACAGTTTATTTCAGGTGACTTACTAGTAGGTGGGTTATTTGTATCGTACCCATCATTATACATTGTATATTATATTCAGTTGTATCTAGAAGTTCCATCAACCAAATGTGTACTTATTTGAGATAGAGACCAGTGATGTTTATTCTTCGACCTTAGAGTCGCACGTTATATTTTTCACTGGGTTTCATGCTGTTGGAGTTCCTTTTCTGTTGTGATCCTCGTCTTTAGGTGTTGTATATTATGTTGCATTCAGGTTGATTTGATATGGTTCTTCCTACACTCTACTACTTTCTTGGTTTGGATTTCTGGGCTCGGCTTACTTAGAGCACGTACGCCTTGGGACGTTCGTAGCCTAAGTGCCGGTCATGTTCCGTTCTTTCGGGACGTGACACGTGAGTAGGCCACTCGGCACTTCGAGATACCCGGTAGTTTGTGCACTCCTCCTTGGGTCTATCCTAGGAGCAGAAACAGTAAAAAGAAATTATACAAATGACGGCTACAACCCCGACCCGGTTGTGCGGCCATACAAATAATATTACATCAAATTACATATTACAAGAATTGAAAGAACAAGAAAACTCTCATCTCACAACCCCCCGGCTATTCATCCGCGACAATCCAACGAATTCATATACACAAACCATGAACATTACAGATCACAGATATGTATAACCCCCGCTAATCGACGTATAGCGATTAGCAGACGTTCAATACATATATCACATCACAGATATAACCCATTAACCAAAGTGTAAAGAAATTCGATCAAAATACGGATTTGTGACCACCCCAAAAACTAACTTATTCTCTGGAAAATCTGGATAGAAACAAACTATATTAAAAATCCCAAAACCTCCAACTAAGTACACTGCACCAAACTCGGTCCACGACCGAGTCAACTCGGCCGCGGATCCGCGGCGCTTTGACCGGTTCAGTGGATCGTTTTTAGTGGGTGTCTTTAGAAAACCCTGAGCCGATTTTTCATGTATGATTTATTATTTTTAAAGCAGAAATAAAAATCGGCAGAAACTTAGGGTTTTTGAAAAATGTTTTGCGATTTTTTCCGATCGAAGTTCTAGATACTTTGCTAACTAGTTAGTTTGTGTTTAGCAAGGCTCTGATACCACTATAAGTCCACGTTGCCCACCCCGGTGCTTGCGAGGAGGCGAAAACGTTATGAAAAATCTGATTTTTACAACACTAGGCAACATGGACTATGTAAAGGAGGGATCTTTGCTAAACAAAAACTAACTACAAAGCTAAAAAGTTTAGCTACTCAGAAAAGGGGTTATACCTAAGTCTTCAAGTCCTTCTCTTCTTGCTCCTTGGAGTGAAATAACGGGTTCTCCTTGTCGCCTTCTCTTGCCGAAGAAAGATCCACCCGAGGGCCTCTACCTTTGGCTCCAACCTCAAACTAGAAGTAACTAAGGTGCTTGGTGAGCTAAACCTAGGACCTTAGAAAGAGTAGAGAGTATTTTTGAGGGTTTTATCTCAAGCTCAAATGGTTCTCAACTCATGAGAGGGGAGAGCTAGAGAGAGAGGAAGAGGAGGAGAGAGAATGAGAATGATCAAGTGAGAAGAATAATCCAACCTTCTCACATATATGTGAATTATGAAAAATAGATAATTAGCTAAAGATAATTGTGATGGTTAATCAAGAAATGACCATTATCATTTCATATTAAATGCTTTTGCAAGAATCAAAGAGCATCTTTCATATAGAATGATGATGGTCAACTTGTCAACCTAGGTCAACAAGTCAAGTATAGTCAAATGGTCAACAACCGTAACCATGCACAATTATAATTAACTAATATTAATAAATCCTATTTCACACATAAACATTAGGGTTAAGAAAATGACAATGGTCATCAACCCTAATGAAAGTCCTCTGCCTCTGTCTAAGTCAACTGTGCATACACACCCGTATCCGTGTTCCGAGGAACACAAATACAATGAGATAAAACCAATCCCAAATCATATACTAGGATCCGGCTTAAACCAAAGCCCGCTAGTATAAGCTGTCCGGACACCAAACGTACACAAGTGCGCTGATGTGAACGAACCCCGTCGTAAAACCATGCGACCTCTACTCATTTTGCCTAAAGGCGAATAACCCTCTGTGTGGGAATTTAAAGACTCGACACTGCGCTGGAAGTGGGTTTAACCACAGATCTCAAGCGGCACTAGCTGTACGTAACGGTATCCAGGTATATGCCGATAAGAAGACTGACGAGGTAAACCCATCTGAACTCCTACTGAGCCTGAATGTGATAGTCTCCGTACAGTCCGGTCTGTTCGTCTAAGAACATCGTATGGCGGGCCTAGGGGGCGGTAAACGTGTTGGAGATAGTGCCCTCAGAGTCAATTATTGGATCACAGGCACGTGATTGCAATGATTGAGGGAGGACCTATCCCGGTAGGACAGTCTTACTCAAGATGATAATATGCTATCTGGTTTAGCTTTACCATCGTGTACTGCTCTAGGTGACCTGACAGGTCATTATTGCATGTTGATAGAGCCCCTAGGATTCTTGCTTGACTGCCAGCAGTATGAGGGTGATCATATACGTGAGAGCTGGTAGTCTATAAGCATATCCTTAAAAGGTCCCTAGTCGTGGAGTTTCGAGACAGGGCATCGATTCTCCAGAGTAGACTAGTGTATACATTCGAGACCCCGACGAGGGGCAGTGGCCGGTCTCATAAGCCACTGGTGTCAGTTGGATCACCTAAGATATATACAGGTGCTCATTGGGTTATGAGTACACCGGACAGGACTCGCCGGGAACATACTAGTTGGTCTTATACCTGACGTCAGATAGCAGTTCCCTGGTGATATGTGTACAGGTTAGTTCATCGACCTGGGGATCGTCATTTGTCTCATGTGAGTTCCTACTGTACTTTGATTACTACCCTACCACGCTCAAAGGAGATGTGCAAACAGGTTTTAGTTGGGTACAGTCCCGAGCCACATGGAGGCAGTGAGCGGATCTTCGGGGGTTCGTCTCTCCCGGTATTGGTGGTGAGGTCGTGCTGTGTCTAGGAGAGCCAGAACATGAAAAGTCCTTGGCCAAGGCAGGAGATTTACTGGTAGGTATTCCAGTAGTATCTCAGGGTGTTCTGGGCTGATCTCTGACACGACTTGTACCGCTTTTGGGGGTCTGACTTTTACCAACCCCCTAGGTCCGCCATGCGATGCTCATAGACGAACGGACCTGACTGTACGAATATTGTCACTGACAGGCTCAATAGGGTGTCAGGATGAGTTCGCTCATCGACGTCCCTTTTGGTCAATAGCTGGTAGCCCGTCACGTATGGCTAATACCTCTGACGTGCTAGTGGTTAAATCCACAGCCATAGTATTGACGAGTCTTTAAAGTCCCCCACTTTCAGTTACTCAAGTTTTCGGGCGAAACGCTATAGAGGCCGTATAGAGGTATGGCAGGGTTCGATCAGATACGTGCGGTATTGCACGGATCATGATCGGACGGGTTTATACTAGCGGGCTTTGGTTTAAGCCGGATCCTAGTATAGTACAGTGTAGATTTTGTCTCATTGCATTTATATTCGGTCGGAATACAGATGTGGGTGTGTATACAAAGTATCGGGGTTTTTCCTGTAATTTATTACGGGACCAGTTTTCTGGAGTTGCCAGTTTGCTTTCCGTTTCGGCCATATTTCTTTGTATCTTTCATTGGCCGAAGATTGGTGGAGGAGGGCTTATTTGCATTTGTGCAAATAAGCATTTGTGGAGGGTGTTCTTTGCATTTTGTTGCATCATGATGGTTTTCATGATGGTGCACCATCCATTGACTTGATTAATCCATCATTGCTTGACTTCTATCTTCATGATGGCATGACCTTTAGAAGTGATGATTGTTGTTTGAGTGTTGGACTTTCCTAGTGATCATTTCTTTGCATGATAGCCTTTTCTCTCTCTCCCTTGGATTATTGTGGGGCTCCCTTCATTTTGATACACACTTCTCCCCATTCTCCTTGCATGGGCCGGCCACTAGAGGGGTGGGGGTTAATTCATTTTGGTGTGGATTTTTCACTCTCTTGATGCTTGCAAAAATCCCCAAGTTGATCTCTAAAAGTTCATAGTTCTTTTCCTCCACCAGAAAGGCAACCAAAAACCCCAAATGAGACATATAGATCTTCACACTGTTCTACAGCAAATCTTGGGCATGTCGACTCGCCAGCTTCGTGCCCGAGTTGCCTCGGTATAGAGGTGGGAGCCCGTAAAAGAAGCCGACGACGTGGTGCTCTTCCGGCGAGGAGGTGGAGACCGGGCATTCCGCGGGAGATCGGGACGACGACGAGAAGACCGAAGGACACGGATCGCTCGGTATATCTCTCTTCCCCATCTTGTAGTTACTTAGGACTAGTTTAATGGCCCGATCCGGGTTTTTGTCCGCGGTGGTGTCGGTTTGCTAGTTTGCAAAGTTTTTTTGTTTCTGCATTACGGCGTCGGATTGACGGCCGGGGCACAGCCGTGCACTTACAGTGGTATCAGAGCCTCGCCATTAAGCTAGTCTAGCTTTGTCTAATGTGTTTACATTTCCGATCGAACAAAATTCCAAAATCCGCGTTTTCTCATGCATCTGTTCTCTGCTAAAATTTTTTGGCTCCAAAAATTTTTCAGTGTGTTGCAGAAGCATGTGCAGGGACTTTTAAGCCTACTGTAAAAATTCGACAACATGATTCAACAGGAAGACCGCGGAAGTGCGGCTAAAACCCCCTTCTGGCCGCGGTTCCGCGGCGGTTCTGTGTTATCATTGTGCCAATTTTTTCCAATGGGCTTTTAGGTTGGAAATAGGGGTTTTGGAATATTATTTTTGGGCCCAGAATTTCTTTATGTGCTACAGTAATGCTTGGGGCCCACTTGGTAACATTTGATCGATCGGATATTTTAAACATGTTAGTTCACAGTATTTACATTATATCTGCGACCATGAATATCACTTGATCGGTAAATCCAGTCTAACTGCTGTAGCCCGGTTAGACGGATTTGCGAATGTGACTTTCACGTTGATGTTCTGTGTATTGCTGTGATGTTGCGGATTGGTCGTGGGGATATCCTGGTTGCAGTGGTAGTACAGTTTTATTGTATTATGTACATTTGATATTGCGGAGCGAGCGTCCGACATGTGGACTGCCGTCACTGCCTGTTTGTATTATTATTTTGGGCCACGACCAGGTTGCGGTCGATGTACCCGTTGTATGTATATTTTACTTTCTGTACTAGGATTACCCCAAGGTGGGGTGCACAGATAGCCGGATTCTAGAGGGAAACGGGCCCGCATCTCATGGCATTGAGACGGAGGGGGCTTCACTTTAGAATTGGCAGGCTATTCGCCGCACTCATAGGGGGTACAGGTTGACCCAGGAGAGGTGCCCAAGTTACCGGATTCCGTGAAGTGCTGGGTGGTCCATTCACGTTGCTGAAGGGGGCTGCCTCGCTTCAGGTTTTGGCGGGTAACTTGCCGCGCCCGTAGGGGTCTAGGATTCCATTGCACAGGCTATCCACACGACCAGGGGAACGTCGGGTTTCAGTAGCGGCTCTGTGAAACCCGGGGATCCCAGATATCTGTATTGTTCTGTGATGCTGTACATTTCTGTGATGTTGCATTTTATCACACCTTGAGCGAAATATTATATATTGATATATATATATACCAGTAGATGTTGTATAAGTTTTGCATCCGCGCTAGTCCAGTCCCCGCTCTGTCGTTAGTTAGCTAACCTAACGGGTAATGACGGGACCCAGTGGCGAATGCGGATGGCATATACGTACATCAGTATATTTTCGTTCTTTGTGGTGTGATCAATTGATGGGACTGTATTGATTCGGATCAATGCAAATTAAACAAATCTAATCTGATGTTGTTGGAACACTTTTCAAAAGGCTGTTATTGCAAGGACGTTTTCTTTTGTTTTGCATCGTAGTATTCAGTTGGAATATCCTGCTCCTCAGTCGACGAGGCAAGGGCCGAGATCCCTTCACCGGGAGTGACCCCTTGGACAAAAAGTTTGCGTCAGGGCAATAACTTCACTATAGCCGATTACTTTTGCTTTGCACCGTGGTATTCAGTTGGAATATCCTGCACCTCATTCTACGGGGAAAGAGCCGAGATTCCTTCACCGGGAGTGACCTCTTTAGCAAAGGTTTTCGTCACTATATTTTCCTAAAAAGCTATCCGTTCCTTCAACGATATCAAGTTTATTACGTTAAAGGTTTTCGCCAGAAACCATTCGTAGCCCTCCGTCGTTTCATATGGATAGTTAATAGTATTCAAGCTGTGTATGTTGGCCAAAGTCAAGACACAGTGATTGGTAGCTATTGGGTATTCATATGCAGCATAGATAGATCCGTTGGTTTGGGGCAGTCGTACTACTATTTTGGCCAAAGTCAAGGGTATGTACGGGTGGGCTCAAATTAACCTGGAGAATGACGGGTAGAACTTTACATGTCACTTATGATATGTTGTCCAAAGTCAAGGTCATAAGAGCATGGGGAAAAAATCACATCGGGAGTTTCTAAAGAAACTGAAACTTGCCAGATATGCGCATACCTTCTGGAGTGTGATGACGTGAGCGGATTTCGTCCCGTTATCATGCGATGATAGTTGGATCCCGATTCCCACTGATGAGTTGGTTTACTCCTCGGGTGATCCCGACTAATTCTTCTTTCGGGTTTGGAGAAGAATTTGAGGTTACAGTGGGAGGTTTCCAGATTAGATAAATTGGTAACCATTCTGATCTAGGTTAGAGTGCACGCTGAGTGTTTCTTTTCTCTCTCTCTTCGGCAGCGACCATTGACCCGACCCTAGACTATGACTCAGAGACCAAAATTGACTGAACCTTCTTTAACACTGGCTTTTGGATTGTCAGAGTTGCAAACCTCATTGCCATTCCTACTTTTACCATTTTTCTCCAGGACACCCCGTATTACTACGAACGTCCACTTCCATTGGACAAAACCATCGTATGGTTATATACGAACTCGAAGGAATTTATTCGAGGTTGGTTTCCGGTTCTGGAGAAAACGGATAGGACTATTCAGTTGTCTTTTCATTTTACCTTCTCTCAGGTTGCGAGTACTCCTTGGTTTAGGAGATAGTACACCTATTACGCAAATTGGATAGTCTTCTTCCAAACCTTAGGCTGGTGCCGAACGGTGGGGAATGAAGAAAACCAATTAGCCTAACGATGGTGTACAAAAGGTATTATGTAAAGACAAAGAAAGGGATTAGTAAGAGGGCAAAGTAAATTGCGACTGATATTCACGACCAAACCAGGTATTTCATTACCACTGCCACTTCACCTTTGTATTTCTTCAGGACACTCCATATCACTACGAAGATCCACAGTTTATTGGATACTCCATCGTATGGTTATATACGAACTCGAAAGGAACTTGTTCCAGTTCGTGGATGGATTCTGGTTCAGGAGAAATTGGAATAAGGTTTATTCAGTTGTGTTTTATCTTCACCTTCTCTCGCATTCCGAGTGCTCCTAGGATTAGGACAGTACACCCATTATGCTTATTGGATAGTCTTCTTCCAAACCATAGGCTGGTGCCGAACGGTAGGGAAGGAAGAAAACCATTTGGCCTAAAGGGGTGTGCAGATGGTAATGACTAAAGACATATAAAGGGATTTGGAGAGGTGGCAAAGAAATAAGCGGTTACAGTTGTGAATCTGGATAATGGAAGAGGCATTACTAGGAATACCGGGATACCCCTACGAAAAATTTCAATGTTTCAGTTTCACTGTGTACTGTTAAAAGAAAACTGATTTCCCAATTAGATACTTACTCCAGGGTATGTATTTACCAGGTATGATTCTCACATCTGTATGGTTTTATAGATGATGAGTGGGAGTAAGTTTTTGGGAATTGGGTTATCATCCTCATTATATCGGGATTCGTTGTAATCGGTGATATTTGAGGAAGTCACCTGGGTTGTTTGCCGGATGACAAATATTTGGTTTTGAATATCCGTTGTTATGCACCAATTTCAAATTGATATATCTGCACGTCTAATTTTATAGAGTGAGATATACCTTTTTGAAATTATGTTCGTGACATTTACCTATATTAGTGGATGGTTAGGTAATGAGCATTAAACAGCGGTGTAATTCTTCTTAACCATAAGTACAGTTTTTCAACCTACGACACACAGGGAGTGAGTTATTAGACTCAAGGGACTTATACAGAGTATTGTATGTTGTCCAGTGTCCATTAGGACAGAGGGGATGGTCCTCGTACTATATTCAGTTTACTTATGACTTCTCTAGTTTTTAGACAAGTGTTTCGTGGAAACACAGGGTCCGAATTTTGAGAAGTTATAGGTATTTGAATAAAGTAGAGAACCAGGTGTTGCAAGTATCGGGATTCTTCAAGGTGATTGAAGATGTAGATACTTGTGTATGATATTCAGTTGATAGTAGTGATTAAGAGAACTTGCTTCTCTTTCAGGTTACTCATAATTGGAAGCATTCCTAAGTTGAGTAACACTGATAGGCCTCCTTCCATTTAGTTGACATGCGCTGGAGACAGTTGCATGATTTGAATCTGGTTCAATTAAATCAGTGCCTCTGGTTCTATATTGGATATAGAAGAGTTCATATCTTAACGTTGTTAAGGTACGGGGAGTTGTCCGGATTATGCTTAAAACCAGACTCTGGATAACTCAAGGCACGTTTCTGTAATGGCTGTTTGTGGGTTGACCCAGGCTATGACGAGGGTTGAATTTCTACCATCTGGAAGATCAATAGTGATATTGTTCTAGACTCGCCACAGTTTTAATAAAAATGGATTTTATTAGAAAACAGTAGTGGGAGTATGGTAGAACTGGAAGTGATTCCAGAACCACAAACGATTACTGAAGATTTGAAAGGAACCTAAAGATTCACTCTGGTTTGACATTCCATTGGCCACTCCGCAGATAAGATGGGTAACCTCAGGCACCCGAGGGGTACTCCGGTAGCCTCAAGGACGGTGACAGAGAGGTTCTTGTTTACCCAGACTTGCCATTGCTGTTGTTCCAGACTATAAGACCCGGTGGGAGGATGAGTATAGCGTCGTTCTAAACTAGCTTTAGAAGTGTACGTCTATATGACTCTGCCAGAGGGTTGTCATGATCAGTGGGAGCAGCGGAAGCATGGTGGACAAGTGGCTTATGTCTACTTATAGACTAAAGCAGAAATAGCGGAGATAGATCATCTATTTCTGATGTGACAGTCATAGGTTTGACTTCATCAGAATAGGGGATGGATCTGTTGAGAAGGTAGTAGGGTGTGATGTCCTGGTATTTGGATGACATGCACAGAGTAGGAAGTGATATTCTTATACTACGATCGGTTATACTTTGGTCGTCACACAGTGGTTTCTCCACATGGGACTTGGACATTATATCAGACATACTGGTTACTAGATCTATGGTTTTAGATCTAGATTTGGGTGGTTTCCTAATTAAGGGTACTTAGACAACATTCTAAGAGTATTTAGAATGGACGACTCCTGGCACGGTAGTGTACCTGCAGGTAATGGAGTTACCCTCTCTAAAGGTGTCTTACAGACTAAAGGGGAGAGGGATGTGCATGATTGGCAGATCACTTGCTCAGGCAATTGAGTCAATCATGAGATGTCAAGTACCACACCAGATGTTGTTCTTGCACTAGATGCAATAAGTTGACATTAATCCAATACTGGAGAAACAGTCGGAAGCAGTTTTAGAACATAAGTGGATGTTCTAGGGATATGATAACGACAGCTTCATTCGGGAGACAGTTATCATTCCAGGCTTCCAAGGTGACCTGGACGACAAGGAGGTTGTCAGAGTTATAGTTTTCCTTCTCACGAGGGGCAGTATTTTGGACAGGTGGTCCAAGGCACTACTGAGGGAGGCATGGCGCAGGATACTGATTAAGTTCAGTTGACGATACAGTCTAAGGAGTTTGTATTTGGAGTTCATTTATAAGCAAGGTCCCATCAGACATCCAGACACATTCTATGACAGGTATTGCTCATTTCAGGAGATGGCTTTCTCCGCGAACTTGAGATATAGAGAGACATAGAAAGAAACAACAAAGCGGATTCACTCACTGAGGCTATTCCTCGAACGCAATAATTTCGCAAACAGGTTTTGTGAGACTGACTAGTAGAGGAGTTGGGTGTTCGGTATCACACGGGCTGTGAGTATGCGACATCGCAATAATTAGCCTTGAGTGCAAGTGGGAGATTGTTGGAGATAGTCCCCTCAGAGTCAATTATTGGATCACAGGCACGTGATTGCAATGATTGAGGGAGGACCTATCCCGGTAGGACAGTCTTACTCAAGATGATAGTATACTATCTGGTTTACCTTTATCATCGTGTACTGCTTTAGGTGACCTGACAGGTCACTATTGCACGTTGATAGAGCCCTCAGGATTCTTACTTGACTGCCAGCAGTATGAGGGCGATCATATACGTGAGAGCTGGTAGTCTATAAGCACATCCTTAAAAGGTCCCTAGTCGTGGGAGTTTCGAGACAGGGCATCGATTTTCCAGAGTAGACTAGTGTATACATTCGAGACCCCGACGAGGGGCGGTGGCCAGTCTCACAAGCCACTGGTGTTAGTTGGATCACCTAAGATGTATACAGGTGCTTATTGGGTTATGAGTACACCGGACATGACTCGCCGGGAACATGCTATTTGGTCTTATACCTGACGTCAGATAGCAGTTCCCTGGTGACATGTGTACAGATTAGTTCATCGACCTGGGGATCGTTATTTGTCTCATGTGAGTTCCCACTATACTTTGATTACTGCCCTACCACGCTCAAAGGAGACGTGCAAACAGGTTTTAGTTGGGTACAGTCCCGAGCCACATGGAGGCAGTGAGCGGATCTTCGGGGGTTCGTCTTTCCTGGTATTGGGGGTGAGGTCTTGCTGTGTCTAGGAGAGCCAGAACATGAAAAGTCCTTGGCCAAGGCAGGAGATTTACTGGTAGGTATTCCAGTAGTATCTCAAGGTGTTCTGGGCTGATCTCTGACACGACTTGTACCGCTTTTGGGGGTCTGACTTTTACCAACCCCCTAGGCCCGCCATGCGATGCTCATAGACGAACGGACCGGACTGTACGGATATTGTCACTGACAGGCTCAGTAGGGTGTCAGGATGAGTTTGCTCATCGACGTCCCTTTTGGTTAATAGCTGGTAGCCCGTCACATATGGCTAATACCTTTGACGTGCTAGTGGTTAAATCCACAGCCATAGTATTGATGAGTCTTTAGAGTCCCCCACATTCAGTTACTCAAGTTTTCGGGCGAAATGCTGTAGAGGCCGTATAGAGGTATGGCAGGGTTCGATCATAAACGTGCGGTATTGCACGGATCATGATCGGACGGGTTTATACTAGCAGGCTTTGGTTTAAGCCGGATCCTAGTATAGTACAGTGTAGATTTTGTCTCATTGCATTTATATTCGGTCGGAATACAGATGTGGGTGTGTATACACAGTATCGGGGTTTTTCCTGTAATTTATTACGGGACCAGTTTTCTGGAGTTGCCAGTTTGCTTTCCGTTTCGGCCATATTTCTTTGTATCTTTCATTGGCCGAAGATTGGTGGAGGAGGGCTTATTTGCATTTGTGCAAATAAGCATTTGTGGAGGGTGTTCTTTGCATTTTGTTGCATCATGATGGTTTTCATGATGGTGCACCATCCATTGACTTGATTAATCCATCATTGCTTGACTTCTATCTTCATGATGGCATGACCTTTGGAAGTGATGATTGTTGTTTGAGTGTTGGACTTTCCTAGTGATCATTTCTTTGCATGATAGCCTTTTCTCTCTCTCCCTTAGATTATTGTGGGGCTCCCTTCATTTTGATACACACTTCTCCCCATTCTCCTTGCATGGGCCGGCCACTAGAGGGGTGGGGGTTAATTCATTTTGGTGTGGGATTTTTCACTCTCTTGATGCTTGCAAAAATCCCCAAGTTGATCTCTAAAAGTTCATAGTTCTTTTCCTCCACCAAAAAGGCAACCAAAAACCCCAAATGAGACATATAGATCTTCACACTGTTCTACAGCAAATCTTGGGCACGTCGACTAGCCAGCTTCGTGCCCGAGTTGCCTCGGTATAGAGGTGGGAGCCCGTAAAAGAAGCTGGCGACGTGGTGCCTTTCTGGCGAGGAGGTGGAGACCGGACATTCCACGGAAGATCAGGACGATGACGAGAAGACCGAAGGACACGGATCGCTCGGTATATCTCTCTTTCCCATCTTGTAGTTAGCTAGGACTAGTTTAATGGTCCGATCCGGGTTTTAGTTCGCGGTGGTGTCGGTTTTGGTAGTTTGCAAAGTTTTTTTTGTTTCCGCATTACGGCGTCGGATTGACGGCCGGGGCGCCGCCGTGCACTTACAAAACGTCAGTCCCCTACTGGAGGTACAAGTCATGTCGGAGTGTAGCCCAGAACACCTGAGATAACACTGTAAACCTACCAGTCTATCTCGCTTACCCTGGCCAGGGACTTTGTGTAATGGCTCTCCAAGACACAGCGCGATATCAATCCCCAATACCGGGAGAGACGAATCCTGTCTAACCGTCACAGCCTCCAAGTGCTTCGGGACTGCACCCAAAAACTACCTGTTTGCACGACTCCTTTGAGCCGTGGTAGGGTAGTAATCAAAGTACAGTGGGAACACACTTGAGGCGAAGTGACAGTGTCAAGTCAACGGACTAAGCTGTGCTCATGTCACCTGGGAACTGATAACTGACGATAGGTATAATACCAACCAACAGTTCCCGACAAGTCCTGTCCAGTGTACTCGTAACCTAACGAGCACCCGCATACTATCCCAAGTACGACGTACTGACGGCTGTGGGACAGACCGTCTCCCAAGCTGGGATGAGAAGCGCATACGCTAGTCTACTCCGGAGTATCGATGCCCTGTCTCGATAGTCTTACGACTAGGGACCTGCATAAGGATGTGTTTGTGGATTACCCAGCCTCCACGAGTGTTACTGCTATCACAACGCTGGTAATCAAGCAAAGATTCTAAGGGCTCCACTAATGTGTAAAGGCGATATGCTAAAAGAAACACATGCACACATTAAGCAGAAACAAACCAAGTAGAATACTACTATTTTGAGCAAGATTGTCAATACAAGGTGAATATCCCAAGCTTCCATCAAGAAATATACAAACTAGTATGATACAGTAATGGCCTCTAGGGCATATACACTAACATCATAATCGGACGGATCATACTAGTGGGCTTTGGTTTAAGCCGGATCCTAGTATTAGATTTGTTGGATTACTTTGTCTCATCGCATTCGCATTCAGTCGGAATGCATATGCAGGTATGTATATACAGGTGAGGGGTATTCTTGCGATCCGTCACGAGTTTATTTTAGATGATGCCGTTATTTTTATTGTCATAAACATTTGGGTTAATGTTTACATTGTGGAAATTGTGAGTGGATTTCATCATAAGGAGCAATTAATGTGGCATGTGCAATCTAGTGACTCATGGTCTCTTTTTTTGCAGCCATGTCATGTTAATTGATGGATTATTATGTTGAAATGAGAGGTGGAGAGAGAGAGGGCAGCCATATGAGTGGTGCTAGCTCTTGGGATTATGGAGAGAGCTCTCATTTTTTATCTCATCCAAATAATAGAAAATGCCTCTTCTTCTTCTTCTTCCTCTAGCTCACTACTTCCACCATGGCATCATTTTCAACCTCCATCCATACACTCTCATGTGTTGAGAATCAATGGATGCTTGAGACAAACTTATCACAAACATTCTCTACATCACCTTGGACATGTCGGCTGGCAAACTTCATGTCCGAGTTGCTTCGGTTTGATGCGGGAGCCAGTAAAAAGTGTTCTAGATGTAGTTCCCTTCCGACGAGGGGACCGGAGATCGGAGATGTCGCGAGGAGCTAGAGATGGTGGCTAAAGACCGAAGGACACGGATCGATCGGTATAGCTTTTCTAACCCTTCTCTAGTTGCTAGTTTAGCATTAATGGTTCGATCCGGGTAAAGGTTAAGGTAGCGCCAAGTTTTGAAAAGTTTTTGTTCCACATTTGGCCTCAGATTTGACAGCCGGGGCGCTGCCGTAACCCAACATTGTATCAGAGTCACGCTATTAACCTTTACTAGCTTGTTCTAACGTGTTTAAAATATCGATCGATCGAAATTTCCGAATCGTATTTTCATTTCAGTGTGCTTGCTGTCGAATTTCAAAGTTGTTCAAAAAATTATTTTAGGCATCTTATAAATACTGGAATAGCTAAAGCTACAGAAAAAGTTTGGAGACCTAACTCCAAAGCGGAATCGCCGCGAAATGTCGCATTTAGCGGCCCTTCCGCGGCCCAAATTTTTTCTGGGGCATTAGTTCATGGAAATATGATTTTTGTGATATATAGTTTTGTCCCAGATTCATTTGAGTGCTGGATTTGCACTTGGGGCCCACTTCGGGAAGTTTTGTCGATCGGAATTTTAAATACGTTAGTTTATAGTACTTACATTATATCTACAACCGTGAATGTCATTAGAGCGGTATAACTCGTCTAATTGCTATATGTCCTTTTAGACAATTTTGCGAACGTGACATTCACGTTGATGTTCTGTGTTTTTCTGTGATGTTGGGGATTTTTCGTGGTGGATAGCTTGGGTGCAATGTTAATACAGTTTAGTTTCATTTGTACATTTGATATCGCGGGACGAGCGTCCGACATGTGGACTGCCGTCACTGCCTGTTTGTATATTATTCTTTTGGGGCACGACCGGATTGAGGTCGATGTACCCGTTGTACATATAATTTCTTTTCTGTACTAGGATTACCCCACGGTGGAGTGCACGGATAGCCGGGTTCTAGAGGGCAACGGGCCCGCATCTCATGGCTTTGAGACGGAGGGGGCTTCACTCTAGAATTGGCGGGCTATTCGCCGCACTCGTAGGGGGTACAAGTTGACCCAAGGATGGGTGCTTAAGTTACCGGATTCCGTGAAATGCTGGATGGCCCATTCACTTTGCTGAAGAGGGTTGCCACGCTTCTGGTTTTGGCGGGTAACTTGCCGCGCCCGTAGGGGTCTAGGTTTTTATTGCACGGGCTATCCACACGACCAGGGGAACGTTGGGTTTCACTTGCGGCTCAAAGGAAACCCAGGGCTCCCAGATTATCTGTATTGTTCTGTGATGCTTATTACTTTTCTATGATGTTGCATTTATCACGCATGGAGCGATTATTATATATTGATATATATACTAGTAGATGTTGTGTATGTTTTACACCCGCGCTAGTCCAGTCCCTGCTCTGTCGTTAGTTAAGTAACCTAACGGGTGATGACGGGACCCAGTGGCAAATGCGGATGGCATATACGTACATTATTTTTCGTTCTTTATTGGTGTGATTAATTGATGGGACTGCGTTGATTCGGATCAATGCAAGGAAAACAAACCTATTCGATGTTGTTGGAACATTTTTCAAAAAGCTGTTATTGCGAGGACGTTTTCTTTTGTTTTGCACAGTGCTATTCAGTTGGAATATCCTGCACCTCATTCAACGAGGCAAGGGCCGAGATCCCTTCATCGGGAGTGACCCCTTGGACAGAGGTTTGCGTCAGGATAATAACTTCACTATAGTCGATTACTTTTTGCTTTGCATCGCGGTATTCAGTATAGAATATCCTGCAACTCATTCGATGAGGAAAGAGCCGAGATCTCTTCACCGGGAGTGACCTCTTTAGCAAAAGTTTTCGCTACTATATATTTGTAAAACCACTCGGTTCCTTCAACGATATCAAGTTCATTACGTTAAAGGTTTTTCGCCAAAAACCAGCTGTAGCCCTCTGTCATTTCGGATTAGTAGTGCTTAGTATTCGTGCTATGCATTTCGATCTTTAGTCGAGGTGTGGTGTTCAGTAGCTATGTAATACATTTCCGTTGCATGGATATGCGATTGGTTAAGACAGTCGTGTGATCATTTTGATCTTTAGTCAAGGCTCGTACGGGTGGGTCTAATGCAATCAAGATAATGACGGGTAGAACTTGACTAGGACCTTTTTACATTTTGATCTTTAGTCAAGGTCACTTGGATCCTAGGGGTAAAAATCACATCGGGAGTTTCTAAAGAAACTAAAACTTGCCAGGCATGCGCATACCTTCTAGAGTGTGGTGAATTGAGTGGATTCCATCAAGTTATCATGCGAAGATAGTTGGATCCCGATTCCCACTGATGAGTTGGTTTACTCCTCGGGTGATCCCGACTAATTCTTCTTTCAGGTTTGGAGGAGAATTTGAGGATACAGTGGGAGACATCCTGATTAGATAAAGTGATTAGCCATTCTGATCTAGGTTAGAGTGCACGCAGAGTGTTTCTTTTCTTTCTCTCTTTGACAGCGACCATGGCCCGACCCTAAACGATAACTCAGTGACCAAGATGACCGAACTTTCTTAAAACACTGGCTTTTGGATTGTCTGAGTTACATACATCATTGCCACTTCTTCTTTCACCTTTTGCATTTCTCCAGAACACCCCGTATCACTATGAACATCCCCTTCCACTGGATAAATCCATCATATGGTTATATACGAACTCGAAGGAACTTGTTCCAGATTCGATGATGGATTCTGGTTCTGGAGAGATTGAATAGGATTATTCAGTTGTCTTTTCCTTTTACCTTCTCTCAGGTTATAAGGGCTCCTAGGATTAGGAGAGAGTACACCTATTACGCTTATTGGATAGTCTTCTTCTAAACCATGGGCAGGTGCCGAAAGGTAGGGAAAGGAGAAAACCAATCGGCCTAAGTTGGGTGTACAAAAGTTAATAAGTAAATACAAAATAAAGTGATTAGAAAGAGGGCAAAGTAAATTGCGACTGCTATCATTCACGACCAAACTGTGTATTTCATCGCCACTCCTACTTCACCTTTGCTTTTCTCCGTTTCAGGAGAAATAGAATAAGGTTTATTCAGTTGTCTTTTATCATCACCTTCTCTCAGGTTGTGAGTACTCCTAGGATTAGGAGAGTACACCTATTATGCTTATTGGATACTCTTTTTCCAAACCATAGGCTGGTGCCAAATGGTAGGGAAGGAAGAAAACCAATTAGCCTAAGTGTGGTGTACAGAAGGTAATGAGTAAAGACAAATAAAGGGATTTGGAGAGATGGAAAGGAAATATACGGTTACAGTCATGAATCTGGATAGTGGAAGAGGCATTACTAGGAATACCCGGATAGCCCTTCGAAACATCTTCATGTTTCAGTTTCACTGTGCGTTGTTAATAGAAAACTGATTTCCCAATTAGGTCCTTACTCCAGGGTCTGTATTTACCAGGTATGCTTCTCACATCCGTATGGTTTTACAGATGATGAGCGGGAGCAAGTTATTGGAAATTAGGTGATCATCCTCATTATATCGGAATTCGTTGTAATTTGTGATATTTGAGGAAATCACCTGGGTTTTTGCCAGACGGCAATTTTTTTTTGGTTTTGAATATCCGTTGTTATGCACCAATTTCAAACTGATATATCTGTACGTTTATTTTATAAAGTGAGATATAACTTTTTCAAATTATGTCCATGACATTTACCTATATGAGTTGATGGTTAGGTAAGGAGCATTCAATAGCGGTGTAATTCTTCATAACCATGGTACAGTTTTCAACCTACGACGCACAGGGTTTGACTTATTCAACTCAGGGGACTTATACAAGGTATTGTATATTGTGCAGTGTCCATTAGGACAGAGGTGTTGGTACTCGTACTATATTCTGTTTACTTGTGACTTCTCTAGTTTTTAGACAAGTGTTTCGTAGAAATACAAGGTCTAAGTTTTAAGAAGTTATAGGTACAAGAATAAAGTAGAGAACCAATTGATGCAAGTATCGAGATTCTTCAAGGTAATCGAAGATGTAGATTCTTGTGTTTGGTATTCATGTTGCGCCACGGCAGCGCCCCGGCCGTCTATCCGAGGCCAAAATGCGGAATCAAAAATTTTCCTTACTTGGAAACCGGCGCTACCGCGGACAAAGAAAACCCGGATCGTTAACCATTAACCTATACTAGCTAACAAGAGATGGGAAGAGAAGTATACCGAGTGATCCGAGTCCTCCGGTCTTCTCGTCATCGTCCCGATCTCTCGCGGAAAGTCTTGCCTCCACATCGTCGCCTCCTCGCCGAAAGGGCACCACATCGCCTGCGTCTTTTACGGGCTCCCGCCTCAATACCGAGGCAACTCGGGCATGAAGCCGGCAACTCGACATGCTCAAGATATGCTGTAGAATGTGTAGTGTAGAGGCTATGTCTCATTTGGGGTTTGTTGCCTTTGAAGATGATGGAAGAATCAAGATTAGAAAAATGGTGCTTGCATTTTTCTAGCATGAAAATGAGATCAAGAATGAAACTCTCAAGATGAAGCTCTCATCTTTTTCTTTTCTCTCAAAATGTCTTCAACCATCAACTAATGAGAATGGTGGAGGAAGGAATTACATAAGCAAGAGGGAGGTGAGTGTAGGAAAAGAGAGAGGGTGACCATATCCAAACAACATCATCACAATCTCACATCAACTCCAAATCAATCTTAATCCTATCTCATCAACAAAAAGCAAATGATAATGATGGATAAGAAAGGTATCAAAAAGATGCTATCATAATAAATCATCTTACAAATAAAACCTCCACAATATGTTATTTGCAAACTTGCAAATAACACCCTCCATCCTAAAAGTCCGGCCGGGAAAGAACAAAGGAAAACCGGCCGGAACGGAATGCAAACTGGCAACTCCAGAAAACTGGTCCCGTAATAAATTGCAGGAAAACCTCGATGCTGTGCATACACACCCGCATCTGTATTCCGACCGGATACAAATGCAAAGAGACAAAATCTACACTGTACTAAACTAGGACCGGCTTAAACCAAAGCCGGCTAGTAAAATCCGTTCGATCCTGATCCGTGCAATACCGCACGTATCTGATCGAACCTTGCCATATAACTATACGGCCACTAGTACAAACCGTCCGATGTTGATCCGTGCAATACCGCACGTATCTGATCGGACCCTGCCATATCTCCATACGGCCTCTACAGCGTTTCGCCCGAAAGCTTGAGTAACTGTAAGTGTGGTGGACTCTAAAGACTCGTCAATACTATGGCTGTGGATTTAACCACTAGCACGTCAGAGGTATTAGCCAATACGTGACGGGCCACCAGCTATTGAGCAAAAGGGACGTCGATGAGCGAACTCATCCTGACACCCTACTGAGCCTGTCAGTGACAATATCCGTACAGTCCGGTCCGTTCGTCTATGAGCATCGCATGTCGGGCCTTGGGGGTTGGTAAAAGTCAGACCCCCAAAAGCGGTACAAGTTGTGTCGGAGTGTAGCCCAGAACGCCCTGAGATACTACTGGAATACCTACCAGTAAATCTCCTGCCTCGGCCGAGGGCTTTGCGTAATGACTCTCCTAGACACAGCGCGACCTCACCCCCAATACCTGGAGAGACGAACCCCTGAAGATCCACTCACTGCCTCCATGTGGCTCGGGACTGTACCCAACTAAAACCTGTTTGCACGACTCCTTTGAGCCGTGGTAGGGTAGTAATTAAAGTACAGTGGGAACTCACACGAGACAAATGACGATCCCCAGGTCGATGAACTAACCTGTACACATGTCACCAGGGAACTGCTATCTGACGTCTGGTATAATCCCAACTGGCAGGTTCCCGGCGAGTCCTGTCCGGTGTACTCATAACCCAATGAGCACCTGTATACATCTTAGGTGAACCAACTGACACCAGTGGCTTGTGAGACCGGCCACCGCCCCTCGTCGGGGTCTCGACTGTATACACTAGTCTACTAATGGAGTATCGATGCCCTGTCTCGAAACTCCTACGACTAGGGACCTTTTAAGGATGTGCTTATAGACTACCAGCTCCCACGTATATGATCGCCATCATACTGCTGGTAGTCAAGCAAGAATCCTAGGGGCTCTATCAACGTGTAATAGCGACATGTCAGGTCACCTAAAGCAGTACACGATGATAAAGATAAACCAGATAGCATACTATCATCTCGAGTAAGACTGTCCTACTGGGATAGGTCCTCCCTCAATCATTGCAATCACGTGCTTGTGATCCAATAATTGACTCTGAGGGCACTATCTCCAACAATCTCCCACTTGCACTCAAGGCTAATTATTGCGATGCCGCATACTCACAGCCCGTGTGATACCGAACACCCAACTCCTCTACTAGTCAGTCTCACAAAGCTCGTTTGCGAAACTATTGCGTTCGAGCAATAGCCTCAGTGAGTGGATCCGCTGTGATGTTTCTTTCTATGTCTCTCTATATCTCAAGTTCGCGGAGAAAGCCATCTCCCGAAATGAGCAATACCTGCCTTAGAATGTCTGGATGTCTGATGGGACCTAGCTCATAAATGAACTCCAAATCCAAACTTCTTAGACTGTATCGTCAACTGAACTTAATCAGTATCCTGCGCCATGCCTCCCTCAGTATTGCCTTGGACCACCTGTCCAAAATACTGCCCCTTGTCAGAAGGAAAACTATAACTCTGACAACCTCCTTGTCGTCCATGTCACCTTGGAAGCCTGGAATGATAACTGTCCCCCAAATGAGGCTGTCGTTATCATATCCCTAGAACATCCACTTATGTTCTAAAACTGCTTCCGACTGTTTCTCCAGGATTGGATCAATGTCAACTTATTGCATCTAGTGCAAGAACAACATCTGGTGTGGTACTTGACATCTCATGATTGACTCAATTGCCTAAGCAAGTGATCTGCCAATCATGAGTATCCCTCTCCCCTTTAGTCTATAAGACACCTTTAGAGAGGGTGACTCCATCAACTGCAGGTGCACTACCGTGCCAGGAGTCGTCCATTCTAAATACTCATAGAATGCTGTCAAGGTACCCAGATTGGGAAAACACCCAAATCTAGATCTAAAACCATAGATCTAGTAACCAGAATGTCTGATATAATATCCAAGTCCTTTGTGGAGAAACCACTGTGTGACGACCAAAATATAACCGATCGTAGTATAGGAGTTTCTTTTCCTACTCTGTGTATGTCATCAAAATACCAGGATATCACACCCTACTATCTTCTCAACAGATCCATCCCCTATTCTGATGACGTCAAACCTATGACTGTCATGTCAGAAATAGATGATCTATCTCCGCTATATCTGCTTTAGTCTATAAATAGACATAAGCCACCTGTCCACCAATGCTTCTGCTTCTCCCACTGACTACGACAACCCTCTGGCAGAGTCATATACACGTACACTTCTGAAGCTAGTTCAGAACGACGCTATACTCATCCTCCTGCCGGGTCTCGTGGCCAGAAACAACAGCAATGGCAAGTGTGGGTAAACAAGAACTTCCCTGTCACCGTCCTTGAGGCTACCGGAGTACCTCTCGGGTGCCTGAAGTTACCCACCTTATCTGCGGAGTGGCAAATGGAATGTCAAGCCAGATTGAATCTTCAGGTTCCTATCAAATTTTCAGTAATCGTTTGCGGTTCTGGAATCACTTCCAGTTCTACCATACTCCCACTACTGTTTTCTAAAAAACAATTTCTTTTAAAAATGTGGCGAGTCAAGAACAATATCTCTATTGATCTTCCAGATGGTAGAAAGTCAACCTTCGTCATAGCCTGGGTCAACCCACAAACAGCCATTACAGAAACGTGCCTTGAGTTGTCCAGTGTCTGGTTTTAAGCATAAGACGGACAACTCCCCGTACCTTAACAATGTCAAGATATGAACTGTTCTATATCCAATATAGAAACAGAGGCACTGATTTAATTGAACCAGATTCAAATCATGCAGCTGTCTCCAGTGCATGTCAACTAAATGGAAGGAGGCCGATCAGCGTTACTCAACTTAGGAATGCTTCCAATTATGAGTAACCTGAAAGAGAAGCAATTTCTCTTTATCATTACTATCAACTGAATACCATACACAAGTATCTACATCTTCGATCACTTTGAAGAATCCCGATACTTGCTATACCTGGTTCTCTACTCTATTCAAATACCCATAACTCCTCAAAACTTAGACCCTGTGTTTCCTACGAAACACACGTCTAAGAACTAGAGAAGTTAAAAGTAAACAGAATATAGTATGAGGACCAACCCCTCTTTCCTAATGGACACTGGACAACATACAATACTCTGTATAAGACCGCTGAGTCTAACAACTCTTTCACTGTGCGTCGTAGGTTGAAAACTGTACTTATGGCTAAGAAGAATTACACCGCTGTTTAATGCTCCTTACCTAACCATCCACTGATATAGGTAAATGTCATCGACATAATATCAAAAGATACATCTCACTCTATGAAAATAGACGTACAGATATATCAATTTGAAATTGGTGCACAACAGCGGATATTCAAAACCAAATATTTGCCGACCGGCAAACAGCCCAGATGATCTCCACAAATATCACCGATTACAACGAATCCCGATATAATGAGGATGATCACCCTATTCCCAATAACTTACTCCCACTCTTCATCTGTAAAACCATACAGATGTGAGAATCAAACCTGGTAAATACATACCCTGGAGTAAGTATCTAATCGGGAAATCAGTTTTCTTTTAACATCACACAGTGAAACCGAAACATTGAAATGTTTCGGTGGGGTATTCCGGTATTCTTAGTAATGCCTCTTCAATTATCCAGATTCACAACAGTAACCGTATATCTCTTTGCCATCTGTCCAAATCCCTTTATATGTCTTTAGTCATTACCGTCTGCACACCCCTTTAGGCCAATTGGTTTTCTTCCTTCCCTACCGTTCGGCACCAGCCTATGGTTTGGAAGAAGACTATCCAATAAGCATAAAGGGTGTACTGTCCTAATCCTAGGAGCACTCGCAAAGCGAGAGAAGGTGAAGATAAAAGACAACCGAATAAACCTTATTCCTATTTCTCCTGGACCAGAATCCATCCCCGAACTGGAACAAGTTCCTTTCGAGTTCGTATATAACCATACGATGGAGTATCCAATAAACTGTGGATCTTCGTAGTGATACGGAGTGTCCTGGAGAAATACAAAGGTGATTTAGGATTGGCGAAGAAATACTTGGTTTGATCGTGAATAGCAGTCACAATTTACTTTGCTTTCTTACTAATCCCTTGCTTTGTCTTAACTTAATACCTTCTGCACACCATCGTTATGCTAATTGGTTTTCTTCATTCCCTACCGGTCGGCACCAGCCTAAAGTTTGGAAGAAGACTATCCAATTTGCGTAATAGGTGTACTATCTCCTAAACCAAGGAGTACTCGCAATGAGAGAAGGTGAAAAGAAAAGACAACTGAATAATCCTATTCGTTTTCTCCAGAACCAGAAACCATCCTCGAAGTCATTCGAGTTCGTATATAACCATATGATGGTTTTGTCCAATGGAAGTGGACGTTCGTAGTAATACGGGGTGTCCTGGAGAAAAGGGTAAAAGTAGGAGTGGCAATGAGGTCTGCAACTCTGACAATCCAAAAGCCAGTGTTAAGAAGGTTCGGTCAACTTGGTCACTGAGTCAAAGTCCAGGGTCGGGTCAATGGTCGCTGCCAAAGAGAGAGAGAAAAGAAACACTCAGCGTGCACTCTAACCAAGATTAGAATGGTTACCAATTTATCTAATCAGGAAACCTCCCACTGTACCTCAAATTCTCCTCCAAACCTGAAAGAAGAATTAGTCGGGGTCACCCGAGGAGTAAACTAACTCATCAGTGGGAATCGGGATCCAACTATCATCACATGATAACTTGACGGAATCCACTCAAGTCACCACACTCCAGAAGGTATGCGCATGCCTGGCAAGTTTCAGTTCTTTTGAAACTCCCGATGTGATTTTTACCCCTAAGACCCAAGTGACCTTGACAATGCCAACATATCAAAGAGTCCTAGTCAAGTTCAACCCGTCATTATCTTGATTGCGTTAAACCCACCCGTACGAGTCCTTGACAATGCCAACATAACCGTACGACTGTCCTAACCAATCCACTTATCCATGCGACAGAAAAGTATTACACAGCTACCGAACACTATGCTTCAGCAATGCACGACATACGTAGCACGAATACTAAGAAATACTAATCTGAAATGACGGAGGGCTACAGATAGTTTTTGGCGAAAAACCTTTAACGTAATGAACTTGATATCGTTGAAGGAACTGCATAGCCTTTTATAAAAATATAGTGACGAAAACCTTTGCTAAAGAGGTCACTCCCGGTGAAGGGATCTCGGCTCTTTTCCCGTGGAATGAGGTGCAGGATATTCCAACTGAATACCACGATGCAAAGCAAAAGTAATCGGCTATAGTGAAGTTAATTCCCTGACGCAAACTTCTGTCCAAGGGGTCACTCCCGGTGAAGGGATCTCGGCCCTTGCCTCGTCGACTGAGGAGCAGGATATTCCAAATGGATACCACAATGCAAAACAAAAGTGAAAGTCCTTGCAATAACAGCTTTTTGAAAAATGTTCCAACAACATCAGAATAGGTTTGTTTATCTTGCATTGATCCGAATCAACGCAGTCCCATCAATTGATCACACCACAAAGAACGAAAATATACTGATGTACGTATATGCCATCCGCATTCGCCACTGGGTCCCGTCATCACCCGTTAGGTTACTTAACTAACGACAGAGCGGGGACTGGACTAGCGCGGATGCAAAACATATACAACATCTACTAATATATATACCAATATATATTATATTCGCTCAAGCCGTGATAAGAAATGCAACATCACAGAAATGTACAGCATCACAGAACAATACAGATATCTGGAAGCCCCGGGTTTCACAGAGCCGCTGCTGAAACCCGACGTTCCCCTGGTCGTGTGGATAGCCTGTGCAATGAAATCCTAGACCCCTACGGGCGCGGCAAGTCACCCGCCAAAACCTGAAGCGAGGCAGCCCCCTTAAGCACCGTGAATGGACCACCCAGCACTTCATGGAATCCGGTAACTTGGGCACCCCTCCTGGGTCAACCTGTACCCCCTACGAGTGCGGCGAATAGCACGCCAATCCTAGAGTGAAGCCCCCTCCGTCTCAATGCCATGAGATGCGGGCCCGTTGCCCTCTAGAACCCGGCTATCCGTGCACCCCTCCGCGGGGTAATCCTAGTACAGAAAATAAAATATACATACAACGGGTACATCGACCGCAACCAGGCCGTGCCCCAAAAGAATAATACAAACAGGTAGTGACGGCTGTCCACATGTCGGACGCTCGCCCCGCAAAATCAAATGTACATAATACAACCAAACTGTACTAACATTGCATCCAGGCTATCCCCCACGACCGATCCGCAACAACACAGCATAAATATAGAACATCAACGTGAAAGTCACGTTCGCAAATCCGTCTAACCGGGCTATAGCAGTTAGACGGGATTTACCGATCAAGTGACATTCACGGTCGCAGATATAATGTAAATACTGTGAAATAATGTGTTTAAAAATATCCGATCGATCAAACAATTAACAAGTGGGCCCCCAAGTAATACTGTAGCAGTCACAGAAGATCTGGGCCCAAATTTAATATCCCAAAACCCCCAAAATCAGTCCACAAGGACACTGTAAAAATTGGACAAAGTGACGTCATTAAAGTGCGGCGGAACCGCGGCCCAAGGGGGGGTTTGGCCGCGGTTCCGCGCTTCACTAATCGACTGACTGTGTCGAATTTTCACAGAAGTCTTAGAATATCTTGTACATCAGTTTTCTACAACCTGAAAAAATTTTTGAGCAAGAAAAAATTCAACAGAAAACTGATGCATGCAAAAACACGGTTTTTGGAATTTTGGTCGATCGGAAATGCAAAACACATTAGAACAAGCTAGGTAAGGTTAATGGCGTGGCTCTGATACCATGTTGCGCTACGGCAGGGCCCCGGCCGTCTATCCGAGGCCAAAATGCGGAATCAAAAATTTTCCTTACTTGGAAACCGACGCTACCGCGGACAAAGAAAACCCGGATCGTTAACCATTAACCTATACTAGCTAACAAGAGATGGGAAGAGAAGTATACTGAGTGATCCGAGTCCTCCGGTCTTCTCGTCATCGTCCCGATCTCTCGCGGAAAGTCTTGCCTCCACATCGTCGCCTCCTCGCCGGAAGGGCACCACATCGCCTGCGTCTTTTACGGGCTCCCGCCTCAATACCGAGGCAACTCGGGCATGAAGCCGGCAACTCGACATGCTCAAGATATGCTGTAGAATGTGTAGTGTAGAGGCTATGTCTCATTTGGGGTTTGTTGCCTTTGAAGATGATGGAGGAATCAAGATTAGAAAAATGGTGCTTGCATTTTTCTAGCATGAAAATGAGATCAAGAATGAAACTCTCAAGACGAAGCTCTCATCTTTTTCTTTTCTCTCAAAATGTCTTCAACCATCAACTAATGAGAATGGTGGAGGAAGGAATTACATAAGCAAGAGGGAGGTGAGTGTAGGAAAAGAGAGAGGGTGACCATATCCAAACAACATCATCACAATCTCACATCAACTCCAAATCAATCTTAATCCTATCTCATCAACAAAAAGCAAATGATAATGATGGATAAGAAAGGTATCAAAAAGATGCTATCATAATAAATCATCTTACAAATAAAAACCTCCACAATATGTTATTTGCAAACTTGCAAATAACACCCTCCATCCTAAAAGTCCGGCCGGGAAAGAACAAAGAAAAACCGGCCGGAACGGAATGCAAACTGGCAACTCCAGAAAACTGGTCCCGTAATAAATTACAGGAAAACCCCGATACTGTGCATACACACCCGCATCTATATTCCGACCGGATACAAATGCAATGAGACAAAATCTACACTGTACTAAACTAGGACCGGCTTAAACCAAAGCCGGCTAGTAAAATCCGTTCGATCCTGATCCGTGCAATACCGCACGTATCTGATCGAACCTTGCCATATAACTATACGGCCACTAGTACAAACCGTCCGATCCTGATCCGTACAATACAGCACGTATCTGATCGGACCCTGCCATATCTCCATACGGCCTCTACAGCGTTTCGCCCGAAAGCTTGAGTAACTGTAAGTGTGGTGGACCCTAAAGACTCGTCAATACTATGGCTGTGGATTTAACCACTAGCATGTCAGAGGTATTAGCCAATACGTGACGGGCCACCAGCTATTGAGCAAAAGGGACGTCGATGAGCGAACTCATCCTGACACCCTACTGAGCCTGTCAGTGACAATATCCGTACAGTCCGGTCCGTTCGTCTATGAGCATCGCATGTCGGGCCTAGGGGGTTGGTAAAAGTCAGACCCCCAAAAGCGGTACAAGTCGTGTCGGAGTGTAGCCCAGAACGCCCTGAGATACTACTGGAATACCTACCAGTAAATCTCCTGCCTCGGCCGAGGGCTTTGCGTAATGACTCTCCTAGACGCAGCGCGACCTCACCCCCAATACCGGGAGAGACGAACCCCTGAAGATCCACTCACTGCCTCCATGTGGCTCGGGACTGTACCCAACTAAAACCTGTTTGCACGACTCCTTTGAGCCGTGGTAGGGTAGTAATCAAAGTACAGTGGGAACTCACACAAGACAAATGACGATCCCCAGGTCGATGAACTAACCTGTACACATGTCACCAGGGAACTGCTATCTGACGTCTGGTATAATCCCAACTGGCAGGTTTCCGGCGAGTCCTGTCCGGTGTACTCATAACCCAATGAGCACCTGTATACATCTTAGGTGAACCAACTGACACCAGTGGCTTGTGAGACCGGCCACCGCCCCTCGTCGGGGTCTCGACTGTATACACTAATCTACTAATGGAGTATCGATGCCCTGTCTCGAAACTCCTACGACTAGGGACCTTTTAAGGATGTGCTTATAGACTACCAGCTCCCACGTATATGATCGCCATCATACTGCTGGTAGTCAAGCAAGAATCCTAGGGGCTCTATCAACGTGTAATAGCGACATGTCAGGTCACCTAAAGCAGTACACGATGATAAAGATAAACCAGATAGCATACTGTCATCTCGAGTAAGACTGTCCTACTGGGATAGGTCCTCCCTCAATCATTGCAATCACGTGCTTGTGATCCAATAATTGACTCTGAGGGCACTATCTCCAACAATTCAGTCGATAGTAATGATTTTGAGAAACTTGTTTCTCTTTCAGGTTACTCATATCTGGATGTATTCCTAAGTTGAGTAATGCTGATCGGCCTCTATCCATTTAGTTGACATGCACTGGAGACTGCTGCATGATTTGAATCTGGTTCCAATTAAATCAATGCCTCTGTTTCTATATTGTATATAGAATGGATCATATCTTAACGATGTTAAGGTATATGGAGTTGTCCGGATTATGCTTAAAACCAGACTCTGGATAACTCAAGGCACGTTTCTGTAATGGCAATTTATAGGTTAACCCAGGCTATGACGAGGGTTAACTTTCTACTATCTGGAAGATCAATAGTGATATTGTTCTTAACTCGCCACAGTTTTAGTAAAATGATTTTTTTTTTCAGAAAACAGTAGTGGGAGTATGGTAGAACTGGAAGTGATTCCAGAACCACAAAAGATTACTGAAAATTTAATAAGAACCTAAAAATTCAATCAGGCTTGACATTCCATTAGCCACTCCGCAGATATGGTGGGTAACCTCAGGCACCCGAGAGGTACTTCGGTATCCTCAAGGACGGTGATAGGGAGGTTCTTGTTTACCCAAACTTGATACTACTGTTGTTTCAGACTATGAGACCCGGCAGGAGGATGAGTATAGCGTCGTTCTAAACTAGCTTTAGAAGTGCACGTGTATATGACTCTGCCAGAGGGTTGTGTTAGTTAGTGGGAGCAGCGAAAGCATAATGGACAAGTAGCTTGTGTATATTAATAGACTAAAGCAGATATAGCGGAGATAGATCATCTATTTTTGATGTAAAAGTCATAGGTTTTGACTTCATCAGAATAGGGGATGGATCTGTTAAGATAGTAGTAGGGTGTGATGTCCTGATATTTGGATGACATACACATAGTAGGAAGTGAAATTCATATACTACGGTCGGTTATACTTTGGTTGTCACACAGTGGTTTCTCCACATAGGATTTGGATATTATATCAGGCATTCTGGTTACTAGATCTATGGTTTTAGAGCTAGATTTGGGAAGTGTCCCAATTTGGGTACTTAGACAGCATTCTAAAGGTGTTTTAGAATGGACGACTCCTGGCATGGTGGTATACCTGCAGGTGATGGAGTCACCCTCTCTAAAGGTGTCTTACAGACTAAAGTGGAGAGGGATGTGCATGATTGGCATATCACTTGCTTAGGCAATTGAGTCAATCATGAGATGTCAAGTACCACACCAGATGTTGTTTTTGCACTAGATGCAATAAGTTGAGATATTAATCCAATCTTGGAGAAACGGTCGGAAGCAGTTTTAGAACATAAGTGAATGTTCTAGGGATATGAAAACGATAGCCTCTTTTGGGAGACAGTTATCATTCCAGGCTTCCAAGGTGACCTGGATGACATAGTGACTGTCAGAGTAATAGTTTTCCCTCTGACGAGGGGCAGTAGTTTGAACAGGCGGTCCAAGCGGATACTGAGTGAGGCAATGCGCAGGATACTGATTAAGTTTAGTTGACGATACAGTCTGAGAAGTTTACTGGATTTGGAGTTCAATTGTGAACTAGGTCCCATCAGATATCTAGACATATTCTAAGACAGGTATTGCTCATTTCGGGAGATGGCTTTCTCCGCGAACTTGAGATAAAGAGAGACATAGAAAGAAACATCAGGGCGGATCCACTCACTGAGGCTATTTCTCGAATGCAATAGTTTTACAAACGAGCTTTGTGAAACTGATTAGTAAAAGAGTTGGATGTTCGGTATCACACTAGATGTGAGTATGCAACATCGCAATAATTAGCCTTAAGTGCAAGTGGGAGATTGTTGGAAATAGTGCCCTCAAAGTAAATTATTGGATCGCAGGCACGTGATTGCAATGATTGAGGGAGGACCTATACCGGTAGAACAGTCTTACTCGAGATGATAGTATGCTATCTTGTTTTCCTTTATCATCGTGTACATGCTTTAGGTGATATTACAGATCACTATTACACGTTGATAGAGCCCATAGGATTCTTGCTTGACTGCCAGCAGTATGATGGCGATCATATACGTGAGAGCTGGGGTCTATAAGCACATCTTTAAAAGGTCTCTAGTCGAGGGAGTTTCGAGACAGGGCATCGATACTCCAGAGTAGACTAGTGTATACGGATCGAGACCCTGACGAGAGGCGGTAGCTAGTCTCACAAGCCATTGATGTCAGTTGGTTCACCTAAGATGTATACAGGTGCTCATTGGGTTATGAGTACACCGGACGGACTCACCGGGAACATGCTAGTTGGTGTTATACCTATCGTCAGATAGCAGTTCCCTGGTGACATGTGTACAGGTTAGTCTATCGACCTGAGATCGTCATTTGTCTCGTGTGAGTTCCCACTGTGCTTTGATTACTACCCTACCACGTCTCAAAGGAGTCATGAAAACAGGTTTTAGTTGGGTACAATCCCGAGCCATATGGAGGTAGTGAGCAGATCGGCAGGGGATTCGTCTCTCCCGGTATTGGTGGTGAGATCGCGCTGTGTCTGGAGAGCCATTACACGAAGTCCTTGGCCAAGGAAAGTGAGATTTACCGGTAGGTATTCCAGTAATATCTCAGGGTGTTCTGGGCTACACTCTGACACGACTTATACCGCTTTTGGGGATCTGACATTTACCAGCCCCCTAGGCCCAATATGCGATACTCATAGACGAACGAACCGGACTGTACATATATTGTCACTGATAGGCTCAGTAGGGTTTCTGGATGATTTCGCTCATCAGCCTCCCTTTTGGTCAATACATGGTTAGTCGTTACGTACAGCTAGTACCACTAACGTGCTTGTGGTTAAACCCACTGCCAGTGTATTGATGAGTCTTTAGAGTCCACCACAGATAGTTTCCCAGGTTTCGGGCGAAACGTTGTAGAGGTCGTATGATTTTATGGCAGGGTTCGATCATATACGTGCACTTGTGCATAGATCATGATCGGACGGATCATATTAGTGGGCTTTGGTTTAAGCCGGATCCTAGTATTAGATTTGTTGGAATACTTTATCTCATCGCATTCGCATTCAGTCGGAATGTGGATGCAGGTATGTATATACAGGTGAGGGTTATTCTTGTGATCCGTCACGAGTTTACTTTAGATGATGCCGTTCTTTTTATTGTCATAAACATTTGGGTTAATGTTTATATTGGTGGAAATTGTGAGTGGATTTAATCATGAGGAGCAATTAATGTGGCATGTGCAATCTAGTTACTCATGGTCTCTTTTTTCGTGGCCATGTCATGTTAATTGATGGATTATTGTGTTGAAATGAGAGGTGGAGAGAGAGGGGGCAGCCATATGAGTGGTGCTTTCTCTTGGGATTATGGAGAGAGCTCTCATTTTTTTATCTCATCACAATAATAGAAAATGCCTCTTCCTCTTCTTCCTCTAGCTCACTACTTACTCCATGGAATCATCTCCGACCTCCATCCATACACTCTCGTGTATTGAGAATCAATGGATGCTTGAGACAAAGTTATCACACACATTCTCTACATCACCTTGGACATGTCGGCTAGCAAACTTCAAGTCCGAGTTGCTTCGGTTTGAAGCGGTAGCCCGTAAAAAGTCTTCTAGATGTGGTGCCCTTCCGACGAGGAGACCAGAGATCGGAGATGCCGCGAGGAGCTAGGGATGGTGGCTAAAGACCGAAGGACACGGATCGATCGGTATAGCTTTTCTAACCCTTCTCTAGTAGCTAGTTTAGCGTTAATGGTTTGATCCGGGTAAAGGTTAAGGTAGCGCCAAGTTTTGAAAAGTTTTTGTTCCGCATTTGGCCTCGGATTTGACGGCCGGGGCGCTGCCGTAACCCACAACAACTGGACCAACCTAGACATCAAATGCCACCAAGTAGCCAGCCACATTGCTTGGAAATCCGATGAGCTCGGCCAGGGTATCTCCATTGGGGTTCTTCTGGTTAGGGTGGTCTCCTAGTGCCCTAATTTGGTCTCTGGTATTGTTTGGTTTTCTCATAAATTTCCCGGGTTGCTCCAGATTCACTGTAGGCACACCAAATGCAACAAAATCGACATGGACACAATTCTTAGTTTGTATTCTCTATTCTAGGTCCACCAATTGATCTCTACGGTCTTGCACACCCTCACTACAGCTCACAAGTCACTAAACCCTCTCTTGAATTTTCCAATTTCACAAAAGCACACCTTAAACCCATTCTAAACTAACTAGAATGCTAGGAAGACATAAACTAAACTAAATGGAAAGGATTATACCTCATGTATGAAACTCAATAGAACCCTAGCTTCCCAATGTTATCAAAATCTCACTTTGCTTGGTCCATTGTGTAGAGGATGAGGATGTGGTCATTTTTTTTGAAAGGGGTATAGGGTTTTTCTAAGACTATGGTAGCGCCCCGGCCGTCTTTTCGAGGCCAAAATGCGGAAACGAAATTTTTTCTTAACTTGAAAACCGGCGCTATCGTATGCTCAAAACCCGGATCGAACCATTAACCTACTACTAGCAAACTAGAGAAGGGATAGAAAGCTATACCGATCGATCCGTGTCCTTCGGTCTTCGTCCACCATCCCAAGCTCCTCGCGGCATCTCCGGTCTTGATCTCCTCGTCGGAAAGGGCACCACATCTACGAGTCTTTTTACGGGCTCCCGCTTCATCCGAAGCAAATCGGGCACGAACTGTGCTAGCCGACGTGTCCAAGGTGTTGTAGAGAATGTTTGTGATCACTTTGTCTCTTGCATCCTTTGCTTGGATGGAGGTTGAAGGCGTTGCCATTAATGGAAGCTATGAGCTAGAAGAAGAAGAAGAAAAAAAGCTTTTCTTTTCTTTTTGCTATGATAAAATGAGAGTGAGAGAGTGTAAACAATACGAGACCAAGTTTGCATATGGCAGCCTCTTTCTCTCTCCTTCTCATTTCATCACTCAAATCAATCTCATAATGTGATGTTTGCACAAGAAATGATACCATGACTCACCTATGAAGTACATTTATCATTTAATGCACAAAATGATGGTTTCTAGCTCATAATTTCCATTTGTAAACATTAACCCAAATGTTTACGAATAATAAAAAGATACGGCAAAATCTAAAGTAAACTCGTGACGGATCACAAGGATACCCCTCACCTGTATATACATACTTACATCCGCATTCCGACTGAATGTGAATGCGATGAGACTAAAGTAATCCAACAAATCTAATACTAGGATCCGGCTTAAACCAAAGCTCGCTAGTATGATCCGTCCGATCATGATCCGTGCAATACCTCACGTATATGATCGAACCCTGCCATATATCATATGGCTTCTACAACGTTTCGCCCGAAACATGAGAAACTGTCTGTGGGGGACTCTAAAGACTCGTCAATACACTGGCTGTGGATTTAACCACTAGCACGTCAGAGGTATTAGCCGTACGTAACGGGCTACGAAGTATTGACCAAAAGGTAGGTCGATGAGCGAACTCATCCTGACACCCTACCGAGCCTGTTAGTGAAAATATCCGTACATTCCGGTCCGTTCGTCTATGAGCATCGCATGTCAGGCCTAGGGGGTTGGTAAAAGTCAGACCCCCAAAAGCGGTACAAGTCGTGTCGGAGTGTAGCCTAGAACACCCTGAGATACTACTGGAATACCTACCAGTAAATCCCCTGCCTCGGCCGAGGGCTTTGTGTAATGGCTCTCCTAGACACAGCGCGATCTCACCCCCAATACCGGGAGAGACGAAACCCCTGCCGATCCGCTCACTACCTCCATGTGGCTCGGGACTGTACCCAACTAAAACCGGTTTGCACGACTCCTTTGAGCCGAGGTAGGGTAGTAATCAAAGTACAGTGGGAACTCACACGAGACAAATGACGATCTCAGGTCGATGAACTTACCTGTACACATGTCACCAGGGAACAACTTTCTGAAGCTAGGTATAATACCAACTAGTATGTTCCCGGCGAGTCCTGTCCGGTGTACTCATAACCCAATGAGCACCTGTATACATCTTAGGTGAACCAACTGACACCAGTGGCTTGTGAGACCGGCTACCGCCCCTCGTCGGGATCTCGACTATATACACTAGTCTACTAATGGAGTATCGATGCCCAGTCTCGAAACTCCCACGACTAGGGACCTTTTAAAGATGTGCTTATAGACCCTAGCTCCCACATATATGATCGCCATCATACTGCTGGTCGTCAAGCAAGAATCCTATGGGCTCTATCAACGTGCAATAGTGACCTGTAATGTCACCTAAAACTGTACACGATGATAAATACATACCATGGTAGCATACCATTCTCTATCAACGTGTAATAGTGAACCACAATGTCACCTAAAACATGTACACGATAATAAAGACAAACCAGATAGTATACAATTCTCTTGAGTAAGACTGTGCTACCGGCATAGGTCCTCCCTCAATCATTGCAATCACGTGCCTGTGATCCAATAATTGACTCTGAGGGCACTATATCCAACAATCTCCCACTTGCACTCAAGGCTAATTATTGCGATGTCGCATACTCATAGCCCGTATGATACCGAACACCCAACTCCTCTACTAATCAGTTTCACAAAGCCCGTTTGCAAAATTATTGCTTTCGAGGAATAGCCTCAGCTAGTGGACCCGCCCTGATGTTTCTTTCTATGTCTCTCTTTATCTCAAGTTCGCGGAGAAAGCCATCTCTCAAAATGAGTAATATCTGTCTTAGAATATGTCGGATATCTGATGGGACCTAGTTCATAAATGAACTCCAAATCCAATTTTCTTAGACTGTATCGTCAACTGAACTTAATCAGTATCTTGCGCCACACCTCCCTCAGTATCCGCTTCGACCACCTGTCCAAAACACTGCCCCTCGTCAGAGGGAAAAATATAACTCTGACAGCCACTCTGTCATCCAGGTCACCTTGGAAGCCTGGAATGATAACTGTCTCCCGAAGGAGGCTGTCGCTATCATATCCCTAGAACATCCACTTATGTTCTAAAACTGCTTCCGAATGTTTCTCCAGGATTGGATCAATATCAACTTATTGCATCTACTACAAGAACAACATCTGGTGTGGTACTTGACATCTCATGATCAACTCAATTGCCTAAGGAAGTGATCTGCCAATCATGCACATCCCTCTCCCCTTTAGTCTTTAAGACACCTTTAGAGAGGGTGACTCCATCACCTGCAGGTATACTACCGTGCCAGGAGTTGTCCATTCTAAATACCTTTAGAATGCTGTCTAAGTACCCTGATTGGGACACTTCCCAAATCTAGATCTAAAACCATAGATCTAGTAACCAGAATGTCTGATATAATATCCAATTCCTATGTGGAGAAACCAATGTGTGATAACCAAAGTATAACCGATCGTAGTATAGGAATTTCACTTCCTACTCTGTGTATGTCATCCAAATACCAGGACATCACACCCTACTACCATCTTAACAGATCCATCCCCTATTCTGATGAAGTCAAACCTATGACTGTCACATCAGAAATAGATGATCTATCTCCGCTATATCTGCTTTAGTCTATAAATAGACATAAGCTACTTGTCCACTATGCTTCCGCTGCTCCCACTGACTACGACAACCCTCTGGCAGAGTCATATACACATACACTTCTAAAGCTAGTTTATAACGACGCTATACTCATCCTCCAGCTGGGTCTCACAGTCTGGAACAACAGCAATGGCAAGTCTGGGTAAATAAGAACCTCCCTGTCACCGTCCTTGAGGCTACCGGAGTACTTCTCGAGTGCCTAAGGTTACCTACCATATCTGCGGAGTGCCAATGGAACGTCAAACCAGATTGAATCTTTAGGTTCTTATCAAACTTTCAGTAATCGTTTGCGGTTCTGGAGTCACTTCCAGTTCTACCATACTCCCGCTACTGTTTCTGAAAAAATCCATTTGTATTAAAACTGTGGCGAGTTAAGAACAATATCACTATTGATCTTCCAGATGGTAGAAAGTCAACCCTCGTCATAGCCCGGGTCAACCTACAAACAGCCATTACAGAAACATGCCTTGAGTTATCCAGAGTCCGGTTTTAAGCATAAGCCGGACAACTCCCCGTACCTTAACAATGTTAAGATATGAACCGTTCTATATCCAATATAGAAACAGAGGCACTGATTTAATTGGAACCAGATTCAAATCATGCAGCTGTCTCCAGTGCATGTCAATTAAATGTAGAGAGGACGATCATCATTACTCAACTTAGGAATACATCCAATTATGAGTAACCTGAAAGAGAAGCAAGTTCGCTTAATCATTACTATTAACTGAATACCATACACAAGTATCTACATCTTCGATCATCTTGAAGAATCCTGATACTTGCAACGCCTGGTTCTCTACTTTATTCTTATACCTATAACTTTTCAAAACTTAGACCTTGTATTTCTACGAAACACATGTCCAAGAACTAGAGAAGTCACAAGTAAATAGAATATAGTACGAGTACTAACCCCCCTGTCCTCATGGACACTGGAAAAAATACAGTACTCTGTATAAGTCCCCTGAGTCTAATAACTCATTCCCTGTGTGTCGTAGGTTCAAAACTATACTTATGGTTATGAAGAATTACACCGCTGTTTAATGCTCCTTGCCTAACCATCAACTGATATAGATAAATGTCATAGACATAATTTCAAAAATTTATATCTCACTTTATAAAAATAAACGTACAGATATATCAATTTGAAATTGTTGCATAACAACGGATATTCAAAACCAAATATTTGCCGTCCGGCAAACAACCCAGGCGATTTCCTCAAATATCATCAATTACAACGAATCCCGATATAATGAGGATGATCACCCAATTCCCAATAACTTACTCCCACTCATCATCTGTAAAACCATACAGATGCGAGAATCAAACCTGGTAAATACATACCCTGGAGTAAGGGCTAATTAGAAAATCAGTTTTCTTTTAACAATACACAGTGAAACTGAAACATGTAATATTCGAAGGGGTATCCTGGTATTCCTAGTAATGCCTCTTCCATTATCAGATTCACAACTGTAACCGTATATTTCTTTGCCATCTCTCCAAATCCCTTTATATGACTTTAGTCATTACCTTCTGTACACCCCTTTAGGCTAAATGGTTTTCTTCCTTCCCTACCATTCGGCACCTGCCTATGGTTTGGAAGAAGACTATCCAATAAGCATAGTGGGTGTACTCTCCTAATCCTAGGAGCACTCGCAACCCGAGAGAAGGTAAAGATAAAAGACACCTGAATAAACCTTATTCCTATTTCTCTTGAACCAGAATCCATCCCCGAACTGGAACAAGTTCCTTCGAGTTTGTATATAACCATATGATGGAGTATCCAAATAACTATGGATCTTCGTGGTGATACGGAGTGTCCTGGAGAAATACAAAGGTGAAGTAGGAGTGGCGATGAAATACTTGGTTTGGTCATGAATAACAGTCGCAACTTACTTTGCCCTCTTACTAATCCCTTTATTTGTCTTCACTTAATACCTTCTGTACACCATCGTTAGGCTAATTGGTTTTCTTCATTCCCTACCGTTCGGCACCTGCCTATGGTTTGGAAGAAGACTAACCAATTTGCGTAATAGGTATACTATCTCCTAACCCTAGGAGTACTCGCAACCTGAGAGTAGGTAAAAGGAAAAGACAACTGAATAGTCCTATTCGTTTTCTCCAGAACCGGAAACCATTCTCGAATCTGAAACAAGTTCCTTCGAGTTCGTATATAACCATACGATGGTTTTATCTAATGGAAGTGGACGTTCGTAGTAATACGGGGTGTCCTGGAGAAAAGGGTAAAAGTAGGTGTGGCAATGAGGTATGCAACTCTTGACAATTCAAAAGCCAGTGTTTTAAGAAGGTTCGGTTAACTTGGTCACTGAGTCATAGTCAAGGGTCGGGTCATGGTCGCTGCCAAAGAGAGAGAGAAAAGAAACACTCAGTGCGCACTTTAACCTAGATCAGAATGGTTATCACTTTATCTAATCAGGAAACTTTCCACTGTTACCTTAAATTCACCTCCAAACCTGAAAGTAGAATTAGTCGGAATCAACCGAGGAGTAAACCAACTCATCAGTGGGAATCGGGATTCAACTATCATCGCATGATAACGTGACGGAATCCACTCATGTTATCACACTCCAGAAAGTATGCGCATGCATGGCAAGTTTCAGTTTCTTTAGAAACTCCCGATGTGTGTTTTTACCCCTAGGACCCAAGTGACCTTGACTGAGCCAACATATCAAAGGATCCTAGTCAAGTTCAACCCGTCTTGATTGCATTTGACCCACCCGCACGAGTCCTAGACTGAGCCAAAATGACCGTACGACTGTCCTAACCAATCACATATCCATAAGACAGAAAAGCATTACAGACCTACCGCACACTACGGCTCGACTGAGCACGACATACGTAGCACGAATACTAAGCAATACTAATCTGAAATGACGGAGGGCTACGGCAGTTTTTTAGCGAAAAACCTTTTACCCTAATGAACTTGATATCGTTGAAGGAACCAGATAGCTTTTTATAAAAATATAGTGGCGAAAACCTTTGCTAAAGAGGTCACTCCCGGTGAAGGGATCTCGGCTCTTTCCCCGTAGAATGAGGTGCAGGATATTCCAACTGAATACCATGATGCAAAGCAAAATGGCAATCGGCTATAATGATGTTATTACCCTGACGCAAACTTCTGTCCAAGGGGTCACTTCCGGTGAAGGGATCTCGGCCCTTGCCTCGTCGATTGAGGTGTAGGATATTCCAACTGAATACCACTGTGCAAAATAAAAAAGAACGTCCTTGCAATAACAGCTTTTTGAAAATTGTTCCAACAATATCAGAATAGGTTTGTTTAGCTTGCATTGATCCGAATCAACGCAGTCCCATCAATTGATCACACCAATAAAGAACAAAAATTTGATGTACGTATATGCCATCCGCATTCGCCACTGGGCCCCGTCATCATCCATTAGGTTACTTAACTAACGACAGAGCGGGGACTGGACTAGCGCGGGTGTAAAACATATACAGCATCTACTAGCATATATATAAATATATATAATAATCGCTCAAGGCGTGATAAAATGCAACATCACTGAAATGTAATAAGCATCACAGAACATTACAGATAATCTGGGATCCCCGGGTTTCATAGAGCCGCTACTGAAACCCGACGTTCCCCTGGTCGTGTGGATAGCCTGTGCAATGAAATCCTAGAGCCCTGCGGGCGCGGCAAGTTACCCGCCAAAACCTGAAGCGAGGCAGCCCCCTTCAACAAAGTGAATAGACCACCCAGCACTTCACGAAATCCAGTAACTTGAGCACCCCTCCTTGGGTCAACCTGTACCCCCTATGAGTGCGGCGAATAGCCCGCCAATTCTAGATTAAAGCCTCTCCGCCTCAAAGCTATGAGATGCGGGCCTGTTACCCTCTAGAACCCGGCTATCCGTGCACCCCACCGCGAGGTAATCCTAGTACAGAAAGTAAAATATACAACGGGTACATCGACCTCAGCCCGGTCGTGTCCCAAAAGAATAATATACAAACAGGCAGTGACGGCAGTCCACATGTCGGACGCTCGCCCCGCAATATCAAATGTACAAATACAGCCAAACTGTACTAACATTCCACCCAGGCTATCCACCACGAAAAATCCGCAACATCACAGCACAACACAGAACATCAACGTGAATGTCACGTTCGCAAATCCGTCTAAAAGAACTATAGCAATTAGACAGGATTTACCAATCAAATGACATTCACGGTCGCAGATATAATGTAAATACTGCGGACTAACATATCTAAAACTTTCGAACGACAAAATTTCCCGAAGTGGGCCCCAAGCACAATACCCAGCACTCAAAATAATCTGGGCCCAAACAGAATATACCAGAAACCCCAATTCTAAGTCAGAGACCAACTGAGAAAATTTCGTGCAGTGTGGCTACAGTACGGCCGCGGATCTGTGGCCAAAACGTGGGTACGGCCGTTGATCCGCCACGCTACAGTGAAATCAGCCCACCAAATTTTCTTAGTTCTCTTAAAAAACCCTGCCTGATTTTCTGACATGTCCAAAAAAATTTTTAGAGCACAAAAAAATTTCGACAGAAACTGATAAATTTAGAATCGCGGTTTTCGGAATTTTGTTCGATCGAATTTCTAAATACGTTAGAGCAAGCTAGTAAAGGTTAATGGCGTGGCTCTAATACCATGTAAGACTACGGTAGTGCCCCGGCCATCTTTCCGAGGCCAAAATGCGGAAACGAAAATTTTTTCTTAACTTGAAAACTGGCGCTATCGTATGCTTAAAACCCGGATCGAACCATTAACCTACTACTAGCAAACTAAAGAAGGGATTGAAAGCTATACCTATCGATCCGTGTCCTTCGGTCTTCGACCACTATCCCAAGCTCCCCGCGGCATCTCCGGTCTTGATCCCCTCGTCGGAAAGGGCACCACATCTACGAGTCATTTTACGGGCTCCCGCTTCATCCGAAGCAACTAGGGCACGAAGTGTGCTAGCCGACGTGTCCAAAGTGTTGTAGAGAATGTTTGTGATCACTTTGTCTCTTGCATCCATTACTTGGATGGAGGTTGAAGGTGTTGCCATTAATGGAAGCTATGAGCTAGAAGAAGAAGAAAAAAAAGCTTTTCTTTTCTTTTTGCTATGATAAAATGAGAGTGGGAGAGTGTAAACAATATAAGACCAAGCTTGCATATGGCAGCCCCTTTCTCTCTCCTTCTCATTTCATCACTCAAATCAATCTCATAATGTGATGTTTGCACAAGAAATGATACCATGACTCACCTATGAAGTACATGTATCATTTAATGTACAAAATGATGGTTTCAAGCTCATAATTTCCATTTGTAAACGTTAACCCAAATGTTTATGAACAATAAAAAGATACGGCAACATCTAAAGTAAACTCGTGACGGATCACAAGGATACCCCTCACCTGTATATACATACCTGCATCCGCATTCCGACTGAATGCGAATGCGACGGGACTAAAGTAATCCAACAAATCTAATACTAGGATCCGGCTTAAACCAAAGCCCGCTAGTATGATCCGTCCGATCATGATCCGTGCAATACCGCACATATATGATCGAACCCTGCCATATATCATACGACCTCTATAACGTTTCGCCTAAAACTTGAGAAACTGTCTGTGGGGGACTCTAAAGACTCGTCATTACACTGGCTGTGGATTTAACTACTAGCACATCAGAGGTATTAGCCGTACGTAACGGGCTACCAGGTATTGACCGAAAGGGTGGTCGATGAGCGAACTCATCCTGACACCCTACTGAGCCTGTCAGTGACAATATTCGTACAGTCCAGTCCGTTCGTCTATGAGCATCGCATGTCGGGCCTAGGGGGTTGGTAAAAGTCAGACCCCCAAAAGCGGTACAAGTCGTGTCGGAGTGTAGCCCAGAACACCCTGAGATACTACTGGAATACCTACCAGTAAATCTCCTGTCTCGGCTGAGGGCTTTGTGTAATGGCTCTCTTAGATACAGCGCGATCTCACCCCCAATACCGGGAGAGACGAAACCCCTGCCGATCCGCTCACTGCCTCTATGTGGCTCAGGACTGTACCAAACTAAAACCTGTTTGCACGACTCCTTTGAGCCATGGTAGGGTAGTAATCAAAGTACAGTAGGAACTCATACGAGACAAATGACGTTCTCAGGTCGATGAACTAACCTGTACACATGTCACCAGGGAACTGCTATCTGACACTAGGTATAATACCAACTAGCATGTTCCCGGCGAGTCCTGTCCGGTGTACTCATAACCCAATGAGCACATGTATACATCTTAGGTGAACCAACCGACACCAGTGGCTTGTGAGACCGGCCACCGCCCCTCGCCGGGGTCTCGACTGTATACACTAGTCTACTAATGGAGTATCGATGCCCAGTCTCGAAACTCCCACGACTACGGACCTTTTAAGGATGTGCTTATAGACCCTAGGTCCTACATATATGATCGCCATCATACTGCTGGTCGTCAAGCAAGAATCCTATGGGCTCTATCAACGTGCAATAGTGACTTATAATGTCACCTTAAGCTGTACACGATGATAAAGACAAACCATGGTAGCATACTATTCTCTATCAACGTGTAATAGTGAACCACAATGTCACCTAAAATATGTACAAGATGATAAAGACAAACCAGATAGTATACAATTCTTTTGAGTAAGACTGTGATACCGGCATAGGTCCTCCCTCAATCATTGCAGTCATGTGCCTGTGATCCAATAATTGACTCTGAGGGCACTATATCCAACAGTTTTGGGAAGGTTTTTGAGATGGATTTTTGGGGTTGAAGGTGGAGGAGGATGAGGGTGAGGAAGATGAAGGATAAAAAATGGGGAAATAATGGTGTTTGCCTTCTCTTATTCCCTCGCTTATTCTACTCTTACCCTCACTCTCTCTCTCTTATTCTCACCCCCCATTCATTTCTTACTTTAACCTTTTCCTTTTTCTTTTCTTCTCTCACCAATAAATACATAAACACAATAAAAAAACACAAATGAAACAACATGTAACATGTCATGGTGCACTAACCACAGAAAACTGTAGAAATATGGATTTGGCCTAATCGCGATTAGCAGTGCACTAATCGGGTTTTTATCCAAACTGCATATAATAAAATTTAAAAATGCCAAATCCTTTAAATATATTTTGAAATGAATAAATCATTTTAATCTCCAATTATTTCACAATTATTGGTATAAATTTATACCCTTTATCGAAACCCCAATTTCGCAAATCGGCATTTTTCGGGAAATATATTATTTTAATATTAAATTCCAAAAATAATATTTTATATTTTCTGAAATGTTACACTTAGACTATGGCTTATTCTCTACATGAGTTAGGCATGACACTAACTCACCATGGTTGCAATTCTAACCTCGCTCTCTCATTCATTTTCTTCATCAGTTCTTCTTCTTCCTCAAGAGAAAAAAGCTTGCTAGTTTTTTTCTAAGTGATGAAATCTTGCGAGAAAAATAAAACTAAAGTGAGCCCACTTTCTACTTCATCATCCTCTGCTACTTGCCATTTAGTTTAGGGTGTTTGCTTCACTAATCTCACCATTAGTGAAGAGATAGCATGAGCTAGTGTCTCCTCGACGTAGATCATCTTCGGTCTCGAAGATTTCGATGCAAGCTTGTTCCGTACATCTTGTGGATCCTCTCTAGAGTCTGGGAGTTCGTGATCGCAGCGAAGGGACTACTACACAGAGCTATTGAAGTGAAGGACCGGTCTACAAAGGTTGTATTCCTTCTTCCCTTTAGTTTGTAAAGAGTTTACAATCTAGAAAACCCTAAGTCTCTAGTTCGATCCTCGTTCAGGTTCTTTAGCTCTCTAGAAAATTTTGAAATGGCATGTTCGATGCCCTAGTAAACACCGTGAGGGTGCTAAGTAAGCCTACAGTGGTATCAAAGACTAGCCAGAGCATTAGGCGTTGCGTAGGCGAAATTAAAAGTCCGATCGAACTCCGAAAACCCTAATTTTGCCACTTTCTGGAAATTTTTCAAAAAGTTGAAATTTTTCATGTTAAAAATATTCAGAAAATCATGCAGGTAATTCTATTGACACACCTGAAGAACGAAACCCTAACTCGTCTAAGTGACCGCGGATCTGCGGCTAAAACATGGTTTTAGCGGTGGATCCACGGCGCCACTTAAAAGTCTTGGGTCGGGCCCTTCAGCTGTAAGTCCGTAGTGTTGGAGATAGTTCCCTCAAAGTCAATTATTGGATCGCAGGTACGTGATTGCAATGATTGAGGCAGGACCTATACCGATATGACAGTCTTGCTCAAGATGATAGTATGCTATCTGGTTTGTCTTTATCATCGTATACATGCTTTAGTTCGCTATTGCATGTTGATAGAGCCCATACGATTCTGCTTGACAGCCAGCAGTATGATGGTGATCATATACCTGGGAGCTGGGGTCTATAAGCACATCCTTAAAGTGTCCCTAGTCGTAGGAGTTTCGAGACAGGGCATCGATACTCCAGAGTAGACTAGTGTATACAGCCGAGACCCCGACGAGGGGCGGTGGCTGGTCTCACAAGCCACTGGTGTCAGTTAGATCACCTAAGATGTATACATGTGCTCATTAGGATATGGGTACACTGGACATGACTCGCCGGGAACATGCTAGTTGGTATTATACATATCGTCAGATAGCAGTTCCCTGGTGACATGTGTACAGGTCAGTTTGTCGACCTGAGATCATCATTTGTCTCGTGTGAGTTCCCACTATGCTTAGATTACTACCCTACCATGCTCAAAGGAGTTATGCAAATAGGTTTTAGTTGGGTACAGTCCCGAGCCATATGGAGGCAGTGAGTGGATCGTCGGGGATTCGTCTCTCCCGGTATTGGGGGTTGATGTCGCACAGTGCACGGGTGGCCATCACTAGAAATCCTCGGCCGAGGTAGTAGAGAATTACTGATTTGGATCAGTAGTTTCTCAGGTGGTGATGGGCTTCATACCGACACGACTTATCGCGTTATTAGGGGTCTGACTTTATCCACCCCCTAGACTCGATATGCGATACTCTTTAGACGAACGGACCGGACTGTATATATATTGTCACTGTTAGGCTCTGTAGGGTTTATGGATGAGTTCGCTCGTCATCTCCCCTTCCAATCGATACATAGGCAACCGTTAGGTACAGCTCGTACCTCTGACATGCTAGTGGTTTTACCCAGTGCTAGTGTGTTGATGAGTCATTAGAGTCCCCCACAGACAGTTTCCTAAGTTCGGGCGAAACATTGTAGAGGCCGTATGGGATTATGGCAGGGTTCGGAAAATGCATGTGCATTTTCACACGTGTCATTTTTCGGGCAGATAATACTGGTCGGCTTTGGTTTAAGCCGGATTCGAGTATTATACTGTGTAGATATAATATCTTTGTCTCAGTTGCATTTGTATTCGGTCGTAATACAAATGCGGGTATGTTTATACTAATACGGGGTTATCCTGAAATTCGTTTCAGGATCACTTTTGGAAGTTGCCAGTTTCCAGTTTTCTATCAACCGTATTTAACATTCGGTTAAATACGGATTTATCTTTTCTTGATGAGGGTGAGTCGTGCTTCTAGAAGGTTCTAGATGGTGACTAGAATGGTGAGGTGGCTTAATGCTTTAATTGGTCATTTAATGTTTTGATGACTAGGGTTTAAGGTTCATTGTATGCATTAATGAGATGCAAGGTGTTACATTTGACTTATGCTTTTGGTTAAGTGCTTATGGTCACCCTCTCCCTTCCTACACTCACCCCTTTCCTTCATAAGTGGCCGGCCTCCCCCTCTTGCTAGATTATGGTTGTTAATTTGGGAAAACATGATAGATATTTGGTTCATGGAAATTAGATAGAAAAGTTTCTCATTTCATTTCTATCCAAAAGGCAACTTCATTAACCGTTCGTCCATAGCTTTGGACGTAACGAGACAAAGTGTTCTACTCATTCTCTACTTCATCTTGGTCGTCTCTTTTAGTAAACTTGACGATCGAGTTGCCTCGGTTCAGAGGCGGGAGCCCATTTAAAGATACGTCGACGTGGTGACACCTGGACGAGAAGACTGGAGATTCAGGAGATCGGAGCAGCCACAACAAAGCGTGGGATGATGGTTGAAGACCGAAAGACTCTGATCGTTCGGTATAACAATTCTACCCTCTTTGTAATTTGTTAGTTTAGCTTTAATGGCAGATCCGGGTTATAGTACGCGATAGCGCCAGTTCGTAAAAAGTTTTTGTTCCGCATTTGGCGTCCGTTAGACGGCCGGGGCGCTGCCGTGGACTCATAGTGGTATCAGATCCTCACCATTAAGCTATACTAACTTGTGCTAACGCGTTTAAAATATCGATCGAACGGAATTTCCGAAATCACAATTTTCAAGCACACAAGTTTCTGTCGATTTTTTAAAGGGCCTAAAAATAATTTTGCATATCACAGAAAAGCGTGCAGGGTTTTTTAAGCATACTGGAAAAAGTTGGGCACGTGATCCCACAAGAGCACCGCGGATCCGCGGTCAAACCTAGGGTTTAACCGCGGAACCGCGGCGCTTTAGTGGGAACAATGCATCAATTTTTCCCAGAGAGCTTAATTTTGGAAATTGTTGTTTTTGGTATAGTTCTTTTGGGCTCAGATTTTGTTACTGTACAGCAGATGTACGTGGGGCCCACTTCGGGAAATTTGGTCGATCGAAATTTTAAATTTGTTAGTATGCAGTATTTACATTATATCTCCGACCGGGAATGCCATTTGATCGGTAAACCGCGTCTGATTGCTATAGTTCTTTTAGACGGGTTTGCGAACGTGACATTCGCGTTGATGTTCTGTGTTGTGCTGTGTTGTTGCGGATATGTCATGGTGGATAGCAGGGTGCAATGATAGTGCCGTTTGGATTTATTTGTACATTTGATATCGCGGGCCGAGCGTCCAACATGTGGACTGCCGTCACTGCCTGTTGTATAATATTCTTTTGGGGCACGACCGGGTTGAGGTCGATGTACCCGTTGTACATATTTTTATTTTCTGTACTAGGTTTATCCCGTGAAGGAGTGCACGGATAGCCGGGTTCTGAAGGGCAACGGGTCCGTATCTCATAGCTTTGAGAGGCAAAGGGACCTCACTCTAGAATTGGCAGACTATTCGCCGCACTCATAGGGGGTACAGGTTGACCCAAGGAGGGGTGCTCAATTTACCGGATTCCGTAAAGTGCCGGGTGTTCCATTCACTATGTTGTGGGGACTACCGCGCTTCAGGTTTTTGCGGGTAACTTGCCGCACCCGTAGGGGTTTAGGTTTCATTGCACAGGCTATCCACACGACCAGGGGAACGTCAGGTTTCAGCAGAGGCTCTATGAAACCCGGGGATCCCTCTGTATTGTTCTGTGATGCTTATTACTTTTCTGTATTGTTGCATTTATTATACCTGGAGCGATTATTGTATATTGGTATATATACTATTAGATGTTGTATATGTTTTACACCCGCGCTAGTCCAGTCCCCGCTCTGTCGTTAGTTAAGTAACCTAACGGGTGATGACGGGACCCAGTGACGAATGCGGATGGCATATACGTACATTTTATTTTCGTTCTTTTCTGGTGTGATTAATTGATGGGAATGCGTTGATTCTTATCAATGCAAGTAAAACAAACCTTATTTGATGTTGTTGGAACAAATTTTAAAAAGTGCTATTACAAAGACATTTCCTTTTGTTTTGCATAGTGATATTCAGTTTAGAATATCCTGCACCTTATTCGACGAGGCAAGGGCCGAGATCCCTTCACCCGGAGTGACCCCTTGGGCAGAAGTTTGCGTCAAAGTAATAACTTCAATATAGTCGATTACAAGTTGCTTTGCATTGTGATATTCAGTATGAATATCATGCACCTCATTCAACGAGGAAATAGTCGAGATCCCTTCACCAGGAGTGACCTCTTTAGAAAAAGGTTTTCGCCACTATATTTTTATAAAAAGCTATCAGGTTCCTTCAACGAGATCAAGTTCATTACGTTAAAGGTTTTTTGCCAAAAACCAGCCGTAGCCCTCCGTCATTTCTTTTGGGTATTTAGTAGTATTCAAGCTATGTATTTTGACCTTCGCCAAGGCATAGTGTTTGGTAGCTGCTGGGTATTCATCTGTTGCATAGATAGATGCGTTGGTCTGGGACAGTCGTATTACCTTATTGACTAAAGTCAAGGGTATGTACGGGTGGGTTCAAATCAACCTGGATAATGACGGGTAGAACTTGGCATGCGACTTATGATATTTTGACCTTTGCCAAGGTCATAAGAGCATGGGGCAAAAATAACATCGGGAGTTTCGAACATAAAGAAACTTGCCAAGTATGCGCATACCTTCTGGAGTGTGATAACTTGAGTGGCTTCCATAAAGTTATCATGCGATGATAGTTGGATCCCGATTCTCACTGATGAGTTGGTTTACTCTTCGGGTAATCCCGATTAATTCTTCTTTCAGGTTTGGAGGAGAATTTGAGATTACAGTGGGAGGTTTCCTGATTAGATAAAGTGATAACCATTCTGATCTAGGCTAGAGTGCACGCAGAGTGTTTCTTTTCTCTCTCTCTCTTTCTCTTTGGCAGCAACCTTTAACCAACCCTAGACTATGACTCAGTGACCAAGTTGACCGAACCTTCTTAAAATACTGGCTTTTGGATTGTCCGAGTTGCATAAGTCATTGCCGCTCCTTCCTTTACCCTTTGTATTTCTCAGAAAACCCGTATTACTACGGACATCCACTTCCATTGGATAGATCTATCGTATGGTTATATACGAACTCGAAGGGACATCTTCGAGGATGGATCCAGGTCCAGGAGAAATAGAATTAGTTTATTCAGTTGTCTTTTATTATCACCTTCTCTCAGGTTGCGAGGGCTCCTTAGTTTAGGAGAGTACACCTATTACGCTTATTGGATAGTCTTATTCCAAACCATAGGCAGGTGCCGAAAGGTAGGGAATGAAGAAAACCAATTAGCCTAAGTAGGGTGTGCAGAAGATAATATGTAAAGACAAAATAAAGGGATTAGAAAGAGGGCAAAGTAAATTGCGACTGTTATCATTCACGACCAAACCGCGTACTTCATCGCCACTCCTATTTCACCTTTAATAGAATAAGGTATTATTCAGTTGTCTTTTATCATCACCTTCTCTCAAGTTATGAGTACTCCTTGGTTTAGGAGGGTACACCTATTATGCTTACTGGATAGTCTTATTCCAAACCATAGGCAAGTGCCGAACGGTAGGGAAGGAAGAAAACCACTTAGCCTAAGGGGTGTACAAAAGGTAATGAATAAAGACAAATAAAGGGAATTGGAAGATGGCAAAGAGATATACGGTTAAAGTCATAAATTGGATTATGGAAGAGGCATTACTAGGAATACCAGGATATCCCTACGATACATTTTCATGTTTCAGTTTAACTGTGCATTGTTAATTGTAAACTGATTTCCCGATAACATACTTACTCCAGGGTATGTATTTACCAGGTTACATTCTCATACCTGTATGGTTTTACAGATGATGAGTGGGAGTAAGTTATTAGGAATTAGGTGATCATCCTCATTATATCGGAATTCGTTGTAATTGGTGATATTCTAGGAAATCGCCTGGGTACAGTTTTCAACCTACGATGCATAGGTTTTGAGTTATTCAACTCAGCGGACTTATACAGAGTATTGTATGTTGTCCAGTGTCCGTCAGGACAAAGGGGTAGGTCCTCATACTATGTTCTGTTTACTTGTGACTTCTCTAAGTTTTTAGACAAGTGTTTCGTAGAAATACAATGTCTAAGTTTTGAGAAGTTGTGGGTATAAGAATAAGTAGGGAACCAGGTATCGCAAGTATCGGGATTTTTCAAAGAGATCGAAGATGCAGATTCTTGTGATTGATATTCAGTTGATAGTAACGGTTTTGAGAAACTTGTTTCTTTTTCGGGTTACTCATAATTGGCTGTAATCCTAAGTTGAGTAATGTTGATTAGCCTCTCTTCATTAAGTTGATATGCACTGGAGACAGTTGCATGGTTTGAATCTGGTTCCAATTAAATTAGTGCCTCTATTTCTATATTGTATATAGAATGGTTCATATCTTAACGATGTTAAGATACGGGGAGTTGTCCGGCTTATGCTTAAAACCAGACACTGGATAACTCAAGGCACGTTTCTGTAATAGCAGTTTGTGGGTTTACCCTGGCTTCGACGAGGGTTGACATTTCTACCATCTGGAAGATCAATAGTGATATTGTTCTTCACTCGCCACAGTTTTATTAAAATGGACTTTTTTCAGAAAACGGTAGTGGAAGTATGGTAGAACTGGAAGTAATTCCAGAACCGCAAACGATTACGGAAAATTTAATTGGTTCTATATATTCAATCAAGTTTGACATTCCATTAGCCACTTCGCAGACATGGTGGGTAACCTCAGACACCCGAGAGGTACTTAGGTAGCCTCAAGGACGATGACAAGGAGGTTCTTGTTTAGCCAGACTTGACACTACTGTTGTTCCAGACAATGAGACTCGGCAGGAGGATAAGTATAGCGTCGTTCTAAACGAGCTTTAGAAGTGTACGTATATATTATTCTACCAAAGGGTTGTCGTGGTCAGTGGGAGCAGCGGAAGTATAGTGGGCAAGAAGCTTATGTCTATTTATAGGCTTGAACAGATATAGCGGAAATAAGATCATCTAATTTTGATGTAACAGTCATGGCTTTGACTTCATCAGAATAGGGGATGGATCTGTTAAGAAGGTAGTAGGGTGTGATGTCCTGGTATTTGGATGACATACACAGAGTAGGAAGTAAAATTCCTATACTACGATCGGTTGTACTTTGGTCGTCACACAGTTGTTTCTCCACAAAGGACATGGATATAATATCAGACATTCTGGTTACTAGATCTATGGTTTTAGATCTAGAATTGGGTAGTTTCCCAATTAGGGTACTTTGACAGTATTCTAATAGTATTTTAGAATAAATGACACCTGGCATGGTGGTCTACCTGCAGGTGATGGAGTCATCCTTTCTAAAGGTGTCTTACAGACTAAAGGAGAAAGGGATGTGCATGATTGGCAGATCACTTGTTTAGGCAATTGAGTCAATCGTGAGATGTCAAGTACCATACCAGATGTTGCATTTGCACTAGTTGAGATAAGTTTATATTAATCCAATCCTGAAGAAACATAAGGAAGCAGTTATAGAACATGAGTGTATGTTCTACGGATTTGATGACGGCAGCCTCCTTCGGGAGACGGTTATCATTCCAGGCTTCCAAGGTGACATGGATGACAGAGTGATTGTCAGAGTTATAGTTTTCCCTCTGATGAGGGACAGTATTATGGACAGGTGGTCCAAGAGGATACTGTGGGAGGTATGGTGCTGGATACTGATTAGGTTCAGTGATCAATACAGTCTAAGAAGTTTGGATTTGGAGTTCATTTATGAACTAGGTCCCATCAGATATCCAGACATATTCTAAGACATGTATTACTCGATTCGGGAGATGGTTTTCTCCGCAAACTTGAGATTAAGAGAGACATAGAAAGAAACATCAGGGCGGATCCACTCACTAAGGCTATTTCTCGAACATAAGAGTTTTTCAAACTAGCTTTGTGAAACTGATTAGTAGAGGAGTTGGATGTTCGGTATCACACGGGCTGTGAGTATGCGACATCGCAATAATTAGCCTTGAGTACAAGTGGGAGATTGTTGGAGATAGTGCCCTCAAAGTCAATTATTGGATCACAGGTACGTGATTGCAATGATTGAGGCAGGACCTATACCGATATGACAGTCTTGCTCAAGATGATAGTATGCTATCTGGTTTGTCTTTATCATCGTATACATGGTTTAGTTCGCTATTGCATGTTGATAGAGCCCATAGGATTCTGCTTGACAGCCAACAGTATGATGGTGATCATATGTAAGTCCATGCTACCTCTCCCGGTACTTTCGGGCATGCGGAATTTGGTGAAAAACAATTTTCTAGAGGCGGTAACATGGACTCAAAACCGGATCTTTGTTAAACTATCTACCTAACAAACTAACTAGGAGTTGTTAACTACTCGGTTAGGGGGTTATATCTTTCTTTCTTGAACTCCTTCGTCTTTGACTCTCGATGGTGTACGGATTGGCTTCACTCCGTCGTCTCCTTGCGCTGAAGATCGATCCACCCGAAAGCTTCTACCTTTGGCTTCTTCTTCGAGCTTTGAAGAAACTAGTTCACTCGGTTTGCTAAACCTTGTAAACTAGAGTGAGTAGAGAAGAGTGTGTTGGGATTATACTTTATGGTTCTTGCTTCTCAACACATGAGACAAGTGAACCATAGACTAAAGAGAGGGAGAGCAAGAGGAAGAGGATGAGAGCTCAAGAACAAGAGAGAGAATCAAAATGATAGAATGAGAAAGACTTTTCTCTCTTGGCTCTCATAATCCAAAGCCATCATAATAAAACATAACAATCAAGTATTATGTGATGGTTTAAGCTACAATAGCCATATCATTTCATGCACTCATTTTTCACAAGAGAACAAGCAAGCAAAAAGTCTTTGCCAAGAAATGATAGCCATTGTCATCATGATGGTCAACTAGTCAAACCTAGTCAACCGGTCAACAAAGTCAACAAGTCAACAAAGTCAACCCCTCAACAACCATGTCACCATAATACTTAATTAATATTATTGTTAATCATATATCATATTCTCATTAGGGTTGAGCAAAAAGTCAATAGTCAACAGTCAACAGTCAACAACCCTTATGAGAATCCTCTGCCTCTGTCTCTCCGTCAACTGTGCATACACACCCGCATCCGCGTTCTGAGGTACACGAATACATACTGGATAAAACCAATCCCAAAACATACACTAGGATCTGGCTTAAACCAAAGCCCGCTAGTGTTAACTGTCCGGACACTGTACGTGCACAAGTGCACGGATGTGACCGAACCCTGTCGCAAAACCATGCGACCTCTACTCTTTTGCCTAAAGGAGAATTGCTTTCTGCGTGGGACTCTAAAGAATCGACACTACGCTGGCAGTGGGTTTAACCACAGACCCCAAGCGGCACTAGCTGTGCATAACGGTCTCCAGGTAGATGCCGACAAGAAGACTGATGAGGTGAAATCCATCCGAACTCCTACTGAGTCTGACTGTGATAGTCTCCGTATAGTCCGGTCTGTTCGTCTGATACATCGCATGGCGGGCTTAGGGGGGCGGTAAACGTCAGTCCCCTAATAGCGGTACAAGTCGTGTCGGAGTGAAGCCCAAAACACCCTGAGATTACACTGGAAGCCTACCAGTATATCTCGCTTGCCCTGGCCAGGGACTACTCGTGTAATGGCTCTCCTAGACACAGCGTGATGTCAACCCCCAATACCGGGAGAGACGAATCCTGTCTAACTTTCACTGTCTCCAAGTGATTCGGGACTGCACCCAACTACTACCTGTTTGCACGACTCCTTTGAGCTGTGGTAGGGTAGTAATCAGAGTACAGTAGGAACACACTCAAGATGAAGTGACAGTGTCAAGTCAGCGGACTAAGCTGTACTCATGTCACCTGGGAACTGATAACTGACGATAGGTATAGTACCAACCGGTCAGTTCCCGACGAGTCCTGTCCATTATACTCGTAACCTAACGAGCACCCGCATACTATCTCCAGTACGACGTACTGATGGCTGTGGGACAGACCATCTCCCACTCTGGGATGAGAAGCGCATGCGCTAGTCTACTCCGGAGTATCGATGCCCTGTCTCGATAGTCCTGCGACTAGGGACCTGCATAAGGATGTTCTTATAGATTACCCAGCCCCCACTAGTGTGACTGCCATCACAACGCTGGTAATCAAGCAAAGATCCTAAGGGCTCCACTAATGTGTATAGGTGATATACTAAAATAAACACATGTACACATTGAAGTAGAAACAAACCAAGTAGCATACTACTATTTTGAGCAAGATTGTTATATACAACTGTGAATATCCCAAGCTTCCATTAAGTAATATACAAACTAGTATGATACAGTAATGGCCTCTAGGGCATATACACTAACATCATATACGTGGGAGCTGGGGTCTATAAGCACATCCTTAAAGTGTCCCTCGTCGTGGGAGTTTCGAGACAGGGCATCGATACTCCAGAGTAGACTAGTGTATACAGTCGAGACCCCGACGAGGGGCGGTGGCCGGTCTCACAAGCCACTGGTGTCAGTTTGATCACCTAAGATGTATACAGGTGCTCATTAGGATATGTATACGCCGGACAGGACTCGCCGGGAACATGCTAGTTGGTGTTATACATATCGTCAGATAGCAGATCCCTGGTGACATGTGTACAGGTTAGTTTGTCGACCTGAGATCGTCATTTGTCTCGGTGAGTTCCCACTGTGCTTAGATTACTACCCTACCACGCTCAAAGGAGTTGTGCAAACAGGTTTTAGTTGGGTACAGTCCCGAGCCACATGGAGGCAAGTGAGCGGATCGTCGGGGATTCGTCTCTCCCGGTATTGGGGGTTGATGTCGCACAGTGCACGGGTAGCCATCACTAGAAATCCTCGGTCGAGCTAGTGGAGAATTACTGATTTGGATAAGTAGTTTCTCAGGTGGTGATGGGCTTCATACCGACACGACTTATCGCGTTATTAGGGATCTGACTTTATCCACCCCCTAAACTCGATATGCGATACTCTTTAGACAAACGGACTGGACTGTATATATATTGTCACTATTAGGCTCTGTAGGGTTTACGGATGAGTTCGCTCGTCATCTCCCCTTCCAATCGATACATAGGCAACCGTTAGGTACAGCTCGTACCTCTGACATGCTAGTGGTTTTACCCAGTGCCAGTGTATTGATGAGTCATTAGAGTCCCCCACAGACAGTTTCCCAAGTTCGGGCGAAACGTTGTAGAGGCCCTATGGGATTATGGCAGGGTTCGGAAAATGCACGTGCGTTTTCGCACGTGTCATTTTTCGGGCAGATAATACTGGTCGGCTTTGGTTTAAGCCGGATCCGAGTATTATACTGTGTAGATATAATATCTTTGTCTCAGTTGCATTTGTATTCGGTCGTAATACAAATGCGGGTATGTTTATACTGATACGGGGTTATCCTGAAATTCGTTTCATGATCACTTTTGGAAGTTGCCAGTTTCCAGTTTTCTATCAGCCGTATTTAACATTCGGTTAAATACGGATTTATCTTTTTTTGATGAGGGTGAGTCATGCTTCTAGAAGGTTCTAGATGGTGACTAGGATGGTGAGGTGGCTTAATGCTTTAATTGGTCATTTAATGTTTTGATGACTAGGGTTTAAGGTTCATTGTATGCATTAATGAGATGCAAGGTGTTACATTTGACTCATGCTTTTGGTTAAGTGCTTATGGTCACCCTCTCCCTTCCTACACTCACCCCCTTCCTTCATAAGTGGTCGGCCTCCCCCTCTTGCTAGATTATGGTTGTTAATTTGGGAAAACATGATAAATATTTGGTTCATGGAAATTAGATAGAAAAGTTTCTCATTTCATTTCGATCCAAAAGGAAACTTCATTAACCGTTCGTCCATAGCTTTGGACGTAACAAGATAAAGTGTTCTACTCATTCTCTACTTCATCTTGGTCGTCTCTTTTAGCAAACTTGACGATCGAGTTGCCTTGGTTCAGAGGCGGGAGCCCGTTTAAAGATCCGTCGACGTGGTGCCACCTGGACGAGAAGACTGGAGATTCAGGAGATCGGAGCAGCCGCAAAAAAGCGTGGGATGATGGTTGAAGACTGAAGGACTCGGATCGTTCGGTATAACAATTCTACCCTCTTTGTAATTTGTTAGTTTAGCTTTAATGGCAGATCCGGGTTATAGTACGCGATAGCGCCAGTTCGTAAAATGTTTTTGTTTCGCATTTGGCGTCTGTTAGATGGCCGGGGCACTACGGTGGACTTACACGTAGGTACTGTGGTATGTCTCTGGTTAGCTTTAACAGTGCTTAAGTGTTGAGCTCTCTGGGAATTTTGGGAATTCGTTGATTCGATCGAAATATTTAACGTCGCCTAGCTTTCTGTGATTGTGATACAATATTTGGAATCCACTATAAGAAGTTATTGATAACTAGTTTGAATTTTATATATCTAGCAGTTTGGTCTCATTTGATCGGTTGCCACGGGATTTTGATGTTGATCAAAAGTCCATCGCAATTACATAGTGTACAAGGATACTCGCCGGGTAACCATGATAGATAGCCACACCAAATAGACCCGACCAAGTGACTGTAGGAGAACCCCGTCGCCAAAAGCTCCGTTCGGGTGTTCGCGGCAGCGGTGTTCGGCCTTAGTGCACTTCGTCGACGGCATCGGGGGGTGCGGCCGTGTACTAAAGTTTCCGACGAGCATTCAATCAGGTTATCGGGAATCTTGTTGAATTACACGACCGGTTATTGGAAAGTGTTTTCAATATTGAGACTAAAATGCGGGGTTTATAATTGTTAGGTATGTGATGTTTAAGGAATTCATTTGGTTAGGTATGAAATCAAAAGTATGTGATACATTAGATTTATGATGTTCAAGGTGATTGCGGATTCCAACTGTTGTAGTTTTTCACTTTCTTTTCTGTCACCGTAAGTGTAATATGTGGTGCATCGCCGGTTTCGGTGCTATATGTCAACCACAATTGGGATACGCATATTTACTTATGTTGATGACATGTGATGTTATGTGTTGCTGTGATGTGTTATATTGGATCGTCGTGATTAGAATAGCCGGGGATTTTATGTGAGATGGGGTTTTTTATTTTCATTCATGTAAACTTCATTGTATATAATATTCTTTTAATTGGGGCACTTCCGGGTTGAGGATGATATCACCATTTATGTATATTATTTATGTTAGTTATATGTATGCCCTAGAGGCCATTACTGTACATACGATGTATATTGTAATGGATGATTGGACATATATAGGGAGGACTTTCTTGCTCGACATGATAGTATGCTATCTGGTTGTACTTTATCTTAACATGTACTCTGATTGTCTCTATGTTACATGTTGATAAAGCCCTTAGGATATGTACTCGACTACTAGGACTATGATGAGATCATACTAGTGCGGCCACGGTAGTCGGTGAGTACATCCTATAACTGTTCCTAGTCGAGGGTGTATCGAGACAAGGCATCGATACACCAGAGTAGACTAGCGCATACGCATCTTGACCCATATGATGGGCGATGGATGATCCCATATCCTTCGGTGTTTGACATCAAGGATGGTGTATGGGTGCTCAGTAGAGACTGGGTACACTGGACGAACTCGCCGAGAACTCCCAGATGGTATTATACCCCACGTCAGATGGCAGTTCTCCGGTGACACTGGTACAGAGTAGTCTGTTGATCCGAGATCGTCATAGAGTCTTGTGTGATTCCCACTGTGCTTTGATTTCCATCATACCACGTCCAAGAGGGCGTGCAAAAAGGTGGCTTTTGGGTACAGTCCCGAATCACATGAAGGCAATGAGCGATAGGAGGGGATTCGTCTCTCCCGGTATAGGGAGTTGATGTTGCGCTATGTTCGATTGGCTATAACTGGAAATCGCTAGCCAGGGTTGCAGAGATTTACTGGTAAGTGTTATCAGTAGTTTCTCAAACTGTTATAGACCTCATATCGACACGACTTATCGAGCTACTGGGTCTGACGTTTACCACCCCTAGGCGAGATATGCGACATATCAGACGACGAGACCGGACTGTACGGGAGTGTTACTGATTGGATTCACAGAAGAATGTACAGGCTTGCTTGTTGATCTTCTGAGCGCTCAATACCTGGGTGGCTATTACGTTTAGCTGACCGCTTGCAGCTTGTGAGTGTTTGATATGATCATCACCTACTGCCGGCGTATTGACGATTCTTTAGAGTCCTACACAGAGGTTTCTTGGCTCAGGCAAAATGGAGTAGGAGCACATATGTGATATGTGCGGGACCGAGGATAATGCGGTATGCGATACCGTATTGGATTCTCGCGATATGAGATATCGGCCGGGTATATGTGATATAGCCGGGTCATCGTATTAGTCAGTTATATGCGATATAGCCGGATTGTCGGATCATGTGTTGTTTCGATAATTTAATATATAATAATATATATGATATATTAAATTACATTAACTAATATTAGCTCACTAAAAGATTCTTTTTCTCACTCGGGTAATACATTGATATATATGCGATATATGTTATTTGTATTATTTTATTTTGTTACGATAAATATTATATATGTGATATATAATATTGTAACATGATATGATAACTAATGCAACATGTTTTGTGGAGTTTAAACATGGTTAGGGTTTGGATTAGGGTTAAGACTTCTAGTAGATTCTAGAAGCTTATCTTTTGTCTTTGAAAAGATATTCTGCTTGATATTTTTGTGTGACTAACTCTTAACCAAACCCAAACCCTAGCCCTAGTTAAATCTCTACATGAGTCACCCTTGACCATGGTTGCATTAATCATCATGTTTATCTTTTCATTATTCATCACAAATGGAAATGGATCATTCTTCTTCCTTCTTTCTTTCATGGAAAAAGCTTTCTAGCTTTTTCTAAGTGATGATAATGAGTGAGAATAAGAAAATAAAAGAGAGCAAAAATCCTACTTCATCATCCTCATCTACCCTTGCCATTTAGATGAGTGTGTTCACTTCATTTAGTGAGTGTTAATGAAACTTCAAGGTAGATCATCTTTGTATCGAAGATCGGAAGCAAGCTTGCATCTTTCTCTTCGTGGAACCTCTCGAGAGTATGGAACACGATGATCGCAGTGAAGGGACCTCAACACGAAGCTTATGAAGTGAAGGACCGGATCTACAAAGGTTGTAATCCCTCTCACTTAGTGTTAAAGTGTTTAACATACTTGTTTTCGCATAATCTCTAGTTTAAAGATCTGGCTTTGGGTTGTTCGGCACGGCTAAAATTTTATTCGGGCATGGTTGATGCCTTGTAGAACCTTGTGAGCGTGCCTAGCATCCCTAAAATTTACTTTTCCGCATTAGGATAGACCCAAGGCGGGGAGCACAAGTAACCGGGTTCTAGGGTCCAGTGGGAGACCATCTCGAGGAGTCGAGACCGGGTCTCCTAACTCTAGAATTGGCAGGGTTGGTTGCCGCTCTCGTAGGGGTCTAGGGATGTGGGTTTGGTTATTCATCACGACCGTGGAACCCGCGTTTTTACTGGCTTAAATAAAACACGGAATTCTTCATATATCCAATATTTCATATATGATTCTTCTGCTGCTGATATTTTGTGATGTGATCACTTAATTTGTTCTGAGATGAATGCCTATATTATATATATGAGATATAATTGATATTGTTGTTTTCGTTTCTACCGTGATGCTTGGGAAGCATAAATGATGGGAATTCATTAATGAGATTAATGAAATAAAAGAAACCTAAAGATGTTGTAGAAACTTATTTTAAAAACTGGTAGCTCTAGTTTTTGCTTTGCATAGCGGTATTTCTTGTAGAATATCCAGCACCTTATTCGATAAGGAAAGAGCCGAGATCCCTTCACCGGGTGTGACCTCTTTAGCGAAACTAGCAGATGCTACAATCCACTCAGTTTGTCTTTTGATTGCTTCTATAGTTTTTTCTTTGCATAGTGGTATTTGTGAAATATCATGCACCTTATTCGATAAGGAAAGAGCCGAGATCCCTTCACCGGGAGTGACCTCTTTACCAAAACTAGTAAAAGCCAAAAAAACACTCCTTTTAAAATTCACTCGATTCTACAACGATATCAAGTTTATTACGCAAAGGGTTTCTTAAAAACCTGTAGTAGCCCTCCGTCATTTCAGATAAGTGGTATTTAGTATTCGTGCTGCGTTTGTTGGCCTTTATCAAGGCGTAGTGTGCGGTAGCTGACTAGTGCTTATCTGCTTAAGCATATGATGTGATTGGATTAGGGTAGTCGTACGACCTTGTTGGCCTTTGTCAAAGGTCGTGCGGGTGGGTTTAATTCAATCAGGAAATGACGGGTTTAACTTGACTAGCATCCTATGGTTTGTTGGCCTTTGTGAAGGTCATAAGAGGTTGGGGGCAAAACATTATCGGGAATTTCAAGTGTTGAAATTTGCAATGAGATTGCATACCTTCTATGAGAAAGTTGGATCCCGATACCTACTGCGAGTAAGAGTTACTCCTGGGAGAGTTTTACACATTATAATTAGCCGATCAAGTAGGTGTCTAGAAAGGTGTTAACGGGGTTACGCCCCTAGAAAAATGAGGTTTATTTTAGTTAGGTCCGTGCGAAAGCACGGGGAACCTCCCTCAAAGTACCGACATTGGCCTGGCCGAAAGATTGGCGAACTTGTAGGGTGTAATTAATCCCGGCTAGTCTTACCTTTTAAGGTTTGAAGGAATATTTGACTAAAACAGTGGGAGCCATCCTGATTAGATAAAATAATAACCAATCGAATCTTGCAAGAGCGCATGCATAGTGTTTTCTTCTCTCTCTCTCTCCTGGTAGTGACCATGGCAGGCCTTAATCAAGATAATAATATGGATGCATTAACCGAACCTGCTTATTATACTGAGTTAGGGAACGTTGGTTCCGCTCTATCTTATAATTGTTATAAATCCGAACAGGACATAGGGGAATATCCGGATTCCCATGCCACCCAATCGAGGATTAAGCATGTTGATGCATATTCTTCGGGTGTCCTTATTACCGAGAACTGTTTCTCAGTATCCTCCACGTCCTAGGTATGAGATACCGGATCAGGATCCCACATATGTAAGAGTTACATAGGCTATAGAAAGGTAGAGAACTGAGAAGGGGTGATATGTCTCTATGTGCTAGAGTGGTGTAATTGTTGCAGCCAAGTCTGTTGGCAGATGTCACCTTGTATTAGATGCATTGATTCTGAACAAATGTTATTACATACTGAACCTGATATACAACATTACATCGGTTTCTTTAATGGGTTAAAGAAAGATATAATTATGTATTATAGGATAATGTTGTGAATATTTTCCTGAATCAAGAGTTGATTCGATCAGGCACGTTAGATAATAGCATATACGTTCTAAATCAAACCGCAGTTCAAAGTATGTAAAACACAAACTCAAGAGGAGTAGTTTAGAAATAAGCGAATCCTTCTTGTGGCATTATAGACTAGGTCATATCAATGCGACACGACCAGCTAAGTTACATAAGGATGAATATGAGAATCTGTTCGAATTTTCATCTTATGCTACTTGCTAGTCTTGTCTCAAAGTTAATATGACCAATACCCCGTTTACTGGAAACAGAGAAAGAGTTAGTGAACTCTTGGCACAGATACATGAAGATGTATGAGGTCATATGTCTACAAATGCCAAGGATGGTTCTTCGTACTTCATTATATTCACTGATCATCTCTCAAGATTCAGACATATGTTCCTGTTGAAACACAAGTATGAAACTTTTGAGAAATTTAATGAATATAAACTTGAAGTTAAAGAACTAAACGGGTAGATGTATTAAGTCCTTCGATGAGATCGAGGAGGAGAATACTTACGCATGGAGTTCCTGGAGTTTCTAAAAGGAGAATATGATTCTCTCTCAGATTACTCCTTTGTATACACCACATAACCACGGTGTATCGGGGCGGAGGTATCGCACCCTATGAGATATGGCGCGCTCTATGATGAGTATTGCTGAGTTACCTGTTTTTTTTTGGGTATTAAGCACTTGAGAAGCTGTATACCTATTAAATAAGGTTCCCTCCAAATCAGGGCCTACTACTACATATGAGATATGGTGTGGGAAGATACCATGTTTTAAACGAGTTAAGATATGGGGTTGTCCGGCCTATGTTGAAAATCAAAATCCGGACAAGTTCGAGGCAAGGTCAGTTCTATGTAAGTTTGTTAGGATATCCCAAACATTTGTGAAGGAATATCTTCTACCACTCTGAGGAGCAAAGGGTGTTTTGTTTCTCAGCATGCCACCTTTTTAGAAAAGGAATTTCTTGCGAAGAAATTAGTGGTCATGAGGTAGAACTGAAAGGAGTTCCAGCAAGACAAACTAACAGCTGAGGATTTGGTGAAACCAAAGGATTCAATAGTCCCAACGAACCTCAGCCTCTCCGCGAATCTGATAGGGTTCCTCATCCACTTGAGAGATACTACGGTCTTCTCGGCGACAGTGGGAGCGAGGATTGCATCATGAGATGATGGCCCAACCATGTTCAGGCAGGCCATCACAAGTGAAGACTTTGTGTAATGGCTGGATGCTTTTCGATCAAAGATGGAATCCATGTACACCAACAAAGTATGACTTTGACTGTTGCACCTGAAGGGATAAAACCCATTGAGAGCAAATGGATCTTGAGAAGATTCTTGGTGTAAATAGAAAAGTTGAGACTTTCAAAGTTATGCTTAAGTCCATCAGGATCAATACAAGCATCATGGAGTTGGAATATCTATTTTGATGTGACAGTCAAAGAGTATGACTTCATCAAAAAGGTAGATGAACCTTGTATATACAAGAAGGTAGTAGAGAGTAAGGTTTGTTGGATATATGTATTCCCTAGAGGCCATTATATGATAGTGGATGTATTCATACATGTATATATATTCAGTGTACATTCTTGCTCGACATGATAGTATGCTATCTGGTTCTTCTTTATTTGACATATTGACTTGATCATGCTTTTATTCATTCACACATGTTGATAAAACCTTGAGGATATTTGCTTGACTACTGTGATTATGATGGAGATCATACTAGTGGGACGTCTGTAGTTTATAAGCATATCCTGAAATGTCCCTAGTCGTAGGTGTATCGAGATGGGGCATCGATATACCAGAGTAGACTAGCGTATATGATACTAGACCCATATGATGGGCGTTGGATGTTCCCACATCCATTGATGTTTGACATCGAGATCGTATACGGGTGCTCAGTGGTGACTGGGTACACTGGATGGACACGCCGAGAACTCCTATATGGTATTATATCTATCGTCGGATAGCAGTTCTCAGTTGACACTGGTACATGTTAGTCTGTAGACCCGAGATCGTCATAGAGTCTTGTGTGTTCTCCCACTGTACTTTGATTACCACCTTACCACGGCTCTACTGAGTCGTGCAAACAGGTGGCTTTTGGGTACAGTCTCGAGACACACGAAGACGATGAGCGATAGGAGGGGTTTCGTCTCTCCCAATATTGGGGGTGTTAGTGTATATGCCCTAGAGGCCATTACTGTATCATACTAGTTTGTATATTACTTAATGGAAGCTTGGGATATTCACCTTGTATAAACAATCTTTCTCAATATAGTAGTATGCTACTTGGTTTGTTTCTACTTCAATGTGTACATGTGTTTATTTTAGTATATCACCTATGCACATTAGTGGAGCCCTTAGGATCTTTGCTGGATTACCAGCGTTGTGATGGCAGTCACACTAGTGGGGGCTGGGTAATCTATAAGCACATCCTTATACAGGTCCCTAGTCGCAGGACTATCGAGACAGGGCATCGATACTCCAGAGTAGACTAGCGTATGCGCTTCTCATCCCAGTGTGGGAGATGGTCTGTCCCACAGCCATCAGTACGTCGTACTGGAGATAGTATACGGGTGCTCGTTAGGTTACGAGTACACTGGACAGGACTCGTCGGGAACTGACCGGTTGGTATTATACCTATCGTCAGTTATCAGTTCCCAGGTAACATGAGTACTGTTAGTGTATATGCCTTAGAGGCCATTACTGTATCATACTAGTTTGTATATTACTTAATGGAAGCTTGGGATATTCACCTTGTATATACAATCTTGCTCAAAATAGTAGTATGCTACTTGGTTTGTTTCTACTTCAATGTGTACATGTGTTTATTTTAGTATATCGCCTATACACATTAGTGGAGCTCTTAGGATCTTTGCTTGATTACCAGCGTTGTGATGGCAGTCACACTAGTGGGGCTGGGTAATCTATAAGCACATCCTTATGCAGGTCCCTGGTCGCAGGACTATCGAGACAGGGCATCGATACTCCGGAGTAGACTAGCGTGTGCGCTTCTCATCCCAGTGTGGGAGATGGTCTGTCCCACAGCCATCAGTACGTCGTACTTGAGAGAGTATGCGGGTGCTCGTTGGGTTACGAGTACACTGGACAGGACTCGTCGGGAACTGACTAGTTGGTATTATACCTATTGTCAGTTATCAGTTCCCAGGTGACATGAGTACAGCTTAGTCCGCTGACTTGACACTGTCACTTCGCCTCGAGTGTGTTCTCACTGTACTTTGATTACCACCCTACCACGGCTCAAAGGAGTCGTGCAAACAGGTAGTAGTTGGGTGCAGTCCCGAAGCACTTAGAGGCAGTGACGGTTAGACAGGATTCGTCTCTCCCGGTATTGGGGGTTGACATCGCGCTGTGTCTAGGAGAGCCATTACACGAGTAGTCCCTGGCCAGGGAAAACGAGATATACTGGTAGGCTTCCAGTGTTATCTCAGGGTGTTTTGGGCTTCACTCCGACACGACTTGTACCGCTATTGGGGGACTGACGTTTATCGCCCCCTAGGCCCTCCATGCAATGTATCAGACGAACAGACCGGACTGTGCCGAGATTGTCACATTCAGGCTCAGTAGGAGTTCAGATGGGTTTCGCCTCGTCAGTCTTCTTGTCGGCATCTACCTGGGGACCGTTACGCACAGCTAGTGCCGCTTGCGGTCTGTGGTTAAACCCACTGCCAGCGTAGTGTCGAGTCTTTAGAGTCCCACACAGAAAGCTATTCGCCTTTAGGCAAAAGAGTAGAGGTCGCATGGTTTTGCGGCAGGTCGCATGGTTTTGCGATAGGGTTCGGTCACATCCGTGCACTTGTGCACGTACAATGTCCGGACAGTTGACACTAGCGGGCTTTGGTTTAAGCCAGATCCTAGTGTATGTATTGGGATTGGATTTATCCAGTTTGCATTCGTGTTCCTCGGAATGCGGATTTGGGTGTGTATGCACAGTTGACGGAGAGACAGAGGCGGAGGATTCTCATTAGGGTTGTTGACCGTTGACAATTGACTATTGACTTTTTGCTCAACCCTAATGAGAATATGATATGTGATTAACAATTATATTAATTAGGTATTATGGTGACATGGTTGTTGAGTTGTTGACTTTTTTGACTTGTTGACTTTTGTTGACCTGTTGACTTTGTTGACCGGTTGACTAGGCTTGACTAGTTGACCATCATGATAACCATATCTATCATTTCATGGCAAAGACTTTTGCTTGCTTGCTCTTTTGTGCAAAATGAGTGTATGAAATGATATGGCTATGGTTGCTTAAACCATCACATAATACTTGATTGATATGATGTGTTATGATTGTTTTGGATTATGAGTGCCAAATGAGAAAAGTCTTCTCTCATTCTTTCCTGCTCATTCTCTCTCTTGTTCTTGAGCTCTCATCTCCTTCCTCTTGCTCTCCCTCTCTTGACTCTATGGTTCACTTGTCTCATGAGTTGAGAACCAAGAACCATAGATAAAATCCCATACAAACTCTTCTCTACTCACTCTAGTTCACAAGGTTTGGCAAACCGAGTGAACTAGTTTCTTCAAAGTTCGAAGAAGGAGCCAAAGGTTGAGGCTTTCAGGTGGATCTATCTTCGGCGCAAGGAGACGACGGGGAGAAGCCGATTCGGACGACCATCAAAGCTTGAAGACGAAGGAGTTCGAGAAATAGAAAGGTATAACCCCCTAACCGAGTAGTTAGCAACTCGTAGTTAGGTTGTTAGTTAGATGTTTAACAAAGATCCGGGTTTTAAGTCCATGTTACCGCCTCTAAGAAAATCGTTTTTTTATCAAATTCCGCATGCCCGAAAGTACCGGGAGAGCTAGCATGGACTCACAGTGGTATCAGAGCCTAGTTAAACTCTATCTAACATGTTAGCAAAGTAGCTAGAAGATCGATCAAAGAAAAAGTCGCAAGACGAACCCCGTTTTTTAAACTTTCTGTCGATTTTAAAAGTGCTGGAAAACTTTTTTGAAATACACCAAAAATCGACTCAGGGTTTTCTGAAGAGACTGGAAACATTTTACACCCTAACTCGATCAAACCGCCGCGGAACCGCGGCCAAGTTGACTCGGTCATGGGTTTTCTTTTTTGCAGTTTGCTCATAGGGGTATTTTGGGATTTTTGAAATATGTGTTTTCTTCCTAGATTTTTCATAACGAAAATTTTGTGTTTGGGGCCTGAAAATCCGTATTTTTGATCGAACTTCTAAAAGACTTAAGCTGACGGGTTTTTCTGTGATGTGATATTTGTATTGAACGTCTACTAATCGCTATATGTCGATTAGTGGGGGTTATACAAATCTGTGATCTGTAATGTTATTGGAATGTGTATATGAATTCATTGGATTGTCACGGGTGAATAGCCGGGGGTTGTGAGACGAGAGTTTTCTTTTCTTTCAATTCATGTAAATTTGTAAATTGATGTAATAATTATTTGTATGGCCGCACAACCGGGTCGGGGTTGTAGCCGTCATTGTATAATTTCTTTTTACTGTTTTTGCTCCTTGGATTGACCCATGGAGGGGGTGCACAAACTACCGGGTATGCCGAAGTGCCGAGTGGCCTACTCACGGGGATGAGGGAGGTTGCTTCGTTTCGGGTACTTGGCGGGTAGTTTGCCGCACCCGTAGGGGTCTTGGGTAGGGTATTGGCTATTCACCGCGACCGTGTAATCTGCTTTTCGTTACAGGCTCGTACGAATTGCAGGTTCCTAGTATATCCAATGTGTTCATCTATGATCTGAAATGTCTATCATTGTAATATATCTATATATGATATTATTTAGGCGTTGCTTATGTTTTACAGCCGCGCTAGCCCATCCCCCGCTCTGCCGTTAGTTAAGTAACCTAACGGGTAATGACGGGGCCCCGTGGCGAATGCGAATGGCATAAGCGTACGTCATATTTTGGTTGTTTTCTGCAATGGTAGGATTAAATGATGGAACGCATTAAAAGAACTAATGCAAGAATATCACGCATTAAAAGAACTAATGCAAGAAAATAAACCAAGTAAAAGTCGTTGGAACACTTTCGAAAAACCACTCGGTTCTTTTCAAAACTAACTTTTAAATGCGGAGTTTGAGCCACTCCTTTTAAAAGCTATCTCGTTCCATCGATTATATCAAGTTCACTACGTTCACGGTTTTGCCAAAACCATTCGTAGCCCTCCATCATTTCAGTTAAATATTCGGTAGTATTCAAGCTATGTATTTTGACCTCACGCCAAGGCATAGTGATTGGTAGCTGCCGGATGTTTATCTGTTGCATAGATAGAATGCGTTGGTTTGAGACAGCCGTACTACCATTTTGGCCTACGTCAAGGGTAGGTATGGGTGGATTCAAATTAACCTGGATAATGATGGGAAGAACTTGACATGTGACTTATGACATTTTGACCTCACGCCAAGGTCATAAGAGCATGGGGCAAAAATCCACATCGGGAGTTTCAAAAGAACTGAAACTTGCTAGTGTTGCATACCATTTGGAGTGTGATGATTCTGGTAGGATTCCTTCAGTTTCGTCACGCGATGATATTTGGATCCCGATCCTACTGTGAGTATATGCTACTCCTCGGGAAATTTCTCACTTAACGATCAATGCTATAAACCTAGTAGGTGTCTAGAAAGGTGTTAGCGGGGCTACGCCCCCAGGGAAAAGAGGTTCTTAAATTAAGGAACTTCGCGAAAGTGTTGGAAAACCTCCCTCGAAGTACCGGCACCAGCCTGGCCGAACGGTTAAGCAAGTATTGTACGGTGAGATTGATCCTGACTAATTCTTCATTTTTGGTTTTAAGGAGGGATTCGAGAAACAGTGGGAGCCATCCTGTTTAGACAAACTAAAAACCACTCTAAACTTGCAAGAGCATCATGCTAAGTGTTTCTTCTTCTCTCTCCTAATTGCAGCGACCAATCGAAATGGCTGGACTTAAGTTACTTCTAGATAAAAACATACTGACAGGGCCAAACTACAAAGATTGGCTCAGGAATGTGAAGATGGCAATCACTTACGACAAGCTGGGGTATCTTCTTACCACCAAAGCTCCCCCTGTCCCTGGTCCCACTTCCAGCATCGCGGATAAGGAAATCCGTAAGACTTGGGAGATTGATAGCGCGAAGGCCAAGTGCCTCGTACTTGCCTCGATGGACAACGAACATCAGAGGAGGCACGAGAATATGGACCTTGAATCCATATTTCTCCATACAAAAGAACTGTATGGAGAGCAATCTCGTATCGCAAGATACGAAGCGTCGAAAAAGTTATTTTCGGCAAGGATGGCCGTCGGATCATCAGTAGCAGAACACGTGCTTAAGATGATCGGCTACATTGAGGAGCTCGCGGACCTAGGGACCACATTGGAGAGTGAGCTCTATACAGACTTAGTTCTCCAGTCCCTTCCTTCCACTTACGCCCAGTTTATACTGAACTTCAACTTACAAGAAAAAGAAGTTGAACTTTCAGAGCTCCTCAACATGCTGAGGAACGCAGAGGGCACCCTACAGAAAGGTAAGGAAACATCCACTTTGTTTGTAGGAGGATCATCTTCTTCTAGGTCCAAGGCGAAAGCCAAGGGAAAGAAGAAGAAAGCCCCCGCCAAAACAAGAGGCGGTGTTAGTAAAGTGGATACGAAGGGAAAAGCTAAAGCAACAAAGATAGCGGGGAAGCTTGTGGATAAGGAAGAATGCTTCTATTGTCATAAGAAAGGACACTGGAAGAATGATTGCTGGGCTTGGAAAGCCAGGACACAGGAATTGAAGCAGGTTGCGGCTTCAGCTTCAGGTGTGTATGTTATTGAAAACTGTCTTTCAATAAACTCTACTTCCTGGGTATTGGATACCGGATCAGGATCTCATATCTATAATTCTTTGCAGGTGTTGAGAAACCGTAGGGTTTTGAAGGCAGGTGACATGACCCTCAGAGTTGCGAACGGAGCTAGCATGGATGCTAAATCCATGGGGGACTATCACCTGAGAATGTCAGATGGACATGTTTTGGTTTTGCGTAATTGCTTTTTTGTACCCAACGCAACTTGTAATATTATTTCTGTATCTTTAGTTTCTAAAGAAGGTTATGAATTTGCGTTTGTAAGTAATGTTGTAAACATTCACCTTAATCAATTTTTGATTGGGTCAGGTACATTGAGCAATGGTATATACGTATTAAACCAACCACATATTTTCAATGTCCAGAATACACACAAAAGAAAGTGTCCGGAAATAATTCAGACTTTCTTATGGCATTGTAGACTGGGTCACATCATTGAGAGAAGTTACATACAGAAGGATATTTGAATCTGTTCGAATATCAGTCGTATGCCACTTGTCAATCCTGTCTCAAAGGAAAGATGACAAAGACTCCGTTCACTGGACACGGAGTAAGAGCGAGCGAGCTCTTGGGACTCGTACACAGCGACGTGTGCGGTCCAATGTCTACACATGCGCGAAGCGGTTATTCTTACTTCATTACTTTTACGGATGAATTCTCGAGGTACGGTTATGTCTTCTTAATGAAACATAAGTCCGAAGCCTTTGGAAAATTCCAGGAATATAAGAATGAAGTAGAAAAACAAACTGGCAAAAGTATCAAGATTCTAAGATCGGATCGAGGTGGAGAATACTTAAGTGCCGAGTTCCTGGATTATTTAAAAGAGAACGGAATTCTCTCTCAGCTTACACCTTCATACACTCCGCAACATAACGGTGTATCGGAGAGACGGAACCGAACCCTATTGGATATGGTTCGGTCCATGATGAGTAACACTGAGTTACCGCGATCATTCTGGGGGTATGCGCTAGAATCAGCTGCATACCTTTTGAACCGAGTTCCGACTAAGACTGTGCCTACCACACCATATGTTTAGGGTTCCTAGGCACTCTAGTGAGGTCTCACAAGGCATCAACCATGCCAATTTCAAAAAATCTAGGTGCCGAGAAACCCGACTACGGATCGTTGGCTAGAAATCTAGGCGAAAAAGAAATCTAGTTAACAACTTAACAAAAAGGAAACGGAAATACAACCTTTGTAGATCCGGTGCTCCACCTCCACGGCTCCGCAATGAAGTCCTCTCCGCTGTCCAAATCGAACCATGACTCTCACGGTGGTTTCATCGGAGAAAAGACCGGGCTAGGTCGTCGGCAACGTGCCGAAGATGATCTACGTCGAGGCATCACTAGATCAAGCTCCACCTTCACCAAGCCTTGAAAACTTGTGAAGGAAACACACTCTACTACTTGGCAAGAGGTAGAGGATGAAGAAATAGGAAGTGGGTAGACTTTAGAATTGGATTTCTCACTCTTCTTCATCAATCACCATTGATGAAGTAAGCTTTCTTCAAGTGGTCAAGAAGAAGAAGAAGATGAATAATGTTATGATAAGAATTAAAGAATAGAAAAGAATATCAATTCTTATCATAAGCAAACCATGGTTAGGTGTAGAGAATTAACAAGGGTTAGTGAATGGTTGGGTTAAGACATGAAGACAAAATGGTCACTTTGGTCAAACCTTCATGAAGGTTCATCTTTGAAAGCAACCTTTTTGTTTTCATTTCTCTTTTTCTTTTTGTCAAAACAAAATAAATAAAGGCATAAGTAAATCAAATGAAACCCTAACCATTAACTAACCATGGTTTAATCATACACCTAATCAAGTTAGCATGTATCACCAAACATGATACAATCAAGTGCACAAAAGTATATCAAATATACAACTTGCACAAATCAAGTGAGAAAATCCATTTAAAGTGAACCAATACTAGTTAATGCAAAGTAATATATCAAATATATAATTATACATTAAATCATTAAATCAAAACTTGATTTAACGATCCGGTCATATCGCATATAACCGACTAGTATCCAATGTATCGGCTTATCGAATCAATCCTTGATTCGATAACTAGGTTATATCGCATACAACCATTCGATACATTCATCGCGAGAATAGAATACGGTATCACATACACGTATTATTCTCGGTCCCGCACATATCTCATATGCGCTCCTATTTCGTTTCGCTTGAGCCAGGAAACCTCTGTGTAGGACTCTAAAGACTCGTCAATACGCCGGCAGCAGGTGATGATCATATCAAACACCCACAAGCCGCAAGCGGTCTGCTAAACGTAACGGCCACCCGGGTATTGAGCGATCAGAAGATCGACGAGCAAGCCCGCTCACACTCCAGTGAATCCAGCCAGTAACACTACCGTACAGTCCGGTCTGATCGTCTGATATGTCGCATATCTCACCTAGGGGTGGTAAACGTCAGACCCCAATAGCTCGATAAGTCGTGTCGATATGAGGTCTATAACAATTCGAGAAACTACTGGTAACACTTACCAGTAAATCTTAGCAACCCTGGCCAGGGATTTCCTGTTATAGCCAATCGAACACAGCGCAACATCAACTCCCTATACCGGGAGAGACGAATCCCCTCCTATCGCTCATTGCCTCCATGTGACTCGGGACTGTACCCAAAAACCACCGTTTTGTATGCCCTCTTGGACGTGGTAAGATGGAAATCAAAGCACAGTGGGAACCACACAAGACTCTATGACGATCTCGGGTCAACAGACTACTCTGTACCAGTGTCACCAGAGAACTGCCATCTGACGTAAGGTATAATACCATCTGGGAGTTCTCGGCGAGTCCGTCCAGTGTACCCAGTCTCTACTGAGCACCCGTATATCATCTATGATGTCAAACACCGATGGATATGGGATCATCCATCACCCATCTGTATGGGTCGAGAAGGTACACGCTAGTCTACTCTGGTATATCGATGCCCCGTCTCGATACACCCACGACGAGGGACTTTGAAGGATGTACTTATAGACTACCATGTCCCCACTTGTATGATCCGCATCATAGTCCAGGTAGTCAAGTACACATCCTAAGGGCTTTACCAACATGTAACAGAGAGACAATCAACGTACACGTTAAGGTAAAGATCAACCAGATAGCATACTATCATGTCGAGCAAGAAAGTCCTCCCTATATACGTCCCAGCATCCACTACAATATACATCCAATGTACAGTAATGGCCTCTAGGGCATACATATAACTAACAATCTCCCACTTGCACTAGGGCCATCTGTAGCTGTGGTTGTAGTATCTCATACTCAACCATCCCATAAAAGTCTCTCTCTGGGAATAGGCCTTCGTGAGTGGATCCGCCGTGTTGTCCTCTGAGTCTGCTCTCCTAACCTCCATCAGCCTGGAGATCAACCATCTCCATGATTAGGTGATACTGCCTTAGAATATGTTTGGATCACTGATGGGACGGGGGTTCCTGGCATAAGCCACAACTTCATTGTCACACAATGGTAGGAACTAAGTTCATCTCATGAACTAATATACATCCAAACAGCCTCTTTGGTAGCATCTTAAGCAGCGATGTATCCAGCCTTTATCGTCTAGTATGCCACGGTATCTAGCTTGGAACTCTTCCAACATACCGTCCCTTTACTGAGAGTAAAGACAATGCCTGCGACTGACATTCAGTCGTCTTTATCACCCTGGAACACTTCCAGTGATTCTCCCCAGGATCGATTGATACCATCTCACTACTACTAGTGAGATTCCTAACATCCAATTAGATCTATCTCATAGATCCAAAACTCAGGATTTAGGAGGTATCATTTTGATCCTACATGGAGAATCTTTGTGATAAACGGAGATTGATCGAGCGTAGCATAAGAAACTCCTTTCTTATCAAGAGTATGTCATCCACGTACTCTACGAGGATCACCACCATACTCCGTACTACCTTTTTGTTTATACAAGGTTCATCTACCATTTTGATGATGTCAAACTCTTTGACTAACACATCAAAACAGACGTTCCAACTCCGCGATGCCTGCTTTATCAGATAAAGCATCTTGCTCACGTTTCCGCTGCTCCCACTGTCTACGAGGCCCTTTGGCTGTGTACTTATAGACACACTCTTCTAAAACATCATTTAGAAAAGGAGTCATGGCACCCAACCGCCAGATATCGTAGTCATGGTATGTAGCCGTGACAAGTAGGATCTAGATGGACTTAAGCATAGGTACTGGAAAAGGTTTCATCATTATCCACGCCTGGTCAATGACGAAACCCTTTAACAAGTCTAGCTTTGAAAGTCTCAACTTTTTCATCTACACCAAGTAATCTTCTCAAGATATACTTGCTCCTGATGGGGATTTAACCCTTCAGATATAGCAGCCAAAGTCCATACTTTGCTGGTGTACATGGATTCCATCTCAGATCGCTAAGCATCCAGCCATTCTTACAGAGTCTTACTCCTGATGGCCAGCTCGAAACTAGTTGGGTCATCATCTCATGATGCAATCCTCGCTCCCACTGTCATCGAGAAACCAAAGTATCTCTCAGGTAGGTGAGGAACCCTACTAGATCGGCGGAGAGGCTGAGGTTCGTTGGTTACTATTGAATCTTTCGGTTCTACCAAATCATCAGCTGAAGTTTGTATAGCTGGAACCTTTCCAGTTCTACATAACTGACCTTGCCTCGAGCTTGTCCGGATTTTGCTTTTAGACATAGGCCGGACAACCCTAAATCTTAACTAGCTTAAGACATGGGCTCTTCCCATATCATATCAAATATGAAGTGGTAGGCAACTGATTTGATTTGAACCCTTTTCAATAGGTATGCAGCTTCTCAAGTGCATAACTCCCAAAAGGAAATAGGTAACTCAGTAGTACTCATCATAGAGCACACCGTATCATATAGGGTGTGATTGCTCCGCCCCGATATACCATCGTGCTATGGTGTATACGGAGGAGTAATGCTGAGAGAGAATCTCATTCTCCTTTAGAATAGTCCAGGAATTCCATGCACAAGTATTCTCCTCCCTGATCTCATGATAGGACATAATAATTATACCCGTATTTTGGTTCTCTACTTCTAAATCATATTCTGTGAATATCTCAAAAGGTTCGGACTTAAGTTTCAACAGGAACATATGACTGAATCTTGAGAGATTATCAGAGAATATAATAAAGTATAAAGAATTAGTCCTGGCATGTGTAGACACGAGACCTTACATACATTATCATGTATCAGTCCCAAGAGTTCACTAACTCTTTCTCTGTTTCCAGTAAACGGAGCGATGGTCATCTTATCTTTGTGACATGACTGGCGAGTTTCACAAGATGTAAATTCAAACTAATTTAAATATGCATCTTTATGTAACTCTAGCTGATCGGGTCACATTGATCTGACCTAGTCTACAATACCTCAAGAAGAATTCGTTCATTTTTTAACTCTTCCTCTTGTGTGTGTTCTGTATACTAAGAACTGTAGTTTGATTTAGAACATTAATGTTTTTAGATAACGTGCCTGAACCGATCAACTTTTGATATAGGAAATGTTCAAAACATTATCCAACAATACAAAATTTTATCGTTTCTTTACTAATAAAGAGACCGATATAATTTTGTATATCAGGTTCGGTATCTAATAACATTGGTTCAGAATCAATGTATTGGTAATACAGGGTGACAGTGACCGACAGACTTGGCTGCAACACTTGCCCCGTTTTCTGCCTCATGAAACTTATCACCCGTTCTCAGTTTTTCTACCCTTTTGTAGCCCTATGTAACAGATTACATATCTGGGATCCTGATCCGGTATCATATACCCAGGATGCGGAGGATACTGAGAAACAGTTCTTTGTAATGAACACACCCGAAGATGATGCATCATATGCACTTTCTTCGTTTGGGCGGCACGGGAAATCTGGTATTCCCCAATTACCTGCTCTGTCTTATAACAATTATAAGTTGGAGCGGGACCAACGTTCCCCAGCTCAGTATAACAAGCAGGTTCGGTCAATAATCCGTTTTATTATCTTGATTAAGGCGTGATATGGTCGCTACCTGGAGAGAGAGAGAAGAAAACACTCAGCGTGCGCTCTTGCAAGAATAGATTGGTTATTATTTTATCTAATCAGGATGGCTCCCACAGCTTTTTATCAAATCTTCCTTCAAACCCTAAAAGGAAAGACTAGCCGGGATTAATTACACACTACAAGTTCGCCAATCTTTCAGCCAGGCCAGTGTCGGTACTTTGAGGGAGGTCCCCCGTGCTTTCGCACGAACCTAATTAATGTAAACCTCGTTTTCCCAGATGCGTAACCCCGTTGACACCTTTCTAGACACCTACTTGATCGGCTAATTGTAATGTATAAAACTCTCCCAGGAGTAACTTTTACTCGCAGCGGGTATCGGGATCCAACTATCTCATAGAAGGTATGCAATCTCATTGCAAATTTCAACACTTGAAATTCCCGATGATATTTTGCCCCTAGCGTCCTTTGACCTTGACGCAGGCCAACAAACCATAGTCCGCTAGTCAAGTTCAACCCGTCATTTCCTGATTGAATTAAACTCACCCGCACGACCCTTGACGCAAGCCAACAAAGTCGCACGACTACCCTAATCCAATCTGCATCATATGCATAAGCAGATAAATACTAGTTAGCTACCGCACACTACGCCTTGACGCAGGCCAACAAACGTAGCACGAATACTTAATAGGACTTATCTGAAATGACGGAGGGCTACGACAGGTTTTTCTGAAAACCTATTGCGTAATGAACTCGATATCGTTGTAGAATCAAATGATTTTAAAAATGGAGTGCTTTTGAGGCTTTTCTAGTTTTGCTAAAGGAGTCACTCCCGGTGAAGGGATCGTCGGTCCTTTCCTCGTCGAATGAGGTGTGGGATATATCATATATATCACTGTGCAAAGCAAAAACTCTTAAAACCAATCAAAAGACAAACCGAGGGTGTAGCATCTGCCAGTTATTGCTAAAGGAGTCACTCCCGGTGAAGGGATCTCGGTCCTTTCCTTATCGAATAAGGTGCAGGATATATCATATATACCGCTGTGCAAAGCAAAAACTGTAGCTACCTGTTTTATTTTGAAATTCGATTCTACAACATCTTAGGTTTCTTTTATTTCATTAATCTCATTAATGAAGTCCCATCATTTAAGTACCTAAACATCACAGATAAATACGACGTACACTTATGCCATCCGCATTCGCCTCGATGTCCCCTCGTGCACCGTTAGGTTAGGTAACTAACGGCAGAGCGGGGCAGGGCTAGCGCGGGTGTAAAACATAAGTAACGTCTATATAATATATCATATATACTGTATACTGTATCTATCACAGAACATCACATGATCACATCACAGATATCGCAGCAGAAGAATCATATGAAATATTGGATATACTAGGACGTCCGTGTTTTCAATACGAGCCAGTATAAAACACGGATTCCACGGTCGTGATGAATAGCCAAACCCACACCCCTAGACCCCTACGAGAGCGGCAAGCAACCCTACCAATTCTGGAGTTAGGAGACCCGGACTCGACTCCTTGAGTTGTTCTCCCTCTGGACTCCAGAACCCGGTTACTTGTGCCCTCCTCCTTGGGTCTATCTTAGTGCGGAAAAGTAAATAATATACATCAGGTGACAACTTTCGCAACCTGGAAGCGCCCCAATAAAAGAATATTACATACAAGTTTTTACATGAATGAAAATGAAAAACACTCATCTCACATAAAAACCCCCGGGCTATTCAAACACGACAATCCAATATAACATATCCAGCAACACATAACATCACATGTCATCAACGTAAGTAAATATGCGCATCCCAATTGTCGTTGACATATAGCAACGAAACCGGCGATATCACATATTACACTTACGGTCACAGAAAAGAAAGTGTAAAACTACAACAGTTGGAATCCGCAATCTGCATAGACATCGCATGCCTAATCAAATGAATTACTTAGACATCACATGCCTAACAATTATGAACCCCGCATTTTAGTCTCAAAATCGAAAACTCTTTTCAATATCAAGTCGAGAAATTCAACAAGATTCCCGACATCCTGATCGAATGCTCGTCACAAACTTTAGTAGGCGGCCGCACCCCCGATACCGTCGACGAAGTGCACCAAGGCGGAACACCGCTGCCGCGAGCACCCGAACGGATGCTTTCGGCGACGAGGTTTCCTACAGTCACTTGGTCGGGGCTATGGGGTGTAGCTGTCTATTAAGTTTACCCGGCGAGTATCCGCGTACGCTACGTGATTGCGACGGACTTTTGATCACATCAAAATTCCGTGGCAACCGATCAAGTGAGACTAAACTGCTATGTTTATAACATTCATTCAGTTATCTCATAACTTCTTGTGAATTCCAATTATTGTATCCCATTCCGGATAAATAGAAAATGTCAAACTTTCCGATCGAACAATCGAACACCCAAGTTTTCCCGATACAGATCAACACATGAAACAAGTCTAAAAACATTCAGTTCGTGCCTCAGTACCAACGGTCCAGCCATAGAAGGGTCAAGCCAACGCCTCACATGTGGCACGCCGTACTGCCCCAAACCCGAAGGTTCAAAGGGCAGTTCAAGACGGTCACATAATCGAGTTAAGGTTTGTTGTCTTCTAGAGGGTCCATCGAGTTACTTGCACTACTTAGAACGTCTTTAAACCACGGAAAAATCCAACACTTGGAAATTTCCCGACAGGGGAAAAATTAGGTATTTATATCCGGTCGAACTTTTTAACATATTCTAAAATTTATCCGGAAAACCACACAGACAAAAATTTGATAATCCGGTCGAATCTCCGAATCTCCAATACAACCCAGAAAATACAACTCTGGAAAAATTATTAAAACTTCCCAGGAAAACCATCACAGAAAACTAGGAATTTAGGTGCAAAATTCGATGCACAAAAAGACAAAGTTGCCGCGGAACCGCTGCATGAGCATGCTCATGCCGCGGATCCGCGGCGATCTTAAGGAATTAGACCCTCGAATTTTGCAGTAAACCTTAGATCTTCCTGCTGATTTTTCTGAATATTTTTAATCTGGAAAAAAACACGATTTTGAAAATTGTCCAGAGAGCACGTTTAGGGTTGGGGTTTCAGGTCGTTCGGACTTCAAACTCCGTCTGGACTTCGCCTAAGGCTCTAGCTAGGCTCTGATACCACTGTAGGATTCCTAGGCACTCTAGTGAGGTCTCACAAGGCATCAACCATGCCAATTTCAAAAAATCTAGGTGCCGAGAAACCCGACTACGGATCGTTGGCTAGAAATCTAGGCGAAAAAGAAATCTAGTTAACAACTTAACAAAAAGGAAACGGAAATACAACCTTTGTAGATCCGGTGTTCCACCTCCACGGCTCCGCAATGAAGTCCTCTCCGCTGTCCAAATCGAACCATGACTCTCACGGTGGTTTCATCGGAGAAAAGACCGGGCTAGGTCGTCGACAACGTGCCGAAGATGATCTACGTCGAGGCATCACTAGATCAAGCTCCACCTTCACCAAGCCTTGAAAACTTATGAAGGAAACACACTCTACTACTTGGCAAGAGGTAGAGGATGAAGAAATAGGAAGTGGGTAGACTTTAGAATTGGATTTCTCACTCTTCTTCATCAATCACCATTGATAAGTAAGCTTTCTTCAAGTGGTCAAGAAGAAGAAGAAGATGAATAATGTTATGATAAGAATTAAAGAATAGAAAAGAATATCAATTCTTATCATAAGCAAACCATGGTTAGGTGTAGAGAATTAACAAGGGTTAGTGAATGGTTGGGTTAAGACATGAAGACAAAATGGTCACTTTGGTCAAACCTTCATGAAGGTTCATCTTTGAAAGCAACCTTTTTGTTTTCATTTCTCTTTTTCTTTTTGTCAAAACAAAATAAATAAAGGCATAAGTAAATCAAATGAAACCCTAACCATTAACTAACCATGGTTTAATCATACACCTAATCAAGTTAGCATGTATCACCAAACATGATACAATCAAGTGCACAAAAGTATATCAAATATACAACTTGCACAAATCAAGTGAGAAAATCCATTTAAAGTGAACCAATACTAGTTAATGCAAAGTAATATATCAAATATATAATTATACATTAAATCATTAAATCAACACTTGATTTAACGATCCGGTCATATCGCATATAACCGACTAGTATCCAATGTATCGGCTTATCGAATCAATCCTTGATTCGATAACTAGGTTATATCGCATACAACCATTCGATACATTCATCGCGAGAATAGAATACGGTATCACATACACGTATTATTCTCGGTCCCGCACATATCTCATATGCTCTCCTATTTCGTTTCGCTTGAGCCAGGAAACCTCTGTGTAGGACTCTAAAGACTCGTCAATACGCCGGCAGCAGGTGATGATCATATCAAACACCCACAAGCCGCAAGCGGTCTGCTAAACGTAACGGCCACCCGGGTATTGAGCGATCAGAAGATCGACGAGCAAGCCCGCTCACACTCCAGTGAATCCAGCCAGTAACACTACCGTACAGTCCGGTCTGATCGTCTGATATGTCGCATATCTCACCTAGGGGTGGTAAACGTCAGACCCCAATAGCTTGATAAGTCGTGTCGATATGAGGTCTATAACAATTCGAGAAACTACTGGTAACACTTACCAGTAAATCTTAGCAACCCTGGCCTGGGATTTCCTGTTATAGCCAATCGAACACAGCGCAACATCAACTCCCTATACCGGGAGAGACGAATCCCCTCCTATCGCTCATTGCCACCATGTGACTCGGGACTGTACCCAAAAACCACCGTTTTGCACGCCCTCTTGGACGTGGTAAGATGGAAATCAAAGCACAGTGGGAACCACACAAGACTCTATGACGATCTCGGGTCAACAGACTACTCTGTACCAGTGTCACCAGAGAACTGCCATCTGACGTAAGGTATAATACCATCTGGGAGTTCTCGGCGAGTCCGTCCAGTGTACCCAGTCTCTACTGAGCACCCGTATATCATCTCTGATGTCAAACACCGATGGATATGGGATCATCCATCGCCCATCTGTATGGGTCGAGAAGGTACACGCTAGTCTACTCTGGTATATCGATGCCCCGTCTCGATACACCCACGACTAGGGACTTTGAAGGATGTACTTATGGACTACCATGTCCCCACTTGTATGATCCGCATCATAGTCCAGGTAGTCAAGTACACATCCTAAGGGCTTTACCAACATGTAACAGAGAGACAATCAACGTACACGTTAAGGTAAAGATCAACCAGATAGCATACTATCATGTCGAGCAAGAAAGTCCTCCCTATATACGTCCCAGCATCCACTACAATATACATCCAATGTACAGTAATGGTCTCTAGGGCATACATATAACTAACAATATGAAGTGTGGAGTGGGAAGAAATCCTATCTTCAATAGCTGAAGATCTGGGGATGTCCGGCTTTTGTCAAAAAGCAGCATGCGGACAAGCTCGAGGCACGCTCAGTACTGTGCAAGTTTGTGGGATACCCAAAGAACACCAGGGGGTATCTTTTCTACCACGCAGAGGAAAAAAGTCCTTGTTTCTCGTAATGCCCACTTTCTAGAACACCAGTTCTTAGGAAAGGAAATAAGTAGGAGCGCAGTAGAACTAGAAGAAATTCCAGAACCACAGACTATTACTGAAAGCTTAGTGGAACCAGAGGGTTCAAAAGAACAGGACATTCCTATGCCGCTCCGCAGAAGTAGTAGGCGGTCTCATCCGCCCGAGAGATACTACGGTTTTCTCATAGACGTGGATAGAGAGGATTGCATCATAGATTATGATGAGCCTACTAGCTTCCAGCAAGCCGTTCAGAGCGTCGACTCGGTAAAATGGCTGGATGCAATGCGGACCGAAATGGAGTCCATGTACACCAACAAAATATGGACGTTGGACATTGCTCCAGACAGGGTGAAACCCGTAGGATGCAAGTGGATCTTCAAAAGGAAGATTGGTGTAGATGGACAGGTTGAGACCTATAAAGCTAGACTGGTTGCAAAAGGTTTTCGTCAAAGACCTGGTTTGGACTATGACGAGACCTTTTCTCCAGTAGCTATGCTGAAATCCATTCGGATCCTTCTTGCCATTGCTGCCTTCCACGATTATGAGATCTGGCAGATGGACGTAAAGACCGCTTTTCTAAATGGAAATTTAGAGGAGTGTGTCTATATAGACCAACCAGAGGGTTTCATTCAGAGTGGGAGCAGCGGAAAGGTGTGCAAGTTGCTTAAGTCCATTTACGGACTAAAGCAGGCATCGCGGAGTTGGAACATCTGTTTTGATGAGACGGTCAAGGAATTTGGCTTTATCAAAAATCTAGATGAACCATGCATCTATAGTAGATTTGTAGCGAGAACTGTAGTATTCCTCGTTTTATACGTGGATGACATTCTCTTAATAGGAAATGACATTCCTATGCTACAATCTGTCAAGGGGTTCTTGTCACACAGGTTCTCCATGAAAGACCTGGGTGATGCCTCCTACATCCTGGGGATCCGGATCCATCGTGATAGATCCAAGAGTATTTTAGGACTTTCACAGTCCATGTACATCGACACCATACTGAAAAGATTCAGTATGAAAGATTCCAAGCGCGGTAACCTACCGGCTTGTCACGGGATCACCCTCTCTAAAGAGATGTCTCCCAAGACTGATTTGGAGAGGGATCGCATATCTATTATACCCTACGCTTCTGCGGTAGGCTCTATAATGTATGCGATGTTGTGTACCAGACCGGATGTAGCTTATGAACTGAGTGTGGTAAGCCGGTATCAGTCAAACACTGGGGAGAAACACTGGATAGCGGTAAAGAACATTCTCAAGTACCTGAGAAGGACTAAGGAGATGTTCTTGGTGTATGGCGGAAAAGACCTCCAGATCGAGGCCTTTGCTGACTCCAGCTTCCAGAGTGACAAGGATGATTCCAAGTCCATGTCGGGTTTTGTCTTTACCCTCAATGGAGGGGCGGTGTGTTGGAAGAGTTCCAAATAGGAAACCGTTGCAGACTCGACGATGGAAGTGGAATACATCGCTGCATCTGATGCCGCAAAAGAAGCTGTCTGGATAAGGAAGTTCTTGAAAGAACTTCAGGTGGTTCCATCCATTGTTGATCCAATACCTCTGTATTGCGACAACAACGGGGCTATAGCTTTAGCGAAGGAACCCAGGTCCCATCAGAGATCCAGACACATCTTGAGGCGGTATCACCTGATCAGGGAGATCGTAGATCGCCAGGAGATCGAGGTTCAGAGAGTCGCCTCAGAAGATAACACTGTAGATCCATTCACCAAGGCCTTACCTCGGACTCAGTTCGAGCGGCTGATCGAGATGATAGGTCTTCGATACGCCAGCACATGGCCTTAGTGCAAGTGGGAGATTGTTAGTGTATATGCCCTAGAGGCCATTACTGTATCATACTAGTTTGTATATTACTTAATGGAAGCTTGGGATATTCACCTTGTATATACAATCTTGCTCAAAATAGTAGTATGCTACTTGGTTTGTTTCTACTTCAATGTGTACATGTGTTTATTTTAGTATATTGCCTATACACATTAGTGGAGCTCTTAGGATCTTTGCTTGATTACCAGCGTTGTGATGGCAGTCACACTAGTGGGGCTGGGTAATCTATAAGCACATCCTTATGCAGGTCCCTGGTCGCAGGACTATCGAGACAGGGCATCGATACTCCGGAGTAGACTAGCGTGTGCGCTTCTCATCCCAGTGTGGGAGATGGTCTGTCCCACAGCCATCAGTACGTCGTACTTGAGAGAGTATGCGGGTGCTCGTTGGGTTACGAGTACACTGGACAGGACTCGTCGGGAACTGACTAGTTGGTATTATACCTGTTGTCAGTTATCAGTTCCCAGGTGACATGAGTACAGCTTAGTCCGTTGACTTGACATTGTCACTTCGCCTCGAGTGTGTTCCCACTGTACTTTGATTACTACCCTACCACGGCTCAAAGGAGTCGTGCAAACAGGTGGTAGTTGGGTGCAGTCCCGAAGCACTTGGAGGCAGTGACGGTTAGACATGATTCGTCTCTCCCGGTATTGGGGGTTGACATCACGCTGTGTCTAGGAGAGCCATTACACGAGTAGTCCCTGGCCAGGGCAAACGAGATATACTGGTAGGCTTCCAGTGTTATCTCAGGGTGTTTTAGGCTTCACTCCGACACGACTTGTACCGCTATTGGGGGACTGACGTTTACCGCCCCTAAGCCCTCCATGCGATGTATCAGACGAACAGACCGGACTGTACCGAGATTGTCACATTCAGGCTCAGTAGGAGTTCAGATGGGTTTCGCCTCGTCAGTCTTCTTGTCGGCATCTACCTGGGGACCGTTACGCACAGCTAGTACCGCTTGCGGTCTGTGGTTAAACCTACTGCCAGCGTAGTGTCGAGTCTTTAGAGTCCCACACATAAAGCTATTCGCCTTTAGGAAAAAGAGTAGAGGTCGCATGGTTTTGCGGTAGGTCGCATGGTTTTGCGATAGGGTTCGGTCACATCCGTGCACTTGTGCACGTACAGTGTCCGGACAGTTGACACTAGCGGGCTTTGGTTTAAGCCAGATCCTAGTGTATGTATTGGGATTGGATTTATCCAGTTTGCATTCGTGTTCCTCGGAACGCGGATGCGGGTGTGTATGCACAGTTGACGGAGAGACAGAGGCGGAGGATTCTCATTAGGGTTATTGACCGTTGACAGTTGACTATTGACTTTTTGCTCAACCCTAATGAGAATATGATATGTGATTAACAATTATATTGATTAGGTATTATGGTGACATGGTTGTTGAGTTGTTGATTTTGTTGACTTGTTGACTTTGTTGACCGGTTGACTAGGCTTGACTAGTTGACCATCATGATAACCATAGCTATCATTTCATGGCAAAGACTTTTGCTTGCTTGCTCTTTTGTGCAAAATGAGGGCATGAAATGATATGGCTATGGTTGCTTAAACCATCACATAATACTTGATTGATATGATGTGTTATGATTGTTTTGGATTATGAGAGCCAAATGAGAAAAGTCTTCTCTCATTCTTTCATGCTCATTCTCTCTCTTGTTCTTGAGCTCTCATCTCCTTCCTCTTGCTCTCCCTCTCTTGACTCTATGGTTCACTTGTCTCATGAGTTGAGAACCAAGAACCATAGATAAAATCCCATACAAACTCTTCTCTACTCACTCTAGTTCACAAGGTTTGGCAAACCGAGTGAACTAGTTTCTTAAAAGTTCGAAGAAGGAGCCAAAGGTTGAGGCTTTCAGGTGGATCTATCTTCGGCGCAAGGAGACGGCGAGGAGAAGCCGATTCGGACGACCATCAAAGCTTGAAGACGAAGGAGTTCGAGAAATAGAAAGGTATAACCCCTTAACCGAGTAGTTAGCAACTCGTAGTTAGGTTGTTAGTTAGATGTTTAACAAAGATCCGGGTTTTAAGTCCATGTTACCACCTCTAAGAAAATCGTTTTTTTATCAAATTCCGCATGCCCGAAAGTACCGGGAGAGGTAGCATGTACTCACAAGTACAGCTTAGTCCGCTGACTTGACACTGTAACTTCGCCTCGAGTGTGTTCCCACTGTACTTTGATTACTACTTTACCACGGCTCAAAGGAGTCGTGCAAACAGGTAGTAGTTGGGTACAGTCCCGAAGCACTTGGAGGTAGTGACGGTTAGACAGGATTCGTCTCTCCCGGTATTGGGGGTTGACATCGCGCTGTGTCTAGGAGAACCATTACATGAGTAGTCCCTGGCCAGGGCAATCGAGATATACTGGTAGGCTTCCAATGTTATCTCAGGGTGTTTTGGGCTTCACTCCGTCACGACTTGTACCGCTATTAGGAGACTGACGTTTACCGCCCCCCTAGGCCCACCATGCGATGTATCAGACGAACAGACCGGACTGTACGGAGACTGTTACATTCAGGCTCAGTAGGAGTTCAGATGGGTTTCACCTCGCCAGGCTTCTTGTCGGCATCTACCTGGGGACCGTTACGCATAGCTAGTGCCGCTTGCGGTCTGTGGTTAAACCCACTGCCAGCGTAGTGTCGAGTCTTTAGAGTCCCACACGGAAAGCTATTCGCCTTTAGGCAAAAGAGTAGAGGTCGCATGGTTTTGCGACAGGTCGCATGGTTTTGCGACAGGGTTCGGTCACATCCGTGCACTTGTGCACGTACAGTGTCCGGACAGTTAACACTAGCGGGCTTTGGTTTAAGCCAGATCCTAGTGTACGTTTTAGGATTGGTTTTATCCAGTATGTATTCGTGTTCCTCGGAACGCGGATGCGGGTGTGTATGCACAGTTGACGGAGAGACAGAGGCAGAGGATTCTCATTAGGGTTGTTGACCGTTGACCGTTGACTATTGACTTTTTGCTCAACCCTAATGAGAATATGATATATGATTAACAATAATATTAATTAAGTATTGTGGTGACATGGTTGTTGAGGGGTGACTTTGTTGACTTGTTGACTTTGTTGACCGGTTGACTAGGTTGGACTAGTTGACCATCATGATGACAATGGCTATCATTTCATGGCAAAGACTTTTCACTTGCTTGTTCTCTTATGCAATATGAGTGCATGAAATGATATAGCCATTTTGACTTAAACCATTTACACAATACTTGATTACTATTTTTGTGATGATGGCTTTGGATTATGAGAACCAAGAGAAAAAAAGTCTTTCTCAATCTATCATTTTTTCATTCTCTCTCTTGTTCTTGAGCTCTCATCTTCATCCTCTTGCTCTCCCTCTCTTTAGTCTATGGTTCACTTGTCTCATGTGTTGAGAACCAAGAACCATAGAGAAAATCCCAAAACACTCTTCTCTACTCTCTCTAGTTCATAAGGTTTAGCAAACCAAGTGAACTAGTTTCTTCAAGGACCGAAGAAGAAGCCAAAGGTAGAAGCTTTCAGGTGGATCGATCTTCGGCGCAAGGAGACGACGGGGTGAAGCCGATCCGGACAACCATCGAGGCTCGAAGACGAAGGAGTTCAAGAAAGAAAGGTATAACCCCCTAACCGAGTAGTTAACAACTCCTAGTTAGGTTGTTAGTTAGATGTTTAACAAAGATCCGGTTTTGAGTCCATGTTACCACCTCTAGAAAATTGTTTTTCGTCAAATTCCGCATGCCCGAAAGTACCGGGAGAGGTAGCATGGACTTACAGTGGTATCAAAGACTAGTTAAACTCTATCTAACATGTTTGCAAAGTGATTAGAAATTCGATCGGAGAAAAAGTCGCGAAATACACCCGGATTTTAAACTTGCTGTCGATTTTCAAAGTGCTGTAAAAGTAATAAATCATGCTTTAAAAATCGACTCAGGGTTTTTATAGTCTACTGTAGAAAGATGGTCCAGAGATCTCACCAAACCACCGCGGAAACGCGGCAATAGCTTGCTATTGCCGCGGTTCCGCGGCCGATTGAGCTCCTCTCTGGATCGTCTTCACTGCAGTTTGTTCTATGGGGTATTTTGGGAATTTTGGAATATGTATTTTCTGCCCAGATTTTTCCAGAACGAAAATTTTGTGTTTGGGGCCTAAAAATACGTATTTTTGATCGAACTTCTAAAAGACTTAAGCTGACGGGTTTTTCTGTGATGTGATATTTGTATTGAACATCTGCTAATCGCTATATGTCGATTAGTGGGGGTTATACAAATCTGTGATCTGTAATGTTGTTGGATTGTGTATATGAATTCATTGGATTGTCGCGGGTGAATAGCCGGGGGTTGTGAGACGAGAGTTTTCTTTTCTTTCAATTCATGTAAATTTGTAAATTGATGTAATAATTATTTGTATGGCCGCACAACCGGGTCGGGGTTGTAGCCATCATTATATAATTTCTTTTTACTGTTTTTGCTCCTAGGATAGACCTATGGAGGGGGTGCACAAACTACCGGGTATGCTGAAGTGCCGAGTGGCCTACTCACGGAGATGAGGGAGGTTGCTTCGCTTCGGGTACTTGGCGGGTAGTTTGCCGCACCCGTAGGGGTCTTGGGTGGGGTTTTGGCTATTCACCGCGACCGTGTAATCTGCTTTTCGTTACAGGCTCGTACGAATTGCGGGTTCCTAGTATATACAATGTGTTCATCTGTGATCTGAAATGGCTATCATTGCAATATATCTATATATGATATTATTTAGGCGTTGCTTATGTTTTACAGCCGCGCTAGCTCAGCCCCCGCTCTGTCGTTAGTTAAGTAACCTAACGGTTAATGACGGGGCCCCGTGGCGAATGCTAATGGCATAAGCGTACGTAATATTTTGGTTGTTTTCTGCAATGGTAGGATTAAATGATGGGACGCATTAAAAGAACTAATGCAAGAATATCACGCATTAAAAGAACTAATGCAAGAAAATAAACCAAGTAAAAGTCGTTGGAACACTTTCGAAAAACCACTCGGTTCTTTTCAAAACTAACTTTTAAATGCGGAGCTTGAGCCACTCCTTTTAAAAGCTATCTCGTTCCATCGATTATATCAAGTTCTCTACGTTCACGGTTTCGCCAAAACCATTCGTAGCCCTCCGTCGTTTCACATGAATAGTCAATAGTATTCAAGCTATGTTTGTTGGCCAAAGTCAAGGCATAGTGATTGGTAGCTATTGGGTATTCATGTGCAGCATAAATAGATGCGTTGGTTTGGAACAGTCGTACTGCCTTGTTGGCCAAAGTCAAGGGTAGGTACGGGTGGATTCAAATTAACCTGGAGAACGACAGGTAGAACTTGACATGTGACTTATGATTTGTTGGCCAAAGTCAAGGTCATAAGAGCATGGGGCAAAAATCCACATCGGGAGTTTCAAAAGAACTGAAACTTGTTAGTGTTGCATACCATTTGGAGTGTGATGATTCTGGTAGGATTCCTTCAGTTTCGTCACGCGATGATATTTGGATCCCGATCCTACTGTAAGTATATGCTACTCCTCGGGAAATTTCTCACTTAACGATCAATGCTATAAACCTTGTAGGTGTCTAGAAAGGTGTTAGCGGGGCTACGCCCCCAGGGAAAAGAGGTTCTTAAATTAAGGAAATTCGCGAAAGCGTTGGAAAACCTCCCTCGAAGTACCGACACCAGCCTGGCCGAACGGTTAAGCAAGTATTGTACGGTGAGATTGATCCTGACTAATTCTTCCTTTTTGGTTTGAGGAGGGATTCGAGAAACAGTGGGAGCCATCCTGTTTAGACAAACTAAAAACCACTCTAAACTTGCAAGAGCATCATGCTGAGTGTTTCCTCTTCTCTCTCCTAATTGCAGCGACCAATCGACATGACTGGACTTAAGTTACTTCTAGATAAAAACATACTGACAGGGCCAAACTACAAAGATTGGCTCAGGAATATCAAAATGGCAATCACTTACGACAAGCTGGGGTATCTTCATACCACCAAAGTCCCCCTGTCCAGGTCCCACCTTCAGCGTCGCGGATAAGGAAATCTGTAAGACTTGGGAGATTGATAGCGCGAAGGCCAAGTGCCTCGTACTTTCCTCTATGGACAACGAACATCAGAGGAGGCACGAGAATATGGACCTCGAATCCATATTTCTCCATACAAAAGAACTGTATGGAGAGCAATCTCGTATCGCAAGATACGAAGTGTCGAAGAAGTTATTTTCGATAAGGTTGGCCATCGGATCATCGGTAGCGGAACACGTGCTTAAGATGATTGGCTTCATTGAGGAGCTCGCGGAACTTGGGACCACGTTAGAGAACGAGCTTTATACGGACTTGATTCTCCAGTCCCTTCCTTCCACTTATGCCTAGTTTATCCTGAACTTCAACTTACAAGAAAAAGAAGTTGAACTTTCAGAACTCCTCAACATGCTGAGGAGTGCAGAGGGCACCCTACAGAAAGGTAGGGAAACATCCACTTTGTTTGTAGAAGGATCATCTTCTTCTAAGTCCAAGGAGAAAGCCAAGGAAAAGAAGAGGAAAGCCCCCGCCAAACTAAGGGGCGGTGTTAGTAAAGTGGATACGAAGGGAAAAGCAAAAGCAAAAGCAAAAGCAACAAAGAAAGCGGGGAAGCTTGTGGATAAAGAAGAATGCTTCTATTGTCATAAGAAAGGACACTGGAAGAATGATTGCAGGGCTTTGTAAGTCAGGACACAGGAATTGAAGCAGGTTGCGGCTTCAGCTTCAGGTGTGTATTGAAGGGTTAGCCTAGCACCTCGTCAAGGGTTTGGTAGCATCACATATGCCATAATCAAAATTTTAGAGGTGCTAAGTTAACTCGACAAGAATCGAAACTAGAAGTTTAGGGATTCATACAACTAAGCATCACATGCAAATGTAAAACTATCACTAAGAGTAGAGATTACAACTTTGTAGATCTCCCTCGGTGACTCCTTGGCACTATGAGAGTTTGGAACGGATCGATGGAAGCCTTCCTTGTCCACGATGATCCACCCGAATTCCCTTTGCCCAAAGCTCCTTGCCTTACTTGTTTTGCAAACGAAGTAGAGCAAACACCCTACGCAAATCGGCTAGATGTGTGTAGTATGATAATGTGGTTTATATTCAACAATTGAAACCCTTTCTTTTATCAACTTCACTCAAGAGAAAAATCAAGAGAGGAAGAAGAAGATAATGGTGGCTAAGCTTGAGCTTTCTATCATATCACATATGACAACTTGTTTTCTTCACACCAATTTTTTTCATGCTTGCTTCATATCACATATGAAGCCTTATATAGTGATGAGAAGGAATAATCATCATTATTCCATTACCACTATAATTATGGGTGGAAATTCTTTTCATAATGAATTAAGCATGGGTGGAAATTCTTTTCATTAAGTTAAATAAAGCTTACCCACTAAAGAATAAAGGAGCATGAGTGGGTTTTCTTTACATTAACTTAAAATGATAAATATAAATAAAAGCTTCAATATAAGTCTTGCATTGCCACCATTCTTGTATCATCAACCATGATACTATGTATGTATGTATGTGTCCATGCACATCATCATGTGCATACATGCATGCATACAAAAGGATTTAATTAAAAAATTAATCTAAATGTAATTTGTTAAATCAACACCTGATTTAGCAAACCGGTCATATCACATACGATCCGACAAATAGAAAATGCCTGATTAATATACGTTATCACATAACCGTATTTAATCGGGTCCCGCGCATATCTCATATGCACACCATATCTTTTTGCCTGAGCCAGGAAACTTCATTGTGGGACTCTAAGACTCGTCAATACGCCGGTAGTAAATGATGATCATATCAAACATCTTCAAGCCGCAAGAGGTCGGCTAAACGTAACGGCCACCCGGGTATTGAAACGATCAGAAGAAAACCAACGAAGCTGTAAAAACTCCCGTCGAGCCAACTGGCAACACTTACCGTACAGTCCGGTCTCTTCGTCAGATATGCTGCATATCGAGTCCAGGGATGGAATCGTCGACCCCAGTAACTCAATAAGTCATGCTGGTGTATGGCTCATAACAGATTGAGAAACTACTGATAACTCTTATTAGTAAATCTCAGCAGCCCTGGCTAGGGACTTCATGTTATAGCCAATCGAGCATAGCACAACATCAACCCCCAATACCGGGAGAGACGAAACCCCTCCTATCGCTCATTGCCTCCATGTGCCTCGAGACTGTACCCAAAGACCACCTGTTTGCACAACTCAGTAGAGCCGTGGTAGGGTGGAGATCAAAGTATAGTAGGAGGACACACAAGACTCTATGACGATCTCGGGTCTACAGACTAACCTGTACTAGTGTTCCTTGAGAACTGCTATCCGACGATAGATATAATACCACATAGGAGTTCTCGGCGAGTCCGTTCAGTGTACCCAGTCTCCACTGAGCACCCGCATACAATCTTTGGTGTCTCCTCACCAGATGGATATGGGATCATCCATCGCCCATCATATGGGACAAGAATGGTATACGCTAGTCTACTCTGGAATATCGATGCCCTGTCTCGATACACCCTCGACTAGGAACAGTTCAAGGATATGCATATAGACTACATGTGCCCCACTAGTATGATCCGCATCATAATCACAGTAGTCAAGCAAATATCCTTTGGGCTTTATCAACATGTTTAAATGATTAAATCTACATGTCCAGATAAAGTAAACCAGATAGCGTACTATCATGTTGAGCAAGAAAGTCATCTATTCCCATAGATAATATGTCCAAGTTTCTACTATCCATATAATGGCCTTTAGGGTATACAAATTACTAACAATCTCCCACTTGCACTAAGGCCAGTTATTGGCGTATCTCATACCCAACATTTCAAACAGTCGCTCATGCTGCGGCTGTGGAAGTGCCTTGGTGAATGGATCCGCTGTGTTATCCTTTGTATCTACTCTCCGAATCTCGATCTCCTGGCGATCTACTATCTCCCGAATCAGATGATATCGCCTTAGGATGTGTCTGGAGTTCTGATGGGACCTTGGTTCTTTGGCTAAAGCTATAGCTCCATTATTATCACAATACAATGGTATTGGATCAACAATGGTTGGAACTACTCCTAGTTCCGCAATGAACTTCTTCATCCAGACGGCTTCCTTAGCAGCATCACTTGCAGCAATATACTCTGCTTCCATCGTGGAGTCTGCAACGGTGTCCTGTTTGGAACTCTTTCAACTAACCGCTCCTCCATTTAGGGTAAATACAAACCCTGAGATTGATTTGCTGTCATCCTTGTCACTTTGGAAGCTGGAACCGGTAAAGGCCTCCATCTGGAGATCCCCATTACCATACACCAAGAACAATTCTTTAGTCCTTCGCAAGTACTTAAGAATGTTCTTCAATGCTATCCAATGTTTCTCCCCTGTGTTGGATTGATACCTGCTTACTACAGCCAGTGCATAAACCACATCAGGGCGAGTACACAACATCGCATACATTATAGATCCTACAGCTGAAGCGTAGGGTATAACGCTCATGCGAGCTCTCTCTTCATCAGTCTTCGGACAAAAGTCCTTGGAGAGAGTGATTCCATGACTAGCAGGCAAGGCACCACGCTTGGAATCTTCCATACTAAACCTCTTTAGAATGGTGTCTATGTACTTTGATTGGGACAGTCCCAATAACCTCTTGGATCTATCTCTATAGATCCTAATGCCCAAAATGCGCGAGGCATCACCCAGGTCCTTCATGGAGAACCTTTGTGATAAGAATAGTTTGACCGATTGTAGCATAGGAACATCATTTCCTATCAGGAGAATGTCGTCTACGTACAATACGAGGAATGTGACAGTACTCCCTACAATCTTCTTATAAATACATGGTTCATCTTCATTTCTGACAAAATCAAACTCTTTGATTGTATCATCAAAGCAGATGTTCCAGCTCCTTGAGGCCTGCTTTAATCCATAAATGGATTTAAGAAATCTACATGCTTTCCCGCTGCTCCCACTATCAATGAAGCCCTCTGGCTGATCCATAAAAACGCATTCTTCTAAATCACCATGTAGAAATACAGTTTTCACGTCCATCTGCCATATTTCATAATCATAGTGAGCAGCAATAGCAAGTATGATCCTAATGGATTTAAGCATTGCTACCGGAGAGAAAGTTTCATCATAGTCCAAGCCTGGTCTTTGACGAAAACCTTTCGCTACAAGCCTTGCTTTATAAGTCTCCACCTGTCCATCTACACCAATCTTTCTCTTAAAGATCCATTTGCACCCAACGGGTTTTATCCCATGAGGCGCAACGTCCAAAGTCCATACTTTGTTGGTGTACATTGACTCCATTTCGGATCTCATTGCTTCCAGCCATTTCACTAAGTCACCACTCGTGATAGCTTGCTGAAAACTACTAGGGTCATCATCATCCATGATGCAATCTTCTCCATCACCATCTATGAGAAACCCATAGTATCTCTCTGGTGGGCGAGAAGTTCTACTAGACCTCCTGAGCGGCTGAGGTTCTTGAAGTTCCACTGCAACATCAGTTTTAACCAATTCCTCTTGAGTAATTTGTGTCTCTAGAACCTCTTCTAGTTCTACCACATTGCTATTAGTACTTTCCGTAAAGATCTCATTTTCCAAAAATGTGGCATGCTGAGCAACAAACACCTTTTGTTCCTCTTTGTGGTAGAATAGATATCCATACGAATGTTTTGGATACCACACAAACTTACACATGACCGATCGTGTCTCGAGTTTGTCTGGATTCTGCTTTTTAACAAAATCCAGACAACCCCAAATCCTAAACCTTTTAAGAGATGGTCTCTTTCCATTCCATATCTCATATGGAGTGGTAGACACGGTTTTGGTTGGAACCCTGTTCAATAGATACATTGCTGTCTCCAATGCATGTCACCAAAAGGAAAGCGGTAACTCAGCGTCACACATCATGGATCGTACCATATCCAATAGGGTACGATTCCTCCGTTCTGACACACCATTGTGCTGTGGTGTGTAAGGAGGAGTGAGCTGAGAGAGAATCCCATTCTCTTTTAAGAAGTCTAGAAACTCTGTACTTAAATATTCTCCACCTCGATCCGATCGAAGTTTCTTGATGCTCAAGCCTGTTTGCTTCTCTACTTCAAGTTTATACTCCTTGAATTTCTCAAAGGCTTTGGATTTGTGCTTTATCAAAAACACGTGTCTGAATCTTGAGAAATCATCAGTAAAAGTGATGAAGTATGAAAAACCACCTCTTGCATATGTAGACATTGGTCCGCATACATCACTATGTATGAGGCTTAAGAGTTCACCAGCTCTCTCTCCGTGTCCACTAAACGGAGTTTTGGTTATTTTACATTTGATACAAGACTGGTAAGTCACATAAGATTTATATTCAAACGGATTTAAATATCCATCTTTATGTAGCTTGTTTAGTCTTGTTTCATTAATATGACCAAGTCTACAATGCCAAAGAAAAGCTTCATTTATATCTGAAAACTTTTTTTTACTAGTATGTTGTATATTGAAAATTGTGTGTTGGTTCAGGACGTAAATACCGTTAATTAGTGTACCATACCCAATCAACTCTTGATTCAGGTTAATGTTCATAACATTATTTTGCAATATAAATTGATATCCTTCATTGTCCAACAAAGAAACGAATATTATGTTACACAGCATACTTGGTACTAAATAACACGGGTTCAAAACCAAAATACTTCCTGAAGGCAACCCTAGATGATACTCTCCCACGGATACAACATGTATATTGGAACCATTTCCAACCCGTAGAGTATGATCTCCTATCTTTAAAACTCTACTATTTCTCAATCCCTGCATACAATTGCAGATGTGAGAACCAGAACCGATATCCAATACCCAGGATGTAGAGTTTAAAGAAAAACAGTTTTCAGTTACAAACACACCTGAAGTGGAAGCATCAGCATGCTTCTTCTTCTTGAGATCAGCAAGATATTCAGCACAGTTGCGTTTCCAATGCCCTGACTTTTTACAGTAAAAACATTCTCCTTTCCTGCTTCCCACAGCCCCGGCTTTGTCTTTCCCCTTTGCCTTTCTAACTCCTCCTTTCTGTGTGATAGACTTCTTCTTCTTCTTTCCCTTGGCCTTAGCTTTTGGGAATGAAGAGGAAGATGGCCCAACAAGCAGAGCGAGAGTCCTTGCCGTTTTCAACGTGTTCTTTGCACTTCTCAACATATTGAGAAGTTCAGGCAATGATTTCTCCAAATCATTCATATTGAAATTTACTATGAACGGAGCAAAGGCGGGGGGGGGGGGGGGAGAGACTGTAGAACAATATCCGTATATTGCTCATTATCCATAGTCCATCCCAGTTCCTCAAGTTCTTCAATAAGACCAATCATTTTCAAATCATGGTCTCCAACTGATGCACCAGGGGCCATTCGCATATGAAACAGCTTTCTAGATGCCTCGTATCTCAAAGTACGAGATTGCTCTTCATACAACTCCTTTGTGTGAAGAAAGATGGATTGCACATCCATATTCTCATGTTGCTTCTGATGGACATTGTCCATAGAAGCGAGCACGAGGCACTTGGCCGTGTTGCAGTCATTTTCCCAAGTTTTTCGGATCTCCCTATCCGAGACAGATGATTCAGGTCCTGGGACGGGTGGGGCTTCGGTATTGAGGACATATGATACTTTATCATATGAAAGTGCAATGTTTAAGTTTCTCAACCATTCTTTATAATTTGGTCCTGTCAGTTTATTTTTCTCAAGTAGAAGCTTAAGTCCTGACATCTGTAACTGCCATTCGGAGAGAGAAAAGAATACACTTAGCGAAATACTCTTGCAAAGAATTAGATTGGTTATTATTTTATCTAATCGATGTCTCCCACTGCTTTTATCAAATTTTCTTTCAAAACCTGAAAAGAAAACTAGCCAGGAATAATTACATTCTACAGTTTCGCTAACCGGTCAGTCTATCTAGACACCCACTGGATTAGCTAATTGTAAAGTGCAAAACTCTCCTGGAAGTAACACTTACTCACAGTGAGATCGAGATCCAACTATCATATAGATGGTATGCAATCTCATTGCAAATTTCAACTCTTGAAATTCCCGATATGGTTTTTACCCCTAGTCACTTATGACCTTGGCTATGGTCAACATATCATAAGTACTAGTCAAATTCTACCCGTTATTTCATGATTAACTAGACCCACCCATATGACCCTTGACTATGATCAACATAATCACATGAATGTCCTAACTAATCGCATCATATGCTTTGTAGGAAGACATCACTTAGCTACCGTATACTACGCCTTGACTATAATCAACATACGTAACACGAATACTAAGTACTCTGCTTCCTAAAATGACGGAGGGTTGCGGATGGTTTTTAAGAAAACCTTTAACGCTTTGAACTTGATCTCGTTGCAGAATCAAAACAGTTAAGAAAAGGAGTGTGTAACGTTTTGAAAATCGTTTCGGTGAAATTTCGAAAAAATCGGTAAAATAAGGGGGTTTTCTGTAAAAAGTCAAAATACAAATATCTTATTATAAAATTTAAATATACATATTCTAGCTATGTAATTGCTATTATTTGGTGTTTATTGAGCCGCTGGTGAAATTTCAAATTTTCTGGAAAAAATATTATTTTAATATTATTTTAAGCCGTCACTAATACATTTAATTAGGGAAAATTACAAATTGGAATGAGTTGAAACAAATTTTGTGCATCATAACACATTAAACAAAATTTTATCATATGGTTTTTGAAATGAAATGGTTTGCCAAAACGGTTTAGAAAATATCGAAGAAAAAGGCTTTTTTCGGTGAAATTAGTGTAAATAGATATTGGGGTATAACATTTATCATTTTCCCTCACCCCACACACACACCCACACTCACACACACCCATTTTCCTCCCCATTTTCAGCAGCCCCACTCCAAAGTTTTCCCCCATTTCTTTTGATAAAAGAAAAGAAAACATAAAGAAAAGTATAAGAAAAGAGGTATGGGTTGTGTTGACTTTGGACCTTTTTGACTTGGAAAGACTTTCCTCACCTCACTCTCTCTCCAATCACCACTAGTGGCCGACCCCTCCCAATTCCTGCACACAACAGCCCCTCCTCTTTTCTCATCACATTTCTCTTCAAAAAACTCATCAAAATTGCCTCACAAATCAACACAAAACCTCACAAATCCCAAATCCATTCCCTACCCATTTTTCCTTAGCCCTTATAGCATAGATCTTGGTGCAAAGATCTCAATTTGGAGGTCAAGTTCCATATTTGATATCATGGTTTGTGAAGGTATAACTCTAACCCTTGTGCTTAATTTGATGTTAAATACTTTAAATCAACTTAATTAGGTGTTTAATTTAGGTTTTAAATTGCAAGTTTAAATTCAAGAGAAGGGTTTGAATTAAAGTTATGGTTGTGATAATTTGTTCATGGTAGTGTGATGTATTTTAGCATCTTAAGTTATGCAAAATCAAATCTTGTAGCTAATTTGCATATTGTTATATTTAATTTGCCCAAATTGTGATAATTATGCTAATTTGCTAACTAGGTTTTAGAAATTTTATTAAAATGTGGGATTAAAATCTAGTTAGGGTTTTTAGCACATCATTAAGGTTTCCATGAGTGGTTTAACCATTTAAAATATGCAAAGCCAAGCTAAATTGTTAAATTGTGAAATTTTGCGTTAAAAAGTTTTAAATTGGATATTTTTGCAAAACTAGAATTTTGGAATTTATACAAGTTGATGAGAATAAATTATTGATATGGTTTCTATAACTTGGTTATGATAATTGGTGGATATTGTGGCCATTAGTTTCGTTTAAACATCGAGTTTTAAAGTGAAACGGCTAATTGATGCTTACTAGGTTTCTTGTAATAAATCGATTTAATCAATTTATTGGTTTTGATGAATTGCATCGTATTTTATATATTTTTAGTGAATTGTAAAACCATGATTTGGTACGTTTGGTGTTTTTCTCGATCAATCGGCGTTTGTACGCCGATGTCGAGGGTTTTTGGGTTGATTTGTGAAAGCAAACCATAGGTTTTGACCTATGTGAGATTCGTGTGTCGATTTGGTCATGAGTCGGACTTTAATGCGATGCGATGTGTTATGTTATGTAGGTACCCTCACGAAGACTTCAAGGAGACAAGAAAGCGCATGTCGACATCGGCATCGGCAAGCGAAGGTCGAGGTGAGTAGATTTATATCTACGGGGAGAAGTCGGGTGGATGGCGTATAGCATCCCCGCAGTCCGTGGTGATGTACACGGATGCGTATACACACCAACAATTTATGATATGTTGTTAGGATTTATTATTGATGATTTTAGATGGATATTGGTGTTGGATTGGTGCATGGATACGAAACCTTAGGTAGTGGGTGCACTACACTTACACATACACACATATACATACTTGCATACATTCCTTATTTCATATGTGCGTGTATGGGAATATATATTTATGTGTTCACATGGGTATGGGACTATGTGTTTATATACTGGATTTGAGGATAGTATTTGGAATTTGAGATGAGTCGATGAGATTGGGCTTGAGGCCAGGAGATCGGTGACGTGATTTGGTTCGTATTGAGATACGACATGATGTTTTAGCGGGTCTTCTGACGTAGTAATTCTTACACCCGCATGCATACATAGATGGCATCAATATTGTACTAGACGTAGGACATTATTCCGGATCATGATATTTGATAAAGAAGATACCAAATGAATAGTGTGATTGATGTGACTTTGACCCGTACCCAGATTTGGGGATGCCGTACGACGGATTTACGTACGAGCTATATATTGATGATTGATCCGCACTCTTGACTTGGGATGTCTGATTATAAATATGGTATCGGATATGATATTATTGAGTCGGGATCACCGACTAATATATATACAGGTATGTATATACATCGACTCAGATGTTAGGCGGTTTCCTTACCTGTAGTCCAGCTGGTTAGCTTAGCCCTTTAGTTTAGTTTAGTTGTTAGATTAGATTCGATTCTTACCTATTTCAAAAACCAACGAATCGTGGGTATTTTAAAAGACAGCCCAAGGGATCCTACGGATATTTCAAAATATGTATCTTTTCATAAAAACACCGTACCCCCTATTTTCAAAACCCCATGATTCATGTTATTTCAAAAGGCACCATTTGTAGGACTTATATTAGGTTAATGCAGATTAGTTATAGTTGCGTCTAGTATTCAGCTCCCGCTCTTTATTGTGGTTCGCTTCACATCGCATGCTTATATTATGTTTCATACTCTATTATTGATATCATGCTGTTAGGACACCAGCACCATTACCGATGATGCGTATGTACCACGTACACTTACTTGCCGGCTCATACACATCTTCATCGGTAATTGTCATGCCACGTACACTTTAGAAATACTATTGTATTGACATAGGTTGTTAGCTAATAATTTAGACATGATATTAGTGTACTCTCCTTATATGCTGGATTAGACATTGTAGATATTACTTGTTACTTCATGCATGTTAATATTCATTGTTATGCCGCATTCATGGATTTTTATGCCGATATGCACTGTTTACATGCTATTGAGGATTGGATTCGGATTTCTATGAGATTTTCTGGTTTTGGGAGGAAACCGCATAACTTATATAAGCTTCTTTCTCTCTTTAAAATAATAAGTGCGGTTTTCCCATGATGTATGAGTCGTCCAACATGAGTTTGCTGATGGATTTCGAGACCCGATTCGAGGAGGCGGATGAACCGTTTCGGGTACATGGTGGACCCGGTAAGGTACCCCGGGGCAAGAAGCGCGCGATGATGACGATGTGAGCCTGGCAGGGGAGCACTACCTACCGGTGATTTTACCCGACGCGTCGGATATCCGGAGGATACCGTCGTGGTCTTGAGATGGATGGTAGGGGCCGGTCTGGACTGACGGCGCCCTAGATATTGTGATTGAGACATTGAGATTTCGATATATTGAGGTACAGAGACTGTGATACAGAGATATCGAGATATTGGGATTACGTTTTGTGCCGATGCTAGGCACTGTTTTATGCTGATTTCATTATGATACCTCATTTTAAAAATACAAAGGAAATCTCACTAAATTATGGAAACAGTTCTTCATTTACATGTATTCTGTTTTCATGCATTCATACCTCCTTCATATCTTATACTGCTACTTGAGGCACTGACACGGGCATATAGGTTTACCCTAGTCATTGTTATAGACTGCTGGTTATATTTGAGAATTATATATTATGATCGTATGACCTAGGATTGCGTCATACATGCGATTTCTGTGCGTAGATGTTTTTCTATTCACGAGTTGGCAACTCACCCCCGTTGTGCCCAAGTTTCTTGCAGGTTTGCCGTACAGGTTTCATTACGACTTTGCGGGCTCAGTTTCATTCGGGTGACTTGCCAGTAGGTGGGTTTTTCTCGTATCGTACCCATCCTATTACCTTGTATAATATTATTCCGTTGTATCTAGTAAATTCCATCAACCAAACATGTATTTATTTTGAGATAGAGACCAGTGATGTTATTCCTTCGACCTTAGAGTCGCGCGTTATTTTTCTGCGGTTTTCTTGTGGATTTGAGTTTCCTTTTGAATTTTGATTCTCGCCGTTGGCGTTGTATATTATATTGCTTGTGTGGTTGTGACCGTCGATTGACAAAGAGCTAGCTCCCGCTTGGGGATGCTTTTTTATTGATTTCGTATACTATTCATGTTGTATCCCGTTTGGGAGCCAGTATTTACAAAGGAGACTCTGCCGAAATTTTCAGTAAATTTTGATGTTTTTAAAAACCGCATAATTCGGCTTATGCTATTAAAACTACTTGTTTTAAATTGGTTTTCCTTCACTCTACATCTTTTCTTGGTTTGGATTTCTGGGTTTTCGGTTTACTTAGATTACGTACGCCTCGAGACGTTCGTAGTTTAAGTGCTGGTCATATTCCATACTTTCGGGACGTGACAAAGTTGGTATCATAGCGTTAGGTTTTAACCTTCGGAGCGTAGGATGACCCTTGGTTGATGGAATATGTGACTAAAGTAAAGTGACGTACCGTTGGTATGTTCCGCGGCATATTTACGACACGCCACTCCACTTATGAAGCCTTAGGATGTACATTTCCTTGTTCAGTATTATATTCCTTCCTGATCTAGCCTCATCGGTACCAGTTTGGTTTTGCTGCTACGGTTACGGGCAGGGAGAGCTACGGCTAGAGTTGCGGTCAGCACAAGCTCATCACGAACGAGGACTGACCAGGGAGAAATTCCGGCGACACACGATTGCAGAGATGTGTCTTTTTACTGTGTTTCCGCGCCACGAGCGTTTGGCGGATCGCCTTTATGAGGTTACTCGGAGGTGCTGATCGACACTAGAGAATTGAGCCAATGATGGAGGCCAGCCAGATTTTGATGACCGTTGGTGTGTTGCTTACTCCTGATGATTGAGGCACGGTTCAGCATGCAGACGAGTGAGCCAGTTATTGCTGCGAACGACGAGATATCGCCCCAGATGTTGGAGCTATTGCAGTATAAGTTGTACTAAGAGATGATAGAAGGTCGCTAGTCATCGAGGATGAATGACTAGGACATGTGGATCGTTCGCCTACCCCGATGCGAGGTCATCAGATAGATTGATTCCAGCTAGAGATGACTTCACGCGGAGACGTTGGGAGTCGACAGAGACGATCGAATGTCAGAAACCTATTATTCCAAGTTTAAGATAGTCGGAAAGACATGCAGGCAATTCTATGGTCCCTCTAGAAGAATGAAACCCTAACTCGACTTAATGACCGTGTGAAAGCCTTTGAACCTTAGGGTTTACGGCAGTTCTGCGGCGCCATTAGTGAGGCTTGGGTTTGCCCTTCTACGGCTGGACCACCGATGCTGTGGTATGTACTCGATACTATTAAACTGTACCCAAGATGTTGAGCTCTTGGGGGATTATGAGGTTTTGACGAATCGATTGGATGGCTCGACTTAATTCGGATGCTAGGTGGTGAGATGCATTCTTGGGAGACTCCAGATACGAGGATAGTCGTTGGAGCTCAATCCATGCGGCCACGACGAGACGAGTCCAAAGTAGACGACATTAGAGAAAAGTGGAGTAAGAGGTTCGTACCAGATCTAGATGAGATGACGTTCCACTCCGCCGACATCAGAGATGCGATGCGCATGCCAAGGCATGGTACTTAGACTTACCTTCTAGAAGGAGTCGCGATGAGTATGCAGTCGTCCCAGAGCAAGATGCAGATATAGGAAAGGACAACGACTTCCGGACAGCTGGCAGAGACGAGGCATGGAATAGACTGTGAGCAGGATTCCTTCCAGGCCACTGATGCAATGATATTTGCACCCAGGATCAGATGTGTCACATGCATTCAGAGAGCCAGAAGCCGATGCCAGTGATATGCTGCCTTGACAGGGCCGATGAGCCGATGGATTGTGAGATTGGTAATCCACGGAGAAGACTCGGACCCAGGAGCGGTCATGTTACGCACACCAGCAAGCCAGAGTTCATGATCATAGACGAGACATCCCACTAGTGACCGCGACAGTTGGCCCGAAATTCTTAGAGGATGCACTTGAGCGGTACTGTTCCGCCATTATTGATTTCGATGTTTTGGGTGATTTATTCGTATGATTTGATTTTGATGATTGAGGATTTACGATCTTTGCACAGTGTTGCACTTGATATCATTTTCGTGCTTTAGTTTCACATGTTTGTGATTTTACGGTTTTAAACAGTTGAGTTGGTTTTGTGCGTATGCATGCACACGAATTGGTTCCTGCACTCTGTATAGTTATTATATGCTTGCAGTGTGCACTGGACTTCGATTTCGATTGTGATACTCGATATTTGTTTTGTGCACCTTGTGCACCTGATTGATTTTGCGCACGTTCGGCGCTTGATATTGGATTTCATGATTTCGTGCACGATGGATGCACCTGATTTGGATTTTCACGCATGTTGGGCGCATGTTTTGAAGGGTGATTTTGGTGCACACCAGAGGCACTAAATTGAAAATTTTTCGTGCATGTCAGGTGCACTTGATTTTGCTGTCAGGCACACATGTTGCCTACGACAGATGTTTCGTGCACACCCGATGCACTTAGATGTTGTTTCTGTGCGTATGTATGGCACATTCATGGATTTTGATTTCCGTGCGCACCAGACGCACGTAGCATTCATGTGCATATTTTGGGATTGATTTCGTATAGAGCAGTACGTTTTATGATATTGCTATGTGTTTTCGTACTGAGCAGGACTAGTCAGAGGACAGTACCTGAATATATTTTTGCATGCATTGATAGTTATTGAAGGGATTTCCAAAAAGCGAGCTATAACCTCAGTATTTACCTACGTGTCTGATATGACACGAAATGTTTAAAACAAGGAGACCCTTCTAAATTGTTTCCAAAACGGCGGAACGTACATTTTAAACAAAGGTATATATGTATATAGTTATTTTCTTATGATAGACATCCGCCACTGTGCAGTGTTATACGCGTTGCACAGCGACTTAAAGAGATTTGGCATGCATTTCCTTCAGATACTTACAGATATAGATTCGATATTTACATGTATAGTTTCGAGTTATTTCATATTGGTTTTGATTTGGATTTGGCATTGATGTCTTCTCCATGACTCCGATGATTGCGGGATGCTTGACGGAGTTTTGATTTGAGTTATATGCTCATTTTTCAAGCGCATGCGCTGCGCTACGATTTGTTTTATGTATTTACAATTTCGGAGCCCCGACGACTTGATAGGTTTTCTTAGAAGGTTTAGTATTTGGGGGAGTTTGAATTTAAATTCGGGGACCGAATTTCTTTAAAGGGGGAAGATTGTAATGTTTTGAAAATCGTTTCGGTGAAATTTCGAAAAAATCGATAAAATAAAGGGGTTTTCTGTAAAAAGTCAAAATACAAATATCTTATTATAAAATTTAAATATACATATTCTAACTATGTAATTGCTATTATTTGGTGTTTATTGAGCCGCTGGTGAAATTTCAAATTTTCTGAAAAAAATATTATTTTAATATTATTTTAAGCCGTCACTAATACATTTAATTAGGGAAAATTACAAATTGGAATGAGTTGAAACAAATTTTGTGCATCATAACACATTAAACAAAATTTTATCATATGGTTTTTGAAATGAAATGGTTTGCCAAAACGGTTTAGAAAATATCGAAGAAAAAGGCTTTTTTCGGTGAAATTAGTGTAAATAGATATTGGGGTATAACATTTATCATTTTCCCTCACCCCACACACACACCCACACTCGCACACACCCATTTTCCTCCCCATTTTCAGCAGCCCCTCTCCAAAGTTTTCCCCCATTTCTTTTGATAAAAGAAAAGAAAACATAAAGAAAAGTATAAGAAAAGAGGTATGGGTTGTGTTGACTTTGGACCTTTTTGACTTGGAAAGACTTTCCTCACCTCACTCTCTCTCCAATCACCACTAGTGGCCGACCCCTCCCAATTCCTGCACACAACAGCCCCTCCTCTTTTCTCATCACATTTCTCTTCAAAAAACTCATCAAAATTGCCTCACAAATCAACACAAAACCTCACAAATCCCAAATCCATTCCCTACCCATTTTTCCTTAGCCCTTATAGCATAGATCTTGGTGCAAAGATCTCAATTTGGAGGTCAAGTTCCATATTTAATCTCATGGTTTGTGAAGGTATAACTCTAACCCTTGTGCTTAATTTGATGTTAAATACTTTAAATCAACTTAATTAGGTGTTTAATTTAGGTTTTAAATTGCAAATTTAAATTCAAGAGAAGGGTTTGAATTAAAGTTATGGTTGTGATAATTTGTTCATGGTAGTGTGATGTATTTTAGCATCTTAAGTTATGCAAAACCAAATCTTGTAGCTAATTTGCATATTGTTATATTTAATTTGCCCAAATTGTGATAATTATGCTAATTTGCTAACTAGGTTTTAGAAATTTTATTAAAATGTGGGATTAAAATCTAGTTAGGGTTTTTAGCACATCATTAAGGTTTCCATGAGTGGTTTAACCATTTAAAATATGCAAAGCCAAGCTAAATTAATAAATTGTGAAATTTTGCGTTAAAAAGTGTTAAATTGGATATTTTTGCAAAACTAGAATTTTGGAATTTATACAAGTTGATGAGAATAAATTATTGATATGGTTTCTATAACTTGATTATGATAATTGGTGGATATTGTGGCCATTAGTTTCGTTTAAACATCGAGTTTTAAAGTGAAACGGCTAATTGATGCTTACTAGGTTTCTTGTAATAAATCGATTTAATCAATTTATTGGTTTTGATGAATTGCATCGTATTTTATATATTTTTAGTGAATTGTAAAACCATGATTTCGTACGTTTGGTGTTTTTCACGATCAATCGGCATTTGTACGCCGATGTCGAGGGTTTTTGGGTTGATTTGTGAAAGCAAACCATAGGTTTTGACCTATGTGAGATTCGTGTGTCGATTTGGTCATGAGTCGGACTTTAATGCGATGCGATGTGTTATGTTATGTAGGTACCCTCACGAAGACTTCAAGGAGACAAGAAAGCGCGTGTCGACATCGGCATGGGCAAGCGAAGGTCGAGGTGAGTAGATTTATATCTACGGGGAGAAGTCGGGTGGATGGCGTATAGCACCCCCGCAGTCCGTGGTGATGTACACGGATGCGTATACACACCAACAATTTATGATATGTTGTTAGGATTTATTATTGATGATTTTAGATGGATATTGGTGTTGGATTGGTGCATGGTTATGAAACCTTAGGTAGTGGGTGCACTACACTTACACATACACACATATACATACTTGCATACATTCCTTATTTCATATGTGCGTGTATGGGAATATATATTTATGTGTTCACATGGGTATGGGACTATGTGTTTATATACTGGATTTGAGGATAGTATTTGGAATTTGAGATGAGTCGATGAGATTGGGCTTAAGGCCAGGAGATCGGTGACGTGATTTGGTTCGTATTGAGATACGACATGATGTTTTAGCGGGTCTTCTGACGTAGTAATTCTTACACCCGCAAGCATACATAGATGGCTTCAATATTGTACTAGACGTAGGACATTATTCCGGATCATGATATTTGATAAAGAAGATACCAAATGAATAGTGTGATTGATGTGACTTTGACCCGTACCCAGATTTGGGGATGCCGTACGACGGATTTACGTACGAGCTATATATTGATGATTGATCCGCACTCTTGACTTGGGATGTCTGATTATAAATATGGTATCGGATATGATATTATTGAGTCGGGATCACCGACTAATATATATACAGGTATGTATATACATCGACTCAGATGTTAGGCGGTTTCCTTACCTGTAGTCCAGCTGGTTAGCTTAGCCCTTTAGTTTAGTTTAGTTGTTAGATTAGATTCGATTCTTACCTATTTCAAAAACCAACGAATCGTGGGTATTTTAAAAGACAGCCCAAGGGATCCTACGGATATTTCAAAATACGTATCTTTTCATAAAAACAACGTACCCCCTATTTTCAAAACCCCATGATTCATGTTATTTCAAAAGGCACCATTTGTAGGACTTATATTAGGTTAATGCAGATTAGTTATAGTTGCGTCTAGTATTCAGCTCCCGCTCTTTATTGTGGTTCGCTTCGCATCGCATGCTTATATTATGTTTCATACTCCATTATTGATATCATGTTGTTAGGACACCAGCACCATTACCGATGATGCGTATGTACCACGTACACTTACTTGCCGGCTCACACACATCTTCATCGGTAATTGTCATGCCACGTACACTTTAGAAATACTATTGCATTGACATAGGTTGTTAGCTAATAATTTTGACATGATATTAGTGTACTCTCCTTATATGCTGGATTAGACATTGTAGATATTACTTGTTACTTCATGCATGTTAATATTCATTGTTATGCCGCATTCATGGATTTTTATGCCGATATGCATTGTTTACATGCTATTGAGGATTGGATTCGGATTTCTATGAGATTTTCTGGTTTTGGGGGAAAACCAAAAAACTTATATAAGCTTCTTTCTCTCTTTAAAATAAAAAGTGCGGTTTTCCCATGATGTATGAGTCGTCCACCATGAGTTTGCTGATGGATTTCGAGACCCGATTCGAGGAGGCGGATGAACCGTTTCGGGAACATGGTGGACCCGGTAAGGTACCCCGGGGCAAGAAGCGCGTGATGATGACGATGTGAGCTTGGCAGGGGAGCACTACCTACCGGTGATTTTACCCGACACGTCGGATATCCGGAGGATACCGTCGTGGTCTTGAGATGGATGGTAGGGGCCGGTCTGGACTGACGGCGCCCTAGATATTGTGATTGAGACATTGAGATTTCGATATATTGAGGTACAGAGACTGTGATACAGAGATATCGAGATATTGGGATTACGTTTTGTGCCGATACTAGGCACTGTTTTATGCTGATTTCATTATGATACATCATTTTAAAAATACAAAGGAAATCTCACTAAATTATGGAAACAGTTCTTCATTTACATGTATTCTGTTTTCATGCATTCATACCTCCTTCATATGTTATACTGCTACTTGAGGCACTGACACGGGCATATAGGTTTACCCTAGTCATTGTTATAGACTGCTGGTTATATTTGAGGATTATATATTATGATCGTATGACCTAGGATTGCGTCATACATGCGATTTCTGTGCGTAGATGTTTTTCTATTCATGAGTTGGCAACTCACCCCCGTTGTGCCCCAGTTTCTTGCAGGTTTGCCGTACAGGTTTCATTATGACTTTGCGGGCTCAGTTTCATTCGAGTGACTTGCCAGTAGGTGGGTTTTTCTCGTATCGTACCCATCCTATTACCTTGTATAATATTATTCCGTTGTATCTAGTAAATTCCATCAACCAAACATGTATTTATTTTGAGATAGAGACCAGTGATGTTATTCCTTCGACCTTAGAGTCGCGCGTTATTTTTCTGCGGTTTTCTTGTGGATTTGAGTTTCCTTTTGAATTTTGATCCTCGCCGTTGGCGTTGTATATTATATTGCTTGTGTGGTTGTGACCGTCGATTGATGAAGAGCTAGCTCCCGCTTGGGGATGCTTTTTTATTGATTTCGTATACTATTCATGTTGTATCCCGTTTGGGAGCCAGTGTTTACAAAGGAGACTCTGCCGAAATTTTCAGTAAAGTTTGATGTTCTTAAAAACCGCATAATTCGGCTTATGCTATTAAAACTACTTGTTTTAAATTGGTTTTCCTTCACTCTACATCTTTTCTTGGTTTGGATTTCTGGGTTTTCGGTTTACTTAGATTACGTACGCCTCGAGACGTTCGTAGTTTAAGTGCCGGTCATATTCCGTACTTTCGGGACGTGACAGAGTGGCTTAAGCTCCGCATCTTTTTGAAACTTGCATTTTTCATAAAAAGCCGAGTTTGTTTCAAATCTGATTCTACAACATCATTAGGTTTCTTTTCTTTACATTAATCTCATTAATGTGATCCCATCATTTAAGTTCCTAAGCGATCACAGAATAGAACGTATACTTATACCATCCGCATTCGCCACAGTGTCCCGTTATGCACCGTTAGGTTACTTAACTAACGGCATAGCGGGGCGGTACTAGCGCGGGTGTAAAATATAAGCAACGTTTATTATATATCATATATATAATAATAATCCATTCGTCTCAGATACTAAGTAATCACATTACAGAATATCAACAGCAGAAGCACATAAAAGGATATCTAGGATGTCCGTATTTTGTTTCGAGCCAACAATAGAAAATACGGATTCCACGGTCGTGATGAATAGCCAAGCCCACACCCCTAGACCCCTACGAGAGCGGCAAGTGATCCCGCCAATTCTAGAGTTTAGGAGACCCGGTCTCGACTCCTCGAGATGGCCTCCCACTGAACCCTAGAACCCGGTCACTTGTGCTCCCCTCCTTGGGTCTATCCTAATGCGGAAAAGTAAATAATATACAATTGATTTATACATGAATGAAAATAAAACTCTCATCTCAAATAAAAAACCCCGGCTATTCATTTGCGACAATCCTACTCATCATATCTCAGCAACACATAATATCTCATATCATCAACGTAAGTAAGTATGCGTATCCCGATTGTCGTTGACGTATAGCAACGAAAATGGCGATACACCACATACTACACTTACGGTCGCAGAAAATAAAATAAAAAAACTACAACATTTGGAATCCACAATCACCTTAGACATCATAAATTCGAAATATCACATACTTCGTATTTCATGCCTAACTATACGAATTCCACATATTTTATCACATTCCAGATAAAATAGACAATGTTAAACTTTTCGATCGAATAAACAAACACCCAAGATTTCCCAAACTGCACAACACTTGAGCCGAGTTCAAAAATTTCTAGAACATGTCACAGCCCCTTATGGACCAACCGTAGAAGGGCCAAACCAACGCCTCACATGTGGCAACGCTAAACTATCACAAACCCTAAGGTTCAGTGATAGTTTTGACGGTCACATAATCGAGTTAAGGTTATGTTCTTCTAGAGTGTCCACAGATACGCTTGCATGTTTTTTCGAAAGTTTCGAACTCGGGAAAAATCCAACACTTGGAATTTTTCCAATACAGGAAAAAATGTATTTCTAATATTCGTTCAAACATTTTAACAAGTTCTAAATAATCTGAAAATCTGAACGAAGTTAAACTTTCCGATCGAATCACCAAAAACAATTTATCTCCAGAAAACTCAACACTTGAGTAAGTTTAAAATATCTCAGAGGCATGTACTATTACTTACGGGTCTACTGTAGAAAACACTATTCCTAATTCCACAAAACGGCCGCGGAACCGCCGCAAAAAGCATGGTTAGGCCGCGGTTCCGCGGCGTTTTAATGAGATCGTTAAAAAAATTTATACAGTAATTCATAGAAAAGCCTGCTGAATTTTTTAAGAATTTTTAATTTGGAAAAATCCAATTTTCAAAAAATTTCCAGAGAGCGTTCCAAATTGGTATTTCGTGGTTCGATCGGACTTTTAACATCGCCTACGCATCGCCTAAAGCTCTAGCCTGGCTCTGATACCACTGAAGGGTTAGCCTAGCACCTCGTCAAGGGTTTGGTAGCATCACATATGACATAATCAAAATTTTAGAGGTGCTAAGTTAACTCGACAAGAATCGAAACTAGAAGTTTAGGGATTCATACAACTAAGCATCACATGCAAATGTAAAACTATCACTAAGAGTAGAGATTACAACCTTTGTAGATCTCCCTCGGTGACTCCTTGACACTATGAGAGTTTGGAACGGATCGATGGAAGCCTTCCTTGTCCACGATGATCCACCCGAAGTACCTTTGCCCAAAGCTCCTTGCCTTACTTGTTTCGCAAACGAAGTAGAGCAAATACCCTACGCAAATCGGCTAGATGTGTGTAGTATGATAATGTGGTTTATATTCAACAATTGAAACCCTTTCTTTTATCAACTTCACTCAAGAGAAAAATCAAGAGAGGAAGAAGAAGATAATGGTGGCTAAGCTTGAGCTTTCTATCATATCACATATGACAACTTGTTTTCTTCACACCAATTTTTTTCATGCTTGCTTCATATCACATATGAAGCCTTATATAGTGATGAGAAGGAATAATCATCATTATTCCATTACCACTATAATTATGGGTGGAAATTCTTTTCATAAAGAATTAAGCATGGGTAGAAATTCTTTTCATTAAGTTAAATAAAGCTTACCCACTAAAGAATAAAGGAGCATGAGTGGGTTTTCTTTACATTAACTTAAAATGATAAATATAAATAAAAGCTTCAATATAAGTCTTGCATTGCCACCATTCTTGTATCATCAACCATGATACTATGTATGTATGTATGTGTCCATGCACATCATCATGTGCATACATGCATGCATACAAAAGGATTTAAATAAAGAATTAATCTAAATGTAATTTGTTAAATCAACACTTGATTTAGCAAACCGGTCATATCACATACGATCCGAAAAATTGAAAATGCCTGATTAATATATGTTATCACATAACCGTATTTAATCGGGTCCCGCGCATATCTCATATGCACACCACATCTTTTTGCCTGAGCCAGGAAACTTCATTGTGGGACTCTAAGACTTGTCAATACGCCAGTAGTAGATGATGATCATATCAAACATCTACAAGCCGCAAGAGGTCGGCTAAACGTAACGGCCACCCGGGTATTGAAACGATAAGAAGAAAACCAGCGAAACTGTAAAAACTCCCGTCGAGGCAACTGGCAACACTTACCGTACAGTCCGGTCTCTTCGTCAGATATGCTGCATATCGAGTCCAGGGATGGAATCGTCGACCCCAGTAACTCAATAAGTCATGCTGGTGTATGGCTCATAACAGATTGAGAAACTACTGATAACTCTTATCAGTAAATCTCAGCAGCCCAGGCCAGGGACTTCATGTTATAGCCAATCGAGCATAGCACAACATCAACCCCCAATACCGGGAGAGACGAAACCCCTCCTATCGCTCATTGCCTCCATGTGCCTCGAGACTGTACCCAAAGACCACCTGTTTGCACAACTCAGTAGAGCCGTGGTAGGGTGGAGATCAAAGTATCCTGGGAGGACACACAAGACTCTATGACGATCTCGGGTCTACAGACTAACCTGTACTAGTGTTCCTTGAGAACTGCTATCCGACGATAGATATAATACCACATAAGAGTTCTCGGCGAGTCTGTTCAGTGTACCCAGTCTCCACTGAGCACCCGCATACAATCTTTGGTGTCTCCTCACCATATGGATATGGGATCATCCATCGCCCATCATATGGGACAAGAATGGTATACGCTAGTCTACTCTGGAATATCGATGCCCTGTCTCGATACACCCTCGACTAGGAACAGTTCAAGGATATGCTTATAGACTACATGTGCCCCACTAGTATGATCCGCATCATAATCACAGTAGTCAAGAAAATATCCTTTGGGCTTTATCAACATGTTTAAATGATTAAATCTACATGTCCAGATAAAGTAAACCAGATAGTGCACTATCATGTTGAGCAAGAAAGTCATCTATCCCCATAGCTAATATGTCCAAGTTTGCACTATCCATATAATGGCCTTTAGGGCATACAAATTACTAACATGTATGTTATTGAAAACTGTCTTTCAATAAACTCTACTTCCTGGGTATTGGATACCGGATCAGGATCTCATATCTGTAATTCTTTGCAGGCGTTGAGAAACTGTTGGGTTTTGAAGGCAGGTGACATGACCCTCAAAGTTGCAAACGGAGCTAGCATGGATGCTAAGGCCGTGGGGAATATCACCTGGGAATGTCAGATGGATATGTTTTGGTTTTGCGTAATTGCTTTTTTGTACCCAACGCAACTTGTAATATCATTTCTGTATCTTTGGTTTCTAAAGAAGGTTATGAATTTGCGTTTGTAAGCAATGTTGTAAACATTCACCTTAATCAAGTTTTGATTGGGTCAGGTACATTGAGCAATGGTATATACGTATTAAACCAACCACAGATTTTCAATGTCCAGAATACACACGAAAGAAAGTCTCCGGAAATAAATCAGACTTTCTTATGGCATTGTAGACTAGGTCACATCAATAAGAGAAGGTTGACGAAGTTACATACAGAAGGATATTTGAATCCGTTCGAATATCAATCGTATGCCACTTGTCAATCCTGTCTCAAAGGAAAGATGACAAAGACTCCGTTCACTAGACACGGAGTAAAAGCGAGCGAGCTCTTGGGGCTCGTACACAGCGACGTGTGCGGTCCAATGTCTACACATGTACGAAGCGGTTATTCTAACTTCATTACTTTTACGGATGACTTTTCAAGGTACGGTTATATCTTCTTAATGAAACATAAGTCCGAAGCCTTTGGAAAATTCCAGGAGTATAAGAATGAAGTAGAAAAACAAACCGGCAAAAGTATCAAGATTCTAAGATCGGATCGAGGTGGTGAATACTTGAGTGCCGAGTTCCTGGACTATTTAAAAGAGAACGGAATTCTCTCTTAGCTTACTCCTTCATACACTCCGCAACATAACGGTGTATCAGAGAGACGGAACCAAACCCTATTGGATATGGTACGGTCCATGATGAGTAACGCTGAGTTACCGCGATCATTCTGGGGGTATGCGCTAGAATCAGCTGCATACCTTTTGAACCGAGTTCCAACTAAGACTGTGCCTACTACACCATATGAAATGTGGTGTGGGAAGAGACCCTATCTTAAGCACATTAAGACATGAGGATGTCCAGCTTTTGTTAAAAAGCAGCATGCGGACAAGCTCGAGGCACGCTCAGTACAGTGTAAGTTCGTGGGATATCCAAAGAACTCCAAGGGATATTTCTTCTACTGCGAAGAGGAACAAAAGGTTTTTTTTTCTCATCATGCCTACTTCTTGGAAACTGAGTTTATGGAAACTCAGATAAGTGGGAGCACAGTAGAACTGGAAGAAATTCCAGAACCACGAGCTATTACTGAAATCTTAGTGGAACCAGAAGGTTCAAAAGAACAGGACATTCCTACGCCGCTCCGCAGGAGTAGTAGGCAGTCTCATCCTCCCGAGAGATACTACGGTTTTCTCATAGACGGGGATAGAGAGGATTGCATCATAGATTATGATGAGCCTACTGGCTTCCAGCAAGCCGTTCAGAGCGTCGACTCGGTAAAATGGCTGGATGCAATGCGGACCGAAATTGAGTCCATGTACACCAACAAAGTATGGACGTTGGACATTGCTCCAGACGGGGTATGTTGGAGATAGTGCCCTCAGAGTCAATTATTGGATCACAGGCACGTGATTGCAATGATTGAGGGAGGACCTATCCCAGTAGGACAGTCTTACTTGAGATGATAGTATGCTATCTGGTTTATCTTTATCATCGTGTACTGCTTTAGGTGACCTGACATGTCGCTATTACACGTTGATAGAGCCCCTAGGATTCTTGCTTGACTGCCGGCAGTATGATGGCGATCATATACGTGGGAGCTGGTAGTCTATAAGCACATCCTTAAATGGTCCCTAGTCGTAGGAGTTTCGAGACAGGGCATCGATACTCCATTAGTAGACTAGTGTATACAGTCGAGACCCCGACGAGGGGCGGTGGCCGGTCTCACAAGCCACTGGTGTCAGTTGGTTCACCTAAGATGTATACAGGTGCTCATTGGGTTATGAGTACACCGGACAGGACTCGCTGGGAACCTGCTAGTTGGGATTATACTTGACGTCAGATAGCAGTTCCCTGGTGACATGTGTACAGGTTAGTTCATCGACCTGAGGATCGTCATTTGTCTCGTGTGAGTTCCCACTGTGCTTTGATTACTACCCTACCACGGCTCAAAGGAGTCATACAAACAGGTTTTAGTTGGGTACAGTCCCGAGCCACATGGAGGCAGTGAGCGGATCTTCAGGGGTTCGTCTCTCCCGGTATTGGGGGTGAGGTCGCGCTGTGTCTAGGAGAGCCATTACGCAAAGCCCTCGGCCGAGGCAGGAGATTTACTGGTAGGTATTCCAGTAGTATCTCAGGGCGTTCTGGGCTACACTCCGACACGACTTGTACCGCTTTTGGGGGTCTGACTTTCACCAACCCCCTAGGCCCGCCATGCGATACTCATAGACGAACGGACCGGACTGTACGGATATTGTCACTGACAGGCTCAGTAGGGTGTCAGGATGAGTTCGCTCATCGACGTCCCTTTTAGTCAATAGCTGGTGGCCCGTCACGTATTGGCTTATACCTCTGACGTGCTAGTGGTTAAATCCATAGCCATAGTATTGGCGAGTCTTTAGAGTCCACCACACTTACAGTTACTCAAGCTTTCGGGCGAAACGCTGTAGAGGCCGTATGGAGATATGGCAGGGTCCGATCAGATACGTGCGGTATTGCACGGATCAGGATCGGACATTTTTGTACTAGTGGCCGTATAGTTATATGGCAGGGTTCGATCTGATACGTGCGGTATTGCACGAATCAGGATCGGACGGATATTACTAGCCGGCTTTGGCTTAAGCCGGTCCTAGTCTAGTACAGTGTAGATTTTGTCTCATTGCATTTGTATCCGGTCGGAATACAGATGCGGGTGTGTATGCACAGTATTGGGGTTTTCCTGTAATTTATTACGGGACCAGTTTTCTGGAGTTGCCAGTTTGTATTCCGTTCCGGCCGGTTTTCCTTTGTTCTTTCCCGGCCGGACTTTTCTGATGGAGGGGGTAATTTGCAGTTTTGCAAATTACATTTGGTGGAGGTTTTATTTGTAAGATGATTTATTATGAAAGCATCTTTTGATACCTTTCTTATCCATCTTTATCATTTGCTTTTTGTTGATGAGATTGGATTAGGATTGATTTAGAGTTGATGTGAGTTTGTTATGATGGCTTTTGATATGGTTACCACTTGCTTTCTCCTACACTCACCTCCCTTCATGCTTCATATTACCTCCTCCACCATTCTCACTTAGATGATAAGTTTTCATTAGAAAAGAGAAGAGAGAAAAAAGAAAGAGAGAAGAAGAAGAAGAGAGCTTCTTCTTGAGAGTTTCATTTGCTTGATCTCATTCATGCTAGAAAAATGCAAGCACCATTTTTCTTATCTCATTTCCTCCATCATCCACAAATGGCAACAAACCCCAAGTGAGACACTACACTATACATTCTACAGCATGTCTTGAGCATGTCGAGTTGCCGGCTTCATGCTCGAGTTGTCTCGGTATTGAGGCGGGAGCCCGTAAAAGACGCAGGCGTTGTGGTGCCCTTTCCGGCGAGGAGGCGACGATGTGGAGGCAAGACTTTCCGCGGGAGATCGGGACGATGACGAGAAGACCGGAGGACTCGGATCACTCGGTATACTTCTCACCCTATCTCTTGATTGCTAGCGTTAGGTTAATGGTTACGATCCGGGTTTTCATTGTCCGCGGTAGCGCCGGTTTCCGAGTAAGGAAATTTTTTATTCCGCATTTTGGCCTCGAGTAAGAGGCCGGGGCGCTGCCGTGGCGCAACATGGTATCAGAGCCACGCAATTAACCTTTCCTAGCTTGTTCTAATGCGTTTTGGTTATCCGATCGACCGAAATCCCAAAAACCACATATTCCTTCACATCAGTTTTCTGTTGGATTTTTTTGGTGTCTAAAAATTTTTCAGGTTGCAGAAAATTAATGTGCAGGCAATTCTAAGATCACTGTAAAAATTCGACAGTGTAAGTCATTCAGTGGAGCGCGGAACAGCGGCCAAAACCCCCTTTGGGCCGCGGTTCCGCCGCACTCTACTGTGCTCACCTTGTCAAAATTTTACAGTGGGCTTCTGGGCTTATTGTGGGGGTTTTGGGATATTAAATTTGGGCCAATTGTTTCTGTGAGTGCTACAGTTTTATTTGGGGGCCCACTTGTTAATTGTTTGATCGATCGGATATTTTTAAACACATTATTTCACAGTATTTACATTATATCTGCGACCGTGAATGTCACTCGATCGGTAAATCCGGTCTAACTGCTATAGCCCGGTTAGACGGATTTGCGAACGTGACTTTCACGTTGATGTTCTATGTTTATGCTGTGTTGTTGTGGATCGGTCGTGGGGGATAGCCTGGATGCAATGCTAGTACAGTTTTGTTGTATTATGTACATTTGATATTGCGGGGCGAGCGTCCGACATGTGGACTGCCGTCACTGCCTGATTGTATTATTCTTTTGGGGCACGACCTGGTTGCGGTCGATGTACCCGGTGTATGTATATTTTACTTTCTGTACTAGGATTACCCCGCGGAGGGGTGCACGGATAGCCGGGTTCTAGGGGGCAACGGGCCTGCATCTCATGGCATTGAGACGGAGGGGGCTTCACTCTAGGATTGGCGGGCTATTCGTCGCACTCGTAGGGGGTACAGGTTGACCCAGGAGGGGTGCCCAAGTTACCGGATTCCATGAAGTGCTGGGTGGTCCATTCACGGAGCTGAAGGGGGCTGCCTCGCTTCAGGTTTTGGCGGGTGACTTGCCGCGCCCGTAGGGGTCTAGGATTTCATTGCACAGGCTATCCACACGACCAGGGGAACGTCGGGTTTCAGCAGCGGCTCTGTGAAACCCGGGGCTTCCAGATATCTGTATTGTTCTGTGATGCTGTACATTTCTGTGATGTTGCATTTTATCACGCCTTGAGCAAAATATAATATATTGGTATATATATTAGTAGATGTTGTATATGTTTTACATCCGCGCTAGTCCAGTCCCCGCTCTGCCGTTAGTTAGCTAACCTAACGGGTGATGACGGGACCCAGTGGCGAATGCGGATGGCATATACGTACGTCAGTATATTTTCGTTCTTTGTGGTGTGATTAATTGATGGGACTGCGTTGATTCGGATCAATGCAAGATAAACAAACCTATTCTGATGTTGTTGGAACATTTTTCAAAAAGCTGTTATTGCAAGGACGTTCACTTTTGTTTTGCATCGTGGTATTCATTTGGAATATCCTGCTCCTCAGTCGACGAGGCAAGGGCCGAGATCCCTTCACCGGGAGTGACCCCTTGGACAGAAGTTTGCGTCAAGGCATTAACTTCACTATAGCCGATTACTTTTGCTTTGCATCGTGGTATTCATTTGGAATATCCTGCACCCCATTCTACGGGGAAAGAGCCGAGATCCCTTCACCAGGAGTGACCTCTTTAGTAAAGGTTTTCGTCACTATATTTTTATAAAAAGTTGTGCAGTTCCTTCAACGATATCAAGTTCATTACGTTAAAGGTTTTTCGCCAAAAACCAGCCGTAGCCCTCCGTCATTTCCTATGGGTATTATTTAGTATTCGTGCTGCGTTTGTTGACCTAGTCGAGACGTAGTGTTCGGTAGCTAAGTGGTACTTGTTTGTTGCATAAGTGGGATTGGTTAGGACAGTCGTGCGGCCTTGTTGACCTAGTCAAGGGCACGTACGGGTGGGTTTAATGCAATCCAGAATAATGACGGGTTGAACTTGACTGGCGGTTTATGGTTTGTTGACCTAGTCAAGGTCATAAACCGCTTGGGGTAAAAATCACATCGGGAGTTTCAAAAGAACTGAAACTTGCCAAGCATGCGCATACCTTCTGGAGTGTGGTGACGTGAGTGGATTCCGTCACGTTATCATGCGATGAGAGTTGGATCCCGATTCCCAGTGATGAGTTGGTTTACTCCTCGGGTGATCCCGACTAATTCTTCTTTCAGGTTTGGAGGAGAATTTGAGGTACAGTGGGAGGTTTCCAGATTAGACAAAGTGATAACCATTCTGATCTAGGTTAGAGTGCACGCTGAGTGTTTCTTTTCTCTCTCTCTCTGGCAGCGACCATTGACCCGACCCTGGACTTTGACTCAGTGACCAAGTTGACCGAACCTTCTTAACACTGGCTTTTGGATTGTCAGAGTTGCAGACCTCATTGCCACTCCTACTTTTACCCTTTTCTCCAGGACACCCCGTATTACTGCGAACGTCCACTTCCATTGGACAAAACCATCGTATGGTTAGATACGAACTCGAAGGACTTCGAGGATGGTTTCTGGTTCTGGAGAAAACGGATAGGATTATTCAGTTGTCTTTTCTTTTCACCTTCTCTCATTGCGAGTACTCCTTGGTTTAGGAGTAGTACACCTATTACGCAAATTGGATAGTCTTCTTCCAAACCTTAGGCTGGTGCCGACCGGTAGGGAATGAAGAAAACCAATTAGCATAACGATGGTGTGCAGAAGGTATTAAGTTAAGACAAAGCAAGGGATTAGTAGGAGGGCAAAGTAAATTGCGACTGATATTCACGACCAAACCAAGTATTTCTTCGCCAATCCTAAATCACCTTTGTATTTCTCCAGGACACTCCGTATCACTACGAAGATCCCATTTTATTGGATAATCCATCGTATGGTTATATACGAACTCGAAAGGAACTTGTTCCAGTTCGGGGATGGATCCTGGTTCAGGAGAAATAGGAATAAAGTACATTCAGGTGTCTTTTATCTTCACCTTCTCTCGCATTGCGAGTGCTCCTAGGATTAGGACAGTACACCCTTTATGCTTATTGGATAGTCTTCTTCCAAACCATAGGCTTGTGCCGAACGGTAGGGAAGGAAGAAAACCATTTGGCTTAAAGGGGTGTACAGAAGGTAATGACTAAAGACATATAAAGGGATTTGGAGAGGTGGCAAAGAATTATACGGTTATAGTTATGAATCTGGATAATGGAAGAGGCATTACTAGGAATACCAGGATACCCCGACGAAACATTTCAATGTTTCAGTTTCACTGTGTACTGTTAATGGAAAACTGATTTCCCAGTTAGACACTTGCTCCAGGGTATGTATTTACCAGGTATGATTCTCACATCTGTATGGTTTTACATGATGATGAGTGGGAGTAAGTTATTGGGAATTGGGTGATCATCCTCATTATATCGGGATTCGTTGTAATCGGTGATATTTGAGGAAGTCACCTGGGTTGTTTGCCGGACGGCAATTATTTGGTTTTGAATATCCGCGGTTATGCACCAATTTCAAATTGATATATCTGTACGTCTATTTTCATAGAGTGAGATATACCTTTTGATATTATGTCGATGACATTTACCTATATCAGTGGATGGTTAGGTAAGGAGCATTAAACAGCGGTGTAATTCTTCTTAACCATAAGTACAGTTTTCAACCTACGACACACAGTGAAAGAGTTATTAGACTCAGCGGACTTATACAGAGTATTGTATGTTGTCCAGTGTCCATAAGGACAGAGGGGTTGGTCCTCGTACTATATTCTGTTTACTTTTAACTTCTCTAGTTCTTAGACATGTGTTTCGTGGAAACACAGGGTCTAAGTTTTGAGGAGTTATGGGTATTTGAATAGAGTAGAGAACCCGGTATAGCAAGTATCGGGATTCTTCAAAGTGATCGAAGATGCAGATACTTGTGTATGGTATTCAGTTGATAGTAATGTTTAAGAGAACTAGCTTCTCTTTCAGGTTACTCATAATTGGAAGCATTCCTAAGTTGAGTAACGCTGATCGGTCTCCTTCCATTTAGTTTACATGCACTGGAGATAGCTGCATGATTTGAATCTGGTTCAATTAAATCAGTGCCTCTGGTTCTATATTGGATATAGAACAGTTCATATCTTAACGTTGTTAAGGTACGGGGAGTTGTCCGGCTTATGCTTAAAACCAGACACTGGACAACTCAAGGCACGTTTCTGTAATGGCTGTTTGTGGGTTGACCCAGGCTATGACGAGGGTTGACTTTCTACCATCTGGATGAACAATAGCAATATTGTTCTAGACTCTCCACAGTTTTTATTAAAAATGGTTTTTTTCAGAAAAAGTAGTGGGAGTATGGTAGAACTGGAAGTGATTCCAGAACCGCAAACGATTACTGAAGATTTAATAAGGAACCTGAAGATTCAATCTGATTTGACATTCCATTGGGGACTCCGCAGATAAGGTGGGTAACTTCAGGCACCCGAGAGGTACTCCGGTAGCCTCAAAGACGGTGACAGGGAAGTTCTTGTTTACCCACAATTGCCATTGTTGTTGTTCTAGGCTGCGAGACCCGGCAGGAGGATGAGTATAGCGTCGTTCTAAACTAGCTTTAGAAGTGCACGTCTATATGACTCTGCCAGAGGGTTGTCGTAGTCAGTGGGAGCAGCGGAAGCAATGGTGGACATCAGGCTTATGTCTATTCATAGACTAAAGCAGATGTAGCGGAGATAGATCATCTATTTCTGATGTGACAGTCATAGGTTTGACGTCATCAGAATAGGGGGTGGATCTGTTGAGAAGGTAGTAGGAAGTGATATTCCTATACTACGATCGGTTATACTTTGGTCGTCACACAGTGGTTTCTCCACAAGGGACTTGGATATTATATCAGACATACTGGTTACTAGATCTATGGTTTTAGATCTAGATTTGGGTGGTTTCCCAATCTGGGTACCTTGACAGCATTCTATGAGTATTTAGAATGGACGACTCCTGACACGGTAGTGTGCCTGCAGTTGATGGAGTCACCCTCTCTAAAGGTGTCTTATAGACTAAAGGGGAGAGGGATACTCATGATTGACAGATCACTTGCTTAGGCAATTGAGTCAATCATGAGATGTCAAGTACCACGCCAGATGTTGTTCTTGCACTAGATGCAATAAGTTGATATTGATCCAATCCTGGAGAAACAGTCGGAAGCAGTCTTAGAACATAAGTGGATGTTCTAGGGATATGATAACGACAGCCTCATTTGGGAGACAGTTATCATTCCAGGCTTCCAAGGTGACATGGACGACAAGGAGGTTGTCAGAGTTATAGTTTTCCTTCTGACGAGGGGCAGTATTTTGGACAGGTGGTCCAAGGCAATACTGAGGGTGGCATGGCGCAGGATACTGATTAAGTTCAGTTGACGATACAGTCTAAGAAGTTTGGATTTGGAGTTCATTTATGAGCTAGGTCCCATCAGACATCCAGACATTCTAAGACAGGTATTGCTCATTTCGGGAGATGGCTTTCTCCGCGAACTTGAGATATAGAGAGACATAGAAAGAAACATCACAGCGGATCCACTCACCGAGGCTATTCCTCGAACGCAATAGTTTCGCAAACGAGCTTTGTGAGACTGACTAGTAGAGGAGTTGGGTGTTCGGTATCACACGGGCTGTGAGTATGCGACATCGCAATAATTAGCCTTGAGTGCAAGTGGGAGATTGTTGGAGATAGTGCCCTCAGAGTCAATTATTGGATCACAGGCACGTGATTGCAATGATTGAGGGAGGACCTATCCCAGTAGGACAGTCTTACTCGAGATGATAGTATGCTATCTGGTTTATCTTTATCATCGTGTACTGCTTTAGGTGACCTGACATGTCGCTATTACACGTTGATAGAGCCCCTAGGATTCTTGCTTGACTGCCGGCAGTATGATGGCGATCATATACGTGGGAGCTGGTAGTCTATAAGCACATCCTTAAATGGTCCCTAGTCGTAGGAGTTTCGAGACAGGGCATCGATACTCCATTAGTAGACTAGTGTATACAGTCGAGACCCCGACGAGGGGCGGTGGCCGGTCTCACAAGCCACTGGTGTCAGTTGGTTCACCTAAGATGTATACAGGTGCTCATTGGGTTATGAGTACACCGGACAGGACTCGCTGGGAACCTGCTAGTTGGGATTATACTTGACGTCAGATAGCAGTTCCCTGGTGACATGTGTACAGGTTAGTTCATCGACCTGAGGATCGTCATTTGTCTCGTGTGAGTTCCCACTGTGCTTTGATTACTACCCTACCACGGCTCAAAGGAGTCATGCAAACAGGTTTTAGTTGGGTACAGTCCCGAGCCACATGGAGGCAGTAAGCGGATCTTCAGGGGTTCGTCTCTCCCGGTATTGGGGGTGAGGTCGCGCTGTGTCTAGGAGAGCCAGTACGCAAAGCCCTCGGCCGAGGCAGGAGATTTACTGGTAGGTATTCCAGTAGTATCTCAGGGCGTTCTGGGCTACACTCCGACACGACTTGTACCGCTTTTGGGGGTCTGACTTTCACCAACCCCCTAGGCCCGCCATGCGATACTCATAGACGAACGGACCGGACTGTACGGATATTGTCACTGACAGGCTCAGTAGGGTGTCAGGATGAGTTCGCTCATCGACGTCCCTTTTAGTCAATAGCTGGTGGCCCGTCACGTATTGGCTTATACCTCTGACGTGCTAGTGGTTAAATCCATAGCCATAGTATTGACGAGTCTTTAGAGTCCACCACACTTACAGTTACTCAAGCTTTCGGGCGAAACGCTGTAGAGGCCGTATGGAGATATGGCAGGGTCCGATCAGATACGTGCGGTATTGTACGGATCAGGATCGGACATTTTTATACTAGTGGCCGTATAGTTATATGGCAGGGTTCGATCTGATACGTGCGGTATTGCACGAATCAAGATCGGACGGATATTACTAGCCGGCTTTGGCTTAAGCCGGTCCTAGTCTAGTACAGTGTAGATTTTGTCTCATTGCATTTGTATCCGGTCGGAATACAGATGCGGGTGTGTATGCACAGTATTGGGGTTTTCCTGTAATTTATTACGGGACCAGTTTTCTGGAGTTGCCAGTTTGTATTCCGTTCCGGCCGGTTTTCCTTTGTTCTTTCCCGGCCGGACTTTTCTGATGGAGGGGGTAATTTGCAGTTTTGCAAATTACATTTGGTGGAGGTTTTATTTGTAAGATGATTTATTATGAAAGCATCTTTTGATACCTTTCTTATCCATCTTTATCATTTGCTTTTTGTTGATGAGATTGGATTAGGATTGATTTAGAGTTGATGTGAGTTTGTTATGATGGCTTTTGATATGGTTACCACTTGCTTTCTCCTACACTCACCTCCCTTCATGCTTCATATTACCTCCTCCACCATTCTCACTTAGATGATAAGTTTTCATTAGAAAAGAGAAGAGAGAAAAAAGAAAGAGAGAAGAAGAAGAAGAGAGCTTCTTCTTGAGAGTTTCATTTGCTTGATCTCATTCATGCTAGAAAAATGCAAGCACCATTTTTCTTATCTCATTTCCTCCATCATCCACAAATGGCAACAAACCCCAAGTGAGACACTACACTATACATTCTACAGCATGTCTTGAGCATGTCGAGTTGCCGGCTTCATGCTCGAGTTGCCTCGGTATTGAGGCGGGAGCCCGTAAAAGACGCAGGCGTTGTGGTGCCCTTTCCGGCGAGGAGGCGACGATGTGGAGGCAAGACTTTCCGCGGGAGATCGGGACGATGACGAGAAGACCGGAGGACTCGGATCACTCGGTATACTTCTCACCCTATCTCTTAATTGCTAGCGTTAGGTTAATGGTTACGATCCGGGTTTTCATTGTCCGCGGTAGCACCGGTTTCCGAGTAAGGAAATTTTTTATTCCGCATTTTGGCCTCGAGTAAGAGGCCGGGGCGCTGCCGTGGCGCAACAGGGTAAAACCCGTAGGATGCAACTGGATCTTCAAAAGGAAGATTGGTGTAGATGGACAGGTTGAGACCTATAAAGCTAGACTGGTAGCAAAGGGTTTTCGTCAAAGACCTGGTTTGGACTATGAAGAGACATTTTCTCCAGTAGCTATGCTGAAATCCATTCGGATCCTTCTTGCCGTTGCTGCCTTCCACGATTATGAGATTTGGCAGATGGACGTAAAAACCGCTTTTCTAAATGGAAATTTAGAGGAGTGTGTCTATATGGACCAGCCAGAGGGTTTCATTCAGAGTGGGAGCAGCGGAAAGGTGTGCAAGTTGCTTAAGTCCATTTACGGACTAAAGTAGGCATCACGGAGTTGGAACATCTGTTTTGATGAGACGGTCAAGGAATTTGGCTTTATCAATATTCCAGATGAACCATGCATCTATAGTAGATTTATAGCGAGAACTGTAGTATTCCTCGTTTTATACGTGGATGACATTCTCTTAATAGGAAATAACACTCCTATGCTACAATCTGTCAAGGGGTTCTTGTCACACGGGTTCTCCATGAAAGACCTGGGTGATGCCTCATACATCCTGGGGATCCGGATCCATCGTGATAGATCCAAGAGGATATTAGGACTTTCACAGTCCAGGTACATCGATATCATACTGAAAAGATTCAGTATGGAAGATTCCAATCGTGGTAATCTACCGGCTTGTCACGGGATCACCCTCTCCAAAGAGATGTCTCCCAAGACTGATTTAGAAAGGGATCACATGTCTATTATACCCTACGCTTCTGCGGTAGGCTCTATAATGTATGCGATGTTGTGTACCAGACCGGATGTTGCTTATGCACTGAGTGTGGTAAGCCGGTATCAGTCAAACCCTGGGGAGAAACACTGGATAGCGGTAAAGAACATTCTCAAGTAACTGAGAAGGACTAAGGAGATGTTCTTGGTGTATGGCGGAAAAGACCTCCAGATCGAGGCCTTTGCTGACTCCAGCTTCCAGAGTGACAAGGATGATTCCAAGTCCATGTCGGGTTTTGTCTTTACCCTCAATGGAGGGGCGGTGTGTTGGAAGAGTTCCAAACAGGAAACCGTTGCAGACTCGACGATGGAAGCGGAATACATCGCTGCATCTGATGCCGCAAAAGAAGCGTCTGGATGAGGAAGTTCTTAAAAGAACTTCAGGTGGTTCCGTCCATTGTTGATCCAATACCTCTGTATTGCGACAACAACGGGGTTATAGCTTTAGCGAAGGAACCCAGGTCCCATCAGAGATCCAGACACATCTTGAGGTGGTATCACCTGATCAGGGAGATCGTGGATCGCAGGGAGATCGTGGATCGCCAGGAGATCGAGGTTCGGAGGGTCGCTTCAGAAGATAACACTGCAGATCCATTCACCAAGGCCTTGCCCCAGACTCAGTTCGAGCGGCTGATCGAGATGATAGGTCTTGGATACGCCAGTACATGGCCTTAGTGCAAGTGGGAGATTGTAAGTGTATATGCCCTAGAGGCCATTACTGTATCATACTAGTTTGTATATTACTTAATGGAAGCTTGGGATATTCACCTTGTATAAACAATCTTGCTCAATATAGTAGTATGCTACTTGGTTTGTTTCTACTTTAATGTGTACATGTGTTTATTTTAGTATATCACCTATGCACATTAGTGGAGCCCTTAGGATTTTTGCTTGATTACCAGCGTTGTGATGGCAGTCACACTAGTGGGGGCTGGGTAATCTATAAGCACATCCTTATACAGGTCCCTAGTCACAGGACTATCGAGACAGGGCATCGATACTCCGGAGTAGACTAGCGTATGCGCTTCTCATCCCAGTATGGGAGATGGTCTGTCCCACAGCCATCAGTATGTCGTACTGGAGATAGTATACGGGTGCTCGTTAGATTACGAGTACACTGGACAGGACTCGTCGGGAACTGACCGGTTGGTATTATACCTATTGTCAGTTATCAGTTCCCAGGTGACATGAGTACAGCTTAGTCCGCTGACTTGACACTGTCACTTCGCCTCGAGTGTGTTCCCACTATACTTTGATTACTACCCTACCACGGCTCAAAGGAGTCGTGCAAACAGGTGGTAGTTGGGTGCAGTCCCGAAGCACTTGGAGGCAGTGACGGTTAGACAGGATTCGTCTCTCCCGGTATTGGGGGTTGACATCATGCTGTGTCTAGAAGAGCCATTACACGAGTAGTCCATGGCCAGGGCAATCGAGATATACTGGTAGGCTTCTAGTGTTATCTCAGGGTGTTTTGGGCTTCACCCCGACACGACTTGTACCGCTATTAGGGGACTGACATTTACCGCCCCCCTAGGCCCGCCATGCGATGTATCAGACGAACAGATCGGACTGTACGGAGACTGTCACATTCAGGCTCAGTAGGAGTTCAGATGGGTTTCACCTCGTCAGTCTTCTTGTCAGCATCTACCTGGGGACCGTTACGCACAGCTAGTGCCGCTTGCGGTCTGTGGTTAAACCCACTGCCAGCGTAGTGTCGAGTCTTTAGAGTCCCACACGGAAAGCTATTCGCCTTTAGGCAAAAGAGTAGAGGTCTCATGGTTTTGCGACAGGTCGTATGGTTTTGCGACAGGGTTCGGTCACATCCGTGCACTTGTGCACGTACAGTGTCCGGACAGTTAACACTAGCGGGCTTTGGTTTAAGCCAGATCCTAGTGTACGTTTTGGGATTGGTTTTATCCAGTATGTATTCGTGTTCTTCGGAACGCGGATGCGGGTGTGTATGCACAGTTGACGGAGAGACAGAGGCAGATGATTCTCATTAGGGTTGTTGACCGTTGACTGTTGACTAATGACTTTTTGCTCAACCCTAATGAGAATATAATATATGATTAACACTATTATTAATTAAGTATTGTGGTGACATGGTTGTTGAGGGGTTGGCTTTATTGACTTGTTGACTTTGTTGACCAGTTGACTAGGTTGGACTAGTTGACCATCATGATGACAATGGCTATCATTTCATGGCAAAGTCTTTTCACTTGCTTGTTCTCTTATGCAATATGAGTGCATGAAATGATATAGCCATTTTGACTTAAACCATTTACACAATACTTGATTACTATTTTTGTGATGATGGCTTTGGATTATGAGAGCCAAGAGAAAAAAAAGTCTTTCTCAATCTATCATTTTTTCATTTTCTCTCTTGTTCTTGAGCTCTCATCTTCTTCCTCTTGCTCTCCCTCTCTTTAGTCTATGGTTCACTTGTCTCATGTGTTGAGAACCAAGAACCATAGAGAAAATCCCAACACACTCTTCTCTACTCTCTCTAGTTCATAAGGTTTAGCAAACAAAGTGAACTAGTTTCTTCAAGGACCGAAGAAGAAGCCAAAGGTAGAAGCTTTCAGGTGGATCGATCTTCGGCGCAAGGAGACGACGGGGTGAAGCCGATCCGGACAACCATCGAGGCGCGAAGATGAAGGAGTTCAAGAAAGAAAGGTATAACCCCCTAAACGAGTAGTTAACAACTCCTAGTTAGGTTGTTAGTTAGATGTTTAACAAAGATCCGGTTTTGAGTCCAAGTTACCACCTCTAGAAAATTGTTTTTCGTCAAATTCCGCATGCCCGAAAGTACCGGAAGAGGTAGCATGGAATTACAGGGTTTTTTTGCTGTACTGTGCATGATTAGCTATATCAGTAAGTCCCTGGCCAGGGCTGTTGAGATTTACTGATAAGTGTTATCAGTAGTTTCTCAATCTGATATAGACCATTCATCGGCATGACTTATTGAGTTATTGGGGTCGATGTTACCATCCCTAGACTCGATATGCAGCATATCTGACGAAGAGACCGGACTGTACGGTAGTGTTGCCGGTTGGCTCGACGGGAATTGTGACAGGTTCGCTTGTTTTCTTGTGATCGCTCAATACCCGGATGGCCGTTACGTTTAGCTGACCTCTTGCGGCTTGGGGGTGCTTGATATGATCATCACCCACTGCCGGCGTATTGACGAGTCTTAGAGTCCCACAATGGAGTTACCTAGTCCAAGCGAAATGATGTGGTGCGCATATGAGATATGCGTGGAGACCCGATTAAATCCGCGTATGTGATACCGTATATTAATCGGACGGTTTGCTATTGGTTGGGTCGTATGAGATATGACCGGTTTGCTAAATCAAGTATTGATTTAACATTGACCATTTGCATTTTCACTTTAAACCTTTTTGTCTTTTGGTGTATGCATGCATGTATGCACATGTTTACATTGATGCATATTTGTATGTGCATGCACACATACATGCATACACATGTGTGGCATGGTTGTTGATACACTAGATGGTGGAAATATAAGACTTACATGTTAGTAAATATATACATATTTATTTTTGAGTGGAAACAAATAGAATAATTCATGGTTGATTTTTCTTCTCTCCATTAACCTTTCCACTAACCATGAGTTAACATTCTATGCTTGTTTTGTGCTCCAAAATAAATATCTAGATATTTATTAACCTATGGTTAAAGATGAGAAGGAAAATATATATATGTTTTTCTTTCTCATTTTAATCATCTTGATCATTATCTTTTGAGCTTTCATTTGCCATCATCTTCTTCCTCCTCTCTCTTGCTCTCTAGCTTTCATTAGTGAGCAAAAGAGTCATCAAGTTATGGTTTTGAAGTGAGAAAACAAACCACATCACCATTCTACACTACTCTTGCCCATTAGTTTAGAGTGTTAGCTTCAACTTCTTCTCATGATCTAGTGAAGCATCAAGCTTGGACAAAGAGGACTCCGGGTGGATCGTCGTTGACCTAGAGGATCTCAAGCGAGCTTCTTTCAACTCTCAAGTGGTCAAGGAGTCTAGCGTAGGGAGCAACAAAGGTTGTATTCTCAAACCCTAGCCTTTTACTACTTGTGATGGTGTTAAAAGTCTTGTTACCCTAGCTTTTCTAGTATGATCCTTAGGATGTTTTCTTTAGCACCCTATAATTTTTAATATGGCATGTGTGTTGCTACCAAACCCTAGTAGTGGTGCTGTAGAAAAACCCTTCATGGTATCAGAGCCTAACTAAAAACCTAGACGATGTTACGACAAAACGAAAAAGAAAAACCCCGCAAAATACGATTTTGGAAACCCCATGAAAATGCTCTCTGTAAATTTTTTAAAAGGTGTTCGAAAAATTATTTGAGTAACTACAGAGTGGAATTTAGAATGATATAAGAACACAGGTGAAATACGATAGGGGGGCTCGGAAAAAACCGGCGACCAAGCCTTTTAATCTGGCGTCGCCGACCCTATTAGCTCCCCTCCTCATCGTATTTCACCTGTGTTCTGTACATCATATTCTGGGGTTTCTGGTATTGTTTATGTAGTCCATAATTTCATGTGATGTAAGTTTGGTAATGGACTATTTGCGGAGTACTTCGTATTCATATTTTTATAGCATTGTATCGGTAACTTTGGCGACATTAAACAGGTCGAACGAATTATCAAACACTGGTATTTTCCAGGTTGAACGTACTCAATATATAATGCAGGTATTCCTATGGACCCTCTAGAAGAATGTAACCCTAACTCGAGATGTGACCACCAAACTGCGACTAAACCTTAGGGTTTACCGTAGCTAGTGGCGCCACAAATGAGGCTTGGGTCTTCCCTTCTACGGTTGGTCCATTAAATACTGTGGCATAGATTTTGGGTATTGTTTAATGACGCTCAAGTGTTGAGCTTGCTGGGGAATGCAGTTGTTCGTTAATTCGATCGAAGGGTTTAACATCGCCTAGTTGTATGTGATACTTGTTTCTGCGACCGTAAGCGTAGTATGTGTATCGCCGGTTTCGTTGCTATATGTCAACAGCAATTGGGGGTACGCATACTTGCTTACGTTGATGACATGTGATGTTATGTGTTGCTGAGTTTGTAAGTCTATGTCACGCACCCCACGAACTTGCGGGGAGGCGGAATATGAAAAACGATTATCAAAGCTTCGTAACACGGACTTGAGCGCATGAATCGTTATCTAAACCATTGCTAACTATCTACTAGAGGTTTAACTACTCGGATACGAAGTTATACCTCACGTTACTTGTCCTTCGGGTCTTCATCGCTGTCCTCCACTCCTCGTAGGCTCCTTGGAACATCGGCACCTCAACGGTCTCCTTGAATCAAAGAAGATCCACCTGAAAGCTACTACGCCAAGTTTAATCTCAAACTTGAGATAACTAGGTTGCTTAAAAAGCTAATCTAAGCTACCTAGGTGATATAAAGTAAGGTTATGGATGTATTAGTCTAGCTAACCCTTGATATCAACACATGAGAGGTTAGGGTTAGGGTTTGAAGAGAGAGTGAGCTTGAGGAGAGAGAAGGTGAGAATGATAATGAGAATGAAAAAGCTTCTCACTTGAATATATGAAACATAATGAATTATCAAATAAATGATTATTCACCATGATTCATTAATTCAATATGAGTGATTCACTATGTGAGTCATTAAGCAATAAATAATGCATTAATGAAATAGTGAATCACACAAATGAGTCACAAATTTCATTTAATGCAATGCCACCTGTTAGTTATATGTGTACCCTAGAGGCCATTACTGTACATACGATGTATATTGTAGTGGATGCTTGGACATATATAGGGAGGACTTTCTTGCTCGACATGATAGTACGCTATCTGGTTGTACTTTATCTTAACATGTACTCTGATTGTCTCTTTTGTTACATGTTGATAAAGCCTTTAGGATTTGTACTCGACTATTGGGACTATGATGAGATCATACTAGTGGGGCCACGGTAGTCTATGATTACATCCTATAACTGTTCCTAGTCGAGGGTGTATCGAGACAGGGCATCAATACACCAGAGTAGACTAGCGTATACGTATCTTGTCCCATATGATGGGCGATGGATGATCCCATATCCATCGGTGTTTGACATCAAGGATGGTGTACGGGTGCTCAGTGGAGACTGGGTACACTGGACGGACTCGCTGAGAACTCCTAGATGGTATATATACCTATTGTCAGATAACAGTTCTCTGGTGACACTTGTACAGGTTAGTCTGTAGACCCGAGATCGTCATAGAGTCTTGTGTGATTCCCACTGCACTTTGATTTCCTCCCTACCACGGCTCTACTAAGTTGTGCAAACAGGTGGATTTTGGGTACAGTCCCGAATCATATGGAGACAGTGAGCGATAGGAGGGGTTTCGTCTCTCCCGGTATAGGGAGTTGACGTCGCGCTATGTTTGATCGGCTATAACACCTAAATCCCTGGCCAGGGTTCTCGAGGTTTACTGATAAGTGTTATCGGTAGTTCCTCGACCTGTTATGAGCCGTAAATCAACATGACTTATAAAGTTACTGGGGTCTGACATTTACCACCCCTAGACTTCATATGCGACGTATCAGACGAAGAGACCGGACTGTACGGTAAGTGTTGCTTACAGGCTCGTAAGGGTTGTGATGAGTTCGCTCGTCGGCCACCTTTTCGTCATGTACCTGGGTAGCCGTTACGCACAGCTAGTGCCGCTGACGTGCTTGTGGTTAAACCCATTGCCAGCGTACTGACGAGTCTTTAGAGTCCCACACAGAGGGTTCCCTCGTTCAGGCGAAAGATGTAGAGACCATAAGTTGTTACGGCAGCCGTAAAATGTTGCGGCAGGTTTTCGATTATGTTCGTGTAATTGTTACAGGAATAATAATCGGAAGAATAATACTGGCCGGATACCGGTATTATATTATTGGATTAATTGTATTCGTATTTTTCGGAATTCGGACGCGAGTATACGGTATACGGTAAACGGTAAACGGAGGAGGGGTATTTTTGTAATTGTTATAAGAATACCTTCTAGAAGGTGCCACCTCATAATGACATAATTATGACATCATTTATTTTGTGAAAATAAATTAGTGAGGTGTAAATTAAAAGGTATAAGCATGATAATGAGGTTGTTGTAGTTGAGGTACTATTAAAGCATGATACTTCTTTCATAATACATGCTTTAGTTAGTGCTATTTTCTTTTTCATCATGCTTAAACTTTTTAATCATGAAATGCACTTATTCTCTTCTCCTCCTTCTTCTTATAAATACCTTCACATGAGATGTGAAATCAAGGCATTCCAATCCTACACAAAATTATGATAAGTGTATCATAACAAGTGTATAAGAAGAAAGAAAGAAAATGATGGTTATCATTCTTCCTAGCTTAAACCCTCACATGAGATGTGAATCCAAAGCTTAGGATTTCAAGTTAATCCAATACAATTATTTCTACATCATCCTAGTGATCTCTTCTAGCAAATTTGGTCTCTCGGTTAAAATCTTGAGAAGAGTTTCTAGCTTGCACGAAAAATCTCGGGTGGATCATCTAGGTCTTCGGTGGCCGGATATCGAAAACGTCGGCAACATCTAAAGGAGCCAAGGAGTTCACCAAAAGAGGAGAAAGGAGCAAAGGAGTTGCATCCAAGAGAAGACCCGAAGGACCGTATCATCAAGGTATAATCACTAACATAGTAGATAATATCTCTAGTTAGGGTTTACTAGTTGTGGTTTAGACAAGATCTTCGGTTAAGTGCGTGTTGTATGCAAAGAAAATTTTCATTCATCGCTTCCGCCGCGCCACAAGAGTTGTGGGAGCATGCAGCACTCATCAACATGGTATCAGAGCCTAACTAAACCACAATTAGATAATAGCCAAAAGTTAGAAGCTCGATCGACAGTTTTTTCTCCCGAAAACTCGTATTCTGCCCTTGCTGCTGTCAGTTTTTGAAAGTGTTCCAAAATTAATTTGACATATCTTAAAAATACAAGCAGGGTTTTCTAAGAACACTGTAGAAAAATGGTGTTCTAAATCGCCTAAAGCGCCGCGGAACCGCGGCCATACCCATGGTTTGGCCGCGGATCCGCCGCCGAGTTGGGGCCGCGTCGACTCATTTTTCTACAGTACTCTTATATTGAAGAATTAGGGTTTCTGGGATATGTAGATTTTTACAAAGGTGTTTGTACAGGGACATGTCAAGTGTTGGCATGGTTTTAAAAAAATTATGGATCGAAATTCTAAAGTGCTTGGCTAATCGGGTTTTCATTTTTGTTATATGTGTTTGAAACGTCCTCTAATTGCTATATGACGATTAGTGGGGGTTGCACATATGGATATCATGAGATGGTATGTGTATATGAATGTGTTGGATCGTTGTGATGAATGGCCGGGGGGTGTGAGAAGAGTGTTTTTCCTTTTCTATCATTCCATGTAATTTGTAAAAAGCAATGTTATATTGTATAATTTCTTTTTACTGTTTTTGCTCCTAGGATAGACCCAAGGTGGGGTGCACAAACTACCAGGTTCTCCAAGTGCCGAGTGGCCTACTCAATTGTTGAGGCAGGTTGCTACACTTAGGGAATTTGGCGGGTAGTTTGCCGCACCCGTAGTGGTCTAGAAGGGGTTTTGGCTATTCATCACGACCGTGGAACCCGTTTTTCATTAAGGGCTTGAATGAAATACGGAATTCCTAGCATATCCAATGCATTCATCTGTGATATGAAATGGTTATATTTATATATGAGATATATATAATAAACGTTGCTTATGTTTTGCACCCGCACTAGTCCAGCCCCCGCTCTGCCGTTAGTTAAGTAACCTAACAGTGCATGACAGGGCCCAGTGGCAAATGCGGATGGCATAAGCGTACGTTCTATTTGCGTTTCTTTTCTGTGATGTTTAGGAAACGTAAATGATGGGACAACATTAATGTGATTAATGTTAAGAGAAAGAAACCTAAAGATGTTGTAGAATCAAACTTTTTGAAAAAGGGTAACTCTAGCTTTTGTTTTGCATAGTGGTATTCTTGAATATCCTGCACCTCATTCGATGAGGAAAGGGCCGAGATCCCTTCACCGGGAGTGACCCCTTTAGCGAAACTAGAAAATGTTACAAAGAACTCGATTTGATTTTATAGTTGATCTATCTTTGCTTTGCATCGTGGTATTTATATATCCAGCACCTTATTCGATAAGGAAAGAGCCGAGATCCCTTCACCGGGAGTGACCTCTTTAGCAAAATTAGAAAGATACTACAAAACCATTCGATTTTTAAAAAATGGAGCTTAAACCACTCCTTCCCACTAGATTCTACAACGATATCAAGTTCAAAAACGTTAAAGGTTTTCATAAAAACCATCTGTTGCCCTCCGCTATTTTAGGAAGCAGAGTACTTAGTATTCGTGCCACGTTTGTTGACCATAGTTAAGGCATGGTGTACGGTAGCTAAGTAGTGACTTCCTACAAAGCATTTGATGCGATCGATTAGGGCATTCTCGTGACTTTGTTGACCATAGTTAAGGGTCATGTGGGTGGGCCTAAATTAATCACGAAATGGCTGGTTGAACTTGACTAGTGCTTATGATTTGTTGACCATAGTTAAGGTCATAAGTCACTAGGGGTAGAAACCATATCGGGAATTTCAAGAGTTGAAATTTGCAATGAGATTGCATACCTTCTATATGATAGTTGGATCCTGATCCCGCTGCGAGTAAGAGTTACTTCTGGGAAAGTTTTACACAAGACAATTTGACGAAATTATAGAGTGTAATTATTTCCGGCTAATCTTACCTTTTAGGGTTTGAAGGAAGATTTGATAAAAACAGTGGGAGACATCCGGATTAGATAATAACCAATCTAATCTTGCAAGAGCATACGCTAAGGTGTTTTCTTCTCTCTCTCTCTCTCCAGATAGTGACCATATCACGTCTTAATCAAGATAATAAATACGGATATATTGACTGAACCCGCTTGTTATATTGAGCTGGGGAACGTTGGTCCCGCTCCAACTTATAATTGTTATAAGACAGAGCAGGAAATAGGGAAATACCAGAATTCCTATGCCGCCCAAACGAAGAAAGTGCATATGATGCATCTCCTTCGGGTGTGTTCATTACAAAGAACTGTTTTCAGTATCCTATGCATCCTGGGTATTTGATACTGGATCAGGATCGCAGATATGTAATCTGTTACATAAGGCTACAAAAAAGGTAGAAAAACTGAGAACGGGTGATAAGTTTCATGAGACAGAAAACGGGGCAAGTGTTGCAGCCAAGTCTGTTGGTCACTGTCACCCTGTATTACCAATACATTGATTCTGAACAAATGCTATTAAATACCGAACCTGATATACAAAATCATATCAATCTCTTTATTAGTAAAGAAATGATAAAATTTTGTATTGATGGATAATGTTTTGAACATTTCCTATATCAAAAGTTGATCGGTTCAGGCGCGTTATCTAAAAGCATTGACGTTCTAAATCAAACTACAGTTCTTAGTATACAGAACACACACAAGAGTAAGAGTTCAGAAATGAACGGATCCTTCTTGAGGCATTGTAGACTAGGTCACATCAATGCGACCCGGCTGGCTGAAGTTACATTTTTATATGCATATTTAAACCAGTTTGAATTTACATCTTATGAAACTTGTCAGTCATGTCACAAAGATTGAATGACCATAGCTCTGTTTATTGGAAACAGAGAAAGAGTTAGTAAACTCTTGGGACTGATATATGATGATGTATGTAAACTTCCCTGTCTACACATGCCAGGACCGGTTCTTTGTACTTCATTACTTTCTTTGATGATCTCTCAAGATTCAGACAAATGTTCCTGTTGAAACACAAGTCCGAAGCTTTTGAGATATTCACAGAATATAAGTTAGAAGTAGAGAACCAAAAACGGGTATAAGTATTATGTCCTTTGATGAGATCAAGGAGGAGAATACTTGAGCAAGGAAATCCTGGACTATTCTAGAGGAGAATGAGATTCTCTCTCCGCATTACTCTTTCGTATACACCATAGCACGATGGTATATCGGGGCAGAGCAATTGCACCCTATATGATATGGTGTGCTCCATGATGAGTACTACTGAGTTTCCTATTTTCCTTTTGGGAGTTATGCACTTGTGAAGATGCATACCTATTGAATAGGGTTCCAATCAAATCAGGTGCCTACTACTCATCTCTTAAAGATGTTAAGATTTGGGGTTGTCAGGCCTATGTCTAAAAATCAAAATCCGGACAAGCTCGAGGCAAAGTCAAAACTGTGGAAGTTTGTTGGATATCCAAAGAATTAGCAAGGGAATATCTTCTACCTAACCGAGGAACAAAAGTTGTTCCTCAGCATGCCACCTTTGTGAAAGGGATTTTCTTATGAAGAAATTAATGGTCATAAGGTAGAACTGGAAGGCGTTCCAGCTATACAAACTACAACAGATGACCTAACCGAGGAACAAAAGTTGTTTTGTTTCTCAGCATGTCACCTTTATGAAAGGGAATTTCTTGTGAAGAAATTAGTGGTCATGAGGTAGAACTGGAAGGAGTTCCAGCTACAGCAGATGATTTGGTAGAACCAAAGGATTTAATAGACTCTAACGAACCTCAGCCTCTCCGTCGATCTAGTAGGGTTCCTCACCCACCTGAGAGATACTTCGGTTTCTCTATGACAGTGGGAGCAAGGATTGCATCTTACCCCTGCGTGTCCCGAGACCGGAAGGTGGTCCAGCGGGTTGTTGTCCTCGCAAGGGGGCATGCATAGAAAATAGCTGCCGAGGGACCTTTTGGTGCCACGGCGATCCTATGGGATGGGGTTGTTGCCTGACCAAAGTGGTATGACCTAACTAGTTTCGAGCAGGCCATCAGGAGTGGGACTCTGTGAGAATGGCTGGATGCTTAGCGATTTGAGATGGAATCCTTATACACCAACAAAGTATGGACTTTGGTTGCTTTGTCTGAAGGGTTAAATCCCCATCAGGAGCAAGTGTATCTTGAGAAGATTACTTGGTGTACATGGAAAAGTTGAGACTTTCAAAGCTATGCTTAAGTCCATCCAGATCCTACTTGCCACTGCTACATACCTTGACTACGATATCTGGTGGTTGATTGTCATGACAGCTTTTCTAAATGAAGTTTTAGAAGAGAGCGTCTATAAGTACACAGCCAGAGGGCTTCGTAGACAGTGGGAGCAGCGGAAAAGTGTGCAAGATATTTTATGCGATAAAACAGGCATTACGGAGTTGGAACATCTGTTTTGATGTGGTAGTCAAAGAGTTTGACTTCATCAAAATAATAGATGAACCTTGTATATACAAATGGGTGGTAGGGAGTATGGTGGTGATCCTCGTAGAGTACGTGGATGACATACTCTTGATAAGGAAGGAGTTTCCTATGCTATGCTCAGTCAATCTCCTCTTATCACAAAGATTCTCCATATAGGATCAAAGGTGATACCTCCTAAATCCTGGGTTTTGGATCTATGAGATAGATCTAAATGGATATTAGGATACTCACTAGTTGTAGTGAGATAGTATCAATCGATCCTAGGGAGAATCACAGCGGAGTTGGAACATTTGTTTTGATGTGGTAGTCAAAGAGTTTGACTTCATCAAAATGGTAGAACCTCGTGGTAGAGTACGTGGATGACATACTTTTAATAGGAAAGGAGTTTCCTATGATACACTCGGTCAATATCCGCTTATCACAAGGACTCTCCATATAGGATCAAAGGTGATACCTCATAAATCCTGGGTTTTGGATCTATGAGATAGATTTAAATGGATGTTAGGATACTCACTAGTTGTAGTGAGATAGTATCAATCGATCCTAGGGAGAATCACTGGAAAGGTTCCAGGGTGATAAAGACGACTGAATGTCAGTCACAGGCATTGTCTTTACCCTTAGTAGAGGGACGGTATGTTGGAAGAGTTCCAAGCTTGATACCGTGACATACTAGAAAGGAAAGATACGTCAATACCAAGGATGCTACCAAAGATAAAGTCTGGATATATAAAAGTTCATAAAATGAACTTCGTTCCTACCATTGTGTGACAATGGGGTTGTGGCTTTAGCCAAGGAACTACCGTCCCATCAGAAATCCAGATATAATTCTTAGGCAGCATCACCTGATCATAGAGATGGTTGATCTCCAGGGAGATCGAGGTTAGGAGAGTAGATACAGAGGACAACAGAGCGGATCCACTCACTAAGGTTTTTTCCCAGTAGATACTTTTATGGGATGGTTGAGTATGTGATACTTCAACCACAGCTAATTGTTTGGTATGTGATACCACAACAGATGGCCCTAGTGTAAGTGGGAGATTGTTAGTTATATGTGTGCCCTAGAGGCCATTACTGTACATACGATGTATATTGTAGTGGATGCTTGGACATATATAAGGAAGACTTTCTTGCTCGACATGATAGTACGCTGTCTGGTTGTACTTTATCTTAACATGTACTCTGATTGTCTCTTTTGTTACATGTTGATAAAGCCCTTAGGATTTGTACTCGACTACTGGGACTATGATGAGATCATACTAGTGGGGCCACGGTAGTCTATGAGTACATCCTATAACTGTTCCTAGTCGAGGGTGTGTCGAGATAGGGCATCGATACACCAGAGTAGACTAGCGTATACGCATCTTGTCCCATATGATGGGCGATGGATGATCCCATATCCATCGGTGTTTGACATCAAGGATGGTGTACGGGTGCTCAGTGGAGACTGGGTACACTGGACGGACTCGCTGAGAACTCCTAGATGGTATATATACCTATTGTCAGATAGAAGTTCTCTGGTGACACTTGTACAGGTTAGTCTGTAGACCCGAGATCGTCATAGTGTCTTGTGTGATTCCCACTGCACTTTGATTTCCTCCCTACCACGGCTCTACTGAGTTGTGTAAACAGGTGGATTTTGGGTACAGTCCCGAATCATATGGAGACACCGAGCGATAGGAGGGGTTTCGTCTCTCCCGGTATAGGGAGTTGATGTCGCGCTATGTTTGATCGGCTATAACACCTAAATCCCGGGCCAGGGTTCTCGAGGTTTACTGATAAGTGTTATCGGTAGTTCCTCGACCTGTTATGAGCCGTAAATCAACATGACTTATAAAGTTACTGGGGTCTGACATTTATCACCCCTAGACTTCATATGCGACGTATCAGACGAAGAGACCGGACTGTACTGTAAGTGTTGCTTACAGGCTCGTAAGGGTTGTGATGAGTTCGCTCGTCGGCCACCTTTTCGTCATGTACCTGGGTAGCCGTTACGCACAGCTAGTGCCGCTGACGTGCTTATGGTTAAACCCATTGCCAGCGTACTGACGAGTCTTTAGAGTCCCACACAGAGGGTTCCCTCGTTCAGGCGAAAGATGTAGAGACCATAAGTTGTTACGGCAGCCGTAAAGTGTTGCGGCAGGTTTTCGATTATGTTCGTGTAATTGTTACAGGAATAATAATCGGAAGAATAATACTGGCCAGATACCGGTATTATATTATTGGATTAATTGTATTCGTATTTTTCGGAATTCGGACGCGAGTATACGGTATACGGTATACGGAGGAGGGGTATTTTTGTAATTGTTACAAGAATACCTTCTAGAAGGTGCCACCTCATAATGACATAATTATGACATCATTTATTTTGTGAAAATAAATTAGTGAGGTGTAAATTAAAAGGTATAAGCATGATAATGAGGTTGTTGTAGTGGAGGTACTATTAAAGCATGATACTTCTTTCATAATACCTCTTTTTCATCATGCTTAAACTTTTTAATCATGTAATGCACTTATTCTCTTCTCCTCCTTCTTCTTATAAATACCTTCACATGAGATGTGAAATCAAGGTATTCCAATCCTACACAAAATTATGATAAGTGTATCATAACAAGTGTATAAGAAGAAAGAAAGAAAATGATGGTTATCATTCTTCCTAGCTTAAACCCTCACATGAGATGTGAATCCAAAGCTTAGGATTTCAAGTTAATCCAATACAATTATCTCTAAATCATCCTAGTGACCTCTTCTAGCAAATTTGGTCTCTCGGTTAAACTCTTGAGAAGAGTTTCTAGCTTGCACGAAAAATCTCGGGTGGATCATCTAGGTCTTCGGTGGTCGGATATCGAAAACGTCGGCAACATCTAAAGGAGCCAAGGAGTTCACCAAAAGAAGAGAAAGGAGCAAAGGAGTTGCATCCAAGAGAAGACCCGAAGGACTGTATCATCAAGGTATAATCACTAACATAGTATATAAGATCTCTAGTTAGGGTTTACTAGTTGTGGTTTAGACAAGATCTTCGGTTAAGTGCGCGTTGTATGCAAAGAAAATTTTCGTTCATCGCTTCCGCCGCGCCATAAGAGTTGTGGGAGCATGCAGCACTCACCAACACCACCTCCCCCCAAGTCACCACTCTTCTAGAAGCTTCTTGACAAATTACGAGAACGCCCCTCCAATCCGTGAAAACACGGAAAAATTTTAGACTGTATAAATCCAATAACCCGATATTAGAAACTGGCTTAAACCAAAGCCGACTAGTAAAAACTGTCCGAACGTCGTACGTGCGTAAACACACGTATGCGTCCGAACCCTTGTCGTAAAACCATACGACCTCTATATCGTTTCGCTTGGAGCAGGGAAACTCTCTGTGTGGGACTCTAAAGGCTCGACACTACGCTGGCAGTGGGTTTAACCACAGACCGCAAGCGGCACTAGCTGTACGTAACGGTCCCCAGATAGATGTCGATAAGAAGGCTGATGAGGAAAACCATCCGAACTCCTACTGAGCCTGATGTGACAATCTCCGTACAGTCCGGTCTGTTCGTCTAAGACTATCGCATATCAAGCCTAGGGGGCGGCAAGCATCAGTCCCCTAATAGCTGTATAAGTCGTGTCGGAGCGAAACCCATTACACCCTAAGAAGCTACCGGAACCTACCAGTATATCTCGCTTGCCCTGGCCAGGGACTTTGCATAATGGCTCTCTGACACAGCGCGATATCAACTCCCAATACCGGGAGAGACGAATCCTATCTAACCGCCACTGCCTCCAAGTGCTCGGGACTGCACCCAACTTCTACCTGTTTGCACGACTCCTTTGAGCCGTGGTAGGGTAGCAATCTAAGAATAGTGGGACACACTCGAGGCGAAGTAGCAGTGTCAAGTCTGCGGACTATGCTGTACTCATGTCACCTGGGAACTGTTAACTGACGATGGGTATAATACCAACCAATCAATTCCCCGGCAAGTCCTGTCCGATATACCCGTAACCTAACGAGCACCTGTATACTATCTCTAGTACGACGTACTGATGGCTATGGGAAAGACCATCTCCCCAACTGGGATGAGAAGCTTATACAATTAGTCTACTCCGGAATATCAATTCCCTATCTCGATAATCCAACGACCAGGGACCTGTATAGGATGTTGCTTACAGACTACCCAGCCCCTACTAGTGTGACTGCCATCACGACGCTGGTAATCAAGCAAAGATCCTATGGGCTCTACTAATATGTATAAGTGATACGTTACAAGAAATATATGCACATATTAAAGTAGACTCAAACCAAGTAGCATACTACCATATTTAGCAAGACTGTTATATACAACTGTGAATATCCCAAGCTTCCATTAAGTAATATACAACCTAGTATGATACAATAATGGCCCCTAGGGCATATACACTAACAATCTCCCACTTGCACTAGGGCCATGAGCTGGAATATCGTAGACCTATCATCTCAAATAGCCTCTCGAACTGCGTCTGAGGAAGGGCCTTTATGAATGGATCAGCAATGTTATTCTCCGTTTCTACTCTCTTCACCTCGATCTCCCGGCGATCTACGATCTCCCTGATCAGGTGATATCGCCTTAAGATGTGTCTGGACTTCTGATGGGACCTGGGTTCCTTCGCTAAAGCTATAGCGTCGTTGTTGTCACAATACAGAGGTATTGGACCAACACTGGTAGGAACCACCTGAAGTTCTGTGAGGAACTTCTTCATCCAAACTGCTTCTTTTGCGGCATCGCAAGCAGCTATGTACTCCGCTTCCATTGTTGAGTCAGCAACGGTCTCCTGCTTGGAACTCTTCCAACAGACCGCCCTTCTATTGAGGGTAAAGACATAACCCGACATGGATTTGGAGTCATCCTTGTCACTCTGGAAGCCGGAGTCGGCAAAGGCCTCTATTTGGAGGTCTTTTCCGCCATACACCAAGAACATCTCCTTAGTCCTCCTTAGGTACTTGAGAATGTTCTTTACTGCTATCCAGTGCTTCTCCCCTGGGTTTGCTTGATACCAGCTTACTACGCTCAATGAGTATGCTACATCTGGTCTGGTACATAACATCGCATACATTATAGAGCCTACCGCAGAAGCGTAGGGTATAATCGACATGCGATCCCTTTCCAAATCAGTCTTGGGAGACATCTTTTTGGAGAGGGTGATTCCGTGACAAGCTGGTAGGTTACCGCGCTTAGAATCATCCATACTGAATCTCTTCACTATGGTGTCTATGTACCTGGACTGCGAAAGTCGTAACATCCTCTTTGATCTATCACGATAGATCCGGATCCCCAGAATGTAGGTGGCATCACCCAGGTCTTTCATGGAGAATTTATGTGACAAGAATCTTTTGACTGACTGTTAGGAATATCATTTCCTATTAGGAGAATGTCATCCACGTACAAGACGAGGAATACTACAGCTCTCCCTACAATCTTACTGTATATGCAAGGTTCATCTGGATTTTTGATAAAGTCAAATTCTTTGACAGCATCATCAAAACAGATGTTCCAACTCTGCGATGCCTGCTTTAGTCCATAAATGGACTTAAGCAGCTTGCATACTTTACCGCTGCTCCCACTCTGAATGAATCCCTCTGGATGATCCATATGGACGCTCTCTTCCAAATTACCATTTAGAAAGGTCGTCTTTACGTCCATCTGCCAGATTTCATAATCATGGAAGGCAGCAATAGCAAGAAGGACCCGAATAGATTTAAGCATAGCCACTGGAGAAAAGGTTTCGTCATAGTCCAAACCAGGTCTTTGACGGAAACCCTTTGCAACAAGTCTAGCCGTATAGGTTTCAACCTGTCTATCTACACCAATCTTCTTTTTGAAGATCCATTTGCATCCTACGGGTTTTAGCCCATTTGGAGCAATATCCAAAGTCCATACTTTGTTAGTGTACATGGACTCCATTTCGGTCCGCATTGCATCCAGTCATTTTACTGAGTCATCGCTCTGAATGGCTTGCTGGAAGCTAGTAGGCTCATCATAGTCAGTGCAATCCTCTCTATCCCCGTCTATGAGAAAACCGTAGTATCTCTCGGGCGGATGAGATTGCCTACTACTCCTGCGGAGTGGTGTCGGGATGTACAGTTCTTCTTGAACTTCTGGTTCTACCATACTTTCAGTAACAGTTTGTGGTTCTAGAATTTCTTCCAGTTCTATTTCGCTCCCATTTATTCCTTTTTCTAAAAACTGATGTTCTAGAAAATGGGCATGACGAGAAACAAAGACCTTTTGTTCCTCTGCGTAATAGAATAGATACCCCCTGGAGTTCTTTGGATATCCCACAAACTTACACTGTACTGATCGTGCCTCGAGCTTGTCCACATGCTGCTTTTTAACAAAAGCTGGACATCCCCAAATCTTCAGATACTGAAGATAGGGTTTCTTCCTACTCCACATCTGATATGGTGTGGTAGGCACAGTCTTGGTAGGAACTAGGTTCAAAAGATATGCAGCTGATTCTAGTGCATATCCCCAGAATGATCGCGGTAACTCAGCGTTACTCATCATGGAATGAAACATATCTAATAGGGTTCGATTCCTCCTTTCCGATACACCGTTGTGTTGTGGTGTGTATGGAAGAGTAAGCTGAGAGAGAATTCCATTCTCTTTTAAGTAACCCAGGAACTCGGCACTTAAGTATTCACCACCTCGATCAGATTTCAGTGTTTTTATACTCTTGCCTGTTTGTTTTTCCACTTAATTCTTGTATTCCTGGAATTTCTCAAAGGCCTCGGATTTATGCTTCATCAAGAAGATATATCCATACCTAGAGAAATCATCCGTAAAAGTAATGAAGTAGGAATAACCACCTCGCACATGTGTAGACATTGGACCGCACACGTCACTGTGTACGAGTCCCAAGAGCTCGCTTGCTCTTACTCCGTGTCCAGTAAACGGAGTTTTTGTCATCTTTCCTTTGAGACAAAATTCACAAGTAGCATAAGATTGATATTCGAACGGATTCAAATATCCTTCTCTATGTAACTTAGTCAACCTTCTCTCATTGATGTGACTAAGTCTACAATGCCATAAGAAAGCCTGATTTATTTCTGGAGACTTTCTTTTAAGTGTGTTCTGGACACTGAAAATCTGAGCTTGATTCAATACGTATATCCCGTTTTTTTATGTACCTGACCCAATCATAACATGATTTAGGTGGATGTGAACCACATCGCTTACGAAAGTAAAATCATATCCTTCTTTAGAAAGTAAGGATACAGATATGATATTACAAGTTGTACCTGGTACATAAAAACAGTTACGCAGAATCAATATCTTCCCAGTTGTCAGTCCAAGATGATATTCCCCTACGGATTCAGCGTCCATGCTCATTCCGTTAGCAACTGTGATGGTCATGTCACCTATCCTGATAACCCTACGGTTTCTCAGAGCCTGTAAAGAATTACAGATGTGAGTTCCTGACCCGGTATCCAATACCCAGGAAGTAGGGTTAACTGACATACAGTTCTCTATTACAAACACACTCGAAGTCGAAGCCACAACATGCTTCGTATCCTGGTTACTGGCTTCAAAAGCCCTGCAATCATTCTGCCAATGTTCATTCCTGTAACAATAGGAATGTCCCTCTTTTACTATATCCAGTCCTGAAACTTTTGCCCTTCTCTTTCTTTCTACTTCACTGGTTTCCTTCAGGGTAGGATGCAGAGACTGTAGAATCAAGTCAGTATCTGACTCGTTTCCCAATGCGGTCTCCAGGTCCTGGAGCTCATCAATACTGCTAGTCATTGTAAGGACGTTGTCCCCTACAGATGACCCGTTAGCCAACCTCGCTTGAATTAATTCGGTCGAGATCTCATATCTTGCGATATGAGACTGCTCTCCATATAAATCTTTGTTATGGAGAAAGATGGAAACTGAGTCCATCTTCTCGTGCTGCTTCTGGTATACACCATCAACTGAAGCAAACACGAGGCACTTAGCTTTCGCTTTATCTTTTTCCCTTGTCTGACGGATATCCATATCCGCGACAGTGGAAACTGGACCTGGGACGGCGGGATCTTGAATAGTAATAGGGTGGTCCAGCTTGTCATAGGCAATGGACATCTGGACAGACTTTTGCCACTCATATAAGTAAGATTCAGTTAATTTATTATCTAGATGTAACCTAGTCGTGGTCACAAGGTCGCTGTAATTTAAGAGAGAGAAGAAAATACTATTAGCATGATCCTCTTGCAAGTTTAGAGTGGTTTAATTTATCTAAACAGGATGGCTCCCACTGTTTCTCGAATCCTTCCTCAAACCATAAAAGAAGAATTAGCCAGGACTATTCTTACCGTACAATTCTTGCTTAACCGTTCAGCCAGGTCAGTGTCGATACTTCGAGGGAGGTTTTCCAACGCTTTCGCGAAGTTCCTTAATTAAATAACCTCTTTTCTGTGGGGGCGTAACCCTGCTAACACCTTTCTAGGCACCTACTTGGTTTATAGCATTGATCGTTAAGTGACGAATCTCCTGATAAATAGTATATACTCACAGTAGGATCGGGATCCAAAATATCATTGTATGATAATGTTGAAGGTATCCTACCAACATTCATCAAACTCCAAAATAGTATGTTCTCTCTGCAAATTTCTGTTTCTTTAGAAATTCCCGATATAAATTTTTGCCCCATGCTCTTATGACCTTGGCGTTAGGTCAAAATGTCATAAGTCACATGTCAAGTTCTACCTATCATTGTCCTAGTTAATTTGAACCCATCCGTACATATCCTTAACGTTAGGCCAAAATGATAATACGACTGTCCCAAAATAACACATCTATCTATGCAACATATGAATACCCAGCAGCTACCAAACACTATGCCTTGGCGTTAGGTCAAAATACATAGCTTGAATACTACTGAATACCCAAATGAAATGACGGAGGGCTACGAATGGTTTTGGCAAAACCGTGAACGTAGTGAACTTGATGTAATCGAAGGAACCTGATACTTTCTAAAAAGGAGTGGTTAAAGCTCCGCAATTAAAAAATTCTGCTCTTTTAAAATAACCGAGTGGTTTCTTTTAAATTTGTTCCAACGATTAAGCTTTGGTTTATTTTCTTTGCATTATAAAAATGCGTCCCATCAATTATCCTATCATCGCAGAAAACAACGAAAATACCACGTCCTCTTATGCCATCCGCATTCGCCACGGGGTCTCGTCATCACCCGTTAGGTTACTTAACTAATGACAGAGCGGGGGCTGGGCTAACGCGGGTGTAAAACATAAGTGATGTCTAATAGCTATCATATATAGATATTGTACATTTGTCAGACGCAATAATAAGCATTCCAGATCACAGATGAACTTTATTGGATTTACTAGCAAACCGCATTTGCTTTGAGTCTGCAATAAAAGACGGATTACACAGTTGTGATGAATAGCCATTACCCCACCCTAGACCCCTACGGGTATGGCAAACTACCCGCCAAGTACCCGAAGTGAAGCGGTCTCCCTCAACAACAAGAGTAGTCCACTAAACACTTCGACGTACTCGGTAGTTTGTGTACCCCACCTTGGGTCTATCCTAGGAGCAAAAACAGTAAAAAGAAATAATACAGCGGTGGCTACAACTGCAACCTGGATGTGCCCCGCAAAAGAATATTACATCAAATTACATTTACATCGAATGAATGAATATAAAACACATCTCAAACCCCGGCTAATCATCACAACAGTCCAACACAGTTCATATACACAAACAGTAAACATTACAGAAATGTGCAACCCCCTACCAACCGACATACTAGCAGTTAGGGGAGGTTTACGAACACATTAAACATTACAGATAAAGACCCAGTTAGCAAATATCTTAGAACATCGATCGAATACCATATTCCGTGTCTACCCCAAAAGCAAACCAGCACTGAAGTAACCTGGGAAGAAACAGTATATACAGGAAGACAAAACACCAAGAAAAAATGAATAACAGTGAAAATACGAGTCAAAACCGAGTTAACTCGGCGGCGGATCCGCGGCCAAAAGCACTGTTTTGCCGCGGATCCGCGGCTGTCTTGTCGTTTTGTGCACTCGTATTTTCCCAGAATTCATAAAATTCCCTGCTGTGATTTTTAAGACATCAAATAATTTTTCAGACAGGTTTAAAATTAATAGAAACTAGGAATTTTCAGGGTTTTGTTTTCGTGTTTTCCGTCGATCGAACATCTAATTAGTTGCTAACAAGCTAGTAATGGTTTAGTTGGCTCTGATACCACTGTAAGTCCATGTCACGCACCCCACGAACTTGCGGGGAGGCGGAATATATGAAAAATGATTATTAAAGCTTCGTAACACGGACTTGAGCGCATGAATCGTTATCTAAACCATTGCTAACTATCTACTAGATGTTTAACTACTCAGATACGAAGTTATACCTCACGTTACTTGTCCTTCGGGTCTTCATCGCTATCCTCCACCCCTCGTAGGCTCCTTGGAACATCGCCACCTCAACGGTCTCCTCCAATCAAAGACGATCCACCTGAAAGCTCCTACGCCAAGCTTAATCTCAAACTTGAGATAACTAGGTCGCTTAAAGTGCTAATCTAAGCTATCTAGGAGATATAGAGTGAGGTTATGGATTTATTAGTCTAGCTAACCCTTGATCTCAACACATGAGAGGTTAGGGTTTGAAGAGAGAGTGAGCTTGAGGAGAGAGAATGTGAGAATGATAATGAGAATGAAAAAGCTTCTCAGTTGAATATATGAAACATAATGAATTATCAAATAAATGATTATTCACCATGATTCATTAATTCAATATGAGTGATTCACTATGTGAGTCATTAAGCAATAAATAATGCATTAATGACACAGTGAATCACACAAATGAGTCACAAATTTAATTTAATGCAATGACACCTCCCCCCCAAGTCACCACTTTTCTAGAAGCTTCTTGACAAATTACGAGAACGCCCCTCCAATCCGTGAAAACACGGAAAAACTTTAGACTGTATAAATCCAATAACCCGATATTAGAAACTGGCTTAAACCAAAGCCGACTAGTAAAAACTGTCCGAACGTCGTACGTGCGTAAACACACGTATGCGTCCGAACCCTTGTCGTAAAACCATACGACCTCTATATCGTTTCTCCTGGAGCAGGGAAACTCTCTGTGTAGGACTCTAAAGATTCGAAACTATGCTGGCAGTGGGTTTAACCACAGACCGCAAGCGGCACTAGCTGTACGTAACGGTCCCCAGGTAGATATCGATAAGAAGGCCGATGAGGAAAACCATCCGAACTCCTACTGAGCCTGATGTGACAATCTCCGTACAGTCCGGTCTGTTCGTCTAAGACTATCACATATCAAGCCTAGGGGGCGCCAAGCGTTAGTCCCCTAATAGCTGTATAAGTCATGTCGGAGCGAAACCCATTACACCCTGAGAAGCTACCGGAACCTACCAGTATATCTCGCTTTCCCTGGCCAAGGACTTTGCGTAATGGCTCTCTGACACAGCGCGATATCAACTCCCAATACCGGGAGAGACGAATCCTATCTAACCGCCACTGCCTCCAAGTGCTCGGGACTGCACCCAACTGCTACCTGTTTGCACGACTCCTTTGAGCCGTGGTAGGGTAGCAATCTAAGAACAGTGGGACACACTCGAGGCGAAGTTGCAGTGTCAAGTCTGCGGACTATGCTGTACTCATGTCGCCTGGGAACTGTTAACTGATGTTGGGTATAATACCAACCAATCAGTTCCCCGGCGAGTCTCTAGTACGACGTACTGATGGCTGTGGGACAGACCATCTCCCCAACCGGGATGAGAAGCGTATACACTTAGTCTACTCCGGAATATCGATGCCCTATCTCGATAATCCAATGACCAGGGACCTGTATAGGATGTTGCTTACAGACTACCCAGCCCCTACTAGTGTGACTGCAATCACGACGCTGGTAATCAAGCAAAGATCATATGGGCTCTACTAATATGTATAAGTGATACGTTACAAGAAACATATGCACATATTAAAGTAGACTCAAACCAAGTAGCATACTACCATGTTTAGCAAGACTGTTATATACAATTGTGAATATCCCAAGCTTCCATTAAGTAATATACAACCTAGTATGATACAATAATGGCCCCTAGGGCACATACACTAATAGAGTTGTGATGTATAGGATTGTCGTGATCGAATAGCCGGGGGGTTTTATGTGAGATGAGAGTTTTACTTTTCACTCGTGTAAAATTCATTTGTAATATAATATTCTTTTATTTGGGGAACTTCCGGGTTGGGGATGATGTCACCATTGTTGTATATTATTTACCTTTCCGCATTAGGATAGACCCAAGGTAGAGAGCACAAGCGACCGGGTTCTAGAGTCCCGTGGGAGACCATCTCGAGAAGTCGAGACCGGTTCTCCCAACTCTAGAATTGGTAGGGTCGCTTGCTGCTCTCGTAGGGGTCTAGGGTGTGGGATTGGCTATTCATCACGACCGTGGAATCCGTATTTTCTATCGTTGGCTAAATATTAAATACGGATGTCCTAGTATATCCTATATTATCATATATGTGTTTATGCTGCCTATATTCTGTGATGAGATCGCTTAATATATCTGAGACGAATGATATATTATATATGAGATATATAATATATGTTGCTTATGTTTTACACCCGCGCTAGTCTCGTCTCGGTATGCCGTTAGTTAAGTAACCTAACGGTGCATAACGGAACATTGCGGCGAATGCGGATGGCATAAGCGTACGTTGTATTTTCGTTTCTTTTCTGTGATTGGCTTAAGGACTTAAATGATGGGACTACATTAATATGATTAAAGTAAAGAAAATAAACCTAAAAAGATGTTATAGAATCGGATTTGAAAACCACTCGTCTTTTACGAAAAAGCTACATTTCAAAACTGCGGAGCTTGAGCCACTCCTTTTGAAAACTATTTGATTCTACAACGATATCAAGTTCAAAGCGTTAAAGATTTTCTTAAAAATCATCCGCAACCCTCCATCATTTTAGGAAGTTGAGTACTTAGTATTCGTGCTACGTTTGTTGACCTTAGCCAAGGCGTAGTGTACGGTAGCTAAGCGATGTCTTCCTACAATGCATATGATGCAGATTAATTGGGACGGGCATGTGATTTTTGTTGACCTTAGCCAAGGGTCATGTGAACGGGTCTAATTAATCAAGAAATGACGGGTTGAACTTGACTAGTGCTTGTGATTTGTTGACCATAGCCAAGGTCATGAGTGCTAGGGGTAAAAAGCACATCGGGAATTTCAATAGTTGAAATTTGCAATGAGATTGCATACCTTCCATATGATGGTTGGATCCCGATCCCACTGTGGGCAATAGTTGCTCCCAACAGAGTTTTGCAGTTTACAATTAGCTAACCCATTAGGTGTGTAGAAAGGTGTTAACGGGGCTACGTGTTCATACCAGAATATTGCATTTTATACCACCCATTCTTACGCTCGTGTGTTTATAGGTAGGTGCTTTTAATCCGTGTTTGCTACATATTTACAGGCCACAGTTTTCTAGTCCAAAATAACGCAATTGATACAAAATCTCCAATGCTACGCCAAAATACAGAACATCTGTTGACAGCAGATAAAAGCCGGCTTCCGGTCATCCGTATCCGTCCAGTGCCGCTTACCAGTTCCAGAGACAAGATATATGACAGTGGTCATTCGTGTCTGGGACAAGCACAGAGCACGAGGGGGGCAGCACAAGAATCAATGGGTGCGCGGAGCTCGAGGGAGAAAGGTCAAATCAATCAAAAGTTAAGCTATGATTGGACTGTGCAGATCTGAAGCAACTGTGGAAGCAAATTGCAGTTTGGTATATGTAGAACAACACAGGACAGAATAACAGGCAATCACACAAAATACGATCACCCAACTCCACCAAGTGGCCGTGGAACCGCGGCCAATAGGGGGTCTGGGCCGCGGTTCCGCGGCTATATAGACGCCTCAGGGTGTCAATTTTCATGGACAGTTTGGGGATTTCATATTATGTCATATTATTGCCCTAGGTTTCCAATTCCCTTCCTATAAATACCCCAGTTCTGATCAAACCAAAGGGTCCAATTTTGTGTCAATTCTTTGTTTCTCTTTTTGTTAGGATTTAGTCTTTTTCTTCTTCTTCTTGTTGCGCCACGGCAGCGCCCCGGCCGTCTATCCGAGGCCAAATTGCTGAATCAAAATTTTTTTTTCTTTTAAAATGGCGCTACCGCGGACAATATACCCGGATCGTAACCATTAACCTAATGCTAGCAAACAAGAGATGGGAAGAGAAGTATACCGAGTGATCCGAGTCCTCCGGTCTTCTTGTCATCGTCCCGATCTCCCGCGGAAAGTCTTGTCTCCACATCGTCGCCTCCTCGCCGGAAGGGCACCACATCGCCTGCGTCTTTTACGGGCTCCCGCCTCGATACCGAGGCAACTCGGGCATGAAGCCGGCAACTCGACATGCTCAAGATATGCTGTAGAATGTGTAGTAGATCATGCTAGTCTCATTTGTGGTTTGTAGTTGTCTTGATGGAGGAATGGGGTTAGGAAAAATGGTGCTTTCATTTTTCCAAAACAAGAAGAAGAAGGAGATGAAGAATTCCTCACAAAACAAAGATGAACTCTCTCATTCTTTTCTTTCTCTCAAGTGAGTTTTTCCAAGTCCAAAAATGAGAATTGCGGAGGAGGGAATACAAAACCACAACATGAGAAGGAAGGTCATGGTAGTAAAAGCAAGTGGTGACTATATCCAAACATAATCATCACAAACTCACATCAACCATTCTTATCAATTCTAATCACAATAAAGCATGAAATGATGAAGGAAAAGAATGGTATCTAAAGATGCTATCATAATAAATACATATGCAAGAAACCTCCTCCTCAAATGTAATTTGCAAAACTGCAAATTACCCCCTCCATCAGAAAAGTCCGGCCGGGAAAGAACAAAGGATAACCGGCCGGAACGGAATGCAAACTGGCAACTCCAGAAAACTGGTCCCGTAATAAATTACAGGAAAAACCCTATACTGTGCATACACACCCGCATCTGTATTCCTACCGGATACAAATGCAATGAGACAAAATCTACACTGTACTAAACTAGGACCGGCTTAAACCAAAGCCGGCTAGTAATATCCGTCCGATCCTGATCCGTGCAATACCGCACGTATCTGATCGAACGCTGCCATATAACTATACGGCCACTAGTACAAACCGTCTGATCCTGATCCGTGCAATACCGCACGTATCTGATCGGACCCTGCCATATCTCCATACGGCCTCTACAGCGTTTCGCCCGAAAGCTGAGTAACTGCAAGTGTGGTGGACTCTAAAGACTCGTCAATACTATGGCTGTGGATTTAACCACTGGCACGTCAGAGGTATAAGACAATACGTGACGGGCCACCAGCTATTGACCAAAAGGAACGTCGATGAGCGAACTCATCCTGACACCCTACTGAGCCTGTCAGTGACAATATCCGTACAGTCCGGTCCGTTCGTCTATGAGCATCGCATGTCGGGCCTAGGGGGTTGGTAAAAGTCAGACCCCCAAAAGCGGTACAAGTCGTGTCGGAGTGTAGCCCAGAACGCCCTGAGATACTACTGGAATACCTACCAGTAAATCTCCTGCCTCGGCCGAGGGCTTTGCGTAATGGCTCTCCTAGACACAGCGCGACCTCACCCCCAATACCAGGAGAGACGAACCCCTGAAGATCCGCTGACTGCCTCCATGTGGCTCGGGACTGTACCCAACTAAAACCTGTTTGGACGACTCCTTTGAGCCATGGTAGGGTAGTAATCAAAGCACAGTGGGAACTCACACGAGACAAATGACGATCCTCAGGTCGATGAACTAACCTGTACACATGTCACCAGGGAACTGCTATCTGACGTCAGGTATAAGACCAACTAGCATGTTCCCGGCGAGTCCTGTCCGGTGTACTCATAACCCAATGAGCACCTGTATACATCTTAGGTGAACCAACTGACACCAGTGGCTTGTGAGACCGGCCACCGCCCCTCGTCGGGGTCTCGACTGTATACACTAGTCTACTAATGGAGTATCGATGCCCTGTCTCGAAACTCCTACGACTAGGGACCTTTTAAGGATGTGCTTATAGACTACCAGCTCCCACGTATATGATCGCCATCATACTGCTGGTAGTCAAGCGAGAATCCTAGGGGCTCTATCAACGTGTAATAGCGACATGTCAGGTCACCTAAAGCAGAACACGATGATAAAGGTAAACCAGATAGCATACTATCATCTCGAGTAAGACTGTCCTCCTGGGATAGGTCCTCCCTCAATCGTTGCAATCACGTACCTGTGATCCATTAATTGACTCTGAGGGCACTATCTCCAACAATCTCCCACTTGCACTCAAGGCTAATTATTGCGATGCCGCATACTCACAGCCCGTGTGATACCGAACACCCAACTCCTCTACTAGTCAGTCTCACAAAGCTCGTTTGCGAAACTATTGCGTTCGAGGAATAGCCTCAGTGAGTGGATCCGCTGTGATGTTTCTTTCTATGTCTCTCTATATCTCAAGTTCGCGGAGAAAGCCATCTCCCGAAATGAGCAATACCTGTCTTAGAATGTCTGGATGTCTGATGGGACCTAGCTCATAAATGAACTCCAAATCCAAACTTCTTAGACTGTATCGTCAACTGAACTTAATCAGTATCCTGCGCCATGCCACCCTCAGTATTGCCTTGGACCACCTGTCCAAAATACTGCCCTTCGTCAAAAGGAAAACTATAACTCTGACAACCTCCTTGTCGTCCATGTCACCTTGGAAGCCTGGAATGATAACTGTCTCCCAAATGAGGCTGTCGTTATCATATCCCTAGAACACTCACTTATGTTCTAAAACTGCTTCCGACTGTTTCTCCAGGATTGGATCAATGTCAACTTATTGCATCTAGTGCAAGAACAATATCTGGTGTGGTACTTGACATCTCATGATTGACTCAATTGCCTAAGCAAGTGATCTGCCAATCATGCACATCCCTCTCTCCTTTAGTCTGTAAGACACCTTTAGAGAGGGTGACTCCATTACCTGCAGGTACACTACCATGCCAGGAGTCGTTCATTCTAAATACTCTTAGAATGCTGTCTAAGTAACCAGATTGGGAAACCACCCAAATCTAGATCTAAAACCATAGATCTAGTAACCAGTATGTCTGACATAATGTCCAAATCCCATACGGAGAAAACACTGTGTGACGACCAAAGTATAACCGATCGTAGTATAGGAATATCACTTCCTACTATCTTCTCAACAGATCCATCCCCTATTCTGATGAAGTCAAACCTATGACTGTCACGTCAGAAATTGATGATCTAACTCTGCTATATCTGCTTTAGTCTATAAATAGACAAAAGCTACCTGTCCACCAATGCTTCCGCTGCTCCCACTGACTACGACAACCCTCTGGCAGAGTCATATAGACGTGCACTTCCAAAGCTAGTTTAGAACGACGCTATACTCATCCTCCTGCCGGGTCTCGCAGCCTGGAACAACAGCAATGGCAAGTGTGGGTAAACAAGAACTTCTCTGTCACCGTCTTTGAGGCTACCGGAGTACCTCTCGGGTGCCTGAAGTTACCCACCGTATCTGCGGAGTGGCCAATGGAATGTCAAACCAGATTGAATCTTTAGGTTCCTTATCAAATCTTCAGTAATCGTTTGTGGTTCTGGAATCACTTCCAGTTCTACCATACTCCCACTACTTTTTCTGAAAAAAAAAACCATTTTTAATAAAAACTGTGGCGAGTCTAGAACAATATTGCTATTGTTCATCCAAATGGTAGAAAATCAACCCTCGTCATAGCCTGGGTCAACCCACAAACAGCCATTACAGAAACGTACCTTGAGCTGTCCAGTGTCCGGTTTTAATCATAAGCCGGACAACTCCCCGTACCTTAACAATGTCAAGATATGAACTGTTCTATATCCAATATAGAAACAGAGGCACTGATTTAATTGAACCAGATTCAAATCATGCAGCTGTCTCCAGTGCATGTCAACTAAATGGAAGGAGGGCCGATCAGCGTTACTCAACTTAGGAATGTTTCCAATTATGAGTAACCTGAAAAAGAAGCTAGTTCTCTTAATCATTACTATCAACTGAACACCATACACAAGTATCTACATCTTCGATCACTTTGAAGAATCCCGATACTTGCTATCCTGGTTCTCTACTCTATTCAAATACCTATAACTCCTCAAAACTTAGACCCTGTGTTTCCACGAAACACATGTCTAAGGACTAGAGAAGTTAAAAGTAAACAGAATATAGTATGAGGAACAACCCCTCTGTCCTAATGGACACTGGACAACATACGATACTCTGTATAAGTCCGCTGAGTCTAACAACTCTTTCACTGTGTGTCGTAGGTTGAAAACTGTACTTATAGTTAAGAAGAATTACACCGCTGTTTAATGCTCCTTACCTAACCATCCACTGATATAGGTAAATGTCATCGACATAATATCAAAAGGTATATCTCACTCTATGAAAATAGACGTACAGATATATCAATTTGAAATTGGTGCACAACAGCGGATATTCAAAACCAAATATTTGCCGACCGGCAAACAGCCCAGATGATCTCCTCAAATATCACCGATTACAATGAATCCCGATATAATGAGGATGATCACCCTATTCCCAATGACTTACTCCCACTCATCATCTGTAAAACCATACAGATGTGAGAATCATACCTGGTAAATACATACCCTGGAGTAAGTATCTAATCGGGAAATCAGTTTTCTTTTAACATCACACAGTGAAACTGAAACATTGAAATGTTTCGGTGGGGTATTCCAGTATTCTTAGTAATGCCTCTTCCATTATCCAGATTCACAACTGTAACCGTATATCTCTTTGCCATCTGTCCAAATCCCTTTATATGTCTTTAGTCATTACCGTCTGCACACCCCTTTAGGCCAATTGGTTTTCTTCCTTCCCTACCGTTCGGCACCAGCCTATGGTTTGGAAGAAGACTATCCAATAAGTATAAAGGGTGTACTGTCCTAATCCTAGGAGCACTCGCAAAGCGAGAGAAGGTGAAGATAAAAGACAACCGAATAAACCTTATTCCTATTTCTCCTGGACCAGAATCCATCCCCGAACTGGAACAAGTTCCTTTCGAGTTCGTATATAACCATACGATGGAGTATCCAATAAACTGTGGATCTTCGTAGTGATACGGAGTGTCCTGGAGAAATACAAAGGTGATTTAGGATTGGCGAAGAAATACTTGGTTTGATCGTGAATAGCAGTCACAATTTACTTTGCCCTCTTACTAATCCCTTGCTTTGTCTTAACTTAATACCTTCTGCACACCATCGTTATGCTAATTGGTTTTCTTCATTCCCTACCGGTCGGCACCAGCCTAAGGTTTGGAAGAAGACTATCCAATTTGCGTAATAGGTGTACTATCTCCTAAACCAAGGAGTACTCGCAGTGAGAGAAGGTGAAAAGAAAAGACAACTGAATAATCCTATTCGTTTTCTCCAGAACCAGAAACCATCCTCGAAGTCCTTCGAGTTCGTATATAACCATACGATGGTTTTGTCCAATGGAAGTGGACGTTCGTAGTAATACGTGGTGTCCTGGAGAAAAGGGTAAAAGTAGGAGTGGCAATGAGGTCTGCAACTCTGACAATCCAAAAGCCAGTGTTAAGAAGGTTCGGTCAACTTGGTCACTTAGTCAAAGTCCAGGGTCGGGTCAATGGTCGCTGCCAAAGAGAGAGGGAAAAGAAACACTCAGCGTGCACTCTAACCTAGATCAGAATGGTTATCACTTTGTCTAATCTGGAAACCTCCCACTGTACCTCAAATTCTCCTCCAAACCTGAAAGAAGAATTAGTCGGGATCACCCGAGGAGTAAACCAACTCATCAGTAGGAATCGGGATCCAACTATCATCGCATGATAACTTGACGGAATCCACTCAAGTCACCACACTCCAGAAGGTATGCGCATGCCTGGCAAGTTTCAATTCTTTTGAAACTCCCGATGTGATTTTTACCCCAAGCGGTTTATGACCTTGACTAGGTCAACAAACCATAAACCGCCAGTCAAGTTCAACCCGTTATTATTCTGGATTGCATTAAACCCACCCGTACGTGCCCTTGACTAGGTCAAAAAGGCCGCACGACTGTCTTAACCAATCCCACTTATGCAACAAACAAGTACCACTCAGCTACCGAACACTATGTCTTGACTAGGTCAACAAACGCAGCACGAATACTAAATAATACCTGTAGGAAATGACGGAGGGCTACGGCTGGTTTTTGGCGAAAAACCTTTAACGTAATGAACTTGATATCGTTGAAGGAACTGCATAGCCTTTTATAAAAATATAGTGACGAAAACCTTTACTAAAGAGGTCACTCCCGGTGAAGGGATCTCGGCTCTTTCCCCGTAGAATGAGGTGCAGGATATTCCAACTGAATACCACGATACAAAGCAAAAGTAATCGGCTATAGTAAAGTTATTGCCCTGACGCAAACTTCTGTCCAAGGGGTCACTCCCGGTGAAGGGATCTCGGCCCTTGCCTCGTCGACTGAGGAGCAGGATATTCCAAATGAATACCACGATGCAAAACAAATGTGAACGTCCTTGCAATAACAGCTTTTTGAAAAATTGTTCCAACAACATCAGAATAGGTTTGTTTTTGACTTGCATTGATCCGAATCAACGCAGTCCCATCAATTGATCACACCACAAAGAACGAAAATATACTGATGTACGTATATGCCATCCGCATTTGCCACTGGGTCCCGTCATCACCCGTTAGGTTACTTAACTAACGACAGAGCGGGTACTGGACTAGCGCGGATGCAAAACATATACAACATCTACTAATATATATACCAATATATTATATTCACTCAAGGCGTGATAAAATGCAACATCACAGAAATGTACAGCATCACAGAACAATACAGATATCTGGAAGCCCCGGGTTTCACAGAGTCGCTGCTGAAACCCGACGTTCCCCTGGTCGTGTGGATAGCCTGTGCAATGAAATCCTAGACCCCTACGGGCGCGGCAAGTCACCCGCCAAGACCTGAAGCGAGGCAGCCCCCTCCAGCACCGTGAATGGACCACCCAGCACTTCACGGAATCCGGTAACATGGGCACCCCTCCTGGGTCAACCTGTACCCCCTACGAGTGCGGCGAATAGCCCGCCAATTCTAGAGTGAAGCCCCTTCCGTCCCAATGCCATGAGATGCGGGCTTGTTGCCCTCCAGAACCCGGCTATCCGTGCACCCCTCCGCGGGGTAATCCTAGTACAGAAAGTAAAATATACATACAACGGGTACATCGACCGCAACCAGGTCGTGCCCCAAAAGAATAATACAAACAGGCAGTGACGACAGTCCACATGTCGGACGCTCGCTCCGCAATATCAAATGTACATAAAAAACAAAACTATACTAGCACTGCATCCAGGCTATCCCCCACGACCGATCCGCAACAACACAACATAAACATAGAACATCAACGTGAAAGTCACGTTCGCAAATCCGTCTAACCGGGCTATAGCAGTTAGACGGGATTTACCGATCAAGTGACATTCACGGTCGCAGATATAATGTAAATACTGTGAAATAATGTGTTTAAAAATATCCGATCGATCAAACAATTAACAAGTGGGCCCCCAAGTAATACTGTAGCAGTCACAGAAGATCTGGGCCCAAATTTAATATTCCAAAACCCACAAAAGCAGCCCACAAGCCCACTGTACAAATTTGACACAGTGAAGAGATTAGAGTGCGGCGGAACCGCGGCCCAAGGGGGGGTTTGGCCGCGGTTCCGCGCTAAAGTCATCGACTAAAAGTGTCGAATTTTTACAGAGGTCTTATAATATCCAGTACATAAGTTTTATACAACCTGAAAAATTTTTTGAGACCAAAAATTTTCAACAGAAAACTGATGTGAAAGAAAATGTAGTTTTTGGAATTTTGGTCTATCGGATAAGCAAAACACATTAGAACAAGCTAGGTAAGGTTAATGGCATGGCTCTGATACCATGTTGCGCCACGGCAGCGCCCCGGCCGTCTATCCGAGGCCAAATTGCGGAATCAAAATTTTCTTTTCTTTTAAAATGGCGCTACCGCGGACAATATACCCGGATCGTAACCATTAACCTAATGCTAGCAAACAAGAGATGGGAAGAAAAGTATACCGAGTGATCCGAGTCCTCCGGTCTTCTTGTCATCGTCCCGATCTCCCGCGGAAAGTCTTGTCTCCACATCGTCGCCTCCTCGCCGGAAGGGCACCACATCGCCTGTGTCTTTTACGGGCTCCCGCCTCGATACCGAGGCAACTCGGGCATGAAGCCGGCAACTCGACATGCTCAAGATATGCTGTAGAATGTGTACTAGATCATGCTAGTCTCATTTGGGGTTTGTAGTTGCCTTGATGGAGGAATGGGGTTAGGAAAAATGGTGCTTTCATTTTTCCAAAACAAGAAGAAGAAGGAGATGAAGAATTCCTCACAAAACAAAGATGAACTCTCTCATTCTTTTCTTTCTCTCAAGTGAGTTTTTCCAAGTCCAAAAATGAGAATTGTGGAGGAGGGAATACAAAACCACAACTTTAGAAGGAAGGTCATGGTAGTAAAAGAAAGTGGTGACTATATCCAAACATAATCATCACAAACTCACATCAACCATTCTTATCAATTCTAATCACAATAAAGCATGAAATGATGAAGGAAAAGAATGGTATCTAAAGATGCTATCATAATAAATACATATGCAAGAAACCCCCTCCTCAAATGTAATTTGCAAAACTGCAAATTACCCCCTCCATCAGAAAAGTCCGGCCGGGAAAGAACAAAGGAAAACCGGCCGGAACGGAATGCAAACTGGCAACTCCAGAAAACTGGTCCCGTAATAAATTACAGGAAAAACCCTATACTGTGCATACACACCCGCATCTGTATTCCTACCGGATACAAATGCAATGAGACAAAATCTACACTGTACTAAACTAGGACCGGCTTAAACCAAAGCCGGCTAGTAATATCCGTCCGATCCTGATCCGTGCAATACCGCACGTATCTGATCGAACGCTGCCATATAACTATACGGCCACTAGTACAAACCGTCTGATCCTGATCCGTGCAATACCGCACGTATCTGATCGGACCCTGCCATATCTCCATACAGCCTCTACAGCGTTTCGCCCGAAAGCTTGAGTAACTGCAAGTGTGGTGGACTCTAAAGACTCGTCAATACTATGGCTGTGGATTTAACTACTGGCACGTCAGAGATATAAGCCAATACGTGACGGGCCACCAGCTATTGACCAAAAGGGACGTCGATGAGCGAACTCATCCTGACACCCTACTGAGCCTGTCAGTGACAATATCCGTACAGTCCGGTCCGTTCGTCTATGAGCATCGCATGTCGGGCCTAGGGGGTTGGTAAAAGTCAGATCCCCAAAAGCGGTACAAGTCGTGTCGGAGTGTAGCCCAGAACGCCCTGAGATACTACTGGATACCTACCAGTAAATCTCCTGCCTCGGCCGAGGGCTTTGCGTAATGGCTCTCCTAGACACAGCGCGACCTCACCCCCAATACCGGGAGAGACGAACCCCTGAAGATCCGCTCACTGCCTCCATGTGGCTCGGGACTGTACCCAACTAAAACCTGTTTGCACGACTCCTTTGAGCCGTGGTAGGGTAGTAATCAAAGCACAGTGGGAACTCACACGAGACAAATGACGATCCTCAGGTCGATGAACTAACCTGTACACATGTCACCAAGGAACTACTATCTGACGTCAGGTATAAGACCAACTAGCATGTTCCCGGCGAGTCCTGTCCGGTGTACTCATAACCCAATGAGCACCTGTATACATCTTAGGTGAACCAACTGACACCGGTGGCTTGTGAGACCGGCCACCGCCGCTCGTCGGGGTCTCGACTGTATACACTAGTCTACTAATGGAGTATCGATGCCCTGTCTCGAAACTCCTACGACTAGGGACCTTTTAAGGATGTGCTTATAGACTACCAGCTCCCACGTATATGATCGCCATCATACTGCTGGTAGTCAAGCGAGAATCCTAGGGGCTCTATCAACGTGTAATAGCGACATGTCAGGTCACCTAAAGCAGTACACGATGATAAAGGTAAACCAGATAGCATACTATCATCTCGAGTAAGACTGTCCTCCTGGGATAGGTCCTTCCTCAATCGTTGCAATCACGTGCCTGTGATCCATTAATTGACTCTGAGGGCACTATCTCCAACACTTCTTCATTCTTTTCTCCATGAAAATTGTAGTGAGAGCTTTTTGAGTGGAAGATCAATGAAGATGAGGGTTTTTGTATCATTCTCTTTTGTTTAACTTCCCCTTGAGATTCTTGCTTTCTCTTGATCATTCAACCTCTTCATTGAGCTTGAAAGGTTAAGGGTTTGTTATTGATCTCAAAGGTCGTATTTTCTTATGAAATTGGTTCTTCACTTCACATGAGTTCTTTACCCTTCTCTTGATCTTGCAATCTCTTGATTGAGCTTGCAAATTTAAGGGTTGGCTATTGATCCCATGTTTGTCTTGAGTTCTAGTTTCTTGTTCTTTTTATTGCTTATTTATTACTTGCTTTTTATTACCTTGCTTTACTTTCTTACAATTTATATTCATGCACTTAATTACTTGTATTCTTTTCTTTTCTTTGTTCTTTTCTTTTGCACTTCTTTGTTCTTTTTTGTGAATGAATGTAATTATCGTTGTTAAGAATAAATACGGTATTGTAAGTTAAGATTTTCTTTTCTCATTTCCTTTTCCCGTTATTTTCCATTGAACTCCGCCCAAACCATACGCAAGCGCTCCGTTAGGCACCCTACCCCAACAAGGTAACGGTGATTCCTAACCGAGACCGGTTGCGTTCGGTTTGGCCGGAGGCGAAAGCAAGAGACAAGAACGGGAGGACAAGGGTAAATAAGCCGGATTCCACGAATACCGCGCTTAAATCCCCTAATCCACGTTGTTGCCGATTGCTCTAGCTTCAATCGGTCAAGACCCGGCTCAAATGTTTTGAGTACGGATTTCTTTAGCTTACATTTTCGTATCTTTTCTTAACAATTTTATACTTGTAAATAATACACATAGGTTAGATTGAACAAACTCATACAAATTCTTTATTGACTCGTCTAAAATTCGAACGGACATACAACCATCTCCCTGTGGATCGACCCGTGATCAACCGGCTAGCTGCATAGCGACACCGTCCTGATCGCGGTAAACTTTAGAACTTTGAACTTCCGACACGCTTTTGGCGTGCGATCAAATGGCGCCGTTGCCGGGGAGACGGTAGCGTATTTTCTTTCTTTTTATTCGGGTTAATATTCTTTTTTGTATATATAAAAAAAATAAAATCTTTTTGTTATTTTTGATCATTTTTGTGGGCAAGAGTGCAGATTTTTGCAGATTTGCAAACTGCGATTGTGGGGAGAAAAGTGTACGTTCAAGACTAAGGTGATTGCAAAGTACAGTGCCAAAGATCCGGGTAGTTTGACCCGCGCAAGCGAACTTTTCAAACTTACCGGATTTGATTCAACGTGGGTTTCCTAACCCAAAACTTAACGGTACGTACTTTACTAACACCTTCTTCTCATATCCGACGCTTCCAATATACTATTCTTTGCTGGATTCTTTGCAAGTTCGCTAGCAAACGCTAAAAATTGACTAACCCGTATTTGTTGCAGTGCCGTGTTTAAACTAAAAAACGATTGTTTGATTCTTTATAGAATTTTTGAATTGCGCATTGTTAGTGTATATGCCCTAGAGGCCATTACTGTATCGTACTAGTTTGTATATTACTTAATGGAAGCTTGGGATATTCACAGTTGTATATACAATCTTGCTCGAAATGGTAGTATGCTACTTGGTTTGTCTCTGCTTTAATATGTGCATGTGTTTCTTTTAGCATATTGCTGGTATACATATTAGTAGAGCCCTTAGGATCTTTGCTTGATTACCAGCGTTGTGATGGCGCTCGCACTCGTGGGAGCTGGGTAATCTATAAGCACATCCTTATACAGGTCCCTGGTCGTTGGACTATCGAGACAGGGCATCGATACTCCGGAGTAGACTAGCGTATGCGCTTCTCATCCCAGTGTGGGAGACGGTCTGTCCCACAGCCGTTAGTACGTCGTACTTGGGATAGTGTGCGGGTGCTCGTTAGGTTACGAGTACACTGGACAGGACTCGTTGGGAACTGTTGGTTGGTAATATACCTATCGTCAGTTATCAGTTCCCAGGTGACATGAGTACAGCTTAGTCCGCTGACTTGACACTGTCACTTCGCCTCGAGTGTGTTCCCACTGCACTTTGATTACTACCCTACCACGGCTCAAAGGAGCTGTGCAAACAGGTAGTTTTTGGGTGCAGTCCCGAAGCACTTGGAGGCAGTGACGGTTAGACAGGATTCGTCTCTCCCGGTATTGGGGGTTGACATCGCGCTGTGTCCAGGAGAGCCATTACACGAGTAGTCCCTGGCCAGGGCAAGCGAGATATACTGGTAGGTTTCCAGTGTTATCTCAGGGTGTTCTGGGCTACACTCCGACACGACTTGTACCGCTATTAGGGGACTGACGTTCACCGCCCCCCTAGGCCCGCCATGCGATGTATCAGACGAACAGACCGGACTGTACGGAGACTGTCACATACAGGCTCAGTAGGAGTGCAGATGGGGTTCACCTCGTCGGTCTTCTTATCGACATCTACCTGGGGACCGTTACGTACAGCTAGTGCCGCTTGCGGTCTGTGGTTAAACCCACTGCCAGCGTAGTGTCGAGTCTTTAGAGTCCTACACAGAGAGCTATTCGCCTTTAGGCAAAACGAGTAGAGGTCGCATGGTTTTGCGACAGGGTTCGTTCGCATCCGCGCACTTGTGCACGTTTGCTGTCCGGACAGTCTATACTAGCGGGCTTTGGTTTAAGCCGGATCCTAGTATATGATTTGAGATTGGTTTTTCTCATTGTGTTCGTGTTCCTCGGATCACGAATGCGGGTGCGTATGCACAGTTGCTTGAGATTGGGGGAGAGGACCTTGTTTAGGGTTAATGGCCTTTGTCATTTTATTAACCCTAATATTTATGTGTGTGTTATTGTTAATTAGTAATTAGTTTAATAATTATCCATGGTTGTGGTTGTTGACCTTTTGACTTCTTTGACTTGTTGACCAAGGTTGACACTTTGACCATCATAATTTCTTTTGGAAGATGCTTTTTGATCTTTGCAATTTGAAATGATAATGGTCATGTCATGATTTACCATGATAATTATCTAGCTAATTATTCAATTAAAAATTATACACACATATTAGTGAGAAAGGCTCACAAATAATTCATTCTCTCATTCTATTTCTCTCTCTTGCTCATCCTCTCCCTCAAGCTCTCTCCCTCTCATGTGTTGAGAAACAAAAAGCTTGAGAAAAACCCTCTCTTGATCTTTTCTACTCACTTCTAGGGTTCAAGTCTTAGCATTTCTTGCACTCTAGTTACTCCTAGCTTGGAGTTGAAGCTAAAGGTGGTGGCTTTCGGGTGGATCCTTCTTTGACGGGAGAAGACAAGCAAGGTGACCCTTTTCTACCATACCTAGGAGCAAGGAGAGAAGGACTAAAGACCAAAGGTATAACCTTTCTTCACTTAGCTACTTTGTAGTTAGGGTTAGCTAGTTTATGTTTAGCAAAGATCCTCACAAGTTTAGTCCATGTTGCCTAAGTCATAAAAATCCGATTTTTATTATGTTTTCCGCCTCCCCGTAAGCACCGGGGTGGGCAACACGGACTTACAGTGGTATCAGAGCCTAACTAAACTCAAACTAGCTAAGTAGTTAAGTGTAACGAAGTTTCGAAACCGAAAAACCCTAAAACCAAACTTTTTCAAAATCCAACTTTCTGTTAAAATTTTTCCTGGTTAAAATGAAAAACTGTATACTTGTAAAATTGTCTCAGGGTTTTGTGTGAAACACCACCAAATACGAACCAGAGAGGAGCCAAGAGGACCGCGCTTCCGCGGCATAAGGAAGCTCTTGCCGCGGAAGCGCGGCCGTCTTGTCAACTCTCTGTATCGTTTTTGCTGCAGTTAGTTTCTGAGTTGGTTTTAGGATTTTTAGGATATGTTATATGTGCCCAGATTTTCCAGAACTAAAATTTACTTTTGGGGGCCTATAAATCCGTATTTTTCGGAACTTCACTACACTTTAACTATATCGGTTATATCTGTGATGCTTGTATGTATTGAACGTCGGCTAATCGCTATAAGTCGATTAGTCGGGGTTATACATCTCTGTGATCTGTGATTGTTGGTTTGTGGATATGAATGGATTGGATTGTCGCGGGTGAATAGCCGGGTTGGATGTGAGATGAGTGTTATTTTCTTTCATTCATTTGTAACATGTAAATTGATGTAATAATATTCTTTGTATGGCCGCACAACCGGGTCGGGGTTGTAGCCGTCATTGTATAATTCTTTTTACTGTTTTTGCTCCTAGGATAGACCCATGGAGGGGGTGCACAAACTACCGGGTATCTCGAAGTGCTGAGTGGCCTACTCACGGTGGTGAGGGAGGTTGCTTCGCTTCGGGTGCTTGGCGGGTAGTTTGCCGCACCCGTAGGGGTCTTGGGTGGGGTATTGGCTATTCACCGCGACCGTGTAATCCGCTTTGCGTTGCAGGCTCGAACGCATTGCGGATTCCTAGTATATCCAATGTATTCATCTGTGATCTGTAATGTCTATCATTGCTATATATTTATATATAATAACTATTTAGGCGTTGCTTATGTTTTACAGCCGCGCTAGCCCAGCCCCCGCTCTGTCGTTAGTTAAGTAACCTAACGGGTGATGACGGGGCCCCGTGGCGAATGCGAATGGCATAAGCGTACGTCATATTTTGGTTGTTTTCTGCAATGGTAGGATTAAATGATGGGACGCATTAAAAGAACTAATGCAAGAAATAAACCAAGTAAAAGTCGATTGGAACACTTTGAAAACCACTCGGTTCTTTTTCAAAAACTAAACTTTTAAACGCGGAGCTTGAACCACTCCTTTTAAAAGCTATCTCGTTCCATCGATTATATCAAGTTCACTACGTTCACGGTTTCGCCAAAACCATTCGTAGCCCTCCGTCATTCCACATGAATGGTCAAAAGTATTCAAGCTATGTATTTTGGCCAAAGTCAAGGCATAGTGATTGGTAGCGTTTGGGTATTCATGTGCAGCATAGATAGATGCGTTGATTTGGGACAGTCGTGCTGCCATTTTGGCCAAAGTCAAGGGTAGGTACGGGTGGGTCCAAATTAACCAGGAGAATGACGGGTAGAACTTGACATGTGACTTATGATATTTTGGCCAAAGTCAAGGTCATAAGAGCATGGGGCAAAAATCCACATCGGGAGTTTCATAAGTACTGAAACTTGCTAGATTTGCATACCATTTGGAGTGTGATAATTCTGGTAGGATTCCTTCGGTTTTATCACGCGATGATATTTGGATCCCGATCCTACTGTGAGTATATGCTACTCCTCGGGAAAACTCTCACTTAACGATCAATGCTATAAACCTAGTAGGTGCCTAGAAAGGTGTTAGCGGGGCTACGCCCACAGGGAAAAGAGGTTACTTAATTAAGGAACTTCGCGAAAGCGTTGGAAAACCTCCCTCGAAGTACCGACACTGGCCTGGCTGAACGGTTAAGCAAGTATTGTACGGTGAGAATGATCCCGGCTAATCCTTTTCTTTACGGTTTGAGAAGGGATTCGAGAGACAGTGGGAGCCATCCAGTTTAGACAAACTAAAAACCACTCTAAACTTGCAAGAGCATCATGCTAAAGTGTTTCTTTTCTCTCTCCTAATTGCAGCGACCATTCAAGATGACCGGACTTAAGTTACTATTAGATAAAAACATATTGACAGGGCCAAACTACAAAGATTGGCTCAGGAATGTCAAGATGGCTATCACTTATGACAAGCTGGGGTATATACTTACCACCAAAGCTCCCCCCGTCCCAGGTCCCACCTCCAGCGTCGCGGATGTAGAAATCCGTAAGACATGGGAGATAGATTGCGCGAGGGCCAAATGCCTCGTACTAGCCTCGATGGACAATGACCATCAGAGGAGGCACGAGAATATGGACCTAGAGTCCATATTTCTCCATACAAAAGAACTGTATGGAGAGCAGTCTCGTATCGCAAGATACGAAGTGTCGAAGAAGCTCTTTTCGGCAAGGTTGGCCGTCGGATCATCGGTAGCGGACCACGTGCTTAAGATGATCGGCTACATAGAGGAGCTCGCGGACCTCGGGACCACGTTGGAGAATGAACTCTATACTGATCTGATTCTCCAGTCCCTTCCTTCCACTTACGCCCAGTTCATTCTCAACTTCAACATGCAAGGAAAGGAGGTTGAACTTGCCGAACTTCTGAACATGTTGAGGACTGCTGAGGGCACCCTACAGAAGGGTAGGGAGACATCCACTTTGTTTGTAGGAGGATCTTCCTCTTCTAGGTCCAGGGCGAAAGCCAAGGGCAAGAAGAAGAAAGCCCCCGCCAAACCAAGAGGCGGTGTCGGTAAAGTGGATACGAAGGGAAAGGGTAAAGCAACAAAGGTAGCAGGGAAGCTGGTGGGGAAGGAAGAATGCTTCTATTGTCACAAAAGTGGTCACTGGAAACAAGATTGCAAGGCTTGGAAAGCCAGAACACAGGATTTGAAGCGAGTTGCAGCTTCAGCTTCAGGTGTGTATGTTATTGAAAATTGTCTATCAATAAACTCTAATTCCTGGGTATTGGATACCGGATCAGGATCTCATATCTGTAATTCTTTGCAGGCGTTGAGAAAGCGTAGAGTTTTGAAGACAGGTGACATGACCCTCAGAGTTGCGAACGGTGCTAGCATGGATGCTGAGGCCGTGGGGGACTATCACCTGGGATTATCAGATGGACACTTTTTGGTTTTGCGTAGTTGTTATTATGTACCAAATGCAACCTGTAATATCATTTCTGTATCTTTATTATCTAGAGAAGGTTATGAATTTGCATTTGTAAGTAATGTAGTGAACATTCACCTTAATCAAGTGTTGATTGGGTCAGGTACATTGAACAACGGTATATACGTTTTAAACCAACCACAGGTTTTCAATATCCAGAATACACACAAAAGAAAGTCTCCAGAAATTAATAAAACTTTCTTATGGCATTGTAGACTGGGTCACATCAATGAGAGAAGATTGACTAAGTTACATACTGAAGGATACTTAGATTCGTTCGAATATCAATCGTATGCAACTTGTCAATCCTGTCTCAAAGGAAAGATGACAAAGGCTCCGTTTTCTGGACACGGAGAAAGAGCGAGCGAGCTCTTGGGACTCGTACACAGCGACGTGTGCGGTCCAATGTCTACACATGCGCGAAGCGGTTATTCTTACTTCATTACCTTTACGGATGATTTTTCAAGGTACGGTTATGTCTTCTTAATGAAACATAAATCCGAGGCTTTTGAAAAATTCCAGGAATATAAGAATGAAGTAGAAAAACAAACAGGCAAAAGTATCAAGATCCTAAGATCGGATCGAGGAGGAGAATACTTAAGTGCCGAATTCCTGAACTATTTAAAAGAGAATGGAATTCTCTCTCAGCTTACTCCTCCATACACTCCGCAACATAACGGTGTATCGGAAAGACGGAACCGAACCCTATTGGATATGGTACGGTCCATGATGAGTAACGCTGAGTTACCGCGATCGTTCTGGGGGTATGCGCTAGAAACAGCTGCATATCTTTTGAACCGTGTTCCCACTAAGACTGTGCCTACCACACCATATGAGTTATGGAGTGGGAAGAAACCCTATCTTAATCACATTAAGACATGGGGATGTCCAGCTTTTGTAAAAAAGCAGCATGCGGACAAGCTCGAGGCACGCTCAGTACAGTGCAAGTTTGTGGGATATCCAAAGAACTCCAAGGGATATTACTTCTATTACGAAGAGGAACAAAAAGTCCTTGTTTCTCGCCATGCCCACTTTCTAGAACATCAGTTCATAGAAAAAGAAATAAGTGGGAGCGCAATAGAACTGGAAGAAATTCCAGAACCACAAACTATTACTGAAAGTTTAGTGGAACCAGAAGGTTCAAAAGAACAGGACATTCCTATGCCACTCCGCAGGAGTAGTAGGCAGTCTCATCCGCCCGAGAGATACTACGGTTTTCTCATTGACGGGGATAGAGAAGACTGCATCCTAGATTGTGATGAGCCTACTAGCTTCCAGCAAGCCATTCAGAGCGTCGACTCGGTAAAATGGCTGGATGCAATGCGGACCGAGATGGAGTCCATGTACACCAACAAAGTATGGACGTTGGACATTGCTCCAGACGGGGTAAAACCCGTAGGATGCAAGTGGATCTTCAAAAGGAAGATTGGTGTAGATGGACAGGTTGAGACCTATAAAGCTAGACTGGTAGCAAAGGGTTTTCGTCAGCGACCTGGTTTGGACTATGACGAAACCTTTTCTCCAGTAGCTATGCTGAAATCCATTCGGATCCTTCTTGCCATCGCTGCTTTCCACGATTATGAGATTTGGCAGATGGACGTAAAGACAGCTTTTCTAAATGGTCATTTAGAGGAGTGTGTCTATATGGACCAGCCAGAGGGTTTCATTCAGGGTGGGAGCAGCGGAAAGGTGTGCAAGTTGCTCAAGTCCATTTATGGACTCAAGCAGGCATCGCGGAGTTGGAACATCTGTTTTGATGAGACGGTCAAAGAATTTGGCTTTATCAAAAATCCAGATGAACCATGCATCTATTGTAGATTTGTAGCGAGAACTGTAGTATTCCTCGTTTTATACGTGGATGACATTCTCTTAATAGGAAATGACATTCCTATGCTACAATCTGTCAAGGGGTTCTTGTCACACAGGTTCTCCATGAAAGACCTGGGTGATGCCTCCTACATTCTGGGTATCCGGATCTACCGTGACAGATCCAAGAGGATATTAGGACTCTCGCAGTCCAGGTACATCGACACCATACTGAAGAGATTCAGTATGGAAGATTCCAAGCGCGGTAATCTACCGGCTTGTCACGGGATCACCCTCTCCAAAGAGATGTCTCCCAAGACTGATTTGGAGAGGGATCGCATGTCTATTATACCCTACGCTTCTGCGGTAGGCTCTATAATGTATGCGATGTTGTGTACCAGACCGGATGTGGCTTATGCACTGAGTGTGGTAAGCAGGTATCAGTCAAACCCTGGGGAGAAACATTGGATAGCAGTAAAGAACATTCTCAAGTACCTGAGAAGGACTAAGGAGATGTTCTTGGTGTATGGCGGAAAAGACCTGCAGGTTGAGGCCTTTGCTGACTCCAGCTTCCAGAGTGACAAGGATGATTCCAAGTCCATGTCGGGTTTTGTCTTTACCCTCAATGGAGGGGCGGTGTGTTGGAAGAGCTCCAAACAGGAAACCGTTGCTGACTCGACTATGGAAGCGGAATACATCGCTGCATCTGATGCCGCAAAAGAAGCTGTCTGGATGAGGAAGTTCTTGAAAGAACTTCAGGTGGTTCCGTCCATTGTTGACCCAATACCTCTGTATTGCGACAACAACGGGGCTATAGCCTTAGCGAAGGAACCCAGGTCCCATCAGAAATCCAGACACATCTTAAGGCGGTATCACCTGATCAGGGAGATCGTGGATCGCCAGGAGATCGAGGTCCGGAGAGTTGCATCAGAGGATAACACTGCAGATCCACTCACAAAGGCCCTACCCCAGACTCAGTTCGAGCGGCTGATCGAGATGATAGGTCTTCGATACGCCAGTACATGGCCTTAGTGCAAGTGGGAGATTGTTAGTGTATATGCCCTAGAGGCCATTACTGTATCATACTAGTTTGTATATTACTTAATGGAAGCTTGGGATATTCACAGTTGTATATACAATCTTGCTCGAAATGGTAGTATGCTACTTGGTTTGTCTCTGCTTTAATATGTGCATGTGTTTCTTTTAGCATATTGCTGGTATACATATTAGTAGAGCCCTTAGGATCTTTGCTTGATTACCAGCGTTGTGATGGCGCTCGCACTCGTGGGAGCTGGGTAATCTATAAGCACATCCTTATACAGGTCCCTGGTCGTTGGACTATCGAGACAGGGCATCGATACTCCGGAGTAGACTAGCGTATGCGCTTCTCATCCCAGTGTGGGAGACGGTCTGTCCCACAGCCGTTAGTACGTCGTACTTGGGATAGTGTGCGGGTGCTCGTTAGGTTACGAGTACACTGGACAGGACTCGTCGGGAACTGTTGGTTGGTAATATACCTATCGTCAGTTATCAGTTCCCAGGTGACATGAGTACAGCTTAGTCCGCTGACTTGACACTGTCACTTCGCCTCGAGTGTGTTCCCACTGCACCTTGATTACTACCCTACCACGGCTCAAAGGAGCTGTGCAAACAGGTAGTTTTTGGGTGCAGTCCCGAAGCACTTGGAGGCAGTGACGGTTAGACAGGATTCGTCTCTCCCGGTATTGGGGGTTGACATCGCGCTGTGTCCAGGAGAGCCATTACACGAGTAGTCCCTGGCCAGGGCAAGCGAGATATACTGGTAGGTTTCCAGTGTTATCTCAGGGTGTTCTGGGCTACACTCCGACACGACTTGTACCGCTATTAGGGGACTGACGTTCACCGCCCCCCTAGGCCCGCCATGCGATGTATCAGACGAACAGACCGGACTGTACGGAGACTGTCACATACAGGCTCAGTAGGAGTGCAGATGGGGTTCACCTCGTCGGTCTTCTTATCGACATCTACCTGGGGACCGTTACGTACAGCTAGTGCCGCTTGCGGTCTGTGGTTAAACCCACTGCCAGCGTAGTGTCGAGTCTTTAGAGTCCCACACAGAGAGCTATTCGCCTTTAGGCAAAACGAGTAGAGGTCGCATGGTTTTGCGACAGGGTTCGTTCGCATCCGCGCACTTGTGCACGTTTGCTGTCCGGACAGTCTATACTAGCGGGCTTTGGTTTAAGCCGGATCCTAGTATATGATTTGAGATTGGTTTTTCTCATTGTGTTCGTGTTCCTCGGATCACGAATGCGGGTGCGTATGCACAGTTGCTTGAGATTGGGGGAGAGGACCTTGTTTAGGGTTAATGGCCTTTGTCATTTTATTAACCCTAATATTTATGTGTGTGTTATTGTTAATTAGTAATTAGTTTAATAATTATCCATGGTTGTGGTTGTTGACCTTTTGACTTCTTTGACTTGTTGACCAAGGTTGACACTTTGACCATCATAATTTCTTTTGGAAGATGCTTTTTGATCTTTGCAATTTGAAATGATAATGGTCATGTCATGATTTACCATGATAATTATCTAGCTAATTATTCAATTAAAAATTATACACACATATTAGTGAGAAAGGCTCACAAATAATTCATTCTCTCATTCTATTTCTCTCTCTTGCTCATCCTCTCCCTCAAGCTCTCTCCCTCTCATGTGTTGAGAAACAAAAAGCTTGAGAAAAACCCTCTCTTGATCTTTTCTACTCACTTCTAGGGTTCAAGTCTTAGCATTTCTTGCACTCTAGTTACTCCTAGCTTGGAGTTGAAGCTAAAGGTGGTGGCTTTCGGGTGGATCCTTCTTTGACGGGAGAAGACAAGCAAGGTGACCCTTTTCTACCATACCTAGGAGCAAGGAGAGAAGGACTAAAGACCAAAGGTATAACCTTTCTTCACTTAGCTACTTTGTAGTTAGGGTTAGCTAGTTTATGTTTAGCAAAGATCCTCACAAGTTTAGTCCATGTTGCCTAAGTCATAAAAATCCGATTTTTATTATGTTTTCCGCCTCCCCGTAAGCACCGGGGTGGGCAACACGGACTTACACGCATTGCATACATTAATACGGACTTAAGGGCAAGCGAACCCCACAACATACGGTAAAGGATTTCATCACCTTTTCCGTGGCCCACAAATCATGAACTTGAGCATAACGTTTACCCGCACAAAATTTAAAAGAAACTAGACTTTAAGCCTTAAGGACTTCGCGCTCATTAGGAGAAGTTAACTGTGTTTAGAACCTCGCTTAACGGTATATTGTTTACGGGGTGTCTAGGAAAGTGTTAACGGCGAAACCGCCAAAAGAGAAAGGGTTATTTAATTAAGGAACTTCGCGAAAGCATTGGAAAACCTCCCCTTATCTCTGCACTTACCTGGCCTCGTGATCAGTGTATCTTGAGCCCGTTTCTCGACACAGTTTTACTTCGACAATCAAGTTCTGGAGCAGGTCTAGTTGACCTAGGTGAACCCTAGAACGATTAGGTGTATGGTATTTTTGTGTCGTGATTGTTTTTGTCCATATTCTTTTTTTATTCTTTTGTTAATAGCTAAAACTATAAAAAAAAATTAAAAAAAATCACATTCTTTTTTCCCTCCTTTTCTCTTCCTTTCTCTCTTCATATCATGGGTACTCCACCTCGCAAAACTCTTGCCGAACTTTGGTACCCACAACCAGACATTACTTCTTACGGTTCTTGCTTTGGCCGAACTTCGAACGATCCATCCATGCCAAAAATTTCATTGAGAGATCGGATAGACGCGTCTAGGACAAACAATTTGACTCCGCAATCCACTTCGTATCAACCATTTCAAACATTCACCCCTTCTTACGTTGATACCCCTTCTTCGAGTCATGTTGCAACTCCAAGACCTATGTCTATTGCAGAACGTATTGAACAATCTCGTAGCCGATCTTTCACTCCTGTCACCACTTCAAATTCTTGGGATCAACAATTTCATTCACCTTCTTATCCAAATGTTGATCCTACTCCTGTCCAACCATTCAATTCCTACCAGTCCTACCCAACTTTTGCACCTTCCCTAGACATTGCTTCAGAACCGCCATTTGGGAGTTTTCAGTATCCAAACAACTTTGAATCTTTTACTGAAACCCCTTCCCAACCTATGTCTAGTCTGGAAAAGTCATTGGAAGACTTTAGGGTAGCGTCATACTAACAGATGATGGATTTGAATGTGTCCATGGCCGCCCTCATACAACCTAGTGACCCGGTAGCTAGTTTTCAACTAGCTCCAAATTTTTCAATGTATGATGAGGCGGCAGGACAGGCTGTGAATTTGAGTGGAGAGAGTGAGATGTACCCCCTTCCGAATCAAGCCTACCCGGCCCAAATTGAATCCCACAACTCCTGTGTTGAAAGTCTATCAAGTGTCCCAAATGAATTATCAGTTGAAGATAGAATGTTTAATGAGTTGTGCGACTTTGTAGTATTTGATTTGCCAGATTGTGAAGGGACCTTGCCAAGTGAAACCACACCCAAACCGTTTGACCTCTACACCTCCACTCTAGAACCTGAATTGATTGGTATCCATGCTTTTGATGAGGTGTCTGAGAATATTGATTTTCACTTGATTAAGGATATTGACGCGGGGAATAATTTGGATGATGAACCCATAGATTTGGCTGAGTTTTTCTCTTCCAATCATCATCCCGAGTCATTAAATGTTTTTCCCGAACCCCATACGCGTCTTGATTTTGTTGAAAATTGCATGGATGAGATAAATTTTGAGGAGAATATTGAGGATAGTACTGAGGATGAAACAGTTTTAATTGATGAGTCGGATTTTCCAATTCATCCTATCCCTTCCACTGACTGTGTACACCCTCCTGAACCTTTAACCGATAACCTTCCTCAATCACTTCCCCCACCCTTTCCAGCGTTCCGACCATGCAAGAAACCGTCTCACTTTCATTTAGTATGTCTGGTTTACCAAGTTTGGCGTACCCATGGTTTCTCACGAATCTTGAGGGATTTGACCCCATTTCTCGACGGATAAATATATTAGCACAATCACTTTTCACACATCGGTCATCACAAATTGTGCTAATCTATTTACTCCATTTGCACCCTCAAGTTCGTATTCCACTTCTTTTTCCCTTCCGCCATTCTTCTTCCTCTCATATACCGAGACCATATCCCACTTCTCTCCGCATATGGTCTCGCATATTCTCCATCTCTTTTCTCTACGCCTTCTTTCACCAGCCACTGCTTTATCACGATAAGATCTTTGAATGGTTGGTGTTAACTTTTGGCCTGTGTAAGGCCTTGTATAGCTTGATACTGTTCTTTCCCCCCTAATCCTGAACTTCAACGCTTAACAGTGGAAACACTGTTTTACTTAAGATTGGGGGGGACACTTTTTTGTATATATTTTTGTTTTCCTTTTTGTTTTGTATATAATTTTTTTAGGGAGCGCCGACAATTTTGATCCTCTTGGTGTAGCCTGACAGTGAGGGCACCGTCAAGTTTAAGTTTGGGGGTGTGCTCGGTAAGCTTTCTTCCTTCGCATTAATTTGTATATTTTGCATTTGCATACCTTATTAAAAACCCACAAAAATTGAAAATTTTCCAAAAAAATACAAAAACTTTGTCGTTAAGTTAGCTAATAGGGTAACTTTGATTTTTATTCTGAATGTTTAGTTGATATGTTAGAAATAACTAAATTCTAGACTTAGGAATTGAAAATCCTTAAAATAACCCTCATTCTGTCTAACTTTGGTAAGTATACGTCCTTACAGTTTGAGTTCAGTTCTTGAGTTAAGTCAAGATGAAGGGAAAGTATTGAAGCTTTACTGGAGGATAAGTCTGAAAAATAGTTTCTTTTCTTGAGTTCAAATTTAGAAAGTATATGCCCTACAAACTGCACTTACACGCACCTTGAAACTTGGGATAGTAGAGGATACCTAGAAATACTCTTGCCTGAAAGCCTAGTATGAAAGAAAAAACGGTATTTAAAGCTAAACACCAAAAGAGCATATTGAAAAATATATCCGGTCTTGAAAAAGAAAAAAGAAAAAGAAAAAAGAAAAAAATAGAATAAAGTCAAGACCTGGAAACTGCTATTTACGCTTTAAAGTTCACACATTCAGTAATCGGTCGTTAGTGCCTCAAGAAGCATTAATAGTCGCATGAAAGGTGTGTGAGCAAATCCGTCCATCCTTAATGAAAAGAAGTAGTATTAGGTATTAGGGCAAGGGTATTATAGCTTGATTTGAATTCTTGAGTGTAGGGGTGCAAATATACACACACGTAGGGGTATACAATCGATGTTTGGATAAAAGATAGAAATAAAGAATAAGACTTGTGTTTTCTGTAAAGTTGATAAAAATCCCTGATTTGAGGCCGCACTTTAGAAGGAAAACTCAGGAGATCCAAGGTTAAATAGATAGGAGGTGTGAAAAATAAGGGTTGGATATTTCTAACTTAGGATGATAGAATTTCTAACGTAAATACTAAACTATAGGAGTAGAATCGACGTTAACTTATGACACTAGCTTGACGGGATTTTATGGGTGTAATCCGCTGAAAACCCTCAGGAGACAACACTCCTCCTACTAGGGACACCTAGGGGTTTAACGGCTTGTTGCACGTGCTCAGTGCAATCGCGTTCCCTGCGAAAGTGCGGTTAGGATTTTTTTGTGAATAATTGGTTTTGCTCGGGACGAGCAAAAGTTAAGTTTGGGGGTATTTGTTCATACCAGAATATTGCATTTTATACCACCCATTCTTACGCTCGTGTGTTTATAGGTAGGTGCTTTTAATCCGTGTTTGCTACATATTTACAGGCCACAGTTTTCTAGTCCAAAATAACGCAATTGATACAAAATCTCCAATGCTACGCCAAAATACAGAACATCTGTTGACAGCAGATAAAAGCCGGCTTCCGGTCATCCGTATCCGTCCAGTGCCGCTTACCAGTTCCAGAGACAAGATATATGACAGTGGTCATTCATGTCTGGGACAAGCACAGAGCACGAGGGGGGCAGCACAAGAATCAATGGGTGCGCGGAACTCGAGGGAGAAAGGTCAAATCAATCAAAAGTTAAGCTATGATTGGACTGTGCAGATCTGAAGCAACTGTGGAAGCAAATTGCAGTTTGGTATATGTAGAACAACACAGGACAGAATAACAGGCAATCACACAAAATACGATCACCCAACTCCACCAAGTGGCAGCAGAACCGCGGCCAATAGGGGGTCTAGGCCGCGGTTCCGCGGCCATATAGACGCCTCAGGGTGTCAATTTTCATGGACAGTTTGGGGATTTCATATTATGTCATATTATTGCCCTAGGTTTCCAATTCCCTTCCTATAAATACCCCAGTTCTGATCAAACCAAAGGGTCCAATTTTGTGTCAATTCTTTGATTCTCTTTTTGTTAGGATTTAGTCTTTTTCTTCTTCTTCTTCATTCTTTTCTCCATGAAAATTGTAGTGAGAGCTTTTTGAGTGGAAGATCAATGAAGATGAGGGTTTTTGTATCATTCTCTTTTGTTTAACTTCCCCTTGAGATTCTTACTTTCTCTTGATCATTCAACCTCTTCATTGAGCTTGAAAGGTTAAGAGTTTGTTATTGATCTCAAAGGTCGTATTTTCTTATGAAATTGGTTCTTCACTTCACATGAGTTCTTTACCCTTCTCTTGATCTTGCAACCTCTTGATTGAGCTTGCAAATTTAAGGGTTGGCTATTGATCCCATGCTTGTCTTGAGTTCTAGTTTCTTGTTCTTTTTATTGCTTATTTATTACTTGCTTTTTATTACCTTGCTTTACTTTCTTGCAATTTATATTCATACACTTAATTACTTGTATTCTTTTCTTTTCTTTGTTCTTTTCTTTTGCTCTTCTTTGTTCTTTTTTGTGAATGAATGTAATTATCATTGTTAAGAATAAATACGGTATTGTAAGTTAAGATTTTCTTTTCTCATTTCCTTTTCCCGTTATTTTCCATTGAACTCCGCCCAAACCATACGCAAGCGCTCCGTTAGGCACCCTACCCCAACAAGGTAACGGTGATTCCTAACCGCGACCGGTTGCGTTCGGTTTGGCCGGAGGCGAAAGCAAGAGACAAGAACGGGAGGACAAGGGTAAATAAGCCGGATTCCACGAATACCGCGCTTAAATCCCCTAATCCACGTTGTTGTCGATTGCTCTAGCTTCAATCGGTCAAGACTCGGCTCAAAGATTTTGAGTACGGATTTCTTTAGCTTACATTTTCGTATCTTTTCTTAACAATTTTATACTTGTAAATAATACACATAGGTTAGATTGAACAAACTCATACAAATTCTTTATTGACTCGTCTAAAATTCGAACGGACATACAACCATCTCCCTGTGGATCGACCCGTGCTCAACCGGCTAGCTGCATAGCGACACCGTCCTGATCGCGGTAAACTTTAGAACTTTGAACTTCCGACACGCTTTTGGTGTGCGATCACTACGTCTCTGGGAAGACGAGGTTTATATTAATTAGGTCCGTGTGATAGCACGGGGAACCTCCCTCAAGTACCGACACTGGCCTGGCTGAACGATTAGCGAAGTTGTAGACTGTAATTAATCCTGGCTAGTTTTCTTTTTAAGGTTTGAAAGAAAAACTTAATTAAAGCAGTGGGAGACATCGATTAGATAAGATAATAACCAATCTGATCTTTGCAAGAGCTTTCGCTGAGTGTATTCTTTTCTCTCTCTTAATGGCAGATACCAATCACAGGACTCAAGCTTCTACTAGATAAAAATAAACTGAATGGGACCAATTAGAAAGATTGGCTGAGGAACCTTAACATTGCCTTGACTTATGATAAAGTATCATATGTCCTCACGGCTCGAACCCCACCCGTCCCAGGTCCTAAATCCTCAGTTGCGGATTTTGAAGTCCGCAAGACATGGGACGCTGACTGTGCTACGGCCAAGTGCCTCGCGCTTGCATCGATGGATAACACACATTAGAAGCCGCACGAGAATATGGACGTACAAGCCATATTTCTCCATACAAAGGAGTTGTATGGAGAGCAATCTCGCGTATTAAGATCGAAGCATCCAGAAAGCTGTTTCAGATGCGAGTGGCCCCTGGCACACCAGTAGGAGACCATGTTCTGAAGATGATAGCTCTCATAGAGGAGCTTGAGGACCATGGGTGTACAATGGACAATGAGCAATATACGGATATTATTCTGCAGTCTCTCCCCTCCACCTTTGCTCAATTTATAATTAACTTCAACATGCACAACATGGAGAAGGAACTACCTGAACTCCTTAATATGTTAAGGAGTGCAGAGTGCACGCTGAAATCAGTGAAAACTCCTGTTTTGAGTGTTGGGCCAGCTTCCTCGTCTCGCCCGAAGGCTAAGGCCAATGGAAAGATGAAGAAGAAACCCACCAAACCTAAGGGTGGAGTCAAAAAGGCTAAGGGGAAAGATAAGTCCAAGGATGGGGAATCGGGGAAAGGGGAATGTTATCACTGCCACAAAACAGGACACTGGAAGCACAACTGCACGGAGTACTTGGATCTCAAGAAGAAGCATGGGGATGCTTCCGCTTCAGGTGTGTTTGTGACAGAAAACTGTTTTTCAATAAACTCTGCTTCCTGGGTATTAGATACCGGTTCAGGTTCTCACATTTGCAATTCTATGCAGGGACTGAGAAATAACAAGGTTTTGAAGACGGGTGACCATACTCTCCGCGTTGGAAATGGTTCCAATGTATATACAGTTGCAGTGGGAGAGTATCACTTAGGGTTGTCGTCTGGATGTATATTGGTTTTGAACCCATGTTCTTATGTACCCAGTATGCTTTGTAATATAATATCCGTTTCTTTGTTAGACAATGAAGGATATAATTTTGTATTGCAGAACAATGTTATGAACATTCACCTGAATCAAATGTTGGTTGGGTATGGTACACTTAATAACGGGATATACGTCCTAAATCAACACACAGTTTTCAGCATACAACACACTAATAAAAGAAAACTTTCAGAAATAAATGAAGCTTTTCTTTGGCACTGTATACTTGGGCATATTAACGAAACAAGACTAAACAAGTTACACAAAGATGGATATTTAAACCCTTTTGAATATAAAGCTTATGCGACTTGCCAGTCTTGTATCAAGGGTAAAATGACCAAAACTTCGTTTACCGGACATGGAGAAAGAGCTACTGAGCTCTTAGGCCTCATACATAGTGATGTATGCGGGCCAATGTCTACACAGGCTAGAGGCGGTTTTTCTTACTTTATTACTTTCACTGATGATTTCTCAAGATTCTGTCATGTATTTTTATTAAAGCACAAATTCGAAGCTTTCGAAAAATTCACTGAATATAAATTCGAAGTAGAAAAACAAACTGTCTTGAGTATCAAAATGCTTCGATCAGATCGAGGTGGGGAGTATCTCAGTACAGAGTTTGCAAACTTCCTAAAAGAGAATGGAATTCTCTCTCAGCTCACTCCTCCTTATACACCACAGCACAATGGTGTGTCAGAACGACGGAATCAGACCCTATTAGATATGGTATGTTCCATGATGAGTGATGCTGAGTTACCCGTCTCATTTTGGGGGCATGCATTGGAGACTGCAGCGTTTCTATTGAACAGGGTTCCAACCAAAACCGTGTCTACTACGCCATATGTGATATGACATGGGAAGAGACCATCTCTTAAACGAGTTAAGATTTGGGGTTGTCCAGCCTATGTTAAAAAGCAGAATCCGGACAAACTCGAGACATGGTCAGTCATGTGTAATTTTGTGGGATATCCAAAGAATTTGTATGGATATCTTTTCTACCACAAGGAGGAACAAAAAGTATTTGTTTCTCAGCATGCCACATTTTTAGAAAAAGAATTTTTTACAAATGATACAGATGGCAGTGTGGTAGACCTAGAAGAAGTTCTAGAAACACAAATTACAAATGATGACTTGGTTGAACCGGCTGTTGCAACAGAAACTGAGGAACCTCGACCACTCCGCAGGTCTGGTAGGACTTCTCGCCCACCGGAGAGGTACTATGGTTTTCTCATTCATGGTGACAGAGAAGACTGCATCATGTAGGATGATGATCCTACCAGCTTTCAGCAAGCTATCACGACTGGAGACTCTGTGAAGTGGCTGGATGCCATGAGATCTGAAATGGAGTCTATATACACCATCAAAGTATGGACTTTGGACGTTGTACCCCCTGGGGTAAAACCTGTGGGGTGCAAATGGACCTTTAAAAGAAAGATTGGTGTGGATGGGAAGGTAGAGACCTATAAGGCAAGACTTGTGGAAAAGGGTTTTCGTCAAAGACCAGGTCTAGACTATGACGAAACTTTTTCTCCCGTAGCCATGCTTAAATCCATTCGGATCCTACTTCGTATTGCTGCTCACCACGACTATGAAATCTGGCAGATGGACGTTAAAACAACATTTCTAAATGGAGATTTAGTAGAATGCGTTTATATGGATCAGCCAGAGGGCTCCATTGACAGTGGGAGCAGCGGGAAAGCATGTAGATTGCTTAAATGCATTTATGGATTAAAGCAGGCATCACGAAGTTGAAACATCTGTTTCGATGATGTTATCAAAGAGTTTGATTTCATCAAAAATCCAGATGAACCTTGTGTTTATAAGAAGGCTGTAGGGGGAGCTGTCACATTCCTCGTATTGTATGTGGATGACATTCTTCTGATAGGAAATGATATTCATATGCTATAGTCGGTCAAATCTTTCTTATCACTAAGGTTCTCTATGAAGGACCTGGGTGATGCCATATAAATTATGGGCATTAGGATCTATAGGGATAGATCCAAGAGGTTATTGGGATTGTCCCAAACCAGGTACATTAACACCATCCTAAAAAGGTTTAGTATGGAAGACTCCAAGCGGGGTGCCTTACCCGCTTGCCATGGGGTCACTCTCTCTAAGGACTTTTGCCCAAAGACTGATGAAGAGAGAGCTCGCATGAGCATTCTACCCAATGCTTCGGCAGTAGGATCTATAATGTATGCGATGTTATGTACACGCCCAGATGTAGCTTATGCACTTAGTGTAGTAAGCAGGTATCAATCCAACCCAGGCGAGAATCACTGGATAGCTGTGAAGAGCATTCTTAAATACTTGCGAAGGACTAAAGAATTGTTCTTTGTGTATGGTAATAGAGATCTCCAAATGGAGGCCTTTACCGATTCGAGCTTCCAGAGTGATAAGGACGACGGCAAATCTATCTCTGGGTTTTTATTTACCCTAAATGGAGAGGCGGTAAGTTGGAAGAGTTCCAAACAGGATACCGTTGCAGACTCTACGATGGAGGCTGAATACATTGCTGCGAATGATGCCGCCAAGGAAGGCGTCTGGATGAGGAATTTCGTCTTGGAGCTAGGAGTAGTTCCAACCATTATTGATCCAATACCATTGTATTATGATAATAATAGGGATATGGCGTTAGTCAAGGAGCCCAGGTCCCATTAGCGGTCCAGACACATCCTGAGGCGCTTTCATTTGATCCGGGAGATTGTAGACCACCGCGAGATCGAGATTAGGAGAGTAGATACAAAGAATAACACTGCGGATCCACTCACCAAGGCCCTCTCTCAGCCGCAGCATGAGCGACTTTTTTAGATGTTGGGTATGAGATACGCCAATAACTAGCCTTAGTGCAAGTGAGAGATTGTTGGATATATGTATGCCCTAGAGGCCACTATATGATAGCGGATGTATTCATACATGTATATATATTCAGGGTACATTCTTGCTCGACATGATAGTATGCTATCTGGTTCTTCTTTATTTAACATGTTGACTTGATCATGCTTTTATTCATTCACACATGTTGATAAAACCCTGAGGATATTTGCTTGACTATTGTGATTATGATGGAGATCATATTAGTGGGACATCTGTAGTTTATAAGCATATCCTGAAATGTCCCTAGTCGTAGGTGTATCGAGATGGGGCATCGATATACCAGAGCAGACTAGCGTATATGATACTAGACCCATATGATGGGCGATGGATGTTCCCACATCCATTGATGTTTGACATCGAGATCATATACGGGTGCTCAGTGGTGACTGGGTACACTGGATGGACTCGCCGAGAACTCCTATATGGTATTATATCTATCGTCGGATAGCAGTTCTCAGGTGACACTAGTACAGGTTAGTCTGTAGACCCGAGATCGTCATAGAGTCTTGTGTGTTCTCCTACTGTACTTTGATTACCACCCTACCACGGCTCTACTGAGTCGTGCAAATAGGTGGCTTTTGGGTACAGTCCCGAGACACACGAAAACGATGAGCGATAGGAGGGGTTTCGTCTCTCACGGTATTGGGGGTTGTTGCTGTACTGTGCACGATTGGCTATATCAGTAAGTCCCTGGCCAGGGTTGTTGAGATTTACTGATAAGTGTTATCAGTAGTTTCTCGATCTGTTATAGACCATTCATCGGCATGACTTATTGAGTTATTGGGGTCGACGTTACCATCCGAAGACTCGATATGCAGCATATCTGACGAAGAGATAGGACTGTACGATAGTTTTGCCGGTTGGCTCGATGGGAGTTGTGACAGGTTCGCTTGTTTTCTTCTGATCGCTCAATACCCGGGTGGCCGTTACGTTTAGCTGACCTCTTGCAGCTTGGGGGTGCTTGATATGATCATCACCCACCGCCGGCGTATTGACGAGTCTTAGAGTCCCACAATGGAGTTACCTAGTCCAGGCGAAACGATGTGGTGCGCTGTTCAGTTGATAAAACTGCACATTTGATATGACATTTTTCCTACTATTTCTATATAATGAAAGTTGTTTATTATAATATATGATACATATGAGGGTTTATCTGTAAAAATACTATTTTCATGTGTTTATATATTATAATTAACATTTGGTAGGAAAAAGTAAGCATGCATTATCCATGTAACATTTGGCCCAATTAAATATGCTTACCTTATTAAATACCTTTGACTAATTCTTAATGGTTAAGTTAATATCTCAATATAACAAACTCTACTAAATATTATTTGTTGAGATATTGTGCAGAATTTGCAGGGCTGAAATCAAGAAAATCAAAGTTGGCAAAACAAACCTACCTAATTAAGAAAGTAAACTAAAGAAATCAATTTTGGCAGTGAGGTAGAAAAGATTTTCAGTTTCCAGAGATTCAAAAGATTACCACGTGTCACCAGAAGAAGCCACAAGAAATTTAAGGCCAAGATCCCACCATAAGACCGCGGATCCGCGGTCAAACCCATCCAACGGCCGCGGTTCCGCCGCACTTTAAGGGAGTTGGGATTCTGGATTTTTTTGGTTAGAATCGTAACAACTAGTTTTCAAAATAGGAAGCTAGGGTTCTGGCTCTGGGACTATAAATAAGGACCGAGAGCCTCTTGGAAAAATCATCAAGCCGGCGCGATCACGAAGTCCCAGACGGCTCACGCATCAAGGCTGATCATCAACGGTTCATCTACCTCCTTGGAAGAGATCGAGAAGCAACTAGATTTGTAATCATTTTCTAAGGATTCAAGTGTAATGAATTTTGTTGATTAATAAAGGTAGCTTTCTTTTTCTTATTCTATTTCTTCGTAGTTTAATGATGCAATTTCTTTCCATCTCTTTTTCTCTCAACATGCGCGAGTAATTCTCCGCTTGTTAGGGTTCGTAGGATTAGGGTAGGCTAATGGATGATAAAAATCCCTAAACCCTTTTAAAGTCCTATAAAGTTTATGAACTTTATCAAAAGAATCATTAACATCCTAATCAGGCGCGCTAACAATTCTTTGTTAGTTCCGACCGCGATTAGAGATTAGATTAATGATTGTTTTGGTAAAGGCTAGATATGAACGGAGTTCCGTGTCGAGATAATGGTTAAGAGTGGGATTCCTTTTCCCTCCAGAAACCCTAATCTACACGCATCACCGTCGTTCTAGTTCTAAATCTATTAATGGATAAAAAGAGTAACTTTTAATTAATCGTCCATAACTACTAAATCCTAACGAACCCTACAAGCCCCCTTATTATATTAATTATATCTTTAAAATAATCTAGATCTATATTTTACATTCTTGTTTAACGTAGATCTAGAAACCATTCTATAAAATTCTTTATCCCTCATCTCTTTCTCAACACATCTAAAGTAAAAGTAAAAGGTTCCACGTTTTCTAGAGGACGACCCGTACTCATCTCGGTCTAGCTATACGCGACACCGTTCTGATTGCGGTTAGCTACTAAACACAATTTCGAATCAATCAAATGGCGCCGTTGCCGGGGAAACGTGCGTAATTTTTTATTCTTACTATTTGTGTTGAATTCTTATACGATCAATATCATAAATAAAACAAAACTGCAAATTGTATATGTAACGATTATTGTGTGAATTTTGCGAGGGAATCTAGAGTCACAGACTTGAGGAAACAGGAGATCTAGGGTTTCAATCTTCTCTGGTAAGATTCTAACCTCCTTCTCTCTCCTCTGAAATCCAATAAAATATCTTTTCTGCAGGATTCTTTGCAAAATATCGCCGCTCAAAATTCTTTTTGTAAAGTTTTGTTTTTCGGTTTGTTTTTGCATATTTTAATACGGATTTTTAAGGGGCAAAAACCAAATCAAGATTAGGTGGGGATTTCATCACCCTTCCTAAGCCTCACAAATCACAAACCGAGCATCTGCATCAACCCTACATTAATTTAAAAAATATCTAGACCAGACTCTAAGGACTGTCGTGCTCAATAAGGACAGAGGAAGGTCGTGGGTAATCTATCGCTTATCCGCATTACTTTTGTAGTGTCTAGGCAAGTGTGTCAAAGGCTAGTGGTTTTTAATTAGGCCCACTACTGTGGTTCCTTCCCATTTACCTGGCACTTACCTGGCTACAAGGGTAGTACAGAGGCGGTAGAGGATTGATCCTGCGGCTTGTCCTTTGGAAGTCTAGGAGCGGTCTAGAGACTGGACCTAGGTAACCATAGTTCTAGGGTTGTGCATTTTTGTGTGATTTGTATTAATCCGTCATTTTTCAAAACAAACCAATTACTTTCTCTCCTTTTTACCCCTTCCCTCTTCTTCTCTTCTTATAATGGGTGACCTAAACAGAAGAACACTTGCCTAGCTTTGCTGTCCACAACCAGATATCTCTTGTTTTCGAAATCCCTTCGGTATACCGTCCGGCTCTTCCATGTCCTTAAGAGATCATATAGAACAAGCAGGAAGAAACAGTTGGCCACCTCAGTCTAGGTCTTATCAACCGTATCCTAATCCGACACCTGTTTCAGTTCATACCCAGAGTGAGGAAGCCCCTAGACGAATGTCCATTGCTGAGCACATAGCTAGGTCTAGAGGCCAAAGTTTCAACCCGGACCAATATCAACCATCACCACCACTGTCCGGAGAAGAGTTTGATATGCGGTTTGTATATAGCCAACCAACCAACCCATATCAATATTCTTCTTATCATAATTTTAATCATACTCCTACCCAATTTTCGTAACCATTCTATTCCTATCAATCCAATCTGACTTTTCCACCTTCTCTAGACAGTTCTTCTAATCAGCCATTTGGGAGTTTTAATTATCCACAGGAATTTCAATCTTATACCGAAACCCCTTATCAACCAAAGTCTAGTCTTGAGCGGAAATTAGAAGAAGGTATAGTGATGATGAACCGCATTAGAGAGGAATGGAAGGAAAGCATGGCTAAATATGAAAGGGCAACGAGTTCCAAACCAGCCAAAATTTTTTCAGTATATAATACGGGCATCGGACAAAATGAGAATTTGGGTAGAGAGACAGAATTATATACCCTTCCTAATCAAACCTCCCATTTCCAAACTGAAATCCACAACTCCAGTTTCATAGATTTATCAAGTACACCAACTAGAATGACTGATAAGTTGTGTAACTTTGTAGTGTTTGATTTACCCGACTGTGAAGGGTCCATTTCAAGTGAAACCATACCAACCCTTGTGATCTCTACACCTCCACTCTTGAACCAAAACTGATTGAAAACAATACTTTTGATGAGGTGTTTGAGAATTTTAACCTTCACTTGAATGAGGTGATTGACGTTGGGGATATATTGATTGATGAACCCGAAATTTTGGATGATTTTGTCCCACCAATTCATCAAATCCTTTCACTTCCTTGTGGTCATCATCTTGAGCCTTTAATTCTTCCCGAACCCCAAATATGTCTTGAAGTTGATGATAATGGTATACCCGAAGATCAGACCAAAATACAACCTCCATCTTCCACATCTGGTTCAGCAACACTCGACATACCAATTTGTTTACCCATTTCACCTTCTACTTTCTCCGGTTCTTCTTCTGTTCCTATAGTTTCAGTGAGTTTTGATAAATCACAATCCGTTAATTCAAGTTCAATAATACCAGAAATTCAACTTGATTTGGATATTTTTGAAAATGAGGTAGATGAGTTTTTCGAGTCCTCTACCTCAATAATTTTTGAATCAAGTAGGATAAATTCTGGCACAAAACTCTTTGACAGCAAAATGTTCAATCACACCATTGATAAAAGTTTTGAAGAACTTTTTGCTGACGAACTTGAATTTTTAAACAATACGGATTTTGTGATTGATCAATCTCCACCTATAGAGGTTGAACCATCACCATTCCTTCTTCTTAATCATTCACATTCATCCCCATTCTTTCTTTTCTCTAATTTCAAACCCTTTCCAGACCACCTCTTATCCCTTCCCCATTTTTTCTTGACTCGATATAACACATTCTTCCACCAACCTATACGCTATACTGATAAAATTTTTGAATGGTTGGTGTTAACTTTTGGTCTTTGTAAAGTCTTACTTTGACCAAATGACTCACCCCCTCTTAAAATGCTTCGTATTGTCTAACTCATGTTTAAGGGGAGGGGGTATATTTTTGGCTCTTGAACATAACTTTTGTCCTCAAATTTTTGAGCCAAAAATAAGTTTGGGGGAGCATTTTCACTTTCATATATTCTTGCCCCCATTAATAATGTCCTCCCAAGTTTACAGGTTTTTGTGATCCAGCAGATAGCAACAGTGAGGACACTGTTGAAAACAAGTTTGGGGGAGGTTTGTGCTTATTTACACATACTTTGCATTATACTATATATAAGCACAAATTTTTTTTTTATAATAAAAGAATAGAAAGTGAAAAATTATATATGAAAGATAGGAATAGTTTAAGAAAACCAAGAAAATTAGAAGTTTTCTTAAACGAACCAGTAATAAGTAATTATGAGCTGTTGTCCCAAGGGTTAGTAAGATGAAGGAAGTCACTAATCTGAGGATAAAAATAAGTCTGAAAAATAATTTCTATTCTGGAAGCCAAACATTTGAATGTTGATACCCTACTATATGCACTTACACACATCTTGAAACTCGGGATAGTAGAGGATACCTTGAAATGCTCTTGTCTAAAAGCCTAAGTATGAAGGAAATGAAATAAAAAATGAATGAAGAAAATATAAAAATGGTGAAAAAAAATGAACACTGGTTTTGTTATCGCCAAGGCAGAAATAAAAAAATATAGCGAGGGTGCCTCTTCACCTAGTGCCCTAAGGCCAACTGGTCTGGGAGTCACTGCTAAGCCTTAGGTGGTGCAAGACGAGGAAAATATTATCACCTAATCTGCAAGCACATGAGTAATCGGTCTGTTAGTACCTCAAGAAGTACTAACGGTCGCATGAAAATGTGTGAGCAAATCTAAATATTCATCAAGTTAAAAGTACTGAGGTAGATGGACAAGAGCATGATAGCTTGAATTGAATTCTCCGAGTGTAGGGATGTCCATTTCACACACGTAGGGGTATATGATCAATGTTTGGACGAAAGGTAGGAATGAAGAATAAAGGCGATGTTTTATTGAGGGATAATGTGATTTCTAACATCTTTTCATGACTATTAAGATAGGGCTCATAACAACCGAAAAGCTAGTGTAGTTGGAAACTCTTATTTTCAAAGTCTTTCTTTTATGGTTCTTATCTTTATATGTAAATTTCACCATCTCTCTTTTGTTATAGGATTTTGTGGGTGTAATCCGCTGAAAACCCTCAGGAGACAACACTCCTCCTACTAGGGACACCTAGAGGTTTAACGGCTTGTTGCACGTGCTCAGTGCAATCGTGTTTGCCTACGAAAGTGTGCTTTGTTTTCTCCTTTCTTTTTTCTCCTTCTTTTGAATAAACTAGTTTGCTCGGGACAATCAAAGATAAGTTTGGGGGTATTTGTTCAGTTGATAAAACTGCACATTTGATAGGACATTTTTCCTACTATTTCTATATAATGAAAGTTGTTTATTATAATATATGATACATATGAGGGTTTATCTGTAAAAATACTATTTTCATGTGTTTATATATTATAATTAACATTTGGTAGGAAAAAGTAAGCATGCATTATCCATGTAACATTTGGCCCAATTAAATATGCTTACCTTATTAAATACCTTTGACCAATTCTTAATGGTTAAGTTAATATCTCAATATAACAAACTCTACTAAATATTATTTGTTGAGATATTGTGCAGAATTTGCAGGGCTGAAATCAAGGAAATCAAAGTTGGCAAAACAAACCTACCTAATTAAGAAAGTAAACTAAAGAAATCAATTTTGGCAGTGACGTAGAAAAGATTTTCAGTTTCCAGAGATTCAAAAGATTACCACGTGTCACCAGAAGAAGCCACAAGAAATTTAAGGCCAAGATCCAACCATAAGACCGCGGATCCACGGTCAAACCCATCCAACGGCCGCGGTTCCGCCGCACTTTAAGGGAGTTGGGATTCTGGATTTTTTTGGTTAGAATCGTAACAACTAGTTTCCAAATTAGGAAGCTAGGGTTCTGGCTCTGGGACTATAAATAAGGACCGAGAGCCTCTTGGAAAAATCATCAAGCCGACGTGATCACGAATTCCCAGATGGCTCACGCATCAAGGCTGATCATCAACGGTTCATCTACCTCCTTGGAAGAGATCGAGAAGGAACTAGATTTGTAATCATTTTCTAAGGATTCAAGTGTAATGAATTTTTTTGATTAATAAAGGTAGCTTTCTTTTTCTTATTCTATTTCTTCGTAGTTTAATGATGCAATTTCTTTCCATCTCTTTTTCTCCCAACATGCGCGAGTAATTCTCCGCTTGTTAGGGTTCGTAGGATTAGGGTAGGCTAATGGATGATAAAAATCCCTAAACCCTTTTTAAGTCCTATAAAGTTTATGAACTTTATCAAAAGAATCATTAACATCCTAATCAGGCGCGCTAACAATTCTTTGTTAGTTCCAACCGCGATTAGAGATTAGATTAATGATTGTTTTGGTAAAGGCTAGATATGAACGGAGTTCCGTGTCGAGATAAGGGTTAAGAGTGGGATTCCTTTTCCCTCCAGAAACCCTAATCTACACGCATCACCGTCGTTCTAGTTCTAAATCTATTAATGGATAAAAAGGGTAACTTTTAATTAATCGTCCATAACTACTAAATCCTAACGAACCCTACAAGCCCCCTTATTATATTAATTACATCTTTAAAATAATCTAGATCTATATTTTACATTCTTGTTTAACGTAGATCTAGAAACCATTCTATAAAATTCTTTATCCCTCATATCTTTCTCAACACATCTAAAGTAAAAGTAAAAGGTTCCACGTTTCCCAGAGGACGACCCGTACTCATCTCGGTCTAGCTATACGCGACACCGTTCTGAGTGCGGTTAACTAGTAAACACAATTTCGAATCAATCAAATGGCGCCGTTGCCGGGAAAACGTGTGTAATTTTTTATTCTTACTATTTGTGTTGAATTCTTATACGATCAATATCATAAATAAAATAAAACTGCAAATTGTATATTTAACGATTATTGTGTGAATTTTGCGAGGGAATCTAGAGTCACAGACTTGAGGAAACAGGAGATCTAGGGTTTCAATCTTCTCTGGTAAGATTCTAACCTCCTTCTCTCTCCTCTGAAATCCAATAAAATATCTTTTCTGCAGGATTCTTTGCAAAATATCTCCGCTCAAAAATCTTTTTGCAAAGTTTTGTTTTTCGGTTTGTTTTTGCATATTTTAATACGGATTTTTAAAGGGCAAAAACCAAATCAAGATTAGGTGGGGATTTCATCACCCTTCCTAAGCCTCACAAATCACAAACCGAGCATCTGCATCAACCCTACATTAATTTAAAAAATATCTAGACCAGACTCTAAGGACTGTCGCGCTCAATAAGGACAGAGGAAGGTCGTGGATAATCTATCGCTTATCCGCATTACTTTTGTAGTGTCTAGGCAAGTGTGTCAAAGGCAAGTGGTTTTTAATTAGGCCCACTACTGTGGTTCCTTCCCACTTACCTGGAACTTACCTGGCTACAAGGGTAGTACAGAGGCGGTAAAGGATTGATCCTGCGGCTTGTCCTTTGGAAGTCTAGGAGCGGTCTAGAGACTGTACCTAGGTAACCATAGTTCTAGGGTTGTGCATTTTTGTGTGATTTGTATTAATCCGTCATTTTTCAAAACAAACCAATTACTTTCTCTCCTTTTTACCCCTTCCCCCTTCTTCTCTTCTTATAATGGGTGACCTAAACAGAAGAACACTTGCCGAGCTTTGCTGTCCACAACCAGATATCTCTTGTTTTCGAAATCCCTTCGGTATACCGTCCGGCTCTTCCATGTCCTTAAGAGATCATATAGAACAAGCAGGAAGAAACAGTTGGCCACCTCAGTCTAGGTCTTATCAACCGTATCCTAATCCGACACCTGTTTCAGTTCATACCCAGAGTGAGGAAGCCCCTAGACGAATGTCCATTGCTGAGCACATAGCTAGGTCTAGAGGCCAAAATTTCAACCCGGACCAATATCAACCATCACCACCACTGTCCGGAGAAGAGTTTGATATGCTGTTTGTATATAGCCAACCAACCAACCCTAGATTTTATAGTATGATCCTTAGGATGTTTTCTTTAGCACCCTATAATTTTTAATATGGCATGTGTGTTGCTACCAAACCCTAGTAGTGGTTGTAAGTCTACGGTAGCACCCCGACCGTCTGTCCGAGGCCAAAATGCGGAAACGAAAACTTTTAAGCCGGCGCTAAAGTATACTTTAAACCCGGATCGAACCATTAACCTATAACTAGCAACTAGAGAAAGGGTTGGAAAAGCTATACCAATCGATCCATGTCCTCCGGTCTTTGGCCACCATCCCAAGCTCCTCGCGGCATCTCCGATCTCGATCTCCTCGTCGGAAAGGGCACCACATTTTTGAGTCTTTTTTACGGGCTCCCACTTCATCCGAAGCAACTTGGACACGAAGTTCGCTAGCCGACGTGTCCAAGGCGATGCAGAGAATGTGTGTGTGATCACTTTGTCTCAAGCATCCATTGATTCTAAACATATGAGAGTGTATGGATGGAGGTTAGAGATGATGCCATTAATGGAGGTTGTGAGCTAGAGGAAGAAGAAGAAGAAGAAGCCTTTTCTTTTGTGTTGTTTTCTATAATGAAAATGAGAGAGTGAGATGAAAAAATACAAGAGAAAACTCTTTACATGGCTGCCCTCACTCTCTCTCTCCTCTCATCATATCAACTCACAAATCAATAAAAAATGTGACACATGCACAAAGAAAGAGACCATGAGTCATCACTTGTGCATGTGTCACAATTAAGGCTTCTAATGATGACTTAAGCTCACTATTTCCATTTGTAAACATTAACACAAATGTTTACAACAACAAAAAGATACGGTAACATCTAAAGTAAACTCGTGACGGATCACAAGGATACCCCTCACCTGTATATACATACCTGCATCCGCATTCCGACTGAATGCGAATGCGATGAGACTAAAGTAATCCAACAAATCTAATACTAGGATCCGGTTTAAACCAAAGAACACTAGCATGATCCGTCCGATCATGATCCGTGCACTACTGCACGTATATGATCAAACCCTGCCATATATCATACAGCCTCCACAACGTTTCGCCCGAAACTTGAGAAACTGTCTGTGGGGGACTCTAAAGACTCGTCAATACTTTTGCTGTGGATTTAACTACTAGCACGTCGGTGGTACTAGCTGTACGTAACGGGCGACCAGGTATTGACCAAAAGGGAAGTCGATGAGCGAACTCATCCTGACACCCTACTGAGCCTGTCAGTGACAATATCCGTACAGTCTGGTCCGTTCGTCTATGAGCATCGCATGTCGGGCCTAGGGGTTGGTAAAAGTCAGACCCCCAAAAGCGGTACAACTCGTGTCGTAGTGTAGCCCAGAACACCCTGAGATACTACTGGAATGCCTACCGGTAAATCTCCTGCCTTGGCCAAGGACTTTGTGTAATGGCTCTCCTAGACACAGCGCGATCTCACCCCCAATACTGGGAGAGACGAAACCCCTGCCGATCCGCTCACTGCCTCCATGTGGCTCGGGACTGTACCCAACTAAATCCTGTTTGCACGACTCCTTTGAGGCGTGGTAGGGTAGTAATCAAAGCACAGTGGGAACTCACACGAGACAAATGACGATCTCGGGTCGATGAACTCACATGTACACATGTCACCAGGGAACTGCTATCTGACGTTAGGTATAATACCAACTAGCATGTTCCCGGCGAGTCCTGTTCGGTGTACTCATAACCCAATGAGCACCTGTATACATCTTAGGTGAACCAACTGACACCAATGGCTTATGAGACCGGCCACCGCCCCTCGTCGGGGTCTCGACTGTATACACTAGTCTACTAATGGAGTATCGATGCCCAGTCTCGAAACTCCTTCAACTAGGGACCTTTTAAGGATGTGCTTATAGACCCCAGCTCCCATATATATGATCGCCATCATACTGCTAGAAGTCAAGCAAGAATCCTAAGGGCTTTATCAACATGTAATAGCGACCTGTAAGGTCACCTAAAGCAGTACACGATGATAAAGATAAACCAGATAGCATACTATCATTTCGAGTAAGACTGTCCTACCGGCATAGGTCCTCCCTCAATTATTACAATCACGTGTCTGTGATCCAATAATTGACTCTGAGGGCACTATATCCAACAATCTCCCACTTGCACTCAAGGCTAATTATTGCGATGTCGCATACTCACAGCCCGTGTGATACTGAACACCCAACTCCTCTACTAATCAGTCTCACAAAGCCTGTTTGCGAAACTATTGTGTTCGAGGAATAGCCTCGGTGAGTTGATCCGCCCTAATGTTTCTTTCTATGTCTCCCTCTATCTCATGTTCACGGAGAAAGTCATCTCCCGAAATGAGCAATACCTGTCTTATAAAATGTCTGGATATCTGATGGGACCTAGTTCATAAATGAACTCTAAATCCAAACTTCTTAGACTGTATCGTCAACTGATTTTAATCAGTATCCTGCACCACGCCTCCCTCAGTATCCGCTTAGACTACCTGTCCAAAATACTGCCCATCATCAAAGAGAAAACTATAACTCTGACAGTCACTCTGTCATCCAGGTCACCTTGGAAGCCTGGAATGATAACTATCTCCCGAAGGAGGATGCCGCTATCATATCCCTAGAACATCCACTTATATTCTAAAACTGCTTCCGAACGTTCCTCCAGGATAGGATTAATATCAACATATTGCATTTCGTGCAAAAACAACATCTGGTGTGGTACTTGACATCTCATGATTGACTCAATTGCCTAAGCAAGTAATATGTCAATCATACACATCCCTCTCCCCTTTAGTCTGTAAGACACCTTTAGAGAGGGTGACTCCATCATCTGCAGGTATACTACCGTGCCAGGAGTCATCCATTCTAAAACACTTTTAGAATGCTGTCTAAGTACCCAGATTGGGAAACTACCCAAATCTAGATCTAAAACTATAGACCTAGTAACCAGAATGTCTGATATTATATCTATATCCTATGTGGAGAAACCACTGTGTGACAACTAAAGAATAACCGATCGTAGTATAGGAATATCACTTCCTAATATGTGTATGTCATCCAAATATCAGGATATCACACCCTACTACCTTTTTAATAGATCCATCCCCTATTCTGATGAAGTCAAACCTATGACTGTTACATCAAAAATAGATGATATATCTCCGCTATATTCGCTTTAGTCTATAAATAGACATAAGCCACTTGTCCACTATGCTTCCGCTGCTCCCACTGACTATGACAACCCTCTGGCAGAGTCATATACACGTATACTTCTGAAGCCAGTTCAGAACGACGCTATACTCATCCTCCTGCCGGATCTCATAGCCTGGAACAACAGTAGTGTCAAGTTTGGGTAAACAAGAACCGCCCTGTTACCGTCCTTGAGCATACCGAAGTACCTCTCGAGTGCCTGAGGTTACGCACCATATCTGCAGAGTGGCTAATAGAGTGTCAAACCAGATTGAATCTTTAGGTTCTTATCAAATTTTCAGTAATCGTTTGCGGTTCTGGAATCACTTCCAGTTCTACCATACTCCCACTACTGTTTTCTGAAAAAATCCATTTTTATTAAAACTGTGGCGAGTTAAGAACAATATCACTATTGATCTTCCAGATGGTAGAAAGTCAACCCTCGTCAGAGCCCGGGTCAACCCACAAACAGCCATTACAGAAACGTGCCTTGAGTTATCCAGAGTCTGATTTTAAGCATAAGCCGGAAAACTCCCCGTACCTTAACATTGTTAATATATGAACTATTCTGTATCCAATATTGAAACAGAGACACTTATTTAATTGGAACCAGATTCAAATCATGCATCTGTCTTCAGTGCATGTCAACTAAATGGAGAGAGGCCGATCAGCATTACTTAAATTAGGAGTGCTTCCAATTATGAGTAACCTGAAAGAGAAGCATGTTCTCTTAATCATTACTATTAACAGAATACTATACACATGTATCTACATCTTCGATCACCTTGAAGAATCCTGATACTTGCAATACCTGGTTCTTTACTTTATTCTTATACCTATAACTTCTCAAAACTTAGACCTTACATTTCTACAAATTACATGTCTAAGAACTAGAGAAGTCACAAGTAAACAGAATATAGTACGACTACCAACCCCTCTGTCCCAACGGACACTGGACAACATACAATACTCTGTATAAGTCCCCTGAGTCTAATAACCCATTCCCTGTGTGTCGTAGGTTGAAAACTGTACTTATGATTAAGAAGAATTACACCGCGGTTTAATGCTCCTTACCTAATCATCCACTGATATAGGTAAATTTCATAGACATAATTTCAAAAAGTTATATCTCACTTTATAAAAATAAACGTACAGATATATCAATTTGAAATTGGTGCATAACAACGGATATTCAAAACCAAATATTTGCCGTCCGGCAAACAACCCAGGTGATTTCCTCAAATATCATCAATTACAACGAATCCCGATATAATGAAGATGATCACCCAATTCCCAATAACTTACTCCTACTCATCGTCTGTAAAACCATACAGATGTGAGAATCAAACCTGGTAAATACATACCCTGGAGTAAGGGCTAATTGGGAAATCGGTTTTCTTTTAACAGTACACAGTGAAACTGAAACATGAAAATGTTTCGAAGCGGTATCCAGATATTCCTAGTAATGTCTCTTCCATTATCAGATTCATAACTATAACCATATATTTCTTTGCCATCTCTCCAAATCCCTTTATATGTCTTTAGTCATTACCTTCTGTACACCCTTTTAGGCTAAATGGTTTTCTTCCTTCCCTACCGTTCGGCACCAGCCTATGATTTGGAAGAGGACTATCCAATAAGCGTAATAGGTGTACTATCCTAATCCTAGGAGTACTCGAAACCCGAGAGAAGGTAAAGATAAAAGACAACTGAATAAACCCCATTCCTATTTCTCCTGAACCAGAATCCGTCCCCGAATAGGAACAAGTTCCTTCGAGTTCGTATATAACCATAGGATGGAGTGTCCAAATAACTGTGGATCTTCGTAGTGATATGGAGTGTCATGGAGAAATACAAAGGTGAAGTAGGAGTGGCGAAGAAATAATTGGTTTGGTCGTGAATAGCAGTCGCAAGTTAATTTACCCTCTTACTAATCCCTTTATTTGTCTTTACTTAATACCTGCTGTACACCTTTTAGGCTAAATGGTTTTCTTCATTCCCTACCGTTCGGCACCAGCCTATGGTTTGGAAGAAGACTATCCAATTAGCGTAATAGGTGTACTGTCCTAATCCAAGGAGCACTCGAAACCTGAGAGAAGGTAAAAGGAAAAGACAACTGAATAGACCTATTCGTTTTCTCCAGAACAAGAAACCATCCTCGAATATGTTCCTTCAGGTTCATATATAACCATACGATGGTTTTATCCAATGGAAGTGGATGTTCGTAGTAATACGGGGTGTTCTGGAGAAAAGGGTAAAAGTAGGAGTGGCAATGAGGTATGCAACTCTTACAATCCAAAAGCCAATGTTTAAGAAGGTTCGGTTAACTTGATCACTGAGTCATAGTCTAGGGTCGGGCCATGGTCGCTGCCAAAGAGAGAGAGAAAAGAAACACTCTGCGTGCACTCTAACCTAGATCAGAATGGTTATCAATTTATCTAATCAGGAAACCTCCCACTGTAACCTTAAATTCTCCTCCAAACCTGAAAGAAGAATCAGTCGAGATCACCCGAGGAGTAAACCAACTCATCAGTGGGAATCGGGATCCAACTATCATTGCATGATAACGTGATGGAATCCACTCACGTTATCTCACTCCAGAAGGTATGCGCATATCTGGCAAGTTTCAGTTTCTTTAGAAACACCCGATGTGATTTTTACCCCATGCTCTTATGACCTTGACTAAGGCCAACAAATCATAAGTCACATGTCAAGTTCTACCCGTCATTGTCCAGGTTAATTTGAACCCACCCGTACAAGCCCTTGACTAGGGCCAACAAGGTTGTACGACTATCCCAAACCAACGCATATATCTATGCAGCAGAAAAGTAACAAATAGATACCATACACTATGCCTTGACTAAGGCCAACAAACATAGCATGAATACTAAGTGCTACCCGTCTGAAATGATGGAGGGCAACGAATGGTTTTTAGCGAAAAACCTTTAACGTAATGACCTTGATATCGTTGAAGGAACCGGGTAGCTTTTTATAAAAATATAGTGGCGAAAACCTTTGCTAAAGAGGTCACTCCCGGTGAAGGGATCTCGGCTCTTTCCCCGTAGAATGAGGTGCAGGATATTCCAACTGAATACCTCGATTCAAAGAAAAAAGTAATCAACTATAGTGAAGTTATTACCCTGATGCAAACTTTTGTCCAAGGGGTCACTCCCGGTGAAGGGATCTCGGCCCTTGCCTCCTCGACTGAGGTACTGGATATTCATAACCGAATACCACTGTGCAAAACAAAAGAAAACGTCCTTGCAATAACAGACTTTTCAAAAATGTTCCAACAACATCAGAATAGGTTTGTTTAGCTTGCATTGATCCGAATCAATGCAGTCCCATCAATTAATCACACCATAAAAGAACGAAAATATGATGTACGTATATGCCATCCGCATTCGCCACTGGATCCCCTCATCACCCGTTAGGTTACTTAACTAATGACAGAGCGGGGACTGGACTAGCGCGGGTGTAAAACATATACAACATCTACTAGTATATATATATATATATCAATTTATAATATTCGCTCATGGCGTGATAAAATGCAACATCACAGAGAGTAATAAGCATCACAGAACAATACAGATAATCTGGGATCCCCGGGTTTCATAGAGCCGCTACTGAAACCCGATGTTCCCTTGGTCGTGTGGATAGCCTGTGCAATGAAATCCTAGACCCCTACGGGCGCGGCAAGTTACCCGCCAAAACCTGAAGCGAGGCAGCCCCTACAGCAAAGTGAATGGACCACCCAGCACTTCACGGAATCCGGTAACTTGAGCACCCCTCCTTGGGTCAACCTGTACCCCCTACGAGTGCGGCGAATAGCCCACCAATTCTAGAGTGAATCCCCCTCTGTATCAAAACCATGAGATGCGGGCCCGTTGCCCTCTAGAACCCGGCTATCCGTGCACCCCACCTTGGGGCAATCCTATTACAGAAAGTAAAAATATATACAACGGGTACATCGACCTCAGCCCGGTCGTGCCCAAAAAGAATAATATACAAACAGGCAGTGACGGCAGTCCACATGTCGGACGCTCCTCCCGCAATATCAAATGTACAAATACAACCAAACTGTACTACCATTGCATCCAAGCTATCCACAACGATAAATCCGTAACATCACAGCACAACACAGAACATCAACGTGAATGTCACGTTCGCAAATCTATCTAAAAGGGCTATAACAATTAGACAAGATTTACCGATCAAATGATATTTACGGACACAGATATAATGTAAATATTGTGAACTAACATATTTAAATTTTCGATCGACAAAATTTCCCGAAGTGGGCCCCAAGCACAATTCCCAGTACTCAAACAAAATCTGGGCCCCAACAAAATAATCCAAAAACCACATTTTCACACAAAAGACCAGTACAAGAAAATTGGTGCACAGAAGCCATACAACAGCGGCGGAACCGCGGCCAAAACGGGGTTATTGCCGCGGTTCCGCGGCGCTACAGTGGATTCGTGCTCCCAAATTTCTACAGAGGTCTTCAAAACGCCTGCCTGATTTTCTGACATACTTAAAATAATTTTTCGACGACAAAAAAAATTCGACAGAAAGTTCATGAATGGAATCGTGGTTTCGGAAATTTTGATCGATCGATGTTTTAAACGCGTTAGAACAAGCTTGTAAAGGTTAATGGCGTGGCTCAGATACCATGTAAGTCTACGGTAGCATCCCAGCCGTCTGTCCGAGGCCAAAATGCGGAAATGAAAACTTTTAAACCGGCGCTAACGTATACTTTAAACCCGGATCGAACCATTAACCTATAACTAGCAACTAGAGAAAGGGTTGGAAAAGCTATACCGATCGATCCATGTCCTTCGGTCTTTGGCTACCATCCCAAGCTCCTCGCGGCATCTCCGATCTCGATCTCCTCGTCGGAAAGGGCACCACATCTTTGAGTCTTTTTACGGGATCCCGCTTCATCCGAAGCAACTCAGACACGAAGTTCGCAAGCCGACGTGTCCAAGGCGCTGTAGAGAATGTGTGTGATCACTTTGTCTCAACCATCCATTGATTCTAAACACATGAGAGTGTATGGATGGAGGTTAGAGATGATGCCATTAATGGAGGTTGTGAGCTAGAGGAAGAAGATGAAGATGAAGCCTTTTCTTTTGTGTTGTTTTCTATGATGAAAATGAGAGAGTGGGATGAAAAAATACAAGAGCAAACTCTTTACATGGCTACCCTCTCTCTCTCCTCTCATCATATCAACTCATAAATCAATCAAAAATGTGACACATGCACAAAGAAAGAGACCATGAGTCATCACTTGTGCATGTGTCACAATTAAGGCTTCTAATGATGAATTAAGCTCACAATTTCCATTTGTAAACATTAACCCAAATGTTTACAACAACAAAAAGATACGGCAACATCTAAAGTAAACTCGTGACGGATCACAAGGATACCCCTTACCTGTATATACATACCTGCATCCGCATTCCGACTGAATGAGAATGCGATGAGACTAAAGTAATCCAACAAATCTAATACTAGGATCCATCTTAAACCAAAGCCCACTAGTATGATCCTTCCGATCATGATCCGTGCATTACTGTACGTATATGATCGAACCCTGCCATATATCATACGGCCTTTACAACGTTTCGTCCGAAACTTGAGAAACTGTCTGTGGGGGACTCTAAACACTCGTCAATACTTTGGTTATGGATTTAACCACTAGCACGTCAGTGGTACTAGCTGTACGTAACGGGCTACCAGGTATTGATCAAAAGGGAAGTCGATGAGAGAACTCATCCTGACACCCTACTGAGCCTGTCAGTGACAATATCCGTACAGTCCGGTCCGTTTATCTATGAGCATCGCATGTCGGGCCTCGGGGGTTGGTAAAAGTCAGACCCCCAAAAGCGGTACAAGTCGTATCGGAGTGTAGCCCGGAACACCCTGAGATACAACTGGAATGCCTACCAGTAAATCTCCTGCCTTGGCCAAGGACTTCGTGTAATAGCTCTCCTAGACACAGCGCGATCTCACCCCCAATACCGGGAGAGACGAAACCCCTGCCGATCCGCTCACTGCCTCCATGTAGCTCGGGACTGTACCCAACTAAAACCTGTTTGCACGACTTCTTTGAGCCGTGGTAGGGTAGTAATCAAAGCACAGTGGGAACTCACACGAGACAAATGACGATCTCAGGTCGATGAACTAACCTATACACATGTCACCAGGGAACTGCTATCTGACGTCAGGTATAATACCAACTAGCATGTTCCCGGCGAGTCCTGTCCGGTGTACTCATAACCCAATGAGCACCTGTATACATCTTAGGTGAACCAACTGACACCAATGGCTTGTGAGACCGGCCACCGCCCTTCGTCGGGGTCTCGACTGTATACACTAGTCTACTAATGGAGTATCGATGCCCAGTCTCGAAACTCCTTCGACTAGGGACCTTTTAAGGATGTGCTTATAGACCCCAGCTCCCACCTATATGATCGCCATCATACTGCTGGCAGTCAAGCATGAATCCTAAGGGCTCTATCAACGTGTAATACCGACCTGCAAGGTCACCTAAAGCAGTACACGATGATAAAGATAAACCAGATAGCATACTATCATTTCGAGTAAGACTGTCCTACCGGCAAAGGTTCTCCCTCAATCATTGCAATCACATGCCTGTGATCCAATATTTGACTCTGAGGGCACTATATCCAACAGTGGTGCTGTAGAAAAACCCTTCAAGATTGTCTTCCATGTATTGTACATAGATGACATACTCTTGATAGGAAATGGTTCCCTATGCTACATTCGGTTAAGCTCCTCTTATCACGAGGATTCTAAATAAAAGATTTGGATGATACCTACTACATCTTATGGATTATGATCTATGGTGATAGATCTAAGTGGATGTTGGGAGTGTCCCAAATCCAGGTACATTAACACCATACTAAAGAGGTTTAGTATGGATGATTCTAAGCGTGGTGGTTCGCCCACTTACTCATGGATCACTCTCTCCAAAAAGAGGTCTCCCAAGACTAATTTGGAGAGAGCTCGCGTGCAAGGGATACCCTATGCTTCGGCAGTAGGCTCTATCAGAGTATGCAATGTTATGTACCAAACCAGATGTAGATGACTCACTAGGTGTAGTGATTAGGAATCAATCGGATCTTGGGAGAATCACTGGAAAGCTGTGGAGGACATTCTTAAGTACTTGAGAAGCACGAAAAGAAAGTTCTTGGTTCCAACTTCCAGAGTGATAAGTTCGACTGAGAGTCAGTCGCAGGCATTGTCTTTACCCTCAGTGCAGGGACGGTATGTTGGAAGAGTTCAAAGCTAGATACTGTGACATACTAGACGATAAAGGCTGAATACATTACTACCAATGATGTTGCCAAAGTGGTTGTCTGTACATTTCTTGTTCATAAGATGAACAAGGTTCCTACCATTGAGCGTCCAATAACTGTTATTGTGACAACAATGGAGTTGTGTCTTTAGCCTAGGAACGCAGGTCCCATCAGCATTCCCGACATATTCTGAGGCAAGTATCACCTGATCAGGGAGATGGTTGATCTCCAAAGGATCGAGGTAAGGAGAGTGGAGACGAAGGATAACATAGCGGATCCACTCACAAAGGCCTTACCCCTAGAGAGACTTATATGGGAAGGTTGAGTATGGGATACTACAACCACTGCTATATTGTTGGGAATGGGATACTACAACAGATGGCCTTAGTGCAAGTGGAAGATTGTTAGTTATATGTATGCCCTAGAGGCCATTACTATACATGTGATGTATATTGTAGTGGATGCTTGGACATATATATGGAAGATTACTTGCTAGACATGATAATATGCTATATGGTTGCTCTTTATCTTAACATGTACACTTATTGTCTCTCTATTACATGTTGAGAAAGCCCTTAGAATGAGTACTTTGTTAGTTATATGTATGCCCTAGAGGCCATTGCTGTACATTGGATGTATATTGTAGTGGATGCTGGGACATATATAGGTAGGACTTTCTTGCTCGACATGATAGTACGCTATCTGGTTGCACTTTATCTTAACATGTATACTTTCTGTCTCTCTATTACATGTTAATAAAGCCCTTAGGATGTGTACTCGACTTTCAGGACTATGATGCAGATCATACTAGTAGGGCCTGGGTATTCCTGTTAGTTATATGTATGCCCTAGAGGCCATTACTGTACATAGGATGTTTATTGTAGTGGATGCTGGGACATATATAGGGAGGACTTTCTTGCTCGACATGATAGTATGCTATCTGGTTGAACTTTACCTTAACGTGTATGCTGATTGTCTCTCTGTTACATGTTGGTAAAGCCCTTAGGATCTGTACTTGACTACCTGGACTGTGATGCGGATCATACTAGTGGGGACATGGTAGTCTATAAGTACATCCTTCAAAGTCCCTAGTCAAGGGTGTATCGAGACGGGGCATCGATACACCAGAGTAGACTAGCGTATACCTTCTCGACCCATACAGATGGGCGATGGATGATCCCATATCCATCGGTGTTTGACATCAGAGATGATATACGGGTGCTCAGTAGAGACTGGGTACACTGGACGGACTCGCCGAGAACTCCCAGATGGTATTATACCTCACGTCAGATGGCAGTTCTCTGGTGACACTGGTACAGAGTAGTCTGTTGACCCGAGATCGTCATAGAGTCTTGTGTGGTTCCCACTGTGCTTTGATTTCCATCTTACCACGTCCAAGAGGGCGTGCAAAACGGTGGTTTTTGGGTACAGTCCCGAGTCACATGGAGGCAATGAACGATAGGAGGGGATTCGTCTCTCCCGGTATAGGGAGTTGATGTTGCGCTGTGTTCGATTGGCTATAACAGGAAATCCCTGGCCAGGGTTGCTGAGATTTACTGGTAAGTGTTACCAGTAGTTTCTCGAAAAGTTATAGACCTCATATCGACACGACTTATTGAGCTATTGGGGTCTGACGTTTACCACCCCTAGGCGAGATATGCGACATATCAGACGATCAGACCGGACTGTACGGTAGTGTTACTGGTCGGATTCACTGGAGTGTGAGCGGGCTTGCTCGTCGATCTTCAGATCGCTCAATACCCGGGTGGCCGTTACATTTAGCAGACCGCTTGCGGCTTGTGGGTGTTTGATATGATCATCATCTGCTGCCGGCGTATTGACGAGTCTTTAGAGTCCTACACAGAGGTTTCCTGGCTCAAGCGAAACGAAATAGGAGCGCATATGAGATATGTGCGGGACCGAGAATAATGCGTGTATGTGATACCGTATTCTATTCTCGCGATAAATATATCGAATGGTTGTATGCGATATAACCTAGTTATCGATTCAAGCGTTGATTCGATAAGCCGATATATTAGATACCAGTCGGTTATGTGCGCATGACCGGATCATTGAATCAAGTGTTGATTTAATGATTTAATGCATATTTATATATTTGATATATTGCTTTGCATTAACTAGTATCGGTCTACTTAAGATGGATTTTCTCACTCGGATGTGCGCATTACATATGCGATATGTTTTTGTGCACTTGCTTGTATCATGTTTGATGATGCATGCCTAACTTGGTTAAGTGTAAAGAATGAACCATGGTTATGAATGGGTTAGGGTTTTGATTTTTATTTATTCATTTATCTTTCTTATTTATTCTTTTTTGGAATAAGGAAAAGAAAGATAAATGGTGGCTTATTTTGGATTTAGTTGAAGTTTCATGAAACTTTGACTAAGTCTTCATTCTTATCTCATGCTTAACCTAACCATTCTTTAACCATGATTTACTCTCTACATCTAACCATGGTTCAAGTTATGATAAGATTATTATTCTTTTCATTTTTGAGGATAATCTAATCATAATTTTCTTCTTCATATTCTTCTTCTTCATTGAACTAAAGAAGAAAAACCTTGACCTCATCAATGGTGATTGATGAATTAGAGTGAGAAATCCAATTCTAAAGTCTACCCACTTCCTATTTCTTCATCCTCTACCTCTTGCCAAGTAGTAGAGTGTGTTTCCTTCACAACTTTTAACGGTTTGGTGAAGGTGGAGCTTGATTCATCGATGCCTCGACGTAGATCATCTTCGGCATGGACATCGACGACCTAGCTTGCCCATTCTCCGACGAAGCCGACTCTAGAGCCCGGACTTGATTTGGACAGCGGAGACGACATCGTTGCGGAGCCGTGGAGGTGGAGCACCGGATCTACAAAGGTTGTATTTCCGTATTTTATATAGTTAATTGTTAACTAGTTCTTGTTCGCCTAGAAATCTAGTTATCGATCCGTAAACTAGGGTTTGTAGGCACCATAATTTTTTAAATTGCCATGGTTGATGGCTTGGGAGACCTCACTAGTGTGCCTAGGAACCCTGCAGTGGTATCAGAGCCTAGCTAGAGCCTTAGGCGAAGTCCAGACGCGATTTGAAGTCCGATCGAACCGAAACCATACCCGGAAAATTGCTCTCTGTACAATTTTTAAAATCTGGTATTTTTCTACATTAAAAATGTTCAGAAAAATCAGCAGGTTAATATATGATATACTGTGAAATTCATGCCCATAATTCCTTCATGTTGCCGCGCTTCCGCGGCACGAGCTATCCTCGTGCGGCGGTTACGCGGCGGTACGGCATGTTCATTTAATATTTTTTACACAGTTTCTCATAATTATTAATTCTGGTGTTTCTGGGAATTTTTAATATTTTTTCCAGAGTTGAATTTTTCTGAGTTGATTTGGGGATTCGGTGTTTCGATCGGGGAATCAAATTTTGTCTGTTTGGCTTTCCGGATAAATCTTAGAATATGTTAAAAAGTTCGACCGGATATAAATACCCAACTTTTCCCCTGTCGGGAAATTTCCAAGTGTTGGATTTTTCCGTAGTTTAACGACGTTCTAAGTAGTGCAAGTAACGCGATGGTCCCTCTAGAAGACACAAACCTTAACTCGATTATGTGACCGTCTTGAACTGCCCTTTGAACCTTCGGGTTTGGGGCAGTACGGCGTGCCACATGTGAGGCGTTGGCTTGACCCTTCTACGGCTGGATCGTTGGTACTGAGGTACGAACGGAATGTTGTTAGACTTGTTTCATGTGTTGATCAGTTTCGGGAAAACTTGGGTGTTCGATTGTTCAATCGAAAAGTTTAACATTTTCTGTTTATCTGGAATGGGATACAATAATTGGAATTCACAAAAGTTATGAGATAACTAAATGAATGTTATAAACGTAGCAGTTTAGTCTCACTTGATCGGTTGCCACGGAATTTTGATGTGATCAAAAGTCCGTCGCAATCACGTAGCGTACGCGGATACTCGCCGGGTAAACTTAATAGACAGCTTCACTCCATAGCCCCGACCAAGTGACTGTAGGAGAACCCCGTTGCCGAAAGCATCCGTTCGGGTGCTCGCGGTAGCGGTGTTCCGCCTTGGTGCACTTCGTCGACGGCGTGAGGGGTGCGGCCGTCTACTGAAGTTTGCGACGAGCATTCGATCAGGATGTCGGGAATCTTGTTGAATTGCCCGACTTGATATTGAAAAGTGTTTTCGATAATGAGACTAAAATGCGGGGTTTATAATTGTTAGGCATGCGATGTCTAAAGAATTCATTTGGTCAGGCATGCGATGTCTGAAGAGATTGCGGATTCCAACTGTTGTAGTTTTACACTTTCTTTTCTGTGACCGTAAGTGTAATATGTGATATCGCCGGTTTCGTTGCTATATGTCAACGACAATTGGGATGGACATATTTACTTACGTTGATGACATGTGATGTTATGTGTTGCTGGATATGTTATATTGGATCGTCGTGTTTGAATAGCCGGGGGTTTTTATGTGAGATGAGTGTTTTTCATTTTCATTCATGTAAAAACTTGTATGTAATATTCTTTTATTGGGGTGCTTCCAGGTTGCGGGAGTAGTCACCTGTTGTATATTATTTACTTTTCCGCACTAGGATAGACCCAAGGAGGAGGGCACAAGTAACCGGGTTCTGGAGTCCAGTGGGAGACCAACTCGAGGAGTCGAGTCCGGGTCTCCTAACTCCAGAATTGGTAGGGTTGCTTGCCGCTCTCGTAGGGGTCTAGGGGTGTGGGTTTGGCTATTCATCACGACCGTGGAATCCGTGTTTTATACTGGCTCGTATTGAAAACACGGACGTCCTAGTATATCCAATATTTCATATATTTCTTCTGCTGCGATATCTGTGATGAGATCATGTGATGTTTCTGTGATGGATATAGTATATAGTATATATGATATATTATATAGATGTTACTTATGTTTTACACCCGCGCTAGCCCTGCCCTGCTCTGCCGTTAGTTACCTAACCTAACGGTGCACGAGGGGACATCGAGGCGAATGCGGATGGCATAAGTGTACGTCGTATCTATCTGTGATGTTTAGGTACTTAAATGATGGGACTTCATTAATGTGATTAATGAAATAAAAGAAACCTAAGATGTTGTAGAATCGAATTTCAAAATAAAACAGGTAGCTACAGTTTTTGCTTTGCACAGCGGTATATGAGATATATCCTGCACCTTATTCGATGAGGAAAGGACCGAGATCCCTTCACCGGGAGTGACTCCTTTAGCAATAACTGGCAGATGCTACACCCTCGGTTTGTCTTTTGATTGCTTTTAAGTGTTTTTGCTTTGCACAGTGATATATATGATATATCCTGCACCTCATTCGACGAGGAAAGGACCGACGATCCCTTCACCGGGAGTGACTCCTTTAGCAAAACAAGAAAAGCCTCAAAAGCACTCCATTTCAAAATTCATTCGATCCTACAACGATATAAAGTTCATTACGCAAAAGGTTTTCTTAAAAACCTGTCGTAGCCCTCCGTCATTTCAGATAGGTAATAGTTAGTATTCGTGCTGCGTTTGTTGACTCAGTCAAGGCGTAGTGTGCGGTAGCTAATTATTGCTTATCTGCAAAGCATATGATGCGATTGGATTAGGGTAGTCGTGCGGCCTTGTTGACTCAGTCAAGGGTCGTGCGGGTGGGTTTAATTCAATCGAGAAATGACGGGTTGAACTTTACTTGCGGTCTATGGTTTGTTGACTCAGTCAAGGTCATAGATCGCATGGGGCAAAATATTATCGGGAATTTCAAGTGTTGAAATTTGCAATGAGATTGCATACCTTCTATGAGATAGTTGGATCCCGATACCCGCTGCGAGTAAGTGTTACTCCTGGGAGAGTTTTATACATTACAATTAGCTGATCAAGTAGGTGTCTAGAAAGGTGTTAACGAGGTTACGCCTCTGGGAAAACGAGGTTTACATTAATTAGGTTCGTGCGAAAGCACGGGGGACCTCCCTCAAAGTACCGACACTGGCCTGGCTGAAAGATTGGCGAACTTGTAGTGTGTAATTAATCCCGGCTAGTCTTTCCTTTTAGGGTTTGAAGGAAGATTTGATAAAAAGCAGTGGGAGCCATCCTGATTAGATAAAATAATAACCAATCTATTCTTTACAGAGCGCACGCTGAGTGTTTTCTTCTCTCTCTCTCCTGGTAGCGACCATATCACGCCTTAATCAAGATAATAATACGGATTATTGACCGAACCCGCTTGTTATACTGAGCTGGGGAACGTTGGTCCCGCTCCAACTTATAATTGTTATAAGACAGAGCAGGAAATTGGGGAATACCAGATTTCCCGTGCCGCCCAAACGAAGATAGTGCATGCTGATGCATCATCTTCGGGTGTGTTCATTACAGAGAACTGTTTCTCAGTATCCTTTACGTCCTGGGTATGTGATACCAGATCAGGATCCCAGATATGTAATATGTTACATAGGGCTACAGAAAGGTAGAGAACTAAGAACGGGTGATAAGTTTCATGAGGCAGAAAACGGGGCAAGTGTTGCAGCCAAGTCTGTCGGTCACTGTCACCCTGTATTACCAATACATTGATTCTGAACGAATGTTGTTAGATACCGAACCTGATATACAAAATCATATCCATCTCTTTATTAGTAAAGAAATGATAAAATTTTGTATAGATGGATAATGTTTTGAACATTTCCTATATCAAAAGTTGATCGGTTCAGGCACGTTATCTAAAAGCATTGATGTTCTAAATCAAACTACAGTTCTTAGTATACGGAACACACACAAGAGGAAGAGTTCAGAAATGAACGAATTCTTCTTGAGGCATTGTAGACTAGGTCAGATCAATGCGACCCGACTGGCTAGAGTTACATATAGATGCATGTTTAAATTAGTTTGAATTTACATCTTGTGAAACTCGCCAGTCATGTCACAAAGATAAGATGACCACAGCTCTGTTTATTGGAAACAGAGAAAGAGTTAGTGAACTCTTGGGATGATACATGTTGATGTATGTTAGGTCCCCTGTCTACAAATGCCAGGACTGGTTCTTTGTACTTCATTACGTTCTCTGATGATCTTTCGAGTTTCAGACCTATGTTCCTGTTGAAACACAAGTCCGAACCTTTTGAGATATTCACGGAATATAAATTAGAAGTAGAGAACCAAAATACGGGTATAAGTATTATGTCCTATGATGAGATCAAGGAGGAGAATACTCGAGCACGGAAATACTGGACTATTCTAAAGGAGAATGAGATTCTCTCTCAGCATTACTCCTCCGTATACACCATAGCACGATGGTATATCGGGGCGGAGCAGATACACCCTATTTGATATGGTGTGCTCTATGATGAGTACTACTAAGTTACCTTTTTCCTTCTGGGAGTTATGCACTTATGAAGTTGCATACCTATTGAATAGGGTTCGAATCAAATCAGTTACCTACCATTTCATATATGATATGGAAAGGGAAGAGCCCATGTCTTAAGTTAGTTAAGATTTGGGGTTGTCCGGCCTATGTCTAAAAGCAAAATCCGGACAAGCTCGAGGCAAGGTCTGTTATGTAGAACTGGAAGTGTTCCAGCTATACGAACTACAGCAGATGATTTGATAGAACCAAGGGATTCAGTAGATACCAACGAACCTCAGCCGCTCCGCCGATCTAGTAGGGTTCCTCACCCACCTGAGAAATACTTCGGTTTCTCTATGACAGTGGGAGCGAGGATTACATCATGAGATGATGACCCAACTAGTTTCGAGCTGGCCATCAGGAGTAAGACTCTGTAAGAATGGCTGGATGCTTAGTGATCTGAAATGGAATCCTTATACACCAGCAAAGTATGGACTTTAGCTGCAAGATCTGAAGGGTTAAATCCCCATCAGGAGCAAGTATATCTTGAGAAGATTACTTGGTGTACATGGAAGAGTTGAGACTTTCAAAGCTAGACTTGTTAAAAGTTTGCATCATTTACCAGGCGTGGATTATGATGAAACCTTTTCAAGGATCTATGCTTAAGTCCATCCAGATCCTACTTACCACGGCTACATACCATGACTACGATATCTGGTGGTTGGGTATCTTGACTGCTCTTCTAAATGATGATTTAGAAGAGTGCGTCTGTAAGTACACAGCCAGAGGGCTTTGTAGACAATGGGAGCAGCGGAAACGTGTGCAAGATGCTTTATAGGATAAAGCAGGCATCGCGGAGTTGGAACATCTATTTTGATGAATTAGTCAAAGAAGTTGACATCATCAAAATGGTAGATGAACCTTGTATAAACAAAAAGGTAGTAGGGAGTGTGGTGACGATCCTCGTAAAGTACGTGGATGACATACTCTTGATAGGGAAGGAGTTTCCTATGCTACGCTCGATCAATCTCCGCTTATCACTATAATTCTCCATATAGGATCAAAGTGATACCTCCTAAATCCTGGATTTTGGATCTATGAGATAGATCTAATTGGATGTTAGGATTCTCACTAGTTGTAGTGAGATGGTATCAACCGATCCTGGGAGAATCACTGGAAGGGTTCCAGGGTGATAAAGACGACTGAATGTCAGTCACAGGCATTGTCTTTACCCTCAGTAAAGGGACGGTATGTTGGAAGAGTTCCAAGCTATGATACCGTGACATTCTAGACGATAAAGGCTGGATACATCGCTACTTAAGATGCTACCCTAGAAGCTGTTTGGGTGTATATAGGTTCATGAGATGAACTATGTTCCTCCCATTGTGTGACAATGGAGTTGTGGCTTATGCCAAGGAACGCCGGTCCCATCAGTGATCCAGACTTATTCTAAGGCAGCATCGCCTGATCATGGAGATGGTTGATCTCCAGGGTGATCGAGGTTGGGAGAGTAGACTCAAAGGACAACACAGCGGATCCACTCACAAAGGCCTGTTCCCAGAGAGAGACTTTTATGGGATGGTTGAGTATGAGATACTGCAACCACTGCTACAGATGGCCCTAGTGCAAGTGGGAGATTGTTAGTTATATGTATGCCCTAGAGGCCATTACTGTACATAGGATGTTTATTGTAGTGGATGCTGGGACATATATAGGGAGGACTTTCTTGCTCGACATGATAGTATGCTATCTGGTTGAACTTTACCTTAACGTGTATGCTGATTGTCTCTCTGTTACATGTTGGTAAAGCCCTTAGGATCTGTACTTGACTACCTGGACTGTGATGCGGATCATACTAGTGGGGACATGGTAGTCTATAAGTACATCCTTCAAAGTCCCTAGTCAAGGGTGTATCGAGACGGGGCATCGATACACCAGAGTAGACTAGCGTATACCTTCTCGACCCATACAGATGGGCGATGGATGATCCCATATCCATCGGTGTTTGACATCAGAGATGATATACGGGTGCTCAGTAGAGACTGGGTACACTGGACGGACTCGCCGAGAACTCCCAGATGGTATTATACCTCACGTCAGATGGCAGTTCTCTGGTGACACTGGTACAGAGCAGTCTGTTGACCCGAGATCGTCATAGAGTCTTGTGTGGTTCCCACTGTGCTTTGATTTCCATCTTACCACGTCCAAGAGGGCGTGCAAAACGGTGGTTTTTGGGTACAGTCCCGAGTCACATGGAGGCAATGAACGATAGGAGGGGATTCGTCTCTCCCGGTATAGGGAGTTGATGTTGCGCTGTGTTCGATTGGCTATAACAGGAAATCCCTGGCCAGGGTTGCTGAGATTTACTGGTAAGTGTTACCAGTAGTTTCTCGAAAAGTTATAGACCTCATATCGACACGACTTATTGAGCTATTGGGGTCTGACGTTTACCACCCCTAGGCGAGATATGCGACATATCAGACGATCAGACCGGACTGTACGGTAGTGTTACTGGTCGGATTCACTGGAGTGTGAGCGGGCTTGCTCGTCGATCTTCAGATCGCTCAATACCCGGGTGGCCGTTACGTTTAGCAGACCGCTTGCGGCTTGTGGGTGTTTGATATGATCATCATCTGCTGCCGGCATATTGACGAGTCTTTAGAGTCCTACACAGAGGTTTCCTGGCTCAAGCGAAACGAAATAGGAGCGCATATGAGATATGTGCGGGACCGAGAATAATGCGTGTATGTGATACCGTATTCTATTCTCGCGATAAATATATCGAATGGTTGTATGCGATATAACCTAGTTATCGATTCAAGCGTTGATTCGATAAGCCGATATATTAGATACCAGTCGGTTATGTGCGCATGACCGGATCATTGAATCAAGTGTTGATTTAATGATTTAATGCATATTTATATATTTGATATATTGCTTTGCATTAACTAGTATCGGTCTACTTAAGATGGATTTTCTCACTCGGATGTGCGCATTACATATGCGATATGTTTTTGTGCACTTGCTTGTATCATGTTTGATGATGCATGCCTAACTTGGTTAAGTGTAAAGAATGAACCATGGTTATGAATGGGTTAGGGTTTTGATTTTTATTTATTCATTTATCTTTCTTATTTATTCTTTTTTGGAATAAGGAAAAGAAAGATAAATGGTGGCTTATTTTGGATTTAGTTGAAGTTTCATGAAACTTTGACTAAGTCTTCATTCTTATCTCATGCTTAACCTAACCATTCTTTAACCATGATTTACTCTCTACATCTAACCATGGTTCAAGTTATGATAAGATTATTATTCTTTTCATTTTTGAGGATAATCTAATCATAATTTTCTTCTTCATATTCTTCTTCTTCATTGAACTAAAGAAGAAAAACCTTGACCTCATCAATGGTGATTGATGAATTAGAGTGAGAAATCCAATTCTAAAGTCTACCCACTTCCTATTTCTTCATCCTCTACCTCTTGCCAAGTAGTAGAGTGTGTTTCCTTCACAACTTTTAACGGTTTGGTGAAGGTGGAGCTTGATTCATCGATGCCTCGACGTAGATCATCTTCGGCATGGACATCGACGACCTAGCTTGCCCATTCTCCGACGAAGCCGACTCTAGAGCCCGGACTTGATTTGGACAGCGGAGACGACATCGTTGCGGAGCCGTGGAGGTGGAGCACCGGATCTACAAAGGTTGTATTTCCGTATTTTATATAGTTAATTGTTAACTAGTTCTTGTTCGCCTAGAAATCTAGTTATCGATCCGTAAACTAGGGTTTGTAGGCACCATAATTTTTTAAATTGCCATGGTTGATGGCTTGGGAGACCTCACTAGTGTGCCTAGGAACCCTGCAATTCTATGAGTACATCCTTCAATATTCCTAGTTGTGGGAATATCGAGACGGGGCATCGATATTCCAGAGTAGACTAGCGTATATCTTCGCGACCCATGTGATGGGCGATGGATGATCCCATATCCATTGGTGTTTGACATTAGAGATGGTATGTGGGTGCTCAGTGGAGACTGGGTACACTGAACGGACTCGCCGAGAACTCTCAGATGGTATTATACCTCACGTCAGATGGCAGTTCTCTGGTGACACTGGTACAGCTTAGTCTGTTGACCCGAGATCGTCATAGAGTCTTGTGTGTCTCCCACCGTGCTTTGATTTCCACCCTACCACGGCTCTACTGAGTCGTGCAAACAGGTGGTTTTTGGGTACAGTCCCGATTCACATGGAGGCAATGAGCGATAGGAGGGGATTCGTCTCTCCCGGTTTTGGGGTTGATGTTGCGCTATGCACGACTGGCCATAACAGGAAATCCCTGGCCAGGGTTGCAGTGATATACTGGTAAGAGTTATCAGTAGTTTCACGATAGTTATGGACCTCACGTCGGCATGACTTATCGAGCTATTGGGGTCTGATGTTTACCACCCCTAGGCGAGATATGCGACATATCAGATGAAAAGAACCGGACTGTACGGTAAGTGTTATTGGTTGGATTCACAGGAGTATGAGCGGGCTTGATCGTCGATCTTCTGATCGCTCAATACCAGGGTGGCCGTTACGTTTAGCAGACCGCTTGCGGCTTGTGGGTGCTTGATATGATCATCATCTGCTGCCGGCGTATTGACGAGTCATTAGAGTCCTACACAGAGGTTTCCTGGCTCAAGCGAAATGAAATAGGAGCGCATATGAGATATGTGCGGGACCGAGAATAATGCGTGTATGTGATACCTTATTCTATTCTCGCGATGAATGTATCGAATGGTTGTATGCGATATAACCTAGTTATTGAATCAAGGATTGATTCGATAAGTCGATACATTGGATACTAGTCGGTTATATGCGACATGACCGGATCATTGAATCAAGTGTTGATTTAATGATTTAATGCATAATTGTATATTTGATATATTACTTTGCATTAACTAGTATTGGTTCACTTTAAATGGATTTTCTCACTTGAAACACACAAGTTGTATATGTGATATACTTTTGTGCACTTGTTTGTATCATGATTGATGATACATGCATACTTGGGTTTGTGTAAAGACTTAAACCATGGTTGTGTTAATGGTTAGGGTTTTGATTCATTTACTTATCTATTCATTTATTTATTTATTCATTTTTGCAAAATAAATCATGGTGGCTTTCTTTGTTTGCTAGTTGATGCTTCATGAAGCTTTGAATAAGTCTTCTATTTTTGTTTCATGCTTAACCCTAACCATTCAACCTAACCTTAGTTAATTCTCTACATCTAACTATGGTTGCTATATGATAAGATAATTCTTTTTATTCTTATCTTAATTCTTTTTTTTCTTCTTCTTCTTCTTGAACAAAGAAGAAAACCTTGTTTTTATCAATGGCAACTTGAGAAAAAGTGTGAGAAATCCAATTCTAAAGTGAACCCACTTCCTATTTCTTCATCCTCTACCACTTGCCAAGTAGTATAGGGTGTTTCCTTCACAAGTTTCATGACTTGGTGAAGTTGGAGTTTGATCTTGAGTTGCCTCGACGTAGATCATCTTCGGCATCGAAGTCGGCGACCTAGCCCGATCTTTTCTCCGATGAAACCACCGCAAGAGTCTAGGATTCCGATTGCTACAGCGGAGGGACATCAAAGTGGAGCTATGGAGATAGAGAACCGGATCTACAAAGGTTGTAGTCACTTCCCTTTTAGTTAAAGTTGTTAACTTGCATTGCATTGCCTATACATCTAGTTAACGATCCGTAGTTGTGTTTGCAGGCACATGAAAAAATTTGAATTGGCCATGTTTGATCACTTGTAGAACCTCATGGGTGTGCCTAGGAACCCTACAGTGGTATCAGAGCCCAGCTAGAGCCTTAGGCGATGTGTAGACGGAGTTAGAAGTCCGATCGAACCGAAACCCTAATTCAAATTTGCTATCTGTACATTTTTCCAAAACTGGGTTTTTTCCAGATTAAAAATTCTTAAAAAATTCAGCAGGAAGATCTAAGAATTATGGTACAAAACGAGCTCCTGAATCATCTAAACCGCCGTGGAACAGCGGCAGAAGCATGGCTTCTGCGGCGGTTCCGCGGCCGTATGGTCACATTGCCCAATAATTTTTGCATATTAATTCCTATATTTTGGTTCTGGATTTTCTGAGATTTTTTAAATATCACTCAAGAGTTGATTTTTCTGGGTTGTATTGGGAGTTCGTAAATTCGATCGGATTATTAAACTTTGTCTATGTGTTTTTCCGGGTAATTTTAGAATATGTTAAAAAGTTCGACCAGATATAAATACCCACTTTTTCCCCTGCCGGGAAATTTCCAATTGTTGGATTTTTCTATAGTTTAATGACGTTCCAAGTAGTGCAAGTAACGCGATGGTCCCTCTAGAAGACAACAAACCTTAACTCGATTATGTGACCGTCTTGAACTGCCCTTTGAACCTTCGGGTTAGGGGCAGTATGGCGTGCCACATATGAGGCGTTGGCTTGACCCTTCTACGGCTGGACCGTTGGTACTGAGGCATGAAGTGAATGTCTTTGAACCTATTTCATGTGTTGAGCTGTTTCGGGAAAACTTGGGTGTTCGATTGTTCGATCGGAAAGTTTGACATTTTCTATCTTATCCGGAATGTGATACAATAATTGGAATTCACAAATAGTTATGAGATAACTAATATGAATGTTATAAACATAGCAGTTTAGTCTCACTTGATCGATTGCCACGGAATTTTGATGTGATCAAAAGTCCGTCGCAATCGGGTAGCGTACACGGATACTCGCCGGATAAACTTAATAGACAGCCTCACCCCATAGCCCCGACCAAGTGACTGTAGGAGAACCCCGTCGCTAAAAGCATCTATTCGGGTGCTCGGGGCAGCGGTGTTCCGCCTTGGTGCATTTCGTCGACGGCGTCGGGGGTGCGGCCGCCTGCTAAAGTTTGCGACGAGCATTCGATCAAAATGTCAGGAATCCTGTTGAATTGCCCGACTTAATATTGAAAAGTGTTTTCGATAATGAGACTAAAATGCGGGGTTTATAATTGTTAGGCATGCGATGTCTAAGGAATTCATTTGATTAGGCATGCGATGTCTAAAGAGTTTGTGGATTCCAACTGTTGTAGTCTTACACTTTCTTTTCTGTGACCGTAAGTGTAATATGTGATATCGCCGATTTCGTTGCTATATGTCAACGACAATTGGGATGCGCATATTTACTTACGTTGATGACATGTGATGTTATGTGTTTCTGGATATGTTATATTGGATCGTCGTGTTTGAATAGCCGGGGGGTTTTTATGTGAGATGAGTGTTTTTCATTTTCATTCATGTAAAAACTTGTATGTAATATTCTTTTATTGGGGCACTTCCAGGTTGCGGATGTTGTTACCATTTGTATATTATTTACTTTTCCGCACTAGGATAGACCCAAGGAGGAGGGCACAAATAACCGGGTTCTAGGGTCCAGCGGTAGCGGGTCTCCTAACTCTAGAATTGGTAGGGTTGCTTGCCGCTCTTGTAGGGGTCTAGGGGTATGGGATTGGCTATTCATCACGACCTTGGAATCCGTGTTTTATACTGGCTCGTATTAAAAACTCGGACGTCCTAGTATATTCAATATTTCATATGATATTTTCTGCTGCGTTATCTGTGATGTGGTCATGTGATTTGTTCAGATAAATATTATATATAGTATATATGATATATTATAGACGTTGCTTATGTTTTACACCCGCGCTAGCCCTGCCTCGCTCTGGCGTTAGTTACCTAACTTAACGGTGCAGACGGGACATCGAGGCGAATGCGGATGGCATAAGCGTACGTTATATTTATCTGTGATGTTTAGGTGGACTTAATTGATGGGATATTCATTAATGAGATTAATGAAAGAAAATAAACCTAATTGATGTCGTGGAATCGAATTTTAAAAATAAAACAGGTAGCTACAGTTCTTGCTTTGCATCGCGGTGTTCATTGTAGAACATCCTGCACCTTATTCGATGAGGAAAGGACCGAGATCCCTTCACCGGGAGTGACTCCTTTAGCAATAACTGGCAGATGCTACACACTCGGTTTGTCTTTTGATTGCTTCGATAGTTTCTGCTTTGCACAGTGATATATATGATATATCCTGCACCTCATTTGACGAGGAAATGGCCGACGATCCGTTCACTGGGAGTGACCCTTTTAGCAAAACTAGAAAAGCCTCAAAAACATTCCATTTAAAAACCATTTGATTCCTCAACGAGATCAAGTTCAAAGCGTTTAAGGTTTTCATAAAAACCATTCGCAACCCTCCGTCATTTTAGGAAGTAGAGTACTTAGTATTCGTGCTACGTTTGTCGACCATAGCCGAGGCGTAGTGTGCGGTAGCTAAGTGATGTCTTCCTATACAGCATATGATGCGATTAGTTAGGACAGTCATGTGGCTTTGTTGACCTTAGCCAAAGGTCATGTGGGTGGGTCTAATTAATCATGAAATGACGGGTAGAACTTGACTAGTACCTATGATTTGTTGACCTTAGCCAAGGTCATGTTGCTAGGGGTAAAAACCATTATCGAGAGTTTCAAGTGTTGAAATTTGCAATGAGATTGCATACCTTCTATATGATAGTTGGATCCCGATACCCACTGCGAGTAATTGTTACTCCTGGGAGAGTTTTGCACTTTACAATTAGCCAATCAAGTAGGTGTCTAGAAAGGTGTCAACGGGGTTACGCCTATGGGAAAACGAGGTTTACTGTAATTAGGTTCATGCGAAAGCGCGGGGAACCTCCCTCAAAGTACCGACACTGGCCTGGCTGAAAGATTGGAGAACTTGTAAAGTGTAATTAATCCCGGCTAGTCTTTCCTTTTAAGGTTTGAAGGAAGATTTGATAAAAACAGTGGGAGCCATCCTGATTAGATAAAATATATAACCAATCTGATCTTGCAAGAGCGCACGCAGAGTGTTTTCTTCTCTCTCTCTCCAGGTAGTGACCATATCACGCCTTAATCAAGATAATAATATGGCTGTATTGACCGAACCCGCTTGTTATACTGAGCTGGGGTAAGTTGGTCCCGCTCCAACTTATAATTGTTATAAGACAGAGCAGGAAATTGGGGAATACCAGATTTCCCATGCCGCCCAAACGAAGAAAGTTCATGAGATGCATCTCCTTCGGGTGTATTCATTATAAAGAACTGTTTCTCAGTATCCTCTGAATCCTGGGTATTTGATACTGGATCAGGATCCCAGATATGTAATCTGTTACATAGGGCTACAAAAAGGTAGAAAACTGAGAACGGGTGATAAGTTTCATGAGGCAGAAACCGGGGCAAGTGTTGCAGCCAAGTCTGTTGGTCACTGTCACCATGTATTACTAATACATTGATTCTGAACAAATATTATTAGATACCGAACCTGATATACAAAATCATATCAGTCTCTTTATTAGTAAAGAAAATGATAAAATTTTATATTGATGGATAATGTTTTGAACATTTCCTATATCAAAAGTTGATCGGTTCAGGCACGTTATCTAAAAGCATTGACATTCTAAATCAAACTACAGTTCCTAGTATACAGAACACACACAAGAGGAAGAGTTCTGAAATGAACGAATCATTCTTGAGGCATTGTAGACTAGGTCATATCAATGCGACCCGACTGGCTGAAGTTACATTTTAGATGCATATTTAAATCAGTTTGAATTTACATCTTGTGAAACTTGCCAGTCATGTCACAAAGATTAGATGACCATAGCTCTGTTTATCAGGGAAAGAGTTAGTAAACTCTTGGGATTGATACATGATGATGTATATAAGGTCTCCTATCTACACATGCCAGGACCGGTTCTTTATACTTCATTACGTTCTCTGATGATCTCTCAAGATTCAGTCATATGTTCCTGTTGAAACATGAGTTCGAACCTTTTGAGATATTCACAGAATATAAGCTAGAAGTAGGGAATCAATACGGGTATAAGTATTATGTCCTATGATAAGATCAGGGAGGAGAATACTTGTGCATGGCATTCCTGGACTATTCTAAAAGAAAATGAGATTCTCTCTCAGTATTACTCCTCTGAATACACCACAGCACAACATTGTATCGGGACGGAGCAATCGCACAATATTAGATATGGTATGCTCTATGATGAGTATTACTGAGTTACCTATTTCCTTTTGGGGTTGTGCACTTGAGAAGCTGCATACCTATTGAATTAGGTTCGAATCAAATCAGTACCTACCACTCCATATGAGATATGGTATGGGAAGAGCCCATCTCTTAAGTAAGTTAAGATTTGGGATTGTCCGGCCTATGTCAAAAGCAAAATCCGGACAAGATCGAGGCAAGGTCGGTTCTGTAGAACTGGAAAGGTTCCAGCTATACAAAACTGTAGCTGATGATTTGACAAAACCAAAGGATTCAATAGTTCCCGACGAACCTCAGCCTCTCCGCCGATCTGGTAAGGTTTCTCATCCGCCTGAGAGATACTTCGGTCAACGTGTGCAAGTTGCTTTACAGAATAAAGCAGGCATCGCGGAGTTGGAACGTCTGTTTTGATGTGGTAGTCAAAGTGTTTGACTTCATCAAAATGGTAGATGAACCTTGTATATACAAAAAGGTAGTAGAGAGTAAGGTGGTTATAGAATAAAGCCCTCTGACGTGTGCAAGATGATGACCCAACTAGATTCGAGCAGGTCATCGAGAGTAGGGACTCTATACGGATGGCTGGATGCTTAGCGATCTGAGATGGAATCCACATACACCAACAAAGTATGGACTTTGGTTGCGATATCTGAAGGGTTAAATCCCCATCAGGAGCAAGTATATCTTGAGAAGATTACTTGGTGTAGATGGAAAAGTTGAGACTTTCAAAGCTAGACTTGTTAAAGGTTTTCATCATCGACCAGGCATGGATAATGATGAAACCTCTTCCAGGGACTATGCTTAAGTCCATCCAGATCCTACTTACCATTGCTACATACCATGACTACGATATCTGGTGGTTGGGTGCCATGACTACTTTTCTAAATAATGATTTAGAAGAGAACGTCTATAAGAACACAGCCAGAGGGCTTCGTAAACAGTGGGAGCAGCGAAAACGTGTGCAAGTTGCTTTACAGAATAAAGCAGGCATCGCGGAGTTGGAACGTCTGTTTTGATGTGGTAGTCAAAGTGTTTGACTTCATCAAAATGGTAGATGAACCTTGTATATACAAAAAGGTAGTAGAGAGTAAGGTGGTTATCCTCGTATTGTACGTGGACAACATACTCTTGATAGGAAAAGAGTTTCCTATACTACGCTTGGTCAATCTCCGCTTATCACAAGGATTCTCCAAAAGGATCAAAGTGATACCTCCTAAATCCTGAGTTTTCATCTATGAGATATATGTAACTGGATGCTAGGATTCTCACTAGATGTAGTGAGATGGTATCAATCGATCCTGGGGAGAATCACTGGAAGTGTTCCAGGGTGATAAGGACGACTGAATGTCAGTCACAGGCATTGTCTTCACCCTCAGTGAAGGGACGGTATGTTGGAAGAGTTCCAAGCTAGATACCGTGGCAAACTAGACGATAAAGGCTGGTAACATCGCTATTAAAGATACTACCAAAGTGGCAGTTTGGGTGTATATTGGTTCATAAGATGAACTAGGTTCCTACCATTGTGTGACAATGGAAATGTGGCTTTGGCCCGGGAACCCTGGTCCCATCAGTGACCCAGACATATTCTGAGGCAGCATCACCTGATCATGGAGATAGTTGATCTCCATGGTGATCGAGGTTAGGAGAGTAGACTCAGAGGACAACACGGCGGATCCACTCACAAAGGCCTTTTCCCAAAGAAAGACTTTTAAGGGATGGTTGAGAATTAGATACTACAACTACTGCTACAGATGACCCTAGTGCAAGTGGGAGATTGTTAGTTATATGTATGCCCTAGAGGCCATTGCTGTATATTGGATGTCTATTGTAGTGGATGCTGGGACATATATAGGTAGGACTTTCTTGCTCGACATGATAGTACGCTATCTGGTTGCTCTTTTTTTTAACATGTATACTTTCTGTCTCTCTGTTACATGTTGATAAAGCCCTTAGGATGTGTACTCGACTTTCAGGACTATGATGCAGATCATACTAGTGGGGCCTGGGTAGTCCATGAGTACATCCTTCAATGTTCCTAGTCATGGGAATATCGAGACCGGGCATCGATATTCCAGAGTAGACTAGCGTATATATTCGTGACCCATGTGATGGGCGATGGATGATCCCATATCCATTGGTGTTTGATATCAGAGATGGTATGCGGGTGCTCAGTGGAGACTGGATACACTGAACGGACTCGCCGAGAACTCCCAGATGGTATTATACCTCACGTCAGATGGCAGTTCTCTGGTGACACTGGTACAACTTAGTCTGTTGACCCGAGATCGTCATAGAGTCTTGTGTGTCTCCCACTGTGCTTTGATTTCCACCCTACCACGGCTCTACTGAGTCATGCAAACAGGTGGTTTTTGGGTACAGTCCCGATTCACATGGAGGCAATGAGCGATAGGAGGGGATTCGTCTCTCCCGGTTTTGGGGTTGATGTTGCGCTATGCACGACTGGCCATAACAGGAAATCCCTGGCCAGGGTTGCAGTGATATACTGGTAAGAGTTATCAGTAGTTTCACGATAGTTATGGACCTCATGTCGGCATGACTTATCGAGCTATTGGGGTCTGACGTTTACCACCCCTAGGCGAGATATGCGACATATCAGACGAAAAGAACCGGACTGTACGGTAAGTGTTACTGGTTGGATTCACAGGAGTGTGAGCGGGCTTGCTCGTCGATCTTCTGATCGCTCAATACCCGGGTGGCCGTTACGTTTAGCAGACCGCTTACGGCTTGTGGGTGCTCGATATGATCATCATCTGCTGCTGGCGTATTGACGAGTCTTTAGAGTCCTACACAGAGGTTTCCTGGCTCAAGAGAAACGAAATAGGAGCGCATATGAGATATGTGCGGGACCGAGAATAATGCGTGTATGTGATACAGTATTCTATTCTCGCGATGAATGTATCGAATGGTTGTATGCGATATAACCTAGTTATTGAATCAAGGATTGATTCGATAAGTCGATACATTGGATACTAGTCGGTTATATGCGACATGACCGGATCATTGAATCAAGTGTTGATTTAATGATTTACTGCATAATTGTATATTTGATATATTACTTTGCATTAACTAGTATTGGTTCACTTTAAATGGATTTTCTCACTTGAAATACACAAGTTGTATATGTGATATACTTTTATGCACTTGTTTGTATCATGTTTGATGATACATGCATACTTGGGTTTGTGTAAAGACTTAAACCATGGTTATGTTAATGGTTAGGGTTTTGATTCATTTACTTATCTATTCATTTATTTATTTATTCATTTTTGCAAAATAAATCATGGTGGCTTTCTTTGTTTGCTAGTTGAAGCTTCATGAAGCTTTGAATAAGTCTTCTATTTTTGTTTCATGCTTAACCCTAACCATTCAACCTAACCTTAGTTAATTCTCTACACCTAACTATGGTTGCTATATGATAAGATAATTCTTTTTATTCTTATCATAATTCTTTTTCTTCTTCTTCTTCTTCTTCTTGAACAAAGAAGAAAACCTTGCTTCTATCAATGGCAACTTGAGAAAAAGTGTGAGAAATCCAATTCTAAAGTGAACCCACTTTCTATTTCTTCATCCTCTACCACTTGCCAAGTAGTATAGGGTGTTTCCTTCACAAGTTTCATGACTTGGTGAAGTTAGAGTTTGATCTTGAGTTGCCTCGACGTAGATCATCTTCGGCATCGAAGTCGGCGACCTAGCCCGATCTTTTCTCCGATGAAACCACCGCAAGAGTCTAGGATTCCGATTGCTACAGTGGAGGGACATCAAAGCGGAGCTATGGAGGTGGAGAACCGGATCTACAAAGGTTGTAGTCATTTCCCTTTTAGTTAAAGTTGTTAACTTGCATTGCATTGCCTATACATCTAGTTAACGATCCGTATTAGGGTTTGTAGGCACATGAAAAAATTTGAATTGGCCATGTTTGATCACTTATAGAACCTCATGGTTGTGCCTAGGAACCCTACATACTTGACTACCAGGATTATAATGCAGATCATACTAGTGGGGACAGGGTAATCGATAAGTACATACTTCAAAATGTTCTTAGTCGTGGGAGTATCGAGACAGGGCATCAATACTCCAGAGTGTATGGTTCCTAGGCACACTCAAGAGGTTCCACAAGGCATCAACCATGCCAAATTCAGAAAATTCGGTGCCGAGAAACCCTAATATAGATCGTTAACTAGAGATTAGGCGAAAAAGAAAGCCAGCAAACTACATTGCTACAAAGTGAAAGGGGCTACAACCTTTGTAGATCCGGTCCTCCACTTCTCTAGCTCCATGTTGACGTCCCTCCGCTGCGATCGTCGGAATCCCGGACTCTAGCGTCGGTTTCGTCGGAGAAATGAGCGGGCTAGGTCGTTGACTTCCATGCCGAAGATGATCTACGTCGGGGCAACTCAAGATCAAGCTCCATCTTCACCAAGTCATGAAACTTGTGAAGAAAACATCTTATACTACATGGCAAGTGGTAGAGGATGAAGAAATAGGAAATGGGTTCACTTTGGATTTGGATTTCTCACTTAGATTCATCACTTAGAAATTTTCAAGAAGAGTTTTCTTTTCTTCATGAAGAAGAAGAAGATGAAAGAAAAAGAATTATTTCAAAAAGAAAATTCAAGTGATTCTTATCATTTAGCAACCATGGGTGAGATAACAAGTGTAGAGAATAAACTAGGGTTAAAGTAAATGGTTAGGGTTAAGGAAAGAAACAAAATGGTCAAAGCTTCATAAAGCTTCAAGAAAAAACAAAAGAATCCACCATTTTATTTCTTGCCAAAAAAATAAATGAAAAGAATAAATAAATAAGTAACTCAAAACCCTAACTATTAACCTAATCATGGTTTAATCATACACACCTAAATTTGCATGTATCATCAAACATGATACAAACTAGTGCACAAATTTATATCATATATACAATGTGCACATCAAGTGAGAAAATCCATCTTAAGTGAACCAATACTAGTTAATGCAAAGTAATATATCAAATATATAATTATGCATTAAATCATTAAATCAACACTTAATTTAATGATCCGGTCATGCTGCATATAACCGACTAATATCAAGTGTATCATTGTATCGAATCAACACTTGATTCGGTAACCCGGCTATATCTAATATAACCGTCCAATGATACAAATCGCGAGAATAGAATACAGTATCACATACCATATTATTCTCGGTCCCGCACATATCTCATATGCGCTCCTATTTCGTTTCGCTTGAGCCAGGAAACCTCTGTGTAGGACTCTAAAGACTCGTCAATAAGCCGGCAGTAGGTGATCATCATAACAAACACCCACAAGCCGCAAGCGGTCTGCCAAACGTAACGGCCATCCGGGTATTGAGCGATCAGAAGATCAACGAGCAAGCCCGCTCATACTCCTGTGAATCCAACCAGTAACACTTACCGTACAGTCCGGTCTGATCGTCTGATATGTCGCATATCTTGCCTAGGGGTGGTAAACGTCAGACCCCAGTAGCTCGATAAGTCGTGTCGATATGAGGTCTATAACAGTTCGAGAAACTACTCGTAACACTTACTAGTAAATCTCAGCAACCCTGGCCAGGGATTTCCGGTTATAGCCAATCGAATACAGTGCAACATCAACTCCCTATACCGGGAGAGATGAATCCCCTCCTATCGCTCATTGCCTCCATGTGATTCAGGACTGTACCCAAAAACCACCGTTTTGCACGCCCTCTTGGACGTGGTAAGGTGGAAATCAAAGCACAGTGGAAATCACACAAGACTCTATGACGATCTCGGGTCTATAGACTAACCTGTACCAGTGTCACCAGAGAACTGCCATCTGACGTAAGGTATAATACCATCTGAGAGTTCTCGGCGAGTCCGTCCAGTGTACCCAGTCTCCACTGAGCACCCGTATATCATCTCTGATGTCAAACACCAATGGATATGGGATCATCCATCGCACATCTGTATGGGTCGAGAAGGTATACGCTAGTCTACTCTGGTATATCGATGCCCCGTCTCGATACACCCACGACTAGGGACCTTGAAGGATGTACTTATGGACTACCATGTCCCCACTAGTATGATCCACATCATAGTCCAGGTAGTCAAGTACACATCTTAACGGCTTTACCAACATGTAACAGAGAGACAATCAGTGTACACGTTAAGATAAAGAGCAACCAGATAGCATACTATCATGTCGAGCAAGAAAGTCCTCCCTATATATGTCCCAGCATCCATTACAATATACAGCCTATGTACAGTAATGGCCTCTAGGGCATACATATAACTAACAATCTCCCACTTTCACTAGGGCCATCTGTAGCAGTGGTTGCAGTATCTCATACTCAACCATCCCATAAAAGTCTGTCTCTGGGAAAAGGCCTTTGTGAGTAGATCCACCGTGTTGTCCTCTGAGTCTACTCTCCTAACCTCGATCACCCTGGAAAATCAACTATCTCCATGATCAGGTGATGCTGCCTCAGAATACGTCTGGGTCACTGATGGGACCGGGGTTCCTGGGCCAAAGCCACACTTCAATTGTCACACAATGGTAGGAACCTAGTTCATCTCATGAACCAATATTCACCCAAACTGCCTCTTTGGTAGTATCTTAAGTAGCGATGTATCCAGCCTTTATCGTCTAGTATGCCACGGTATCTAGCTTGGAACTCTTCCAACATACCGTCCCTTTACTGAGGGTAAAGACAATGCCTGTGACTGACATTCAGTCGTCCTTATCACCCTGGAACCTTTCCAGTGATTCTCCCCAGGATCAATTGACACCATCTCACTACAACTAGTGAGTATCCTTATATCCAATTAGATCTATCTCATAGATCCAAAACCCAGGATTTAATAGGTATCACTTTGATTCTATATGGAGAATCATTGTGATAAGCGGAGATTGACCGAGCATAGTATAGGAAACTACTTCCCTATCAAGAGTGTGTCATCCACGTACTCTACGAGGATCATCACTATACTCCCTACTACCCTTTTGTATATACAAGGTTCATCTCATATTTTGATGAAGTCAAACTCTTTGACAACTACATCAAAACAGACGTTCCAACTCCGCGATGTCTGCTTTATCACATAAAACATCTTGCTCACGTTTCCGCTGCTCCTACTGTCTATGAAGCCCTCTGGCTGTGTACTTATAGACGCTCTTTTCTAAAACATCATTTAGAAAAGCAGTCATGACACCCAACCGCCAGATATCGTAGTCATGGTATGTAGCCGTGGCAAGTAGGATCTGGATGGACTTAAGCTTAGATACTTGAAAAGGTTTCATCATTTTCATACCTGGTTAATGATGCAAACTTTTAACAAGTCTAGCTTTGAAAGTCTCAACTTTTCCATGTACACCAAGTAATCTTCTCAAGATATACTTACTGCTGATGGGGATTTAACCCTTCAGATATAGCAGCCAAAGTCCATACTTTGTTGTTGTATAAGGATTCCATCTCAGATCGATAAGCATCCAGTCATTCTTATAGAGTCCCACTCCTGATGGCCAGTTCGAAACTAGTTGGGTCATCATCTCATGATGCATTCTTGACTCCCACTATCGTAGAGAAACAGAAGTATCTCTCAGGTGGGTGAGGAACCCTACTAGATCGGCGGAGAGGCTGAGGTTCGTTGGAAACTATTGAATCCTTCGGTTCTACAAAATCATCAGCTGCAGTTTGTATAGCTGGAACTTTTCCAGTGCTACATAACAGACCTTACCTCGAGCTTGTCCGGATTTTGCTTTTTAGACAGGTCGGACAACCCCAATTCTTAACAAACTTAAGATATGGGCTCTTCCCTTTCTATATCACATATGAAGTGGTAGGCAACTGATTTGATTTGAACCCTATTCAATAGGTATGCAGCTTCTTAAGTGCATAACTCCCAAAAGGAAATATGTAACTCAGTAGTACTCATCATAAAGCACACCTTATCATATAGGGTGTGATTGCTCCGTCCAGATACACCGACGTGCTGTGGTGTATACGGAGGAGTAATGCTGAGAGATAATCTCATTCTTTTTTCGAATAATCCAGGAATTATGTGCTCAAGTATTCTCCTCCTTGATCACATCAAAGGACATAATACTTATACCCGTTTTGGTTCTCTACTTCAAACTTATATTATGTGAATATCTCAAAAGGTTTGGACTTGTGTTTCAACAGGAACACATGTCTGAATATAAAGAGATCATCAGAGAATGTAATGAAGTATAAAGAACCGGTCTTGGCATGTGTAGACAGGGGACCTTCATACATCAGCATGTATCAATCCCAAGGGTTCACTAACTCTTTCTCTATTTCCATTAAACAGAGCTATGGTCATCTTATCTTTGTGACATGACTGGCAAGTTTCATAAGATGTAAATTCAAACTGATTTAAATATGCATCTAAATGTAACTTTAGCTAGTCGGGTCATATTGATCTGACCTAGTCTACAATACCTCAAGAAGGAATCGTTCAATTCTGAACTCTTCCTCTTGTGTGTGTTCTGTATACTAAGAACTGTAGTTTGATTTAGAACGTCAATGCTTTTAGATAACGTGCCTGAACCGATCAACTTTTGATATAGGAAACGTTCAAAACATTATCCAACAATACAAAATTTTATCATTTCTTTACTAATAAAGAGACTGATATGATTTTGTATATCAGGTTCGGTATCTAATAGTATTTGTTCAGGATCAATGTATTGGTAATACAGGGTGACAGTGACCAACAGACTTGGCTGCAACACTTGCACCGTTTTCTGCCTCATGAAACTTATCACCTGTTCTCAGTTCTCTACCTATCTGTACCCCATGTAACAAATTACATATACGGGATCCTTATCCGGTATCAAATACCATGAACGTAGAGGATACTGAGAAACTATTCTTTATAACGAACACACCCGAAGATGATGCATCAACATGCACTTTCTTCGTTTGGGTCGCACTGGAAATCTGGTATTTCCCAAAATCCTGCTCTGTCTTATAACATTTATAAGTTGGAGCGGGACCAACGTTCCCCAGGTCAGTATAACAAGCGGGTTCGGTCAATAAATCTGTATTATTATCTTGATTAAGGCGTGATATGGTCGCTACCTGGAGAGAGAGAGAAGAAAACACTCTGTGTGCGCTCTTGTAAGATCAAATTGGTTATTATTTTATCTAATGAGGATGGCTCCCACTGTTTTTATCAAATCTTCCTTCAAACCCTAAAAGGAAAGACTAGCCGGGATTAATTAAACGCTACAAGTTTGCCAACCTTTCAGCCAGGCCAGTGTCGGTACTTTGAGGGAGGTTCCTCGTGCTTTCGCACGGACCTAATTAATGTAAACCTCGTTTTTCCAGAGGCGTAACTCCGTTGACACCTTTCTAGACACCTACTTGATCGGCTAATTGTAATGTGCAAAACTCTCCCAGGAGTAACAATTACTCGCAGTGGGTATCGGGATCCAACTATCTCATAGAAGGTATGCAATCTCATTGCAAATTTCAACACTTGAAATTCCGGATAATATTTTACCCCTAGCGTGCTATGACCTTGACGCATGCCAAACAACCCATAGTCCGCTAGTCAAGTTCAACCCGTACATTTCTTGATTGAATTAAACCCACCCGTACGACCCTTGACGCATGCCAAACAACGCCGTACGAATACCCTAATCCAATCGCATCGTATGCTTGCAGATAAGCACTAGTTAGCCACCGTACACTACGCCTTGATGCATGCCAAACAACCGCAGCACGAATACTAAGTAGTACTTATCTGAAATGACGGAGGGCTACGACAGGTTTTTCCGAAAACCTGTTGCGTAATGTACTTGATATCGTTGTAGAATCAAATGATTTTGAAATGGAGTGTTTTTGAAGCTTTTCTAGTTTTGCTAAAGGGGTCACTCCCGGTGAAGGGATCGTCGGCCCTTTCCTCATCGAATAAGGTGCAGGATATATCATATATACCGCTGTGCAAAGCAAAAACTATAGGAGAAATCAAAAGACAAACCGAGGGTTGTAGCATCTGCCAGTTATTGCTAAAGGGGTCACTCCTGGTGAAGGGATCTCGGCCCTTTCCTTATCGAATAAGGTGCAGGATGTTCTACAAGGAACACCGCGATGCAAAGCAAGAGCCGTAGCTACCTGTTTTTGAAATTTCGATTTCACAACATCTTTTAGGTTTCTTTTCTTTCATTAATCACATTAATGAAGTCCCGTCATTTAAATCACCTAAACATCACAGATAAATACGACGTACACTTATGCCATCCGCGTTCGCCTCGATGTCCCCTCGTGCACCGTTAGGTTACGTAACTAACGGCAGAGCAGGGCAGGGCTAGCGCGGGTGTAAAACATAAGTAACGTCTATATAATATATCATATATACTATATACAGTATTTATCACAGAACATCACATGATCACATCACAGATATCGCAGCAGAAGAAACATATGAAACATTGGATATACTAGGACGTCCGTGTTTTAATACGAGCCAGTATAAAACACGGATTCCACGGTCGCGATGAATAGCCCAACCCACACCCCAAGACCCCTACGAGAGCGGCAAGCAATCCTACCAATTCTAGAGTTAGGAGACCCGGACTCGGCTCCTCGAGTTGGTCTCCCACTGGACTCTAGAACCCGGTTACTTGTGCTCGCCTCCTTGGGTCTATCCTAGTGCGGAAAAGTAAATAATATACAATGGTGACATCTTCCGCAACCTGGAAGTGCCCCAATAAAAGAATATTACATACAAGTTTTTACATGAATGAAAATGAAAAACACTCATCTCACATAAAAACCCCCGGGCTATTCAAACACGACGATCCAATATAACATATCCAGCAACACATAACATCACATGTCATCAACGTAAGTAAATATGCGCATCCCAATTGTCGTTGACATATAGCAACGAAACCAGCGATATCACATATTACACTTACGGTCACAGAAAAGAAAGTGTAAGACTACAACAGTTGGAATCCGCAAACTCTTTAGACATCGCATGCCTAATCAAATGAATTCCTTAGACATCGCATGCCTAACAATTATAAACCCCGCATTTTAGTCTCATTATCGAAAACACTTTTCAATATCAAGTCGGGCAATTCAACAAGATTCTCGACATCCTGATCGAATGCTCGTTGCAAACTTTAGTAGGCGGCCGCACCCCCGATACCGTCGACGAAGTGCACTAAGGCGGAACACCGCTGCCGCGAGCACCCAAACGGATGCTTTCGACGATGGGGTTCTCTTACAGTCACTAGGTCGGGGCTATGGGGTGTAGCTGTCTATTAAGTTTATCCAGCGAGTATCCGCGTATGCTACGTGATTGCGACGGACTTTTGATCGCATCAAAATTCCGTGGCTACCGATCAAGTGAGACTAAAGTGCTATGTTTATAACATTCATTCAGTTATCTCATAACTACTTGTGGATTCCAAATATTGTATCACATTCCAGATAAATAGACAATGTTAAACTTTTCGGTCGAACAATCAAACACCAAAGTTTTCCCGAAAACGCTCAACACATGAAATAAGTTTAAAAACATTCACTTCATGCCTCAGTACCAACGGTCCAGCCGTAGAAGGGTCAAGCCAACGCTTCACATGTGGCACGCCGTACTGCCCCAAACCCTAAGGTTCAAAGGGCAGTTCAAGACGGTCACATAATCGAGTTAAGGTTTGTTGTCTTCTAGAGGGTCCATCGCGTTACTTGCACTACTTAGAACGTCTTTAAACCACGGAAAAATCCAACACTTGGAAATTTTCCGGCAGGGGAAAAAGTGGGTATTTATATCCGGTCGAACTTTTTAACATATTCTAAAATTACCCGGAAAAGCACATAGACGAAATTAGACTTCCCGATCGAAACACCAAGTCCCCAATACAACCCAGAAACTCAACTCTTGAGTATATATTAAAAATTCCCAGAAAATACAGCACATCCAGAAACAAATTACTGTGCAAACCACGTGGCCTAACTCACCAATATGGCCGCGGAACCGCCGCACAAGCAGGGGTGGAGCCGCGGTTCCGCGGCGCTTTGGTCGAGTTAGGGTCACGTGCTGCACAATAACTCATACAATTCCCTGATGAATTTTTTGGATATTTTTAATCTGGAAAAATCCACTTTTTCAGAAAAAGTCCAGAGAGTGGTTTTGAATTAGGGTTTCGGGTTTGATCGGGTTTCTAACATCGTCTACACATCGCCTAAGGCTCTAGCTAGACTCTGATACAACTGTAGGGTTCCTAGGCACACTCAAGAGGTTCCACAAGGCATCAACCATGCCAAATTCAAAAAATTCGGTGCTGAGAAACCCTAATATAGATCGTTAACTAGAGATTAGGCGAAAAAGAAAGCTAGCAAACTACTTTGCTACAAAGTGAAAGGGGCTACAACCTTTGTAGATCCAGTCCTCTACTTCTCTAGCTCCATGTTGACGTCCCTCCGATACGATCATCGGAATCCCGGACTGTAGCGTCGGTTTCTTCGGAGAAATGAGCGGGCTAGGTCGTTGACTTCCATGCCGAAGATGATCTACGTCGAGACAACTCAAGATCAAGCTCCATCTTCACCAAGTCATGAAACTTGTGAAGAAAACACCCTATACTACATGGCAAGTGATAGAGGATGAAGAAATAGGAAGTAGGTTCACTTTGGATTTGGATTTCTCACTTGGATTCATCACTTAGAAATTTTCAAGAAGAGTTTTCTTTTCTTCATGAAGAAGAAGAAGAAGATGAAAGAAAAAGAATTATTTCAAAAAGAAAATCCAAGTGATTCTTATCATTTAGCAACCATGGGTGAGTTAACAAGTGTAGAGAATAAACAAGTGTTAAAGTAAATGGTTAGGGTTAAGGAAAGAAACAAAATGGTCAAAACTTTTCAAAGCTTCATGAAGCTTCAAGAAAAAACAAAAGAATCCGCCATTTTATTTCTTGCCTAAAAAATAAATGAAAAGAATAAATAAATAAGTAAATCAAAACCCTAACCATTAACCTAATCATGGTTTAATCATACACACCCAAGTTTGCGTGTATCATCAAACATGATACAAACTAGTGCACAAAACTATATCAAATATACAATGTGCACATCAAGTGAGAAAATCCATCTTAAGTGAACCAATACTAGTTAATGCAAAGTAATATATCAAATATATAATTATGCATTAAATCATTAAATCAACACTTGATTTAATGATCCGGTCATGCTGCATATAACCGACTAATATCAAGTGTATCATTGTATCGAATCAACACTTGATTCGGTAACCCGGTTATATCTCATATAACGGTCCAATGATACAAATCGCGAGAATAGAATACAGTATCACATACTGGTATTATTCTCGGTCCTACACATATCTCATATGCGCTCCTATTTCATTTCGCTTGAGCCAGGAAACCTCTGTGTATGACTCTAAAGGCTCGTCAATACGCCGGCAGCAGGTGATGATCATATCAAATACCCCCAAGCCGCAAGCGGTCTGCCAAACGTAACGGCCACCCGGGTATTGAGCGATTAGAAGATCAACGAGCAAGCCCGCTCACACTCCTGTGAATCCAACCAGTAACACTTACCGTACAGTCCGGTCTGATCGTCTGATATGTCGCATATCTTGCCTAGGGGTGGTAAACGTCAGACCCCAGTAGCTCGATAAGTCGTGTCGATATGAGGTCTATAACAGTTCGAGAAACTACTGGTAACACTTACCAGTAAATCTCAGCAACCCTGGCCAGGGATTTCCGGTTATAGCCAATCGAATACAGTGCAACATCAACTCCCTATGCCGGGAGAGACGAATCCCCTCCTATCGCTCATTGCCTCCATGTGATTCGGGACTGTACCCAAAAACCACCATTTTGCACGCCCTCTTAGACGTGGTAAGGTGGAAATCAAAGCACAGTGGGAATCACACAAGACTCTATGACGATCTCGGGTCTACAGACTAACCTGTACCAGTGTCACCAGAGAACTGCCATCTGACGTAAGGTATAATACCATCTGGGAGTTCTCGGCGAGTCCGTCCAGTGTACCCAGTCTCCACTGAGCACCCGTATATCATCTCTCATGTCAAACACCAATGGATATGGGATCATCCATCGCCCATCTGTATGGGTCGAGAAGGTATACGCTAGTCTACTCTGGTATATCGATGCCCCGTCTCGATACACCCACGACTAGAGACCTTGAAGGATGTACTTATGGACCACCATGTCCCTACTAGTATGATCCGCATCATAGTCCATGTAGTCAAGTACACATCCTAAGGGCTTTAACAACATATAACAGAGAGACAATCAGTTTACTCGTTAAGATAAAGAGCAACCAGATAGCATACTATCATGTCGAGCAAGAAAGTCCTCCCTATATATGTCCTAGCATCCACTACAATATACATCCTATGTACAGTAATGGCCTCTAGGGCATACATATAACTAACACAGAGTAGACTAGCGTATACACTTCTCGACCAATATGATGGGCGATGGATGATCCCATATCCATTGGTGTTTGACATCAAAGAAGGTATATGGGTGCTCAGTGGAGACTGGGTACACTGAACGGACTCGCCAAGAACTCATAGATGGTATTATACCTATCATTAGATAGCAGTTCTCTCGTGACACTGGTACAGGTTAGTCTATAGACCCGAGATCGTCATAGAGTCTTGTGTGATTCCCACTGTGCTTTGATTTCCACTATACCACGGTCAAGAGATCGTGGAAAAGGGTTGTTTTGGGGTACAGTCCCGAGTCACATTGAGGCAATGAGCGATAGGAGGGGTTTCGTCTCTCCCGGTATTGGGAGTTGATGTTGCGCTATGCTCTATTTGCCATAATAGGAAATCCCTGGCCAGGGTTGCTGAGATTAACTGGTAAGTGTTATCAGTAGTTTCTCGGACAGTTATAGACCTTGCATCGACATGACTTATCATGCTATTGGGGTATGACGTTATACCACCCCAGGATGTGATTGCGACATATCATACGAAGAGACCGGACTGTACGGTAGTGTTACTGATTGGATTCGCAGGAGTATGAGCAGTCTTGCTTGTTGTTCTTCTAATCGCTCAATACCCGGGTAGCCGTTACGTTTGGCAGACCGCTTGCGGCTTGTAGGTAACTGATATGATCATCACCTACTGCCGGCGTATTGACGAGTCTTTAGAGTCCTACACAGAGGTTTCTTGGTTCATACGAAACGGAGTAGGAGCACATATGTGATATGTGCGGGACCGAGATAAATGCGAGTATGTGATACCGCATTCTATTCTCGCGACTTGTGACATTGGTCGGGTATATGAGATATGGCCGGGTTATCGGATCAAGTGTTGATTCGATAAGTTGTTACATTTGATATTAGTTGGTTATATGTAATATAGCCGGATTATTAAATCAAATGTTGATTTAATAATTTAATATAGAATTATATATTTGATATATTAAATTACATTAACTAATATTAGCTCACTTAAGTATTTCTTTTTCTCACATTTGATACATTAATATAAATATATGTTAATTGTATTATTTTCTTTTTGTACATAAAATATATATATGATATATATAGTTGTGTCATGTTAGGTTACACTTGCAACATGTATGTATGAGACTTATAACAAGCTAGGGTTTATGTTTGGGTTTTGTTTATCATTAAGTAATTCACAAAAGATTTGGAATGAGTTATGGTTGAAGCTTGGAGAAGCTTGGAGAAAACATTGACCATGTCCACTCTTTTGTCATTGCTTAAGATATTTGTTAACCCAACCCTTAACCTTAGACTATGGTTTATTCTCTACATGAGTTAGGCATGACACTAACTCACCATGGTTGCAATTCCAACCTCACTCTCATTCATTTTCTTCATCACTTCTTCTTCTTCCTCAAGAGAAAAAAGCTTGCTGGTTTTTTTCTAAGTGATGAAATCTTGTGAGAAAAATAAAACTAAAGTGAGACCACTTCCTACTTCATCATCCTCTACTACTTGCCATTTAGTTTAGGGTATTTGCTTCACTAATCTCACCATTAGTGAAGAGATAGCATGAGCTAGTGTCTCCTCGAAGTAGATCATCTTCGGCCTCGAATACTTCGATGCAAGCTTGTTCCTTACATTTTATGGAGCCTCTCTAGAGTCCAGGAGTTCATGATCGCAGTGAAGGGACTACTACATGGAGCTATTGAAGTGAAGGACCTGTCTACAAAGGTTGTATTCCATCTTCCCTTTAGTTTGTAAAGAGTTTACAATCTAGAAAACCCTAAGTCTCTAGTTCGATCCTCGTTCAGGTTCTTTAGCTCTCTAGCAAATTTTGAAATGGCATGTTCGATACCCAGTAAACACTGTGAGGGTGCTAAGGAACCCTACATCAAGCTACCTCTTCACTAATTAAGGAATTAGTGAAGGAAACAACCTATACTAAATGGCTAGTTTGGTATAGATTGATGAAGTTGGAATTTTGCTCACTTTAGAATTTTATCTCTTTTTCTTTTTCAACTCTAGAAAAACCAAGAGAAGAAGAAGATGAAGCTTGTGTAGAACTAGGAAGAAAAAATATGTCAAAGATATATTTGTAGAAAGTTAACCATGATTAAAGATAATGGTTAGATTTAAAAATATCTAGAGTAAAACAAAATTAGTGGAATGAGTCATGGCTTCTACATGCTTCATGAAGAATTCAAGCCATGCTCATTTTCCCACTAATTTCATTTTCCTCTTAATAATTAAAAACCGTAATTATCTTTAGTTTGGTGTGTGTCTCATACACCCATGTCCAATGTATCCCACTAATTTCATTTTCCTCTTAATAATTAAAAACCGTAATTATCTTTAGTTTGGTGTGTGTCTCATACACCCATGTCCAATGTATCATCCACCTTGACACAAAATATAAATACATATAATATATATCACATATATATTAAATGTATTATAAAGAGAAGAAATTCTTTAGTAAGCATTATATTAGTTAATATATATTTATATATATATCAAAATATTAAATCAACACTTGGTTTAATAATCCGGTCATACACATATAACCGACTAATATCATTTATATGTATATCACATTATCGAATCAACACTTGATTCATTAACCCGGTCATATCACATATAACCGACTGATATAATATATTGCGAGATTAGAATACGGTATCACATACTCGTATTTAATCAAGGTCCCGCACATATCACATATGTGCCCTACTTCGTTTCGCTTGAGCTAGGAAATCTCTGTGTGGGACTCCAAAGAATCGTCAATACTCCAGCATTAGGTAATGATCGCATCAGTTACCCATAAGCTGTCAGTTGTACTAGCTGGATGTAACGGCTACCCAGGTATTGAGTGAATAGAAGATCAACAAGCAAGCTTTACCAAACTCCTATGAAGCATATAAGTAACACTACCGTACAGTTCAGTCTCTTTGTCTGATAAGTCGCATATCAAGTCTAGGGGTGGTAAATGTCAGACCCCAGTAACTTGATAAGTCATGTCGATGTGATGCTCATAACGGTTCGAGAAACTACTAATAACACTTACAAGTAAATCTCATCAACCCTGGCCAGGGATTTGCTGTTATAGCCAATCGAGCATAGCGCAACATCAATTCCCAAAAATGGGAGAGACGAAACCCCTCCATTCGCTCACTGCCTCCAGGTGACTCAGGTCTCTATCCAAAATCCATCTGTTTGCATGACTCCTTTGAGCCGTGGTAGGAAGGAAATCAAAGTATAGTAGGAACCACACAAGACACTATGACGATCTCGGGTCTACAGACTAACCTGTACCAGTGTCTGTTAGGAATATGTATGCCCTAGAGGCCATTATTGTTGATATAGTGGATGCTCGAACATATATAAAGAGGACTTTCTTGCTCGACATGATAGTATGCTATCAGGTAACCTTTATCTTAACATGTAGACTGGTATTTATATTGTCTGTCACTTACATGTTGATAAATCCCTTAGGATATATACTTGACTACCAGGATTATGATGAGATCATACTAGTGGGGCCAGGGTGGTCAAAAAGTACATTTAATCAGTTCCTAGTCGAGGGAATATCGACACGAAGGCATCGATATTCCAGAGTAGACTAGTATGTAGTTTCTTATCCCTTAGAAGGCAATGGTTGATCCCAAAACCATTGGTGTGTGACATCAAAGATTGTACACAGGTGCTCATTGGAGAATGGGTACACTGAACGGACTTGCCAAGGACTCCTAGTTGGTAGTATACCTATCGTCAGATAGCAGTCCTCTGATGATACTGGTATAGGTTAGTCTGTAGCCCCGAGATTGTCATAGAGTCTTGTGTGGCTCCCACTGTGCTTTGATTTCCTCCCTACCAATCTCAAGAGGAGTTGTGAAAACATGTGGATTTTGGGTACAGTCCCGAGTCACATGGAGGCAATGAGCGATAGGAGGGGTTTCATCTCTCCAGGTATTGAGGGTTAATGTTGCGCTATGCTCGATTGGCTATAACTGGAAGTCCCTGGCCAGGGCTGCTGCTGAGATTTACTGATAAGTGTTATCAGTAGTTTCTCGAACCCTTATAGGCCAGACATCGGCATGACTTATCACATTACTGGGGTCTGACGTTTACCACCCTTAAACATGATATGCGACATATCAGATGAAGAGACCGGACTGTACGGTAATGTTACTAATAGGATTCATTGAGAGTCTGGACAAGCTTGCTTGTCGATCTTCATATCGCTCAATACCCGGGTAGCCGTTACGTCCAGCTAGTACCGCTGACGGCTTGTAGGTGACTGATGTGATCATCACCTACTGCTAGCGTATTGATAAGTCTTTAGAGTCGCACACAGAAGCTCCCTGGTTCAAGCGAAACGAAGTAGGACACAAATGTGATATGTGTGTGGGCCTGATTAAATACGTGTATGTAAGTCTACGGTAGCGCCCCGGCCGTCATTCTGACACCAAATGCGGAACAAAAACTTTTATAACTAGCGCTATCGCATACTATAACCCAGATCTTGCCATTAACGCTAAACTAACAAACTGTAAAGAGGTAGAAAGGCTATACCGATCGATCCGAGTCCTTCGGTCTTTAGCCATCATACCACGCTCCTTTGCGGCAACTCCAATCTCTTTGCTCCTCGTCGAGGTGGCACCACATCTACGGATCTTTAAACGCGCTCCCACCTCTATACCGAGGCAACTCGGTCATCAAGTCTGCTAAAAGAGATGACCAAGATGAAATTGAGAACGAGTAGAATACTTTGTCTCAAAACACTCTTTGGTTCTCATCACATGAGAGGGTAAGAGTGGAGGTTGAAGAAGATGCTAGGGTTTGGAAATGGTGAACTCAAGAAACACTAATGAGCCAAAAGAAAACTAAGCTCATAAACTTGTGTTCTCTTTTTTTTCTCTTGTGAATAGATATGAGAGGATATATATTCAAAACCATAAACAAATATCTAATGAAAATATCTCCTCAAATATCCAAACCCAAAACAAAACACATTTAATTCTTCATGACTCACTTAGTGACTCATTAGCATGAGTCACTAATGAACATGCTAGAATAATGTGGCATCCATAATGAGTCACCATTTCCAAAACCAAATAATCATTTAAACCAAAATGATTAATCCAAAAAGAAATGCATCTTCTAATATATTCTCGTAACGGATTACGAAAATACCCCTCACATATATATACATACCTGTATCCGTATTCCGACCGAATACGAGTACAAGAGACTAAAATATTCCGACTCAATATAATACATGGATCCGGCTTAAACCAAAGCCCACCAGTATTATCTGCCCGAAATATGACGCGTGCATAAATGCACGTGCATTTTCCGAACCCTGCCATAATACCATACGGCCTCTATAACGTTTCGCCCGAACTTGGGAAACTATCTGTGGGGGACTCTAAAGACTCTTCAGTACCCTGGCAGTGGGTTTAACCACAAGCACGTCAGCGGCACTAGCTGTGCGTAACGGCTGCCCATGTACTGACCTTAAGGGAAGCCGATGAGCGAACTCATCCAGGAACCCTACTGAGCCTATCAGTGACAATATACATACAGTCCGGTCCGTTCGTCTATGAGTATCGCATATCGCGCCTAGGGGCTGGTAACGTCAGACCCCCAATAGCGGTATAAGTCGTGTCAGAGTGTAGCCCAGAACACCCTGAGATACTACTGGAGTACCTACCAGTAAATCTCCTGCCTCGGCCGAGGGCTTTATATAATGGCTCTCCTAGACACAGCACGATCTCACCCCCAATACCGGGAGAGACGAATCCCCTGCCGATCCGCTCACTTGCCTCCATGTGGCTCGGGACTGTACCCAAAAAAGACTTGTTTGCATGACTCCTTTGAGCCGTGGTAGGGTAGAAATCAAAGCATAGTGGGAACTCACACGAGACAAATGACGACCTCACGTTGATGAACTAACCTGTACACATGTCACCAGGGAACTGCTATCTGACGCTAGGTATAAATACCAACTAGCAGGTCCCCGGCGAGTCCTGTCCGGTGTACTCATAACCTAATGAGCACCTGTATACATCTTAGGTGATCCAACTGACACCAGTGGCTTGTGAGACCGGCCACCGCCCCTCGTAAGGGTCTCGACTGTATACACTAGTCTACTCCGGAGTATCGATGCCCTGTCTCGAAACTCCCAAGACTAGGGACCACTTTTAAGGATGTGCTTATAGACTACCCAACTCTCACGTATATGATCGCCATCGTACTGTTGGTAGTCAAGCAAGATCCTAAGGGCTCTATCAATGTGTAATAGTGATCAGTCACCTGAACCTATACACGACTAATAAAGGAAAACCAGATAACATACTATCATCTCGAGTAAGACTGTCCTACCGGTATAGGTCCTCCCTCAATCATTGCAATCACGTACCTGCGATCCAATAATTGACTTTGAGGGTACTATGTCCAACAGTGTATGTGATATCGTATTGTAATCTGGCAGTTACCTGTTATCGAGTTAGGTTATATGCAATATAACCAGATTATTAAATCAAGTATTGATTTGATAATGTGATATACAGATAAATGATATTAGTCATGTTAGTTATATGTATGCCCCTGAGGCCATTATTGTACATATGATGTATATTATAGTGGATGCTTGGACATATATAGAGAGGACTTTCTTGCTCGACATGGTAGTATGCTATCAGGTTGCTTTTTATCTTAATATGTAGACTTGAATTGTGATACTATCTTGCTTTCACATATTGATAAAGCCCTTAGGATATGTACTTGACTACCAGGACTATGATGGAGATCATACTAGTGGGGCCAGGGTAGTCCACAAGTTCATCATTTAAATTGTTCATAGTCGAGGGTGTATCGAGACAGGGCATCGATATTCCAGAGTAGACTAGTGTATACGCTTCTTGACCCATATGATGGGCAATGGATGATCCCACATCCATTGGTGTTTGACATCAAAGATGGTATACGGGTGCTCAGTAGAGACTGGGTACACTGAACAGGACTCGCCGAGAACTCCTAGTTGGTATTATACCTATCGTCAGATAGCAGTTCTCTGGTGACACTGGTACAAGTTAGTCTGTAGACCCGAGATCGTCATAGAGACTTGTGTGATTTCCACTGTGCTTTGATTTCCACCTTACCATGTTCAAGAGAACGTAAAAAAATAGTGGCTTTTGGGTACAGTCCCGAATCACATGGAGGCAATGAGAGATTGAAGGGTATTCGTCTCTCCCGGTATTGGGGGTTGATGTTGTGCTGTGCTCGATTGGCCATAACAGGAAGTCCCGGGCCAGGGCTGATACGGAGATTTACTGGTAAGTATTATCAGGAGTTTCTCGACCCGTTATGAGCCTCATATCGGCACGACTTATCCGTTACTGGGGTCTGACGTTTACCACCCTTAGATTAGATATGCGACATATCATACGAAGAGACCAGACTGTACGGTAGTGTTACTGATAAGCTTTACAGGAGTACGAGCAGGCTTGCTTGTTGATCTTCTGATCGCTCAATAACCGGGTAGCCGTTACGTCCAGCTTGTACCGCTGATGGCTTATGGGTGCTTGATATGATCATCACCTACTGCCGGCGTATTGACGAGTCTTTAGAGTCCTACACAGAGGTTTCCTTGCTTAAGCGAAACGAAGTAGGAGCACATATGTGATATGTGCGGGACCGAGATTATTACGAGTATGTGATACCATATTCTATTCTCGCGATATGTGATATCGGTCGGTTATATTTGATATAGCCGGGTTATCGAATCAAGTGTTGATTTGATAAGTTGATACAAATAATATTAGTCAGTTGTATATGATATAGACGGATTATTGAATCAAGTGTTGATTTAATAATTTAATGTATAATTATTTATGTGATATATTAATTTACATTAACTAATATTATCTCACTTAAGTTTTTCTTTAGCTCACTTATGCATTTAATATATATGTGATATATATTAATTGTGTTTCTTTTTGTGTCATGCTTGATGATACATGCTACATGGGTGTATGAGACTCACACCATGCTCATGATAATGTAAGGTTTATTTATTTAAAGTAAATCAAAATTAGTTGGAAATTGGTCACATGGCATGAAGCTTGTGGAAGCTTGTTGATCCATTGACTTAGTCAACTAGTTTTGTTTTACTTAAGATATTTATTAACCCGACCATTCTCATTAACCATGGTTAAGTCTCTACATGAGTTAGTATATGATATTTTCTCACCCATGGTTGCTAGACTCACTTATTCTATTATTCTCTTCATCTTCTTTTTCATCAAGAGTTAGCTCTCTCGGTTTTTAGAGGTGAAGAAAATTAGTGAGAAAATTTATTCTAAAGTGAGCAAAAAAACTAATTCATCATCTTCTACTAGACTAGCCATTTTGTTTAGGGTGTTAGCTTCACTAATTCAAGTTAGTGAAGAGGTAGCTTGGGTTGGTGTCTCCTCGACGTAGATCATCTTCAGCCTCGAAGACTTCGTGCAAGCTTGTTCCTTTCATCTGGTGGAGCCGTTCTAGAGTCCGGAAGATCACTACTTGGAGCGAAGGGATTACTACACGGAGCTATTGAAGTGAAGGACCGGTCTACAAAGGTTGTTTTCCATGTTCACTTAGATGTAAAGTTGTTTACATGATATATTGTCTAATTCTCTAGTTAAGATTCATCGTTAGGGTTCTTTAGTACAGCAAAAAAATTGAAAACGGCATGGATGATGCCTCCCTAAACCTTGCTGTCGTGCTAAGTAACCCAAAAGTGGTATCAGAGACAAGCTAGAGAATTTGACGATATTTGTAGAATTACGAAACCGAAACAACTCCGAAACACTCGAAACAATGACCTGGTTTCTGTCAAATTTTTCAGAGTGTCTAAAATTTTTTTAAGCAACTGCAGAATGTTATATGAGATGTAACATGAACAATGGAAAAACACGGACCCATTTGGCCGGATCTGACCCGGCGAGACAAGCAATAAAACCGGCCTAGCTGGTCTGGGTATATCTTTTGGGGTTTGTTTTTGTTCTGTGTTCCGGTCTCTAGGTTTTGGTGTTTCAGGTGTTGCTTGTTTTTACTGAAATTGCATGAGATGTTATCTTTCTGTAAAGGAAATTCGGAGTGTTTCGTAGTCGTAATTCTAACATCATTCGGGTAATCTAGACGACGTTAAAAAGTTTGAATGAATATCAATAACCCATTTTCTCACTCGCTGGAAATTTTCCAAAAGTTGGATTTTTTCAAAGTTTAAAACATTCAAAAATCATGCAAGTAATTCGATGGACCCTCTAGAAGAACGAAACCTTAACTCGATTCTATGACCGTCATAACCGCCGCCAAACCCTAAGGTTTGCGGTAGTTCCATGGCGCCATAGGTGAGGCAAGGGTTTGCCCTTCTACGGTTGGTCCATACGTACTGTGGCATGTTCTGGGTACTTTTAAACTGTGCTCAAGTGTTGAGCTCTTAGGGAAATTTTTGGTGTTTGTTAATTCGATCGGAATGTTTAACATCATCAAGCTATCTGTGAAATGTGATACAATATTTGGAATTCATATTGTCAGGCATTAAATCCGAAGTATGTGATATTTCGGCTTTATGATGTCTAAGGTGATTGTGGATTCCAAATGTTGTAGTTTAACATTTTCTTTTCTTCGACCGTAAGTGTAATATGTGGTGTATCGCCGGTTTCGTTGCTATACGTCAACGACAATTGGGATACGCATATTTACTTATGTTGATAACATGTGATGTTATGTGTTGCTGTGATATGTTATATTGGATCGTCATGTTTTGAATAGCCGGGGTTTTTTATGTGAGATGAGAGTTTTTCATTTTCATTCATGTAAAAGCTTGAATGTAATATTCTTTTATTGGGGCACTTCCGGGTTGAGGTTGATGTCACCATTGATATATATTATTTACTTTTCCGCATTAGGATAGACCCAAGGTGGGGAGCACAAGTAACCGGGTTCTAGAGTCCAGTGGGAGACTATCTCGAGGAGTCGAGTCCGGGTCTCCTAACTCTAGAATTGGTAAGGTTGCTTGCTGCTCTCGTAGAGATCTAGGGATGTGGGTTTGGCTATTCTTCGCGACCTTGGAATCCGTGTTTTTTTACTGGCTTGATATAAAACACAGACATTCTAGTATATCCAATATTTCATATGTGGACTTCTGCTGCTGATATTCTGTGATGTGATCACTTTATATACTTGAGACGAATGCTTTATTATTATATATATGATATATAATAAACGTTGCTTATGTTTTGCACCCGCGCTAGTCCCGCCCCGCTATGTCGTTAGTTAAGTAACCTAACGGTGCATAACGGGATACTGTAGCGAATGCGGATGGCATAAGCGTACGTTGTATTTTCGTTTCTTCTGTGATTCTTAGTAAGCATAAATGATGGGACTTCATTAATGAGATTAATGAAAGAAAATAAACCTAAAAGATGTTGTAGAATCAAATTTTCAAAAAGGGTAGCTTTAGTTCTTGCTTTGCATAGAGGTATTCCTTGTAGAATATCCAGCACCTCATTCGATGAGGAAAGTGCCGAGATCCCTTTACCGGGAGTGACCTCTTTAGCAGAAGCTAGCAGATGCTACAACCTACTCGGTTTTATATTTGATTGCTTTTTTAGTTTTTGCTTTGCATAGCAGTATTCCTTGTAGAATATCCAGCACCTCATTCGATGAGGAAAGAGACGAGATCCCTTCACCGGGAGTGACCTCTTTATCGAAACTAGCAAAGGCCTCAAAAACACTCCTTTTCAAAAACACTCGATTCTGCAACTATATCAAGTTCATTACGCAAAAGGTTTTCCTAAAAACCTGTTGTAGCCCTCCGTCATTTCAGATAAGTACTGCTTAGTATTCGTGCTACGTTTGTTGACCTTAGCCAAGGCGTAGTGTGCGTTAGCTAATTAGTGCTTATCTGCAGCATATGATGCAATTAAGTTAGGTTAGTCATACGACTTTGTTGACCTTAGCCAAGGGTTGTATGGGTGGGTTCAATTCAATCCGGAAATGATGGGTTGAACTTGGCTAGCGCTTATGATTTGTTGACCGTAGCCAAGGTCATAAGTTGCTAGGGGAAAAATATTATCGGGAATTTCAAGTGTTAAAATTTGCAATGAGATTGCATACCTACTATGAGATAGTTGGATCTCGATACCCACTGCGAGTAAGAGTTACTCCTGGGAGAGTTTTACTAATCACAATTAGCCGATCAAGTAGGTGTCTAGAAAGGTGTTAACGGGGTTACGCCCCTGGAAAAACGAGGTTTATTCTAACTAGGTCCGTGCGAAAGCACGGGGAACCTCCCTCAAAGTACCGACACTGGCCTGACTAAAAGATTAGCGAACTTGTAGGGTGTAATTAATCCCAGCTAGTCTTACCTTTTAGGGTTTGAAGGAAGATTTGATAAAAACAGTGGGAGCCATCCTGATTAGATAAGATAATAACCAATCTAATCTTGCAAGAACATACGCAAAGTGTTTTCTTCTCTCTCTCTCCAGGTAGCGACCATGTCAGGCCTTAATCAAGATAATAATATGGATGTATTGACCGAACCTGCTTGTTTTACTGAGCTGGGGAACATTGGTTCTGCTCCAACTTATAATTGTTATACGACCAAGCAAAAAATAGGGGAATATCCGGATTCCCACGCCACCCAAACGAAGAATAAGCATGCGGATGAATCTTCTTCGGGTGTGTTAGTTACCGAGAACTGATTCTCAGTACACTTTACATCCTGGGTATTAGATACCGGATCAGGATCCCACATACGTAATATGTTGCATGGGCTAAGGAAAGGTAGAGAACTGGGAATGGGTGATCATTCTGTAAGAGTTGGTAATGGTGCAAATGTTGCAGCCAAAGCAGTTGGCGAATATCACATTCTATTACCAAATGGTAATACATTGATTCTGAACGAATGCTATTACATACCGAACCTGATATGCAATCTTATATCAATTTCTTTATTAAGTAAAGAAAGATATAATTTTGTAGTACAGGATAATGTTATGAACATTTTTCTGAATCAAAAGTTGGTTGGATCAGGCTCGTTAAATAATAGCTTATACGTTCTAAATCAAACCACAGTTCTTAACGTACAAAACACAAACAAGAGGAAGAGTTCAGAAATGAATGAATCCTTCTTGTGGTATTGTAGACTAGGTCATATCAATGCGACACGACTAGCTATGTTACATAAGAATGGATATTTGAATCCGTTCGAACTATCATCTTATGAAACTTGCCAGTCATGTCTCAAAGGAAAGATAACCAAAACTCCGTTTACTGGACACGGAGAAAGAGTTACGGAACTCTTGGGATTGACACATATTGATGTATGCGGTCCCATGTCTACACATACTAGGAATGGTTCCTCATACTTCATTACATTCACTGACGATCTCTCAAGATACGGACATGTGTTCCTGTTGAAACACAAGTCTGAAGCGTTTGAGAAATTCAAAGAATATAAGCATGAAGTAGAGAACCATACAGGTAAAAGTATTAAAATCTTATGATCTGATCGGGGAGGAGAATACATGAGCACGGAATTCCGTGACTCTCTAAAAGAGAATAGGGTTCTCTCTCAGCTAACTCCTCCGTATACACTACAGTACAACGGTGTATCGGAGCAGAGTAATCGCACCCTATTGGATATGGTGTGCTCTATGATGAGCAACGCTGAGTTACCTATTTCCTTTTGGGGTTATGCGCTTGAGACATCAGCATACCTATTGAATAGAGTTCCAACCAAATCAGTGCCTACCACTCCATATGAAATATGGAATGGGAAGAGACCATCTCTTAAGCGAGTTAAGATATGGGGTTGTCTGGCCTATATCAAAAGGAAAAATCCGGACAAACTCGAGGCACGATCAGATCTTTGCAAGTTTGTGGGATATCCAAACAATTCGTATGGATATCAATTCTACCTAAGTGAGGAACAAAAGGTGTTTGTTTCTCAATAGGCCACCATTTTAGAAAAGGAATTTCTTGTAAAAGAGATTAATGGCAATGAAGTAGAGCTGGAAGAAGTTCCAACTGCACAAACTATAGAAGAAGATTTGGTAGAACCGGAGGATTCGATAGTTCCCAATGAACCTTAGCCTCTCCGCCGATATAGTAGGGTTTCTCATCCACCTGAGAGATACTACGGTTTTCTCATTGATGGTGGGAGCGAGGATTGCATCATGGAAGATGATGACCCAACTAGCTTCGAACAGGCCATCACGAGTGGGGACTCTGTGAAATGGCTGGATGCAATGCGATCTGAGATGGAATCCATGTACACCATTAAAGTATGGACTTTGGAAGATGCTCCTGAAAGGTTAAAACCCATCGGGAGCAAGTGGATCTTCAAGAAAAAATTTGGTGTAGATGGAAAAGATGAGACTTTCAAAGCTAGACTTATTGCAAAAGGTTTTCATCAATGACCAGGTGTCGATTATGATGAAACCTTTTCTCCAGTGGCTATGCTTAAGTCCATCCAGATCCTACTTGCCATCGATGCATACCATGACTACGAAATCTGGCAGATGGATCTTAAGACCGCCTTTCTAAATGGTGATTTAGAAGAGAGCGTGTACATGACTCAGCCATAGGGCTTCGTGGATAGTGGGAACAGCGGAAAGGTGTGCAAGCTGCTTAAATCCATCTACGTGTTAAAACAGGCATCGCGAAGTTGGAACATCTGTTTTGATGTGATAGTCAAAGAGTTTTACTTCATCAAAAACGTAGATGAACCTTGTATATACAAGAAGGTGGCAGAGAGTAAGGTCGTCTTCCTCGTATTGTACGTGGATGACATACTCTTGATAGGAAATGACGTTCCTATGCTGCACTCAGTCAAGCTCTTCTTGTCACAAAGATTCTCAATGAAAGTTCTAGGTGATGCCTCCTACAACTTGGGGATTAAGATCTATAGAGATAGATCTAAACGGATACTGGGATTATCCCAATCCAGGTACATCGACACCATACTAAAGTGGTTTAGTATGGAAGATTCCAAGCATAGGAATTTGCCCACGATCTCAGGACTCACTCTCTCCAATAAGATGTCTCCCAAGAATGATTTGGAGAGAGCTCGCATGCAAGGGATACCCTATGCTTCGGCAGTAGGCTCTATCTTGTACGCGATGCTATGTACCAGACCCAATGTAGCATACTAACTAAGTGTAGTGAGTAGGTATCAAGCAGATCCAGGAGAGAATCACTGGACAACTGTGAAGAACATTCTCAATTACTTGAGAAGGACTAAAAAGATGTTCTTGGTGTATCGTAACGGTGAACTCCAAGTGGATTTCTTTACCGATTCGAGCTTCCAGAGTAATAAGGACGACTCTAAGTCGGTCTCGGGATTTTTCTTTACCCTCAATGGAGTGGTGGTTTGTTGGAAGAGTTCCAAGCAAGAAACCGTGGCAGACTCGACGATAGAGGCTGGATACATCGCTGCCAACGATGCTTCCAAAGAGGCTGTCTGGATGAAGAAGTTCATAAACGAACTTGGTGTGGTTCCATCCATCGAGCATCCAATACCTTTGTATTGTGATAACAATGGAGCAGTTGTGTAACGTTTTAAAAATAATTAAATAAATAATTAAATGAATAAAATTGTTTAAGTGAATTTTATGATTTTCGATAAAGTAAAATGTATTTTTCGTAAAACCAAACCGTGATTGTTTTTCATTATAATTTCAAAAATACCTATTTTAATTATGTAATTACTATTAAATGGTGTTTATTTAGCCACTTATAAATTTTTAGTTTAATTAAATATTTTTCCTAAATTAATTATTTTAAATATTAACATAAGCTTTATTTTTACACTAAATTAGTGTAAATTACAAATTTGAATGGTTTTAATTTGTAAAAATGAACCATGGCATATTAGAATTTAGTGTGTATCATGCAAAATTTATTTGCAAATTTTCCCATTTTTCTAGAGTTTTCTTGGTTGTTTTAGTAAAGAAATGAAAGAAAATGAAGAAATTCATGAAAAGACATAAAGTGAGATATTAATTGATGAAGTTTCTACACAACTCATGAAACTCTTTTCTCTTTCTTCCTCTCTCCCTTGCTTGGCCGGCCACACCCTCATGGCAGCCCCCCCATTTCCCACTTCATTTTTATTACAAAAATTCATCAAAAATACATCAAAAAATTCAATGAGAATCCACAAAATCCTATTTATTTCATACCCTTTATTCCTTGCTCATTTTTATATGGAATTTGGAGATGGAAAGTATGCATTTTGGAGGCTCATTTTCTTGTTTGAATTTCATATTTTGGAGGTATAAATTTCCTTCTTTTGTTTATTTGTTATTAGATGTTTCTTTTAAGCATGTTTAGATTTAATGAATTAATCCTATGTTCAATTTTTAAAATTCAAGTTAGGATTTGTAAATTCAAGTTATGATTTTTATTAATTAATTAGGGTTATAATAGTTAGTTTAACACTTTTAGAATTGGAAAATCTTGCATGGTTGTTGAATTGTAAATTTTTCATTTAAATTTTTTTAAATTAGGAATTTTGCTAACTAGGTTTCTATAAAACATAATTTTTGGTGAAATAAAATTTCAATTAATATTTGTAACACTAGATTATGGTCTTAATAAGGGTATTAACTTGTTGGTGGAATGGAAACTTAAATTGATTGCTAGTTTCTATTGATAATTGATAAATTGTGATAAAAATTGCTATTTTGTAAACTAGATTTTAGAAATTCCTAAATAAATGAGATTAAAAATATAATTTATGGTTTCATTAAATCATTATCATCATGAATTTTGGTTTAATACATTAATTCATGTAAAATCACGTTTTGTGGTGGAATTGTGGTATTTTGCTTGAAAAATGTTGAAAATTGTTAAAGGTTGCAAGCTAGAAATTTCAAATTAATACAAATTTGTGTAATAAAAATATAGTAATGGTTTGTATAGTCTAGTTATGCTATTTAATGAGTTTTATGACCATTGGTTTCATTTAAATGTCAAGTTTTGATGAAAAACGGTAAATTGGAATTTTCTAGTTTTACGAAATTGGACGGTTTGATCGATTTTTAGGGTTTCAATGGATTTAATCATGTTATATATTATAAGTAACGAGTTTTAAAACTATGAGTTATTTGTTGATGTTATCTCGATCCATCGGCGTTTGTACGCCGATATCGAGCTATATTTGGTGCTTTTGCGTGGACGGGACATAGGTTTTAACCTATGCTTCTTCCTTGCGTCGTTTTGACTTTTGTATGTGATTCAGTTTACGATGCTATTTTAATGTTTGCGTTTAGGTACCCCTCACGTGGACTGCGGGCGATGAAGAGGAGGATGGCGACACCGTTTTCGGCAGACAAGGACCAGGTTAGTAGATGCATATCTACGGGGGGAAGTCGGGTGGATGGCGTTTAGCACCCCCACAACGTAGAATAGGAATAGTACTTATTGACATTAGGAACCAAGATGTGACCCTAGATTCTTAATGAGTGGGACCCTAGTAATGACCCTAGGCTGGACTAGACTGATTTAGGAAAACCATATCAGAGGATGAGGTCCTTGGAAGAGGTTCGTAGGTTTCAGATAGAAACACACACGCACACACTGAAACTCGACATGGTGTATACGTATATGTGTATGTATATATAGGACTAGGTATAGTTATATATATATATACACAACACGTATATAGGATTCATTGATGTGATATGATATCTGAGGTGTGATGAAACAGTATAACTGGGCTTGATGCTGTGATTCTTGACTATATAGTCGTCTTAAAGTGTTAGCGGATCATTAGAGAATGAGATAACGAACATGGATACATAAATTATAATGGGTGGTGATGATATTGAGATACATGGGACTCTAAAATAGTACCTGGACTGTAGCTTGTGACTGATCACGATATGGGATACGTATGACTTGATCACGATATCATATAGGTGTGACCTGATGTTGATATCATATAGGTGTGACTTGATGACGATATGATATCAGTATGACTTAATCACAATATGATACATATGACATGATATTTTTGAGGATAAACTAATGATGCATATTATGAGGGAAATGATATATGATTGATGTAGGCGATTACAGTTTAGCACCTTGATCATGAGATGTGTTGGTGATGACATTATACGAATGATGAGACACCTAGGAGATACTTGACCCGTACCCCGATATTGGGATGCCGTACGATGGATTTTACCGTACGAGGCATAAATATGATGATTGATCCGCACTCTTGATTCGAGGAAGCCGTACCACGTACGTGACGCTATTGAGGCCGGATCGCCGACTATTCGAGATATTGATTCAGACCTTAGGTAGACTCTTGTTTCTTATTGACTAGTTTCTTACGTTTTGTTCCTTAGGAGGTTAGATGGTTACTAGGTTAGGTTCGAGTCATATAGTGGTAGTGGTAATGGTATATCAAATGAGTGGATAACACACATCCGTCTTTACTTTCACACTGGAATCATAATGATGCATGTTCTTACATATGCTGCTATAATCAGTATAAACTTTACCTGTTAGGACACCAGCACCATTACCGATGATGCGCATATTCCACGCACACTTATTTGCCGGCTCACACACATCATCATCGGTAATTTCTATGTCACGTACACTTTAGATTATATTATCTTTTATTGGTAGAATCAGTTAACAACTTGACCGATATAATATTGTGATTATTCTCTGATGTTAGTATAGACATGATATTTATTACTTAGACATTCATGCATTCATATTTTCATGTTATCATGCGGTATTATGGGCATATGCCGACACTTATCTTATACTTACTCATGATTTTGAGATTTGGGTTTCTATGAGATTTCTGGATTTTTGGGGAAAACCGCAAGAATATATAAAAACTTCTCTCTCTCTCCTCCTATCTTTTTAAAACATAAGATGCGATTTTCTCGTGATGTATGTGTCGTCCACCATGAGATTTCATGTTTTCTGATGGATTTCGAGACCCGATTCGAGGAGTGGATGAACCGTCTCGGGTACATGGTGGGCCCGGTATGGTACCCCGGGGCAAGAAGATCGAGTTGTAGGCGATGAGCCTGGCAGGGGAAGGCTACCTACCGGTGATGTCTGGCGCGGCGGATATCCGGAGGATACCGACCGTTGTCGTGTGATTTGATGATATGGGCCGATCCGGACTGACGGAGCCCGAGATATTGAGACTTGAGATTACATGTGTTGTGTCGATGCTTGACACGGATTTCCATGGATTTCATTGTTGAGATTTCAGATTCTTATACACATTTACTATGATAACAGCTAAAGATTTCTTATACAGATATATCTGGATTTCAGGATTTGTTACTTTACATTCATGGTGCATGCATTTCATTTCATATGACATAGTATTATATGAGGCACTGACCCGAGCACGGAGTATCTGCACTTACACGTAGTATTACCCTGCTATTACTAGATGATTGGGATATAGTAGTGTATTATTATGACCTAGGATTGTGTCGTGCATTCGATTTCTTTTCGTAGATGTCTTCTACTCACGAGTTGGCAACTCACCCCCGTTGTGCCAAATTTTATTACAGGTTCGATGTACAGGTTTCCCTGACAGCTTGCTGGCACATCTTTTCTTTAGGGTGATTTGCACGGTAGGTTGGTTCACTTGTATCTGAATCACCATTGTATTTTTATTCTTTCATTTGTATCTAGTAAGCTCCATCAACCATACTTGTATTACTTGATAAGTTTATTGGACCAATATTTTTTTTATTTCGACTTTAGAGTCGCGCATGTATTATTCTGATATGGTGTTTTTGTTTTCTTTGAGTTTTGAGCCTCGCCCTTTGGCGTTGTATATTATTGTGCTTATTATGGTTGTTTCCGCCTGTTGGCGTTGAGCTAGCTCCCGTTTGGGATGCTTTTTATTGTTTATGTATATTTTACTTGTTGTACCCGTTTGGGGGGCCAGTTTTTATAGAGGAGACTCAGCCGAAATTTTTGAGAAAATTTGCTGATGTTTTAAACTTGTTCCTTCATGTTTTCTTTTACTGCTTCTTCTTCTTTTTCATGGTTTAGATTTCTGGGCTTCGGCTTACTTAGGTTACGTTGCGCCTCTAGACGTTTCGTAATCTAAGTGCCGGTCACGTTCCGTACTTTCGGGTCGTGACAAAGTTGGTATCAGAGCGCTAGGTTTAACCTTGTATAAGTCTAGGTGACCCTTGGTTGATGGAGTAGGCGATTTAGGCAGAGTAACGTACCGTGGGTATGGTCCGCGGCATACTTATGATACGCTACTCTGCTTAAGGAGCCTTAGGATGTACAATTGTTTGCACCGTATTCCATTCGTTCTTTTGATCTATCTTCGTCAATGTTGGAGGGTGGTTTCTGTTACCACGGGCACACTGGCAGAGGGAGCTGCGGCTCGAATGCGATAACCATTAGAGTATTGGTTATTCTTGAGGATTGAAGTATTGCTTAGCCTGCGGACGAAGGGTATTCACATGCCGTCCGAATGAAGTTAAAGGGTTCGAACGATTATCAGAAAACCATTTTCCCAAGTTTAAAGTATTCGGAAGAACATGCAGGTATTTCAATGGACCCTCTAGAAGAATGAAAGCCTAACTCGACATAATGACCACGAGAATGCCCTTGAACCTTAGGGTTTACGGCAGTTCCGCGGTGTCATTAGTGAGGCTTGGGTTTGCCCTTCTACGGCTGGATCATCGATGCTGGGGTATGTACCGGATATTTTTAAGCTGTACTTGAGTGTTGAGCTCTCGGGGAATTATGGGATTTTGATGGATCGATCGAAAAGTTTAATGTAGTCCGGATATCAGGTGAAGGGATCGACTACGTGGGAGACTCTAAATATGAGTATTGCCGTTGGTAGCGCAGTCAGCATACTTATGAAGAGACAAGTTTGAAGCAGCAGACATCAGAGGAAAGAGGCGCACATTGACGATAGTGATTTCGATGTGACATGGTGATTTGAATTTCATATTTCTGTTATTGGATTTTGGTATTTTATGCATTTTGTTCTATGATTGGTATTTCTTATGTGTACCTTCATTACATTCTATCTGTGTTTCATATATCAGTTGTATTGATGTTGCTTAGTATACACCCAGTACACTTGATTTAGTTTTATATATTTTGAGATTTTTTATTTGATTTCGTGCATATGGGTTACACATGATTTTGATATATGCTTCGACCTAGTTTTCATGCATTTTTGTGCTGTGATTTCGATTTTGATATTCGATGTATGTTTTCGTGCACCATGTGCACCTGATTAGGATTCTTGCGCATACTCGGCGCACTTAATGCGATTTTGTGTACACCAGATGCACTAAATCGGGGTTTTGTGCAGATTAGATGCACCTGATGTTAAGTCGTGCACACCCGTTGCACTTGACAGATGTTTTTGGTGCACACCTGTTGCACTTAGTTTTGTTGTTGTGTGTATTCGTGGTATCTGTATTTGGTTTCGATTTCAGTGCGCACCGGACGCACATGATATTTTATTGATGTGATTGGGATTGATTTCAGTTTGAGCAGTATGTTTTCATAATCATTATTATTTGATCAGGCGGGACGTGTATGTTAAATAAAAGATATATATATATATATATAGCTATTTTTTTAAATTAAACGTACGCTACTTATGCCGTGACACGTGCATTGCACGGCGATTTTCAAGAGGGGTTTTTGTATGCTTCTTTATTATGATGTTTAGGCGATTTTACTAGGATGCGAACTATATATAAGTTATAGATTGATGTATATTATGATGGTTTTCACATTGGATTTTGATATTTTATTCTCGCCATAACTCCGATGATTGCGTTATGCTTGACGGAGTTGATTTTTGTTATGTATTGATGATTTCGGAGCCCCGACGATTTGAGTGTTTTGCTAAATGTTTTAGTAATTGGAGGGGAAGTTTTAATTTAAATTCGGGGACCGAATTTCTTAAAGGGGGGAAGATTGTAACGTTTTAAAAATAATTAAATAAATAATTAAATGAATAAAATTGTTTATGTGAATTTTATGATTTTCGGTAAAGTAAAATGTATTTTTCGTAAAACCAAACCTTGATTGTTTTTCATTATAATTTCAAAAATACCTATTTTAATTATGTAATTACTAGTAAATGGTGTTTATTTAGCCACTTATAAATTTTTAGTTTAATTAAATATTTTTCCTAAATTAATTATTTTAAATATTAACATAAGCTTTATTTTTACACTAAATTAGTGTAAATTACAAATTTGAATGGTTTTAATTTGTAAAAATGAACCATGGAATATTAGAATTTAGTGTGTATCATGCAAAATTTATTTGCAAATTTTCCCATTTTTCTAGAGTTTTCATGGTTGTTTTAGTAAAGAAATGAAAGAAAATAAAGAAATTCATGAAAAGACATAAAGTGAGATATTAATTGATGAAGTTTCTACACAACTCATGAAACTCTTTTCTCTTTCTCTCTCTCTCCCTTGCTTGGCCGGCCACACCCTCATGGCAGCCCCCCCCCCCCATTTCCCACTTCATTTTTATTACAAAAATTCATCAAAAATACATCAAAAAATTCAATAAGAATCTACAAAATCCTATTTATTTCATACCCTTTATTCCTTGCTCATTTTTATATGGAATTTGGAGATGGAAAGCATGCATTTTGGAGGCTCATTTTCTTGTTTGGATTTCATATTTTGGAGGTATAAATTTCCTTCTTTTGTTTATTTGTTATTAGATGTTTCTTTTAAGCATGTTTAGATTTAATGAATTAATCCTATGTTCAATTTTTAAAATTCAAGTTAGGATTTGTAAATTCAAGTTATGATTTTTATTAATTAATTAGGGTTATAATAGTTAGTTTAACACTTTTAGAATTGGAAAATCTTGTATGGTTGTTGAATTGTAAATTTTTCATTTAAAATTGTTTAAATTAGGAATTTTGCTAACTAGGTTTCTATAAAACATAATTTTTGGTGAAATAAAATTTCAATTAATATTTGTAACACTAGATTGTGGTCTTAATAAGGGTATTAACTTGTTGGTGGAATGGAAACTTAAATTGATTGCTAGTTTCTATTGATAATTGATAAATTGTGATAAAAATTGCTGGTTTGTAAACTAGATTTTAGAAATTCCTAAATAAATGAGATTAAAAATATAATTTATGGTTTCATTAAATCATTATCATCATGAATTGTGGTTTAATACATTAATTCATGTAAAATCACGTTTTGTGGTGGAATTGTGGTATTTTGCTTGAAAAATGTTGAAAATTGTTAAACGTTGCAAACTAGAAATTTCAAATTAATAAAAATTTGTGTAATAAAAATATAGTAATGGTTTGTATAGTCTAGTTATGCTATTTAATGAGTTTTATGACCATTGGTTTCATTTAAATGTCAAGTTTTGATTAAAAAAAATGGTAAATTGTCATTTTCTGGTTTTACGAAATTGGACGGTTTGATCGATTTTTAGGGTTTCAATGGATTTAATCATGTTATATATTATAAGTAACGAGTTTTAAAACTATGAGTTATTTGTTGATGTTATCTCGATCCATCGGCGTTTGTACGCCGATATCGAGCGATATTTGGTGCTTTTGCGTGGACGGGACATAGGTTTTAACCTATGCTTGTTCATTGCGTCGTTTTGACTTTTGTATGTGATTCAGTTTACGATGCTATTTGTATGTTTGCGTTTAGGTACCCCTCACGTGGACTGCGGGCAATGAAGAAGAGAATGGCGACACCTTCTTCGGCAGACAAGGACCAGGTGAGTAGATGCATATCTACGGGGGGAAGTCGGGTGGATGGCGTTTAGCACCCCCGCAACGTAGAATATGAATAGTACTTATTGACATTAGGAACCAAGATGTGACCCTAGATTCTTAATGAGTGGGACCCTAGTAATGACCCTAGGCTGGACTAGACTGATTTAGGAAAACCATATCAGAGGATGAGGTCCTTGGAAGAGGTTCGTAGGTTTCAGATAGAAACACACACGCGCACACTGAAACTCGACATGGTGTATACGTATATGTGTATGTATATATAGGACTAGGTATAGTTATATATATATATACAACACGTATATGGGATTCATTAATGTGATATGATATCTGAGGTGTGATGAAACAGTATAACTGGGCTTGATGCTGTGATTCTTGACTATATAGTCGTATTAAAGTGTTAGCGGATCATTAGAGAATGAGATAACGAATATGGATACATAAATTATAATGGGTGGTGATGATATTGAGATACATGGGACTTTAAAATTGTACCTGGACTGTAGCTTGTGACTGATCACGATATGGGATACGTATGACTTGATCACGATATCATATAGGTGTGACCTGATGTTGATATCATATAGGTGTGACTTGATGACGATATGATATCAGTATGACTTAATCACAATATGATACATATGACATGATATTTCTGAGGATAAACTAATGAGGCATATTATGAGGGCAATGATATATGATTGATGTAGGCGATTACAGTTTAGCACCTTGATCATGAGATGTGTTGGTGATGACATTATACGAATGATGAGACACCTAGGAGATACTTGACCCGTACCCCGATATCGGGATGCCGTACGATGGATTTTACCGTACGAGGCATAAATATGATGATTGATCCGCACTCTTGATTCGAGGAAGCCGTACTACGTACGGGACGCTATTGAGGCCGGATCGCCGACTATTCGAGATATTGATTCAGACCTTAGGTAGACTCTTGTTTCTTATTGACTAGTTTCTTACGTTTTGTTCATTAGGAGGTTAGATGGTCACTAGGTTAGGTTCGAGTCATATAGTGTTAGTGGTAATGGTATATCAAATGAGTGGATAACACACATCCGTCTTTACTTTCACACTGGAATCATAATGATGCATGTTCTTACATATGCTGCTATAATCAGTATAAACTTTACCTATTAGGACACCAGCACCATTACCGATGATGCGCATATTTCACGCACACTTATTTGCCGGCTCACACACATCATCATCGGTAATTGCTATGTCACGTACACTTTAGATTATATTATCTTTTATTGATAGAATCAGTTAACAACTTGATCGATATAATATTGTGATTATTCTCTGATGTAAGTATAGACATGATATTTATTACTTAGACATTCATGCATTCATATTTTCATGTTATCATGCGGTATTATGGGCATATGCCGACACTTATCTTATACTTACTCATGATTTTGAGATTTTGGTTTCTATGAGATTTCTGGATTTTTGGGGAAAACCGCAAGAATATATAAAAACTTCTCTCTCTCTCCTCCTCTCTTTTTAAAACATAAGATGCGGTTTTCTCGTGATGTATGTGTCGTCCACCATGAGATTTAATGTTTTCTGATGGATTTCGAGACCCGATTCGAGGAGTGGATGAACCGTCTCGGGTACATGGTGGGCCCGGTATGGTACCCCGGGGAAAGAAGATCGAGTTGTAGACGATGAGCCTGGCATGGGAAGGCTACCTACCGGTGATGTCTGGCGCGGCAGATATCCGGAGGATACCGACCGTTGTCGTAAGATTTGATGATATGGGCCGATCCGAACTGACGGAGCCCGAGATATTGAGACTTGAGATTACATGTGTTATGTCGATGCTTGACACGGATTTCCATGGATTTCATTGTTGAGATTTCAGATTCTTATACACATTTACTATGATAACAGCTAAAGATTTCTTATACAGATATATCTGGATTTCAGGATTTGTTACTTTACATTCATGGTGCATGCATTTCATTTCATATGACATAGTATTATATGAGGCACTGACCCGAGCACGGAGTATCTGCACTTACACGTAGTATTACCCTGCTATTACTAGATGATTGGGATATAGTAGTGTATTATTATGACCTAGGATAGCGTCGTGCATTCGATTTCTTTTCGTAGATGTCTTCTATTAACGAGTTGGCAACTCACCCCCGTTGTGCCAAATTTTATTACAGGTTCGATATACAGGTTTCCCTGGCAGCTTGTTGGCACATCTTTTCTTCAGGGTGATTTGCACGGTTGGCTGGTTCACTTGTATCTGAACCACCATTGTATTTTTATTACTTCATTTGTATCTAGTAAGCTCCATCAACCATACTTGTATTACTTGATAAGGTTATTGGACCAGTATTTTTTTTATTTCGACTTTAGAGTCGCGCATGTATTATTCTGATATGGTGGTTTTGTTTTCTTTGAGTTTTGAGCCTCGCCCTTTGGCGTTGTATATTATTGTGCTTATTGTGGTTGTTTCCGCCTGTTGGCGTTGAGCTAGCTCCCGTTGGGGATGCTTTTTATTGTTTATGTATATTTTATTTGTTGTACCCGTTTGGGGGGCCAGTTTTTATAGAGGAGACTCTGCCGAAATTTTTGAGAAAATTTGCTGATGTTTTAAATTTGTTCCTTCATGTTTTCTTTTACTTCTTCTTCTTCTTTTTCATGGTTTAGATTTCTGGGCTTCCGCTTACTTAGGTTACGTTGCGCCTCTAGACGTTTCGTAATCTAAGTGCCGGTCACGTTCCGTACTTTCGGGTCGTGACAAGTCGCTTTGGCCAAGGAACACAGGTCCCATCAGCAATCCAGGCATATTCTGAGGCGGTATTACCTAATCCGGGAGATAGTTGATCGCCAGGAGATCGAGGTCAGGAGAGTTGACACGAAGAACAACACGGCGGATCCACTGACAAAGGCCATACCCCAAATACAATTTGAGAGACTCTTCGGGATGTTGGGTATGATATTCTACAACAACTGGCCTTAGTTCAAGTGGGAGATTGTTAGTTATATGTATGCCTGAGAGGCTATTATTGTTCATATGATGTATATTATAGCGGATTCTTAGACAAATATAGAGAGGACTTTCTTGCTCGACATGATAGTATGCTATCTGGTTGCTCTTTGTCTTAATATGTAGACTTATATTGTGATACTGTCTTGCTCTCACATGTTGACAAAGACCTTAGGATGTGTACTTGACTACCAGGACTATGATGGAGATCATACTAGTGGGGCCAGGGTAGTCCACAAGTTCATCCTTTAAATTGTTCCTAGTCGAGGGTGTATCGAGACAGGGAATAAATATTCCAGAGTAGACTAGCGTATACGCTTCTTGGCCCATATGATGGGCAATGGATGATCCCATATCCATTGGTGTTTGACATCAAAGATGGTATACGGGTGTTCAGTGGAGACAGGGTACACTGAACAGGACTCGCCGAGAACTCCTACTTGGTATTATACCTATCGTCAGATAGCAGTTCGCTGGTGACACTAGTACAGGTTAGTCTATAGACCCGAGATTGTCATAGAGACTTGTGTGATTCCTACTGTGCTTTCATTTCCACCTTACCACATTTAAGAGAACGTGCAAAACGGTGGCTTTTAGGTACAGTCTCGAATCACATGGAGGCAATGAGCGATAGGACGGGATTCGTCTCTCCTGGTATTGGGGGTTGATGTTGCGCTATGCTCGATTGGCCATAACAGGAAGTCCCTGGCCAGGGCCGATACGGAGATTTACTGGTAAGTGTTATCAGTAGTTTCTTGACCCGTTATGAGCCTCGCATTGGAACGATTTATCGGTTACTGGGGTCGGACGTTTACTACCCCTAGACTAGATATGCGACATATCATACGAAGAGACCGGACTCTACGGTTGTTATACTAACATGCTTTACAGGATTACGAGAAGGCTTGCTTGTTGATCTTCCGATCGCTCAATACGCGGGTAGACGTCGTCATGCAAGTACCGCTGACGGCTTGTGAGTGCTTGATATGATCATCACCTACTGCTGGCGTATTGACGAGTCTTTAGAGTCCTACACAGAGGTTTCCTGGCTCAGGCGAAACAAAGTAGGAGCACATATGTGATATATGCGGGACCGAGATTAATACGAGTATGTTATACCGTATTCTATTCTCGCGATATGTGATATCGGTCGGTTATATGTGATATAGCCGGGTTATCGAATCAAGTGTTGATTCGATAAGTTGATACAAATAATATTAGTCGGTTGTATGTGATATAGCCAGATTATTGAATCAAGTGTTGATTAATAATTTAATGTATAATTATATATGTGATATATTAATTTACATTAACGAATATTAGCTCACTTAAGTTTTTCTTTATCTCACTTATGCATTTAATATATATGTGATATATATTAATTGTGTTTCTTTTTGTGTCATGCTTGATGATACATAATACATTGGTGTATGAGACTCACACCATGCTCATGATAATGTAAGGTTTATTTATTTAAAGTAAATCCAAATTAGTTGGAAATTAGTCACATGGCATGAAGCTTGTGGAAGCCTGTAGATCCATTGACATAGTCCACTAGTTTTATTTTACTTAAGATATTTATTAACCCCAACCATTCTCATTAGCCATGGTTAAGTCTCTACATGATTTAGTATATGATATTTTCTCACCCATGGTTGCTAGACTCACTCATTCTATTATTCTCTTCATCTTTTTCTTCATCAAGAGTTAGCTCTCTAGGTTTTGAGAGGTGAAGAAAATTAGTGAGAAATTTAATTCTAAAGTGAGCAAAAAATCCTACTTCATCATCCTATACTAGACTAGCCATTTAGTTTAGTGTGTTAGCTTCACTAATTCCAAATTAATGAAGAGGTAGTTTGGGTTGGTGTCTTCTCGACGTAGATCATCTTCGGCCTTGAAGACTTCGTGCAAGCTTGTTCCTTTCATCTTGTGGAGCCATTCTAGAGTCTGGAAGATCACTACTTGGAGCGAGGGGACTACTACACGGAGCTATTGAAGTGAAGGACCGGTCTACAAAGGTTGTATTCCATGTTCACTTAGATGTAAAGGTTTTTACAAGATGTATTGTCTAATTCTCCAGTTAAGATTCTTGGTTAGGGTTCTTTAGTACGGCAAAAAATTTGAAAATGGCATGGATAATGCCTCCCGAAACCTTGATGTCGTCCTAGGTAACCCAACAAGTCGGTCATATGTGATATAACTGGATTATTAAATCAAGTGTTGATTTAATAATGTGATATATATTATATTTGATATAATTATATCTTAACTAATATCATTAGCTCACTAAATATTTTATTATATGTATTAATATATATATATATGATATATATATATATATATATATATATATATATATATGTAGCATGACATAAATTTCTATTTTATGAAAATAGAAATGAGGTGGAAAATGGGAAGACTTCGGGAGTATGTTGCAAGCATGGGATTTTATCATTGTTTATTCATCTTGACTCACTATTCAAGCATGGGTGCAATTTTATATTGCAATAATTCCATGCTTGAATGAGTGAGGTCAAGGGGTTAGCCATTCACTTGCTTATTCCAACACTTAGCCATTTTCTTGAGTTGCTCCCATTTTTCTCTCATGCTCTCTAGCTTCTTCTTCTTCCACAATGTCAGGGTTCAAGCTTCGACCCTCACATGTGATGTGAACCATGAAACTTGAACACAAACTTGTAAGCAAAATCATATCCCCTTCTTCACCATCCTACACTTGACTAGCGATCGAGTGTAGCGTGTTTTCTATGCTAAAGAGTTTAGTGTAGAGGTAGTTTGAGTTGGAGGGACTTCGCATAGATCATCTTCGGTACAAAGGTCATCGGAGGAAGCTCATCCAAAGCCTCAAGTAGAGCATACTGGAGTCACGGGACTACTACATGGAGCATGTGAAAAGAAGGACTTGATCTACGAGGGTATAGCCATCTTTCACTTCTTATAGTTTTCTTGATATCAAACTTTAAACCCTAATCAACTAGCTAAAGATCTTGGATAGTCTAGCTAAGCACCTATAAAAATTTGAATTTGGCATGCTTGATGCCACTTGGATCTCATGGTAGTGCTAGGGTAGACTTACAGTGTCACTAGAGAACTGCTATCTGACGATAAGTATAATACCATCTAGGAGTTCTCGATGAGTCCAGTTCGGTGTACCCATTCTCTAATGAGCACCTGTGTACAATCTCTGATGTCAAACACCAATGGCTATAGGATCAACCATCGTTCCACACAGGGTCAAGAAATGTACACACTAGTCTACTCTGGAATATCGATAGCATGTCTCGATACTCCCTCGACTAGGAACATTTAAAGGATGTACTTGTGGACTACCCTGGCCCCACTAGTTGATCTGCATCATAGTCCTTGTAGTCAAGTTCATATCCTAAGGGCTTTATCAATATGTATCAAAGAGACGGTATAATAATACAAGTGTACATGTTAAGATAAAGAGCAGCCAGATAACATACAATCATGTCGAGCAAGAAAGTCCCATATATATATATATATATATATATATATATATATATATATATATATATATATATATATGTCCAAGTATCCACTATGATATACAATCATGTATAATAATGGCCTCTAGGGCATACATATGACTAACAATCTCCCACTTGCACTAAGGCCAGTTGTTGTAGTATCGCATACCCAACATCCCAAAAAGTCTCTCAAATTGCATCTGGGGGAAGGCCTTCGTGAGTGGATCCACCGTGTTGTTCTTCGTGTCAACTCTCCTAACCTCGATCTCTCGGATCAAGTGATACGGCCTAAGAATATGTCTGGATCGCTGATGGGACCAGGGTTCCTTGGCCAAAGCCACAGCTCCATTGTTATCACAGTGCAAGGGTATTGGATGCTCAATGGATGGAACCATACAAAGTTCGGCTATGAACTTCTTCATCCAGACAGCCTCTTTGGCGGCATCTGTTCATAGCAGAATATTACATTTTATACCGCCCATTCTTACGCTCGTGTGTTTATAGGTAGGTACTTTTAATCCGTGTTTGTTACATGTTTACAGAATACAGGTTTCCAGTACAAATATTGCAAATCAAGATAAAATCTCCACAGTTACGCCAAAAGCAGAACATCTGTTGATAGCAGATAAAAGCCGGGTTCCGGTCATCCATATCCGTCCAGTGCCGAGTACCGGTTCCAGATACAAGACATGTGACAGTGGTCATTCGTGTCTGGGACAAGCACAGAGCACGAGGGGGGCTGCACAAGAATCAATGGGTGCGCGGAGCTCGAGAGAGATAAAGTCAAAAGTAAACAAAGATAATGCAATCTTGGACTAAGAAATTTGCAGATATTCTGGAAGACTTTTGTGCATTTTTAAGATTGCAAACACAAGGAAACAGGAGACCAGGGAACCACACAAAAGTCCACAACCCAAATCACCAAGATGGCCGCGGATCCGCGGCCAATAGGGGGTATTGGCCGCGGATCCGCGGCCAAGTGGGGTCCTCTCTGGGTCAACTTTTGGGGGTATTTTGGTATATTCATTTACTGGCAGAATCTTGCCCTAGGTTCCCTATTCCCCTCCTATAAATATCCCGGATCTGAGCAAAGCCAGGGGAGCTTTTCTTTAGCCTCTTTTTTGTGTAGTTTTGTTCTTCTTCTTCTTCTTCTTCATTCTTCCTCCATTAAAATTGTAGTGAGAGCTTTTTGAGTGGAAGATCAATGAAGATGAGGGTTTTTTTATCTTTCTTGTTGGTTTAGCTCCCCCTTGAGATTCTTGCTTCCTCTTGATCTTTCAACCTCTTCATTGAGTTTGAAAGGTTAAGGGTTAGTTATTGATCTCAAGGGTCGTATTTTCTCACGGGACTAGTTCTTCACTTCACATGCGTTCTCTACCCTTCACTTGATCTTGCAACCTCTTCATTGAGCTTGCAAGTTTAAGGGTTGGCTATTGAGCCCATGCTTGTCTTGAGTTCTATGTTCTTGTAATTACTTTCTTGCATTTTTCATTCTTTCTTTACTTACTTGCAATTTAATTTCATGCACTTAAATTCCTTGCACTTAATTACTTGTAATCTTTTCTTTTCTTTGTTCTTTTCTTTTGCTCTTTGTTGTTCATTTTGTGAATGTTGTAATTATCGTCGTTGTTAAGAATCAATACGGTATTGTAAGTTAACACTTCTTTCCTCAATTCCTTTTCCCGTTATTTTCCATTTGAACTCCGCCCAAACGTTACGCAAGCGCTCCGTTAGGCACCTTACCCTAACAAGGTAACGGTGATTCCTAACCGCGACCGGTTGCGTTCGGTTTGGCCGGAGGTGAAAGCAAGAGACAAGAACGGAAGGACAAGGGTAAATAAACCGGATTCCATGAATACCGTGCATAAATCCCCTAATCCACGTTGTTGCCGATTGCTCTAGCTTCAATTGGTCAAGACTCGGCTCAAAGGTCTTGAGTACGGATTTCTTTAGCTTACATTATCGTATCTTTTCTTAACAACTTTATACTTGCAAATAAACACATAGATTAGAATCAAACTCATACAGATTCTTTATTGACTCGTCTAAGACAAGAAGGTAAAATACCACCATCTCCCTGTGGACCGACCCGTGCTCAACCGGCTAGCTGCAAAGCGACACCGTCCTGACCGTGGTTATACTTTAATTCTTTGAACATCCGATACGCCAAAAGCGTGCGATCAAATGGCGCCGTTGCCGGGGTGACGGTAGCGTATTTTCTTTCTTGTTATTCGGGTTAATATTCTTTTTGTATATATAAAAAAAATAAAAAATCTTTTTTTTTTTTTTAAATTTTGTGGGCAAGTGTGTAGATTTTTGCGTATTTGCAAACTGCGATTGTGGGGAGCAAAGTGTGCATTCAAGGCAAAGGTGATTACGAAGTACAGTGCCAAAGATCCGGGTAGTTTGACCCGCGCAAGCGAACTTTTCAAGCTTACCGGATTTGATTCAACGGGGGTTTCCTAACCCAAAAACTTAAGGTACGTACTTTCCTAACACCTTCTTCTCAAATCCGACGCTTCCAATACACTATTCTTTGCAGGATTCTTTGCAAGTTTGCTAGCAAACGCTAAAAATTGACTAACCCGTATTTGTTGCAGTGCCGCGCTTAAACTAAAAAACGATTGTTTGATTCTTTATTGAATTTTTATTGAATTGCGCATTGCATACATTAATACGGACTTAAGGGAAAGCGAATCCCACAACATACGGTAAAGGATTTCATCACCTTTTCCATGGCCCACAAATCACGAACTTGAGCATAACGTTTACCCGCACAAAATTTAAAAGAAACTAGACTTTAAGCCTTAAGGACTTCGCGCTCACTAGGAGAAGTTAACTGTGTTTAGAACCTTGCTTAACGGTATATTGTTTACGGGGTGTCTAGGAAAGTGTTAACGGCGAAACCGCCAAAAGAGAAAGGGTTATTTAATTAAGGAACTTCGCGAAAGCGTTGGAAAACCTCCCCTTATCTCTGCACTTACCTGGCCTCGTAATCAGTGTATCTTGAGCCTGTTTCTCGACACAGTTTTACTTCGACAATCAAGTTCTGGAGCAGGTCTAGTTGACCTAGGTTAACCCTAGAACGATTAGGTGTGTGGTATTTTTTGTGTCGTGATTGTTTTTGTCCATATTCTTTTTGTGTGTATACTTCATTCTTTTGTTAATATATAACTAAAAAAAAAATTATCACATTCTTTTTCCCCTCCTTTTCTCTGCCTTTCTCTCTTTCTCTCTTCATATCATGGGTACTCCACCTCGCAAAACTCTTGCCGAACTTTGGTACCCACAACCAGACATTACTTCATACGGTTCTTGTTTTGGTCGAACTTCAAACGACCCCTCCATGCCAAAAATTTCTTTGAAAGATCGGATAGACGCGTCTAGGACGAACAACTGGACCCCGCAGTCCACTTCGTACCAACCGTTTCAAACATTCACCCCTTCTTGCGTTGATACCCCTTTTGAAAGTCCAGTAGTAGCCGCAAGACCTATGTCTCTTGCTGAACGTATTGAACAATCTCGTAGCCGATCTTTCACTCCTTTCACCACTTCAAATTCTTGGGATCAACAATTCCATTCACCTTCCTATCCAGATATTGATCCTGCTCCTATCCAGCCATTCAATTCCTACCAATCCTACCCTACTTTTGCACCTTCCCTAGACATTGCTTCAGAACCGCCATTTGGGAGTTTTCAGTATCCAAACAACTTTGAATCTTTTCTTGAAACCCCTTCACAACCCATGTCTAGTCTGGAACAGTCGATGGAAGACTTTAGGGTAGCGTCAAGCCAACAGATGATGGATTTGAATGCGTCCATGGCCGCCCTCATACAACCTAGTGACCCGGTAGCTAGTTTTCAACTAGCTCCAACTTTTTCAATGTATGATGAGGCGGCAGGACAGGCTGTGAATTTGAGTGGAGAGAGTGAGATGTACCCCCTTCCAAATCAAACCTACCCATCCCAAATTGAATCCCACACCTCCTGTTTTGAAAGTCTATCAAGTATCCCACATGATTTATCAATTGAAGATAGAATGATGAATGAGTTGTGCGACTTCGTAGTGTTTGATTTGCCCGATTGTGAAGGGTCTCTTCCAAGTGAAACCGATCCTAAACCTTTTGACCTTTACACCTCCACTTTAGAACCGGAATCGATTGATATCCATGCTTTTGATGAGGTGTCAGAGAATTTTGATTTTCACTTGATTGAGGATATTGACGCTGGGAATATTTTGGATGATGAACCCGTAGATTTGGCTGAGTTTATCTCTTCAAATCATCATCCCGAGTCATTAAATGTTTTTCCCGAACCCCATATGCGTCTTGATTTTGAAGAAAAATGCATGGATGAGCTAAATTTTGAGGAGAATATTGAGGATAGTACTGAGGATGAAACAGTTTTACTTGATAAGTCGGATTTTCCAATTCATCTTGTTACTTTCATTGACTGTGTGCACCCTCCCGAAACCTTAACCGATACCCCTCCTCGATCACTTCCCTCCATCCTTCCGATCGGTCCGACCTTGCAAGAAACCGTCTCACTTTCATTTACTATGTCTGGTTTACCAAGTTCGGCGTACCCATGGTTTCTTACGAATCTTAAGGGATTTGACCCAATCTCTCGACGGGTTAATAGATCAGCACAATCGCTGTTTACACATCGGTCATCACAAATTGTGCTAATCTATTTACTCCATTTGCCCCCTCAAGTTCGTATTCCACTTCTTTTTCCCTTCCGCCATTCTTCTTCCTCTCATATACCGAGACCGTATCCCGCTTCTCTCCGCATATGGTCTCGCGTATTCTCCATCTCTTTTCTCTACGCCTTCTTTGAACAACCATTGCTTTATCACGATAAGATCTTTGAATGGTTGGTGCTCACCTTTGGCCTGTGTAAGGCCTTGTATAGCTTGATACTGTTCTTTCCCCCCTAATCCTGAATTTCAACGCTTAACAGTGGAAACACTGTTTTACTTAAGTTTGGGGGGGACACTTTTCTTGTATATATTTTTTGTTTTCCTTTTTTGTTTTGTATATAATTTGTTTTTAGGGAGCGCCGACATTTTTGACCCTCTTGGTGTAGCCGACAGTGAGGGCACTGTCAAGTTTAAGTTTGGGGGTGTGCTCGGTAAGCTTTCTTCCTTCGCATTCACTTGTATATTTTGCATTTGCATACCTTATTTAAAAACCCACAAAAATAAAAAAAAATCCAAAAAATATAAAAACTTTGTGGTCAAGTTAGCTAATAGGGTAACTTAGATCTTTATTCCGAAAGTTTAGTTGATATGATAGAAATAACTAAATTCTAGGCTTAGGAATTAAAAACCCTAAAAATAACCCTCATTCTGTTTAAACTTGGTAAGTATACGTCCTTACAGTTTTTTTGAGAACTAGGTAATCTTGAGTTCAGTTCTTGAGTTAAGTCAAGATAAAGGGAAAGTATTGAAGCTTTACTGGAGGATAAGTCTGAAAAATAGTTTCTTTTCTTGAGTTCAAATTTAGAAAGTATATACCCAACAACTGCACTTACACGTACCTTGAAACTTGGGATAGTAGAGGATACCCAGAAATACCCTTGCTGAAAGCCTAGTATGAAAGAAAAAACGGTATTTAAAGCTAAACACCAAAAGAGCATATTGAAAAATATATTCCGGTCTTGAAAAAGAAAAAGAAAAAGAAAAAGAAAAAGAAAAAGAAAAATAGAATAAAGTCAAGACCTGGAACTGCTATTTACGCTTTAATGTTCACACATTCAGTAATCGGCCGTTAGTGCCTCAAGAAGCATTAATAGTCGCATGAAAGGTGTGTGAGCAAATCCGTCCATCCTTAATGAAAAGAAGTAGTATTAGGTATTAGGGCAAGGGTATTATAGCTTGAATTGAATTCTTGAGTGTAGGGGTGCAAATATACACACACGTAGGGGTATACAATCGATGTTTGAATAAAAGATTGAAATGAAGAATAAGACTTGTGTTTTCTGTAAAGTTAATAAAAATCCCTAATTTGAGGCCACGCTTTAGAAGGAAAACTCAGGAGAACCAACATCTTTCTAAACTTTTTTGGAACGTATATAATCTAAGGGTAAATAGATAGGAGGTGTGAAGCATAAAGGTTGGATATTTCTAACTTAGGATTATAGAGTTTCTAACATAAATACTAAACTGTAGGAGTAGAATCAATGTTACTTTATGACACTAGCTTGACGGGATTTTGTGGGTAGTATCCGCTGAAAACCCTCAGGAGACAACACTCCTCCTACTAGGGACACCTAGAGGTTTAACGGCTTGTTGCACGCGCTCAGTGCAATCGCGTTCCCTGCGAAAGTGCGGTTATCATTTTATTTTTGTGAATAATTGGTTTTACTCGGGACGAGCAAAAGTTAAGTTTGGGGGTATTTGTTCATAGCAGAATATTGCATTTTATACCGCCCATTCTTACGCTCGTGTGTTTATAGGTAGGTACTTTTAATCCGTGTTTGTTACATGTTTACAGAATACAGGTTTCCAGTACAAATATTGCAAATCAAGATAAAATCTCCACAGTTACGCCAAAAGCAGAACATCTGTTGACAGCAGATAAAAGCCGGGTTCCGGTCATCCATATCCATCCAGTGCCGAGTACCGGTTCCAGATACAAGACATGTGACAGTGGTCATTCGTGTCTGGGACAAGCACAGAGCACGAGGGGGGCAGCACAAGAATCAATGGGTGCGCGGAGCTCGAGAGAGATAAAGTCAAAAGTAAACAAAGATAATGCAATCTTGGACTAAGAAATCTGCAGATATTCTGGAAGACTTTTGTGCATTTTTAAGATTGCAAACACAAGGAAACAGGAGACCAGGAAACCACACAAAAGTCCACAACCCAAATCACCAAGATGGCCGCGGATCCGCGGCCAATAGGGGGTATTGGCCGCGGATCCGCGGCCAAGTAGGGTCCTCTCTGGGTCAACTTTTGGGGGTATTTTGGTATATTCATTTACTGGCAGAATCTTGCCTTAGGTTCCCCATTCCCCTCCTATAAATACCCCGGATCTGAGCAAAGCCAAGGGAGCTTTTCTTTAGCATCTTTTTTGTGTAGTTTTGTTCTTCTTCTTCTTCTTCTTCATTCTTCTTCAATTAAAATTGTGGTGAGAGCTTTTTGAGTGGAAGATCAATGAAGATGAGGGTTTTTTATCTTTCTTGTTGGTTTAGCTCCCCCTTGAGATTCTTGCTTCCTCTTGATCTTTCAACCTCTTCATTGAGCTTGAAAGGTTAAGGGTTAGTTATTGATCTCAAGGGTCGTATTTTCTCACGGGACTAGTTCTTCACTTCACATGCGTTCTCTACCCTTCTCTTGATCTTGCAACCTCTTCATTGAGCTTGCAAGTTTAAGGGTTGGCTATTGAGCCCATGCGTGTCTTGAGTTCTATGTTCTTGTAATTACTTTCTTGCATTTTTCATTCTTGCTTTACTTACTTGCAATTTAATTTCATGCACTTAAATTCCTTGCACTTAATTACTTGTAATCTTTTCTTTTCTTTGTTCTTTTCTTTTGCTCTTTGTTGTTCGTTTTGTGAATGTTGTAATTATCGTCGTTGTTAAGAATCAATACGGTATTGTAAGTTAACACTTCTTTCCTCAATTCCTTTTCCCGTTATTTTCCATTTGAACTCCGCCCAAACGTTACGCAAGCGCTCCGTTAGGCACCCTACCCTAACAAGGTAACGGTGATTCCTAACCGCGACCGGTTGCGTTCGGTTTGGCCGGAGGCGAAAGCAAGAGACAAGAACGGAAGGACAAGGGTAAATAAGCCGGATTCCACGAATACCGCGCTTAAATCCCCTAATCCACGTTGTTGCCGATTGCTCTAGCTTCAATTGGTCAAGACTCGGCTCAAAGGTCTTGAGTACGGATTTCTTTAGCTTATATTATCGTATCTTTTCTTAACAACTTTATACTTGCAAATAAACACATTGGTTAGAATCAAACTCATACAGATTCTTTATTGACTCGTCTAAGACAAGAAGGTAAAATACCACCATCTCCCTGTGGACCGACCCGTGCTCAACCGGCTAGCTGCAAAGCGACACCGTCCTGATCGCGGTTATACTTTAATTCTTTGAACATCCGACACGCCAAAAGCGTGCGATCAGAATCATTGGCAGCGATGTATTCAGCCTCCATCGTCGAGTCTACCACGGTATCTTGCTTGGAACTCTTCTAACATACCGCCCCTCCATTGAGGGTGAAGACAAAACCCGAGACTGACTTACTGTTGTCCATATCACTCTGAAAGCTCGAATCGGTAAAGGACTCCACCTGGAGTTCACCGTTACCATACACCAAGAACATTTCTTTAGTCCTTCTCAAGTACTTAAGAATGTTCTTCACAGCTGTCCAGTGATTTTCCTTAGGATCTGATTGATACCTACATACAACACTAAGTGTGTAAGCTATATCTGGTCTGGTGAATAACATCGTGTACATGATAGACCCGACTGCCGAAGCATAGGGTATCCCTTGCATGCGAGCCCTCTCCAAATCAGTCTTGGGAGACTTCTCTTTAGAGAGAGTGATTCCTGAGCAAGTGGGTAAATTAGCACGCTTAGAATCTTCCATACTAAACCTCTTTAGTATGGTGTCAATGTATCTGGATTAGGACAATCCCAACATCCGTTTAGATCTATCTCTATAGATCTTAATCCCCAGGATGTAGGAGGTATCACCAAGATCTTTCATGGAGAACTTTTGTGATAAGAAGATCTTGACCGAGTGTAGCATAGGAACATCATTTTCTATCAAGAGTATGTCATCTACGTACAAAACAAGGATTGTTGGATATGTATGCCCTAGAGGCCATTATTTTATATGTATACATTTGGATGCTTGGACATATATATGTACATGACAGTCTTGCTCGATATGATAGTATACTATCTGGTTTGTCTTTATCTTAACGTGTATGTTTTACTTGCTATTACATATCTTTTGTACATGTTGATAAAGCCCGTAGGATCGTTGCTAGACTACCTGCGTTGTGATGGCGATCATACTTGTGAGAGCTGGGTAGTCGGTAAGCACATCCTTAAAATTGTCCCTAGTCGTGAGAGTATCGAGACCGGGCATTGATATTCCGGAGTAGACTAGTGTATACATTTCGAGACCCAGACGAGGGGCGATGGTATGGTCCCGTAACCATTAGTCTTTCGCACCTAAGATCGTATACAGGTGCTCACTGGGGGTGAGTACACCAGACGGACTCGCCGAGAACTTCCAGATGGTACTATACCTATCGTCAAGTGGAAGTTCTCAGGTGACATGAGTATAGGTTAGTCATCAGACCTGAGATCGGCATTTGTCTCGTGTGAGTTCCCACTGTGCTTTGATCACTACCCTACCACGGCTCTACTGAGTCATGCAAACAGGTTTTGGTTGGATACAGTCCCGAGCCACATGGAGGCAGTGAGCGATTGTCAGGGATTCGTCTCTCCCGGTATAGGGAGTCGATATCGTACTGTGTTCGATTGGTCAGGACCATAAGACGTTGGCCAAGGCAGTTGGGATTTACTGATAGGCTGATCAGTAGTTTCCCGGATGGGTCCTAAGCCACATCAGCACGAGTTAGCGGGTTATTAGGGTCTGACGCTTACCATGCCCTAGACCCTGTATGCGATACTCTAAGATGAAGAGACTGGACTGTACGGAGATTTTCACAGATAGGCTCCGTAGGGAACCGGATGAGTTTGCACGTCGGCCTTCCTTTTCGACAGGTACCCGGGTAGCCGTTACTTATAGCTAGTGCCGCTGACATTCTTGTGGTTATGGATTTATCCAGTAACTCACTGTCGGCGTATTGTCGAGTCTTTAGAGTCCCACACAGAGGGTTTCCCTGGTTTAGGCGAAATGATGTAGTAGCCATATTGGAAACGTGCAGGGTTCCCATCGATTGATGTACCTTGTATCCGGACTTTCGATCGGACAGTTGGTAATACTAGCCGGCTCGGGTTTGAGCCGGATAATTAAATCAGGAATTGATATGATTAATTACATATATGTATTTCAATATGTATATTCTAGTATTACGTTCTTCGTGTTATTCTATCTCTTTGGGCATTCGTGTTTTTATTCGAATGCAGGTATATATATACAGCAGACTGTAATCTGTATTTTATTACAGATTACCTTTTAGAAGGTGGCCACCTCATTATGCTTTTTCCATTTATTTGATAAATGGAAATGTGGTGTAAAGTGGGAGGTATGGTGATAACCATGCTTCAATAGTTAACAAATGAATTTTTAATTCATTTGTAGTTACTATTGAAGTATGGTTGTTGATTGTTTATTCAAGAAATTCATACACAAAACCATTTTGTGTTGAATTTCTCTACATGCATGCTTCAATATTTTGAGCTCCCATTTTTCATCACCTCCTCCCTCCTCTTGAGTTTTCTCCACCTTCATCATCTTCCTCTTCACTACCCTTCTCATAGGTTGAGAAACAAGTGAAGAGGCAAGAAAGAGATAGAAAACACTTAGATCATCACACTACATCTTAGACTACTTGGTTTAGCAACCCAAGTTCTCTAGTTGCTCCACTTGACATATAGTGTGGAGCTAAAGCCATGGATCATATCCCTCGGGTGGATCATCTACAACAAAGGAAGTTCGGAGAACAAGCTCGATCCCGAAAGACCGATGGAGCCGGAAATGGAGATCAAGCATGTTCAAGGTGGCCACTAGGAGCATATGATGAGGAAAGAAGACCGAAGGACTTGGATCGTTTGGTGAGACTTCTTTCATAGTAGATAGCTTTACTTGTTTAGCTAGATACGTTTATGGTAAGATCCGGGTTTATTGGGTTATCCTAGCGCTGTTTTTGAAACCCTAGAAAAATTTTGTTTCGCAAACTGCCACGTTCGATGGCTCAGGCATTAAGGCAACCCTTTCATGGTATCAGAGCCAGCCCATAAACCTTACACTAGCAAATTTAAACAATGTTAAAACAACGAAACCGAAACAACTCCGTAACATTGAAACCAAACTTCAAGTTTCTGTCGATTTTTCAGAGGCTTCAAAAAATTTTTTAAGCAAGTGCAGAGTGATCCTTTGATTGTGAGATGAACCCATAACAAAAACGATGCAATTCTAACAAGTTTGGACCGGCCACATCATGGAAAAATCCGGCCTCACCGGTTTTGTAGTGGAGAATTAGGTTGAGTTTTGTTCTGGGTTCTTATCTCGTGGAGTTTGGGTTTCAGGTGTTGTTTGTTTTTGCCCAAGTTTGATGTTCTGTTGTTTTTCAGTTGGGTGCAATTTGGAGTATTTCGAAGTCGTTATATTTTAATAACTATTTAATTGTTATCAGTACTTAGATTAGCATCTGCGACCGTGAATGTCATTTTATCGGTAAACCCATCTATCTGCTATATGTCCTTTTAGACGAGTTTGCAAACATGACATTCACGTTGATGTTCTTTGATTGTGATGATATTGTGGTTGGATTTTCGCAGTGGATAGCCGGTGGTGCAATGATTTAGTATAGTTTGTATTCATTTGTACATTTGTTATTGCGGGGCGAGCGTCCGACATGTGGACTGCCGTCATTGTCGGGTTGTATATTGTTTGTTTGGGGCACGACCGGGTTGAGGTCGATGTCACCATTTGTACATATTATTTTCATTTTCTGTACTATTATTACCCCACGGTGGAGTGCACGAATAGCCAGGTTCTAGAAGGCAACAAGCCTGCATCTCATGGCGTTGAGACGGAGGGGGCTTCATTCTAGAATTGGCGGGCTATTCGCCGCACTCGTAGGGGATATAGGATGACCCACGGAGGGGCACACAAGTTACCGGATTTCTCATCCGCCTGAGAGATACTACGGTTTTCTCATAGACGGGGATCGAGAGGATTGCATCTTAGAAGAAGATGATCCTACTAGTTTCAGGCAGGCCATTATCAGAAGGGACTCTGATAAATGGCTGGATGCTATGAGATCCGAAATGGAGTCCATGTACACCAATAAAGTGTGGACCTTGAATATTTCTCCACCTGGGGTAAAACTCATTGGATGCAAATGGATCTACAAAAGAAAATTTGGTGTAGATGGGCAGGTGGAAACCTATAAGGCTAGACTCGTTGCAAAAGATTTTCGTCAAAGACCAGGTGTGGACTATAACGGAACCTTTTCTCCAGTGGCTATGCTCAAATCTATTCGGATCCTACTTGCCATTGCTGCCTTCCATGACTATGAGATCTGGCAGATGGACGTAAAAACGGCTTTTCTGAATGGATGTTTAGAAGAGTCCGTTTATATGGATCAGCCGGAAGGTTTTGTAGACAGTGGGAGCAGCGGGAAGGTGTGCAAGTTGCTTAAATCCATTTATAGATTAAAGCAGGCATCGCGGAGCTGGAACATCTGCATTGATGAAACAGTCAAGGAATTTGACTTCATCAAGAATGAGGATGAGCCTTGTATATATAAGAAGATTGTAGGCCGAACTGTCGTGTTCCTAGTCTTGTACGTGGATGACATTCTTTTGATAGGAAATGACATTCCTATGCTACAATCGGTCAAGTTATTCTTATCACAAAGGTTCTCCATGAAGGACCTGGGTGATGCCTCGTACATTCAGGGGATTAAGATCTACAGAGATAGATCCAAGAGATTACTGGGACTTTCACAGTCCATGTACATAGAGACCGTATTGAAGAGATTTAATATGGAAAATTCCAAGCATGGTAACATACCCGCATTGCACGGAATCACCCTCTCCAAGAAGATGTCTCCTAAGACTGACGAGGAGAGGGCTCGCATGGGCACTATACCCTACGCTTCGGTGGTAGGATCTATAATGTATGCGATGCTATGTACAAGGCCAGATGTAGCTTATGCGCTAAGCGTGGTGAGGCGGTATCAGTCGAACCTAGGTGAGGACCACTGGACAGCAGTAAAGAACATTCTCAAATACTTGAGAAGGACAAAGAAGATGTTCTTGGTTTACAGTAATGGAGACCTAAAGGTCGAGTCCTTTACCGATTCAAGCTTCCAGAGTGACAAGGATGACAGCAAGTCTATCTCGGGTTTTGTGTTTACCCTCAACGGAGGAGCGGTGTGTTGGAAGAGCTCCAAACAGGATACCATTGCAGACTCGAAGATGGAGTCTAATTACATTGCTGCGAACGATGCCGCAAAAGAAGCGGTCTGGATGAAGAAGTTCATTAGTGAACTTCAGGTAGTTCCGTCCATTGTTGACCCAATACCTTTGTATTGCGATAACAATGGGGATATAGTTTTAGCAAAGGAACCACAGTCCCATCAGTAATCCAGGCATATCTTAAGGCGGTATCACCTGATCAAGGAGATCATTGATCGCCGGGAGATCGAGGTGCGGAGAGTGGACACAAAAGACATCACTGCGGATCCATTCACCAAGGCCCTTCCTTAAGCACAGTTCGAGAGACTCTTTGAGATGTTGGGTATTCGATACGCCAACAACTAGCCCTAGAGCAGACGTTGGGTACTCGATACGCCGATATATATGGCCTTAGTGCAAGTGGGAGATTGTTGGATATGTATGCCCTATAGGCATTATTGTATATGTATACATTTGGATGATTGGACATATATATGTACAGGACAGTCTTGCTCGATATGATAGTATGCTATCTGGTTTATCTTTATCTTAACATGTGTATGTTTTACTTGCTATTACATATCTTTTGTACATGTTGATAAAGCCCGTAGGATCATTTCTAGACTACCTGCGTTGTGCTGGCGCTCATACTTATGGGAGCTGGTTAGTCGGTAGGCACATCCTTAAAATTGTCCCAGTCGTGGGAGTATCGAGACCAGGCATCGATATTCCGGAGTAGACTAGTGTATATGTTTCTAGACCTTGACGAGGGGCGATGGTATGGTCCCGCAACCATTGGTCTTTCGCACCTAAGATCGTATACAGGTGCTCATTGGGGGTGAGTACACCGGATGGACTCGCCAAGAACTTCCAAATGGTACTATACCTATCGTCGGGTGGAAGTTCTCAGGTGACATGAGTATAGGTTAGTCTTTAGACTTGAGATAGGCATTTACCTCGTGTGAGTTCCCACTGTGCTTTGATCACTACCCTACCATGGCTCTACTGAGTCGTGCAAACAGGTTTTAGTTGGGTATGTAAGGTTACTAGGCACTCTCACAAGGTTCTAGTAGGCATCAACCATGACAAAATCAAATTTTTCAAGTGCCGAACAACCCTAACCAAGATCTTAGACTAGAGATTAGGCGAAAATAAGAACAAGTAAACAACTTTACTTCTAAGAGAAAGGGATTACAACCTTTGTAGTCCGTTCCTTCACTTCAAAAGCTCCGTGTTGTGGTCCATTCACTACGATCATCAAGTACCCGGACTCTAAAGTGGCTCCATGAAGAGAAAGATACAAGCTTGCTTCCGATCTTCAATAACTAAGATGATCTACCTTGAAGAAACTCAAACCCAAGCTCTTGCTTTGCTAACCAAGTATTAGTAAAGCAAACACCCTAATCTAAGTGGCAAGAATAGATGAGGATGATGAAGTAGCAATTTAGCTCTCATTTGTTTTCGATTTCTCACTCATTTTCATCACTGGTCAAAAAGCTAGAAAGCTTTTTCATCCAAGAAGAAGGAAGAAGAAGAAGCAAAAATCTCTTTGTGATGAATAATGAATCAAGTGTGAGGTTAGAATTGCAACCATGGGTTAAGTAAGAAGACTTAACCTTTGTAGAGATTTAACTATGGTTAAAGGGTTGGGTTGGGTTAAAGAAATATATTTGCAAAATATCACAAAATATCAAGGTCAAAGTCAAAGCTTCAAGAAGCTTCTTGAAAGCTTCAAGAAGCTTCTTGAAAGCTTCATGAAAGCTTAACCCTAATCCAAACCCTAACCATATTTAAACTCCACAAATCATGTTGCATTTATAACCATAACATGTTACAATATTATATATCACATATACAATATTTATTGTAACAAAATAAAATAATACAATTAACATATATCATATATATATATATATATATATCAATGTATTATCCAAGTGACAAAAAGAATCTTTAAGTGAGCTAATATTAGTTAATGTAATATAATATATTAAATATATAATTATACATTAAATTATCGAATCAACACTTGATCCGATAATCCGGCTATTTCACAAATAACCGACTAATATTATCTGTATCAGTTCATCGAATCAACACTTGATCCGATGACCCGGCTATATCACATATACCCGGCCGATATCACATATCGCGAGAATCCAATACGGTATCACATACACGTATTGTTCTCGGTCCCGCACATATCACATATATGCTCCTACTCCGTTTTGCCTGAGCCAGGAAACCTCTGTGTAGGACTCTAAAGAATCGTCAATACGCCGGCAATAGGTGATGATCATTTCAAACACCCACAAGCTGTAAGCGGTCAGCTAAACGTAACAGCCACCCAGGTATTGAGCGATCAGAAGATCAACAAACAAGCCTGTACATTCTCCTGCGAATCCAATCCGTAACACTCCCGTACAGTCCGGTCTCTACGTTTGATATGTCGCATATCTCGCCTAGGGGTGGTAAACGTCAGACCTCGGTAGCTTGATAAATCGTGTCGATATGAGGTCCATAAGAGTTCGAGAAACTACTGATAACACTTACCGGTAAATTTCAGCAACCTTGGCTAGGGATTTCCAGTTATAGCCAATCGAACACAGCGCAACATCAACTCCCTATACCGGGAGAGACGAATCCCCTCCTATCCCTCATTGCCTCCAAGTGATTTGGGACTGTACCCAAAAGCCACATTTTTGCACGCCCTCTTGGATGTGTATGATAGAAATCAAAGCACAGTGGGAATCACACAAGACTCTATGATGATCTCGGGTCTACAGACTAACATGTACCAGTGTCACCAGAGAACTGCCATCTGACGTGAGGTATAATACCATCTGGGAATTCTCGGCAAGTCCATCCAGTGTACCCAGTCTCTACTGACCACCCGTATACCTTCTCTGATGTCAAACACTAATGGATATGGGATCATCCATCGCCCATCATATGGGTCAAGAAGCGCATACGCTAGTCTATTCTGGAGTATCAATGCCCTGTCTCGGTATTCCCACGACTAAGAACATTTGAAGGATGTACTTAACGACTACACTGTCCCCACTAGTATGATCTGCATCATAGTCCTGGCAGTCAAGTACTCATCCTAAGGGCTTTATCAACATTTAACATAGAGACCATCAAAGTACATGTTAAGATAAAGAACAACCAGATAGCATACTATCATGTCGAGCAAGAAAGTCCTCCCTATATATGTCCAAGCATCCACTACAATATACATCGTATGTACAGTAATGGCCTCTAGGGCATACATATAACTAACAATCTCCCACTTGCACTAGGGCCATTTGTTGTGGTATCGCATACCCAACAATCAGCTGTGGTTGAAGTATCTCATACTCAACCATCCCATAAAAGTCTCTACTGGGAAATAGGCCTTTGTGAGTGGATCCGCGCTGCTGTCCTCTGTGTCTACTCTCCTAACCTTGATCTCCCTGGAGATCTACCATCTCCATGATCAGGTGATACTGCCTAAGAATATGTCTGGATCTCTGATGGGACGGGGGTTCCTTGGCAAAAGCCAGAACTCCATTGTCACACAATGGCAGGAACTAAGTTCATCTCATGAACTGTTATCTATATCCAGACCGTCTCTTTGGTAGCATCCTTGGTAGTGATTTATCCTGCCTTTATCGTCTAGTATGTCACAGTATCTAGCATGGAACTCGTCCAACATACCGTCCCTCCATTGAGGGTAAAGACAATACCTGTGACTGACATTCAGTCGTCCTTATCACCCTGGAACCATTCCAGTAGTTCTCCACAGGATCGATTGATACCATCTCACTACAACTAGTGAGAATCCTAACATCCAATTAGATCTATCTCATAGATATAAAACCAAGGATTTAGGAGGTATCACTTTGATCCTTATATGGAGAATCCTTGTGATAAGAGGAGATTGACCGAACGTAGCATAGGAAACTCCTTCCCTATCAAGAGTATGTCATCCACATACAATACGAGGATCATCACCGTACTCTCTACTACCTTTTTGTATATATAAGGTTCATATACCATTTTGATGAAGTCAAACTCTTTGACTACCTCATCAAAACAGACGTTCCAACTCCACGATGCCTGCTTTATCGCATAAAACAACTTGCACATGTTTCCGCTGCTCCCACTGTCTACAAAGCCCTCTGGCTGTGTACTTATAGACGCTCTCTTTTAAATCATCATTTAGAACAGCAGTCATGACACCCAACCGCCAGATATTGTAGTCATGGTGTGTAGCAGTGACAAGTAGGATCTGGATGGACTTAAGCATAACTTTGAAAGTCTCAACTTTTCCATGTACACCTAGTAATCTTCTCAAGATATACTTGCTCCTGATGGGGATTTAACCCTTCAGATAAAGCAACCAAAGTCCATACTTTGTTGGTGTATATGGATTCCATATCAGATCGCTTTGCTTCCAGTCATTCTTACAAAGTCCCACTCCTGATGGCCTGCTCGAAACTAGTTGGGTCATCATCTCATGATGCAATCCTCGCTCCCACTGTCATAGAGAAAACCGAAGTATCTCTCAGGTGGGTGAGGAACCCTACTAGATCGGCAGAGAGGCTGAGGTTCGTTGGTTACTATTGAATCCTTCGGTTCTACCAAATCATTTGCTGCAGTTTGTATAGCTGGAACTCCTTTCAGTTCTATCTCATGACCACTAATTTCTTCACAAGAAATTCCCTTTCTCAAAGGTGGCATGCTGAGAAACAAAACACCTTTTATTCCTCGGTTAGGTAGAAGATATTCCCTTGCGAATGCTTGGGATATCCAACAAACTTCCACAGAACTGACTTTGTCTCGAGCTTATCCGGATTTTACTTTTAGACATAGGCCAGACAACCCCAAATCTTAATATTCTTAAGAGATGGGCTCTTCCCATACCATATCACATATGGAGTGGTAGGCACCTGATTTGATTGGAACCCTTTTCAATAGGTATGCAGCTTCACAAATGCTTAACACCCAAAAGGAAATAGGAAATTCAGTAGTATTCATCATAGAGCACACATTATCACATAGGGTGTGATTGCTCTGCCCCGATACACCGACATGCTGTGGTGTATATGGAGGAGTAATGCTGAGTGAGAATCTCATTCTCCTTTAGAATAGTCCAGGAATCCCGTGCTCAAGTATTCTCCTCCCTGATCACATCAAAGGACATAATACTTATACCCGTTTTGGTTTTCTACTTCTAACTCATATTCATTGAATTTCTGAAAAAGTTCAGACTTGTGTTTCAACAGGAACACATATGCGAATCTTGTGAGACAATCAGTGAATATAATAAAGTATAAAGAGCCAGTCCTGGCATGCGTAGACAGGGGACCTTACATACATCATCATGTATCAATCCCAAAGAGTTCACTAACTCTTTCTCTGTTTCCAATAAACAGAGTTATGGTCATCTTATCTTTATGACATGACCGGCAAGTTTCACAAGATCTAAATTCAAACAAATTTAAATATGCATCTAAATGTAACTTAGCTAGTCGGGTTGCATTGATATGTCCTAGTCTACAATGCCTCAAGAAGGATTCGTTCATTTCTGAACTCTTCCTCTTGTATGTGTTCTGTATATTAAGAACTGTGGTTTGATTTAGAACGTATATGCTTTTAGATAATGTGCCTGAACCGATCAACTCTTGATATAGGAAATGTTCAAAACATAATCCAATAATACAAAATTATATCCTTCTTTACTAAATAAAGAGACTGATATGATGTTGTATATCAGGTTCAGTACCTAATAACATTCGTTCAGAATCAATGTATTTGTTAATACAGGGTGATAACTGTCAACAGACTTGGCTTCCAACAATTGCATCGTTTTCAACTCTTGAAACTTATCACCTGTTCTCAGTTCTCTACCTATCTGTAGCCCATGTAACAGATTACATATGCGGGATCCTGATCTGGTATCTCATACTCAGGATGTAAAGGATACTGGAAAACAGTTCTCGGTAATGAACACACCCGAAGATGATGCATCAGCATGCACTTTTTTCGTTTGGGCGGCACGGGAATTCTGGTAATCCCCAATTCCTGCTCGGTCTTATAACAATTATAAGTTGGAGGGGGACCAACGTTCCTCGGCGCAGTATAACAAGCTGGTTCGGTCAATATATCCTTATTATTATCTTGATTAAGGCGTGATATGGTCTCTACCTGGAGAGAGAGAGAAAAGAAAACACTCAGCGTATGCTCTTGCAAGATTAGATTGGTTATTAATATATCTAATCAGGATGTCTCCCACTGTTTTTGTTAAATCTTCCTTCAAACCATAAAAGGAAAGACTAGCCCGGATTAATTACACCCTATAAGTTCGCCAATCTTTCAGCCAGGCCAGTGTCAGTACTTGGAGGGAGGTTCCCCGTGCTTTCACACGGACCTAATTAAAATAAACATCGTTTTCCCAGGGGTGTAACCCCATTAACACCTTTCTAGAAACCTACTTGATCGGCTAATTGTAATGTGTAAAACTCTCCCAGGAGTAACTCTTACTCGCAGCGGGTATCGGGATCCAACTATCTCATAGAAGGTATGTAATCTCATTGCAAATTTCAACACATGAAATTCCCAATAATATTTTGCCCCAACCATCCTATGAACTTGACGAAAGCCAACAAACCATAGGCTACTAGTCAAGTTCAACCCGTCATTTCCTGATTGAATTAAACCCACCCGCAAGACCCTTGACGAAAGCCAACAAAGTCGCACGACTACCCTAACTCAATCGCATCATATGCTTATGCAGATAAGCATAAATAGCTACCGCACACTACGCCTTGACGAAAGCCAACAAACGCAGCATGAATACTATGAAGTACTTATCTAAAATGACGGAGGGCTACGACGGGTTTTTAAGAAAACCTTTTGCGTAATGAACTTAATATCGTTGTAGAATCGAGTGATTTTAAATGGAGAGTTTTTGAGGCTTTTTTAGTTTTGCTAAAGTGGTCACTCCCGGTGAAGGGATCGTCGGCTCTTTCCTTATCGAATAAGGTGCAGGATATTTCACAAATACCACTATGCAAAGCAAAAACAATAGACGCAATCAAAAGACAAACCGAATGTGTAGCATCTGCTAGTTTCGCTAAAGAGGTCACTCCCGGTGAAGGGATCTCGGCTCTTTCCTTATCGAATAAGGTGCTGGATATTCTACAAGGAATACCGCTATGCAAAGCAAGAACTAGAGCTACCAGTTTGTAAACAAGTTTCTACAACATCTTTAGGTTTCTTTTATTTCATTAATCTCATTAATGAAGTCCCATTTTATTATGCTTCACAAGCATCAGATATGAAACGAAATCAACAATATATAATATATATCACATATATATAATATAAAAACATTCGTCTCAGGCAGTAATATGATCTCATCACAGAACATTGCAGTAGAAGAACATATATGAAATATTGGATATACTAGGAGGTCCGTGTTTTTAATACGAGCCAGTATAAAACACGGATTCCACGGTTGTGATGAATAGTCAATCCCATACCCCTAGACCCCTACGAGAGCGGAAAGCAACCCTGCCAGTTCTAGAGTTAGGAGACCCGGTCTCGACTCCTCGAGATAGTCTCCCACTGGACCCTATAACCCGGTTACTTGTGCTCCCCGCCTTGGGTCTATCCTAATGCGAAAAAGTAAATAATATACAATAGTGACATCATCCTCAGCCCGAAAGTGCCCCAATAAAAGAATATTACATACATTGAATTTTACATGAATGAAAAAAGAAAAACTCTCATCTCACATAAAACCCCCGGCTATTCAAAATACGACGATCCAATATAACATATTACAGCAACACATAATATCACATATCATCAACGTAAGTAAATATGCGTATCCCTGTTGTCATTGATGTATAGCAACGAAACCGGCGATACATCACATATTACACTTACGGTCGCAGAAAAGAAAGTGTAAAACTACAACAGTTGGAATCCGCAACCTTCTTAGATATCGCATGCCTAACCAAATGAATTCCTTAGACATCGCATGCCTAACAATTATAAACTTCGCATTTTAGTCTCGTTATCGAAAACACTTTTCAATATTTAGTCGGGAAATTCAACAAGATTCCCGACATCCTGATCAAATGCTCGTCGAAAACTTTAGTAGACGGCCGCACCCCCGATACCGTCGACGAAGTGCACTAAGGCGGAACACCGCTGCCGCGAGCACCCGAATGAATTCTTTTGGCGACGGGGTTCTCCTACAGTCACTTGGTCTGGGATTTGGGGCGTGGCTGTCTATTAAGTTTACCCGGCGAGTATCTGCGTACGCTACGTGATTGCGACGGACTTTTGATCGCATCAAAATCCCGTGGCAACCGATCATCTGAGACTAAACTGCTAGATTTATAACATTCAAATTAGTTATCTCATAACTACTTGTGGATTCCAAATATTATATCACAATCTAGATAAATAGACAATGTTAAACATTCCGATCGAATAAACAAACACCCAAGATTCCCCAAATAGCTAAACAATTGAGCGGAGTTCCAAAAAAAACCCAGAACATGAAACAACCCCAATGAACCAGCCGTAGAAGGGTCAAACCAACGCCTCACATGTGGCAACGCTAAACTACCACAAACCATAGGGTTCAAGTTGCAGTTTTGGCGGTCACATAATAAAGTTAAGCTTCCGTTCTTCTAGAGGGTCCACAGATACGCTTGCATGATTTTCCGGAAGTTTCAAACTCGTGAAAAAATCCAACACTTGAAAATTTTCCGACAGAGGAAAAAGTGAGTTATTGATATCCGTTCGAGCTTTTTAACACGTTCTAAAATTACCTGGAAAAAACTTAAACGAAGTTAAACTTTACGATCGAATCAACAAATTCCCAATAGTTCCCAGAAAGCTCAACACTTGAGTAGAATTAAAAATTCCCAGAAGCATGAAAAAGTATCCAAGAATCATACCCTCAAGTATTATCTCCTGACACCCTAAGTTGGCCACGGAACCGCCGCCAAACGCATGGTTTGGCCGCGGTTCCACGGTCTCTTGAAAGGGTCATGGGTCCGTACTTCACAGTAATTCTTATAATTCCCTGCATGATTTTCTGAGAATTTTTAATATGAAAAATTTCAATTTTTTGAAAAATTTCTAGAGAAGGGGTTCATATCGGGGTTTCGGGGTTCGATCGGACATTAAACTTCGTTTAGACGACGCCTAAATCTCTATCATGGCTCTGATACCACTGTAGGGTTACTAGGCACTCTTACAAGATTTTAGTGGGCATCAACCATGCCAAAATCAAAATTTTCAAGTGCCGAACAACCCTAACCAAGATCTTACACTAGAGATTAGGTGAAACTAAGAACAAGTAAACAACTTTACTTCTAAGAGAAAGGGATTACAACCTTTGAAGTCCGTACCTTCACTTCACAAGCTCCGTGTTGTGGTCTCTTCGCAGCGATCATCAAGTACCCGGACTCTAGAGTGGCTACATGAAGAGAAAGATGCAAGCTTGCTTCCGATCTTCAATAACTAAGATGATCTACCTTGAAGAAACTCAAACCCAAGCTCTTGCTTTGCAAATCAAGTATTAGCAAAGCAAACACCCTAATCTAAGTGGAAAGAATAGATGAGGATGATGAAGTAGGAATTTAGCTCTCATTTGTTTACAATTTCTCACTCATTTTCATCACTAGTCAAAAAGCTAGAAAGCTTTTTCATCCAAGAAGAAGGAAGAAGAAGAAGCAAAAATATCTTTGTGATGAATAATGAATCAAGTGTGAGGTTAGAATTGCAACCATGGGTTAAGTAAGAAGACTTAACCCTTGTAGAGATTTAATTATGGTTAAAAGGTTGGGTTGGGTTAAAAAAATATCTTTGCAAAATATCACAAAATATCAAGGTCAAACTCAAAGCTTCTTGAAAGCTTCATGAAAGCTTAACCATAATCCAAACCCTAACCCTATTTAAACTCCACAAATCATGTTGCATTTATAACCATAACATGTTACAATATTATATATCACATATACAATATTTATTGTAATAAAATAAAATAATACAATTAACATATATCATATATATATATATATCAATGTATTATCCAAGTGAGAAAAAGAATCTTTAAGTGAGATAATATTACTTAATTTAATATAATATATTAAATATATAATTATACATTAAATTATCGAATCAACACTTGATCCGATAATCCGGCTATTTCACAAATAACCGACTAATATTATCTGTATCAGTTCATCGAATCAACACTTGATCCGATGACCCGGCTATATCACATATACCCGGCCGATATCACATATCGCGAGAATCCAATACGGTATCACATACACGTATTGTTCTTGGTCCCGCACATATCATATATGTGCTCCTACGACGTTTTGCCTGAGCCAGGAAACCTCTGTGTAGGACTCTAAAGAATCGTCAATACGCCGACAGTTGGTGATGATCATATCAAACACCCACAAGCTGCAAGCGGTCAGCTAAACGTAACATCCACCCAGGCATTGAGCGATCAAAAGATCAACAAGCAAGCCTGTACATTCTCCTGCGAATCCAATCAGTAACACTCCCATACAGTCCGTTCTCTTCGTTTGATATGTCGTATATCTCGCTTAGGGGTGGTAAACGTCAGACCCCAGTAGCTTGATAAGCCGTGTCGATATGAGGTCCATAACAGTTCGAGAAACTACTAATAACACTTACCAGTAAATCTCAGCAACCCTGGCCAGGGATTTCCAGTTATAGCCAATCGAACACAACGCAACATCAACTCCCTATACCGGGAGAGACGAATCCCCTCCTATCGCTCATTGTCTCCATGTGATTCGGGACTGTACCCAAAAGCCACCTTTTTGCACGCCCTCTTAGACGTGGTATGATGGAAATCAAAGCACGGTGGGAATCACACAAGACTCTATGACGATCTCGGGTCTACAGAGTAACCTGTACCAGTGTCACCAGAGAACTGCCATCTGACGTGAGGTATAATACCATCTGGGAGTTCTCAGCGAGTCCGTCCAGTGTACCCAGTCTCCACTGAGCACCCGTATACCTTCTCTGATGTCAAACACCAATGGATATGGGATCATCCATCGCCCATCATATGGGTCAAGAAGCGCATACGCTGGTCTACTCTGGAGTATCGATGCCCTATCTCGGTACTCCCATGACTAGGAACATTTGAAGGATGTACTTAACGACTACACTGTCCCCACTAGTATGATCTGCATCATAGTCCTGGCAGTCAAGTACTTATCTTAAGGACTTTATCAACATGTAACATAGAGACCATCAGAGTACATGTTAAGATAAAGAGCAACCAGATATCATACTATCATGTCGAGCAAGAAAGTCCTACTTATATATGTCCAAGTATCTACTACAATATACATCGTATGTACAGTAATGTCCTCTAGGGCATACATATAACTAACAGGGTATAGTCCCGAGCCACATGGAGGTAGTGAGCGAATGTTAAGGATTCGCCTCTCCCGGTATAGGGAGTCGATATCGTACTGTGTTCGTTTGATCAGGACCATAGGACCTTGGCCAAGGCAGTTGGGATTTACTGATAGGATGATCAGTAGTTTCCCGGATTGGTACTGAGCCACATCAGCACGACTTATCGGGTTATTAGGGTCTGACGCTTACCACCCCCTAGACCCGGTATGCGATACTCTCAGGAGAAGAGACCGGACTGTACGGAGATTGTCACAGATAGGCTCAGTAGGGATCCGGATGAGTTTGCCCGTCGGCCTTCCTTTTCGACAGGTACCTGGGTTGCCGTTACGTACAGCTAGTGCCGCTGACGTGCTTGTGGTTATGAATTTATTTAGTAACTCACTGCCGGCGTACTGTCGAGTCCTTAGAGTCCCATACAGAGGGTTTCCCTGGTTCAGGCGAAATGATGTAGTAGCCGTATTGGATACGTGAAGGGTTCCGATCGATTGATGTACTTTGTACCCGGACTTTCGATCGGACAGTTGGTAATACTAGCCGGCTCGGGTTTGAGCCAGATAATTAAATCAAGTATTGATTTGATTATTTACATATATGTACTTCGATATGTATATTCTATTATTACATTCTTGGTGTTATTCTCTCTTTGGGCATTCGTGTTTTTATCCGAATGCAGATATGTATATACTGTTGGAGATAGTGCCCTCATAGTCAATTATTGGATCACAGGTACGTGATTGCAATGATTGCGGAGGACCTATCCCGGTAGCACAGTCTTACTCGAGAGGATAGTATGCTATCTGGTTTGCCTTTATCAGTCGTGTACATGTTCAGGTGACTGATTGCATGTTACACTTTGATAGAGCCCTTAAGATCTTGCTTTACTACCAACAGTATGATGGCGATCATATACGTGAGAGTTGGGTAGTTTATATGCATATCCTTAATTGTGGTCCCTAGTCGTGGGAGTTTCGAGACAGGGCATCGATACTCCGGAGTAGACTAGTGTATACAGTCGAGACCCCAACGAGGGGCGGTGGCCGGTCTCATAAGCCACTGGTGTCAGTTGGATCACCTAAGATGTATACAGGTGCTCATTGGGTTATGAGTACACCGGACAGGACTCGCCGGGAATCTGCTAGTTAGTACTATACCTATCGTCAGATAGCAGTTCCCAGGTGACATGTGTACAGGTTAGTTCATCGACCTGAGGTCGTCATTTGTCTCGTGTGAGTTCCCACTGTGCTTTGATTTCTACCCTACCACGGCTCAAAGGAGTCGTGCAAACAGGTAGCTTTTGGGTACAGTCCCGAGCCATATGGAGGCACGTGAGCGGATCGGCAGGGGATTCGTCTCTCCCGGTATTGGGGGCGAGATCGTGCTGTGTCTAGGAGAGCCATTACACAAAGTCCATGGCCATGGCAGGAGATTTACTGGTAGGTACTCCAGTAGTATCTCAGGGTGTTATTGGGCTTCACTCCGACACGACTTATACTGCTATTGGGGGTCTGACGTTGCTAGCCCCCTAGGCAGATATGCGATACTCATAGACGAACGGACCAGACTGTATATACATTGTCACTGTCAGGCTCAGTAGGGTTTTCCGGATGAGTGCGCTCATCGGCATCCCTTGAGGTCAGTCCATGGGCAGCCGTTACGCATTGCTAGTGCCGCTGACGGTTTGTGGTTAAACCCACTGCCAGGGTACTGACGAGTCATTAGAGTCCCCCACAGACAGTTTCCCAAGTTCGGGCGAAACGTTGTAGAGGCCGTATGGTTTTATGGCAGGGTTCGGAAAATGCACGTGCGTTTACGCACGTGTTATTTTTCGGGCAGATGATACTGGTCGGCTTTGGTTTAAGCCGGATCCGAGTATTATATTGAGTAGGTATAATATCTTTGTCTCAGTTGCATTTGTATTCGGTCGTAATACAAATGCGGGTATATTTATACAGTTTCGGGGTTATCCTGAAAGTCGTTTCAGGATCACTTTTGGAAGTTGTCAGTTTTCAGTTTTCTATCAGCTGTCTTTTAACATTCGGTTAAAGACGGATTTATCTTTTCTTGGATGAGGTGAGTCAGTGTTCTAGAAGTTTCTAGATGTGATGACAAGGATGGTGACTAGGTTCATGAACCTTTAATTGCATTTATTATGTGATGACTAAGTGATTATGACTCATGCTTTGACATTAATACATTTTGTTCTTGTTAAGATATTTTCTTCATGATAAGCTTCATCTTAGGGTCACCACTTGCTCCTACGGTCACCTCCCTCCTTCTATAAAGTGGTCGGCCCTCTCTCTCCTCCTCACTTCACTTGTTGATTTCATTTTAGAGAGAAAAGATTATGATAGTATTCGGGGTGTATGGAATTTTACAGTTCATTTCATTCCATCACCCGATTTCCACGGCAACTTCATTAACCGATCGTCCACGGATTTGGACGAAGTGAGACAAAGTCATCTACTCATTCTCTACATCATTCTTGGTCGTCTCTTTTAGCAAACTTGACGATCGAGTTGCCTCAAGTCAGAGGCGGGAGCCCGTTTAAAGAATCAGTGATGTGGTGCCACCTCGACGGGGATATCGGAGATCGACGAGATCGGAGCAACCGCAACGGAGCGTAGGATGATGGTTGAAGAACGAAGGACTCGTATCGTTCGGTACAACCTTTCTACACTCTTTACAGTTTGTTAGTTTAGCAATAATGGCAGATCCGGGTTAAACTATACGATAGCGCAAGTTAAAAGTTTTTTGTTCCGCATTTGGCGTCTGTAGACTGCCGGGGCGCTAACGTAGACTTACAGTGGTATCAGAGCCTCACCATTTTGCTATGCTAACTTGTGCTAACGCGTTTAAAATATCAATCGAACCGAAAATCGAAAATTGCAAAATCCTAGCTCGACAGTTTCTGTTGATTTTAAATGGTCTCAAAAATTAATTCTGCATGTCTTAAAAATCCGTGCAGGGTTTTTTAAGCGCACGGACAAATTTTGAGCAATTGATCTCACCAGAGCGCCGCGGATTAGCGGCCAAACCCATGGTTTTGCCGCGCATCCGCGGCCGTTCTAGGGGATCAGTGCACTAAATTTTTTCTGTGTATTCTCTGTTGGATTTTGGGGTTTTTGGTCAATATCGTTTTGGCCCAGGTTTTGTTACTGTTCACCAGTAAGTCGTGGGGCCAACTTTTTGATATTTGGTCGATCGAAATTTAAACATGTTAGTTTACAGTGCTTACATTATATCCCCGACCGGGAATGTCATTTGATCGGTAAACCGCGTCTGATTGCTATAGTTCTTTTAGACGGGTTTGCGAACGTGACATTCGCGTTGATGTTCTGTGTTGTGCTGTGATGTTGCGGATTTGTCGTGGTGGATAGCAGTGTGCAATGGTAGTACAGTTTGAGTTTATTTGTACATTTGATATTGCGGGGCGAGCGTCCAACTTGTGGACTGCCGTCACTGCCTGTTGTATAATATTCTTTTGGGGCACGACCAGGTTGCGGTCGATGTACCTATTGTACTATTTTTCATTACTGTACTAGGTTTTACCCCGCGACGGAGTGCACGGATAGCCGGGTTCGGGGGGGCAACGGGTCCGCATCTCATTGCTTTGAGAGGCAGAGGGGTCCCACTCTAGAATTGGCAGACTATTCGCCGCACTCGTAGGGGGTACAGGTTGACCCAAGGAGGGGTGCCCAAGATTACCGGATTCCGTGGAGTGCTGGGTGGTCCATTCACTATGTTGTAGGGGGCTGCCTCGCTTCAGGTTTTGGCGGGTAACTTGCCGCACCCGTAGGGGTCTAGGTTTCATTGCACAGGATATCCACACGACAGGGGAACGTCGAGTTTCAGCAGCGGCTCTGTGAAACTCGGGGATGCCAGATTATCTGTATTGTTCTGTGATGCTTATTACTTTTCTGTAATGTTGCATACTATCACGCCTGGAGCGATTATTGTATATTGGTTTATATACTATTAGATGTTGTATATGTTTTACACCCGCGCTAGTCCAGTCCCCGCTCTGTCGTTAGTTAAGTAACCTAACGGGTGATGACGGGACCCAGTGACGAATGCGGATGGCATATACGTACATTTTATTTTCGTTCTTTTCTGGTGTGATTAAATGATGGGACTGCGTTGATTCTGATCAATGCAAAGTAAAACAAACCTGTTTGAGTTGTTGGAACAATTTTAAAAAGGTGTTATTACAAAGGCGTTTCTTTTTGTTATGCATAGCGGTATTCGGTGTGAATATCCAGCACCTCATTCGACGAGGCAAGGGCTGATATCTTTTCACCGAGAAAGACCCCTTGGACAGAAGTTTGCGTCAGGGTAATAACTTCACTATAGTCGATTACATGTTGCTATGCATAGCGATATTCAGTGGAATATCCTGCACCTCATTCCACGAGGAAAGAGCCGAGATCCCTTTACCGGGAGTGACCTCTTTAGCAAAAGGTTTTCGCCACTATATTTTAAAAAGCTATCAGGTTCCTTCAACGAGATCAAGTTCATTACGTTAAAGGTTTTTCGCCAAAAACCAGGCGTAGCCCTCCGTCGTTTCTTATGGATGGTCAGTAATATTCAAGCTATGTTTGTTGGCTTTCGTCAAGGCATAGTGTTTGGTAGTTGCTGGGGTATTCATTTGTTGCATAGATAGATGTGTTGGTTTGGGACAGTCGTATTACCTTGTTGGCTTTCGTCAAGGGTATGTACGGGTGGGTTCAAATTAACAAGATAATGACGGGCAGAACTTGACATGTGACTTATGATTTGTTGACTTTCGCCAAGGTCATAAGAACATGGGGTAAAAATCATATCGGGGGTTTCTAAAGAAACTGAAACTTGCCAGGCATGCGCATACCTTCTGGAATGTGATAACGCGAGTGGATTCCGTCACGTTATCATGCGATGAGAGTTGGATCCCGATTCCCACTGATGAGTTGGTTTACTCTTCGGGTGATCCCGATTGATTCTTCTTTTAGGTTTGGAGGAGAATTTGACAGGACAGTGGGAGGTTTCCGGATTAGATAAAGTGATAACCATTCTAATCTAGGTTAGAGTGCACGCAGAGTGTTTCTTTTCTCTCTCTCTCTTTGGCAGCGACCTTTAACCGACCCTAGACTATGACTCAGTGACCAGGTTGACCGAACCTTCTTAAAATACTGGCTTTTGGATTGTTTATGTTGCATAAGTCATTGCCACTCCTTCTTCTACCCTTTGCATTTCTCAGAACACCCGTATTACTATGGATATCCACTTCCATTGGATAGATCCATCGTATGGTTGTATACGAACTCGAAGGGACTTCTTCGAGGATGGATCCAGGTTCAGGAGAAATAGAATTGGTTTATTCAGTTGTCTTTTATTATCACCTTCTCTCAGGTTTCGAGAGCTCCTTAGTTTAGGAGAGCACACCTATTACGCTTATTGGATAGTCTTATTCCAAACCATAGGCTGGTGCCGAAAGGTAGGGAATGAAGAAAACCAATTAGCCTAAGTAGGGTGTGCAAAAGGTAATATGTAAAGACAAAATAAAGGGATTAGAAAGAGGGCAAAGTAAATTGCGACTGATATCATTCACGACCAAAACCGCGTACTTCATCGCCACTCCTATTTCACCTTTAAAAGAATAAGATATTATTCAGTTGTCTTTTATCATCACCTTCTCTCGAGATGCGAGTACTCCTTGGTTTAGGAGGGTACACCTATTATGCTTACTGGATAGTCTTCTTCCAAACCATAGGCTGGTGCCGAACGGTAGGGAAGGAAGAAAACCATTTAGCCTAACGATGGTGTACAGAAGGTAACGACTAAAGACAAATAAAGTGATTTGGAGAGATGACAATAAAATATACGGTTGAAGTCATGAATTGGTTTATGGAAGAGGCATTGCTATGAATACCAGGATACCCCTACGAAACATTTTCATGTTTCAGTGCATTGTTAAAGGAAAACTGTTTTCCCGATTAGACACTTACTCCAAGGGTATGTATTTACCAGGTTTCATTCTCATATCTGTATGGTTTTACAGATGATGAGTAGGAGTAAGTTATTGGGAATTAGGTGATCATCCTCATTATATCGGAATTCGTTGTAATTGGTGATATTTGAGGAAATCGCCAGGGTACAGTTTTCAACCTACGACGCACAGGTTTTGAGTTGTTTAACTCAGCGGACTTATACAGAGTATTGTATGTTGTCCAGTGTCCATCAGGACAAAGGGGTAGGTCCTCGTACTATGTTCTGTTTACTTATAACTTCTCTAGTATTTAGACGAGTGTTTCGTAGAAATACAAGGTCTAAGTTTTGAGAAGTTGTGGGTATAAGAATAAAGTAGAGAACCAGATGTCACAAGTATCGGGATTCTTCAAAGAGATCGAAGATGTAGATTCTTGTGATTGGTATTCAGATGATAGTGATGGTTTTGAGAAACGTGTTTCTCTTTCAGGTTACTCATAATTGGATGGATTCCTAAGTTGAGTAATACTGATTAGCCTCTTTCCATTAAGTTGATATGCACTGGAGACAGCTGCATGATTTGAATATGGTTCCAATTAAATAAGTGCCAAAGTTTCTGTATTGGATATAGAATGGATCGTACCTTAAAAGAAATTAAGGTACGGGGAGTTGTCCAGCTTATGCTTAAAACCAGACTCTGGATAACTCAGGGCACGTTTCTGTAGTGGCTGTTTGTGGGTTGACCCTGGCTATGACGAGGGTTGATATTCTACCATTTGGAAGATCAATAGTGATATTGTTCTTGACTCGCCACAGTTTTAGTAAAATGGATCTTTTTCAGAAAACAGTAGTGGGAGTATGGTAGAACTGGAAGTGATTCCAGAACCGCGAACGATTACGGAAAATTTAATAGGACCTATACATTCAATCAGGTTTGACATTCCAATAGTGTAGCGACTTGAAAAGTCGTTTTGGTGTTTTCATGAAATTCGGTGAAAATTCGGTATTTTTCCGAAAACCGTCTTTCTCGATATTTTGCAGTTTATGGCTAATTATACCTTAAATGGATAGGTAATTACTTGTTTTTAGTAGCTAATGAGTTAATTATGAAATTTTGGTCATTTAAAAAATTTTCCCTATTTTTCAATTTTTTAATATTATTTTAAGCCGGTAAGAAAATACATTAAATAAGCGATAAATACAAATTTTTCCGGGCTAATTTTAATCTCTAAAATTATGATAATTATAATCTAGTGATAACATGAATTTTTAGTAATTTATTTTGATTTTTAACAAATTTTTATGTTATGAAACGAATTTATTGAATTTTGAGCTAAAACTTGCAATTTTTGAGTTGTAGGGGGCCTTTTTGCATAAAATTTCTTTTGTAAAACCCCACTCTCTTTTCCCTCAGCCCTAGGACAGCCCAAACCTTGGCCAAGTCCAGAAATTTCTGGCCTCTCTTTCTTTGGTTGCTTCTTGTGTTGAATTGATAGTTTATGGATTTATTTTAAATAAAATGAATAAAGTATGGTGCATTTGACTTTGTGGACTCGACCCATGACCTTCCCCACTTGCCCACACCCTCCCCCATTCCCCTTGCTGGCCGAAAACCTGCACCCTCTTTCTTCAACTCTTTTCTTTTCATTTTTCTTTAAAGTTCTTCAAAAACCACATCAAAAATCCACAAATCCTTCTCTTTTTCTACACAAAATCCATATGCTATCCTTTCCTTAACCATTCTTGCTTGGATCTTGGTGCTTGAGGCCATCAATTGGAGCAAAATTTTCTTGCTTGATCCATAGATCAAGAGGTATAAATTCCATCAAAGTTACTTTCTTTTGTTGCTAATTCCTTTAAATGCATGGTTTAGTGTTAAATTTAGTGTAGTTTTAATCTTGTTTTCTTAGGTTTTGCTTGAAAAATTTTAGCTAGGGTTTTGAAGCCATAATACTTAATTAGATTGTTTTATAGTTAATCTAGTGGTTAATTAACTAATCCATATAGTTATCTTGTTGATGTAGTTTTCAATTATGCTAATTTGGTTAAATTTAGAAGTGTGAAATTGCTTTTTTAGGATTTTCAAGAGAGGGTTTTTGTATGGAATTGGTTTGTGAAACATGATTAGTGAGTTGATTAAGTTTTAGAAAACATTATTTAATTGATTAAACCTAATTTGCTATCTAGTGTTTTGCTAACCTTAATCTAAGTGGTTAACTTGCTTATTAGGCTAAAATCTAGTGTTAAATTAAGGTTTTTCATATATAGTTTGGTTTATGTTTGCTAATTACAAAAATCAAGAGAAGGTTTTGTTTATGGAAATTAGGTTTTTTAAGCATAGTTGATGGTTTAAAATTAGTGTATTGGCTAGCTATTTGGTTAGTTTGGATGTTGGTGTTGGGTGGTGTTGACTTTGTCGCTAAATTGTCGATGTTTGCATCAAATTGCAATTTCTAGCTTACTAGGTTATAAATTCAAGAATTGGTGGTTATGGAAAATAGGATTGGAATCATTGCTATTGTGTTGTAATTAGTGTTTGTAGATTGCTTGTAGTGTGCTTGGGTAATTATGCTTTATTGTAGTCGTTTTGTCGCAAATCGGCGATTGTTGCACCGATTTTTGGAATGTATATGCTTACTAGATTTTTTATATAAATTATGTGATGGATTATTTTTGATATCTTGATGATTGTAATGGCTTGTCCTACGACTTTTAGGATGCGTGAGTGCGGATTTTTGGGTTGTCGGGTTTTAGTTTTGCCGGGCGACCAAATCGGCGTTTTTTTGCAGTTTTTGCGATTTTCGCGTGTGTTCCGCGCACTTTGTGCACGTTGTACCTAGCTAGCGAACCTTAGTAGTTTCGTTGGGGTTTTGCGTCATTCTTGATATGTAACCTTATATTTGGTATTGATGTAAATTCCAGGTTCGGTCGCGGAAACGTCAGACGCGGCGCGAAAGGGAAAGGCGGTGATTGGACACAGCTAGCCAGGGATCCCGGTGAGTAGATTTAACATCTACGGGGGACGATCGTTTGGATGGCGCAAGTCGCCCGATAGATTTAGTAAACTAAAAATTTGTAAACTGGATAATCACTTGTGACATTAGAATAATAATACTGGCATGATAATTGCTGCAATTAGATAAATATGTTATACCCATATACGCAAACTCAATTGTAGGACACATGCACCATTACCAGGTTTTTATATGCAGCACGAGCACTATTCATGCTTACACACACACCCTGGTAATTGCCATGCCACCACACTAGATAACCTTTAATTTAAACTTTTTACTAATTGATACTTAAATTGTGCTATTTCCTTTAATTCCTTAAAATGAAACCGTAGTATTGCTATTCATGTGCATGTACTTCATCATATTCATTGTTCATGCTTAATACATTAATCACACATCGCAATTTGATTATTGATACCATATGCATTCATTATCATTGATATATGCATTTATGAGGATTTCTTGAGATTTTATGATATTGCTGGATTTCGGGGGAAAGCCGCAAGATTTCTAAACTTATTATATTTTTAGAATATATGAATTGCGGTTTTCTAATGATGTAATTGTCGTCCACCATGAGTTTGCTGTGGATTTGGAAATCCGTGTCGATGAATGGAGGAACCGGCACGGGTACATGGTGGGCCCGGTAAGGTACCCCGGGGCAAGAGGAATGTGGTGATGACGTTAAGCCTGGCAGGGGACGGATTACCTACCGGTGACTGTTTGGGACGGCGGATATCCAGAGGATACCGACCGTGGCCGCTAGATGATGATATATTGATATTTGAGATGGATCAGCCGGACGGCTGAGGCCAGAGATACACTTATGAGATTTGAGACAGCTTTTAGGTGTCGTTGCTGGACACCGGTTCTCGTCGATTCTTTGATATTATGCTGGCATTCTAAAAGAGTTTCAAAAACAAAAAGAGATAAAATATTTTTATATATATATACTATTGAGACCTCAGATATTCATGTTGCATACATATTCGTACACTGATGTTGTATACATACCTGCTAGTATATCCATATTGCATACATACTTGCCATTATGTCCTGCCTTACCTGTATATAGATGCTAGGATGCTTGTGTGCATGCATTCGATAGCCTGTGTAAATGTTATTTATTACTCACGAGTTGGCAACTCACCCCCGTTGTGCCATAGCCTTTTGCAGGTCCGCCCCGTCAGTTCAGTAGCGGCGGGCGCACTTGTTCTTTTGCCCTTTTGCCTGAGCTCGAGATTTTGCTCATAGGTGGGTTATGTTATTATTTTTGTACCACCTTATATATTTTTTGTATCTAGTGCACTCCATCTACTGTTTCTACCAGATTATTGTACTTTGACCTAGAGATGAGACTGTGAGGTTTGTGGACTTTATGCTGTATTTTGGGGTCGAGCTCACTTGAGCCGACATGCTACTTTTTCATGCTTCCTTATGATTATTATGCTTGTTGTCATTTATATTGCGTGGGATTTGTGACCGCCTTATGGCGAAGAGCTAGCTCCCGCTTGGGGATGCCTTATTTGTTGGTTTTACATATATTCTTGTTGTACCCATTTTTGGGGGCCAGTATTTACAAAGGAGACTCTGCCGAAATTTTCGGAAAAATTAGTATTGTTTTATAAAAAAAAAAAGGTTTTACATGACTTATTGATAACTCGCTTTCAATTGTTTGGGTTTTCTTCACTCTTTTGCTTAATTGGTTTTGTTTTCTGGGCTTTGGCTTACTTATTTTACGGACGTCTTTAGACGTTTCGTAAACATAAGTGCCAGTCACGTTCCGTACCCTGCGGGTCGTGACAAAGTTGGTATCAGAGCGATAGGTTTTACCTTTGTGAGTGTAGGATGACCCTTGGTAGATGGAGTAAGTGACTTAAGCAGGGTAACGTAGCGTGCGTATGTCCGCGGCATACTTGCGATACGGTACTCCGCCTAAGTGACTTTAGGGTATACTTGCTTGAAAATTCCTTCTTCAACTCCGTGTATCCTATGATCCTATTGCACTGTCCTTACTATCCGTTTTCCTGTACCAGCCACTATGCTGCCGAAGGCTATGAGGGCACAGAGGGCTGCCGCCAGAGACGAGATTCGAGCTGGCTCGTCCGAGACTAGGACTGAGCAGGGTGGTATGCCTACGCCGCAGAGACAGACTGATCCGCATTCCCCAGGTCGCATGGATAGGCTTGAGTCCGGTATGGAGGAGCTGCGACAGATGATGGGAGGCATGCAGGAGTTAAGACAGATGGTAGAATCGTTAGTAGAGGTCAATCGAGCACAGAGATCGGATACTACTCCCCCTACGGTCGTTTCGAGACCGAGTCGGATTCGCACTGATATGTTAGCACCTAGGCGTGTTCGCAGAAGCCGCGGCAGATTCTTTAGGGGCCAGTTGTATCGCCTTCACCCATATGGTCAGCAGCCATGGTTAGGATGTTTTTGGTGTGGTAGCCTGCATCATCGTATCAGAGACTGTCCGGTGAGACGACAGGGAGCAGCGACAGTTCCGCATGTGACCCTACCACCATCACCACCCCCTCCTCAGAGAGCCCTACTTCCTACCCCAGGCGATGCTCCACCCCAGTTAGGTGCACCCAGAGGCCGTGGACGCGGCGGTCCTGTTCAGAGAGGACGAAGAGACAGAGGCCGAGGTCGAGGTCAGCCCGCTATCGGTGGAGGATAGGCCCGAGTATTTTCTTTGACACCGCAGGATGCGCAGGCATCCAATGCCGTTGTGACAGGTACTTTGCCAGTTTGTTCTTTCGACGCACGGGTATTATTCGACCCAGGTTCCACACATTCGTACGTCTCTACACACTTTGCACCGATGTTGGGCCGTTAGTCGTCGTCGTTAGATCAGCCGCTTGTTGTTGTTATTCCGGTAGGCGAGTCGTTTGTCGCTCGGTTTGTATTTCGTTTGTGTTCCGTTCGTATCGGGGAGAGGGATTCATCAGTTGATTTGATACTCCTCGATACGTTGGACTTTGATGTGCTTCTGGGCATGGATTGGCTAGCCACTTGTTATGCTTCGGTGGACTGCCGTGAGAAGGCAGTCAGATTTAGCTTTCCGGGAGAGCCAGTCCTTGTTATTCGGGGAGACCGTAGTGTCGCCCTTCCCAGCTTAATTTCGTCTCTTCGCGCTGGTCAGCTCTTGCGGAAGGGATGTCAGGGATTCTTAGCGTTTGTTGTGATACTCGAGCTGCAGAGGTTCCGTTGGACCGGGTCCCGGTTGTTTGTGAGTTCCCTGATGTTTTCCCTGATGAGTTACCTGGGCTACCGCCTGAGCGCGATGTTGAGTTCTGCATTAATTTGATTTCCGGTTCGGGGCCTATTTCTATACCACCTTATCGGATGGCCCCGGCAGAGCTTCGAGAGCTGAAGGATTAGTTGCAGGATTTGTTAGATAAGGGGCTTATTCGACCTAGTGTTTCTCCGTGGGGTGCTCCGGTCCTGTTTGTCAAGAAGAAGGATGGAAGTTTGCGCTTATGTATCGACTACCGCCAGCTGAACAAAGTTACCGTTCGGAACAGATATCCGTTGCCGTGCATTGATGATTTGTTCGACCAGCTTCAGGGTGCGGGGTATTTTTCGAGGATCGGCTTGCGATCAGGATACCATCAGCTGCGAGTTCGACGGGAGGATATACCGAGGACAGCTTTCTACACGCGCTACGGCCACTACGAGTTTTTGGTGATGTCGTTCGGACTCACCAACGCCCCAGCAGCATTCATGGATTTGATGAACCGTACATTCAGGCCATATCTTGACTTGTTCATCATCGTGTTTATCGACGATATCTTGGTGTACTCCCGGAGCAGAGAGGAGCACGAGCAGCACTTGCGGATTACGTTACAGACTCTGAGGGAGCACCAGCTGTTCGCGAAGTTCTCCAAGTGTGCATTCTGGCTGGACAGCGTCGGATTCTTGGGTCACGTGGTTACGAGAGACGGCATTTGTGTGGACCCGAAGAAGATTGAGGCCGTTCAGCAGTGGCCCCGACCTACATCGGTTACTGAGATCCGTAGCTTTCTAGGCCTGGCGGGCTACTACAGGCGTTTTGTTCAGGACTTCTCCCGTATAGCTGCACCGTTGACTAGTTTGACCCGGAAGGGAGTTCCTTTCGTCTGGACGGAGGAGTGCGAGCGCAGTTTTCAGCAGCTACGGACATGTTTGACTACGGCGCCGGTATTATCTTTGCCTTCGGGATCAGGCGGATTTGTTGTCTACTGTGATGCTTCGCGAGTGGGATTAGGATGCGTGTTGATGTAGCATGGCCGGGTGATCGCTTATGCTTCTCGGCAGTTGAAGAAGCATGAACAGAACTACCCCACTCATGATTTGGAGATGGCTGCAGTGGTCTTTGCACTGAAGATTTGGCGACATTACCTTTACGGCGAGTCGTGTCAGATATTCACCGATCACAAGAGCTTAAAGTACATATTTCAGCAGCGAGACCTGAACCTCAGACAGCGTCGTTGGATGGAGTTGGTGAAAGACTACGACTGCGAGATCTTATATCACCCCGGCAAGGCGAATGTGGTGGCAGATGCGTTGAGTAGGAGGCCCGGGGGTAGTCTATCCTTTTTGCGCGCAGTGCAGAGGCAGTCGTCAGCAGATTGGCAGATGTTATGCGACAGCCGAGTTGAGTTCGAGTTCACTCAGACAGGGGGACAGCTCGCGCATGTTCGTGCACGCCCACAGTTGCTTGACCGTATATATGAGGCACAGTGCAGTGACGACCGTTGCTCAGAGATCATGGCACAGATGGGACAGGGCAGATTTTCCGAGTTCATGGTTGACGATCAGGGGATTTTACGATATGGATCTAGACTGTGCGTACCAGATGCTGATGGATTATGGCGCGACATTCTTGAGGAGGCACACCGATCAGTGTATAGTGTCCACCCCGGTTCCACCAAGATGTACCATGATATGAGAGAGACCTACTGGTGGGACGGGATGAAGAGGGACATTGCGGAGTTCGTTTCGAGATGGCTGACTTGTCAGCAAGTCAAGGCCGAGCACCAGAGGCCCGCAGGAGAGCTACAGCCGTTACCCATTCCAGAGTGGAAAAGGGAGCAGATTTCGATGGATTTCGTTGTGGGTCTACCCAGGACCAGTCGAGGGTACGACTCCATCTGGGTGATCGTGGATAGATTGACGAAAGCGGCTCACTTCCTTCCAGTGAAGACGACTTTCAGCTTCGCTCAGTATGCTCAGCTCTATATTGACGAGATCGTGCGACTACATGGCGTACCGACTTATATCGTGTCAGATCGAGGCACTCGGTTCACCAGCCGACTTTGGCAGAGACTTCAGGAGGCTTTGGGCACTCGTTTGAGCTTCAGCACAGCGTTTCATCCGCAGACCGACGGACAGTCAGAGCGGACCATTCAGACTCTCGAGGACATGCTCAGAGCGTGCGTTTTAGACTTTGGTGGTAGCTGGGATCATCATTTACCTCTAGTGGAGTTCTCCTACAACAACAGCTTCCAGGATACTATTCAGATGGCACCTTTCGAGGCATTGTATGGGAGGAGATGCAGATCGCCCGTTTGTTGGACAGAGCTCAGCGAGAGCAGCATCTTGGGGCCGCAGCTTGTTGAGGAGACGACAGCGAAGATACAGTTGATCCGAGACCGGATGAGAACGGCTCAGAGCAGGCAGAAATCCTATGCTGACAGGCGCCGTTGCAGATTAGAGTTCGCAGTTGGCGACCATGTTTTTCTGAAAGTCTCTCCGATGAAGGGCGTGATGCGTTTTGGGCGAAAGGGAAAGCTTAGCCCTAGATTCGTAGGTCCCTTCGAGATCCTCGAGCGTGTTAGCGCTGTTGCTTATCGTTTGGCTCTTCCTCCCAGCTTTCCTGATGTTCACCCCGTCTTTCATGTTTCGATGCTCCGCAAGTACCTTCACGACCCTTCGCATGCGATTCAGCACCCGACAGTCCAGTTAGAGCGCGACCTTTCTTTTGTAGAGCAGCCGGTGGCCATCCTGGATCGGCAGGTGAAGAAGTTGAGGTCGAAGATTATACCAACCGTCAAGGTCCTTTGGCGTAGCCCGAGCAGCGAGGAGGTTACCTGGGAGACCGAGGGCGAGATGAGGAAGAAATATCCCCATCTCTTTGAAGGTACGCGTAGCTATATTTTTAAATTCGGGGACCGAATTTCTTTAAGGGGGGAAGATTGAAGCGACTTGAAAAGTCGTTTTGGTGTTTTCCTGAAATTCGGTGAAAATTCGGTATTTTTCCGAAAACCGTCTTTCTCGATATTTTGCAGTTTAGGGCTAATTATACCTTAAATGGATAGGTAATTACTTGTTTTTAGTAGCTAATGAATTAATTATGAAATTTTGGTCATTTAAAAAATTTTCCCTATTTTTCAATTTTTTAATATTATTTTAAGCCGGTAAGAAAATACATTAAATAAGCGATAAATACAAATTTTTCCGGGCTAATTTTAATCTCCAAAATTATGATAATTATAATCTAGTGATAACATGAATTTTTAGTAATTTATTTTGATTTTTAACAAATTTTTATGTTATGAAACGAATTTATTGAATTTTGAGCTAAAACTTGCAATTTTTTAGTTGTAGGGGGCCTTTTTGCATAAAATTTCTTTTGTAAAACCCCTCTCTCTTTTCCCTCAGCCCTAGGACAGCCCAAACCTTGGCCAAGTCCAGAAATTTCTGGCCTCTCTTTCTTTGGTTGCTTCTTGTGTTGAATTGATAGTTTATGGATTTATTTTAAATAAAATGAATAAAGTATGGTGCATTTGACTTTGTGGACTCGACCCATGACCTTCCCCACTTGCCCACACCCTCCCCCATTCCTCTTGCTGGCCGAAAACCTGCACCCTCTTTCTTCAACTCTTTTCTTTTCATTTTTCTTCAAAGTTCTTCAAAAACCACATCAAAAATCCACAAATCCTTCTCTTTTTCTACACAAAATCCATATGCTATCCTTTCCTTAACCATTCTTGCTTGGATCTTGGTGCTTGAGGCCATCAATTGGAGCAAAATCTTCTTGCTTGATCCATAGATCAAGAGGTATAAATTCCATCAAAGTTACTTTCTTTTGTTGCTAATTCCTTTAAATGCATGGTTTAGTGTTAAATTTAGTGTAGTTTTAATCTAGTTTTCTTAGGTTTTGCTTGAAAAATTTTAGCTAGGGTTTTGAAGCCATAATACTTAATTAGATTATTTTATAATTAATCTAGTGGTTAATTAACTAATCCATATAGTTATCTTGTTGATGTAGTTTTCAATTATGCTAATTTGGTTAAATTTAGAAGTGTGAAATTGCTTTTTTAGGATTTTCAAGAGAGGGTTTTTGTATGGAATTGGTTTGTGAAACATGATTAGTGAGTTGATTAAGTTTTAGAAAACATTATTTAATTGATTAAACCTAATTTTCTATCTAGTGTTTTGCTAACCTTAATCTAAGTGGTTAACTTGCTTATTAGGCTAAAATCTAGTGTTAAATTAAGGTTTTTCATATACAGTTTGGTTTATGTTTGCTAATTACAAAAATCAAGAGAAGGTTTTGTTTATGGAAATTAGGTTTTTTAAGCATAGTTGATGGTTTAAAATTAGTGTATTGGCAAGCTATTTGGTTAGTTTGGATGTTGGTGTTGGGTGGTGTTGACTTTGTCGCTAAATTGTCGATGTTTGCATCAAATTGCAATTTCTAGCTTACTAGGTTATAAATTCAAGAATTGGTGGTTATGGAAAATAGGATTGGAATCATTGCTATTGTGTTGTAATTAGTGTTTGTAGATTGCTTGTAGTGTGCTTGGGTAATTATGCTTTATTGTAGTCGTTTTGTCGCAAATCGGCGATTGTTGCACCGATTTTTGGAATGTATATGCTTACTAGATTTTTTATATAAATTATGTGATGGATTATTTTTGATATCTTGATGATTGTAATGGCTTGTCCTACGACTTTTAGGATGCGTGAGTGCGGATTTTTGGGTAGTCGGGTTTTAGTTTTGCCGGGCGACCAAATCGGCGTTTTTTTGCAGTTTTTACGATTTTCGCGTGTGTTCCGCGCACTTTGTGCACGTTGTACCTAGCTAGCGAACCTTAGTAGTTTCGTTGGGGTTTTGCGTCGTTCTTGATATGTAACCTTATATTTGTTATTGATGTAAATTCCAGGTTCGGTCGCGGAAACGTCAGACGCGGCGCGAAAGGGAAAGGCGGTGATTGGACACAGCTAGCCAGGGACCCCGGTGAGTAGATTTAACATCTACGGGGGACGATCGTTTGGATGGCGCAAGTCGCCCGATAGATTTAGTAAACTAAAAATTTGTAAACTGGATAATCACTTGTGACATTAGAATAATAATACTGGCATGATAATTGCTGCAATTAGATAAATATGTTATACCCATATACGCAAACTCAATTGTAGGACACATGCACCATTACCAGGTTTTTATATGCAGCACGAGCACTATTCATGCTTACACACACACCCTGGTAATTGCCATGCCACCACACTAGATAACCTTTAATTTAAACCTTTTACTAATTGATACTTAAATTGTGCTATTTCCTTTAATTCCTTAAAATGAAACCGTAGTATTGCTATTCATGTGCATGTACTTCATCATATTCATTGTTCATGCTTAATACATTAATCACACATCGCAATTTGATTATTGATACCATATGCATTCATTATCATTGATATATGCATTTATGAGGATTTCTTGAGATTTTATGATATTGCTGGATTTCGGGGGAAAGCCGCAAGATTTCTAAACTTATTATATTTTTAGAATATATGAATTGCGGTTTTCTAATGATGTAATTGTCGTCCACCATGAGTTTGCTGTGGATTTGGAAATCCGTGTCGAGGAGTGGAGGAACCGGCACGGGTACATGGTGGGCCTGGTAAGGTACCCCGGGGCAAGAGGAATGTGGTGATGACGTTAAGCCTGGCAGGGGACGGATTACCTACCGGTGACTGTTTGGGAAGGCGGATATCCAGAGGATACCGACCGTGGCCGCTAGATGATGATATATTGATATTTGAGATGGATCAGCCGGACGGCTGAGGCCAGAGATACAGTTATGAGATTTGAGACAGCTTTTAGGTGTCGTTGCTGGACACCGGTTCTCGTCGATTCTTTGATATTATGCTGGCATTCTAAAAGAGTTTCAAAAACAAAAAGAGATAAAATATTTATATATATATATACTATTGAGACCTCAGATATTCATGTAGCATACATATTCGTACACTGATGTTGTATACATACCTGCTGGTATATCCATATTGCATACATACTTGCCATTATGTCCTGCCTTACCTGTATATAGATGCTAGGATGCTTGTGTGCATGCATTCGATAGCCTGTGTAAATGTTATTTATTACTCACGAGTTGGCAACTCACCCCCGTTGTGCTATAGCCTTTTGCAGGTCCGCCCCGTCAGTTCAGTAGCGGCGGGCGCACTTGTTCTTTTGCCCTTTTGCCTGAGCTCGAGATTTTGCTCATAGGTGGGTTATGTTATTATTTTTGTACCACCTTGTATATTTTTTGTATCTAGTGCACTCCATCTACTGTTTCTACCAGATTATTGTACTTTGACCTAAAGATGAGACTGTGAGGTTTGTGGACTTTATGCTGTATTTTGGGGTCGAGCTCACTTGAGCCGACATGCTACTTTTTCATGCTTCCTTATGATTATTATGCTTGTTGTCATTTATATTGCGTGGGATTTGTGACCGCCTTATGGCGAAGAGCTAGCTCCCGCTTGGGGATGCCTTATTTGTTGGTTTTACATATATTCTTGTTGTACCCATTTTTGGGGGCCAGTATTTACAAAGAAGACTCTGCCGAAATTTTCGGAAAAATTAGTATTGTTTTAAAATAAAAAAAAGGTTTTACATGACTTATTGATAACTCGCTTTCAATTGTTTGGGTTTTCTTCACTCTTTTGCTTAATTGGTTTTGTTTTCTGGGCTTTGGCTTACTTATTTTACGGACGTCTTTAGACGTTTCGTAAACATAAGTGCCAGTCACGTTCCGTACCCTGCGGGTCGTGACAAATAGCCACTCCGCAGATATGGTGGGTAACCTCAGACACCCGAGAGGTACTTCGGTAGCCTCAAGGATGGTGACAGGGAGGTTCTTATCTACCAAGACTTGACACTACTGTTGTTCCAGGTTATGAGACCCGGTAGGAGGGTTGTCGTAGTCAGTGGGAGCAGCAGAAGCATGGTGGGCAAGTAGCTTATATCTGTTTATAGACTTGAGCAGTTATAGCGGAGATAGATCATCTAATTTTGATATGACAGTCATGGTTTTGACTTCAATCAGAATAGGGGATGGATCTGTTAAGAAGATAGTAGGGTGTGATGTCATGGTATCTGGATGACATACACAGAGTAGGAAGTAAAATTCCTATACTACGATCGGTTGTACTGTGGTCGTCACACAGTTGTTTCTCCAGACAGGATATGGATATAATATTTGACATTCTGATTTCTAGATCTATGGTTTTAGATCTGGATTTGGGTAGTTTCCCAATGTGGGTACTTTGACAGATATTCTAATGATTTTTAGAATAGTTGACTCCTAGCATGGTGGTGTACCTGCAGGTGATGGAGTCACCCTCTCTAAAGGTGTCTTACAGACTAAAGGGGAGAGGGATGTGCATGATTGGCAGATCACTTGCTTAGGCAATTGAGTCAATCATGTGATGTCAAGTACCACACCAAATGTTGGTTTTGCACTAGATGCAATAAGTTTGTATTAATCCAATCCTGGAGAAACATAAGGAAGCAGTTTTAGAACATAAGTACATGTTCTACGGATTTGATGACGGCAGCCTCCTTCGGGAGACGATTATCATTCCAGGCTTCAAAGGTGACATGGATGACAGAGTGATTGTCAGAGTTTTAGTTTTTCCCTCTGACGAAGAGGGACAGTATTATGGACAGGTGGTCCAAGAGGATACTGTGGGTGGCATGGTGCCGGATACTGATTAGGTTCAGTGATCGATGCAGTCGAAGAAGTTTGGATTTGGAGTTCATTTATGAACAAGGTCCCATCAGAAATCCAGACATGTTCTAAGACAGGTATTACTCAATTCGGGAGATGGCTTTCTCCGCGAACTTGAGATTAAGAGAGATATAGAAAGAAACTTCTAGGCGGATCCACTCACTAAGGCTATTTCTCGAACACAATAGTTTTACAAACGGGCTTTGTGAAACTGATTAGTAGAGGAGTTGGATGTTCGGTTTCACACGGGCTGTGAGTAGTCGACATCGCAATAATTAGCCTTGAGTGCAAGTGGGAGATTGTTGGAGATAGTGCCCTCATAGTCAATTATTGGATCACAGGTACGTGATTGCAATGATTGCGGAGGACCTATCCCGGTAGCACAGTCTTACTCGAGATGATAGTATGCTATCTGGTTTGCCTTTATCAATCGTGTACATGTTCAGGTGATTGATTGCATGTTACACTTTGATAGAGCCCTTAGGATCTTGCTTTACTACCAACAGTATGATGGCGATCATATACGTGAGAGTTGGGTAGTTTATATGCATATCCTTAATTGTGGTCCCTAGTCGAGGGAGTTTCGAGACAGGGCATCGATACTCCGGAGTAGACTAGTATATACAGTCGAGACCCCGACGAGGGGCGGTGGCCGGTCTCACAAGCCACTGGTGTCAGTTGGATCACCTAAGATGTATACAGGTGCTCATTGGGTTATGAGTACACAGGACAGGACTCGCCGGGAATCTGCTAGTTAGTACTATACCTATCGTCAGATAGCAGTTCCCAGGTGACATGTGTACAGGTTAGTTCATCGACCTGAGGTCGTCATTTGTCTCGTGTGAGTTCCCACTGTGCTTTGATTTCTACCCTACCACGGCTCAAAGGAGTCGTGCAAACAGGTAGCTTTTGGGTACAGTCCCGAGCCATATGGAGGCACGTGAGCGGATCGGCAGAGGATTCGTCTCTCCCGGTATTGGGGGCGAGATCGTGCTGTGTCTAGGAGAGCCATTACACAAAGTCCATGGCCATGGCAGGAGATTTACTGGTAGGTACTCCAGTAGTATCTCAGGGTGTTATTGGGCTTCACTCCGACACGACTTATACTGCTATTGGGGGTCTGACGTTGCTAGCCCCCTAGGCAGATATGCAATACTCATAGACGAACGGACCGGACTGTATATACATTGTCACTGTCAGGCTCAGTAGGGTTTTCCGGATGAGTGCGCTCATCGGCATCCCTTGAGGTCAGTCCATGGGCAGCCGTTACGCATTGCTAGTGCCGCTGACGGTTTGTGGTTAAACCCACTGCCAGGGTACTGACAAGTTATTTTGTCCCCCACAGACAGTTTTCCAAGTTCGGGCGAAACGTTGTAGAGGCCGTATGGTTTTATGGCAGGGTTCGGAAAATGCATGTGCGTTTACGCACGTGTTATTTTTCGGGCAGATGATACTGGTCGGCTTTGGTTTAAGCCGGATCCGAGTATTATATTGAGTAGGTATAATATCTTTGTCTCAGTTTTATTTGTATTCGGTCGTAATACAAATGCGGGTATATTTATACAGTTTCGGGGTTATCCTGAAAGTCGTTTCAGGATCACTTTTGGAAGTTGCCAGTTTTCAGTTTTCTATCAGCCGTCTTTTAACATTCGGTTAAAGACGGATTTATCTTTTCTTGGATGAGGTGAGTCAGTGTTCTAGAAGTTTCTAGATGTGATGACAAGGATGGTGACTAGGTTCATGAACCTTTAATTGCATTTATTATGTGATGACTAAGTGATTATGACTCATGCTTTGACATTAATACATTTTGTTCTTGTTAAGATATTTTCTTCATGATAAGCTTCATCTTAGGGTCACCACTTGCTCCTACGGTCACCTCCCTCCTTCTATAAAGTGGCCGGCCCTCTCTCCTCCTCACTTCACTTGTTGATTTCATTTTAGAGAGAAAAGATTATGATAGTATTCGGGGTGTATGGAATTTTACAGTTCATTTCATTCCATCACCCGATTTCCACGGCAACTTCATTAACCGATCGTCCACGGATTTGGACGAAGTGAGACAAAGTCATCTACTCATTCTCTACATCATTCTTGGTCGTCTCTTTTAGCAAACTTGACGATCGAGTTGCCTCAAGTCAGAGGCGGGAGCCCGTTTAAAGAATCAGTGATGTGGTGCTACCTCGACGGGGATATCGGAGATCGACGAGATCGGAGCAGCCGCAACGGAGCGTGGGATGATGGTTGAAGAACGAAGGACTCGGATCGTTCGGTACAACCTTTCTACACTCTTTACAGTTTGTTAGTTTAGCAATAATGGCAGATCCGGGTTAAAGTATACGATAGCGCCAGTTAAAAGTTTTTTTGTTCCGCATTTGGCGTCTGTAGACTGCCGGGGCGCTAACGTAGACTTACATATACAGCAGACTATAATCCGTATTTTATTACAAATTACCTTCTAGAAGGTGGCCACCATATTATGCTTTTTCCATTTATTTGATAAATGGAAATGAGGTGTAAAGTGGGAGGTATGGTGATAACTATGCTTCAATAATTAACAAATGAATTTTTAATTCATTTGTAGTTACTATTGAAGTATGGTTGTTGATTGTTTATTCAAGAAATTCATACACAAAACCATTTTGTGTTGAATTTCTCTCACATGCATGCTTCAATATTTTGAGCTCCCATTTTTCATCACCTCCTCCCTCCTCTTCAGTTTTCTCCACCTTCATCATCTTCCTCTTCACTACCCTTCTCATGGGTTGAGAAACAAGTGAAGAGGCAAGAAAGAGATAAAAAAAAAACACTTAGATCATCACACTACATCTTAGACTACTTGGTTTAGCAACCTAAGTTCTCTAGTTGCTCCTCTTGACATATAGTGTGGAGCTAAAGCCATGGATCATATCCCTCGGGTGGATCATCTACAACAAAGGAAGTCCGGAGAACAAGCTCGATCCCGAAAGACCGATGGAGCCGGAAATGGAGATCAAGCATGTTCAAGGTGGCCACTAGAAGCATATGATGAGGAAAGAAGACCGAAGGACTTAGATCGTTTGGTGAGACTTCTTTCATAGTAGATAGCTTTACTTGTTTAGCTAGATAGGTTTATGGTAAGATCTGGGTTTATTGGGTTATCCTAGCGCCGTTTTTGAAACCCTAGAAAATATTTGTTCCACAAACCGTCACGTTCAATGGCTCGGGCGTTAAGGTAACCCTTTCAAGGAAGACTACCTTACTCTCTACAACCATCTTGTATATACAAGGTTCATCTACGTTTTTGATAAAGTCAAACTCTTTGACTGCCACATCAAAATAGATGTTCCAGCTCCACGATGCCTGCTTTAATCCGTAGATTGATTTAAGCAGCTTGCGCACTTTTCCGCTGCTCCCACTGTCTACGAAGCCATCTGGCTGTGTCATGTACACGCTCTCTTCTAAATCACCATTGAGAAAAGCAGTCTTGACGTCAATCTACCATATTTCGTAGTCATGATATGCAGCAATGGCAAGTAGGATCCTGATGGATTTAAGCATAGCTACTGGAGAAAAGGTTTCATTATAATCGACACCTGTTCGTTGACGAAAATGTTTAGTGTAACGTTTTGAAAATTGTTTAGGTGAAATTTCGGATAATCGGTAAAATAACTGATGTTTTCCGTAAAAACCAAGATATAATTACTTTTCAACATAAACTTAAATATACCTATTCTAGCTATGTAATTGCTAGTATTTGGTATTTAATTGGTCACTTGTAAATTTCTAGTTTACTTAAATAATTTCCATAATTAATTATTTTTATTATTATTATAAGCTTTCACTAATACATTTAATTAGTGATATTTACAAATTAGAATGGGTTAATACAAGTTTCGTGAACCTTGACACATCTAAACACATATTGTAACATGTTCAAAAAATATATATAAAAATTGGATGGTTCTAGTTTTATTTGCATAGAAAAGGTGAAGGGAATATTGAAATAAATAAATTAAATGGATAATTTGAGTATGGGGCATGTTGACATAAGGTGTGGGGTGTGGTCACCACTCTCTCTTGCTTACCCTCACCTCCCAATTTCCTCTGGCAGAGCACAGCCCTCTTCTCTCTCTCTTTAACATTAATTCCTTGCAACAAAATGAAGAAAATTAAATAATTTGTAACGCTTTGGAAATTCGTTAAGGTCACCTATATGTTAAATGGTGATAATACGAGATTTTCTTAAAACCTTATTAATAACTATTTCCACGTAAACTGGAATAAATCTATTTTAATTGTGAAATTATGTAATTACATATATAATTATGTTTTATTAATTAACATTTAAAATATTGTTCACTTAATTATCTAATTTTCTTAATTATTATTTACTAAGCTAAAATTTTAGTTAAGCATGCAGAAATCTAGTATTTACCCTTGGTTGATATGTGCTTTATCAACCATGGCAACTTAACCATTTTTGTATGTCTCATACTTATTTTTCTCTCCTCTCTTGGTTCTAGAATTCTTTTCTAAGAAAATAAAAGAAATGGGAAAAAGAATTGGATAAAGGGTGAAGCATGGGGCAATTATGAGGCATAAGGGACTTTGACTTTAGGCACAAATACACACACCCTCTCCCCCCCTTCACTCCCCCTCAACTCTCGGCCAGAGCTCCAGCAACCCCCTCCCCCTTCATCTTCTTCTTCTTCTCTCAATCCAAGCCCCATTTCCAAAAGAAAATCCACATAATTCTAGAAAAAATCATCACTATTTTTCCCTTGCTCAATCAAGCATGGTTCTTGGCTAAGTCTCCATAAGTACTGGCTAGAGTGAACCATTCTTAGACCATCTTGAGGTATAAGCCTAACCCAGTTACTTCTTTGCTAAACTTTTAGTTTATTAAGCTTAATTTAGTGTTTAAGTGGTTATTAGTGCTAATTATGTGATTTAAGAGGAGATTAAGATAGGTTAGGGTTTTTATGGCTTGAATAGGGTAACCAAGTGTAGTTAGTGTCTAATAATCCTAGTATTTTCATAAGTTTTCACTAAAACGCCCTATTGTATTAGATTGGTGTTAATTAAAGTTTTAATTAAGAATTGTTCTCTTTTGGGGATCTTCTTTTAAACCAGAAGTTTCAGATTAAAGTTGCAATTACTGGAGCATAGTTACTGGACAAGGAGCACACCCACGAAGCCCGAGACCCCAATCCTCTTTCCAGGCAGCAAATAATTAGGTTCTGACCGCAAATTGCGGCCAGATTAGTGACCTGGGTCTCGGGGTTTTTGTTGTAGGTGTCTGCTATATATTGTAGTTCTTTGGTTTGTGCAACTTTTCCTAAGTTCACTTGTATCAAAATCTGGGGCCAATTACCTATGTTTTTAGTATTGTGACTTGCGCGACACGTACGTTCTGAGTCTGGGTTTGGTGTTTGCGGTGTATCACAGCAAGTCAGGGTAGTTTCAGACATTAGCACACACGTTTTGGTGCTTCGAGTGCACACGCGTTTAGCTTGCGACGCTAGTTTTCTCGTATGGTCTTGATATCGCGTTCTGCTGATTTTAGCCTTATCTGTGTTGTTAGTGTATATGCCCTAGAGGCCATTACTGTATCATACTAGTTTGTATATTACTTAATGGAAGCTTGGGATATTCACCTTGTATAAACAATCTTGCTCAATATAGTAGTATGCTGCTTGGTTTGTTTCTACTTCAATGTGTACACGTGTTTATTTTAGTATATCACCTATACACATTAGTGGAGCCCTTAGGATCTTTGCTTGATTACCAGCGTTGTGATGGCAGTCACACTAGTGGGGGCTGGGTAATCTATAAGCACATCCTTATACAGGTCCCTAGTCGCAGGACTATCGAGACAGGGCATCGATACTCCGGAGTAGACTAGCGTATGCGCTTCTCATCCCAGTGTGGGAGATGGTCTGTCCCACAGCCATCAGTACGTCGTACTGGAGATAGTATACGGGTGCTCGTTAGGTTACGAGTACACTGGACAGAACTCGTCGGGAACTGACCGGTTGGTATTATACCTATCGTCAGTTATCAGTTCCCAGGTGACATGAGTACAGCTTAGTCCGCTGACTTGACACTGTCACTTCGCCTCGAGTGTGTTCCCACTGTACTTTGATTACTACCCTACCACCGCTCAAAGGAGTCGTGCAAACAGGTGGTAGTTGGGTGCAGTCCCGAAGCACTTGGAGGCAGTGACGGTTAGACAGGATTCGTCTCTCCCGGTATTGGGGGTTGACATCGCGCTGTGTCTAGGAGAGCCATTACACGAGTAGTCCCTGGCCAGGGCAATCGAGATATACTGGTAGGCTTCCAGTGTTATCTCAGGGTGTTTTGGGCTTCACTCCGACACAACTTGTACCGCTACTAGGGGACTGACGTTTACCGCCCCCCTAGGCCCGCCATGCGATATATCAAACGAACAGACCGGACTGTACGGAGATTGTCACATTCAGGCTCAGTAGGAGTTCAGATGGGTTTCACCTCGTCAGTCTTCTTGTCGGCATCTACCTGGGGACCGTTACGCACAGCTAGTGCCGCTTGCGGTCTGTGGTTAAACCCACTGCCAGCGTAGTGTCGAGTCTTTAGAGTCCCACACAGAAAGCTATTCGCCTTTAGGCAAAAGAGTAGAGGTCGCATGGTTTTGCGGCAGGTCGCATGGTTTTGCGGCAGGGTTCGGTCACATCCATGCACTTATGCACGTACAGTGTCCGGACAGTTTACACTAGCGGGCTTTGGTTTAAGCCAGATCCTAGTGTACGTATTGGGATTGGATTTATCCAGTTTGTATTCGTGTTCCTCGGAACGCGGATGCGGGTGTGTATGCACAGTTGACGGAGAGACAGAGGCAGAGAATTCTCATTAGGGTTGTTGACCGTTGACCGTTGACTATTGACTTTTTGCTCAACCCTAATGAGAATATGATATATGATTAACAATTATAATAATTAAGTATTATGGTGACATGGTTGTTGAGGGGTTGACTTTGTTGACTTGTTGACTTTGTTGACTTTGTTGACTGGTTGACTAGGCTTGACTAGTTGACCATCATGATAACAATAGCTATCATTTCATGGCAAAGACTTTTTGCTTGCTTGCTCTCTTGTGCAAAATGAGTGCATGAAATGATATGGCTATTGTTGCTTAAACCATCACATAATACTTGATTGTTATGATGTGTTATGATGGTTATGGATTATGAGAGCCAAGAGAGAAAAGCCCTCTCTCGTTCTATCATTCTCATTCTCTCTCTTGTTCTTGAGCTCTCATCTTCCTCCTCTTGCTCTCCCTCTGTTGAGTCTATGGTTCACTTGTCTCATGAGTTGAGAACCAAGAACCATAGATAAAATCCCAAACAAACTCTTCTCTACTCACTCTAGTTCACAAGGTTTAGTAAACCGAGTGAACTAGTTTCTTCAAAGTCCGAAGAAGAAGCCAAAGGTAGAAGCTTTCGAGGTGGATCTATCTTCGGCGCAAGGAGACGACGGAGTGAAGCCGATCCGGACAACCATCGAGAGCCAAAGAAGAAGGAGTTCAAGAAAGAAAGGTATAACCCCCTAACCGAGTAGTTAACAACTCCTAGTTAGGTTGTTAGTTAGATGTTTAACAAAGATCCGGGTTTTTAAGTCCATGTTACCACCTCTAGAAAAATCGTTTTTCACCAAATTCCGCATGCTCGAAAGTACCGGGAGAGGTAGTATGGACTTACAGTGGTATCAGAGCCAAGTTAAACTCTATCTAACATGTTAGCAAAGTAGCTAGAAGATCGATCAAAGAAAAAGTCCCGAAATGAACCCCGTTTTCAAACTTTCTGTCGATTTTCAAAGTGCTGCAAAAATTATTTAAGATATACTAAAAATCGACTCAGGCTTTTTACAAGAAACTGCAAAAATTCGAACCACTGAATCGATCAAAGCGCCGCGTTTCCGCGGCGGGAGCTTGCTCCCGCCGCGGAACCGTGGCCGAGTTGACTCGGTCATGGGGTTTCTCTTTTGCAGTTTGTTCATAAGGGTATTTTGGGATTTTTGGAATATGTATTTTCTGCCCAGATTTTCCAGAACGAAAATTTTGTGTTTGGGGCCTATAAATCCGTATTTTTGATCGAACTTCTAAAATACTTAAGCTGACGGGTTTTTCTGTGATGTGATATTTGTATTGAACGTCTACTAATCGCTATATGTCGATTAGTGGGGGTTATACAAATCTGTGATCTGTAATGTTATTGGAATGTGTATATGAATTCATTGGATTGTCGTGGGTGAATAGCCGGGGGTTGTGAGACGAGAGTTTTCTTTTCTTTCAATTCTTGTAAATTTGTAAATTGATGTAATAATTATTTGTATGGCCGCGCAACCGGGTCGGGGTTGTAGCCGTCATTGTATAATTTCTTTTTACTGTTTTTGCTCCTAGGATAGACCCATGGAGGGGGTGCACAAACTACCGGGTATGCCGAAGTGCCGAGTGGCCTACTCACGGGGTTGAGGGAGGTTGCTTCGCTTCGGGTACTTGGCGGGTAGTTTGCCGCACCCATAGGGGTCTTGGGTGGGGTTTTGGCTATTCACCGCGACCGTGTAATCTGCTTTTCGTTACAGGCTCGTACGAATTGCAGCTTCCTAGTATATCCAATGTGTTCATCTGTGATCTGAAATGTCTATCATTTCAATATATCTATATATGATATTATTTAGGCGTTGCTTATGTTTTACAGCCGCGCTAGCCCAGCCCCCGCTCTGTCGTTAGTTAAGTAACCTAACGGGTAATGACGGGGCCCCGTGGCGAATGCGAATGGCATAAGCGTACGTCATATTTTGGTTGTTTTTTGCAATGGTAGGATTAAATGATGGGATGCATTAAAAGAACTAATGCAAGAATATCACGCATTAAAAGAACTAATGCAAGAAAATAAACCAAGTAAAAGTCGTTGGAACACTTTCGAAAAACCACTCGGTTCTTTTCAAAACTAACTTTTAAATGCGGAGTTTGAGCCACTCCTTTTAAAAGCTATCTTGTTCCATCAATCATATCAAGTTCACTACGTTCACGGTTTCGCCAAAACCATCCGTAGCCCTCCATCATTTCAGTTAAATATTTGGTAGTATTCAAGCTATGTATTTTGACCTCACGCCAAGGCATAGTGATTGGTAGCTGCCGGATATTTATCTGTTGCATAGATAGAATGCGTTGGTTTGAGACAGTCGTACTACCATTTTGGCCTACGTCAAGGGTATGTACGGGTGGGTTCAAATTAACCTGGACAATGATGGAAAGAACTTGACATGTGACTTATGACATTTTGACCTCACGCCAAGGTCATAAGAGCATGGGGCAAAAATCCGGAGTTTCAAAAGAACTGAAACTTGCTAGTGTTGCATACCATTTGGAGTGTGATGATTCTGGTAGGATTCCTTCAGTTTCGTCACGCGATGATATTTGGATCCCGATCCTACCGTGAGTATATGATACTCCTCGGGAAATTTCTCACTTAACGATCAATGCTATAAACCTAGTAGGTGTCTAGAAAGGTGTTAGCGGGGCTACTCCCCCAGGGAAAGAGGTTCTTAAATTAAGGAACTTCACGAAAGCGTTGGAAAACCTCCCTCGAAGTACCGACACCAGCCTGGCCGAACGGTTAAGCAAGTATTGTACAGTGAGATTGATCCTGACTAATTCTTCCTTTTTGGTTTGAGGAGGGATTCGAGAAACAGTGGGAGCCATCCTGTTTAGACAAACTAAAAACCACTCTAAACTTGCAAGAGCATCATGCTGAGTGTTTCTTCGTCTCTCTCCTAATTGCAGCGACCAATCGACATGACTGGACTTAAGTTACTTCTAGATAAAAACATACTGACAGGGCCAAACTACAAAGATTGGCTCAGGAATGTCAAAATGGCAATCACTTACGACAAGCTGGGGTATCTTCTTACCACCAAAGCTCCCCCTGTCCCAAGTCCCACCTCCAGCATCGCGGATAAGGAAATCCGTAAGACCTGGGAGATTGATAGCGCGAAGGCCAAGTGCCTCGTACTTGCCTCGATGGACAACGAACATCAGAGGAGGCACGAGAATATGGACCTTGAATCCATATTTCTCTATACAAAAGAACTGTATGGAGAGCAATCTCGTATCGCAAGATACGAATTGTCGAAGAAGTTATTTTCGGCAAGGTTGGCCATCGGATCATCGGTAGCGGAATATGTGCTTAAGATGATTGGCTTCATTGAGGAGCTCGCGGAACTTGGAACCACGTTAGAGAACGAGCTCTATACGGACTTGATTCTCCAGTCCCTTCCTTCCACTTACGCCCAGTTTATCCTGAACTTCAACTTACAAGAAAAAGAAGTTGAACTTTCAGAACTCCTCAACATGCTGAGGAGTGCAGAGGGCACCCTACAGAAAGGTAGGGAAACATCCACTTTGTTTGTAGGAGGATCTTCCTCTTCTAGGTCTAAGGCGAAAGCCAAGGGAAAGAAGAAGAAAGCCTTCGCCAAACTAAGGGGCGGTGTTAGTAAAGTGGATACGAAGGGAAAAGCAAAGGCAACAAAGAAAGCGGGGAAGCTTGTGGATAAAGAAGAATGCTTCTATTGTCATAAGAAAGGACACTGGAAGAATGATTGCAGGGCTTGGAAAGCCAGGACACAGGAATTGAAGCAGGTTGCGGCTTCAGCTTCAGGTGTGTATGTTATTGAAAACTGTCTTTCAATAAACTCTATTTCCTAGGTATTGGATACCGGATCAGGATCTCATATCTGTAATTCTATGCAGGCGTTGAGAAACCATAGGGTTTTGAAGGCAGGTGACATGACCCTCAGAGTTGCAAACGGAGCTAGCATGGATGCTAAGGCCGTGGGGGACTATCACCTGGGAATGTAAGATGGACATGTTTTGGTTTTGCGTAATTGCTTTTTTGTACCCAACGCAACTTGTAATATCATTTCTGTATCTTTAGTTTCTAAAGAAGGTTATGAATTTGCGTTTGTAAGTAATGTTGTAAACATTCACCTTAATCAAGTTTTGATTGGGTCAGGTATATTGAACAATGGTATATACGTATTAAACTAACCACAGATTTTCAATGTCCAGAATACACATAAAAGAAAGTCTCAGGAAATAAATCAAATTTTCTTATGGCATTGTAGACTAGGTCACATCAATGAGAGAAGGTTGACGAAGTTACATACAGAAGGATATTTGAATCCGTTCGAATATCAATCGTATGCCACTTGTCAATCCTGTCTCAAAGGAAAGATGACAAAGACTCCATTCACTAGACACGGAGTAAGAGCGAGCGAGCTCTTGGGACTCATACACAGCGACGTGTGCGATCCAATGTCTACACATGTATGAAGCGGTTATTCTTACCTCATTACTTTTACGGATGACTTTTCAAGGTACGGTTATGTCTTCTTAATGAAACATAAGTCCGAAGCCTTTGGAAAGTTCCAGGAATATAAGAATGAAGTAGAAAAACAAACCGGCAAAAGTATCAAGATTCTACGATCGGATCGAGGTGGAGAATACTTAAGTGCCGAGTTCCTGGATTATTTAAAAGAGAACGGAATTCTCTCTCAGCTTACTCCTCCATACACTCCGCAACATAACGGTGTATCGGAGAGACGGAACCGAACCCTATTGGATACGGTACGGTCCATGATGAGTAACGCTGAGTTACCGCGATCATTCTGGGGGTATGCGCTAGAATCAGATGCATACCTTTTGAACCGAGTTCCGACTAAGACTGTGCCTACCACACCATATGAAATATGGAGTGGGAAGAAACCCTATCTTCAATATCTGAAGATCTGGGGATGTCTGGCTTTTGTCAAAAAGCAGCATGCGGACAAGCTCGAGGCACGCTCAGTACTGTGCAAGTTTGGAATACCCAAAGAACTCCAGGGGGTATCTCTTCTATTACGCAGAGGAACAAAAGATTATTGTTTCTCGTAATGCCCATTTTCTAGAACACCAGTTCTTAGAAAAGGAAACAAGTGGGAGCGAAATAGAACTGGAAGAAATTCCAGAACCACAGACTATTACTGAAAGCTTAGTGGAACCAGAGGGTTCAAAAGAACAGGACATTCCTACGCCGCTCCGCAGGAGTAGTAGGCAGTCTCATCCGCCCGAGAGATACTACGGTTTTCTCATAGACGGGGATAGAGAGGATTGCATCATAGATTATGATGAGCCTACTAGCTTCCAGCAAGCCGTTCAGAGCGTGGACTCGGTAAAATGGCTGGATGCAATGCGGACCGAAATGGAGTCCATGTACGCCAACAAAGTATGGACATTGGACATTGCTCCAGACGGGGTAAAACCCGTAGGATGCAAGTAGATCTTCAAAAGGAAGATTGGTGTAGATGGACAGGTTGAGACCTATAAAGCTAGACTGGTAGCAAAGGGTTTTCGTCAAAGACCTGGTTTGGACTATGACGAGACCTTTTCTCCAGTAGCCATGCTGAAATCCATTCGGATCCTTCTTGCCATTGCTGCCTTCCACGATTATGAGATTTGGCAGATGGACGTAAAGACAGCTTTTCTAAATGGAAATTTAGAGGAGTGTGTCTATATGGACCAGCCAGAGGGTTTCATTCAGAGTGGGAGCAGCGGAAAGGTGTGCAAGTTGCTTAAGTCTATTTACGGACTAAAGCAGGCATCGCGGAGTTGGAACATCTGTTTTGATGAGACGGTCAAGGAATTTGGCTTTATCAAAAATCCAGATGAACCATGCATCTATAGTAGATTTGTAGCGAGAACTGTAGTATTCCTCGTTTTATACGTGGATGACATTCTCTTAATAGGAAATGACATTCCTATGCTACAATCTGTCAAGGGGTTCTTGTCACACAGGTTCTCCATGAAAGACCTGGGTGATGCCTCATACATCCTGGGGATCCGGATCCATCGTGATAGATCCAAGAGGATATTAGGACTTTCGCAGTCCAGGTACATCGACACCATACTGAAAAGGTTCAGTATGGAAGATTCCAAGCGCGGTAACCTACCGTCTTGTCACGGGATCACCCTCTCTAAAGAGATGTCTCCCAAGACTGATTTGGAGAGGGATCGCATGTCTATTATACCCTACGCTTCTGCGGTAGGCTCTATAATGTATGCGATGTTGTGTACCAGACCGAATGTAGCTTATGCACTGAGTGTAGTAAGCCGGTATCAGTCAAACCCTAGGGAGAAACACTGGATAGCGGTAAAGAACATTCTCAAGTACCTGAGAAGGACTAAGGAGATGTTCTTGGTGTATGGAGGAAAAGACCTCCAGATCGAGGCCTTTGCTGACTCCAGCTTCCAGAGTGACAAGGATGATTCCAAGTCCATGTCGGGTTTTGTCTTTACCCTCAATGGAGGGGCGGTGTGTTGGAAGAGTTCCAAATAGAAAACCGTTGCAGACTCGACGATGGAAGCGGAATACATCGCTGCATCTGATGCCGCAAAAGAAGCTGTCTGGATAAGGAAGTTCTTGAAAGAACTTCAGGTGGTTCCGTCCATTGTTGATACAATACCTCTGTATTGCGACAACAACGGGGCTATAGCTTTAGCGAAGGAACCCAGGTCCCATCAGAGATCCAGACACATCTTGAGGCGGTATCACCTGATCAGGGAGATCGTGGATCGCCAGGAGATCGAGGTTCGGAGAGTCGCTTCAGAAGATAACACTGCAGATCCATTCACCAAGGCCTTACCCCAGACTCAGTTCGAGCGGCTGATCGAGACGATAGGTCTTCGATACGCCAGTACATGGCCTTAGTGCAAGTGGGAGATTGTTAGTGTATATGCCCTAGAGGCCAATACTGTATCATACTAGTTTGTATATTACTTAATGGAAGTTTGGGATATTCACCATGAATAAACAATCTTGCTCAATATAGTAGTATGCTGCTTGGTTTGTTTCTACTTCAATGTGTACACGTGTTTATTTTAGTATATCACCTATACACATTAGTGGAGCCCTTAGGATCTTTGCTTGATTACCAGCGTTGTGATGGCAGTCACACTAGTGGGGGCTGGGTAATCTATAAGCACATCCTTATACAGGTCCCTAGTCGTAGGACTATCGAGACAGGGCATCGATACTCCGGAGTAGACTAGCGTATGCGCTTCTCATCCCAGTGTGGGAGATGGTCTGTCCCACAGCCATCAGTACGTCGTACTGGAGATAGTATACGGGTGCTCGTTAGGTTACGAGTACACTGGACAGGACTCGTCGGGAACTGACCGGTTGGTATTATACCTATCGTCAGTTATCAGTTCCCAGGTGACATGAGTACAGCTTAGTCTACTGACTTGACACTGTCAGTTCGCCTCGAGTGTGTTCCCACTGTACTTTGATTACTACCCTACCACGGCTCAAAGGAGTCGTGCAAACAGGTGGTAGTTAGGTGCAGTCCCGAAGCACTTGGAGGCAGTGACGGTTAGACAGGATTCGTCTCTCCCGGTATTGGGGGTTGACATCGCGCTGTGTCTAGAAGAGCCATTACACGAGTAGTCCCTGGCCAGGGCAATCGAGATATACTGGTATGCTTCCAGTGTTATCTCAGGGTGTTTTGGGCTTCACTCCGACACGACTTGTACCGCTATTAGGGGACTGACGTTTACCGCCCCTAGGCCCGCCATGCGATGTATCAGACGAACAGACCGGACTGTACGGAGATTGTCACATTCAGGCTCAGTAAGAGTTCAGATGGGTTTCACCTCGTCAGTCTTCTTGTCGGCATCTACCTGGGGACCGTTACGCCCAGCTAGTGCCGCTTGCGGTCTGTGGTTAAACCCACTGCCAGCGTAGTGTCGAGTCTTTAGAGTCCCACATAGAAAGCTATTCGCCTTTAGGCAAAAGAGTAGAGATCGCATGGTTTTGCGGCAGGTCGCATGGTTTTGCGGCAGGGTTCGGTCACATCCGTGCACTTATGCACGTACAGTGTCCGGACAGTTTACACTAGCGGGCTTTGGTTTAAGCCAGATCCTAGTGTACGTATTGGGATTGGATTTATCCAGTTTGTATTCTTGTTCCTCGGAACGTGGATGCGGGTGTGTATGCACAGTTGACGGAGAGACAGAGGCAGAGGATTCTCATTAGGGTTGTTGACCGTTGACTATTGACTTTTTGCTCAACCCTAATGAGAATATGATATATGATTAACAATTATATTAATTAAGTATTATGGTGACATGGTTGTTGAGGGGTTGACTTTGTTGACTTGTTGACTTTGTTGACTTGTTGACTTTGTTGACCGGTTGACTAGGCTTGACTAGTGGACCATCATGATAACAATAGCTATCATTTCATGGCAAAGACTTTTTGCTTGCTTGCTCTCTTGTGCAAAATGAGTGCATGAAATGATATGGCTATTGTTGCTTAAACCATCACATAATACTTGATTGCTATGATGTGTTATGATGGTTATGGATTATGAGAGCCAAGAGAGAAAAGCCCTCTCTCATTCTATCATTCTCATTCTCTCTCTTGTTCTTGAGCTCTCATCTTCCTCCTCTTGCTCTCCCTCTCTTGAGTCTATGGTTCACTTGTCTCATGAGTTGAGAACCAAGAACCATAGATAAAATCCCAAACAAACTCTTCTCTACTCACTCTAGTTCATAAGGTTTAGCAAACCGAGTGAACTAGTTTCTTCGATGTCCGAAGAAGAAGCCAATGGTAGAAGCTTTCGAGGTGGATCTATATTCGGCGCAAGGAGACGACGGAGTGAAGCCGATCCGGACAACCATCGAGAGCCAAAGAAGGAGTTCAAGAAAGAATGGTATAACCCCCTAACTGAGTAGTTAACAACTCCTAATTAGGTTGTTAGTTAGATGTTTAACAAAGATCCGGGTTTTTAAGTCCATGTTACCACCTCTAGAAAAATCGTTTTTCACCAAATTCCGCATGCCCGAAAGTACCGGGAGAGGTAGCATGGACTTACATGTGTTGAATTGTGTGATTCTAAGATCAGTCGCGTAGACATCGGACACGGCGCGGAAAGGAAAGGTGGTGATTGGATCAGACTAGCGGAGGCATTCCGGTGAGTAGATGTACACATCTACGGGAGAATCGTTTGGATGGCGCAAGACGCCCGATAGTTAGAATTTCGATACCTGCACTAATATGCATAGTTCCTAGTTATTCACTTCGTTGCATCGCATCATCTTTTAAATGTATATGTGATATCATCTCATAGGACACTCGCACTATTACCATTGGTTTATGCTGCACGGGCACTATTCATGGGGACACACACGCCTTGCTAATTGCTATGCCACGAACATTATATAGCTTGTTTAAATCCGAATCTTATCAATCGCGCCTATTATGATTAATAAACCTGTATTTATATATTTAATTCATCAGGATGGATACGTAGGAATGTTAGTCATGTGCATACATCTCATTGCATCATCGTTCATGCATAGTTTTCTAGTTCCGCATCGCATTTCAAATTGTTAATATCATAGACATTCATCAATTTTTACACGTTCATGTATTATGATTCTTCTCGAGGATTTCCGTATTTATGAGATTTATGGATTTGGAGAAACCGCAAAGATTTAAGAACGTATTACTATTTTAAAAATGTAAATTGCGGTTTTCTCATGATGTGATGTATATATCGTCCACCATGAGATTTCCCAGTTCTTGAGCGGTATCATACACCCGATTCGAGGAAGAGGAGGAACCGTCTGTGGGTGCATGTGTAGGGTTCCTATGCACCCTAAAGAGGTCTCACAAGGCATCAACCATGCCATTTTACAAAAATATGGTGCCGAGAAACCCTAGTTAACGGATCGTTGCTAGAAATCTAGGCGAAAAAGTAAACTAGTTAACTACTTAACTAAAGGTTAGATGCTACAACCTTTGTAGATCCGGTTACCCCCTTCCTTGGCTCCACGAAGGCATCCTCTCGCTGTCCATCTCGAATCCTAGACTCGTTCATCGGCTTCATCGGGAAAACGAGCGGAATAGGTCGTCGGCTTCGTGTCAAAGACGATCTACGTCGAGGCTTCACAAGTTCAAGCTCCGACTTCACAAAGTTGTGAAACTTGTGAAGAAAACACCCAAAACAACTTGGCAAGAGGTAGAGGGTGAAGAAATAGGAGGTGGGTTCACTTTAGAATTTGATTTATCTCACTTTAGCTCAAGTTGCCATTGATGGCCTCAAGGTTTCAAACTTGAAGATGAAGAAGAAGATGAGCTAGAATTATGATAAGTCTTTTTCAATAATGAAATAAAATTAAAACTTATCATAATAAAACTAAGGTTAAGTGTAGAGAGCAAACCATGGTAAGTGGGAATAGTTAGGGTTTAGCATGAAGACAAAATGGTCTTTGAGTCAAACCTTCATGAAGCTTCATCAAGCTTCATGACAAAAGGAAAACCATTTTGTTTTCATAAAATTATTTAAATAAATAAGAATGGATAAATAAATGAGAGAGTAAAACAAAACCCTAATTATCTACTTAACCATGGTTTTATTCTTTACACTTAACCATTTAAACATGCATCATCAAACAAGATACAAACAAGTGCACAAAAGTATATCACATATACATCATGCACATCAAGTGAGAAAATCCATATAAAGTGAACCAATACTAGCTAATGCAAAGTAATATATCAAATATATAATTATGCATTAAATCATTAAATCAACATTTGATTCAATGATCCGGTCATGTCGCACATAACCGACTAGAATCCAATGTATCGATTTATCGAATCAATGATTCGATAACTAGGTCATATCGAATATAACCAATCGAAACATATATCGCGAGAATGAAATGCGGTATCACATACACGCATTATTCTCGGTCCTGCACATATCTCATATGCACTCCTATTTTGTTTCGCTTGAGCCAGGAAACCTCTGTGTAGGACTCTAAAGACTCGTCAATACGCCGGTAGCAGATGATGATCATATCAAGCATCCACAAGCCTCAAGCGGTCTGCTAAACGTAACGGCCACCCGGGTATTGAGCGATCAGAAGATCGACGAGCTAGCCCGCTCACACTCCTGTGAATCCAACCAGTAACACCTACCGTACAGTCCGGTCTGTTCGTCTGATACGTCGCATATCAAGTCTAGGGGTGGTAAACGTCAGACCCCAATAACCGATAAGTCATGCCGATGTGAGGCTCATAACGGGTCGAGAAACTACTGGTAACACTTACCAGCAAATCTCTGATCAGCCCTGGCCAGGGACTTCCCTGTTACGGCCAATCGAGCACAGCGCAACATCAACCCCCAATACCGGGAAAGACGAAACCCCTCTTATCGCTCATTGCCTCCATGTGACTCGGGACTGTACCCAAAGACCACCGTTTTGCACGCCCTCATGGACGTGGTAAGGTGGAGATCAAAGCACAGTGGGAATCACATAAGACTCTATGACGATCTCGGGTCTACAGACTAACTTGCACAAGTGTCACCTGAGAACTGCCATCTGACGTGAGGTATAATACCATCTGGGAGTTCTCGGCGAGTCCGTCCAGTGTACCCAGTCTCCACTGAGCACCCGTATACCATCTCTGATGTCAAACACCAATGGATATGGGATCATCCATCGCCCATCTCATGGGTCGAGAAGCGTATACGCTAGTCTACTCTGCTATATCGATGCCCCGTCTCGATACACCCACGACTAGGGACCTTGAAGGATGTACTTATGGACTACCATGTCCCCACTAGTATGATCTGCATCATAGTCCAGGTAGTCAAGTACACATCCTAAGGGCTTTACCAACATGTAACTATAAGACAGTATAAAGAGACAAGTGTACATGTTAAGATAAAGAGCAACCAGATAGCATACTATCATGTCGAGCAAGAAAGTCATCTCTATATATGTCCAAGCATCCAATATAATATACAACATCTGTACAATACTGGCCTCTAGGGCATACATACAACTAACAATCTCCCACTTGCACTAGGGCCAGCTGCTGTAGTATCGCATACCGAGCATCCCGAAGAGTCTCTCAAAATGTATCTGGGGAATGGCCTTCGTGAGTGGATCCACCGTGTTGTTCTTCGTGTCAACTCTCCTGACCTCGATCTCCCGGCGATCAACTATCTCCCGGATCAGGTGATACCGCCTCAGAATATGCCTGGATCGCTGATGGGACCTGGGTTCCTTGGCCAAAGCCACCGCTCCATTGTTATCGCAATACAAAGGTATTGGATGCTCAATGGATGGAACCACACCAAGTTCAGTAATGAACTTCTTGATCCAGACAGCCTCTTTGGCAGCATCGTTGGCAGCGATGTATTCAGCCTCCATCGTCGAGTCTGCCACGGTTTCCTGCTTGGAACTCTTCCAGCTAACCGCCCCTCCGTAAAGGGTAAAGACAAAGCCCGACTGCGACTTAGAGTCGTCCTTATCACTCTGGAAGCTCGAATCGGTAAAGGACTCCACTTGGAGCTCCCCATTACCATACACCAAGAAAATATCTCTAGTCCTTCGTAAGTACTTGAGAATGCTCTTCACAGCTGTCCAGTGACTCTCTCCAGGATCAGCTTGATACCTGCTCACTATACTTAGTGAGTATGCTACATCGGGTCTGGTACACAGCATCGCATACATGATAGAGCCTACTGCCGAAGCATAGGGTATCCCTTGCATGCGAGCTCTCTCCAAATCAGTCTTGGGAGACATCTCTTTGGAGAGAGTGACTCCAGAGATTGTGGGCAAGTTCCCACGCTTGGATTCTTCCATACTAAACCTCTTTAGTACGGTGTCAATGTACCTGGATTGGGACAATCCCAAAATCCGTTTGGATCTATCTCTATAGATCCTAATTCCCAATATGCTGGAGGCATCACCAAGATCTTTCATTGAGAATCTTTGTGATAAGAAGAGCTTGACCGATTGCAGCATAGGAATATCATTTCCTATCAAGAGTATGTCGTCCACGTACAATATGAGGAAGACAACCTTACTCTCTGCCACCTTCTTGTAGATACAAGGTTCATCTGGATTTTTGACGAAATCAAACTCTTTGATAACGACGTCAAAGCAGATGTTCCAACTCCGCGATGCTTGCTTTAATCCATAAATGGATTTAAGCAGCTTGCACACCTTCCCGCTGCTCCCACTGTCTACGAAGCCCTCTGGCTGAGTCATGTACACGCACTCTTCTAAATCACCATTTAGAAAGGCGGTCTTAACATCCATTTGCCAGATTTCGTAATCATGATAAGCAGCGATGGCAAGCATGATCCGGATGGATTAAGCATAGCCACTGGAGAAAAGGTCTCGTCATAGTCCACACCTGGTCTTTGACGAAAACCCTTTGCTACAAGTCTAGCTTTGAAAGTCTCCACTTTCCCATCTACACCAAGTTTCTTCTTGAAGATCCATTTGCTCCCAATATGTTTTACCCCTTCAGGAGCAACTTCCAAAGTCCATACTTTGTTGGTGTACATGGATTCCATCTCGGACCGCATAGCATCCAGCCATTTCACTGAGTCACCACTCATGATGGCCTGCTCGAAGCTAGTCGGGTCATCATCCTCCATGATGCAATCCCCGCTTCCACCATCCATGAGATAACCGTAGTATCTCTCAGGTTGGCGAGGAACCCTATTAGATCGGCGGAGAGGCTGAGGTTCATTGGGAGCTACTGAATCTTCTGGTTCCACTAAATCTTCAGTTACGGTGTATGTATGTGGAACCTCTTCCAGCTCTACCACTTTGCCACTAATTTCTTTTTCAAGGAATTCTTTTTCTAAAAAGGTGGCATGTTGAGCAATAAACACTTTTTGTTCCTCACTGTGGTAGAAAAAATACCCATAAGAATTCTTTGGATATCCCACAAACTTGCAGAGAACTGACCGTGCCTCGAGCTTGTCCGGATTTTGCCTTTTGACATAGGCCGGACAACCCCATATCTTAACTCGTTTAAAATATGGTCTCTTCCCACTCCATATCTCATATGGTGTGGTAGATACAGATTTAGATGGAACTTGATTCAATAGGTATGCTGCTGTCTCCAGCGCATAAACCCAGAAGGAAATAGGTAACTCAGCTGTGCTCATCATAGAGCGCACCATATCTAATAGGGTGCGGTTCCTCCATTCAGATACACCGTTGTGCTGTGGTGTATATGGAGGAGTCAGCTGAGAGAGAATCCCATTCTCTTTTAGGAAGTCCAGGAATTCATTGCTCAAGTATTCACCTCCTCGATCAGATCGAAGGATTTTAATACTTTTTCCGGTTTGGTTCTCGACTTCTTGTTTATATTCTCTAAATTTCTCAAAAGCTTCTGATTTGTGTTTCATCAAGAACACATATCCGAATCTAGAGAGATCGTCAGTGAATGTAATGAAGTACGAAGAACCATCCCTGGCATGTGTAGACATGGGACCGCATACATCACTATATATCAGTCACAAGAGTTCGGTAACTCTTTCTCCGTGTCCCGTAAATGGAGTTTTGGTCATCTTGCCTTTGAGACATGACTGGCAAGTGTCATAAGATGAAAATTCGAAAGGTTTCAAATATCCATCCTTATGCAACTTAGCCAGTCGTGTCACATTGATGTGACCCAGTCTACAATGCCACAAGAAGGATTCGTTGAGTTCAGAACTCTTCCTCTTGTGTGTGTTTGTTATGCTCAGAACTGTTGAATGATTTAGAACATAAATGCCATTGCACAACGTGCCTGATCCAACCAACTTTTGGTTACGGAAAATGTTCATAACATTATCCTGTAATACAAAATTATATCCCTCTTTACTTAATAAAGAAACTGATATAATGTTGCATATCAGGTTCGGCATGTAATAGCATTCGTTCAGAACCAATGTATTACCAGTTGGTAATACAAGGTGATATTCCCCGACAGTCTTAGCTGCAACAATTGCACCATTTCCAACTCTAATGTCTTTATCACCTTCTCCAAGTTCTCTACCTTTCCTTAGCCCATATAACTGATTACATGTATGGGATCCCGATCCGGTATCCAATACCCAGGACGTAGAGCAAATAGAGAAACAGTTCTCAGTAACGAACACACCTTAAGAAAATGCATCAACATGTACTTTCTTCATTCGGGTGGCATGGGAATCCTGGTATTCCCCTATATCCTGTTCATTCCTATAACTCTTATAGGAAAGAACGGAACCAACGTTCCCCAGCACAGTATAACATGCGGGTTCGGTCAATACATCCATATTATTATCTTCATTAGGGCATGAAATGGTCGCTAACTGGAGAGAGAGAGAAGAAAACACTTTAGCGTATGCTCGTGCAAGATCAGATTGGTTATTATCTTATCTAATCAGGATGGCTCCCACTGCTTTTTATCAAATCTTCCTCCAAACCCTAAAAGGAAAGACTAGCCGGGATTAATTACACACTACAAGTTCGCCAATCTTTCAGCCAGGCCAGTGTCGGTACTTTGAGGGAGGTCCCCCGTGCTTTCGCACGAGCCTAATTAATGTAAACCTCGTTTTCCCAGAGGCGTAACCCCGTTGACACCTTTCTAGACACCTACTTGATCAGCTAATTGCAATATGTAAAACTCTCCCAGGAATAACTCTTACTCGCAGCGGGTATCGGGATCCAACTATCTCATAGAAGGTATGCAATCTCATTGCAAATTTCAACACTTGAAATTCCCGATAATGCTTTTGCCCCGAACGATCTATGACCTTGACAAGGTCAACAAGCCATAGACCGCAAGTCAAGTTCAACCCGTCATTTCTTGATTGAATCAAACCCACCCGCACAACCCTTGACAAGGTCAACAAGGCCGTACGACTACCCTAACCCAATCTGCATCATATGCATAAGCAGACAAATACTGGTTAGCTACCGCACACTGCGCCTTGACAAGGTCAACAAACGCAGCACGAATACTAAACAGGACTTATCTGAAATGACGGAGGGCTATGCCAGGTTTTTCTGAAAACCATGAGCGTAATGAACTTGATATCGTTGTAGAATCAAATGAAGTTTTGAAATGGAGTGATTTTGAGGCTTTTCTAGTTTTGCTAAAGGGGTCACTCCCGGTGAAGGGATCGTCGGCCCTTTCCTCGTCGAATGAGGTGCGGGATATATCATATATATCACTGTGCAAAGTATAAACTATAGAAGCAATCAAAAAGCAAACCGAGTGTGTAGCATATGCCAGTTATTGCTAAAGGAGTCACTCCCGGTGAAGGGATCTCGGTCCTTTCCTCATCGAATAAGGTGCAGGGTATATCATATATACCGCTGTGCAAAGCAAGAACTGTAGCTACCTGTTTTATTTAAAATTTGATTCCACAACATCTTAGGTTTCTTATCTTTCATTAATCACATTAATGAAGTCCCATCATTTAAATACCTAAACATCATAGATAGATATGACGTACACTTATGCCATCCGCATTCGCCTCGATGTCCCCTCGTGCACCGTTAGGTTAGGTAACTAACGACAGAGCAGGGCAGGGCTAGCGCGGGTGTAAAACATAAGTAGCGTCTATATAATATATCATATATACTATATACTATATCCATCACAGAGTCACAACACAGATATCGCAGCAGAAAAACATATGAAATATTGGATATACTAGGACGTCCGTGTTTTCAATACGAGCCAGTATAAAACACAGATTCCACGGTCGTGATGAATAGCCAATCCTACACCCTTAGACCCCTACGAGAGCGGCAAGCAACCCTGCCAATTCTAGGGTTAGGAGACCCGGACTCGACTCCTCGAGGTGGTCTCCCACTGGACCCCAGAACCCGGTTACTTGTGCTCCCCTCCTTGGGTCTATCCTAATGCGGAAAAGTAAATAATATACAAAGGGTGACAACTTCCGCTACCTGGAAGTGCCCCAAATAAAAGAATATTACATACAAGTTTTTACAGGAATGAAAATGAAAAACACTCATCTCACATAAAAACCGCCGGCTATTTAAACACGACGATCCAATATAACATATCCAGCAACACATAACATCACATGTCATCAACGTAAGTAAGTATTCATACCCCAATTGTCGTTGACGTATAGCAACGAAACCGGCGATATGAACATACTACACTTACGGTCACAGAAAAGAAAGTGTAAAACTACAACAATTGGAATCCGCAACTTCTTTAGACATCACATGCCTAATCCAATGAATATCTTAGACATCACATGCCTAATTATTATAAATCCCGCATTTTAGTCTCATTATCGAAAACTCTTTTCAATATCAAATGAAACTAAACCGCTAGATTTATATCATTCATTCAGTTATCACATAACTGTTTGTGAATTCCAATTATTGTATCCCATTCCAGATAAATAGAATATATTAAACTTTCCGATCGAACATTCGAACACCCAAGTTTTCCCGAAACCATCCAACACATGAAATAGGTTCAAAGACATTCGTTTCATGCCTCAGTACCAACGGTCCAGCCGTAGAAGGGTCAAGCCAACGCCTCATATGTGGCACGCCGTACTGCCCCAAACCCGAAGGTTCAAAGGGCAGTTCAAGACGGTCACATAATCGAGTTAAGGTTTGTTGTCTTCTAGAGGGACCATCGCGTTACTTGCACTACTCAGAACGTCCTTAAACCACACAATAATCCAACACTTGGATATTTTTGGCAGGGGAAAGATTGGGTATTTATATCCGGTCGAACTTTTTAACATATTCAAAAAATTATCCGGAAAACACTTAGACAAAATTCGATAATCCGATAGAATCATCGATTCCCTATACAACCCCAGAATACTCAACTCTGGAGTCAAATTAAAATTCCCAGAAAACTCAGAACAATTAATCAGGAATTACTGTGCAAAAACCAAGGGCTGACGTCACTATTTAGACGCGGAACCGCCGCAGAAGCCTAGCTTCTGCCGCGGTTCCGCCGCACTTTGTACTGTTCACTGGAAACGTTTTGCAGTAATTCATAGATTTTATTGCTGAATTTTTTAAGCATTTTTAATTGACAAAAAACCACAAATTTGAAAAATTTCCAGAGAGCTATTTTGGGGTTGGGTTTTCGGTTCGTCCGGGTTTCAAACTCCGTCTATACTTCGCCTATGGCTCTAGCTAGGCTTTGATACCACTGTAGGGTTCCTAGGCACCCTAAAGAGGTCTCACAAGGCATCAACCATGCCATTTTACAAAAATATGGTACCGAGAAACCCTAGTTAACGGATCGTTGCTAGAAATCTAGGCGAAAAAGTAAACTAGTTAACTACTTAACTAAAGGTTAGATGCTACAACCTTTGTAGATCCGGTTACCCCCTTCTTTGGCTCCACGAAGGCATCCTCTCGCTGTCCATCTCGAATCCTAGACTCGTTCATCGGCTTCATCGGGAAAACGAGCGGAATAAGTCGTCGGCTTCGTGTCAAAGACGATCTACGTCGAGGCTTCACAAGTTCAAGCTCCGACTTCACAAAGTTGTGAAACTTGTGAAGAAAACACCCAAAACAACTTGGCAAGAGGTAGAGGGTGAAGAAATAGGAGGTGGGTTCACTTTAGAATTAGATTTATCTCACTTTAGCTCAAGTTGCCATTGATGGCCTCAAGGTTTCAAACTTGAAGATGAAGAAGAAGATGAGCTAGAATTATGATAAGTCTTATTCAATAATGAAATAAAATTAATACTTATCATAATATAACTAAGGTTAAGTGTTGAGAGCAAACCATGGTAAGTGGGAATAGTTAGGGTTTAGCATGAAGACAAAATGGTCTTTGAGTCAAACCTTCATGAAGCTTCATCAAGCTTCATGACAAAAGGAAAACCATTTTGTTTTCATAAAATTATTTAAATAAATAAGAATGGATAAATAAATGAGAGAGTAAAACAAAACCCTAATTATCTACTTAACCATGGTTTTATTCTTTACACTTAACCATTTAAACATGCATCATCAAACATGATACAAACAAGTGCACAAAAGTATATCACATATACATCATGCATATCAAGTGAGAAAATCCATATAAAGTGAACCAATATTAGCTAATGCAAAGTAATATATCAAATATATAATTATGCTTTAAATCATTAAATCAACATTTGATTCAATGATCCGGTCATGTCGCACATAACCGACTAGAATCCAATGTATCGATTTATCGAATCAATGATTCGATAACTAGGTCATATCGAATATAACCAATCGAAACATATATCACGAGAATGAAATGCGGTATCACATACACGCATTATTCTCGGTCCTGCACATATCTCATATGCGCTCCTATTTCGTTTCGCTTGAGCCAGGAAACCTCTGTGTAGGACTCTAAAGACTCGTCAATACGCCGGTAGCAGATGATGATCATATCAAGCATCCACAAGCCGCAAGCGGTCTTCTAAACGTAACGGCCACCCGGGTATTGAGCGATCAGAAGATCGACGAGCTAGCCCGCTCACACTCCTGTGAATCCAACCAGTAACACTTACCGTACAGTCCGGTCTGTTCGTCTGATACGTCGCATATCAAGTCTAGGGGTGGTAAACGTCAGACCCCAATAACCGATAAGTCGTGCCGATGTGAGGCTCATAACGGGTCGAGAAACTACTGGTAACACTTACCAGCAAATCTCTGATCAGCCCTGGCCAGGGACTTCCCTGTTACGGCCAATCGAGCACAGCGCAACATCAACCCCCAATACCGGGAGAGACGAAACCCCTCCTATCGCTCATTGCCTCCATGTGACTCGGGACTGTACCCAAAGACCACCGTTTTGCACGCCCTCATGTTCGTGGTAAGGTGGAGATCAAAGCACAGTGGGAATCACACAAGACTCTATGACGATCTCGGGTCTACAGACTAACCTGCACAAGTGTCACCTGAGAACTGCCATCTGACGTGAGGTATAATACAATCTGGGAGTTCTCGGCGAGTCCGTCCAGTGTACCCAGTCTCCACTGAGCACCCGTATACCATCTCTGATGTCAAACACCAATGGATATGGGATCATCCATCGCCCATCTCATGGGTCGAGAAGCGTATACGCTAGTCTACTCTGGAATATCGATGCCCCGTCTCGATACACCCACGACTAGGGACCTTGAAATGTACTTATGGACTACCATGTCCCCACTAGTATGATCTGCATCATAGTCCAGGTAGTCAAGTACACATCCTAAGGGCTTTACCAACATGTAACTATAAGACAGTATAAAGAGACAAGTGTACATGTTAAGATAAAGAGCAACCAGATAGCATACTATCATGTCGAGCAAGAAAGTCATCTCTATATATGTCCAAGCATCCAATATAATATACAACATCTATACAATACTGGCCTCTAGGGCATACATACAACTAACAGCATGGTGGACTTGGTGTGGTACCCCGGGGTAAGATGGTCACAGATGATAGCGTTGAGCCCGGCAGGGGAGCACTACCGACCGATTATTTATGATTCGGCGGATGTCCGGAGGATACCGACGTAGTCTTGAGATCAGATATATAGGCCAGTCCGGATTGCCAGAGCCCGAGATCAGATATGGGCCAGTCCGGATTGCCAGAGCCCGGAATAATAAAATAAGATATTCATATTTGGTGTCGATGCTTGACACGGATTTATATTGATTTCATTGATGAAACTACAGCTAAACTACAGAAGTTTTACTAAGATAAGAATACAAATTTCCCATGTTAATCACATTCAAATCTCGTGTTGTTTATTGCATTCATGTTGCATACATACTAGTGCATCGCATCATATTAGTATATGTAGGCTGTGACGAAATTGTGTGCATGCTTACGATAGCCTTATTAGATATTACTTATTACTCACGAGTTGGCAACTCACCCCCGTCGTGCCATAATGTTTTGCAGGTCCGACCCATCAACACAGTAGCGCCGGGCGTACTACCTTATTTATTGCTTTTGCTTGGACTCGCAGTATTGATCGTAGGTGGGTTGCGAGGATATTTTGTTTTCACTTGTATTATTATTGTATCTAGTGTACTCCATCTACCGTGTCTACCACTTTTACCGTTGTATTTGCGACTTAGACCTGGGACAGTAAGATTTTTACATATATGTTGTTTCACTGGGGTCGAGCTCACTTGAGCCGACATGATGCTTTATTACTTCTGTGCCTTTATATGCTTTTTTTTTGCACGGTAATGATATATATTGCGTGTGATTGTGAGTCCGCCTTTGGCAAAGAGCTAGCTCCCGCTTGGGGATGCCTTATTTCATTATATACATGTATTCTTGTTTTGTACCCGTTTGGGGCCAGTATTTACAAAGGAGACTCTGCTAAAATTTTCAGAAAATGTGATGCTGCTTTAAAGATTTGATCCGACTTATTTGGTTAAAAATTGCTTTCTATAAATTGGTTTTCCTTCACTCTACTGCTTTAAATGGTTTTGATTTATGGGTTTTGGCTTACTTAGATTACGTACGCCTCGAGAAGTTTCGTAATTTAAGTGCCAGTCACGCTCCATACTTTTTGGGTCGTGACAAAGTTGGTATCAGAGCATTAGGTTTTACCTTTCTGAGTGTAGGATAACCATTGTTAGATGGAGTAGGTAACTTAAGCAGAGTGACGTAGCGTGTGTATGTTCCGCGGCATACCTACGATACGGTACTCCGCCTAAGTGACCTTAGGATATAATTGCTTGTAATTCCTTCTTCGACTCCTTATATCCCATGATTCTATTGCACTGTTCTTATTATCATGTTTCTTGTACCAGCCATTATGCCGTCGAAGGCCACGAGGGCTCAGAGGGCTGCCGCCAGAGATGAGATTCGACCGGGCTCGTCTGAGACGAGGACTGATCAGGACGGTACGCCTACCCCTCAGGGACAGATTGATCCACCTTCCCCAGGCTGCATTGCTAGGCTAGAGTCAGGTATGCAGGAGTTACGTCAGATGATGGGATCCTTAGTTGAGGCCAGTCAGGCACAGAGATCTGAGGATGTTCCTCCCACTGCACAGACCACGATTGTACCTGCCGCCCAGACAGTTGTTCCTACTACTACCGAGACCATTCCTGTATTATTACAGGAGTTTATGAGGCTGAGGCCTCCAGTCTTTACTGGCACAGATGCAACGGAGGATCCGCAGACATTCATCGACAGGATGGTTAGGATTTGTCGTTCGCTGAGATGTTATGACGATAGATGGGTGGAGCTTGCGAGTTTTCGTCTGGAGGGTCTTGCTCAGACGTGGTGCGAGTCAGTCGAGAAGGCCGAGCTACAGGTCTACCTCCTATGACGTAGGATGAGTTCACAGCGGTGTTTCTTGCCCGTTTCCTTCCGGAGAGCGTCCGGGATGCTCGAGCCCGTAGTTTCGAGGTTTTGTGCAAAACTCCAGGGATGACAGTGTTCGCGTATGATATCCAGTTTACTCAGTTGTCCCGATATGCTCCTTACCTGGTGGACATCAAATAGAAACGCATAAAGTGGTTCGTACGGGGGTTAGACACGCAGCAATTTCTTGCTATTGGCGCCCAGCACTTCGACACTTATGCAGCCGCGATGGATGCTGTAAGTAGACGGTTGCGCCCCGGCCGTCTAACAGACGCCAAATGCGGAACAAAATTTTTTTATGAACTGGCGCTATCGCGTACTTTAACCCGGATCTACCATTAAAGCTAAACTAACAAACTACAAAGTAGGTAGAAGAGTTATACCGAACGATCCGAGTCCTTCGGTCTTCAACCATCATCCCACGCTTATTGCGGCTGCTCCGATCTCCTCGATCTCCAGTCTTGTCGTCCAGGTGGCACCACATCGACGGATCTTTAAACGGGCTCCCGCCTCTGAACCGAGGCAACTCGATCGTCAAGTTTGCTAAAAGAGACGACCAAGATGAAGTAGAGAATGAGTATAACACTTTGTCTCGTTACGTCCAAGGCTATGGACGAACGGTTATGGAAGTTGCCTTTTGGAACGGGTGGAAATGTAAAATGAGTATGCTTAATTTCCATGAACCAAAAATAACTATATCTTTTTTCTAGCAACCATGATTCTTCCCAAAGGAAGTGGCCGGCCACTATAAATGGTGGAGGGGGTGAGTGTAGGAGAGGGGGGAGGTGAGTGTAACCAAATCTTATGAAGAAAATATCTAAGCACAAAAAAAATTGCATTAATGCAAATGGTGACTCATAAACCTTAGTCACCATTTCATTAAATGCTACCAATGAACAAAGAACACCTCATGAAACCTAGAAGCTTCCATACACATCACCCTTATGACTCACCCAAGAGAAGAAAGATAAATCCGTATTTAACCGAATGTCAAAATACGGCTGATAGAAAACTGGAAACTGGCAACTTCCAAAAGTAATCCTGAAACGAATTTCAGGATAACCCCGTAACAGTATAAACATACCCGCATTTGTATTACGACCGAATACAAATGCAACTGAGACAAAGATATTATATCTACACAGTATAATACTGGGTTCCGGCTTAAACCAAAGCCTACCAGTATTATCTGCCCGAAAAACGACACGTGCGAAAACGCACGTGCTTTTTCCGAACCTTGCCATAAACACATACGGCCTCTACAACGTTTCGCCCGAACTTGGGAAGGTGTTTGTGGGGAACTCTAATGACTCATCAACACACTGGCACTGGGTATAACCCCTAGCACGTCAGAGGTACAAGCTGCACGTAACGTTTTCCTATGTATTGATTGGAAGGGAAGCTGACGAGCGAACTCATCTATAAACCCTACTGAGCCTAACAGTGACAATGTATATACAGTCTGGTCCGTTCGTCTAAAGAGTATCGCATATCGAGTCTAGGGATTGGATAAAGTCAGACCCCTAACAACGCGATAAATCGTGTCGGCATGAAGCCTATCACCACCTGAGAAACTACTGATCCAAATCAGTAATTCTCCACTAACTCGGCCGAGGGTTTCTAGTGATGGTCACACGTGCACTGTATGACATCAACCCCCAATACCGGGAGAGGCGAATCCCCGAGATCCGCTCACTTGCCTCCAATGTGGCTCGGGACTGTACCCAACTAAAACCTGTTTGCAAAACTCCTTTGAGCATGGTAGGGTAGTAATCTAAGCATAGTGGGAACTCACAAGAGACAAATGACGATCTCAGGTCAATGAACTAACATGTACACATGTCACCAGGGAACTGCTATCTGACGATATGTATAATACCAACTAGTATGTTCCCGGCGAGTCGTGTCCGGTGTACTCATAACCCAATGAGCACCTGTATACATCTTAGGTGATCCAACTGACACCAGTGGCTTGTGAGACCGGCCATCGCCCCTCATCGGGGTCTCGACTGTATACACTAGTCTACTCTGGAGTATCGATGCCCTGTCTCGAAAACTCCCACGACTAGGGACACTTTAAGGATGTGCTTATAGACCCCAGCTCCCACGTATATGATCACCATCATACTGCTGGCTGTCAAGTAGAATCCTATGGGCTCTATCAATCATGCAATAGCGAACTAAAGCATGTATACGATGATAAAGATAAACCAAATAGCAAACTATCATCTCGAGCAAGACTGTCATATCGGTATAGGTCCAGCCTCAATCATTGCAATCACGTACCTACGATCCAATAATTGACTTTGAGGGCACTATCTCCAACAATCTCCCACTTGCACTCAAGGCTAATTATTACGATGTCGCATACTCACAGCCCGTGTGATACCGAACATCCAACTCCTATACTAATCAGTTTCAGAAAGCTAGTTTGTAAAACTCTTGTGTTGGAGAAATAGCCTCAGTGAGTGGATCCGCCCTGATGTTTCTTTCTATGTCTCTCTTAATCTCAAGTTCGCGGAGAAAGCCATCTCCCGAATTGAGTAATACCTGTCTTAGAATATATCTGGATATCTGATGGGACCTAGTTCATAAATGAACTCCAAATCCAAACTTCTTAGACTGTATCGATAATTGAACCTAATCAGTATCCAGCACCATGCCTCCCATAGTATCCTCTTGGACCACCTGTTCAAAATACTGTCCCTCGTCAGGGGAAAAACTATAACTCTGACAATCAATCTATCATCCATGTCACCTTGGAAGCCTGGAATGAAACCATTTCCCGAAGGAGGCTGTTGTCATCAAATCCGTAGAACATGCACTTATGTTCTAAAACTGCTATCTTATGTTTCTCCAGGATTGGATTAATATAAACTTATCGCATCTAGTGCAAAAACAACATCTGATGTGGTACTTGTCATCTCACGATTGACTCAATTGCCTAAGCAAGTGATCTGCCAATCATGCACATCCCTCTCTCCTTTAGTCTGTAAGACACCTTTAGAGAGGGTGACTCCATCACCTGCAGGTACACCACCATGCCAGGAGTCATCTATTCTAAAATACTATTAGAATACTGTCAAAGTACCTATATTGGGAAACTACCCAAATCTAGATCTAAAACCGTAGATCTAGTAACCAGAATGTCAGATATTATATCCATATCCTTTGTGGAGAAACAACTGTGTGACGACCAAAGTACAACCGATCGTAGTATAGGAATTTCACTTCCTACTCTGTGTATGTCATCCAAATACCAGGACATCACACCCTACTACCTTCTCAACAGATCCATCCCTTATTCTGATGAAGTCAAAGCCATGACTGTCACATCAAAATTAGATGATCTATCTCTGTTATTTCCGCTGAAGTCTATAAATAGACATAAGCTACTTGCCCACTATGCTTCCGCTACTCCCACTGATTACGACAACCCTCTGGCAGAATAATATATACGTGTACTTCTAAAGCTAGTTTAGAACGACGTTATACTTATCCTCTTGCCGGGTCTCATAGTCTGGAACAACAGTAGTATCAAGTCTGGGTAAACTAGAACCTCCCTGTCACCGTCCCTGAGGCTACCAGAGTACCTCTCGGGTGTCTGAGGTTACCCACCATATCTGCGGAGTGGCTATTGGAATGTCAAACCTGATTGAATATATAGGTCCTATTAAATTTTCCGTAATCGTTTGCGGTTCTGGAATCACTACCAGTTCTACCATACTCCCACTACTGTTTTCTGAAAAAAATCTATTTTACTAAAACTGTGGCGAGTCAAGAACAATATCACTATTGATCTTCCAGATGGTAGAAATGTCAACCCTCGTCAAAGCCAGGGTCAACCCACAAACAGCCATTACAGAAACGTGCCTTGAGTTATCCAGTGTCTGGTTTTAAGTATAAGCTGGACAACTCCCCGTATCTTAACATTGTTAAGATATGAACCATTCTATATAAAATATAGAAATAGAGGCACTAATTTAATTGGAACCAGATTCAAAAATGCAGCTGTCTCCAGTGCACATCAACTTAATGGAGAGAGGCTACTCAGCATTACTCAACTTAGGAATCCATCCAATTATGAGTAACCTGAAAGAGAAACGAGTTTCTCAAAACCATTACTATCAATTGAATACCAATCACAAGAATCTACATCTTCAATCTCTTTGAAGAATCCCGATACTTGCGACACCTGGTTCTCTACTTTATTCTTATACCTACAACTTCTCAAAACTTAGACATTGTATTTCTACGAAACACTTGTCTAAAAACTAGAGAAGTCACAAGTAAACAGAACAAAGTACGAGGACCTACCCCTTTGTTCTTACGGACACTAGACAACATACAATACTCTGTATAAGTCCGCTGAGTTTGAATAACTCAAAACCTGTGCATCGTAGGTCGAAAACTGTACCCAGACGATTTCCTCAAATATCACCAATTACAACGAATTCCGATATAATGAGGTTGATCTCCTAATTCCCAATAACTTACTCTCACTCATCATCTGTAAAACCATACAGATATGAGAATGAAACCTGGAAAATACATACACTGGAGTAAGTATCTAATCGGGAAATCAGTTTATAATTAACAATGCACAGTGAAACTGAAACATGAAAATGTTTCATAGAGGTATTCTGGTATTCTTAGTAATGCCTCTTCCATAATCAAATTTATGACTTTAACCGTATATATCTTTGCCATCTCTCCAAATCCCTTTATTTATCTTAAGTCGTTACCTTCTGTACGCCATCGTTAGGCTAAATGGTTTTCTTCCTTCCCTACCGTTCGGCACCATCCTATGGTTTGGAAGAAGACTATCCAGTAAGCATAATAGGTGTACTCTCCTAAACCTAGGAGTACTCGCAACTTGAGAGAAGGTGATGATAAAAGACAACTGAATAATACCTTATTCTATTAAAGGTAAAATAGGAGTGGCGATGAAGTACGCGGTTTGGTCGTGAATGATAGCAGTCGCAATTTACTTTGCCCTCTTTCTAATCCCTTTATCTTGTCTTTGTTAGTGTTTATGCCCTAGAAGGCCATTACTGTATCATACTAGTTTGTATATTACTTAATGGAAGCTTAGGATATTCACATGTATATAACAGTCTTGCTAAACATGGTAGTATGCTACTTGGTTTTTCTATCTTAATATATGAGTGTACGTATTGATAGAGCTCTTAGGATCTTGCTTGACTACCAGCGTTGTGATGGCAGTCACACTAGTGGGGGCTGGGTAGTCTGCAAGCACATCCTTATTCAGGTCCCTGGTCGTTGGATTATCGAGACAGAGCATCGATACTCCGGAGTAGACTAGTGTGTACGCTTCTCATCCCAGTTGGGGAGATGGTCTGTCCCACAACCGTCAGTACGTCGTACTGGAGATAGTATACAGGTGCTCGTTGGGTTACGGGTACACCGGACAGGACTCACAGGGAACTGTTGGTTGGTTTTATACCAGTCGTCAGTGAACAGTTCCCAGGTGACATGAGTACAGCATAGTCCGCAGACTTGACACTGCTACTTCGCCTCGAGTGTGTCCCACTGTTCTTAGATTGCTACCCTACCACGGCTCAAAGGAGTCGTGCAAACAGGTAGTAGTTGGGTGCAGTCCCGAGCACTTGGAGGCAGTGGCGGTTAGACAGGATTCGTCTCTCCCGGTATTAGGAGTTGATATCGCGCTGTGTCAGAGAGCCATTACGCAAAGTCACTGGCCAGGGCAAGCGAGATTTGCTGGTAGGTTCCATTAGTTTCTCAGGGTGTAATGGGCTTCCCTCCGACACGACTTATACCGCTATTAGGGGACTGACGCTTGCCGCCCCTAGGCCCGATATGCGATAGTCTTGGACGAACGGACCGGACTGTATGGAGATTGTCACATCAGACTCAGTAGGAGTTCGGATGGGTTCCCTCATCGGCCTTCTTATCGACATCTACCTGGGGACCGTTACGTACAGCTAGTGCCGCTTGCGGTCTGTGGTTAAACCCACTGCCAGCGTAGTTTTCGAGTCTCTAGAGTCCCACACAGAGAGTTTCCCTACTCCAGGCGAAACGATATAGAGGTCGTATGGTTTTATGACAAGGGTTCGGACGCATACGTGCGTTTACGCGCGTACGACATTCGGACAGTTTTTACCAGTCGGCTTTGGTTTAAGCCAGTTACTGGTATCCGGTTATTGGATTTATACAGTCTAAAGTTTTTCCGTATTTTTGCGTAAAGGAGGGGCGTTCTCGTAATTGCGCGAGAAGCTTCTAGAAGGTGGTGACTAAGGAGGTTTAGGTGGCATATGCAATGAATGTGATTAGTGAGTCATATGGATGATTCATCCATGTCATTAATGCATGATAAATGCTTAATGACTCATGGAGTGAATCATAATTAGATATTATCAAGCATGGTTGCTAAATTCATTTCTTATTCTTTTCTTGATAAAAAGAAATGCTTGATATATATTATCACAACTCATTATTCTCACTTCATTATTATCCTCACCTTCTCTCTCCTCAAGCTCTCCCTCTTCAAACCCTAATCCTCCCCTCTCATGTGTTGAGTACAAGGATTAGTTAGACTACTTAATCCATAACCCTCTCTATATTTCACCTAGCTTCTTTGATTAGCACTTAGAGAAGTTTAGTTGCCTCAAGTTTAAAGGCTAAGCTTGGAGTAAAGCTCTCGGGTGGATCGTCTACTACTTCGAGAAGGCCGAGGAGGAGGTGGAGTTCGCAAAGACGAAGGACACGATTCGTTAGGTATAATCCCTAAACATAGTAGCATAGAAACTCTATGTTTTAAGTTAGTTATCGTTTAGCTTTGATTCAAGCGGTTAGTCGATGTTCGTTCACTAAACAAGTTCGTTTTTGAAAATTCCGCCTCCCCACAAGTATTGGGGTGTTGTACATCGACTTACAATGGTATCAGAGCCTCGCTAAACAATAATTAACTTACTTGCAAATTTGTATGAATTTCGAACGGAAAAAACGAAACCGGAAAAGCCCGAAAACTTCAGTTTCTGTCGATTTTTAAATGAAGTCCAAAAATTTTTCAGGGATGTTCAGAAAGCTTGAATAGACAGTAGAAGAACACCCAAGAAAATTGGGCCCCTGAATCGCCTAAAGCGCCGCGTAACCGCGGCGGGATCCCACTGATCCGCCACGCTTCCGCCGCCGAGTTGGCGATTCAGGAACTCAATTTTCCTGTGTTGCTTCTCTGGAATATTTGGTATTTTCTGGAATTTTTTATTTTTGCTCAGGTTTCAGATTTACAGAGAAGTATTGGAGCAAAATTAAAAGTGTTTAATCGATCGAAATTATACAGTATTTGCTTGTTGGATTATATCTGTGTTTTGTATAATGTGTTCGTAAACCTCCCCTAACTGCTAGTATGTCGGTTGGCAGGGGGTTGCACATTTCTGTAATGGATTTTATCTGTTTGTGCATATGAACTGTGTTGGACTGTTGTGATGTATAGCCGGGGTTATGTGATGGGTTATTATTTAATTCATTTGATGTAAATGTAATTTGTTGTAATATTATTTTGCGGGGCACATCCAGGTTGCGGTTGTAGCCACCGTTGCATTATTTCATTTTACTGTTTTTTGCTCCTAGGACAGACCCAAGGTGGGGTGCACAAACTGCCGGGCGGGTAGTTTGCCGCACCCGTAGGGGTCGTGGGTGGGGTAATGGCTATTCATCACAACTGTGTAATCCGTATTTTGTAGCAGGCTCAAAACAAACACGGATTTCTTGCAAATCCAATTAAGTTCATCTGTGATCTGGAATGAATATCATTGCGTCAGACGAATGTAAAATATCTATATATATGATAGCTATTTAGACGTCACTTATGTTTTACACCCGCGCTAGCCCAGCCCCCGCTCTGTCGTTAGTTAAGTAACCTAACGGGTAATGACGGGATCCCGTGGCGAATGCGGATGGCATAAGAGGACGTTGTATTTTCGTTGTTTTCTGCAATGATAGGTTAATGATAGGACGCATTATCTATAATGCAAAGAAAAATAAACCAAAGTTTTAATCGTTGGAACAATTTAAAAGAAACCACTCGGTTAATTTTAAAAACAGATATTTTTAAATGCGGAGCTTTAACCACTCCTTTTAAAAGCTATCAGGTTCCTTCGGTTATATCAAGTTCACTACGTGAAAGGTTCCTAGGCACCCTATAGTGGTCTCACAAGGCATCGAACATGCCAATTTAAAATTTTTGATGCCGAGAAACCCTAGACTACGGATCTTAAACTAGATGTTTATTCGAAACGGAAAACTAGTTAACTATTTAACTAAAGTTGAGATGCTACAACCTTTGTAGATCCGGATTTCCGCCTCCTTAGCTCCACATGGTCATGTCCTCGCTGTCCATCATGAATCCTCGACTCGATCATCGGCTTCATCGGGAAAACAAGCGGAATGGGTCGTCGGCTTTGTGTCAAAGACGATCTACGTCGAGGTTGCACAAACTCAAGCTCCGACTTCACAAACTTGTGAAACTTGTGAAGTAAACACCCAAAACAACTTGGCAAGAGGTAGAGGGTGAAGAAATAGGAGGTGGGTTCACTTCAGAATTGGATTTATCTCACTAGATCTCAAGTTGCCATTGTTGTAGCAAGCTTGAAGAAGAAGAAGAAAATGAGCTAGTTATGATAAGTTATGATAAAAAGAAATAGAAAATCAAATACTTATCATAACTAAACTAGGGTCAAGTGTAGAGAATCAACCATGGTCACTTTAGAGGGTTAGGGTTAAGCATGAAGATAAGGATGGTTACAAAAGTCAAAGCTTCATGAAGCTTCAACTTAAAACAAAAAGAGCCACCATTCTCATCATAACCATTTCAAATAAATAATTAAACAAATAAATAAATAAATGAATATGCAAAACCCTAATTATCAAATTAACCATGGATTAATTCTATACACTTAACTAAATGATCAAGTATCATCAAACATGATACAAAAAGGTGCACGAAAGCATATCACATATACAATGTGCATCAAGTGAGAAAAATCCGTTTAAAGTGAACCAATACTAGTTAATGCAAAGTAATATATCAAATATATAATTATACATTAAATCATTAAATCAACACTTGATTCAATGATCCGGTCATGTCGCACATAACCGACTAGTATTCAATGCATCGATTTATCGAATCAATGATTCGATAACTAGGTCATATCGAATATAACCAATCGAAACATATATCGCGAGAATGAAATGCGGTATCACATACACACATTATTCTCGGTCCCGCACATATCTCATATGCGCTCCTATTTCGTTTCGCTTGAGCCAGGAAACCTCTGTGTAGGACTCTAAAGACTCGTCAATACGCCGGTAGCAGATGATGATCATATCAAGCACCCACAAGCCGCAAGCGGTCTGCTAAACGTAACGGCCACCCGGGTATTGAGCGATCAGAAGATCGACGAGCTAGCCCGCTCACACTCCTGCGAATCCGACCAGTAACACTTACCATACAGTCCGGTCTCTTCGTCTGATATGTCGCATATCAAGTCTAGGGGTGGTAAACGTCAGACCGCAATAACCCGATAAGTCGTGCCGATGTGAGGCTCATAACGGGTCGAGAAACTACTGGTAACACTTACCAGCAAATCTCTGATCAGCCCTGGCCAGGGACTTCCCTGCTACGGCCAATCGAGCACTGCGCATCATCAACCCCCAATACCGGGAGAGACGAAACCCCTCCTATCGCTCATTGCCTCCATGTGACTCGGGACTGTGCCCAAAGACCACCGTTTTGCACGCCCTCATGGACGTGGTAAGGTGGAGATCAAAGCACAGTGGGAATCACACAAGACTCTATGACGATCTCGGGTCTACAGAATAACCTGTACAAGTGTCACCTGAGAACTGCCATCTGACGTGAGGTATAATACCATCTGGGAGTTCTCGGCGAGTCCGTCCAATGTACCCAGTCTCCACTGAGCACCCGTACACCATCTCTGATGTCAAACACCAATGGATATGGGATCATCCATCGCCCATCACATGGGTCGAGAAGCGTGTACGCTAGTCTACTCTGGTATATCGATGCCCCGTCTCGATACACCCACGACTAGGGACCTTGAAGGATGTACTTATGGACTACCATGTCCCCACTAGTATGATCTGCACATAGTCCAGGTAGTCAAGTACAAATCCTAAGGGCTTTACCAACATGTAACTATAAGACAGTATAAAGAGACTAGTGTACATGTTAAGATAAATAGCAACCAGATAGCATACTATCATGTCGAGCAAGAAAGTCATCTCTATATATGTCCAAGCATCCAATATAATATACATAATCTGTACAATACTGGCCTCTAGGGTATACATACAACTAACAATCTCCCACTTGCACTAGGGCCAGCTGCTGTAGTATCTCATACCGAGCATCCCGAAGAGTCTCTCAAACTGTATCTGGGGAATGGCCTTCGTGAGTGGATCCGCCGTGTTATTCTTCGTGTCAACCCTCCTGACCTCGATCTCCCGGCGATCAACTATCTCCCAGATCAGGTGATACCGCCTCAGAATATGCCTGGATCGCTGATGGGACCTGGGTTCCTTGGCCAAAGCCACTGCTCCATTGTTATCGCAATACAAAGGTATTGGATTCTCAATGGATGGAACCACACCAAGTTCAGTAATGAACTTCTTGACCCAGACAGCTTCTTTAGCAGCATCGTTGGCAGCGATGTATTCAGCCTCCATCGTCGAGTCTACCACGGTTTCCTGCTTGGAACTCTTCCAGCTAACCGCCCCTCCGTAAAGGGTAAAGACAAAGCCCGACTGCGACTTAGAGTCGTCCTTATCACTCTGGAAGCTCGAATCGGTAAAGGACTCCACTTGGAGTTCTCCGTTACCATACACCAAGAACATATCTCTAGTCCTTCGCAAGTACTTGAGAATGCTCTTCACAGCTGTCCAGTGACTCTCTCCAGGATCAGCTTGATACCTGCTCACTACACTTAGTGAGTATGCTACATCGGGTCTGGTACATAGCATCGCATACATGATAGATCCTACTGCCGAAGCATAGGGTATCCCTTGCATGCGAGCTCTCTCCAAATCAGTCTTGGGAGACATCTCTTTGGAGAGAGTGACTCCAGAGATCGTGGGCAAGTTCCCACGCTTGGACTCTTCCATACTAAACCTCTTTAGTATGGTGTCAATGTACCTGGATTGGGACAATCCCAAAATCCGTTTGGATCTATCTCTATAGATCCTGATTCCCAATATGCAGGAGGCATCACCAAGATCTTTCATTGAGAATCTTTGTGATAAGAAGAGCTTGACCGATTGCAGCATAGGAATATCATTTCCTATCAAGAGTATGTCGTCCAAGTACAATACGAGGAAGACAACCTTACTCTCTGCCACCTTCCTGTAGATACAAGGTTCATCTGGATTTTTGACGAAATCAAACTCTTTGATAACGACGTCAAAGCAGATGTTCCAACTCCGCGATGCTTGCTTTAATCCATAAATGGATTTAAGCAGCTTGCACACCTTCCCGCTGCTCCCACTGTCTACGAAGCCCTCTGGCTGAGTCATGTACACGCACTCTTCTAAATCACCATTTAGAAAGGCGGTCTTAACATCCATTTGCCAGATTTCGTAGTCATGAAAGGCAGCAATGGCAAGCATGATTTGGATGGATTTAAGCATAGCCACTGGAGAAAAGGTCTCGTCATAGTCCACACCTGGTCTTTGACGAAAACCCTGTTGGAGATAGTGCCCTCAGAGTCAATTATTGGATCACAGGTACGTGATTGCAATGATTGAGGGAGGACCTATCCCGGTAGGACAGTCTTACTCGAGATGATAGTATGCTATCTGGTTTACCTTTATCATCGTGTACTGCTTTAGGTGACATGACACGTCGCTATTACACGTTGATAGAGCCCCTAGGATTCTTGCTTGACCACCAGCAGTATGAGGGCGATCATATAAGTGGGAGCTGGGGGTCTATAAGCTTATCCTTAAAAGGTCCCTAGTCGTGGGAGTTTCGAGACTGGGCATCGATACTCCATTAGTAGACTAGTGTATACAGTCGAGACCCCGACGAGGGGCGGTGGCCGGTCTCACAAGCCACTGGTGTCAGTTGGATCACCTAAGATGTATACAGGTGCTCATTGGGTTATGAGTACACCGGACAGGACTCGCCGGGAACATGCTAGTTGGTCATATACCAGACGTCAGATGGCAGTTCCCTGGTGACATGTGTGCAGGTTAGTTCATCGACCTGGGGATCGTCATTTGTCTCGTGTGAGTTCCCACTGTACTTTGATTACTACCCTACCACGGCTCAAAGGAGTCGTGCAAACAGGTTTTAGTTGGGTACAGTCCCGAGCCACATGGAGGCAGTGAGCGTATCTTCAGGGGTTCGTCTCTCCCGGTATTGGGGGTGAGGTCGTGCTGTGTTTAGGAGAGCCATTACACAAAGTCCTTGGCCAAGGCAAGGAGATTTACTGGTAGGTATTCCAGTAGTATCTCAGGGTGTTCTGGGCTACACTCCGACACGACTTGTACCGCTTTTGGGGGTCTGACTTTTACCAACCCCCTAGGCCCGCCATGCGATGCTCATAGACGAACGGACCGGACTGCACGGATATTGTCACTGACAGGCTCAGTTGGGTGTCGGGGTGAGCTTCCTCATCGACGTCCCTTTTGGTCAATAGCTGGTGGCCCGTCACGTATTGGCATATACCTCTGACGTGCTAGTGGTTAAATCCACAGCCATAGTATTGACGAGTCTTTAGAGTCCACCACATTTACAGTTACTCAGCTTTCGGGCGAAAGGTTGTAGAGGCCGTATGGAGATATGGCAAGGTCCGATCAGATACGTGCGGTATTGCACGGATCAGGATCGGACAGTTTGTACTATAGGCCGTATGGTAATATGGCAGGGTTCGATCAGATACGTGCAGTATTGCACGGATCAGGATCGAACAGATTTTACTAGCCGGCTTTGGTATAAGCCGGATCCTAGTATAGTACAGTGTAGATTTTGTCTCATTGCATCTGTATTTCGGTCGAAATACAGATGCGGGTGTGTATGCACAGTATCGGGGTTTTCCTGTAATTTATTACTGGACCAGTTTTCTGGAGTTGCCAGTTTGCTTTCCGTTTCGGCCAATTTCCTTTGTTCCGTTCATTGGCCGAAGATTGGTGGAGGAGGGTTTATTTGCATTGTTGCAAATAGGCATTAGTGGAGGGGGTTCTTTGCATCTTGATGCATCATGATGGCTTTCATGATGTGCACCATCATTGACTTGTTTTGACTCCATCATGGCTTGACTTTTAAAGTCATGATTGTTGATGATGTTGAGGGGTATGGTTGTTGAGTGAGGACTTTTCTTTGTGATGATTTCTTTTGAATGATAACCATTCTCTCTCTCTCTCTTTTTTCCACCCACCCCCTTGTTGTTCTCTCTCTCTCTCTAATCACACATGAAGGGGGGGGCGGCCATTCCTTGGAGGGAATGGGATTGATTTTCATTTTGATGTGTGGAGAAAAATATGATACATTCCTTCTTGAGTATGCTCCATTTTTCTCACCTCTCTCCAAGCTCTCTTTTCCTTCACCAATGGCAATTCCACAAACCCCAAAAATGAGACTTGCTCACTACATATTCTACAACGAACCTTGGGCACGTCGAGTAGCCGGCTTCGTGCCCGAGTTGCCTCGGCATTGAGGTGGGAGCCCGTAAACGATGTAGGCAACGTGGTGCACTTCCGGCGACGAGGATGAGACGGACGGAGATCCCGCGAGGAGATCAGATTGAAGATGAAGACCGGAGGACTTGGATCGTCGGTATATCTCTTTCCCATTCTTGTAGATAGCTTAGACTAGTTAATGGTTCGATCCGGGTTATAGTGCGCGGTGGTGCCGGTTTGCTAAGTCCGCAAAAATTTAAGTTATTCACCGCTTCCGCATTCCGGCGTCGGATCGACGGCCGGGGCGCCGCCGTGCACTTACAGTGGTATCAGAGCCTCCCCATTAACTTAGTCTAGCTTTGTGTAATGTGTTTTTCTGTTCCGATCGATCGAAATGTCCGAAAACCCCAATACACCCACGACAGTTTCTGTTGAAATTTTTCTGTCTCCAAAAATTTTTCAGGTTGCATAAAAGTACTGTGATGGAGATTCTAAGAACTCTGGGAAAATTCGACACTCTGATCTCTCACAGAGAGCGCGGATCCGCGGCCCCATCCTTCTTATGGGCCGCGGTTCCGCCGCAGCCTTGAGAGTTCAGTGCGCCATCTTTTTCCAGTGGGCTTCAGGGGTGTAATTAGGGGTTTTGGAATATTAAAATTGGGCCCAGGTTTTCTGTGATTGCTACAGTTTTGTTTGGGGGCCCACTTGTTAATTTTTGGTCAATCGGAAAATTTTAAACACATTTTTCACAGTATTTACATTATATCTGCGACCGTGAATGTCACTCGATCGGTAAATCCGGTCTAACTGCTATAGCCCGGTTAGACGGATTTGCGAACGTGACTTTCACGTTGATGTTCTATGTATTTGCTGTGATGTTGCGGATCGGTCGTGGGGGATAGCCTGGATGCAATGCTAGTACAGTTGTGGTAGTATTATGTACATTTGATATTGCGGGGCGAGCGTCCGACATGTGGACTGCCGTCACTGCCTGTTTGTATTATTCTTTTGGGGCACGACCTGGTTGCGGTCGATGTACCCGTTGTATGTATATTTTACTTTCTGTACTAGGTTGCCCCGCGGAGGGGTGCACGGATAGCCGGGTTCTGGAGGGCAACAAGCCCGCATCTCATGGCATTGAGACGGAGGGGGCTTCACTCTAGGATTGGCGGGCTATTCGCCGCACTCGTAGGGGGTACAGGTTGACCCAGGAGGGGTGCCCAAGTTACCGGATTCCGTGAAGTGCTGGGTGGTCCATTCACGTTGCTGAAGGGGGCTGCCTCGCTTCAGGTTTTGGCGGGTAACTTGCCGCGCCCGTAGGGGTCTAGGATTTCATTGTACAGGCTATCCACACGACCAGGGGAACGTCGGGTTTCAGTAGTGGCTCTGTGAAACCCGGGGATCCCAGATATCTGTATTGTTCTGTGATGCTGTACATTTCTGTGATGTTGCATTTCTTTTCACGCCTTGAGCGAAATATAATATATTGGTATATATATTAGTAGATGTTGTATATGTTTTTCATCCGCGCTAGTCCAGTCCCCGCTCTGTCGTTAGTAAGCTAACCTAACGGGTAATGACGGGACCCAGTGGCGAATGCGGATGGCATATACGTACATCAGTATATTTTCGTTCTTTGTGGTGTGATCAATTGATGGGACTGCATTGATTCGGATCAATGCAAAGTTAAAAACAAACCTAATCTGATGTTGTTGGAACACTTTTCAAAAAGCTGTTATTGCAAGGACGTTCACTTTTGTTTTGCATCGCGGTATTCATTTAGAATATCCTGCTCCTCAGTCGACGAGGCAAGGGCCGAGATCCCTTCACCGGGAGTGACCCCTTGGACAAAAAGTTTGCGTCAGGGCATTAACTTCACTATAGCCGATTACTTTTGCTTTGCATCGTGGTATTCAGTTGGAATATCCTGCACCCCATTCTACGGGGAAAGAGCCGAGATCCCTTCACCGGGAGTGACCTCTTTAGCGAAGGTTTTCGTCGCTATATTTTCAAAAAGCTATCCGTTCCTTCAACGATATCAAGTTCACTACGTTAAAGGTTTTCGCCAGAAACCATTCGTAGCCCTCCGTCGTTTCATATGGGTAGTCAATAGTATTCAAGCTGTGTTTGTTGGCCTTAGTCAAGGCACAGTGTTTGGTAGCTATTGGGTATTCATATGCTGCATAGATAGATGCGTTGGTTTGGGACAGTCGTATAGCCTTGTTGGCCTTAGTCAAGGGCTTGTACGGGTGGATTCAAATTAACCTGGACAATGACGGGTAGAACTTGACATGTGACTTATGATTTGTTGGCCTTAGTCAAGGTCATAAGAGCATGGGGCAGAAATCACATCGGGAGTTTCAAAAGTACTGAAACTTGCCAGATATGCGCATACCTTCTGGAGTGTGATACCGTGAGCGGATTCCGTCACGTTATCATGCGATGAGAGTTGGATCCCGATTCCCACTGATGAGTTGGTTTACTCCTCGGGTGACCCCGACTAATTCTTCTTTCTGGTTTGGAGGAGAATTTGAGGTACAGTGGGAGGATTCCAGATTAGATAAATTGGTAACCATTCTGATCTAGGTTAGAGTGCACGCTGAGTGTTTCTTTTCTCTCTCTCTTTGGCAGCGACCATTGACCCGACCCTAAGACTTTGACTCAGTGACCAAGTTGACCGAACCTTCTTAAACACCGGCTTTTGGATTGTCAGAGTTGCAGACCTCATTGCCACTCCTACTTTTACCCTTTTTCTCCAGGACACCCCGTATTACTACGAACGTCCACTTCCATTGGACAAAACCATCGTATGGTTAGATACGAACTCGAAAGAATTTATTCGAGGATGGTTTCCGGTTCTGGAGAAAACGGATAGGATTATTCAGTTGTCTTTTCCTTTTACCCTCTCTCAGGTTACGAGTACTCCTTGGTTTAGGGGTAGTACACCTATTACGCAAATTGGATTGTCTTCTTCCAAACCTTAGGCTGGTGCCGACCGGTAGGGAATGAAGAAAACCAATTAGCCTAACGATGGTGTACAGAAGGTATTAAGTTCAGACAAAGCAAGGGATTAGTAAGAGGGCAAAGTAAATTGCAACAGATATTCACGACCGAACCAAATATTTCATTACCACTCCCACATCACCTTTGTATTTCTCCAGGACACTCCGTATCACTACGAAGATCCACAGTTTATTTGGATACTCCATCGTATGGTTATATACGAACTCGAATGGAACTTGTTCCAGTTCGGGGATGGATTCTGGTTCAGGAGAAATAGGAATAAGGTTTATTCGGTTGTCTTTTATCTTCACCCTCTCTCATTGCGAGAGTTCCTAGGATGCGGACAGTACACCCATTATGCTTATTGGATAGTCTTCTTCCAAACCATAGGCTGGTGCCGAACGGTAGGGAAGGAAGAAAACCATTTGGCCTAAAAGGGTGTGCAGAAGGTAAAGACTAAAGACATATGAAGGGATTTGGAGAGGTGGCAAAGAACTATACGGTTACAGTCGTGAATCTGGAAGAGGCATTACTAGGAATACCAGAATACCCCATCGGAACATTTCAATGTTTCAGTTTCACTGTGTAATGTTAAAGGAAAACTGATTTCCCGATTAGATACTTACTCCAGGGTATGTATTTACCAGGTACGATTCTCACATCTGTGTGGTTTTACAGATGATGAGTGGGAGTAAGTTATTGGAAATTGGGTGATTATCCTCATTATATCGGGATTCGTTGTAATCGGTGATATTTGAGGAAATCACCTGGGCTGTTTGCCGGTCGGCAAATAATTGGTTTTGAATATCCGCTGTTATGCACCAATTTCAAATTGATATATCTGTACGTCTATTTTCATAGAGTGAGATATACCTTTCTGAAATTATGTCTACGACATTTACCTATATCAGTGGATGGTTAGGTAAGGAGCATTAAACAGCGGTGTAATTCTTCTTAACCATAAGTACAGTTTTCAACCTACGACACACAGTGAATGAGTTATCAGACTCAAGGGACTTATACAAAGGATTGTATGTTGTCCAGTGTCCATCAGGACAGAGGGGTTGGTCCTCGTACTATATTCGGTTTACTTATGACTTCTCTAGTATTTTGGACAAGTGTTTCGTGCAAACACAGGGTCCGAATTTGGAGAAGTTATAGGTATTTGAATACAGTAGAGAACCAGATATAGCAAGTATCGGGATTCTTCAAAGAGATCGAAGATGTAGATACTTGTGTATGGTATTCAGTTGATAGTAATGACAAAAGAGATCTTGCTTCTCTTTCAGGTTACTCATAATTGGAAGTATTCCTAAGTTGAGTAACGCTGATCAGGCCTTCTTCCATTTAGTTGACATGCGCTGGGGACAGCTGCATGATTTGAATCTAGTTCAATTAAATCAGTGCCTCTGTTTTCTATATTGGATATAGAACAGTTCATATCTTAACGATGTTAAGGTACGGGGAGTTGTCCGGTTCATGATTAAAACCAGACACTGGACAACTCAAGGCACGTTTCTGTAATGGCTGTTTGTGGGTTGACCCAGGCTATGACGCGGGTTGACTTTCTACCATCTGGATGAACAATAGCAATATTGTTCTAGACTCGCCACAGTTTTATTAAAAAAATGGATTTTTTTTCAGAAAACAGAAGTGGGAGTATGGTAGAACTGGAAGTGATTCCAGAACCACAAACGATTACTGAAGATTTGATAAGGAACCTAAAGATTCAATCTGGATTGACATTCCATTGGCCACTCCGCAGATAAGGTGGGTAACTTCAGGCACCCGAGAGGTACTCCGGTAGCCTCAAGGACGGTGACAGGGAAGTTCTTGTTTACCCACAATTGCCATTGCTGTTGTTCCAGGTTACGAGACCCGGCGGGAGGATGAGTATAGCGTCGTTCTAAACTAGTTTTAGAAGTGTACGTCTATATGACTCTGCCAGAGGGTTGTCGTAGTCAGTGGGAGCAGCGGAAGCATTGGTGGACAGGTTGCTTATGTCTATTTATAGACTAGAGCAGATGTAGCGGAGATAGATCATCTATTTCTGACGTGACAGTCATGGGTTTGACTTCATCAGAATAGGGGATGGATCTGTTGAGAAGGTAGTAGGGTGTGATATCCTGGTATTTGGATGATATACACAGAGTAGGAAAAGAAACTCCTACACTACGATCGGTTATACTTTGGTCGTCACACAGTTGTTTCTCCACAAAAGAAATGGATTTTATATCTGACATACTGGTTACTGGATCTATGGTTTTAGATCTAGATTTGGGTGGTTTCCCAATCAGGGTACTTGACAGCATTCTAAGAGTATTTAGGATGGACGACTCCTGGCACGGTAGTGTACCTGCAGGTAATGGAGTCACCCTCTCCAAAGGTGTCTTACAGACTAAAGGGGAGAGGGACGGGCATGATTGGCAGATCACTTGCTCAGGCAATTGAGTCAATCGTGAGATGTCAAGAACCACACCAGATGTTGTTCTTGCACTAGATGCAATAAGTTGACATTAATCCAATCCTGGAGAAACAGTCGGAAGCAGTTTTAGAACATAAGTGGATGTTCTAGGGATATGATAACGACAGCCTCATTCTGGAGACAGTTATCATTCCAGGCTTCCAAGTTGACATGGACGACAAGGAGGTTGTCAGAGTTATAGTTTTTCCTTCTGATGAGGGGCAGTATTTTGGACAGGTGGTCCAAGGCAATACTGAGGGAGGCATGGCGCGCAGGATACTGATTAAGTTCAGTTGACGATACAGTCTAAGAAGTTTGGATTTGGAGTTCATTTATGAGCTATGTCCCATCAGACATCCAGACATATTCTGAGACAGGTATTGCTCTTTTCGGGAGATGGCTTTCTCCACGAACTTGAGATATAGAGAGACATGGATAGAAACAACAAAGCGGATCCACTCACTGAGGCTATTCCTCGAACGCAATAGTTCCGCAAACGAGCTTTGTGAGACTGACTAGTAGAGGAGTTGGGTGTTCGGTATCACACGGGCTGTGAGTATGCGACATCGCAATAATTAGCCTTGAGTGCAAGTGGGAGATTGTTGGAGATAGTGCCCTCAGAGTCAATTATTGGATCACAGGTACGTGATTGCAATGATTGAGGGAGGACCTATCCCGGTAGGACAGTCTTACTCGAGATGATAGTATGCTATCTGGTTTACCTTTATCATCGTGTACTGCTTTAGGTGACATGACACGTCGCTATTACACGTTGATAGAGCCCCTAGGATTCTTGCTTGACCACCAGCAGTATGAGGGCGATCATATAAGTGGGAGCTGGGGGTCTATAAGCTTATCCTTAAAAGGTCCCTAGTCGTGGGAGTTTCGAGACCGGGCATCGATACTCCATTAGTAGACTAGTGTATACAGTCGAGACCCCGACGAGGGGCGGTGGCCGGTCTCACAAGCCACTGGTGTCAGTTGGATCACCTAAGATGTATACAGGTGCTCATTGGGTTATGAGTACACCGGACAGGACTCGCCGGGAACATGCTAGTTGGTCATATACCAGACGTCAGATGGCAGTTCCCTGGTGACATGTGTGCAGGTTAGTTCATCGACCTGGGGATCGTCATTTGTCTCGTGTGAGTTCCCACTGTACTTTGATTACTACCCTACCACGGCTCAAAGGAGTCGTGCAAACAGGTTTTAGTTGGGTACAGTCCCGAGCCACATGGAGGCAGTGAGCGTATCTTCAGGGGTTCGTCTCTCCCGGTATTGGGGGTGAGGTCGTGCTGTGTCTAGGAGAGCCATTAAACAAAGTCCTTGGCCAAGGCAAGGAGATTTACTGGTAGGTATTCCAGTAGTATCTCAGGGTGTTCTGGGCTACACTCCGACACGACTTGTACCGCTTTTGGGGGTCTGACTTTTACCAACCCCCTAGGCCCGCCATGCGATGCTCATAGACGAACGGACCGGACTGCACGGATATTGTCACTGACAGGCTCAGTTGGGTGTCGGGGTGAGCTTCCTCATCGACGTCCCTTTTGGTCAATAGCTGGTGGCCCGTCACGTATTGGCATATACCTCTGACGTGCTAGTGGTTAAATCCACAGCCATAGTATTGACGAGTCTTTAGAGTCCACCACATTTACAGTTACTCAGCTTTCGGGCGAAAGGTTGTAGAGGCCGTATGGAGATATGGCAAGGTCCGATCAGATACGTGCGGTATTGCACGGATCAGGATCGGACAGTTTGTACTATAGGCCGTATGGTAATATGGCAGGGTTCGATCAGATACGTGCAGTATTGCACGGATCAGGATCGAACAGATTTTACTAGCCGGCTTTGGTATAAGCCGGATCCTAGTATAGTACAGTGTAGATTTTGTCTCATTGCATCTGTATTTCGGTCGAAATACAGATGCGGGTGTGTATGCACAGTATCGGGGTTTTCCTGTAATTTATTACTGGACCAGTTTTCTGGAGTTGCCAGTTTGCTTTCCGTTTCGGCCAATTTCCTTTGTTCCGTTCATTGGCCGAAGATTGGTGGAGGAGGGTTTATTTGCATTGTTGCAAATAGGCATTAGTGGAGGGGGTTCTTTGCATCTTGATGCATCATGATGGCTTTCATGATGTGCACCATCATTGACTTGTTTTGACTCCATCATGGCTTGACTTTTAAAGTCATGATTGTTGATGATGTTGAGGGGTATGGTTGTTGAGTGAGGACTTTTCTTTGTGATGATTTCTTTTGAATGATAACCATTCTCTCTCTCTCTCTTTTTTCCACCCACCCCCTTGTTGTTCTCTCTCTCTCTCCAATCACACATGAAGGGGGGGGCCGGCCATTCCTTGGAGGGAATGGGATTGATTTTCATTTTGATGTGTGGAGAAAAATATGATACATTCCTTCTTGAGTATGCTCCATTTTTCTCACCTCTCTCCAAGCTCTCTTTTCCTTCACCAATGGCAATTCCACAAACCCCAAAAATGAGACTTGCTCACTACATATTCTACAACGAACCTTGGGCACGTCGAGTAGCCGGCTTCGTGCCCGAGTTGCCTCGGCATTGAGGTAGGAGCCCGTAAACGATGTAGGCAACGTGGTGCACTTCCGGCGACGAGGATGAGACGGACGGAGATCCCGCGAGGAGATCAGATTGGAGATGAAGACCGGAGGACTTGGATCGTCGGTATATCTCTTTCCCATTCTTGTAGATAGCTTAGACTAGTTAATGGTTCGATCCGGGTTATAGTGCGCGGTGGTGCCGGTTTGCTAAGTCCGCAAAAATTTAAGTTATTCACCGCTTCCGCATTCCGGCGTCGGATCGACGGCCGGGGCGCCGCCGTGCACTTACAAACCCTTTGCTACAAGTCTAGCTTTGAAAGTCTCCACTTTCCCATCTACACCAAGTTTCTTCTTGAAGATCCACTTGCTCCCAATGGGTTTTACCCCTTCAGGAGCAACTTCCAAAGTCCATACTTTGTTGGTGTACATGGATTCCATCTCGGACCGCATAGCATCCAGCCATTTCACTAAGTCACCACTAGTGATGGCCTGCTCGAAACTAGTCGGGTCATCATCCTCCATGATGCAATCCTCGCTTCCACCATCCATGAGAAAACCGTAGTATCTCTCAGGTTGGCGAGGAACCCTACTAGATCGGCGGAGAGGCTGAGGTTCATTGGGAGCTACTGAATCCTCTGGTTCCACTAAATCTTCAGTTATAGTTTGTGTTTCTGGAATTTCTTCCACTTCTACCTCAGAGCCACTAATCTCTTTTGCAAGAAATTCCTTTTCTAAAAAGGTGGCATGTTGAGCAACAAACACCTTTTGTTGTTCACTGTGGTAGAATAGATATCCATACGAATTGCTTGGATATCCTACAAACTTACAAAGAACTGATCGTGCCTCGAGTTTGTCCGGGTTTTGCTTTTTAACATAAGCCGGACAACCCTATATCTTAACTCTTTTAAGAGATGGTCTCTTTCCATTCCATATCTCATATGGAGTGGTAGGCACAGATTTAGTTGGAACTCTATTCAATAGGTATATGGCTGTCTCCAGCGCATATCCCCAGAAGGAAATAGGTAACTCAGCTGTGCTCATCATAGAGCGCACCATATCTAATAGGGTGCGGTTCCTCCGTTCTGATACACCGTTGTGCTGTGGTGTATATGGAGGAGTCAGCTGAGAGAGAATCCCATTCTCTTTTAGGAAGTCCAGAATTCATTGCTTAAGTATTCTCCTCCTCGATCAGATCGTAGGATTTTAATACTTTTTCCGGTTTGGTTCTCAACTTCTTGCTTATATTCCCTAAATTTCTCAAAAGCTTCTGATTTGTGTTTCATCAGGAACACATACCTGAACCTAGAGAGATCATCAGTGAATGTAATGAAGTATGAAGAACCATCCCTGGCATGTGTAGACATGGGACCGCATACATCACTATGTATCAGTCCCAAGAGTTCGGTAACTCTTTCTCCGTGTCCCGTAAACGGAGTTTTGGTCATCTTGCCTTTGAGACATGACTGGCAAGTGTCATAAGATGAAAATTCAAACGGATTTAAATATCCATCTTCATGCAACTTAGCTAGTCGTGTCGCATTGATGTGACCCAGTCTACAATGCCACAAGAAGGATTCGTTGAGTTCAGAACTCTTCCTTTTGTGTGTGTTTGTTATGCTCAGAACTGTTGATTGATTTAGAACATAAATGCCATTGCACAACGTGCCTGATCCAACCAACTTTTGGTCATGGAAAATGTTCATAACATTGTCCTGCAATACAAAATTATATCCCTCTTTACTCAATAAAGAAACCGATATAATGTTGCATATCAGGTTCGGCATGTAATAGCATTCGTTCAGAACCAATGTATCACCAGTTGGTAATACAAGGTGATATTCCCCGACAGTCTTAGCTGCAACAATTGCACCATTTCCAACTCTAATGTCTTTATCACCTTCTCCAAGTTCTCTACCTTTCTTAAGCCCATATAACTGATTACATATATGGGATCCTGACCCGGTATCCAATACCCAGGACGTAGAGCAAATGGAGAAACAGTTCTCAGTAACGAACACACCCGAAGAAAATGCATCAACATGTACTTTCTTCATTCGGGTGGCATGGGAATCCTGGTATTCCCCTATATCCTGTTCATTCCTATAACTCTTATAGGAAAGAACGGAACCAACGTTCCCCAGCACAGTATAACATGCGGATTCGGTCAATACATCCATATTATTATCTTTATTAAGGCATGAAATGGTCGCTACCTGGAGAGAGAGAGAAGAAAACACTTTAGCGTATGCTCGTGCAAGATCAGATTGGTTATTATCTTATCTAATCAGGATGGCTCCCACTGCTTTTTATCAAATCTTCCTCCAAACCCTAAAAGGAAAGACTAGCCGGGATTAATTACACACTACAAGTTTGCCAATCTTTCAGCCAGGCCAGTGTCGGTACTTTGAGGGAGGTCCCCCGTGCTTTCGCACGAACCTAATTACTGTAAACCTCGTTTTCCCAGAGGCGTAACCTCGTTAACACCTTTCTAGACACCTACTTGATCAGCTAATTGCAATGTGTAAAACTCTCCCAGGAGTAACTCTTACTCGCAGTGGGTATCGGGATCCAACTATCTCATAGAAGGTATGCAATCTCATTGCAAATTTCAACACTTGAAATTCCCGATAATATTTTTGCCCCTAGCAACTTATGACCTTGGCTAAGGTCAACAAATCATAAGCGCTAGTCAAGTTCAACCCGTCATTTCCTGATTGAATCAAACCCACCCGTACGACCCTTGGCTAAGGTCAACAAAGTCGCACGACTGCCCTAACTCAATCACATCTCATGTTTTAGCAGATAAATACTAATTAGCTACCGTACACCATGCCTTGGCTAAGGTCAACAAACGCAGCACGAATACTAACTAGTCTCTATCTGAAATGACGGAGGGCTACGCAGGTTTTTCTGAAAACCTAGAGCGTAATGAACTTGATATCGTTGTAGAATCAAATGAAGTTTTGAAATGGAGTGATTTTGAGGCTTTTCCAGTTTTGCTAAAGGAGTCACTCCCGGTGAAGGGATCTCGGTCCTTTCCTCGTCGAATGAGGTGCGGGATATATCATATATATCGCTGTGCAAAGCAAAAACCCAAAAGCAGTCAAAAGCAAACCGAGTGTGTAGCATCTGCCAGTTATTGCTAAAGGAGTCACTCCCGGTGAAGGGATCTCGGTCCTTTCCTCATCGAATAAGGTGCGGGGTATATCATATATACCGCTGTGCAAAGCAAGAACTGTAGCTACCTGTTTTATTTTAAAATTCGATTCCACAACATCTTAGGTTTCTTATCTTTCATTAATCACATTAATGAAGTCCCATCATTTAATACCTAAACATCACAGATAGATATGACGTACACTTATGCCATCCGCATTCGCCTCGATGTCCCCTCGTGCACCGTTAGGTTAGGTAACTAACGACAGAGCAGGGCAGGGCTAGCGCGGGTGTAAAACATAAGTAACGTCTATATAATATATCATATATACTATATACTATATCCATCACAGAATCACAACACAGATATTGCAGCAGAATAACCATATGAAATATTGGATATACTAGGACGTCCGTGTTTTCAATACGAGCCAGTATAAAACACGGATTCCACGGTCGTGATGAATAGCCAATCCCACACCCCTAGACCCCTACGAGAGCGACAAGCAACCCTGCCAATTCTAGGGTTAGGAGACCCGGACTCGACTCCTTGAGTTGGTCTCCCACTGGACCCCAGAACCCGGTTACTTGTGCTCCCCTCCTTGGGTCTATCCTAATGCGGAAAAGTAAATAATATACAAAGGGTGACAACTTCCGCTACCTGGAAGCGCCCCAAATGAAAGAATATTACATACAAGTTTTTATACATGAATGAAAATGAAAAACACTCATCTCACATAAAAAACCCCGGCTATTCAAACACGATGATCCAATATAACATATCCAGCAACACATAACATCACATGTCATCAACGTAAGTATGTATGCATACCCCAATTGTCGTTGACGTATAGCAACGAAACCGGCGATATGAACATACTACACTTACGGTCACAGAAAAGAAAGTGTAAAACTACAACAATTGGAATCCGCAACTGCTTTAGACATCACATGCCTAATCAGATATAAATCCCGCATTTTAGTCTCATTATCGAAAACTCTTTTCAATATCATATGGGACTAAATTGCTAGATTTATAACATTCATTCAGTTATCTCATAACTACTTGTGAATTCTAATTATTGTATCACATTCCAGATAAACAGAAAATGTTAAACTTTCCGATCGAACAATCGAACACCCAAGTTTTCCCAATACAGATCAACACATGAAATAAGTCTAACAACATTCAGTTCGTACCTCAGTACCAACGGTCCAGCCGTAGAAGGGTCAAGCCAACGCCTCACATGTGGCACGCCGTACTGCCCCAATCCCGAAGGTTCAAAGGGCAGTTCAAGACGGTCACATAATCGAGTTAAGGTTTGTTGTCTTCTAGAGGGACCATCGAGTTACTTGTACTACTTAGAACGTCGTTAAACTACGGAAAAATCCAACACTTGGAAATTTCCCGACAGGGGAAAAATTGGGTATTTATATCCGGTCGAACTTTTTAACATATTCTAAAATTTATCCGGAAAGCCAAATAGACAAAATTTGATACCCCGATCGAAACACCGAATCCCCAAAACAATTGCAGAAAATTCAACTCTTGAATCAATATTAAAAATTCCCAGAAAACTCAGCAGAATTTATCAGGAGTTACTGTGCAAACAAAGTGGGCTGACGTCACCAATTGGCCGCTGATCAGCCGCATAAGCCATGCTTCTGCCGCTGATCCGCCGCGAAAAATACTGTTCACCAGAAACTTTTTGCACCGTAATTCTTATTTTTTCCTGCAGAATTTTTTAGCAATTTTTAATTTGGAAAAATCCACTGTTTTCAAAAAAGTACAGAGAGCATATTTTGGGTTTCGGTTTTGGGTCGTTCGGACTTCAAATTCCGTCTACGCTTCGCCTAAGGCTCTAGCTAGGCTCTGATACCAGTGAAAGGTTCCTAGGCACCCTATAGTGGTCTCACAAGGCATCGAACATGCCAATTTAAAATTTTTGATGCCGAGAAACCCTAGACTACGGATCTTAAACTAGATGTTTAGGCGAAACGGAAAACTAGTTAACTATTTAACTAAAGTTGAGATGCTACAACCTTTGTAGATCCGGATTTCCGCCTCCTTAGCTCCACGTGGTCATGTCCTCGCTGTCCATCATGAATCCTCGACTCGATCATCGGCTTCATCAGGAAAACAAGCGGAATGGGTCGTCGGCTTTGTGTCAAAGACGATCTACGTCGAGGTTGCACAAACTCAAGCTCCGACTTCAAAAACTTGTGAAACTTGTGAAGTAAACACCCAAAACAACTTAGCAAGAGGTAGAGGGTGAAGAAATAGGAGGTGGGTTCACTTTAGAATTGGATTTATCTCACTAGATCTCAAGTTGCCATTGTTGTAGCAAGCTTGAAGAAGAAGAAGAAAATGAGCTAGTTATGATAAGTTATGATAAAAAGAAATAGAAAATCAAATACTTATCATAACTAAACTAGGGTCAAGTGTAGAGAATCAACCATGGTCACTTTAGAGGGTTAGGGTTAAGCATGAAGATAAGGATGGTTACAAAAGTCAAAGCTTCATGAAGCTTCAACTTAAAACAAAAAGAGCCACCATTCTCATCATAATCCATTTCAAATAAATAATTAAACAAATAAATAAATAAATGAATATGCAAAACCCTAATTATCAAATTAACCATGGATTAATTCTATACACTTAACTAAATGATCAAGTATCATCAAACATGATACAAAAAGGTGCACGAAAGCATATCACATATACAATGTGCATCAAGTGAGAAAAATCCGTTTAAAGTGAACCAATACTAGTTAATGCAAAGTAATATATCAAATATATAATTATACATTAAATCATTAAATCAACACTTGATTCAATGATCCGGTCATGTCGCACATAACCGACTAGTATTCAATGCATCGATTTATCGAATCAATGATTCGATAACTAGGTCATATCGAATATAACCAATCAAAACATATATCGCGAGAATGAAATGCGGTATCACATACACACATTATTCTCAGTCCCGCACATATCTCATATGCGCTCCTATTTCGTTTCGCTTGAGCCAGGAAACCTCTGTGTAGGACTCTAAAGACTCGTCAATACGCCGGTAGCAGATGATGATCATATCAAGCACCCACAAGCCGCAAGCGGTCTGCTAAACGTAACGGCCACCCGGGTATTGAGCGATCAGAAGATCGACGAGCTAGCCCGCTCACACTCCTGCGAATCCGACCAGTAACACTTACCATACAGTCCGGTCTCTTCGTCTGATATGTCGCATATCAAGTCTAGGGGTGGTAAACGTCAGACCCCAATAACCCGATAAGTCGTGCCAATGTGAGGCTCATAACGGGTCGAGAAACTACTGGTAACACTTACCAGCAAATTTCTGATCAGCCCTTGCCAGGGACTTCCCTGCTACGGCCAATCGAGCACTGCGCATCATCAACCCTAAATACCGGGAGAGACGAAACCCCTCCTATCGCTCATTGCCTCCATGTGACTCGGGACTGTGCCCAAAGACCACCGTTTTGCACGCCCTCATGGACGTGGTAAGGTGGAGATCAAAGCACAGTGGGAATCACACAAGACTCTATGACGATCTCGGGTCTACAGACTAACCTGCACAAGTGTCACTTGAGAACTGCCATCTGACGTGAGGTATAATACCATCTGGGAGTTCTCGGCGAGTCCGTCCAGTGTACCCAGTCTCCACTGAGCACCCGTACACCATCTCTGATGTCAAACACCAATGGATATGGGATCATCCATCGCCCATCACATGGGTCGAGAAGCGTGTACGCTAGTCTACTCTGGTATATCGATGCCCCGTCTCGATACACCCATGACTAGGGACCTTGAAGGATGTACTTATGGACTACCATGTCCCCACTAGTATGATCTGCATCATAGTCCAGGTAGTCAAGTACAAATCCTAAGGGCTTTACCAACATGTAACTATAAGACAGTATAAAGAGACTAGTGTACATGTTAAGATAAATAGCAACCAGATAGCATACTATCATGTCGAGCAAGAAAGTCATCTCTATATATGTCCAAGCATCCAATATAATATACATAATCTGTATAATACTGGCCTCTAGGGCATACATACAACTAACACTACGTTCACGGTTTCGCCAAAACCATTCGTAGTCCTCCGTCATTTCATCTGGGTATTCAGTAGTATTCAAGCTATGTATTTTGACCAACGCCAAGGCATAGTGTTTGGTAGTTGCTGGATATTCATTTGTTGCATAGATAGATGAGTTAGTTTGGGACAGTCGTATGATCATTTTGGCCAACGTCAAGGATATGTACGGATGGGTTCAAATTTACAAGATAATGATGGGTATAACTTGACATGTGACTTATGATATTTTGACCAAAGCCAAGGTCATAAGAGCATGGGGAAAAAATGTATATCGGGAATTTCTAAAGAAACTGAAATTTGCAAAGAGATGCATACCATTTTGAGTTTGATGAATGTTGGTAGCATTCCTACAACATTATCAGACGATGATATTTGGATCCCGATCCTACTGTGAGTATAAGCTACTTATCAGGATATTCGTCACTTAACGATCAATGCTATAAACCTAGTAGGTGTCCAGAAAGGTGTCAGCGGGGTTACGCCCCCAGAGAAAAGAGGTTATTTAATTAAGGAACTTCGCGAAAGCGTTGGAAAACCTCCCTCGAAGTATCGACACTGGCCTGGCTGAACGGTTAAGCAAGAATTGTACAGTGAGAATAGTCCTGGCCAATTCTTCTTTTATGGTTTGAGGAAAGATTCGAGAAACAGTGGGAGCCATCCAGTTTAGATAAACTAAAAACCACTCTAAACTTGCAAGAGCATCATGCTAAAGAGTTTTCTTCTCTCTCTCCTAATTGCAGCGACCCTGAAAATGACTGGACTTAAGTTACTTTTAGAGAAAAATATACTGACAGGGCCAAACTATAAAGATTGGCTGCGGAATGTCAAAATGGCTTTGACCTATGACAAATTGGGGTACGTCCTCACCGCTACGGCACCTGCTGTCCCTGGTCCCAAATCCAGCAATGCGGATAAGGAAATCCGCAAAACCTGGGATTTAGATTGCGTGAAAGCCAAGTGCATCGTGCTTGCCTCGATGAACATTGAACATCAGAGGAGGCACGAGGATATGGAACTAGATGCCATATTTCTCTATACAAAGGAACTTTATGGAGAGCAATCTCGTATAGCAAGATACGAGACCACAAAGAACTTGTTTCGAGCGAGGTTGGCTTTCGGGTCATCGGTAGGAGAACATGTCCTAAAGATGATCGGCTATATAGAAGAGCTCGCAGACCTTGGGACGACTTTGGATAATGAGCTCTATACAGACCTTATTCTCCAGTCCCTTCCTTCCACCTACGCCCAGTTTATCCTGAACTTCAACATTCAAAGAAAAGAAGTTGAACTTCCGGAACTCCTGAACATGTTAAGGAGTGTAGAGGGCACCTTGCAGAAAGCAAGGGAAACACCCGCTATGTTTGTTGGCGGTTCATCTTCTTCCGGGTCCAAGGCTAGGGCCAAAGGAAGGAAGAAGAAGGCCGCACCCAGACCTAGAGGAGGTGTTAGTAAGGTGGGAGGGAAGGGAAAGAAAAAGTTTGCGGTACCGGTAGTTGGCCAGGATGAGTGCTTCCATTGTCACAGGAAAGGGCACTGGAAGATGGATTGCAAGGCGTGGAACGCCAAGAACCAGGAACCGAAGCAAGCTGTGGCTTCGACTTCAGGTGTGTTTGTAATTGAGAATTGTCTGTCGATCAACTCTACTTCCTGGGTATTGGATACCGGATCAAGATCTCATATTTGCAATTCATTGCAGGCACTGAGAAACCGCAGAGTGCTGAAGGAAGGTGATATGACCCTAAAGGTTGCTAACGGAGCTAGCGTGGGAGCTGCGTCCGTCGGGGATTATCACCTAGGATTGACGAGTGGACACATTTTGGTTTTACATAACTGTTATTTTGTACCAAGCTTAACGTGTAATATCATATCAGTTTTCTTGTTATCAAATAAAGGTTATGATTTCACGTTTGTAAAAGATGTTGTCAACATCCACCTTAATCATGGTTTGATTGGGTCCGGTACATTAAATAACGGTATATATGTTTTAAACCAACTCCAAATTTTCAATGTCCAGAACACACTAAAAAGAAAGTCTCCAGATTTAAATAAAGCTTTCTTATGGCATTGTAGACTGGGTCATATCGATGAGAGAAGGTTGACTAAGTTGCATAGAGAAGGATATTTGGACTCGTTCGAATATCAAACTTATGACACTTGTCAATCTTGTCTCAAAGGAAAGATGACAAAGACTCCATTTACTGGACAAGGAGTAAGAGCGAGCAAGCTCTTAGGACTCATACACAGCGATGTATGTGGTCCAATATCTACACATGCAAGAGGTGGTTTTTCCTATTTCATTACTTTCACGGATGATTACTCAAGATACGGATTCATTTATCTGATGAAACATAAATCCGAGGCTTTTGAGAAATTCCAAGAGTATAAGAATGAAGTAGAAAACCAAACCGGCAAAAGTATCAAGACACTTAGATCTGATCGAGGTGGTGAATACTTGAGTGCCGAGTTCCTAGGTTACCTAAAAGAGAAAGGAATTCTCTCTCAGCTTACTCCTCCATACACTCCACAGCATAATGGTGTATCGGAGAGACGGAATCGAACCCTATTAGATATGGTATGATCCATGATGAGTAATGCTGAGTTACCGCGATCTTTCTGTGGTTATGCGCTAGAATCAGCGGCATATCTTTTGAACATGGTACCTACCAAGACTGTGCCTACCACTCCATATCAGATGTGGAGCGGGAAGAAACCCTATCTTCAGTATCTGAAAATATGGGGATGTCCAGCTTTTGTTAAAAAGCAGCATGTGGACAAGCTCGAGGCACGATCAGTAAAGTGTAAGTTTGTGGGATATCCAAAGAACTCCAAGGGGTATCTATTCTATTACGCAGAGGAACAAAAGGTGTTTGTTTCTCGTAATGCCCATTTTCTAGAATATCAGTTTTTAGAAAAGGAAATAAGTGGGAGCGAAATAGAACTAGAAGAAATTCCAGAACCACAAACTGCTACTGAAAGTTTGGTAGAACCGGAAGTTCAAGAAGAACAGGACATTCCCGCACCCCTCCGCAGGAGTAGTAGGCCGTCTCATCCGCCTGAGAGATACTACGGTTTTCTCATAGATGGGGATAGAGAGGATTGCATCATAGATGATGATGAACCTACTGACTTACAGCAGGCCATCCAGAGCGGTGACTCGGTACGATGGCTAGATGCAATGCGGACCGAAATGGAGTCCATGTACACCAACAAAGTATGGACTTTGGACTTTGCTCCAGATGGGGTAAAACCCATAGGATGCAAATGGATCTTGTAGCGTCTTGAAATGTCATTTTGGTGTTTTCCTAAAAATCGGTGAAAATGTGGTATTTTTCCGTAAATCGTCTTTTTTGTTATTTTGCAGTTTAGGACTAATTATACCTAATTTTGATAGGTAATTGCTAGTTTTTAGTAGCAAATGAGTTACTTATGAAAATCTGGTTGTTTAAAAATTTTCCCTAATTTTTCAATTTTTTTATATTATTTTAAGCCGGTAAGAAAATACATTAAATTAGCGATAAATACAAATTTAAATGGGCTAAATTTAAGCTCTAAAATCATGTTAATTAAAATCTAGTTGTAATATAAATTTTTAGTATTTTATTTCAAGTTTTAACTAATTTTTATTATGGAAAACAAAAATATAATTATTTTGAGCTAAAACTTGCAATTTTGGACTTATGGGGGGTTTTTTTGCATAGAATTTTTTTGTAAAGTCTCTCACACTCACTCTCACTCCCCATGGCCGGCCTCACATTGTTGTAGAAGCCCAAGAATTTTCTTTCCCTCTTTTGACTTTAAATTATGTGAGAATGGGTTAAAAAAAGGGTTATATATATATTTATTTGAGGTAAGGGTATTATGGTAATATGAGAGGGTTGACTTGGACTTTTTCCCCAACTCCCCCACACCTCTCCCCACTCCCTTGCTGCTGAAAATCCTGCAGAAACAGCCCCAATTTCCCTTCTCTTTTTTCTTCCAAAAATTCATCAAAATCCATTAAAATCTATCAAAAAATCAACAAATCCTTCACTAATTCAACACAAAACCTTATTCTATCTCTTCTCAAACCCAAATTAGTTGAAAACTTGTGGAAAGGAGGTATCTTTAGAGGCAAATCACCATGCTAGATCCATAGAATTAAGGTATAATTTCTACCCATTTAAGTTCTTATGGTTAGATTTCCTTAAATTGAATTGTTTAGTGTTAAATCTTTTGTTAATTTCTAATCTAGGTTTTTCAAGAGAATGGTTTGAGTTAACTAGGGTTTTAGAAACCATTATTAAGTTAATTATTCTATTTTGCTATCTAGTGTTTTATACAAACCAAATCTAAGGGTTTAACTTGCTTATTGGACTTCAAATTAGTGTTAATTTAGGGTTTTATGTATAGTTTGAGTTGGATTTTGTTAGTTATGAAAAATCAAGAAAGGTTTTGTTATGGAAAAAAAAGGGGATTTGAAGCATTACATGTGGGTTATGTGAGGGTTGTAGATTGCTTGCAGTGTAGTTGGTTGTTCAAGCTTGATAGTAGTTTTTTGTCGCAATGCGACGGTGTTTGCACCGATTTTGGAATGCAAATGTGTACTAGTTTTTTTTATAAAATTATGTGATGAATTATTTGTGATATCTTGATGATTGTATTGGTATCTCCTACGAATTTTAGGATGTGTGAGTGCGGATTTTTGAGTGATCAGGTTTTAGCTTTGCCGGGCGACCAAATCGACGATTCTAGTTAGTTTTACGATTTTCGTCTGTGTTCCGCGCACCTTGTGCATGTTGTGCCTAGCTCGTGGACGTTGATATTTTCGTTTGGGATTTGCGTTGTTTCATGATATATATAACCTTATGTTTGGTATTGGTGCAAATTCCAGGTTCGGTCGTGGAGACTTTGGACGCGGCACGAAAAGGGAAAGCGGTGATTGGACGTAGCTAGCTGAGGATTCCTGTGAGTAGATGTAACATCTACGGGGGACTATCGTAGGATGGCGCAAGTCGCCCGATAGTTTAGTAGCTTAAAACGATTCTTAGTGATGTTAGTAATTAGGGGTATAATACTTGTATGATTATTTGCTACATTCATGCTTTATATTGACATACATATACGAACCCATTCTATAGGACACCTGCACCATTGCCAGGGTTTTTATATGCAGCACGAGCACTATTCATGCTTACACACACACCCTGATAATTGCCATGCCACCACACTAGATAACCTTTAAATTGAAACCTTTTACTATAATTGATACTTAAACTTGCGCTATTGCTTAAATTCCTTAAAATGAAATCGTAGGATTGCTATTCATGTGCATGTACTTCATCATATTATTTGTTCATGCCTAATCTATTAATCACACATCGCAACTTGATTATTGATACCATATGCATTCATTATCATTGACATATGCACTTATGAGGATTTCTTGAGATTTTATGATATTTCTGGATTTCGGGGAAAAGCCGCAAAATTTCTAAACTTATTATATTTTTAAAATATGTAAATTGCGGTTTCCTAGTGATGTAAGTGTCGTCCACCATGAGTTTGCTGTGGTTTTCGAGATCCGTGTCGAGGAGTGGAGGAACCGTCACGGGTACATGGTGGGCTCGGTATGGTACCCCGGGGCAAGATGAATGTGGTGTTGACGTTGAGCCTGGCAAGGGATGGATTACCTACCGGTGACTGTTTTGGCACAGCGGATATCCAGAGGATACCAACCGTGGCCACGAGATGATGAGATATTGATATTTGAGATGGGCCAGCCGGACGGCTGAGGCCAGAGATACTTTGATATGAGATTTGAGACAGTTTTGAGGTGTCGTTGCTGGACACAGATTCTTTTGGTTCTATTGGTATTGTGATGATATTTCAAAGGAGATTCCTAAAGGAAAAAGATGATTTCTTATACTTACATATGCGGATCACGAGTATATTTATATTGCATACATACTTGCTAGTATAGTCATATTGCATACATACCTGTTATTATATCCTGCCATAGCTGTATTATAGATGCTAGGATGCTTGTGTGCATATTTGCGATAGCCTCTATAGATGTTATTTATTACTCACGAGTTGGCAACTCACCCCCGTTGTGCCACAGTCTTTTGCAGGTCCGCTCCGTCAGCACAGTAGCGGCGGGCGCACCGCTTCTTTTGCCTCCTTTGCCTGGACTCGAGGTTTTGCTCTTAGGTGGGTTATATCATTATTTTTGTACCACCTTGTATATTCTTTGTATCTAGAGTACTCCATCTACTGTATCTACCAGTATTATTGTATATTGACCTAGAGATGAGACTGTGAGGTTTGTGGACTTTTATGCTGTATTTTGGGGTCGAGCTCACTTGAGCCGACATGATGTTTTTCTTATGCTTCATTATGATCATTTCGCATGTTGTTGCTTTATATTGCGTGGGATTTATGACCGCCTTGTGGCGAAGAGCTAGCTCCCGCTTGGGGATGCCTTATTTGTTGGATTCATATATATTTTTGTTGTACCCATTTTGGGGGCCAGTATTTACAAAGGAGACTCTGCCGAAATTTTCGGAAAAATTGATATTGTTTTTAAAAAGGGTTTTATATGACTTATTTGATAAACTCGTTTTCAATTGATTGGGTTCTCTTCACTCTTTTGCTTATTTGGTTTTGGTTTCTGGGCTTTGGCTTACTTATTTTACGGACGCCTTGAGACGTTTCGTAATTTAAGTGCCAGTCACGTTCCGTACTTTTCGGGTCGTGACAATGTTGGTATCAGAGAGTAGAGGGCTGCCGCCCGAGATGAGATTCGAGCTGGCTCATCCGAGACGAGGACCGAGCAGGGTGGTATGCCTACGCCGTAGGGACATACTGATCCTCCTTCCCCAGGCCACATGGATAGGCTTGAGTCTGGTATGGGGGAGCTACGACAGATGATGGGAGGTATGCAGGAGTTATGACAGATGGTGGGATCTGTTAGTGTATATGCCCTAGAGGCCATTACTGTATCATACTAGTATGTATATTACTTGATGGAAGCTTAGGATATTCACAGTTGTACAGACAATCTTGCTCAATATAGTAGTATGCTACTTGGTTTGTCTCTGCTTTAATGTGTACATGTGTGTTTATTTATTATATCACCTATACGCATTAGTAGAGCCCTTAGGATCTTTGCTTGATTACCGGCGTTGTGATGGCGATCACACTCGTGGGGGCTGGGTAATCTACAAGCACATCCTTATACACGTCCCTGGTCGTGGGAGTATCGAGATAGGGCATCGATGCTCCGGAGTAGACTAGCGTATGCGCTTCTCATCCCAGCTCGGGAGACGGTCTGTCCCACAGCCGTCGGTACGTCGTACTTGAGATAGTATGTGGGTGCTCGTTGGGTTACGAGTACACTGGACAGGACTCGTCGGGAACTGATGGTTGGTATTATACCTATCGTCAGTTATCAGTTCCCAGGTGACATGAGTACAGCTTAGTCCGCTGACTTGACACTGTCACTTCGCCTCGAGTGTGTTCCCACTGTTCTTTGATTACTACTCTACCACGGCTCTACTGAGTCGTGCAAACAGGTAGTAGTTGGGAGCAGTCCCGAAGCACTTGGAGGCAGTGACGGTTAGACAGGATTCGTCTCTCCCGGTATTGGGGGTTGACATCGCGCTGTGTCTAGGAGAGCCATTACACAAGTAGTCCCTGGCCAGGGCAAGCGAGATGTACTGGTATGTTCCAGTGTTATCTCAGGGTGTATTGGGCTTCACTCCGACACGACTTGTACCGCTATTAGAGGACTGACGTTTACCGCCCCCCTAGGCCCGCCATGCGATGTATCAGACGAACAGACCGGACTGTACGGAGAATGTCACATTCAGACTCAGTAGGAGTTCAGATGGGGTTTCACCTCGTCAGCCTTCTTGTCGGCATCTACCTGGGGACCGTTACGCACAGCTAGTGCCGCTTGCGGTCTGTGGTTAAACCCACTGCCAGCGTAGTGTCGAGTCTTTAGAGTCCCACACAGAGGGTATTCGCCTCTGGACAAAACAGAGTAGAGGTCGCATGGTTTTGCGACAGGGTTCGTTCTCATCCGCGCACTTGTGCACGTTTGGAGTCCGGACGGATATTGCCAGCGGGCTCTGGTTTGAGCCAGATACTGGTATATATATTTGGGGTTGCTTTTATATCTTGGTATTCTTTTTCCTCGGAACGAGAATGCAGGTGTGTATGCACAGTTGCTTGAGGCGGAGGATGAGGTTTTTTCATTAGGGTTTCGGAACGGGTGCGTATGCACAGTTGACCGTTATCATTTTCCAAACCCTAATGGATTTATGGATTATCTATTAATAATAGTAATTAAATGGGAATTATGTTATGGTTGATTTTTGTTGACTTGTTGACCATGGTTGACTTGTTGACCATGGTTGAATATTGACCACCATCATGCTTTGTAAAGATACTCCTTGATTTATGCTTACACTCATTTATTGAAAGTATGATAGTGGTCATTCCAAATTAACCATCAACTATTCTCATTTTCAATTATTATTATTAATTAGATATTTCCTTTTTCTTTTAGTTATGGTTGCTAAAAGAAAATAGCTCATTCTTTCATATCCATTCTCTCTCCTCTCTTCATCTTCTTCTTCCTTTAGCTCAAGGTGATTCCTTCTCATGTGTTGAGATTCCTTCACCTTGAAAAGAAAACAACCTCTAGACACTCTCTACTCTCTCTAGGGTTCAAGGTTTAGCAAGCCGGAAACCCTAGTTCACTCAAAGATCGAGGAAGAGCCCAAAGGTCGAACCTTCGAGGTGGATCCATCTTCGACGGAAGAAGGCGACGAGAAGAGAACCGTTCAAGCTTCTACAAAGCACAAGAAAGAAGAACAACAACAAGAAGAGAAGGAGTTCAAGTTTAGGTATAACCATCTTCATAGTAGCTAACTCTCTTTAGCAAGTATGCTAGTTTAGTTTAGCAAAGATCCGGCTTTTACAGTCCATGTTACAAAGTTTAGAAAAAAAATTTGATTTACCGTTTCCGCAACCCCGAAAGTACCGGGAGAGGTAACGTGGACCTAACAGTGGTATCAGAGACTAACTAAACTTAAACTAGCTTGGTAGCGAAGTGTATGGAAGTTCGAAACCGAAAAATCGCAAAACCGGAAAAACCAAAACCCTAAGTTTCTGTTAAATTTTTTTTCTGCTCTAAATGAAAAACTTTATACTTGTAAAATCGTCTCAGGGTTTTGTTTGAACACAGAAGAAAAACGATGACGTAATTCATTTAAGTCGCCGCGCTTCCGCGGCACGAGGTAGGAATGTGCCGCGGAAGCGCCGCAGGTTGGTTTCCTTGCAGCATCGTTTTTCGTGCAGTGTTCTTCTGGTGGGATTTTGGGATTTTTCAGATATATTATATATGCCCAGATTTTCCAGAACTGAAATTCACTTTTGGGGTCCTATAATTCCGTATTTTTTCGAACTTCGCTACACTTTGGCTATGTTGGTTATATCTGTGATGTTTGCATGTATTGAACGTCGGCTAATCGCTATAAGACGATTAGTCGGGGTTATACATGATCTGTGTTTGATATTGGAATGTGTATATGAATGTGTTGGACTGTCGCGGGTGAATAGCCGGGGTGGATGTGAGATGAGCTTTTGTTTTTCTTTCATTCATTGTAAATGTAAATTGATGTAATAATATTATTTGTTTGGCCGCACAACCGGGTCGGGGTTGTAGCCGTCATTGTATAATTCTTTTTACTGTTTTTGCTCCTAGGATAGACCCATGGAGGGGGTGCACAAACTGCCGAGTACTTGGCGGGTAGTTTGCCGCACCCGTAGGGGTCTTGGGTGGGGTATTTGGCTATTCACCGCGACCGTGTTATCCGCTTTTTCGTTCCAGGCTCGAAAGGATTGCGGATTGCTAGTATATCCAATGTATTCATCTGTGATCTATAATGTCTATCATTGCTTTACTATTTAGGCGTTGCTTATGTTTTACAGCCGCGCTAGCCCAGCCCCCGCTCTGTCGTTAGTTAAGTAACCTAACGAGTGATGACGGGACCCCGTGGCGAATGCGAATGGCATAAGCGTACGTCATATTTTGGTTGTTTTCTGCAATGGTAGGATTAAATGATGGGACGCATTAAAAGAACTAATGCAAGAATATCACGCATTAAAAGAACTAATGCAAGAAAATAAACCAAAAAGACGTTGTTGGAACAAGTTTTTCAAAAAGCTGTTATTGCAAGGACGTTCATTTTTTGTTTTGCATCGCGGTATTCGGTTATGAATACCCAGCACCTCAGTCGACGAGGCAAGGGCCGAGATCCCTTCACCGGGAGTGACCCCTTGGACAAAAGTTTGCGTCAGGGTAATAACTTCACTATAGTCGATTATTATTGCTTTGCATCGAGGTATTCATTTTGTAATATCCTGCACCTCATTTGACGAGGAAAGAGCCGAGATCCCTTCACAGGGAGTGACCTCTTTAGCAAAAAGTTTTTCGCCACTATATTTTCAAAAAGGTGTATCACGTTCCTTCAACGACATCAAGTTCATTACGTTAACGGGTTTTTCGCCAAAAACCCAGCCGTAGCCCTCCGTCATTTCCTACAAGTACTACTCAGTATTCGAGCTACGTATTTTGGCATTGTCAAGGCGTAGTGATCGGTAGCTAAGTATTGCTTGTTTGCAACCTTGTTTTTCAGATTATTTAGGACAGTCGCATAGCTATGTTGGCATTGTCAAGAGTTGTGCGGGTAGGTCTAAGTTAATCAAGATAATGACGGGCCGAACTTGACTAACAGTTCATGATATGTTGGCATTGTCAAGGTCATGAATCGTTAGGGGCAAAAACCGCATCGGGAGTTTCAAAAGAACTGAAACTTGCAGACTTAGCATACCTTCTGGAGTGTGGTGACTAGAGTGGATTCCATCTAGGTTATCACACAATGACAGTTGGATCCCGATCCCACTGATGAGTTGGTTTACTCTCGGGAGATTATTTCACTTAACGATCAATGCTATAAACCTAGTAGGTGTCTAGAAAGGTGTTAGCGGGGTTACGCCCCCAGGGAAAAGAGGTTCTTTAATTAAGGAACTTCGCGAAAGTGTTGGAAAACCTCCCTCGAAGTACCGACACTAGCCTGGCTGAAAGGTTAAGCAAGTATTGTAACGTGAATTAAAACCCGGCTAGTTCTTCTTTTAAAAGGGTTTTAAGAAGGATTTGAGGAAACAGTGGGAGACACCCTGGTTAGATAAATTAATAAACCAATCTAATCTTGCACGAGCATACGCTGAGTGTTTCTTTTCTCTCTCTCCAGGCAGCAACCTTTTCACGCCCTAATCAAGATAATAAAATGTATCGCTTGACCGATCCGAATTCTTATTCGGGACTGGGGAAAGTTGGTTCAGCTCTAACTTGTGACAACAGTCATGAGTATGAGAATGGGAAAGAGGAAAGTATGGATTTCCAGGATACCCAGTTGAAGAAGAAGCATGGTTTTGCATCTACTTCAGGTGTTCTTGTAATTGAGAACTGTTTTACGGTCAGCCCTACCTCCTGGGTACTTGATACCGGATCAGGATCTCATATCTGTAATTTATTGCAAGGACTGAGAAAAAGTAGGAAAGTTGCACCGGGTGATATGTCGCTCAGAGTAGCGAACGGAGCACAAGTTAATGCGGCAGCCGTCGGTGAATATCACCTAGTATTGCCAAATGGCAAGACTATGATTTTGAACGATTGCTACTATGTACCCTCCATGGTTTGCAACATCATATCAGTTTCTTTACTCGATAAAGATAGATATAAGTTTGTTCTTGAAAAGAATATCATGAACATTTACCTTGATAAGGTACTGGTTGCAGAGGGTACACTGTTTAATGGTATCTACGTTCTAAATCAGAATACAGTTCTCAATATACAAAACACACGCAAGAGGAAGAATTCAGATCCGAATGAATCCTACTTGTGGCATTGTAGACTTGGTCATATCGGAGAGAAAAGACTGAATAAGTTGCATAAAGATGGACTCTTGAATGCGTTCGAGTTTTCATCTTATGAAACTTGTCAGTCTTGTCTCAAAGGGAAGATGACCAAATCTCCGTTCACCGGACATGGAGAAAGAGCAAGAGAGCTCTTGGGACTCATACACAGTGATGTATGTGGTCCGATGTCTATACTTGCAAGGGGTGGGTTCTCGTACTTCATCACATTCACTGACGATCTCTCTAGGTTCGGATATGTGTATCTGATGAAACACAAATCTGAAACTTTTGAGAAATTCAAGGAATTCAGAAACGAAGTAGAGAACCAGACAGGCAAAAGTATCAAGATCCTCCGGTCTGATAGAGGAGGGGAGTACTTAAGCACGGAATTCCGAGATTACTTAAAAGAGAATGGTATTCTCTCTCAGCTCACTCCTCCTTATACACCACAGCACAACGGTGTATCAGAGAGAAGGAATCGTACCCTATTGGATATGGTTCGATCCATGATGAGTGATGCTGAGTTACCTCTTTCATTCTGGGGACTTGCGCTAGATACAGCGGCATACTTACTGAATCAGGTTCCGTCTAAATCCGTGCCTAAGACTCCATATGAAATATGGAGTGGAAAGAAACCATATCTAGAACGGATTAAGATATGGGGCTGTCCGGCCTATGTAAAAGTACAAAAACCAGACAAGCTTGAGGCACGGTCAGTTTTATGTAAATTTGTGGGATATCCTAGAAATTCTCTGGGATATCTGTTCTACCACACTGAGGAACAGAAGGTGTTCGTTGCTCGCCGCGCCACCTTTTTAGAGTGGCAATTTCTTGCAAAAGAAATAAGTGGGGGCACGGTAGAACTGGATGAAATATCTGATCCACAAACTCAAACTGAGGATTTAGCAGAACCAGAAAATTCAGTGACCCCAAACGAACCTCAGCCACTCCGCAGATCTGGTAGGATTTCTCATCCGCCCGAGAGATACTACGGTTTTCTCATAGACGGGGATCGAGAGGATTGCATCTTGGAAGAAGATGACCCTACCAGTTTCAGGCAGGCCATTATCAGTAGGGACTCTGATAAGTGGCAGGAAGCAATGCAATCTGAAATGGAGTCCATGTACGCCAATAAAGTGTGGACCATGGATATTGCTCCACCTGGGGTAAAACCCGTTGGATGCAAATGGATCTACAAAAGGAAACTTGGTGTAGATGGGCAGGTGGAAACCTATAAAGCTAGACTCGTTGCAAAAGGTTTTCGTCAAAGACCTGGTTTGGACTATGATGAGACTTTTTCTCCGGTAGCTATGCTCAAATCCATTCGGATCTTACTTGCCATTGCTGCCTTCCATGACTATGAAATCTGGCAGATGGATGTTAAGACGGCTTTCCTAAACGGTAGTTTGGAAGAGTGCGTTTACATGGATCAACCAGAAGGTTTCGTAGACAGTGGGAGCAGCGGAAGGGTGTGCAAGTTGCTTAAATCCATTTATGGATTAAAGCAGGCATCGCGGAGCTGGAACATCTGTTTTGATGAGGCAATCAAGGAATTTGATTTCATCAAGAACGAAGATGAACCCTGTGTATATAAGAAGATTGTAGGACGAACTGTCGTATTCCTAGTCTTGTACGTGGACGACATTCTTTTGATAGGAAATGACATTCCTATGCTACAATCGGTCAAGCTGTTTTTGTCACAAAGGTTCTCCATGAAGGACCTGGGTGATGCCTCGTACATTCTGGGGATCAAGATCTATAGAGATAGATCCAAGAAACTATTGGGACTTTCGCAGTCCAGGTACATAGAGACCGTACTAAAGAGATTTAGTATGGAGGGTTCCAAGCGCGGTAACATACCCGCATTGCACGGAATTACCCTCTCCAAGAAGATGTCTCCTAAGACTGACGAGGAGAGGGTTCGCATGAGCACTATACCCTACGCTTCGGCAGTAGGATCTATAATGTATGCGATGCTATGTACAAGACCAGATGTAGCTTACGCGTTGAGCACGGTAAGCCGGTATCAGTCGGACCCAGGGGAGGACCACTGGACAGCAGTGAAGAACATTCTCAAGTACCTGAGAAGGACTAAGGAGATGTTCCTGGTTTACGGTAATGGAGACCTTAGGGTCGAGTCCTTTACCGATTCAAGCTTCCAGAGTGACAAAGATGACAGCAAGTCTGTCTCGGGTTTTGTGTTTACCCTCAATGGAGGGGCGGTATGTTGGAGGAGTTCCAAGCAGGATACCGTCGCAGACTCGACGATGGAGGCTGAATACATTGCTGCAAGCGATGCCGCAAAAGAGGCGGTCTGGATTAAGAAGTTCATTAGTGAACTTCAGGTGGTTCCGTCCATTGTTGACCCAATACCTTTATATTGCGATAACAATGGGGCTATAGCTTTAGCGAAGGAACCAAGGTCCCATCAGAAATCCAGGCACATCTTAAGGCGGTATCACCTGATCAGGGAGATCATTGATCGACAGGAGATCGAGGTGCGGAGAGTGGATACAAAGGACAACACTGCGGACCCATTCACAAAGGCTTTACCCCAGACTCAGTTCGAGCGGCTAATCGAGATGATAGGTCTTCGATACGCCAGTACATGGCCTTAGTGCAAGTGGGAGATTGTTAGTGTATATGCCCTAGAGGCCATTACTGTATCATACTAGTATGTATATTACTTGATGGAAGCTTGGGATATTCACAGTTGTACAGACAATCTTGCTCAATATAGTAGTATGCTACTTGGTTTGTCTCTGCTTTAATGTGTACATGTGTGTTTATTTATTATATCACCTATACGCATTAGTAGAGCCCTTAGGATCTTTGCTTGATTACCGGCGTTGTGATGGCGATCACACTCGTGGGGGCTGGGTAATCTACAAGCACATCCTTATACACGTCCCTGGTCGTGGGAGTATCGAGATAGGGCATCGATGCTCCAGAGTAGACTAGCGTATGCGCTTCTCATCCCAGCTCGGGAGACGGTCTGTCCCACAGCCGTCGGTACGTCGTACTTGAGATAGTATGCGGGTGCTCGTTGGGTTACGAGTACACTGGACAGGACTCGTCGGGAACTGATGGTTGGTATTATACCTATCGTCAGTTATCAGTTCCCAGGTGACATGAGTACAGCTTAGTCCGCTGACTTGACACTGTCACTTCGCCTCGAGTGTGTTCCCACTGTTCTTTGATTACTACTCTACCACGGCTCTACTGAGTCGTGCAAACAGGTAGTAGTTGGGAGCAGTCCGGAAGCACTTGGAGGCAGTGACGGTTAGACAGGATTCGTCTCTCCCGGTATTGGGGGTTGACATCGCGCTGTGTCTAGGAGAGCCATTACACAAGTAGTCCCTGGCCAGGGCAAGCGAGATGTACTGGTAGGTTCCAGTGTTATCTCAAGGTGTATTGGGCTTCACTCCGACACGACTTGTACCGCTATTAGGGGACTGACGTTTACCGCCCCCCTAGGCCCGCCATGCGATGTATCAGACGAACAGACCGGACTGTACGGAGAATGTCACATTCAGACTCAGTAGGAGTTCAGATGGGGTTTCACCTCGTCAGCCTTCTTGTCGGCATCTACCTGGGGACCGTTACGCACAGCTAGTGCCGCTTACGGTCTGTAGTTAAACCCACTGCCAGCGTAGTGTCGAGTCTTTAGAGTCCCACACAGAGGGTATTCGCCTCTGGGCAAAACAGAGTAGAGGTCGCATGGTTTTGCGACAGGGTTCGTTCTCATCCGCGCACTTGTGCACGTTTGGAGTCCGGACGGATATTGCCAGCGGGCTCTGGTTTGAGCCAGATACTGGTATATATATTTGGGGTTGCTTTTATATCTTGGTATTCTTTTTCCTCGGAACGAGAATGCAGGTGTGTATGCACAGTTGCTTGAGGCGGAGGATGAGGTTTTTTCATTAGGGTTTCGGAACGGGTGCGTATGCACAGTTGACCGTTATCATTTTCCAAACCCTAATGGATTTATGGATTATCTATTAATAATAGTAATTAAATGGGAATTATGTTATGGTTGATTTTTGTTGACTTGTTGACCATGGTTGACTTGTTGACCATGGTTGAATATTGACCACCATCATGCTTTGTAAAGATACTCCTTGATTTATGCTTACACTCATTTATTGAAAGTATGATAGTGGTCATTCCAAATTAACCATCAACTATTCTCATTTTCAATTATTATTATTAATTAGATATTTCCTTTTTCTTTTAGTTATGGTTGCTAAAAGAAAATAGCTCATTCTTTCATATCCATTCTCTCTCCTCTCTTCATCTTCTTCTTCCTTTAGCTCAAGGTGATTCCTTCTCATGTGTTGAGATTCCTTCACCTTGAAAAGAAAACAACCCCTAGACACTCTCTACTCTCTCTAGGGTTCAAGGTTTAGCAAGCCGGAAACCCTAGTTCACTCAAAGATCGAGGAAGAGCCCAAAGGTCGAACCTTCGAGGTGGATCCATCTTCGACGGAAGAAGGCGACGAGAAGAGAACCGTTCAAGCTTCTACAAAGAACAAGAAAGAAGAACAACAACAAGAAGAGAAGGAGTTCAAGTTTAGGTATAACCATCTTCATAGTAGCTAACTCTCTTTAGCAAGTATGCTAGTTTAGTTTAGCAAAGATCCGGCTTTTACGGTCCATGTTACAAAGTTTAGAAAAAAAATTTGATTTACCGTTTCCGCAACCCCGAAAGTACCGGGAGAGGTAACGTGGACCTAACAGGATCCCTAGTAGCGGCCAGTCGTGCACCGAGATCGGAGGACGCACCTACCACCTCACAGACTACCATGGTGCCTGCTACCCAGACAGTTGCTCCTACTGCTGCTACCGTGGCTATCCCAGTATCGCTACAGGATTTCTTGAGGCTGAGACCTCCAGTCTTCACGGGCACCGATGCAGTAGAGGATCCGCAGACATTCCTTGATAGTTTATCCAGGATCTGCCGTTCGCTCAGATGTTCTTACGATCGATGGGTGGAGCTCGCGAGTTCTCGTCTAGAGGGCCTTGCGCAGACATGGTGGGAGTCAGTCTTGAGAGGTCGAGCTGCAGGTCTACCGCCTAAGAATTGGACCGAGTTTACAGCGGTCTTTCTAGCTCGTTTCCTCCCAGAGAGCATTCGTGACGCCAGAGCTCGTAGCTTCGAGGCCTTAGTCAAGACACCTGGGATGACGGTGTCTGAGTATGACATCCAGTTTACACAGTTATCCCGATATGCTCCTTATTTGGTGGATACCGAAGAGAAGATGATGAAGAGGTTCGTACAGGGACTTGATGCCCAGCTATATCTTGCCATTGGCGCCCAGCACTACGACACTTATTCAGCGGCTATGGATACGGCATTACGGATGGAGGCACGCCTATCACAGACTTCGGCCGTTTCTGGGCCGAAGAGGATTCGCACCGATGTACCGTCTCAGAGGCAGCACGCCAGATTTTTTCCGAGAGATAGGCCTGGCAGAAGATTTGGACGGGGACAGTTATATGGTTCATATCCCCAGGGACAGCAGCCGTCGCCAGGGTGTTTTGGGTGCGGGAGTCCGCACCATCTTGTCAGAGACTGTCCGGCGAGACGACAGGGAGCAGCGACAGTTCCGCATGTGACCCTACCACCATCACCACCCCCTCCTCAGAGAGCCCTACTTCCTACCACCGGCGATGCTCCACGCCAGTTAGGTGCACCCAGAGGCCGTGGACGCGGCGGTCCTGTTCAGAGAGGACGAGGAGGCAGAGGCCGAGGTCGAGGTCAGCCCGCTATCGGTGGAGGACAGGCCCGAGTATTTGCTTTGACACCGCAGGATGCGCAGGCATCCAATGCCGTTGTGACAGGCACCCTGCCAATTTGTTCTTTCGACGCACGGGTATTATTCGACCCAGGTTCCACACATTCGTACGTCTCTGCACACTTTGCACCGATGTTGGGCCATGAGTCATCGTCTTTAGATCATCCTCTTGTTGTTGTTACTCCGGTAGGCGAGTCGTTTGTCACTCGTTTTGTATTTCGTTTGTGTTTCGTTCGTATCGGGGAGAGGGATTCATCGGTTGATTTGATTCTCCTCGATATGTTGGATTTTGATGTGCTTCTGGGCATGGATTGGCTAGCCACTTGTTATGCTTCGGTGGACTGCCGTGAGAAGGCAGTCATATTTAGCTTTCCGGGAGAGCCAGTCCTTGTTATTCAGGGAGACCGCCGCGTCACCCTTCCCAGCTTGATTTCGTCTCTTCGCGCTGGTCAGCTCTTGCGGAAGGGATGTCAGGGATTTTTAGAGTATATTTGTGATACTCGAGCTGCAGAGGTTCCGTTGGACCGGGTCCCGGTTGTTTGTGAGTTCCCTGATGTTTTCCCTGATGAGCTACCTGGGCTACCACCTGAGCGCGACGTTGAGTTCTGCATCGATTTGATTCCCGGCTCGGGGCCTATTTCTATACCGCCTTATCGGATGGCCCCGGCAGAGCTTCGGGAGCTGAAGGATCGGTTGCAGGATTTGTTAGATAAGGGGCTTATTTGACCTAGTGTTTCTCCGTGGGGTGCTCCGGTCCTGTTTGTCAAGAAGAAGGACGGAAGTTTGCGCTTATGTATCGACTACCGCCAGCTGAACAAAGTTACCGTTCGGAACAGATATCCGTTGCCACGCATTGATGATTTGTTTGACCAGCTTCAGGGTGCGAGATATTTTTCGAGGATCGACTTGCGATCAGGATACCATCAGCTGCGAGTTCGACATGATATACCGAGGACAGCTTTCCGCACGCGCTACGGCCACTACGAGTTTTTGGTGATGTCGTTCGGACTCACCAACGCCCCAGCAGCATTCATGGATTTGATGAACCGTACTTTCAGGCCGTATGTTGACTTGTTCATCATCGTGTTTATCGACGATATCTTGGTGTACTCCTGGAGCAGAGAGGAGCACGAGCAGCACTTGCAGATTACGTTACAGACTCTGAAGGAGCACCAGCTGTTCGCAAAGTTCTCCAAGTGTGCATTCTGGCTGGACAGCGTCGGATTCTTGGGTCACGTGGTTACGAGAGACGGCATATGTGTGGACCCGAAGAAGATTGAGGCTGTTCAGCAGTGGCCCCGACCTACATCGGTTACTTAGATCCGTAGTTTTCTAGGCCTGGCGGGCTACTACAGGCGTTTTGTTCAGGACTTCTCCCGTATAGCTGCACCTTTGACCGGTTTGACCCGGAAGGGAGTTCCTTTTGTTTGGACAGAGGAGTGCGAGCGCAGTTTTCAGCAGCTACGGACTTGTTTGACTACGGCGCCGGTATTATCTTTGCCTTCGGGATCAAGTGGATTTGTGGTTTACTGTGATGCTTCGCGAGTGGGGTTAGGATGCGTATTGATGCAGCATGGCCGGGTGATCGCATATGCTTCTCGGCAGTTGAAGAAGCATGAACAGAACTACCCCACTCATGATTTGGAGATGGCTGCAGTGGTCTTTGCATTGAAGATTTGGCGACATTACCTATATGGCGAGTCGTGCCAAATATTCACAGACCACAAGAGCTTAAAATACATATTTCAGCAGCGAGACCTGAACCTCAGACAGCGTCGTTGGATGGAGTTGGTGAAAGACTACGACTGTGAGATCTTATATCACCCAGGCAAGGCGAATGTGGTGGCAGATGCGTTGAGTAGGAGGCCCGGGGGTAGTCTATCCTTTTTGCGCGCAGTGCAGAGGCAGTTGTCAGCAGATTGGCAGATGTTATGCGACAGCCGAGTTGAGTTCGAGTTCACTCAAACAGGGGGACAGCTCGCGCATGTTCGTGCACGCCTACAGTTGCTTGACCGTATATATGAGGCACAGCGCAGTGACGACCATTGCTCAGAGATCATGGCACAGATGGGACATGGCAGATTTTCCGAGTTCGTGACTGACGATCAGGGGATTTTACGTTATGGATCTAGACTGTGCGTACCAGATGCTGATGGATTACGGCGCGACATTCTTGAGGAGGCACACCGATCAGTGTATAGTGTCCACCCCGGTTCCACCAAGATATACCATGATATGAGAGAGACATACTGGTGTGACGGGATGAAGAGGGACATTGCGGAGTTTTTATCGAGATGCCTGACTTGCCAGCAAGTCAAGGCCGAGCACCAGAGGCCCGCAGGAGAGCTACAGCCGTTACCCATTCCGGAGTGGAAATGGGAGCAGATTTCGATGGATTTCGTTGTGGGTCTACCCAGGACTAGTCGAGGGTATGACTCCATCTGGGTGATCGTAGATCGATTGACGAAAGCGGCTCACTTCCTGCCAGTGAAGATGACTTTCAGCTTCGCTCAGTATGCCCAGCTTTACATCGACGAGATCGTGCGGTTGCATGGCGTACCGACTTGTATCGTGTCAGATCGAGGCACCCAGTTTACCAGCCGACTTTGGCAGAGACTTCAGGAGGCTTTGGGCACTCGTTTGAGCTTCAGTACAGCATTTCATCCGCAGACCGACGGACAGTCAGAGCGGACCATTCAGACTCTCGAGGACATGCTCAGAGCGTGTGTTTTAGACTTCGGCGGTAGCTCGGATCGTCATTTACCTCTAGTGGAGTTCTCCTACAACAATAGCTTCCAGGATACTATTCAGATGGCACCTTTCGAGGCATTGTATGGGAGGAGATGCAGATCGCCCGTTTGTTGGACAGAGCTCAGCGAGAGCAGTATTTTAGGGCCGCAGCTTGTTGAGGAGACGACAGCGAAGATACAATTGATCCGAGACCGGATGAGAGCGGCTCAGAGCAGGCTGAAATCGTATGCGGACAGGCGCCGTCGCAGATTAGAGTTCGCAGTTGGCGACCATGTTTTTCTGAGAGTCTCTCCGATGAAGGGCGTGATGCGTTTTGGGCGAAAGGGGAAGCTTAGCCCTAGATTCGTAGGACCCTTCGAGATACTCGAGCGTGTCGGCGCTGTTGCATATCGTTTGGCCCTTCCACCCAGCTTTCCCGATGTTCACCCCGTCTTCCATGTTTCGATGCTCCGCAAGTACCTTCACGACCCTTCGCATGCGATTCAGCACCCGACAGTCCAGCTAGAGCGCGACCTTTCTTTTGCAGAGCAGCCGGTGGCCATCTTGGATCAGTAGGTGAAGAAGTTGAGATCGAAAGTTATACCGACCGTCAAGGTCCTTTGGCGTAGCCCGAGCAGCGAGGAGGTTACCTGGGAGACCGAGTGCGAGATGAGGAAGAAATATCCCCATCTCTTTGAAGGTACGCGTAGTTATATTTTTAAATTCGGGGACCGAATTTCTTTAAGGGGGAAGATTGTAGCGCCTTGAAATGTCATTTTGGTGTTTTCCTAAAAATCGGTGAAAATGTGGTATTTTTCCGTAAATCGTCTTTTTTGTTATTTTGCAGTTTAGGACTAATTATACCTAATTTTGATAGGTAATTGCTAGTTTTTAGTAGCAAATGAGTTACTTATGAAAATCTGGTTGTTTAAAAATTTTCCCTAATTTTTCAATTTTTTTTATATTATTTTAAGCCGGTAAGAAAATACATTAAATTAGCGATAAATACAAATTTAAATGGGCTAAATTTAAGCTCTAAAATCATGTTAATTAAAATCTAGTTGTAATATAAATTTTTAGTATTTTATTTCAAGTTTTAACTAATTTTTATTATGGAAAACAAAAATATAATTATTTTGAGCTAAAACTTGCAATTTTGGACTTGTGGGGGGTCTTTTTGCATAGAATTTTTTTGTAAAGTCTCTCACACTCACTCTCACTCCCCATGGCCGGCCTCACATTGTTGTAGAAGCCCAAGAATTTTCTTTCCCTCTTTTTGACTTTAAATTATGTGAGAATGGGTTAAAAAAAGGGTTATATATATATTTATTTGAGGTAAGGGTATTATGGTAATATGAGAGGGTTGACTTGGACTTTTTCCCCAACTCCCCCACACCTCTCCCCACTCCCTTGCTGCTGAAAATCCTGCAGAAACAGCCCCAATTTCCCTTCTCTTTTTTCTTCCAAAAATTCATCAAAATCCATTAAAATCTATCAAAAAATCAACAAATCCTTCACTAATTCAACACAAAACCTTATTCTATCTCTTCTCAAACCCAAATTAGTTGAAAACTTGTGGAAAGGAGGTATCTTTAGAGGCAAATCACCATGCTAGATCCATAGAATTAAGGTATAATTTCTACCCATTTAAGTTCTTATGGTTAGATTTCCTTAAATTGAATTGTTTAGTGTTAAATCTTTTGTTAATTTCTAATCTAGGTTTTTCAAGAGAATGGTTTGAGTTAACTAGGGTTTTAGAAACCATTATTAAGTTAATTATTCTATTTTGCTATCTAGTGTTTTATACAAACCAAATCTAAGGGTTTAACTTGCTTATTGGACTTCAAATTAGTGTTAATTTAGGGTTTTATGTATAGTTTGAGTTGGATTTTGTTAGTTATGAAAAATCAAGAAAGGTTTTGTTATGGAAAAAAAGGGGATTTGAAGCATTACATGTGGGTTATGTGAGGGTTGTAGATTGCTTGCAGTGTGGTTGGTTGTTCAACCTTGATAGTAGTTTTTTGTCGCAATGCGACGGTGCTTGCACCGATTTTGGAATGCAAATGTGTACTAGTTTTTTTTATAAAATTATGTGATGAATTATTTGTGATATCTTGATGATTGTATTGGTATCTCCTACGACTTTTAGGATGTGTGAGTGCGGATTTTTGAGTGATCAGGTTTTCGCTTTGCCGGGCGACCAAATCGACGATTCTAGTTAGTTTTACGATTTTCGTCTGTGTTCCGCGCACCTTGTGCATGTTGTGCCTAGCTCGTGGACGTTGATATTTTCGTTTGGGATTTGCGTTATTTCATGATATATATAACCTTATGTTTGGTATTGGTGCAAATTCCAGGTTCGGTCGTGGAGACTTTGGACGCGGCACGAAAAGGGAAAGCGGTGATTGGACGTAGCTAGCTGAGGATTCCTGTGAGTAGATGTAACATCTACGGGGGACTATCGTAGGATGGCGCAAGTCTCCCGATAGTTTAGTAGCTTAAAAAGATTCTTAGTGATGTTAGTAATTAGGGGTGTAATACTTGTATGATTATTTGCTACATTCATGCCTTATATTGACATACATATACGAACCCATTCTATAGGACACCTGCACCATTGCCAGGGTTTTTATATGCAGCACGAGCACTATTCATGCTTACACACACACCCTGGTAATTGCCATGCCACCACACTAGATAACCTTTAAATTGAAACCTTTTACTATAATTGATACTTAAACTTGCGCTATTGCTTAAATTCCTTAAAATGAAATCGTAGGATTGCTATTCATGTGCATGTACTTCATCATATTATTTGTTCATGCCTAATCTATTAATCACACATCGCAACTTGATTATTGATACCATATGCATTCATTATCATTGACATATGCACTTATGAGGATTTCTTGAGATTTTATGATATTTCTGGATTTCGGGGGAAAGCCGCAAAATTTCTAAACTTATTATATTTTTAAAATATGTAAATTGCGGTTTCCTAGTGATGTAAGTGTCGTCCACCATGAGTTTGCTGTGGTTTTCGAGATCCGTGTCGAGGAGTGGAGGAACCGTCACGGGTACATGGTGGGCCCGGTATGGTGCCCCGGGGCAAGATGAATGTGGTGTTGACGTTGAGCCTGGCAGGGGATGGATTACCTACCGGTGACTGTTTTGGCACGGCGGATATCCAGAGGATACCGACCGTGGCCACGAGATGATGAGATATTGATATTTGAGATGGGCCAGCCGGACGGCTGAGGCCAGAGATACTTTGATATGAGATTTGAGACAGTTTTGAGGTGTCGTTGCTGGACACGGATTCTTTTGGTTCTATTGGTATTGTGCTGATATTTCAAAGGAGATTCCTAAAGGAAAAAGATGATTTCTTATACTTACATATGCGGATCACGAGTATATTTATATTGCATACATACTTGCTAGTATAGTCATATTGCATACATACCTGTTATTATATCCTGCCATACCTGTATTATAGATGCTAGGATGCTTGTGTGCATATTTGCGATAGCCGCTATAGATGTTATTTATTACTCACGAGTTGGCAACTCACCCCCGTTGTGCCACAGTCTTTTGCAGGTCCGCTCCGTCAGCACAGTAGCGGCGGGCGCACCGCTTCTTTTGCCTCCTTTGCCTGGACTCGAGGTTTTGCTCTTAGGTGGGTTATATCATTATTTTTGTACCACCTTGTATATTCTTTGTATCTAGAGTACTCCATCTACTGTATCTACCAGTATTATTGTATATTGACCTAGAGATGAGACTGTGAGGTTTGTGGACTTTTATGCTGTATTTTGGGGTCGAGCTCACTTGAGCCGACATGATGTTTTTCTTATGCTTCATTATGATCATTTCGCATGTTGTTGCTTTATATTGCGTGGGATTTGTGACCGCCTTGTGGCGAAGAGCTAGCTCCCGCTTGGGGATGCCTTATTTGTTGGATTCATATATATTTTTGTTGTACCCATTTTGGGGGCCAGTATTTACAAAGGAGACTCTGCCGAAATTTTCGGAAAAATTGATATTGTTTTTAAAAAGGGTTTTATATGACTTATTTGATAAACTCGTTTTCAATTGATTGGGTTCTCTTCACTCTTTTGCTTATTTGGTTTTGGTTTCTGGGCTTTGGCTTACTTATTTTACGGACGCCTTGGGACGTTTCGTAATTTAAGTGCCAGTCACGTTCCGTACTTTTCGGGTCGTGACAGATCTTCAAGAAAAAGATTGGTGTAGATGACAGGTGGAAACCTATAAGGCTAGACTTGTTGCAAAGGGTTTTCGTCAAAGACCTGGTTTGGACTATGACGAAACTTTTTCTCCAGTGGCTATGCTCAAATCCATTCGGGTCCTTCTTGCTATTGCTGCCTTCCATGATTATGAAATCTGGCAGATGGACATAAAGACGGCTTTTCTGAATGGAAATTTAGAAGAGAGCGTCTATATGGATCAGCCAGAGGGTTTCAATCAGAGTAGGAGCAGCGGAAAAGTATGCAAGCTGCTTAAGTCCATTTATGGACTAAAGCAGGCATCGCGGAGTTGGAACATCTGTTTTGATGAGACAGTCAAAGAATATGACTTTATCAAAAATCCAGATGAACCGTGCATATATAGTAAAGTTGTAGCCAGAAGTGTCATATTCCTCGTCTTGTACGTGGATGACATTCTATTAATAGGAAATGACATTCCTATGCTACAATCTGTCAAAGGATTCTTGTCACACAGGTTCTCCATGAAAGACCTGGGTGATGCCTCTTACATTCTGGGGATCCGGATCTATCGTGATAGATCCAAAAGGATGTTGGGACTTTCGCAGTCCAGGTATATCGACACTGTACTGAAAAGATTCAGTATGGAAGATTCTAAGCGCGGTAATCTACCGGCTTATCACGGAATCACCCTCTCCAAAGAGATGTCTCCCAAGTCTGATTTGGAAAGGGAACGCATGTCTATTATACCCTACGCTTCTGCGGTAGGCTCTATAATGTATGCGATGTTGTGTACCAGACCAGATGTAGCTTACGCACTAAGCGTGGTAAGCCGGTATCAGTCAAACACAGGGGAGAAGCACCGGATAGCAGTAAAGAACATTCTCAAGTACCTGAGAAGGACTAAGGAGATGTTCTTGGTTTACGGCGGAAAAGACCTCAGGTTGGAGGCCTTTGCTGATCCGACTTCCAGAGTGATAAGGACGATTCCAAGTCCATGTCAGGTTATGTCTTTACCCTCAATGGAGGGGCGGTGTGCTGGAAGAGCTCCAAGCAGGACACCGTTGCTGACTCGACGATGGAAGCGGAGTATATAGCTGCTTGCGATGCCGCAAAAGAAGCAGTCTGGATGAAGAAGTTCCTAACAGAACTTCAGGTGGTTCCTACCATAGTTGATCCAATACCTCTGTATTGCGACAACAACGGAGCTATAGCTTTAGCGAAGGAACCAAGGTCCCATCAGAAGTCCAGACACATCTTGAGGCGGTATCACCAGATCAGGGAGATCATTGATCGTCAGGAGATCGAGGTTCGGAGAGTTGCTTCTGAAGAGAACATTGCTGATCCATTCACGAAGGCCCTACCTCAGATTCAGTTCGAGAGGCTACTCGAAATCATTGGTCTTCGATATGCCAGAACATGGCCCTAGTGCAAGTGGGAGATTGTTAGTGTTTATGCCCTAGAAGGCCATTACTGTATCATACTAGTTTCTATATTACTTAATGGAAGCTTGGGATATTCACATGTATATAACAGTCTTGCTAAACATGGTAGTATGCTACTTGGTTTTTCTATCTTAATATATGAGTGTACGTATTGATAGAGCTCTTAGGATCTTGCTTGACTACCAGCGTTGTGATGGCAGTCACACTAGTGGGGGCTGGGTAGTCTACAAGCACATCCTTATTCAGGTCCCTGGTCGTTGGATTATCGAGACAGAGCATCGATACTCCGGAGTAGACTAGTGTGTACGCTTGTCATCCCAGTTGGGGAGATGGTCTTTCCCACAGCCGTCAGTACGTCGTACTGGAGATAGTATACAGGTGCTCGTTGGGTTACGGGTACACCGGACAGGACTCACAGGGAACTGTTGGTTGGTTTTATACCAGTCGTCAGTGAACAGTTCCCAGGTAACATGAGTACAGCATAGTCCGCAGACTTGACACTGCTACTTCGCCTCGAGTGTGTCCCACTGTTCTTAGATTGCTACCCTACCACGGCTCAAAGGAGTCATGCAAACAGTGAAAGGTTCCTAGGCACTCTAGTGAGGTCTCACAAGGCATCGAACATGCCAATTTAAAAAAAATGGTGCCGAGAAACCCTAGACTACGGATCTTAGACTAGATGTTTAGGCGAAAAGATAAACTAGTTAACTATTTAACTAGAAGTTAGATGCTACAACCTTTGTAGATCCGGATTTCCACTTCCTTAGCTCCACGTGGGTGTCCTCTCGCTGTCCATCATGAATCCCGAACCCAATCGTCGGCTTCATCGGAGAAATGGGCGAGCTTGGTCGTCGGCTTCGTGTCAAAGACGATCTACGTCGAGGTTGCACTAGTTCAAGCTCCGACTTCACAAAGTTGTGAAACTTGTGAAGAAAACACCCAAAACCTCTTGGCAAGAGGTAGAGGATGGAGAAATAGGAGGTGGGTTCACTTTAGATTTGGATTTCTCTCACTAGAACTCAAGTTGCCATTGATGGCATCAAGGTTCTTATCTTGAAGAAGAAGGAGAAGATCAAGTTAGAATATGATAAAAGTGTTCTTAAAAATAGAAAAGAAAACAATATTTATCATATCCTAACCATGGTCAAGTGTAGAGAATAGACCATGGTTAGTGGGAGTGGTTAGGGTTAAGCATGCAGACAAAATGGCATCATTAGTCAAAGCTTCATGAAGCTTCACCATTCTTCATGATAAAATGAAACCAATTTGTTTTCATAAATCCATTTAAATAAATAATAAATGGATAAAATAATAAGTGAATAAAATATAAACCCTAACCACTTGCATAACCATGGTTGCATTCTTTACACAAAGCCAAAACAACATGCATCATCAAACATGATACATTCAAGTGTACACAAAACATATCACATATACAATGTGCACATCAAGTGAGAAAAATCCGTTTAAAGTGAACCAATACTAGTTAATGCAAAGTAATATATCAAATATATAATTATACATTAAATCATTAAATCAACACTTGATTCAATGATCCGGTCATGTCGCACATGACCGACTAGTATTCAATGCATCGATTTATCGAATCAATGATTCGATAACTAGGTCATATCTCATACAACCAATCGAAACATTAATCGCGAGAATCAAATACGGTATCACATACACGCATTATTCTCGGTCCCGCACATATCTCATATGCACTCCTATTTCGTTTCGCTTGAGCTAGGAAACCTCTGTGTAGGACTCTAAAGACTCGTCAATACGCCGGTAGCAGATGATGATCATATCAAGCACCCACAAGCCGCAAGCGGTCTGCTAAACGTAACGGCCACCCGGGTATTGAGCGATCAGAAGATCGATGAGCTAGCCCGCTCACACTCCTGCGAATCCGACCAGTAACACTTACCATACAGTCCGGTATCTTCGTCTGATATGTCGCATATCAAGTCTAGGGGTGGTATACGTCAGACCCCAATAACAGATAAGTCGTGCCGATGTGAGGCTCATAACGAGTCGAGAAACTACTGGTAACACTTACCAGAAAATCTCTGATCAGCCCTGGCCAGGGACTTCCCTGTTACGGCCAATCGAGCACATCGCAACATCAACCCCCAATACCGGGAGAGACGAAACCCCTCCTATCGCTCATTGCCTCCATGTGGCTCGGGACTGTACCCAAAGACCACCATTTTGCACGCCCTCATGGACGTGGTAAGGTGGAGATCAAAGCACAGTGGGAATCACACAAGACTCTATGACGATCTCGGGTCTACAGACTAACCTGTACAAGTGTCACCTGAGAACTGCCATCTGACGTGAGGTATAATACCATCTAGGAGTTCTCGACGAGTCCGTCCAGTGTACCCAGTCTCCACTGAGCACCCGTACACCATCTCTGATGTCAAACACCAATGGATATGGGATCATCCATCGCCCATCTCATGGGTCGAGAAGCGTATACGCTAGTCTACTCTGGTATATCGATGCCCCGTCTCGATACACCCACGACTAGGGACCATGAAGGATGTACTTATAGACTACCATGTCCCCACTAGTATGATCTGCATCATAGTCCAGGTAGTCAAGTACACATCCTAAGGGCTTTATCAACATGTAACTACAAGACAGTATAAAGAGACTAGTGTACATGTTAAGATAAAGAGTAACCAGATAGCATACTATCATATCGAGCAAGAAAGTCATCTCTATATATGTCCAAGCATCCAATACAATATACTACATCTGTACAATACAGGCCTCTAGGGCATACATACAACTAACAAACAGGTAGCAGTTGGGTGCAGTCCAGAGCACTTGGAGGCAGTGGCGGTTAGACAGGATTCGTCTCTCCCGGTATTAGGTGTTGATATCGCGCTGTGTCAGAGAGCCATTACGCAAAATCCCTAGCCAGGGCAAGCGAGATTTGCTGGTAGGTTCCAGTAGTTTCTCAGGGTGTAATGGGCTTCCCTCCGATACGACTTATACCGCTATTAGGGGACTGACGCTTGCCGCCCCCTAGGCCCGATATGCGATAGTCTTGGACGAACGGACCGGACTGTATGGAGATTGTCACATCAGACTCAGTAGGAGTTCGGATGGGTTCCCTCATCGGCCTTCTTATCGACATCTACCTGGGGACCGTTACGTACAGCTAGTGCCGCTTGCGGTCTGTGGTTAAACCCACTGCTAGCGTAGTAGTCGAGTCTCTAGAGTCCCACACAGAGAGTTTCCCTACTCCAGGCAAAACGTTATAGAGGTTGTATGGTTTTACGACAAGGGTTCGGACGCATACGTGCGTTTACGCGCGTACGACATTCGGACAGTTTTTACCAGTCGGCTTTGGTTTAAGCCAGTTACTGGTATCCGGTTATTGGATTTATACAGTCTAAAGTTTTTCCGTATTTTTGCGTAAAGGAGGGGCGTTCTCGTAATTGCACGAGAAGCTTCTAGAAGGTGGTGACTAAGGAGGTTTAGGTGGCATATGCAATGAATATGATTAGTGAGTCATATGGATGATTCATCCATGTCATTAATGCATGATAAATGCTTAATGACTCATGGAGTGAATCATAATTAGATATTATCAAGCATGGTTGCTAGATTCATTTCTTATTCTTTTCTTGATAAAAAGAAATGCTTGATATATATTATCACAACTCATTATTCTCACTTCATTATTATCCTCACCTTCTCTCTCCTCAAGCTCTCCCTCTTCAAACCCTAATCCTCCCCTCTCATGTGTTGAGTACAAGGATTAGTTAGACTACTTAATCCATAACCCTCTCTATATTTCACCTAGCTTCTTTGATTAGCACTTAGAGAAGTTTAGTTGCCTCAAGTTTAGAGGCTAAGCTTGGAGTAAAGCTCTCGGGTGGATCGTCTACTACTTCGAGAAGGCCGAGGAGGAGGTGGAGTTCGCAAAGACGAAGGACACGATTCGTTAGGTATAATCCCTAAACATAGTAGCATAGAAACTCTATGTTTTAAGTTAGTTATCGTTTAGCTTCGATTCAAGCGGTTAGTCGATGTTTATTCACTAAACAAGTTCGTTTTTGAAAATTCCGCCTCCCCACAAGTATTTGGTTGTTGTACATCGACTTACAGTCTTTACATATTACCTTCTCCACACCCTACTTAGGCTAATTGGTTTTCTTCATTCCCTACATTTCGGCACCTGCTTATGGTTTGGAATAAGACTATCCAATAAGCGTAATAGGTGTACTCTCCTAAACTAAGGAGCCCTCGCAACCTGAGAGAAGGTGATAATAAAAGTCAACTGAATATACCAATTCTATTTCTCCTGAACCTGGATCTATCCTCGAAGAAGTCCCTTCGAGTTCATATATAACCATACGATGGATCTATCCAATGGAAGTGGATGTCCGTAGTAATACAGGTTTCTGAGAAATACAAAGGGTAAAGGAAGGAGCGGCAATGACTTATGCAGCTATAGATAATCCAAAAGCCAGTATTTTAAGAAGGTTCGGTCAATTGGTCACTGAGTCATAGTCTAGGGTCGGTCAAAAGGTTGCTGCCAAAGAGAGAGAGAAAAGAAACACTCTGCGTGCACTCTAACCTAGATCAGCATGGTTATAAATTTATCTAATCGGGAAACCTCTCACTGTTATCTCAAATTCTCCTCCAAACCTGAAAGAAGAATTAGTCGGGATCACCCGAAGAGTATACCAACTCATCAGTGAGAATCGGGATCTAACTATCATCGCATGATAACTTGATGGAAACCACTCAAGTTATCACACTCCAGAAGGTATGCGCATGCCTGGCAAGTTTGCTGTTTGAAACTCCCGATGTGATTTTTGCCCCATGCTCTTATGACCTTGACGAAAGCCAAAAAATCATAAGTCACATGTCAAGTTCTGCCCGTCATTATCCAGGTTAATTTGAACCCACCCGTACATACCCTTGACGAAAGCCAACAAGGTAATACGACTGTCCCAAACCAACACATCTATCTATGCAACAAATGAATACCCAGCAGCTACCAAACACTATGCCTTGGCGAAAGTCAACAAACATAGCTTGAATACTACTAACCATCCATAAGATACGACGGAGGCTACGACTGGTTTTTGGCGAAAAACCTTTAAAGTAATGAACTTGATCTCGTTGAAGGAAACTGATAGCTTTTTATAAAAATATAGTGGCGAAAACTTTTTGCTAAAGAGGTCACTCCTGGTGAAGGGATCTCGGCTCTTTCCTCGTGGAATGAGGTGCAGGATATTCCAACTGAATACCGCGATGCAAAGGAACTTGTAATCGACTATAATAAAGTTACTACCCTGACGTAAACTTCTGCCCAAGGGGTCACTCCCGGTGAAGGGATCTCGGCCCTTGCCTCGTAGAATGAGGTGCCGGATATTCTAAACTGAATATCACTATGCAAAACAAAAGGAAACATCTTTGTAATAACACTTTTTAAAATTTGTTCCAACAACATCAAATATAGGTTTGTTTTATCCTTGCATTGATAAGAATCAATGCAATCCCATCAATCAATCACACCAGAAAAGAACGAAAATAAAATGTACGTATATGCCATCCGCATTCACCACTGGGTCCCGTCATCACCCGTTAGGTTACTTAACTAACGACAGAGCAGGGGCTAGACTAGCGCGGGTGTAAAACATATAAAACATCTAATAGTATATATACCAATATACAATAATCGCTCCAGGCATGATAATATGCAACATTACAGAAAAGTAATAAGCATCACAGAATAATACAGATAATCTGTGATCCCCGGGTTTCACAGAGCCGCTGTTGAAACCTGACGTTCCCCTGGTCATGTGGATAGCCTGTGCAATGAAACCTAGACCCCTACGGGTGTGGCAAGTTACCCGCCAAAACCTGAAGCGAGGTAGTCCCCCACAGCATAGTGAATGGAATACCCGGCACTTCACGGAATCCGGTAAATTGAGCACCCCTCCTTGGGTCAACCTTTACCCCCTACGAGTGCGGCGAATAGTCTGCCAATTCTAGAGTGAGGTCCCTCTTCCACTCAATGCCATGAGATACGGACCCATTTCCCTCCAGAACCCGGCTATCCGTGCACTCCTTCGCGGGATAATCCTAGTACAGAAATAAAAATATGTACAACGTATACATCGACCTCGACCCGGTCGTGTCCCAAAAGAATATTATACAAACAGGCAGTAACGGCAGTCCACATGTTGGACGCTCGCCCCGCAATATCAAATGTACAAATAAAACCAAACCGCACTACCATTGCATCCTGCTATCCACCACGACATATCCGCAACATCACAGCACAACACAGAACATCAACGTGAATGTCACGTTCGCAAACCCGTTTGAAAGAACTATAGCAATTAGACGCGGTTTACCAATCAAATGACATTCCCGGTCGGAGATATAAAGTAAGTACTGTATACTAACAAATTTAAAATTTCGATCGACTAAATTTACAGAAGTGGGCCCCACGTACATCTGCTGTACAGTAACAAAATCTGGGCCCAAACAAATATTCCCAAAAGCCACAATTTCCTCATAGAAGCTCACTGTGAAAAACTGATGCACTGTTCCCACTAGACTGCCGTGCTTCCGCGGTCAAACCTAGGGTTTGACCGCGGATCCGCGGCGGTCACGTGGGATCACGTGCTCAAAATTTCCCAGGTTGCTTATAAATCCCTGCACGTTTTTCTGTGATATGTAAAATTATTTTTAGGCCTTTTAAAAAATCGACAGAAACTCAGGGGCTGAAAAATGTGATTTTCGAAATTCGGTTTGATCGATGTTTTAAACTCGTTAGCACAAGTTAGTATAGCTTAATGGTGAGGCTTTGATACCACTGTAAGTCCACGGTTGCGTCCCGGCCGTCTAACAGACGCCAAATGCGGAACAAAAACTTTTTATGAACTGGCGCTATCGCGTACTTTAACCCGGATTGCCATTAAAGCTAAACTAACAAACTACAAAGTGGGTAGAAGAATTATACCGAACGATCCGAGTCCTTCGGTCTTCAACCATCATCCCACACTTGTTGCGGCTGCTCCGATCTCCTCGATCTCCAGTCTTGTCATCCAGGTGGCACCACGTCGACGGATCTTTAAACGGCCTCCCACCTCTGAACCGAGGCAACTCGATCGTCAAGTTTGCTAAAAGAGACGACCAAGATGAAGTAGAGAATGAGTATAATGTTGGATATAGTGCCCTCAGAGTCAATTATTAGATCACAGGCACGTGATTGCAATGATTGAGGGAGGACCTATACCGGTAGGACAGTCTTACTCGAGATGATAGTATGCTATCTGGTTTATCTTTATCATCGTGTACTACTTTAGGTGACCTTACGAGTCGCTATTACACGTTGATAAAGCCCCTAGGATTCTTGCTTGACTACCAGCAGTATGAGGGCAATCATATACGTGAGAGCTGGAGTCCATAAGCACATCCTTAAAAGGTCCCTAGTCGTGGGAGTTTCGAGACAGGGCATCGATTCTCCAGAGTAGACTAGTGTATACAGTCGAGACCCCGACGAGGGGCGGTGGCCTGTCTCACAAGCCACTGGTGTCAGTTGGTTCACCTAAGATGTATATAGGTGCTCATTGGGTTATGAGTACACCGGACAAGACTCGCCGGGAACCTGCTAGTTGGTATTATACCTGATGTCAGATAGCAGTTCCCTGGTGACATGTGTACAGGTTAGTTCATCGACCTGAGATCGTCATTTGTCTCGTGTGAGTTCCCACTGTGCTTTGATTACTACCCTACCATGGCTCAAAGGAGTCGTGCAAACAGGTTTTAGTTTGGTACAGTCCCGAGCCACATGGAGGCAGTGAGCGGATCTGCAGGGGTTCGTCTCTCCCGGTATTGGGGGTGAGGTCGCGCTGTGTCCAGGAGAGCCAGAACATGAAAAGTCCTTGGCCAAGGCAGGAGATTTTCTGATAGGTATTCCAGTAGTATCTCAGGGTGTTCTGGGATACACTCCGACACGACTTGTACCGCTTTTGGGGGTCTGACTTTTACCAACCCCCTGGGCCCGCCGTGCGATGCTCATAGACGAACGGACCGAACTGTACGGATATTGTCACTGACAGGCTCAGTAGGGTGTCAGGATGAGTTCGCTCATCGACGTCCCTTTTGGTCAGTACCTGGTAGCCCGTTACGTATTGGCTGATACCTCTGACGTGCTAGTGGTTAAATCCACAGCCATAGTATTGACGAGTGTTTAGAGTCCACCACACACACAGTTACTCAAGTTTCGGGCGAAACGCTGTAGAGACCGTATGGAGATATGGCAGGGTTCGATCAAATACGTGCGGTATTGCACGGATCGTGATCGGACGGTTTTTACTACCCGGCTTTGGCTTAAGCCGGATCCTAGTATTAGATAGTGTAGATTTTCTCTCTTTGCATTTGTGTTCAGTGGGAATACAAATGCGGGCATGTATATGCAGTAGTGGGGTTTTCCTGTAATTTATTACGGGATCAGTTTTCTGAAGTTGCCAGTTTGCATTCCGTTCCGGCCGATTTTCCTTTATTCCTTCACGGCCGGACTTTTGTGGTGGAGGGGTTATTTGCAAGTTTGCAAATAACTTTTTGTGGAAGAGGTTCTTTGCATATTGAGGGTTTCATGATGAGATTCTTTTCTAGTCCATTCTTGTGCATTAATTGTGATGAGAGTGAAAGGAGGTGAGTGAGAAATTGAGGTGAGCCTTTTTCCTTTATCATTTTCTTTTTCCCTCCACTTGATAGTACTTGGTTTTTTCTCTCCACCACCATTCCAATAATGGCCGGCCACTTCATGTGTGAGGAGGAGGGAAGTTCATTTTTGCATGTGGTATTTTTCCTTCATCTCATTTCTAGCTAGGAAAAATGAAAGCACCATTTTTCCTTAACTTCATTCCTCCACAACATCAAATGGAAACTTCTCTACCTCAAAGAGACAGCCTACTACACTATTCTACAGCAAATCTTGGACGCGTCGGCTAGCCAACTTCGCGCCCGAGTTGCCTCGGTCAAGAGGTGGGAGCCCGTAAATGAATCCGGCTACGTGGTGCCCTTTCCGACGAGGAGGTGACGGACGAAGATTCCGCGGGAGATCGGAGTGGAGACGAAGACCGAAGGACACGGATCGATTGGTATAACTCTCTACCCGTATTTTAGTTTGCTAGTAACTAAGTTAATGGCCCGATCCGGATCAAAAGTGCGCGGTGGTGTCGGTTTGCTAGTTTGCAAAGTTTTCGTTTCCGCATTTCCGGCGTCGGATCGACGGCCGGGGCGCCGCCGTGGACTTACATTGGTTTCAGAGCCACGCCATTAACCATGCCTAGCTTGCTCTAGTATGTTTAAAACCTGATCAAACAAAAATCGCAAAAACCGTATTTTCACTGCACTAGTTTCTGTCGAATTTTTTTTAGCTCCAAAAATGTTTCAGGTTGTTGCAGAATACTGTGCATGGAAATCTAAGCAATCTGTGAAAATTTGGTCGCGAGATCTCACCATAACGCTGCGGAACCGCGACCAAACCCATGCTTTGGCCGCGGTTCCGCCGCTCTTTTAACTGTTCAGCATGCCAAATTTTTCCAGAGGGCTTTAGACTTGGAAATAGGGGTTTTGGGATATTATTTTTGGGCCCAGATTTTCTGTAAGTGCTACAGTAGTGCTTGGGGCCCACTTCGGTGAATTTGTTCGATCGGATATTTTAAACATGTTAGTTCACAGTATTTACATTATATCTGCGACCGTGAATGTCACTTGATCGGTAAATCCCGTCTAACTGCTATAGCCCGGTTAGACGGATTTGCGAACGTGACATTCACGTTGATGTTCTGTGTTGTGCTGTGATGTTGCGGATTGGTCGTGGGGGATACCCTGGATGCAATGTTAGTACAGTTTTGTTTTATATGTACATTTGATATTGCGGGGCGAGCGTCCGACATATGGACTGCCGTCACTGTCTGTTTGTATTATTCTTTTGGGGCACGACCGGGTCGAGGTCGATGTACCCGTTGTATGTATATTTTACTTTCTGTACTAGGATTACCCCGCGGAGGGGTGCACGGATAGCCGGGTTCTAGAGGGCAACAAGCCCGCATCTCATGGCATTGAGACGGAGGGGGCTTTACTATAGAATTGGCAGGGCTATTCGCCGCAGGGGGTATAGGTTGACCCAGGAAGGGTGCCTAAGTTACCGGATTCTGTGAAGTGCTGGGTGGTCCATTCACGTTGCTGAAGGGGGCTGCCTCGCTTCAGGTTTTGGCGGGTAACTTGCCGCGCCCGTAGGGGTCTAGGATTTCATTGCACGGGCTATCCACACGACCAAGGGAACGTCGGGTTTCAGTAGCGGCTCTATGAAACCCGGGGATCCTAGATATCTGTATTGTTCTGTGATGCTGTACATTTCTGTGATGTTGCATTTTATCACGCCTTGAGCGAAAATTATATATTATATATATACTAGTAGATGTTGTATATGTTTTGCATCCGCGCTAGTCCAGTCCCCGCTCTGTCGTTAGTTAAGTAACCTAACGGGTGATGATGGGACCCAGTGGCGAATGCGGATGGCATATACGTACATCATTATTTTCGTTCTTTTATGGTGTGATCAATTGATGGGACTGCGTTGATTCGGATCAATGCAAGATAAACAAACCTATTCTGATGTTGTTGGAACACTTTTTCAAAAAGCTGTTATTGCAAGGGCGTTCTCTTTTGTTTTGCACAGTGGTATTCAGTTGGAATATCCTGCTCCTCGGTCGACGAGGCAAGGGCCGAGATCCCTTCACTGGGAGTGACCCCTTAGATAGAAGTTTGCGTCAGGGCAATAACTTCACTATAGACAATTACTTTTGCTTTGCATCGTGGTATTCAGTTGGAATATCCTGCACCTCATTCTACGGGGAAAGAGCCGAGATCCCTTCACCGGGAGAGACCTCTTTAGCAAAGGTTTTCGTCACTATATTTTTCTAAAAAGCTATCAGTTCCTTCAACGATATCAAGTTCATTACGTTAAAGGTTTTCGCCAGAAACCATTCGTAGCCCTCCGTCGTTTTAGACGGGTAGCACGTAGTATTCATGCTATGTTTGTTGGCCTTCGTCAAGGCATAGTGTATGGTAGCTGCTTGTTACCTTTCTGCTGCATAGATAGATGCGTTGGTTTGGGACAGTCATATAGCCTTGTTGACCTTCGTCAAGGGCTTGTACGGGTGGGTTCAAATTAACCTGGATAATGACGGGTAGAACTTGACATATGACTTATGATTTGTTAACCTTCGTCAAGGTCATAAGAGCATGGGGCAAAAATCCACATCGGGAGTTTCAAAAGAACTGAAACTTGCCAGATATGCGCATACCTTCTGGAGTGTGATAGCGTGAGCGGATTCCGTCACGTTATCATGCGATGATAGTTGGATCCCGATTCCCACTGATGAGTTGGTTTACTCCTAGGGTGATCCCGGCTAATTCTTCTTTCAGATTTGGGGAAGAATTTGACGTTACAGTGGGAGGTTTCCAGATTAGATAAAGTGATAACTATTCTGATCTAGGTTAGAGTGCACGCTGAGTGTTTCTTTTCTCTCTCTCTTTGGCAGCGACCATTGACCCGACCCTAGACTATGACTCAGTGACCAAGTTGACCGAACCTTCTTAACACTGGCTTTTGGATTGTCAGAGTTGCAAACCTCATTGCCACTCCTACTTTTACCCTTTTCTCCGGGACACCCCGTATTACTACGAACGTCCACTTCCATTGGACAAAACCATCGTATGGTTATATACGAACTCGAAGGAATTCGAGGATGGTTTCCGGTTCTGGAGAAAACGAATAGGACTATTCAGTTGTCTTTTCCTTTTACCTTCTCTCTCAGATTGCGAGTACTCCTTGGTTTAGGAGATAGTACACCTATTATGCAAATTGGATAGTCTTCTTCCAAACCTTAGGCTGGTGCCGAACGGTGGGGAATGAAGAAAACCAATTAGACTAACGGTGGTGTACAGAAGGTATTAAGTTAAGACAAAGCAAGGGATTAGTAAGAGGGCAAAGTAAATTGCGACTGCTATTCACGACCAAACCAAGTATTTCTTCACCAATCCTAAATCACCTTTGTATTTCTCCAGGACACTCCGTATCACTATGACGATCCCAAGTTTATTGGATAATCCATCATATGGTTATATACGAACTCGAAAGGAACTTGTTCCAGTTCGGGGATGGATCCTGGTTGAGGAGAAATAGGAATAAGGTTCATTCGGTTGTCTTTTATCTTCACCTTCTCTCGCATTACAGTGCTCCTAGGATTAGAACAGTACACCCATTATGCTTATTGGATAGTCTTCTTCCAAACCATAGGATGGTGCCGAACGGTAAGGAAGGCAGAAAACCATTTGGTCTAAAGGGGTGTGCAGAAGGTAATGACTAAAGACATATAAAGAGATTTGGTGAGATGGCAAATAATTATACGGTTATAGTTGTGAATCTGGATAATGGAAGAGGCATTACTAAGAATACCAGGAAACCCCATCAAAATATTTCAATGTTTCAGTATCACTGTGTACTGTTAAAAGAAAACTGATTTCCCAATTAGACACTTGCTCCAGGGTATGTATTTACCAGGTATGATTCTCACATCTGTATGGTTTTACAGATGATGAGTGGGAGTAAATTATTGGGAATTAGGTGATCATCCTCATTATATCGGAATTCGTTGTAATTGGTGATATTTGAGGAAGACACCTGGGTTGTTTGCCGGACGGCAAATAATTGGTTTTGAATATCCGATGTTATGCACCAATTTCAAATTGATATATATGTACGTCTATTTTTATAGAGTGAGACATACCTTTTTGAAATTATGTCTATGACATTTACCTATACCAGTGGATGGTTAGGTAAGGAGCATTGAACAGCGGTGTAATTCTTCTTAACCATAAGTACAGTTTTCAACCTACGGCACACAGTGAATGAGTCATTTGACTCAAGGGGCTTGTACAGAGTATTGTATATTGTCCTGTATCCATTAGGACAGAGGGGTTGGTCCTCGTACTATATTCTGTTTACTTATGACTTCTCTAGTTCTTAGACATGTGTTTCGTTGAAACACAGGGTCTAAGTTTTGAGGAGTTATAGGTATAAGAATAAAGTAGAGAACCAGATATTGCAAGTATCGGGATTCTTCAAGGTGATCGAAGATGTAGATACTTGTATATGGTATTCAGTTGATAGTAATGATTAAGAGAACTTGCTTATCTTTCAGGTTACTCATAATTGGAAGCACTCCTAAGTTGAGTAACGCTGATCGGCCTCTCTCCATTTACTTGACATGCACTGGAGACAGCTGCATGATTTGAATATGGTTCAATTAAATCAGTGCCTCTGTTTCTATATTGGATATAGAACAGTTCATATCTTGACATTGTTAAGGTACGGGGAGTTATCCGGCTTATGCTTAAAACCAGACTCCGGATAACTCAAGGCACGTTTCTGTAATGGTTGTTTGTGGGTTGACCCGGGCTATGACGAGGGTTGATTTTCTACCATCTGGAAGATCAATAGTAATATTGTTCTTGACTCGCCACAGTTTTAATAAAAATGGATTTTTTCAGAAAACAGTAGTGGGAGTATGGTAGAACTGGAAGTGATTCCAGAACCGCAAACGATTACTGAAGATTTGATAAGAACCTAAAGATTCAATCTGGTTTGACATTCCATTGGCCACTCCGCAGATATGGGGATAACCTCAGGCACTCGTGTCACGACCCGAAAGAGCACGTGACTGGCCCTTGAACCACATGAAGTCTATAGGACTCCATCTGATCCAAGTAAGCCAAAATCCCAGAAATCTAAAACCATTTTAAGAATAAGTAAAGAAACTGGTTTAAAGAAGTGAAAGAAAACATGTTTTGAAATCAAGGTTTTTAAATAACTAAGCCGAATATGCATTTTAAAAACAGTACAGTCCTTTCTAGAAATTTCGGCAGAGTTTCTTTTGTAAAACAGGCCCCGAATGGGGTAAAACAATAATGACAATATATATATGCAATGATAAAGGCATCCCTAAGCGGGAGCTAGCTCTTCGTCAATCGACGGTCACAACCACACAAGCAACAATAATATACAACGCCAAGTGGCGAGGATCAAAATCAAGGAAAGCTCAAAAGCAGCAAGAAAACCGCAATACTACTAAGCGCGACTCTAAGGTCGAAATATACAACACTGAAGTCTAGGTCTGAAACAATATACAGTTTTGGTTGATGGACAATTTCTAGATACAATGAATAAAATGAATACAAGGGTGGTTCTTGATGCGAAAGAATCCACCTACCAAAAGCAAACCACCCGTAAGAAAGTACTGTGCCGGAAATGCCGCAATGAAACCTGTACGGCAAAACCTGCAAGAACTGTGGCACAACGGGGGTGAGTTGCCAACTCATGAATAGAAACATCTACAAGGATAAATCGAATGCAAGACATAAACCTAAGTCAACAATCAGTAATAAACCTCAAGAATAAGCCTGATACATGATAAGGTGGCAAATCAACATCTAAACAGGTATGTGGTGCCAAGTACTCAGGTAATAACATGTCATCAGTATAAGGTATGTCTGCATGAAGTAAAAATGATGAAGTATCAAAGATATCAATACACATATATTAGCGTCCCATACCACTAATATTGGTGTAAGGGTATATATAACAGCGCCCTCATACCCTGTTATATATACAAATGAAGTATGATAAGTGTAAATCCAGTCTGTATATGATCTATATCTGTATATGATCTATGTCTGTACATACGTGGAACCTGTCCACCGTCAACCAAATGACAATAAACGTGGAACTCGTCCACCCGTCAACCAATGACAATAAGCATCATGTATGCAATATGAGGATATAACCAAGTCATGGACAAACATCATGAAACCCGTGCCTAGCATCGACACGTAAATCCTCGTATATATATGGGGCTCCGTCTGCGGTATCGGCCCTCGGCCCCTACAGTACGAATCAACCCATGTCCATCTCTGGGCTCCGTCTGCGGTATCGGCCCTCGGCCCCGGCAGTACGGGTCAGCCCAATCCATCTCTCTACTCCGGTCGGTATCCTCCAGATATCCGCCGAGCTCAAATACAATCACCGGTAGGTAGTAGTCCCTCTGTCGGGCTCACCGTCTATCACACAGCGAAACCGTTCTCGCCCCGGGGTACCATACCGGGTCCACCATGTACCCGTAATCGGCCTCAACCGCCTCCTCGATTCGGGTTTTCATATATCACTCTAGCACCGAGAAAACACATGGTGGACGCACTGAAATATCATATCAAGGGAACCGGGTTTTTAAATGATTACATAGTTGAAATAGCCACGGTTCCCAAATCCAGAAATCACATATAATCCAAACCAGAATGTAAGTCACTAATCTGATATGATATGTGTGTCAAACATAAATATCATGTCAAGTCACATATAGATGAACTACAATAAAATGATCAGATGTGGTATAAGAATCAATGTGAGTATCAAGTCATGTCACATATAAATGAGCTGCGATATTATGATGCGATGTGACATATGTATCAGGTATGAATATCAAGTCGAAATCATATACGTTAGTGTACAGGTCTATATGTACAATATACCATGCGGAAATCATACCATGAATGCAGCAATACTACAGTGTAGTGGCATGGCAATTATCGATGATGAAGTGTGTGAGCCGGCAATCAGTGTACGTGGAACATACGCATCATCGATAATGGTGCTGGTGTCCTAACAGCATGATGGAAATATAACAATAAGCACAAACAATGCGATACAAATAGCATGAACAGGTGCAATCGAATAATCAACGCAAAAGTAAGGAATCTAACTCAAAACTATAACACGCAACTTTGCCTTTTGAAATAAGACGAATCGGGGTCTTTGGTAAAACAAGGGTTACGGTGTTTAGAAAATAGACACTACACATTTGAAAATATCCGTAAAATCCCCTTTTTCCTATCTAGCAAATATTCCCGATTCGTTAGTTTTGAAATAGGTATGACTCGGTCTAGTCTAACATCTACTATGCGACTACTGATCTAAATATCAAGCAAGTCGGGAGGGGTAAGGAAACCGCCTAAATCTGAGTCGATACATATATAAAGGTAAAAAGTCGGTGATCTCGCCTCAATGTCATATCGTAAGATATCCTCGAGTTATGAGTGCGGATCTATCATCAATATCGGTTCGTACGGTAATCATCGTACGGCATCCCAATAGCTGGGTAAGGGTCAATTCACATTCCTCTTATTAAATATCAGGTGTCATTACCATCACATCATATAAGCTGGGGGTACTACTCTATATTTAGTACACAAAGATACCATCAAAGAAGTATGCATGCGGGGGCAAACACATATCCCAAACCCGCAAGGCATCACAAGTCATATTCCCAAATATGAACCATATCCAATCACCGATCCTGCGGCACAAGGCCCAATATCATCGACTCATCTCCAATGTCATCAATATCAACAACCAAGTGAAAGTATAAGGAAAAACCAAGTGTGTGAGTGTGGGTACAAATCTACCGTGGGGTTCGCGACTAGGAACTACACTAGTTACTTCTAACCCTAACTAACCATAATACCTCTATTACAAATCTACAACACACTAAACACTATCATATATCTACATATAGTATACTAACTACGGACTGCAGGGGTGCTATACGCCATCCACCCGACTTCCCCCTGTAGATATAATCTACTCACCTTGCATCATCATTTGCGGACATCACCACGCATTGCTGGTCGTCCCGAAGTCTTCATGGGTACCTACACATCAACATATCGTATATGCGCATTAAAACCAAATCCAAGCTAAAACGGCGCATGAAATCCGAAACGATACGATAAGGGGCCTATAGGTGAGAACCTATGGCACGCCTTCAAAACCATCAATAGATCCTCTATATCGCCGTATAAACGACAATTAGTCGAGGTAAAACGAAATACACCAATGCAGAAATGAAAATACGGAATACGGAAACACGAATTCAAAACGGCAACTTAGGAAATATGTCCCAGATTTTACCCTAGAAGGAATATGTCAAAACTAGAAGTACCCAGGGACAAGAATTGAGGAAATGGGGTCAGGAACGCAAAACGAGGCAATTCCTCCCTGATCTGGCCGCAAATTGCGGCCAGAATGGGAATTCCGGCGGCCTCGAAGTGGAGTGGGGAGCTAGGGTTTTGGGGTTAGCTTTCTGGGTTCCTGCACATACCACTGTCCAATCAATTTTATTTTAGGGTGCCTCGGGTGATAGCAGATTCAAATAAACCTGCACAGAATACACAATTTCCCCGATATCGGTTTCTAAAATCCGTATTATGGGTTTCAGGTTGATTTAGGTCAGGGAATTGGTTAAAATAGGGTCTAGGGTCACCATTAGAGTCCAATTGCATGGCCAAAACTCAACTTAACCCTAATCCTTTCTACTCAAGCTCAAAGTGCACCAATTCACCCGATATCGATATTAAACTTCAATTAAAGCCCAAACACAAGATTAACCATTCTAATTTTAAAGAAATTACCTCCCAAGAGACTCAAGAATCCTTAACAGCACCAAAACACCATCTTTCTTGGTCCATCCTCTAGCTTGTGATCTTGTGTGCATGTTTTGTGAAATGAGGCAAGGGTTTTGAGCTAGTTTGTGAGGTGAAGTGGGGCTTGAAGAGGGGAGGGGAAATGGTGCAGGAGGAGCAGCAGGAGGAGAGTGAAGAGGGAGGGAAAATGAGGGAAATGGCTAAGTGTTGGTCAAGGTGAACCCCATGCCTCTCTCTCACCAACTCCATTCTTTATTCTTTTCTTTTTCTTTTTCCTTTTTCCCTTTTCTTTTAAAACCAAAACCTTCTCACATAAATAGAAAACCCAAGTGATAAATCATGGTAAGGAAAATGCACAAGTGTAGAAAAGTGATATGTGCAAGTTTTGCACAAAATTGCCAAAAAACCCGATTAGCGATTTTAATCGCGATTAGCACTAAATTAGTGTCAAAATGATCACAACAACTTAAAAATGTCATAATTCCAATAATTAACTCATTTTAGAATTTTCCATAATTTTTCATAATTTTTCTAACATTTTTCCTATTTATTTGCATTTAATATTAAAATAATCAATAAAATAATATTAAATTTTAAAAATTCCCAAAATTAATATTTTATATTTTTGAAAATGTTACAATCTACCCCCCTTAAGGAAATTCGGTCCCCGAATTTAAATTTAAATTTAAACCCCCAGATACAAAAACGTTTCAGTAGTAATCAAATTTGTCGGGGCTCCGAAAACATCAACACATAAGGAATTTCATAAAAAATGTACTGTCCTACCAGAATCAATCTCCAAAATGCATATATAAGATTATCCTATGCGTCTGGTGCGCAAGGAATCAAAATCCATAAATGTCAAACAGAGATACAAAACAACATCTATGTGCAACTGGTGTGCACGAAACATCTGTCGTAGGCAACGTGGGTGCCTGACAGAAAATAATCAGGTGCATGTGACATGCACGAAGAATCCCGATTTAGTGCATCTGGCGTGCACCAAAATCGTATATCAAAACACTAAAGGCGCATGAAAACTATGCTGGAAGTGTAAATCAAATCACTGAATACAGCTGGCATGAAATCTCAATCAATATCTCAAAGGTAATAACTCAGCGCAAAATATATAAATGTCCAGTGGGTGCATGAAACAAATATCATGAAACTCAGTCATCAAAACTAAATCATGCAAACAGAACGCCCAAAATACCGAAATCCAAAATGACGGATACGTGATAATCGAATCACAAAATCACAAATCCTAAATACCGTCGTCGGTAGTTCCTCCTTCAAGGTCAAGAAGGAGTCGGTGCAATCTACTGCTAGCAGCGCAGGATATCTACCTGCCTCTTGCTCACGGTCTGGCGTCTTCTGACTCTCTGGGTCCTTATCTTCTCTGCGGATTACCTATCACACGGTCAATCGGCTCATCGGCCCTGTCAGGTGTGCTAACGGGGACGATTCCGTTCTGGCACTTCTCTGGTCACCTCTCGGTCAAACCTCACGACCACTCGTAAGGCAACATATCACTGGTGTCGGCCTCTGGCTCTCTGAATGCACGTCACACATCTGATCCTGGGTGCAAACATCATTGCAGCAATGTCCTGGAAGGAATCCTACTCAAGGTCTCTTCCAATCATGCCTATGCCGATCTGTACGGAGGCTGGCTCTCCTGGTACTATCTCTTCTCGCTTGATAGACATCTGCATCCTCAGCACAACATTTCTCGGAAATTGGTCATATCCCAACGTCTCTGTAAGCATATCTGGTCTCTAGTCTCGACGGGAAGTAATGACAGCTAGTCAGTGTCTCACACGAACCTCTGGCTCCACTTGTCTCTATCGTCGTCCACTATGACGTCATGCCAAGCTACTATGCACTGCACTGTTCTCGGCCACGGTCAATCTGAAGTCTCTCGCACGGACTCGAAATTGCGTACTCTGTAGCTTCACCATTCTGTAGCAGATGTCAGGCCGAACTGGTCCTCGGGAATACGTCCCAACCATCGGAGGAATACTCATCACTCGTCCGTCCTTGATCAATTTGCAACGCATCTGGGTAAGTTCCTTTATTCGAACTTGGTCAACTACCTCGTCGACAATGCCGAACTCGGGCCTGCTGGGTGTACGCAAAATGACCACTCTGGGTCTAAATCTTCTCGTATCGTACTCCAGAAAGGTCCTGCCGAGATTCCTTTCTCAAATCTCAATCCTGCCGAAAGGCCCGGAAGTCGCCATCCAATGCTGAAACGAAAGCTTATTCCGGAATGGCTGCATACTTATCGCGCTTCTTTCTGGAAGATATATCCATATACCACGCCTCGGGGTGCGTATCACATCTCTAAAGTCAGCGGAGTGGGACGTCATCTCGTCGAAATCTCGTACGAACTCCTTTCTTCACTCTGCTCAAATGTCGACTGATTCGGACTCGTCTCATCATGACTACTCGAACTGCGCTCCGACGGCTATCCTCGTATCTGGAGTCTCCCAAGCAGTGTCCCATCACGATATCCGAAAGATGTCGAACCATCCGATCGACTCGTCAGATCCTCATAGTCCCCCAAGAGCTCACATCTCGGGTACAGTTTAATAGTATCGAGTACATGCCACAGCGTCGGTGGTCCAGCCGTAGAAGGGCAAACCCAAGCCTCACTAATGGCGTCGCGGAACCGCCGTAAACCCTAAGGTTCAAAGGCTGTCACACGGTCATTAAGTCAAGTTAGGGTTTCATTCTTCTAGAGGGTCCATAGAATCACCTGCATGTCTTTCCGTATACTTTAAACTTGGAAAATAGGCTCTTGACATTCGATCGTCTCAATCGACTCTTAACGAACCTGCGTGAAGTCGTCTCTAGCTGGAAACAATCCACCTGATGTCCTCGCATCGGGGTAAGCGAACTCACCACACGTCCTAGTCATTCATCCTCAGGTGACTAGCGACTCGCTAACATCTCTCTAAGTACCTGCTCATGCTGCAGTAGCTCCAATCATCTGGGCGATATCTCATCATTTGCAGCAACAACTGGCTCATACGCCTGTATGCCGAACAATGCCTCAATCCTCCAGGAAGGGCAACACATAGGCAGTCATCCTGAATCGGTCTGCATCTAGATCTGAGTAAGACTCTCTACACTGGAAATCTTCAACTCATCTGGGCACGCTCTGGCGCAAAATCGGACGAATCACCTTCGTCTCTCAATCGGGTAGACTAGCTATCATCTGTCTCATATCTGCCTGGAAGCTCCGGCAATCTCAGCTCGTAAGCTCCGAAAGCAACATCCTGTCAATCTCAACAATAGCTGGTCCATCTGTCTGCACGGTAGGCGACATCACAATCTCTGAGGTATGCTGTACATCAACAGTCCTCTCTCAACTGGCAGCTCTGATAATGGCCCGATCATCCGGTGCAAAACCAAGCGCTCGCCTCCACTAGAGGTCTCAATCACCAACACTAACTCGAGACGTTCCCATGTCACCAGAAAACACAATGGCCGGCTCTCGTACCACACGAGCTCACACCGGCCGTAACCCTAGCAGCAGCCCAAACTGCGCTCAAACATGGTGACAGGAATCTAAATCGAGTATCAAAGAGAGCACATCAGTGGCAAGAAGGGAAACAACAGATCCAAAGTGGATACATGATCATAGAAAGGAACAGTATCAATGAAGGTATGATCATGGAACTAATAGAATCGGGGATCTCAAAAGGATGTATAATCCTGGATATGAAGAGAATCACTGATCTCAAAACAATGTACATCCTAAGGTTCCTTAAGCGGAGTGGCGTGTCGTAAGTATGCCGCGGAACATACCAACGGTACGTCACTCTACTTTAGTCACCTAATCCATCAACCAAGGGTCATCCTAATATGACGAAAGTTCGGGTCTAATACCCCCTCGACCAAGTCTAAGTTCCGTAAGGTCAAGCCTAAGTTCCGTATATATATAAACGCCCTAGGCTCCACATAGTCAAACTCAGACTCGAACCAAGGTCAACCTAGCGCTCTGATACCAACTTTGTCACGACCCGAAAGAGCACGTGACTGGCCCTTGAACCACATGAAGTCTATAGGACTCCATCTGATCCAAGTAAGCCAAAATCCCAGAAATCTAAAACCATTTTAAGAATAAGTAAAGAAACTGGTTTAAAGAAGTGAAAGAAAACATGTTTTGAAATCAAGGTTTTTAAATAACTAAGCCGAATATGCATTTTAAAAACAGTACAGTCCTTTCTAGAAATTTCGGCAGAGTTTCTTTTGTAAAACAGGCCCCGAATGGGGTAAAACAATAATGACAATATATATATGCAATGATAAAGGCATCCCTAAGCGGGAGCTAGCTCTTCGTCAATCGACGGTCACAACCACACAAGCAACAATAATATACAACGCCAAGTGGCGAGGATCAAAATCAAGGAAAGCTCAAAAGCAGCAAGAAAACCGCAATACTACTAAGCGCGACTCTAAGGTCGAAATATACAACACTGAAGTCTAGGTCTGAAACAATATACAGTTTTGGTTGATGGACAATTTCTAGATACAATGAATAAAATGAATACAAGGGTGGTTCTTGATGCGAAAGAATCCACCTACCAAAAGCAAACCACCCGCAAGAAAGTACTGTGCCGGAAATGCCGCAATGAAACCTGTACGGCAAAACCTGCAAGAACTGTGGCACAACGGGGGTGAGTTGCCAACTCATGAATAGAAACATCTACAAGGATAAATCGAATGCAAGACATAAACCTAAGTCAACAATCAGTAATAAACCTCAAGAATAAGCCTGATACATGATAAGGTGGCAAATCAACATCTAAACAGGTATGTGGTGCCAAGTACTCAGGTAATAACATGTCATCAGTATAAGGTATGTCTGCATGAAGTAAAAATGATGAAGTATCAAAGATATCAATACACATATATTAGCGTCCCATACCACTAATATTGGTGTAAGGGTATATATAACAGCGCCCTCATACCCTGTTATATATACAAATGAAGTATGATAAGTGTAAATCCAGTCTGTATATGATCTATATCTGTATATGATCTATGTCTGTACATACGTGGAACCTGTCCACCGTCAACCAAATGACAATAAACGTTGAACTCGTCCACCCGTCAACCAATGACAATAAGCATCATGTATGCAATATGAGGATATAACCAAGTCATGGACAAACATCATGAAACCCGTGCCTAGCATCGACACGTAAATCCTCGTATATATATGGGGCTCCGTCTGCGGTATCGGCCCTCGGCCCCTACAGTACGAATCAACCCATGTCCATCTCTGGGCTCCGTCTGCGGTATCGGCCCTCGGCCCCGGCAGTACGGGTCAGCCCAATCCATCTCTCTACTCCGGTCGGTATCCTCCAGATATCCGCCGAGCTCAAATACAATCACCGGTAGGTAGTAGTCCCTCTGTCGGGCTCACCGTCTATCACACAGCGAAACCGTTCTCGCCCCGGGGTACCATACCGGGTCCACCATGTACCCGTAATCAGCCTCAACCGCCTCCTCGATTCGGGTTTTCATATATCACTCTAGCACCGAGAAAACACATGGTGGACGCACTGAAATATCATATCAAGGGAACCGGGTTTTTAAATGATTACATAGTTGAAATAGCCACGGTTCCCAAATCCAGAAATCACATATAATCCAAACCAGAATGTAAGTCACTAATCTGATATGATATGTGCGTCAAACATAAATATCATGTCAAGTCACATATAGATGAACTACAATAAAATGATCAGATGTGGTATAAGAATCAATGTGAGTATCAAGTCATGTCACATATAAATGAGCTGCGATATTATGATGCGATGTGACATATGTATCAGGTATGAATATCAAGTCGAAATCATATACGTTAGTGTACAGGTCTATATGTACAATATACCATGCGGAAATCATACCATGAATGCAGCAATACTACAGTGTAGTGGCATGGCAATTATCGATGATGAAGTGTGTGAGCCGGCAATCAGTGTACGTGGAACATACGCATCATCGATAATGGTGCTGGTGTCCTAACAGCATGATGGAAATATAACAATAAGCACAAACAATGCGATACAAATAGCATGAACAGGTGCAATCGAATAATCAACGCAAAAGTAAGGAATCTAACTCAAAACTATAACACGCAACTTTGCCTTTTGAAATAAGACGAATCGGGGTCTTTGGTAAAACAAGGGTTACGGTGTTTAGAAAATAGACACTACACATTTGAAAATATCCGTAAAATCCCCTTTTTCCTATCTAGCAAATATTCCCGATTCGTTAGTTTTGAAATAGGTATGACTCGGTCTAGTCTAACATCTACTATGCGACTACTGATCTAAATATCAAGCAAGTCGGGAGGGGTAAGGAAACCGCCTAAATCTGAGTCGATACATATATAAAGGTAAAAAGTCGGTGATCTCGCCTCAATGTCATATCGTAAGATATCCTCGAGTTATGAGTGCGGATCTATCATCAATATCGGTTCGTACGGTAATCATCGTAAGGCATCCCAATAGCTGGGTAAGGGTCAATTCACATTCCTCTTATTAAATATCAGGTGTCATTACCATCACATCATATAAGCTGGGGGTACTACTCTATATTTAGTACACAAAGATACCATCAAAGAAGTATGCATGCGGGGGAAAACACATATCCCAAACCCGCAAGGCATCACAAGTCATATTCCCAAATATGAACCATATCCAATCACCGATCCTGCGGCACAAGGCCCAATATCATCGACTCATCTCCAATGTCATCAATATCAACAACCAAGTGAAAGTATAAGGAAAAACCAAGTGTGTGAGTGTGGGTACAAATCTACCCTAGGGTTCGCGACTAGGAACTACACTAGTTACTTCTAACCCTAACTAACCATAATACCTCTATTACAAATCTACAACACACTAAACACTATCATATATCTACATATAGTATACTAACTACGGACTGCGGGGGTGCTATACGCCATCCACCCGACTTCCCCCTGTAGATATAATCTACTCACCTTGCATCATCATTTGCGGACATCACCACGCATTGCTGGTCGTCCCGAAGTCTTCATGGGTACCTACACATCAACATATCGTATATGCGCATTAAAACCAAATCCAAGCTAAAACGGCGCATGAAATCCGAAACGATACGATAAGGGGCCTATAGGTGAGAACCTATGGCACGCCTTCAAAACCATCAATAGATCCTCTATATCGCCGTATAAACGACAATTAGTCGAGGTAAAACGAAATACACCAATGCAGAAATGAAAATACGGAATACGGAAACACGAATTCAAAACGGCAACTTAGGAAATATGTCCCAGATTTTACCCTAGAAGGAATATGTCAAAACTAGAAGTACCCAGGGACAAGAATTGAGGAAATGGGGTCAGGAACGCAAAACGAGGCAATTCCTCCCTGATCTGGCCGCAAATTGCGGCCAGAATGGGAATTCCGGCGGCCTCGAAGTGGAGTGGGGAGCTAGGGTTTTGGGGTTAGCTTTCTGGGTTCCTGCACATACCACTGTCCAATCAATTTTATTTTAGGGTGCCTCGGGTGATAGCAGATTCAAATAAACCTGCACAGAATACACAATTTCCCCGATATCGGTTTCTAAAATCCGTATTATGGGTTTCAGGTTGATTTAGGTCAGGGAATTGGTTAAAATAGGGTCTAGGGTCACCATTAGAGTCCAATTGCATGGCCAAAACTCAACTTAACCCTAATCCTTTCTACTCAAGCTCAAAGTGCACCAATTCACCCGATATCGATATTAAACTTCAATTAAAGCCTAAACACAAGATTAACCATTCTAATTTTAAAGAAATTACCTCCCAAGAGACTCAAGAATCCTTAACAGCACCAAAACACCATCTTTCTTGGTCCATCCTCTAGCTTGTGATCTTGTGTGCATGTTTTGTGAAATGAGGCAAGGGTTTTGAGCTAGTTTGTGAGGTGAAGTGGAGCTTGAAGAGGGGAGGGGAAATGGTGCAGGAGGAGCAGCAGGAGGAGAGTGAAGAGGGAGGGAAAATGAGGGAAATGGCTAAGTGTTGGTCAAGGTGAACCCCATGCCTCTCTCTCACCAACTCCATTCTTTATTCTTTTCTTTTTCTTTTTCCTTTTTCCCTTTTCTTTTAAAACCAAAACCTTCTCACATAAATAGAAAACCCAAGTGATAAATTATGGTAAGGAAAATGCACAAGTGTAGAAAAGTGATATGTGCAAGTTTTGCACAAAATTGCCAAAAAACCCGATTAGCGATTTTAATCGCGATTAGCACTAAATTAGTGTCAAAATGATCACAACAACTTAAAAATGTCATAATTCCAATAATTAACTCATTTTAGAATTTTCCATAATTTTTCATAATTTTTCTAACATTTTTCCTATTTATTTGCATTTAATATTAAAATAATCAATAAAATAATATTAAATTATAAAAATTCCCAAAATTAATATTTTATATTTTTGAAAATGTTACAACTCGAGAGGTACTTCGGTATGCTCAAGGACGGTGGCAGGGAGGTTCTTGTTTACCCAGACTTGCCATTGCTGTTGTTCCAGACTGTGAGACCCGGCAGGAGGATGAGTATAGCGTCGTTCTAAACTAGCTTTAGAAGTGCACGTGTATATGACTCTGCCAGAGGATTGTCGTAGTCAGTGGGAGCAGCGGAAGCATTGGTGGACAGGTGGCTTATGTCTATTTATAGACTAAAGCAGATATAGCGGAGATAGATCATCTATTTCTGATGTGACAGTCATAGGTTTGACTTCATCAGAATAGGGGATGGGTCTGTTAAGAAGGTAGTAGGGTGTGATGTCCTAGTATTTGATGACATACACAGAGTAGGAAGTGATATTCCTATACTATGATCGGTTATACTTTGGTCGTCACACAGTAGTTTCTCCACATAGGAATTGGATCTTATATCGTACATTCTGGTTACTAGATCTATGGTTTTAGATCTAGATTTGGGTGGTTTCCCAATTAAGTGTACTTAGACAGCATTCTAAGAGTATTTAGAATGGACGACTCCTGGCATGGTGGTGTACCTGCAGGTGATGGAGTCACCCTCTCTAAAGGTGTCTTACAGACTAAAGGGGAGAGGGATGCACATGATTGGCAGATCACTTGCTTAGGCAATTGAGTCAATCATGAGATGTCAAGTACCACACCAGATGTTGTTCTTGTAGTAGATGCAATAAGTTAATATTAATCCAATCCTGGAGAAACAATCGGAAGCAGTTTTAGAACAAAAGTTGATGTTCTAGGGATATGATAACGGCAGCTTCTTTTAAGAGACGGTTATCATTCCAGGCTTCCAAGGTGACCTGGATGGCAGAGTGGCTGTCAGAGTTATTGTTTTTCCTTCTGACGAGGGGCAGTATTTTGGACAGGTGGTCCAGCAGGATACAGAGGGAAGGATGGCGCAGGATACTGATTAAGTTCAATTGACGATACAGTCTAAGAAGTTTGGATTTGGAGTTCATTTATGAGCTAGGTCCCATCAGACATCCAGACACATTCTAAGACAGGTATTGCTCATTTCGGGAGATGGCTTTCTCTGCAAACTTAAGATAAAGAGAGACATAGAAAGAAACATCAGAGCGAATCCACTCACTGAGGCTATTCCTCGAACGCAATAGTTTCGCAAATGAGCTTTGTGAGACTGACTAGTAGAGGAGTTGGGTGTTCGGTATCACACGGGCTGTGAGTACGTGACATCGCAATAATTAGCCTTGAGTGCAAATGGGAGATTGTTGGATATAGTGCCCTCAGAGTCAATTATTGGATCACAGGCACGTGATTGCAATGATTAAGGGAGGACCTATGCCGGTAGGACAGTCTTACTCGAGATGATAGTATTCTATCTGGTTTATCTTTATCATCGTGTACTGCTTTAGGTGACCTTACGGGTCGCTATTACACATTGATAAAGCCCCTAGGATTCTTGCTTGACTACCAGCAGTATGAGGGAGATCATATACGCGAGAGCTGGAGTCCATAAGCACATCCTTAAAAGGTCCCTAGTCGTGGGAGTTTCGAGACAAGGCATCGATTCTCCAGAGTAGACTAGTGTATACAGTCGAGACCCCGACGAGGGGCGGTGGCCGGTCTCACAAGCCATTGGTGTCAGTTGGTTCACCTAAGATGTATACAGGTGCTCATTGGGTTATGAGTACACCGGACAGGACTCGCCGGGAACCTGCTAGTTGGTATTATACCTGATGTCAGATAGCAGTTCCCTAGTGACATGTATACAGGTTAGTTCATCGACCTGATATCGTCATTTGTCTCGTGTGAGTTCCCACTGTGCTTTGATTACTACCATACCACGGCTCAAAGGAGTCGTGCAAACAAGTTTTGGTTGGGTACATGTAAGTCTACGCTAGCGCCCCGGCAGTCTACAGACGCCAAATGCGGAATAAAAACTTTTAAACTGGCGCTATCGTATACTTTAACCCGGATCTGCCATTATTGCTAAACTAACAAACTGTAAAGAGTGTAGAAAGGTTGTACCGAACGATCCGAGTCCTTCGTTCTTCAACCATCATCCCACGCTCCGTTGCGGCTGTTCCGATCTCGTCGATCTCCGATATCTTCGTCGAGGTGGCACCACGTCGACGATTCTTTAAACGGGCTCCCGCCTCTGACTCGAGGCAACTCGATCGTCAAGTTTGCTAAAAGAGACGACCAAGAATGATGTAGAGAATGAGTAGATGACTTTGTCTCACTTCGTCCAAGACCGTGGACGATCGGTTAATGAAGTTGCCGTGGAAATCGGGTGATGGAATGAAATGAACTGTGAATTCCATACACCCCAAAACTATCATATCTTTTCTAACCGAATGAAAACTCAAGTGAGAGTGTGAATGAGAGAGGAGGCCTTCCATTCATATATGAAGGAGGAGGGTGAGTGTAGGAGCAAGTGGTGACCTTAAGAAAGCTTCTCACTTCAAAAGATCAAGAAGAAAATATCCTTAAGTAAACAAAAAGCTTTAATGAAAAAGGATGAGTCATTTAGAAACATTGAACCTAAACCCTTAGTCACCATTGCATTAATGACGCCATTAATGCACTAATGACTCACTAGCCTCATCATCACTTCTAGAAGCTTCTAGAATGATGACTCACTCATATCTGAAGAAAATATAAATCCGTCTTTAACCGAATGTTAAAAGACGGCTGATAGAAAACTGGAAACTGGCAACTTCCAAAAGTGATCCTGAAACGAATTTCAGGATAACCCCGAAACAGTATAAATATACCCGCATTTGCATTACGACCGAATACAAATGCAACTGAGACAAAGATATTATACCTACTCAATATAATACTCGGATCCGGCTTAAACCAAAGCCGACCAGTATCATCTGCCCGAAAAATAACACGTGCGTAAACGCACGTGCATTTTCCGAACCCTGCCATAAAACCATACGGCCTCTACAACGTTTCGCCCGAACTTGGGAAACTGTCTGTGGGGGACTCTAATGACTCGTCAGTACCCTGGCAGTGGGTTTAACCACAAACCGTCAGCGGCACTAGCAATGCGTAACGGCTGCCCACGGACTGACCTCAAGGGTGGCCGAGGAGCGAACTCAAGGGAGACCGATGAGCGAACTCCTCCGAAAACCCTACTGAGCCTAACAGTGACAATGTATATACAGTCCGGTCCGTTCGTCAATGAGTATCGCATATCTGCCTAGGGGGCTAGCAACGTCAGACCCCCAATAGCAGTATAAGTCGTGTCGGAGTGAAGCCCAATAACACCCTGAGATACTACTGGAGTACCTACCAGTAAATCTCCTGCCATGGCCATGGACTTTGTGTAATGGCTCTCCTAGACACAGCACGATCTCGCCCCCAATACCGGAAGAGACGAATCCCCTGCCGATCCGCTCACATACCTCCATATGGCTCGGGACTGTACCCAAAAGCTACCTGTTTGCACGACTCCTTTGAGCCGTGGTAGGGTAGAAATCAAAGCACAGTGGGAACTCATACGAGACAAATGACGACCTCAGGTCGATGAACTAACCTGTACACATGTCACCAGGGAACTGCTATCTGACGGTAGATATAATACTAACTAGCAGATTCCCGGCGAGTCCTGTCCGGTGTACTCATAACCCAATGAGCACCTGTATACATCTTAGGTGATCCAACTGACACCAGTGGCTTGTGAGACCGGCCACCGCCCCTCGTCGGGGTCTCGACTGTACACACTAGTCTACTCCGGAGTATCGATGCCCTGTCTCGAAACTCCCACGACTAGGGACCACAATTAAGGATATGCATATAAACTACCCAACTCTCACGTATATGATCGCCATCATACTGTTGGTAGTAAAGCAAGATCCTAAGGGCTCTATCAAAGTGTAACATGCAATCAGTCACCTGAACATGTACACGACTGATAAAGGGAAACCAGATAGCATACTATCATCTCGAGTAAGACTGTGCTACCGGGATAGGTCCTCCGCAATCATTGCAATCACGTACCTGCGATCCAATAATTGACTATGAGGGCACTATCTCCAACAATCTCCCACTTGCACTCAAGGCTAATTATTGCGACGTCGACTACTCACAGCCCGTGTGAAAACGAACATCCAACTCCTCTACTAATCAGTTTCACAAAGCCCGTTTGTAAAACTATTGTGTTCGAGAAATAGCCTCGGTGAGTGGATCCTCCTAGAAGTTTCTTTCTGTATCTCTCTTAATCTCAAGTTCGCGGAGAAAGCCATCTCCCGAATTGAGTAGTACCTGTCTTAGAATATGTCTGGATAGCTGAAGGGACCTTAGTTCATAAATGAACTCCATATCCAAACTTCTTAGACTGTATGGATCACTGAACCTAATCAGTATCCGGCACCATGCAACCCACAGTATCCTCTTGGACCACCTGTCCATAACACTGTCCTTGGTCAGAGGGAAAACTAAAACTCTGACAATCACTCTGTCATCCATGTCACCTTTGAAGCCTGGAATGATAACCGTCTCCCGAAAGAGGCTGCCGTTATCAAATCCGTAGAACATGTACCAATGTTCTAAAACTGCTTCCTTATGTTTCTCCAGGATTGGATTAATACAAACTTATTGCATCTAGTGCAAAAACAACATTTGGTGCGGTACTTGACATCTCATGATTGACTCAATTGCCTAAGCAAGTGATCTGCCAATCATGCACATCCCTCTCCCCTTTAGTCTGTACGACACCTTTAGAGAGGGTGACTCCATCACCTGCAGGTACACTACCATGCTAGGAGTCAACTATTCTAAAAACCATTAGAATATCTGTCAAAGTACCCACATTGGGAAACCACCCAAATCTAGATCTAAAACCATAGATCCAGAAACCAGAATGTCTTATATTATATCCATGTCCTGTCTGGAGAAACAACTGTGTGACGACCATAGTACAACCGATCGTAGTATAGGAATTTTACTTCCCACTCTGTGTATGTCATCCAGATACCATGACATCACACCCTACTACCTTCTTAACTGATCCATCCCCTATTCTGATTGAAGTCAAAACCATGACTGTCATGTCAAAATTAGATGATCTATCTCCGCTATAACTGCTCAAGTCTATGAATAGATATAAGCTACTTGCCCACTATGCTTCCGATGCTCCCACTGAATACGACAACCCTCCTACCGGGTCTCATAGCCTGGAACAACAGTAGTGTCAAGTCTGGGTAGATAAGAACCTCCCTGTCACCGTCCTTGAGCCTACCGAAGTACCTCTCGGGTGTCTGAGGTTACCTACCATATCTGCGGAGTGGCTATTGGAATGTCAAACCTGATTGAATGTATAGGTCCTATTAAATTTTCCGTAATCGTTCGCGGTTCTGGAATCACTTCCAGTTCTACCATACTCCCACTACTGTTTTCTGAAAAAGATCCATTTTACTAAAACTGTGGCGAGTCAAGAACAATATCACTATTGATCTTCCAAATGGTAGAATATCAACCCTCGTCATAGCCAGGGTCAACCCACAAACAGCCATTACAGAACCGTGCCCTGATTTATCCAGAGTCTGGTTTTAAGCATAAACTGGACAACTCCCCATACCTTAATTTCTTTTAAGGTACGATCCATTCTATATCCAATACAGAAACTTTGGCACTTATTTAATTGGAACCATATTCAAACCATGCAGCTGTCTCCAGTGCATATCAACATAATGGAAAGAGGCTAATCAGCATTACTCAACTTAGGAATCCATCCAATTATGAGTAACCTGAAAGAGAAATACGTTTCTCAAAACCATCACTATCATCTGAATACCAATCACAAGAATCTACATCTTCGATCTCTTTGAAGAATCCCGATACTTGTGATACCTGGTTCTCTACTTTATTCTTATACCCACAACTTCTCAAAACTTAGACCTTGTATTTCAACGAAACACTCGTCTAAATACTAGAGAAGTTATAAGTAAACAGAACATAGTACGAGGACCTACCCCTTTGTCCTGATGGACACTTGGACAACATACAATACTCTGTATAAGTCCGCTGAGTTAAACAACTCAAAACCTGTGCGTCGTAGGTAGAAAACCGTACCCTGGCGATTTCCTCAAATATCACCAATTACAACGAATTCCGATATAATGAGGATGATCACCTAATTCCCAATATCTTACTCCCACTCATTATCTGTAAAACCATACAGATATGAGAATGAAACCTGGTAAATACATACCCTTGGAGTAAGTGTCTAATCGGGAAAACAGTTTTTCCTTTAACAATGCACTGAAACATGAAAATGTTTCGTAGGGGTATCCTGGTATTCATAGTAATGCCTCTTCCATAATCCAATTCATGACTTCAACAGTATATCTTATTGCCATCTCTCCAAATCCCTTTATTTGTCTTTAGTCGTTACCTTCTGTACACCATCGTTAGGCTAAATGGTTTTCTTCCTTCCCTACCGTTCGGCACCAGCCTATGGTTTGGAAGAAGACTATCCAGTAAGCATAATAGGTGTACCCTCCTAAACCAAGGAGTACTCGCAACTGAGAGAAGGTGATGATAAAAGACAACTGAATAATACCTTATTCTTTTAAAGGTGAAATAGGAGCGGCGATGAAGTACGCGGTTTTGGTCGTGAATGATAACAGTCGCAATTTACTTTGCCCTCTTTCTAATCCCTTTATTTTGTCTTTACATATTACCTTCTGCACACCCTACTTAGGCTAATTGGTTTTCTTCATTCCCTACCTTTCGGCACCAGCCTATGGTTTAGAATAAGACTATCCAATAAGCGTAATAGGTGTACTCTCCTAAACCAAGGAGCTCTCGCAACCTGAGAGAAGGTGATAATAAAAGACAACTGAATAAACCAATTCTATTTCTCCTGAACCTGGATCCATCCTCGAAGAAGTCCCTTCGAGTTCGTATATAACCATACGATGGATCTATCCAATGGAAGTGGATATCCGTAGTAATACGGGTGTTCTGAGAAATGCAAAGGGTAAAAGAAGGAGTGGCAATGACTTATGCAACTCAGACAATCCAAAAGCCAGTATTTTTAAGAAGGTTCGGTCAACCTGGTCACTGAGTCATAGTCTAGGGTCGGTCAAAGGTCGCTGCCAAAGAGAGAGAGAGAAAAGAAACACTCTGCGTGCACTCTATCCTAGATCAGAATGGTCATCATTTTATCTAATCCGGAAACCTCCCACTGTCCTGTCAAATTCTCCTCCAAACCTAAAGAAGAATCAATCGAGATTACCCGAAGAGTAAACCAACTCATCAGTGGGAATCGGGATCCAACTCTCATCGCATGATAACGTGACGGAATCCACTCGCGTTATCACACTCCAGAAGGTATGCACATACTTGGCAAGTTTCAGTTTCTTTAGAAACTCCCGATATAGTTTTTGCCCCATGCTCTTATGATCGTGACTAAGGGCCAGCCCACCATAAGTCACATGTCAAGTTCTTCCCATCATTATCTTGTTAATTTGAACCCACCCGTACTCGCCCTTGACTAAGGGCCAACAAGGCTGTACGACTGTCCCAAACCAACGCATCTATCTATGCAACATATGAACACCCCAGCAGCTACCAATCACTATGTCCTAGCTAAGGGCTAGACCAACATAGCTTGAATACTACTGACCATTCAAATGAAATGACGGAGGGCTACGGCTGGTTTTTGGCGAAAAACCTTAAGCGTAGTGAACTTGATATCGCTGAAGGAACCTGATAGCTTTTTAAAATATAGTGGCGAAAACCTTTTGCTAAAGAGGTCACTCCCGGTAAAGGGATCTCGGCTCTTTCCTCGTGGAATGAGGTGCAGGATATTCCACTGAATACCGCTATGCAAAGCAACTTGTAATCGACTATAGTGAAGTTATTACCCTGACGCAAACTTCTGTCCAAGGGGTCTTTCCCGGTGAAGGGATATCAGCCCTTGCCTCGTCGAATGAGGTGCTGGATATTCACACCGAATACCGCTATGCATAACAAAAGAAAACGTCTTTGCAATAACACCTTTTAAATTTGTTCCAACAACTCAAACAGGTTTGTTTTCTTTGCATTGATCAGAATCAACGCAGTCCCATCAATCAATCACACCAGAAAAGAACGAAAATAAAATGTACGTATATGCCATCCGCATTCGTCACTGGGTCCCGTCATCACCCGTTAGGTTACTTAACTAACGACAGAGCGGGGACTGGACTAGCGCGGGTGTAAAACATATACAACATCTAATAGTATATAAACCAATATACATAATCGCTCCAGGCGTGATAATATGCAACATTACAGAAAAGTAATAAGCATCACAGAACAATACAGATAATCTGGGATCCCCGAGTTTCACAGAGCCGCTGCTGAAACTCGACGTTCCCCTGTCGTGTGGATAGCCTGTGCAATGAAACCTAGACCCCTACGGGTGCGGCAAGTTACCCGCCAAAACCTGAAGCGAGGCAGTCCCCACAGCATAGTGAATGGAACACCCGGCACTTCACAGAATCCGGTAATCTTGGGCACCCCTCCTTGGGTCAACCTGTACCCCCTACGAGTGCGGCGAATAGTCTGCCAATTCTGAAGTGGGGCCCCTCTGCCTCTCAAAGCCATGAGATGCGGACCCGTTGCTTTCCCGAACCCGGCTATCCGTGCACTCCGTCGCGGGGTAAAACCTAGTACAGTAATGAAAAATAGTATAATAGGTACATCGACCGCAACCTGGTCGTGCCCCAAAAGAATATTATACAACAGGCAGTGACGGCAGTCCACAAGTTGGACGCTCGCCCCGCAATATCAAATGTACAAGTAAACTCAAACTGTACTACCATTGCACACTGCTATCCACCACGACAAATCCGCAACAATACAGCACAACACAGAACATCAACGCGAATGTCACGTTCGCAAACCCGTCTAAAAGAACTATAGCAATCAGACGCGGTTTACCGATCAAATGATATTCCCGGTCGGAGATATAATGTAAGCACTGTAAACTAACGTGTTTAAATTTCGATCGACCAAATATCAAGAAGTGGGCCCCACGCAAAACTGTAGAACAGTAATAAAACCTGGGCCCAAACTATATTAACCAGAAACCCCAAAATCCAAAGAAAAACCCACTGAAAAAAATTGGGAGCACGTGCTCCTCACATGGCCGCGGAAGGGCGGCCAAACCATGGGTTTGGCCGCGCTTCCGCGGCAACTTGGAGGGATCACGACCCCAAATTTTGTCGTGGGTCTTAAAAAACCCTGCACGGATTTTTAAGATATACAGAAATCAATTTTGATACCGTTTAAAATTAACAGAAACTGTCGAGTAAGGATTTTGTGATTTTTGATTTCCGGTCGGATCGATGTTTTAAACGCGTTAGCACAAGTTAGTATAGCAAAATGGTGAGGCTCTGATACCACTGTAAGTCTACGCTAGCGCCCCGGCAGTCTACAGACGCCAAATGCGGAATAAAAACTTTTAAACTGGCGCTATCGTATACTTTAACCCGGATCTGCCATTATTGCTAAACTAACAAACTGTAAAGAGTGTAGAAAGGTTGTACCGAACGATCCGAGTCCTTCGTTCTTCAACCATCATCCCACGCTCCGTTGCGGCTGTTCCGATCTCGTCGATCTCCGATATCTTCGTCGAGGTGGCACCACGTCGACGATTCTTTAAACGGGCTCCCGCCTCTGACTCGAGGCAACTCGATCGTCAAGTTTGCTAAAAGAGACGACCAAGAATGATGTAGAGAATGAGTAGATGACTTTGTCTCACTTCATCCAAGACCGTGGACGATCGGTTAATGAAGTTGCCGTGGAAATCGGGTGATGGAATGAAATGAACTGTGAATTCCATACACCCCAAAACTATCATATCTTTTCTAACCGAATGAAAATTCAAGTGAGAGTGTGAATGAGAGAGGAGGCCTTCCATTCATATATGAAGGAGGAGGGTGAGTGTAGGAGCAAGTGGTGACCTTAAGAAAGCTTCTCACTTCAAAAGATCAAGAAGAAAATATCCTTAAGTAAACAAAAAGCTTTAATGAAAAAGGATGAGTCATTTAGAAACATTGAACCTAAACCCTTAGTCACCATTGCATTAATGACACCATTAATGCACTAATGACTCACTAGCCTCATCATCACTTCTAGAAGCTTCTAGAATGATGACTCACTCATATCTGAAGAAAATATAAATCCGTCTTTAACCGAATGTTAAAAGACGGCTGATAGAAAACTGGAAACTGGCAACTTCCAAAAGTGATCCTGAAACGAATTTCAGGATAACCCCGAAACAGTATAAATATACCCGCATTTGCATTACGACCGAATACAAATGCAACTGAGACAAAGATATTATACCTACTCAATATAATACTCGGATCCGGCTTAAACCAAAGCCGACCAGTATCATCTGCCCGAAAAATAACACGTGCGTAAACGCACGTGCATTTTCCGAACCCTGCCATAAAACCATACGGCCTCTACAACGTTTCGCCCGAACTTGGGAAACTGTCTGTGGGGGACTCTAATGACTCGTCAGTACCCTGGCAGTGGGTTTAACCACAAACCGTCAGCGGCACTAGCAATGCGTAACGGCTGCCCACGGACTGACCTCAAGGGTGGCCGAGGAGCGAACTCAAGGGAGACCGATGAGCGAACTCCTCCGAAAACCCTACTGAGCCTAACAGTGACAATGTATATACAGTCCGGTCCGTTCGTCAATGAGTATCGCATATCTGCCTAGGGGGCTAGCAACGTCAGACCCCCAATAGCAGTATAAGTCGTGTCGGAGTGAAGCCCAATAACACCCTGAGATACTACTGGAGTACCTACCAGTAAATCTCCTGCCATGGCCATGGACTTTGTGTAATGGCTCTCCTAGACACAGCACGATCTCGCCCCCAATACCGGGAGAGACGAATCCCCTGCCGATCCGCTCACGTGCCTCCATATGGCTCGGGACTGTACCCAAAAGCTACCTGTTTGCACGACTCCTTTGAGCCGTGGTAGGGTAGAAATCAAAGCACAGTGGGAACTCATACGAGACAAATGACGACCTCAGGTCGATGAACTAACCTGTACACATGTCACCAGGGAACTGCTATCTGACGGTAGATATAATACTAACTAGCAGATTCCCGGCGAGTCCTGTCCGGTGTACTCATAACCCAATGAGCACCTGTATACATCTTAGGTGATCCAACTGACACCAGTGGCTTATGAGACCGGCCACCGCCCCTCGTCGGGGTCTCGACTGTACACACTAGTCTACTCCGGAGTATCGATGCCCTGTCTCGAAACTCCCACGACTAGGGACCACAATTAAGGATATGCATATAAACTACCCAACTCTCACGTATATGATCGCCATCATACTGTTGGTAGTAAAGCAAGATCCTAAGGGCTCTATCAAAGTGTAACATGCAATCAGTCACCTGAACATGTACACGACTGATAAAGGGAAACCAGATAGCATACTATCATCTCGAGTAAGACTGTGCTACCGGGATAGGTCCTCCGCAATCATTGCAATCACGTACCTGCGATCCAATAATTGACTATGAGGGCACTATCTCCAACAGTACAGTCCCGAGCCACAAGGAGTCAGTGAGCGGATCTGCAGGGGTTCGTCTCTCCCGGTATTGGGGGTGAGGTCACGCTGTGTCCAGGAGAGCCAGAACATGAAAAGTCCTTGTCCAAGGCAGGAGAATTGCTGGTAGATATTCCAGTAGTATCTCAAGGTGTTATGGGCTACACTCCGACACGACTTGTACCGCTTTTGGGGGTCTGACTTTTACCAATCCCCTAGGCCCGCCACGCGATGCTCATAGACGAACGGACCGGACTGTACGGATATTGTCACTGACAGGCTCAGTAGTGTGTCAGGATGAGTTCGCTCATCGACGTCCCTTTTGGTCAGTACCTGGTAGCTCATTACGTATTGGCTGATACCTCTGACGTGCTAGTGGTTAAATCCAAAGCCATAGTATTGACGAGTCTTTAGAGTCCACCACACACACAGTTACTCAAGTTTCGGGCGAAACGCTGTAGAGGCCATATGGAGATATGGCAGGGTTCGATCAGATACGTGCGGTATTGCACGGATCGTGATCGGACGGTTTTTACTAGCCGGCTTTGGCTTAAGCCGGATCCTAGTATTAGATAGTGTATATTTTGTCTCTTTGCATTTGTGTTCAGTGGGAATACAAATGCGATCATGTATATGCGGTAGTGGGGTTTTCCTGTAATTTATTACGGGATCAGTTTTCTGAAGTTGCTAGTTTGCATTCCGTTCCGGCCGGTTTTCCTTTGTTCCTTCACGGCCGGACTTTTGTGGTGGAGGGGTTATTTGCAAGTATGCAAATAACTTTTTGTGGAAGGGGTTCTTTGCATATTGAGGGTTTCATGATGAGATTCTTTTCTAGTCCATTCTTGTGCATTTATTGTGATGAGAGTGAAAGGAGGTGAGTGAGAAATTGATGTGAGCCTTTTTCCTTTATCATTTTCTTTTTCCCTCCACTTGATAGTACTTGGTTTTTTCTCTCCACCACCATTCCAATAATGGCCGGCCACTTCATGAGTGAGGAGGAGGGAAGTTCATTTTTGCATGTGTGGTATTTTTGCTTCATCTCATTTCTAGCTAGGAAAAATGAAAGCACCATTTTTCCTTAACTTCATTCCTCCATAACATCAAATGGCAACTTCTCTACCTCAAAGAGACAACCTACTACACTATTCTACAGCAAATCTTGGACGCGTCGGCTAGCCAACTTCGCGCCCGAGTTGCCTCGGTCAAGAGGTGGGAGCCCGTAAATGAATCCGGCTACGTGGTGCCCTTTCCGACGATGAGGTGACGGACGGAGATTCCGCGGGAGATCGGAGTGGAGACGAAGACCGAAGGACACGGATCGCTTGGTATAACTCTCTACCCGTATTTTAGTTTGCTAGTAGTTAGGTTAATTGCCCGATCCGGGTCAAAAGTGCGCGGTGGTGCCGGTTTGCTAGTTTGCAAAGTTTTCGTTTCCGCATTTCCGGCATCGGATCAACGGCCGGGGCGCCGCCGCGGACTTACATAGAACACTTTGTCTCGTTACGTCTAAGGCTATGGACGAACGGTTATGGAAGTTGCCTTCTGGAACGGGTGGAAATGTGAAATGAGTATGCTTAATTTCCATGAACCAAAAATAACTATATCTTTTTTCTAGCAACCATGATTCTTCCCAAAGGAAGTGGCCGGCCACTATAAATGATGGAGGGGGTGAGTGTAGGAGAGGGGGGAGGTGAGTGTAAGCAAAGCTTATGAAGAAAATATCTAAGCACAAAGAAAAATGCATTAATGCAAATGGTGACTCATAAACCTTAGTCACCATTTCATTAAATGCTACCAATGAACAAAGAACACCTCACGAAACCTAGAAGCTTCCACACATATCACCCTCATGACTCACCCAAGAGAAGAAAAGATAAATCCGCATTTAACCGAATGTCAAAATACGGCTAATAAAAAACTGGAAACTGGCAACTTCCAAAAGTGATCCTGAAACGAATTTCAGGATAACCCCGTAACAGTATAAACATACCCGCATTTGTATTACGACCGAATACAAATGCAACTGAGACAAAGATATTATATCTACACAGTATAATACTGGGTTCCGGCTTAAACCAAAGCATACCAGTATTATCTGCCCGAAAAACGACACGTGCGAAAACGCACGAGCTTTTTCCGAACCTTACCATAAACCCATATGGCCTCTACAACGTTTTGCCCGAACTTGGGAAAGTGTATGTGGGGAACTCTAATGACTCATCAACACACTGGCACTGGGTATAACCCCTAGCACGTCAGAGGTACAAGCTGCACGTAACGTTTTGCCTATGTATTGATTGGAAGGTAAGCTGACGAGCGAACTCATCTATAAACCCTACTGAGCCTAACAATGACAATGTATATACAGTCCGGTCCGTTCGTCTAAAGAGTATCGCATATCGAGTCTAGGGGGGTGGATAAAGTCAGACCCCTAACAACGCGATAAATCGTGTCGGCATGAAGCCCATCACCACCTAAGAAACTACCGATCCAAATCAGTAATTCTCCACTACCTCGGCCGAGGGTTTCTAGTGATGGCCACCCATGCACTGTGTGACATCAACCCCCAATACAGGGAGAGACGAATCCCCGAGATCCGCTCACTTGCCTCCAATGTGGCTCGGGACTGTACCCAACTAAAACCTGTTTGCACAACTCCTTTGAGCATGGTAGGGTAGTAATCTAAGCACAGTGGGAACTCACACGAGACAAATGACGATCTCAGGTCGATGAACTAACCTATATATATGTCACCAGGGAACTGCTATCTGACGATATGTATAATAGTAACTAGTATGTTCCCGGCGAGTCCTGTCCGGTGTACTCATAACCCAATGAGCACCTGTATACATCTTAGGTGATCCAACTGACACCAATGGCTTGTGAGACCGGCCATCGCCCCTCGTCGGGGTCTCGACTGTATACACTAGTCTACCCTGGAGTATCGATGCCCTGTCTCGAAAACTCCCACGACTATGGACACTTTAAGGATGTGCTTATATACCCCAGCTCCCACGTATATGATCACCATCATACTGCTGGCTGTCAAGCAGAATCCTATGGGCTCTATCAATCATGCAATAGCGAACTAAAGCATGTATACGATGATAAAGACAAACCAGATAGCAAACTATCATCTCGAGCAAGACTATCATATCAGTATAGGTCCTGCCTCAATAGTTGCAATCACGTACCTGCGATCCATAATTGACTTTGAGGGCACCATCTCCAACAGATGCAACCTTACTTTTGGATGAGCGCATTTCGGAGACTTCGGTCATTTCGGGACCGAAGAGGATTCGTACAGATATACCAGCTCTAGTACAGTTTGGCAGAAGCATGGCAGACAGAGGTCGTGGCGGATTCTTTCCAGGCCGTGGTGGTCGTCGAGGTATGATGCGAGGCCAGTTGTTCAGTTCCAATTCACCAGGTCAGCGGCCACCGCCAGTATGTTATTGGTGCGGGAGTCCAGGTCACCTTTTCAAGAATTGTACCGCGAGGCGCCAGGGTGAGCCGACAGTTCCTTATATGACCCTTCCACCCTTACCCCCTGCTCAGAGAGCTCTACTTCCTACCCGTGGTGGTACTCCACGCCAGGAAGAGATCCCAGAGGCCATAGGCATGGCGGTTCTGTTCAGAGAGAACGAGGAGGCAGAGAACAGCCAGCTATTAGTGGGGGACAGGCCCGAGTGTTCGCCTTGACTCCGCCGGAAGCGCAGGCATCCAATGCCATTGTGACAGGTACCTTGCCAGTATATTCTTTCGACGCACGGGTATTATTCGACCCAGGTTCCACACATTCGTACGTATCTACACACTTCACACCGAGGTTGGGCCGAGAGTCATCGTCGTTAGATCAGCCGCTTATTGTTTTTACTCCAGTAGGCGAGTCGTTTGTCACTCGATTTGTGTTTCGAGCGTGTTCTGTTCATATCGGGGAGAGGGATTCTTCGGTTGATTTGATTCTCCTCGATACGATAGACATTGATGTTCTTCTGGGCATGGACTGGCTAGCCACTTGTTATGCATCCGTGGACTGCCGTGAGAAGGCAGTCAGATTTAGTTTTCTGGATGAGCCAGTTCTTGTTATTCAGGGAGGCCGTAGCGTCACCTTTCCCAGCTTGATTTCTTCTCTTCGCGCGGGTCAGCTCTTGAGGAAAGGCTGTCAGGGATTCTTAGCGTATGTTTGTGATACTAGAGCCGTGGAGGTCTTGTTGGACCAAGTCCCGATTGTGAGAGAGTTTCCTGATGTCTTTCCTGATGAGCTACCTTGTAACGTTTTAGAAATCATTTTACGAAATTTCCGTGTTTAGGGTAAAATAGTCGGTATTTTCTGTTTTAACCTGATTGTGATCAAACTTCAATATAAACTTGCTGGCACCTAGTTTAGCTAGAATAAAACTAGTGCGCGAACTTTGGGGGTCAATGGGTAGTTTTGGTTCACATAGAATTTTTCCCTGATAAAATATTATTTTAATGCTTTATTTGTGCACTTAATTAGTGGTAATTACATTTTTGGTTTGGGTTAATTGCTTCTTATGTGGATCTATGCTAAGTCAATCACTAGATTAGCACTAATCCATTTTTGAAAAATATCCATCCAAAATATCTAGATATTTGTTGTTTTAATGGAAAATTTTAACTAGAAAAGAAATTTTTTAAGAGGTGGTTTTTGCAAAAATGCTTTTGTTGTGGGCGTAGAATATTTTGATGGGAGGTGGGTTTTTTGTGGTAAACTAGGGCTCCAACAGCCATCATGTTTCTAGAATGGTATGAGGTGTTTATGTGACTCATTTTTTTGCTTTAATGTCTTTTGTCCACTTAAAGATATTAGTTGTGATATTCGTGTGGAGATTTGGATATGGTCACCATTTGACTTGCTTGTGCTCACCCCCCCATCATTTCCAGTGAGCAACTTCAGCCCCCCCCCCTTTCACAAGTGGACGAGTCATTTTTTTGGTAAGGAATTTTGTTCATGAAAATTTCTTTGCTCACTTCATTACTCCAAAAAGGCAACTTCTTAAACCTTCGCCCGATTCATTGGGTGCCTTGAGGCAAAATATTCTACATTCTCTCTACTTCAATCTTGGACTTGTGGGGGAGCAAACTTGAGTTTCAAATCAAATCTAGAGGTATAAAACACTAACCCTAATCTCTTGTTGTTCTAATACTTTAATTAGCTTATTAGTTGTTAAAATTAAGCTAGTTAATTTCGTGTTTAAAATTCTAGATATGGTTTTTTGGATAATTAATTAGGGTTTTGATTAGTGAATAGGTTAATTGTTAGTTTTAAACCAAATGAAAAATAATCAAGTTGCTAATTTGTTAAATGATATTTTCCTAATCGGCTAATTAAGCTAATTAACAAACTAAACTATTGCTAATCCTAATTAGTAATATCTAAAATTTTAGTAAAGGTTTAAATGTTTTAACCTTACTATTTTGATATGTTTGTAAATTCTAGTTTTGATAAAACTTGTAGTTTGGTGCTAAAATGATATAAGCTGCTTACTAGATTTCGGTGAATTTTAGGCATGGATTTGTTTTGACGTTGCGACGTTATTTATATTAGATTCCACGTTTATTATTGTGTTGTGTATGCGCGATCGATACGATCATGGTCTAGGCTTGATGGTGGTGTCATTTTAGCGTTCCTAGTTAGGGTCGTGACGATGTCGTTCGTGTCTTTGTGTAACTTTTGCTCTTGAGTTCGTTTCGTAGTGTTGCTATGCGCGTTAGCCACTAGACGAACACTTTAGAGTATGTTTGGAGTTGGTGCGTCGGTCAAACGTAGTTGGTACGTATTTTTGGTCGATTGCTTATATACGCTTGCTTTATTGTTATATGTGTTCAGGATCGCAAGCGGTGACTTCGAGCGCTGCGAACAGGGGAAGCGAGTAGTTGGCTTTACTTAGCCAGGATGGTTGGTGAGTAGATTTAACATCTACAGGGGAAGCGCACGCATGGCGTTATGCGTCTGGGCTTGATTAAATGACATTACCTGTAGTGTTTAGTATATGGACTCGTTTGTGCTTGTGTGTCTTAGTTGCATATCTCATTTACCTATTGTATTCAGACATAATATTAATGAGACACAACAGTATTATTGACGATTCATATTGCATGAGCACTGATTGTATTCCATTCACACCGTCAATAATTACCATGACACGCACAACACCTATACATATGTGATATTGTATTGCTTAGGGACATTGAGACATGGTCCTTATTTTCATTGTGCATATGACATATAGAATACCTGTACACTTATATGCTTACACATAGGCCCTGACATGCTTACATGCTAGTTACCTATATACCTATATGGTAGTGTACCATTAGTGATAGATATATACACATATGAGACATAGCTACATGTACATCTGGCATACATACATATACCTGGAAGGTATTATGGATAGGTATAAACACATATCTTGCTGCAGCTACTTTGACATCATACTTACATATGGACACACATATCTTGCTATACCGACATGGTTGCGCATACCTTATTATAGCTACATGTTCACCTGTATATGATGTTGCATCTGATTTCGGGAAAATCAGGAACCGCGTAATATATTTAATAACTTGTTGCAGTTAAATAGCGATTTTTCCTTTATATGCTCATATTACTGTTTCATGTTGCATATATTATATTCATGGATTTCATATGATGTTGTCTGATATTTTTACTCCTAAGTATATATAACAGTGGAATGGGAAATTGTTATATATATATATATTAGTGGAATGGGACGCTAATATATATGTATTGATTCATACAGTTATACTTATTCATTATATGAGAATGTTAGGGGCCTATAGAGTCGATGAGAAGGCTGATATTTCGGTCGGGCCGCTATATGGTCGATGAGAGGGCCGATATTACGGTCGGGCCGCTATTATGGTCGATGTGAGGGGCCTATATGGTCGATGAGAGGGGCCGATATTACGGTCGTTATGTGGGTCGATCCGGACTGAGGGAGCCTATAAATATATATATATATATATATATATATATATATATGATTATTTCTGTGTCGTTGCTAGACACTTGTTTCATGATATTTTGGGTGTCGATGTTTGACACTCACCTTATATGAAACTTATTTGATACTGATATTGTACAGGATATGTGAGATTTAGTGATATTGCACTGGATATGTAAGATCTACTGACATTGTGCAGGATATGTGAGATCTACTAATTTTGTACAGGATATGTAAGATCTACTGATATTGTACAGGATATATGAGATTTACTTGATATTGGATACTCGGGATATATGAGGTTTACTTGATATTGGACACTCAGGATACATATGATTTACTTGACAAGAGAGCCAAATTGGGGGCTGATTTGAGGAACTTTGGGATTTAGATTGTCTTGATGGACGTTGGTCCTGTCACGAGGTCAGGATTCCGTGATTAATGACATGTTTTATTCTATACTCCTCATTTACTTTATATGCATTGCCTCATGTATAGTAGTACCTGCTAGAGTACTTTTCAGGACTGTTGCACATACATACTGCCATCTTATTGCTATCAGCTTGCATGTTTTAGATTCGCGTTGTACGTGCATACTTACGATTACCTGCATATGTTATTTACTATTCACGAGTTGGCAACTGACCCCCGTTGTGCCACAGTGTTTGTAGGTGTTTCCCCAGGGCAGTCGTGGTAGGCTTTCCATCTTTCGTATCATCCTTTGCTATAGATACCGCTACGGCTGACTGTGCACGGTTTTGCTATAGGTGGGTTTGCGGCTATTTGTTATTGTTATCTTGTACCTTGTACTCTCCATCTACCACTATCATGTATGACTTAGAGACTTGATGTGAGGAAGATTGTATATTATTTTGTGACTTGGGATGTCTTTTATACAGTTTTATTTTATCGTCTTTTTCTTCGCTACGGCGTCGTATATTTGCTTGTGGATTTGCTCCCATTGAGGATGCTTTACTTTTATTTTTGTATGTACCCATTTTTGGGGCTAGTTTTTACAAAGGAAGTGCTGCCAAGATTTTCAAGAAAGTAAATTGGACTTAAAGAATTTATACTTGAGATTTTCAAAATTTTAAACAATGTTTCTTATCATTTACTACTTTTGATGGTTTAGATTTCTAGGGTTTTGTCTTTCTTAAATTGCATTACGCCTGTAGACGTTGCGTAGTTTAAGGTTCCTCACGTGCCATATTTCGGGTCATGACAAAGTTGATATCAGAGCGCTAGGTTTTACCTTTCGGAGTGTAGGATGACCTTGGTATGATGAAGTATGTAGCTTAAGCAAAGTAACGTAGCGTGTGTATGTTCCGCGGCATACTCACGATCACGGTACTCCGCCTAAAGTGATCTAAGTACAAATTGCTTGAAATTCCTTCCTTGATGATATATATCCTTGTGATTCGATTTCCGTGTTCATATTGAATCCTATTTCCATTTATAGCCTTATGTCGCCGATGACTATGGGGACTCAGAGAGGTGCAGCGAGGGCCAAGGTCAGAGTTGACTCATGTGGGACGAGGACTGGCCAGGATGGCACGCTCGTTGCATAGGAGCAGATGGATCCGCCTTCGATGGATTGTATCGCTAGGCTTGAGGCAGAGATACAGGAATTGCGCCAGACGATGAGGTCTTTGGTTGAGGCCAGTACAGCGCGGCGACATGAGGTTGCCACCCCTGTTACCTAGTTGTTCCTTACGATCAGCACACAGCATAGCGTTACGTTTACGGCACCAGTGGATGCAGCCATAGTTGACGAGGCACGTCTTCCAAAGACTTTGGGAGTTCCAGATCAGAGGAGGGCTCGTGCAGGTGTGCCAGCCCAGAGCCAGAGGTCCAGTCACTGTGATAGGTTTCGTGCACATCATGGGAGTACCAGAGGCTTGAGACGAGGACAGTCGTCTAGCTCTTATCCCCAGGTTGGTCAGCAGTTTTTTCCGGATGTTATCGCGCGAGAGTTTTCCGACGTGTCCCAGATGAGCCGATAGAGCTTAGGGAGCTTAGGGAGCTTAAGGATCAGCTGCAGAGTTGTTTGTTAGGGGACTTGTACGTCCAAGTGTTTCTCTTTGGGGAGCTCCTATTCTGTTCGTCAAGAGAAGGACGGCAGTTTGAGGTTGTGTATCGATTGGTCTTCAATTGGACCGAGTACGGTGCGGATAGGTATCCTTTACCTTGCTTTGACGATTTGTTCGATCAGCTCCAGGGTGTGAGACATGCTTTTCTAGTTGGGATCAGGTCATCATTTTTTGTGGGATCGGAGTGATGACATTCCGAAGACTGCTTGTGTGCGCTATGGGCAGCATAAGTTTTTGGTGGTATCGTTGGACTCACCAATGCCCTAGCAGCAGTTATGGATATGATGAACCAGGTTCCCTCAGGCCGTTCCTCGACCAGTTGATCGTTGTGTATTGATGACATTCTGGTCTTTTAATTGGTGTCGTGAGGAACTTGAGCAGCACTTAAGGATTTGCTTTGCAGACATTGGGAGAGCCCCAGCGGTTTGCTAAATTCTCGGAGTGTTCCTTCAGGCTTGATTGTGTTGACTACCTAAGGTCATGTGGTTACGGGAGGCAGTTTTCGTACGGACCCGAGGGAGATCAAGGCCGTACAGCTTTGGCCCAGACTTGTAGCAGGGACAGAGGTCCGCAGCTTTTTGGGCTTAGCCAGTTTTTACCGCCGTTCGTGCAGGATTGCTTGTGTAGCGCTGCACCATGGACCAGATTGACTAGGAAAGGAGTTCCTTTTCTTAGACTGAGGCATGTGTGCGAAGTTTTCAGCAGCTGAAGACTCGGGTGATGACTGCATTAGATATATCTTTGCTTCTGGATCGGGCGACTTTGTTGTTTACTGTGATGTTTCGCGAGTTGGGATCGATTGTGTACTGATGTGATACTATAAAGTTATCGCTTTTGCTTCCCGACAATTAGAGGAAGTATGAGCAGGATATCCCACTCATAATCTAGAGATGGCCGCAGTGGTCATGCGTCGGAGATTGGAGACACTACTTGTTCGGAGAGTCCTGTCAGATTTTCGCGGACCACCAGAGCCTAATGTACATCTTCCTGCAGCGGGTTTTGATTGTTGAGACAGCGTCGTTGGATGAAACTTGTGTAGGATTGTGTTTGTGAGATCCTCGTTACCCGTGGCAAGGCGATTGTGGTGGCTGATGATGGAGTCGTAGGCCCGGGGTTAGCTTGTTCCAGCTGTGCACAGTGTTGAGACAGTTTTCTGCAGATTTACAGTTCTTGTGCGATCGTTGAGTACAGCTTAAGTTTGAATCTACTGAGGGGACAGCTTGCTCATGTCCGTGCCCGTCCACTTTTCCTTTATCGCTTTCGCGAGGCACAGCCCGCCGATGCTCGTTCGTTAGAGATTCTTGAGCATACTCGGCTGGGTAATGATTCGGAGTCCTTGATTTGTGGCTAGGGTGTGCTACGTTTAGGGACGCGTTTGTATGTACCTATTGCTGATGGGCAGAGACGCGAAATTCTAAAGCATGCCCCTCAGTCAGCTTTCAGTGTTCATTCAAGTTCCACCAATTTGTAGCGTGACTTGTGAGATAGTTACGGGTGGACAGGGATGAAGAGTGAAGTTCGGATTTCATTTCTAAGTGTCTGTCTTGTTGTGAGCTAATGTTGAGCATTTGAGACCGGCTGGAGAGTCGCAACCTTTAACAGTTCCGGAGTGGGAATGGGAGCAGATCTCCATGAATTTCGTTGTGGTGTCTACCCAGGTTTAGACAGGGTGTGACTCCATTTGGGTGTTTGTTGTCCGATTATACTCAGTTTTCTCAGTTCTTCTTTGCTAAGGTTGTGCGTTTTCAAGGAGTTCCTTCATGTGTTGTATCACATAGAGCCACCCTGTTCGCTTGCCGTCTTGGGCAGAAGCTTCAGGAAGCCTTGGGTACTAGTTGAGCTTTAGCTCCGTTTTCCATCCGTTGGCTGGTGGTTAGACAGAACGGACTATACAGACTCTGGAGGATATGCATGTTGTGTGCGTACTTTATTGTCGGCAGTTGGGATCGTCACTTGCCATTGTTAGGATTCTCCTTCGATAGCAGTTATCAGGATACATTCCAATTGGCAACCTTTAGGTTTTTGTTTGGTAGGTCGTGTCGATCGCCATTCTGTTTTTCTGACTCTGCGAGAGTAGGATTTTTGGACCCCGGCTAGTCTAGAGACTTCAGAGACAATCCAATTGGTTCAGGTTAGGATGAGAGCAGCCCAGTGCAGACGGAGGTCTTATGCCGAACGTGGTGGTCGCAGACTTGAGTTCGCAGTGGGAGATCATGTATTCCTACGGATTTTTCCGATCAATGACGTGTTGAGTTTTGGGAAGCTTATCTTAGGATTGTAGGTCCTTTTGGGATCCTCAAGCAAGTTAGTTTTGTTGCCTATAACTTGGCACTTCCGCCCACATTATTGAGTATTCACCCCGTATTCCTTGTGTCGATACTTTGCAAATACCTTCATGAACTTTCTCACATGATTCAGCACCAGACCATTCTTTTGGACGCGATCTTTCATTCACCAGCAGCCGATAGTTATTGTGGATCGGCAGGTGGAGGGACTTCGGTCAACAGTCTTGCTATATGTGAAGGTTCTTTGGCGTAGCCGTATACTGAGGTGATCAGTTGGGAGGTTGCAAGCGAGATTTTGGAGGTTTTATACTCATCTCTTTGAAGGTACGCTTAGTGAGAATTTAAAATTCGGGGACCGAATTTCTTTAAGGTGGGAAGATTGTAACGTTTTAGAAATCGTTTTGCGAATTTTCCGTTTTTAGGGTAAAATAGTCGGTATTTTCCGTTTTAACCCGACTGTGATCAAATTTCAATATAGACTTATCGGCACCTAATTTAGCTAGAATAAAGCTAGTGCGCGAACTTTGTGGGTCAATGGGAAGTTTTGGTTCACATAGAATTTTTCCCTAATAAAATATTATATTAATGCTTTATTTATGCACTTAATTAGTGGTAATTACATTTTTGGTTTGGGTTAATTGCTTCTTATGTGGATCTATGCTAATTCAATCACTAGGTTAGCACTAATTCATCTTTGAAAAATATCCATCCAAAATATCTAGATATTTGTTGTTTTAATGGAAAATTTTAACTAGAAAAGAAATTGTTTTAAGAGGTGGTTTTTGCAAAAAATACTTTTGTTGTGAGTGTAGAATATTTTGATGGGAGGGGAGTTTTGTGGTAACCTGGGGCCCCAGCAGCCATCATGTTTCTAGAATGGTATGAGGTGTTTATGTGACTCATTTTATTTGCTTTAATGTCTTTTGTCCACTTAAAGATATTAGTTGTGATATTTGTGTGGAGATTGGGATATGGTCACCATTTGACTTGCTTGTGCTCACCCCCCATCATTTCGAGTGAGCAACTTCAGCCCCCCCTTTCATAAGTGGCCGATCCATTTTTTTGGTAAGGAATTTTGTTCATGGAAATTTCTTTTGCTCACTTCATTACTCCAAAAAGGCAACTTCTTAAACCTTCGCCGGATTCGTTGGGTGCCTTGAGGAAAAGTATTCTGCATTCTCTCTATTTCAATCTTGGACTTGTGGGCGAGCAAACTTGAGTTTCAAATCAAATCTGGAGGTATAAAATCCTAACCCTAATCTCTTGTTGTTCTAATACTTTAATTAGTTTATTAGTTGTTAAAATTAAGCTATTTAAGTTCATGTTTAAAATTCTAGATATGGTTTTTGGATAATTAATTAGGGTTTCGATTAGTGAATAGGTTAATTGTTAGTTTTTAACCAATGAAAACTTAATCAAGTTGCTAATTTGTTAAATGATATTTTCCTAATCGGCTAATTAAGCTAATTAAGAAACTAAAATTTTGCTAATCCTAATTAGTGAAATCTAAAATTTTTGTAAAGGTTTAAATGGTTTAACCTTACTATTTTGAGATGTTTGTAAATTCTAGTTTTGATAAAACTTATAGTTTGGTTCTAGGTTTCGGTGAATTTTAGGCGTGGGTTTCTTTCGACGTCGCGACATTATTTATATTAGATTCCACGTTTATTATTGTGTTGTGTATGCGTGATTGGTACGATCAGGGTCTAGGCTTGATGGTGGTGTCGTTTTATCTTTCCTAGCTAGGGTCGTGCCGATGTCGTTCATGTCTTTGTGTAGCTTTTGCTCTTGAGTTCGTTTCGTAGTGTTGCTATGCGCGTTAGCCACTAGACGAACACTTGAGACTATGTTTGGAGTTGGTGCGTCAGTCAAAGTTGGTACGTATTTTTGGTCGATTGCTTATATACGCTTGCTTTATTGTTATATGTGTTCAGGATCGCAAGCGGGGACTTCGGGCGCTGCAAACAGGGGAAGCGAGTAGTTGGCTTTACTTAGCCAGGATGGTTGGTGAGTATATTTAACATCTACAGGAGAATCTCCCGCATAGCGTTATGCGTCTGGGCTTGATTAAATGACATTACCTGTAGTGTTTAGTATATGGACTCGTTTGTGCTTGTGTGTCTTAATTGCATATCTCATTTACCTATTGTATTCGGACATAATATTAATGAGACACAACACTATTATTGATGGTTCATGTTGCACGAGTACTGATTGTATGCCATTCACACCGTCAATAATTACCATGACACGCACGGCACCTATACATATGTGATATTGTATTGCTAAGGGATATTGAGACATGGTCCTTATTTTCATTGTGCATATGACATATAGCATACCTGTATACCTACATGCTTACACATATGCCCTGACATGCTTACATGCTAGTTACCCATATTCATATATGGTAGTGTACCATTAGTGATAGGTATATACACATATGAGACATAGCTACATGTACATCTGACATACATACATATATATACCTGGAAGGTATTATGGATAGGTATAGACACATTCCTTGCTACAGCCACTTTGACATCATACATACTTACATATGGACACACATATCTTGCTATACCGACATGGTTGTGCATACCTTTTTATAGCTACATGTTCACCTGTATTTGATGTTGCATCTGATTTCGGGGAAATCAGGAACCGCGTGATATATTTAATAACTTGTTACGGTTAAATAGCAGTTTTTCCTTTATATGCTCATATTACTATATATAACAGTGGAATGGGACGCTGTTATATATATATATATATACATATATATGTAAGTGCACGGCGGCGCCCCGGCCGTCAATCCGACGCCGGAATGCGGAAGCGGTGAATAACTTAAATTTTGCGGACTTAGCAAACCGGCACCACCGCGCACTATCACCCGGATCGTTACCATTAACTAGTCTAGGCTATCTACAAGAAAGGGAATAGAGATATACCGACGATCCAAGTCCTCCGGTCTTCTCGTCATGCTCCCGATCTCCTGCGGAAAAGTCCCGTCTCCTCCTCGTCGCCGGAAGTGCACCACATCGCCAACTTTGTTTACGGGCTCCCACCTCAATGCCGAGGCAACTCGGGGCACGAAGCCGGCTACTCGACGTGCCCAAGAATCGCTGTAGAATGTGTAGTAGAAGAAGTCTCATTTTTTGGGGTTGTGGAGTTGCCATTTGTGGAGGAGAAGAGAGCTTGGAGAGAGGTGGGGAAAAATGTAGCATACAAAGAGAATGAGAATCCCAATTTTTCCCCCACCCATCAAAATGAAAATCAATCCCCTTGCCCCCAAGGAATGGCCGGCCCCCCCCCTTTCATGTGTGAATGGAGAGAGAGAGAGAGAGAGCAAGGTCAAGGGGGTGGTTGGATAGCAATGATGCAAGCAAGAGATGATGAAAGAAAAACCAATGATCACAAGAAAACCCTCACTCCAACACCACCATCATCAACAACCATGATGGTTACATAAAGTCAAGCCATCATGAAGATATAAGTCAAGGTCAATGAGAGGCTATCATGATAAAACAAAGATGCAAAGACCCCCTCCACAAATGCCTATTTGCAACAATGCAAATAAGCCCTCCTCCACCAATCTTCGGCCAATGAACGGAACAATGGAAATTGGCCGAAACGGAAAGCAAACTGGCAACTCCAGAAAACTGGTCCCGTAATAAATTACGGGAAAACCCCGATACTGTGCATACACACCCGCATCTGTATTTCGACCGAAATACAAATGCAATGAGACAAAATCTACACTGTACTATACTAGGATCCGGCTTATACCAAAGCCGGCTAGTAATATCTGTTCGATCCTGATCCGTGCAATACCGCACGTATCTGATCGAACCCTGCCATATAACCATACGGCCTATAGTACAGACTGTCCGATCCTGATCCGTGCAATACCGCACGTATCTAATCGGACCTTGCCATATCTCCATACGGCCTCTACAACCTTTCGCCCGAAAGCTGAGTAACTGAATGTGGGGGACTCTAAAGACTCGTCAACACCATGGCTGTGGATTTAACCACTAGCACGTCAGAGGTATATGCCAATACGTGACGGGCCACCAGCTATTGACCAAAAGGGACGTCGATGAGGAAGCTCACCCCGACACCCAACTGAGCCTGTCAGTGACAATATCCGTGCAGTCCGGTCCGTTCGTCTATGAGCATCGCATGGCGGGCCTAGGGGGTTGGTAAAAGTCAGACCCCCAAAAGCGGTACAAGTCGTGTCGGAGTGTAGCCCAGAACACCCTGAGATACTACTGGAATACCTACCAGTAAATCTCCTTGCCTTGGCCAAGGACTTTGTGTAATGGCTCTCCTAGACACAGCACGACCTCACCCCCAATACCGGGAGAGACGAACCCCTGAAGATACGCTCACTGCCTCCATGTGGCTCGGGACTGTACCCAACTAAAACCTGTTTGCACGACTCCTTTGAGCCGTGGTAGGGTAGTAATCAAAGTACAGTGGGAACTCACACGAGACAAATGACGATCCCCAGGTCGATGAACTAACCTGCACACATGTCACCAGGGAACTGCCATCTGACGTCTGGTATATGACCAACTAGCATGTTCCCGGCGAGTCCTGTCCGGTGTACTCATAACCCAATGAGCACCTGTATACATCTTAGGTGATCCAACTGACACCAGTGGCTTGTGAGACCGGCCACCGCCCCTCGTCGGGGTCTCGACTGTATACACTAGTCTACTAATGGAGTATCGATGCCCAGTCTCGAAACTCCCACGACTAGGGACCTTTTAAGGATAAGCTTATAGACCCCCAGCTCCCACTTATATGATCGCCCTCATACTGCTGGTGGTCAAGCAAGAATCCTAGGGGCTCTATCAACGTGTAATAGCGACGTGTCATGTCACCTAAAGCAGTACACGATGATAAAGGTAAACCAGATAGCATACTATCATCTCGAGTAAGACTGTCCTACCGGGATAGGTCCTCCCTCAATCATTACAATCACGTACCTGTGACCTAATAATTGACTCTGAGGGCACTATCTCCAACAATCTCCCACTTGCACTCAAGGCTAATTATTGCGATGTCGCATACTCACAGCCCGTGTGATACCGAACATCCAACTCCTCTACTAGTCAGTCTCACAAAGCTCGTTTGCGGAACCATTGCGTTCGAGGAATAGCCTCAGTGAGTGGATCCGCTTAGTTGTCTCTTTCCATGTCTCTCTAAATCTCAAGTTCGCGGAGAAACCCATCTCCCGAAATGAGCAATACCTGTCTTAGAATGTGTCTGGATGTCTGATGGGACATAGCTCATAAATGAGCTCCAAATCCAAACTTCTTAGACTGTATCGTCAACTGAACTTAATCAGTATCCTGCGCCATGCCACCCTCAGTATTGCCTTGGACCACCTATCCAAAATACTGCCCCTCATCAGAAGGAAAACTATAGCTCTGACAACCTCCTTGTCGTCCATGTCACCTTGGAAGCCTGGAATGATAACTGTTTCCTGAATGAGGCTGTCGTTATCATCTCCCTAGAACATCCACTTATGTTCTAAAACTGCTTCCGACTGTTTCTCCAGGATTGGATTAATGTCAACTTATTGCATCTAGTGCAAGAACAACATCTGGTGTGGTACTTGACATCTCACGATTGACTCAATTGCCTGAGCAAGTGATCTGCCAATCATGCCCGTCCCTCTCCCCTTTAGTCTGTAAGACACCTTTAGAGAGGGTGACTCCATTACCTGCAGGTACACTACCGTGCCAGGAGTCGTCCATCCTAAATACTCTTAGAATGCTGTCAAGTACCCTGATTGGGAAACCACCCAAATCTAGATCTAATACCATAGATCTAGTAACCAGTATGTCTGATATAAAATCCATTTCCTTTGTAGAGAAACAATTGTGTGACGACCAAAGTATAACCGATCGTAGTGTAGGAGTTTCTTTTCCTATTCTGCGTATGTCATCCAATACCAGGATACCACACCCTACTACCTTCTTAATAGATCCATCCCCTATTCTGATGACGTCAAACCCATGACTGTCACGTCAGAAATAGATGATCTATCTCCGCTACATCTGCTTTAGTCTATAAATAGACATAAGCTACCTGTCCACCAATGCTTCCGCTGCTCCCACTGACTACGACAACCCTCTGGCAGAGTCATATAGACGTACACTTCTAAAACTGGTTTAGAACGACGCTATACTCATCCTCCCGCCGGGTCTCGTAACCTGGAACAACAGCAATGGCAATTGTGGGTAAACAAGAACTTCCCTGTCACCGTCCCTGAGGCTACCGTAGTACCTCTCGGGTGCCTGAAGTTACCCACCTTATCTGCGGAGTGGCCAATGGAATGTCAATCCAGATTGAATCTTTAGGTTCCTTATCAAATCTTCAGTAATCGTTTGTGGTTCTGGAATCACTTCCAGTTCTACCATACTCCCACTACTGTTTTCCTGAAAAAATCCATTTTTAATTTAAAACTGTGGCGAGTCAAGAACAATATTGCTATTGATCTTCCAGATGGTAGAAAATCAACCCGCGTCATAGCCTGGGTCAACCCACAAACAGCCTTTACAGAAACGTGCCTTGAGTTGTCCAGTGTCTGGTTTTAATCATAAACCGGACAACTCCCCGTACCTTAACATCGTTAAGATACGAACTGTTCTATATCCCATATAGGACCAGAGGCACTGATTTAATTGAACCAGATTCAAATCATGCAGCTGTCCCCAGCGCATGTCAACTAAATGGAAGGAGGCTGATCAGCGTTACTCAACTTAGGAATGCTTCCAATTATGAGTAACCTGAAAGAGAAGCAATTTCTCTTAATCACTACTATCAACTGAATACCACATACAAGTATCTACATCTTCGATCTCTTTGAAGAATCCCGATACTTGCTATACCTGGTTCTCTACTCTATTCAAATACATATAACTTCTCCAAATTCAGACCCTGTGTTTCCACGAAACACCTGTCTAAAAACTAGAGAAGTCATAAGTAAACTGAATGTAGTACGAGGACCAACCCCTCTGTCCTGATGGACCCTGGACAACATACAATACTCTGTATAAGTCCTTTGAGTCTGATAACTCATTCACTGTGTGTCGTAGGTTGAAAACTGTACTTATGGTTAAGAAGAATTACACCGCTGTTTAATGCTCCTTACCTAACCATCCACTGATATAGGTAAATGTCGTAGACATAATTTCAGAAAGGTATATCTCACTCTATGAAAATAGACGTACAGATATATCAATTTGAAATTGGTGCATAACAGCGGATATTCAAAACCAAATATTTGCCGACTGGCAAACAGCCCTGGTGATTTCCTCAAATATCACCGATTACAACGAATCCCGATATAATGAGGATGATCACCCAATCCCCAATAACTTACTCCCACTCATCATCTGTAAAACCATACAGATGTGAGAATCATACCTGGTAAATACATACCCTGGAGCAAGTATCTAATCGGGAAATCAGTTTTCTTTTAACATTATACAGTGAAACTGAAACATTGAAATGTTTCGATGGGGTATCCTGGTATTCATAGTAATGCCCTTTCCATTATCCAGATTCACAACTGTAACCGTATAATTCTTTGCCACCTCTCCAAATCCCTTCATATGTCTTTAGTCTTTACCTTCTGCACACCCTTTTAGGCCAAATGGTTTTCTTCCTTCCCTACCGTTCGGCACCAGCCTATGGTTTGGAAGAAGACTATCCAATAAGCATAATGGGTGTACTGTCCGCATCCTAGGAACACTCGCAATGAGAGAGGGTGAAGATAAAAGACAACCGAATAAACCTTATTCCTATTTCTCCTGAACCAGAATCCATCCCCGAACTGGAACAAGTTCCATTCGAGTTCGTATATAACCATACGATGGAGTATCCAAATAAACTGTGGATCTTCGTAGTGATACGGAGTGTCCTGGAGAAATACAAAGGTGATGTGGGAGTGGTAATGAAATATTTGGTTTGGTCGTGAATATCTGTTGCAATTTACTTTGCCCTCTTACTAATCCCTTGCTTTGTCTGAACTTAATACCTTCTGCACACCATCGTTATGCTAATTGGTTTTCTTCATTCCCTACCTGTCGGCACCAGCCTAAGGTTTGGAAGAAGACAATCCAATTTGCGTAATAGGTGTACTACCCATAAACCAAGGAGTACTCGTAACCTGAGAGAGGGTAAAAGGAAAAGACAACTGAATAATCCTATCCGTTTTCTCCAGAACCGGAAACCATCCTCGAATAAATTCTTTCGAGTTCGTATATAACCATACGATGGTTTTGTCCAATGGAAGTGGACGTTCGTAGTAATACGGGGTGCCCTGGAGAAAAGGGTAAAAGTAGGAGTGGCAATGAGGTATGCAACTCTGACAATCCAAAAGCCGGTGTTAAGAAGGTTCGGTCAACTTAGTTACTGAGTCAAAGTCTTAGGGTCGGGTCAATGGTCGCTGCCAAAGAGAGAGAGAAAAGAAACACTCAGCGTGCACTCTAACCTAGATCAGAATGGTCACCAATTTATCTAATCTGGAATCCTCCCACTGTACCTCAAATTCTCCTCCAAACCTGAAAGAAGAATTAGTCGGGGTCACCCGAGGAGTAAACTAACTCATCAGTGGGAATCGGGATCCAACTCTCATCGCATGATAACGTGACGGAATCCGCTCACGTCATCACACTCCAGAAGGTATGCGCATATCTGGCATGTTTCAGTTCTTTTGAAACTCCCGATGTGATTTCTGCCCCATGCTCTTATGACCTTGGCGTGAGGTCAAAATATCATAAGTCACATGTCAAGTTCTGCCCATCATTATCCAGGTTAATTTGAATCCACCCGTACATACCCTTGACGTAGGCCAAAATAGTAGTACGACTGTCCCAAACCAACGCATCTATCTATGCAACAGATAAATACCCGGCAGCTACCAATCACTATGCCTTGGCGTGAGGTCAAAATACATAGCTTGAATACTACCGAATATTTAACTGAAATGACGGAGGGCTACGAATGGTTTCTGGCGAAAACCTTTAACGTAATGAACTTGATATCGTCGAAGGAACAGATAGCTTTTTGAAAATATAGTGACGAAAACCGTTGCTAAAGAGGTCACTCCCGGTGAAGGGATCTCGGCTCTTTCCCCGTAGAATGGGGTGCAGGATATTCCAAATGAATACCGCGATGCAAAGCAAAAGTGATCGGCTATAGTGAAGTTATTGCTCTGACGCAAACTTTTGTCCAAGGGGTCACTCCCGGTGAAGGGATCTCGGCCCTTGCCTCATCGACTGAGGAGCAGGATATTCCAATGAATACCACGATGCAAAACAAAAGTAAACGTCCTTGCAATAACAGCCTTTTGAAAAATGTTCCAACAACATCAGATAAGGTTTGTTTTTAACTTTGCATTGATCCGAATCAATGCAGTCCCATCAATTGATCACACCAAAAAGAACGAAAATATACTGATGTACGTATATGCCATCCGCATTCGCCACTGGGTCCCGTCATTACCCGTTAGGTTAGCTAACTAACGACAGAGCGGGGACTGGACTAGCGCGGATGCAAAACATATACAACATCTACTAATATATATACCAATATATTATATTCGCTCAAGGCGTGAATAAAATGCAACATCACAGAAATGTACAGCATCACAGAACAATACAGATATCTGGGATCCCCGGGTTTCACAGAGCCACTACTGAAACCCGACGTTCCCATGGTCGTGTGGATAGCCTGTGCAATGAAATCCTAGACCCCTACGGGTGCGGCAAGTTACCGGCCAAAACCTGAAGCGAGGCAGCCCCCTTCAGCGCCGTGAATGGACCACCCAGCACTTCACGGAATCCGGTAACTTGGGCACCCCTCCTGGGTCAACCTGTACCCCCTACGAGTGCGGCGAATAGCCCGCCAATCCTAGAGTGAAGCCCCCTTCGTCTCAATGCCATGAGATGCGGGCTTGTTGCCCTCCAGAACCCGGCTATCCGTGCACCCCTCCGCGGGGTAACCTAGTACAGAAAGTAAAATATACATACACCGGGTACATCGACCGCAACCTGGCCGTGCCCCAAAATAATAATACAAACAGGCAGTGACGGCAGTCCACATGTCGGACGCTCGCCCCGCAATATCAAATGTACATAATACAACAGAACTGTACTAGCATTGCATCCAGGCTATCCCCCACGACCGATCCGCAACATCACAGCAAAAACAAAACATCAACATGAAAGTCACGTTCGCAAATCCGTCTAACCGGGCTATAGCAGTTAGACCGGATTTACCGATCGAGTGACATTCACGGTCGCAGATATAATGTAAATACTGTGAAAAATGTGTTTAAGATTTTCCGATTGACCAAAAATTAACAAGTGGGCCCCAAACTAATACTGTAGCACTCACAGAAATAATTGGCCCAATTTTTATATTCCAAAACCCCTAATACTAGCCCAGAAGCCCACTGGGAAATTTTGGCCCATTGATCTCTCTAAGTTGCGGCGGATCAGCGGCCCAATAGAAGGGTGAGGCCGCGGTTCCGCGCTCTGGAAGAGGGATCAGTGCGTCGAATTTTCCCAGAGTTCTTAGAACTTTCTGAACATCATTCTGAGACCACCTGAAAAATTTTTAGACACCAAAAAAATTTCCAACAGAAAACTGATGCTAACAAAATACGGGTTTTGGAACTTTTTGATCGATCGGAAAGGCAAACACATTACACAAAGCTAGACTAAGTTAATGGCGAGGCTCTGATACCACTGTAAGTGCACGGCGGCGCCCCGGCCGTCAATCCGACGCCGGAATGCGGAAGCGGTGAATAACTTAAATTTTGCGGACTTAGCAAACCGGCACCACCGCGCACTATCACCCGGATCGTTACCATTAACTAGTCTAGGCTATCTACAAGAAAGGGAATAGAGATATACCGACGATCCAAGTCCTCCGGTCTTCTCGTCATGCTCCCGATCTCCTGCGGAAAAGTCCCGTCTCCTCCTCGTCGCCGGAAGTGCACCACATCGCCAACTTTGTTTACGGGCTCCCACCTCAATGCCGAGGCAACTCGGGGCACGAAGCCGGCTACTCGACGTGCCCAAGAATCGCTGTAGAATGTGTAGTAGAAGAAGTCTCATTTTTTGGGGTTGTGGAGTTGCCATTTGTGGAGGAGAAGAGAGCTTGGAGAGAGGTGGGGAAAAATGTAGCATACAAAGAGAATGAGAATCCCAATTTTTCCCCCACCCATCAAAATGAAAATCAATCCCCTTGCCCCCAAGGAATGGCCGGCCCCCCCCCCTTTCATGTGTGAATGGAGAGAGAGAGAGAGAGAGCAAGGTCAAGGGGGTGGTTGGATAGCAATGATGCAAGCAAGAGATGATGAAAGAAAAACCAATGATCACAAGAAAACCCTCACTCCAACACCACCATCATCAACAACCATGATGGTTACATAAAGTCAAGCCATCATGAAGATATAAGTCAAGGTCAATGAGAGGCTATCATGATAAAACAAAGATGCAAAGACCCCCTCCACAAATGCCTATTTGCAACAATGCAAATAAGCCCTCCTCCACCAATCTTCGGCCAATGAACGGAACAATGGAAATTGGCCGAAACGGAAAGCAAACTGGCAACTCCAGAAAACTGGTCCCGTAATAAATTACGGGAAAACCCCGATACTGTGCATACACACCCGCATCTGTATTTCGACCGAAATACAAATGCAATGAGACAAAATCTACACTGTACTATACTAGGATCCGGCTTATACCAAAGCCGGCTAGTAATATCTGTTCGATCCTGATCCGTGCAATACCGCACGTATCTGATCGAACCCTGCCATATAACCATACGGCCTATAGTACAGACTGTCCGATCCTGATCCGTGCAATACCGCACGTATCTAATCGGACCTTGCCATATCTCCATACGGCCTCTACAACCTTTCGCCCGAAAGCTGAGTAACTGAATGTGGGGGACTCTAAAGACTCGTCAACACCATGGCTGTGGATTTAACCACTAGCACGTCAGAGGTATATGCCAATACGTGACGGGCCACCAGCTATTGACCAAAAGGGACGTCGATGAGGAAGCTCACCCCGACACCCAACTGAGCCTGTCAGTGACAATATCCGTGCAGTCCGGTCCGTTCGTCTATGAGCATCGCATGGCGGGCCTAGGGGGTTGGTAAAAGTCAGACCCCCAAAAGCGGTACAAGTCGTGTCGGAGTGTAGCCCAGAACACCCTGAGATACTACTGGAATACCTACCAGTAAATCTCCTTGCCTTGGCCAAGGACTTTGTGTAATGGCTCTCCTAGACACAGCACGACCTCACCCCCAATACCGGGAGAGACGAACCCCTGAAGATACGCTCACTGCCTCCATGTGGCTCGGGACTGTACCCAACTAAAACCTGTTTGCACGACTCCTTTGAGCCGTGGTAGGGTAGTAATCAAAGTACAGTGGGAACTCACACGAGACAAATGACGATCCCCAGGTCGATGAACTAACCTGCACACATGTCACCAGGGAACTGCCATCTGACGTCTGGTATATGACCAACTAGCATGTTCCCGGCGAGTCCTGTCCGGTGTACTCATAACCCAATGAGCACCTGTATACATCTTAGGTGATCCAACTGACACCAGTGGCTTGTGAGACCGGCCACCGCCCCTCGTCGGGGTCTCGACTGTATACACTAGTCTACTAATGGAGTATCGATGCCCAGTCTCGAAACTCCCACGACTAGGGACCTTTTAAGGATAAGCTTATAGACCCCCAGCTCCCACTTATATGATCGCCCTCATACTGCTGGTGGTCAAGCAAGAATCCTAGGGGCTCTATCAACGTGTAATAGCGACGTGTCATGTCACCTAAAGCAGTACACGATGATAAAGGTAAACCAGATAGCATACTATCATCTCGAGTAAGACTGTCCTACCGGGATAGGTCCTCCCTCAATCATTACAATCACGTACCTGTGACCTAATAATTGACTCTGAGGGCACTATCTCCAACAATATATATATACATATATATATATATACATATATATATATTAGTGGAATGGGACGCTAATATATATGTATTGATTCATGCAGTATACTTATTCATTATATGAGAGGGCCAATATTACGATCGGGCCGCTATATGGTCGATGTGAGGGGCCTATATGGTCGATGAGAGGGCCGATATTTCGGTCGGGCCGCTATATGGTCGATGAGAGGGCCGATATTACGATCGGGTCGCAATTATGGTCGATGTGTGGGGCCTATATGGTCGATGAGAGCGGCAGATATTACGGTCGATATGTGGGCCGATCCGGACTGACGGAGCCTATATATATATATGTATATGTATATATATTTATATATATATATATATGTATATATATGTATATGTATATATGTATATGTATGTATATGTATATATGTATATGTATATATATATATATATATATATGTATATGTATATATATATGTATATGTATATATATATATGTGTGTGTGTATATATATATATATGTATATATATATATAATTATTTCTGTGTCGTTGCTAGACACTTGTTTCATGATGTTTTGGGTGTCGATATTTGACACTCACCTTATATGAAACTAATTTGATACTGATATTGTACAGGATATGTGAGATCTACTGATATTATACAAGATATGTGAGATCTATTGACATTGTGCAGGATATGTGAGATCTACTGATATTGTACAGGATATGTGAGATCTACTGATATTGGATACTCGAGATATATGAGGTTTACTTGATATTGGACACTGAGGATACATATGATTTACTTGATAAGAGAGCCAAATTGGGGGCTGATTTGAGGAACTTTGGGATTTAGATTGTCTTGATAGAATTTGGTCCTGTCATGAGGTCAGGATTCCGTGATTAATGACATGTTTTATTCCATACTCCTCATTTAGTTTATATGCATTGTCTCATGTATAGTAGTACCTGCTAGAGTACTTTTCATGACTGTTGCACATACATACTGCCATCTTATTGCTATCAGCTTGCGTGCTTTAGATTCACGCTATACGTGCATACTTGCGATTATCTGCATATGTTATTTACTATTCACGAGTTGGCAACTCACCCCCGTTGTGCCACAGTATTTGCAGGTGTTTCCCCAGGGCAGTCGCGGCAGGCTTTCCATCTTTCGTATCATCCTTTGCTGTAGATACCGCTACGGCTGACTGTGCACGGTTTTGCTATAGGTGGGTTTTGCGGCTATTTGTTATTGTTATCTTGTACCTTGTACTCTCCATCTACCACTATCATGTATGACTTAGAGACTTGATGTGAGGACGATTGTATATTATTTTGTGACTTGGGATGTCTTTTATACAGTTTTATTTTATCGTCTTTTTCTTCGCTACGGCGTCGTATATTTGCTTGTGGTGGTTGTTTTCCACCGTTTGGTGTGGATTTACTCTCTTTAGGGATGCTTTACTTTTATCTTTGTATGTACCCATTTTTGGGGTTAGTTTTTACAAAGGAGGTGCTGCTAAAATTTTCAAGAAAGTAAATTGGACTTAAAGAATTTATACTTGAGATTTTCAAAAGTTTAAATAATGTTTCTTATCATTTACTACTTTTGATGTTTTAGATTTCTGGGGTTTTGGCTTTCTTAAATTGCGTTACTCCTGTAGACGTTGCGTAGTGTAAGGGCCGTCACGTGCCATATTTCGGGTCGTGACATGCCTGGTTTACTGCCAGAGCGAGATATTGTGTTCTGCATCGACTTGATCCCTGGCACGGGGCCTATTTCCATACCGCCTTATCGGATGGCCCCAGCGGAGCTTAGAGAGCTGAAGGATCAGTTGCAGGATTTGCTAGATAAAGGGCTTATTCGACCGAGTGTGTCACCTTGGGGTGCGACTGTCCTGTTCGTCAAGAAGAAGGACGGCAGTTTGCATTTGTGTATTGACTATCGTCAGTTGAATAGGGTGACAGTGCGGAACAGATATCCCTTACCTCGTATTGATGATTTGTTCGACCAGCTCCAGGGTGCGAGACACTTCTCGAAGATTGACTTGCGATCAGGTTACCATCAGTTGCGGGTTCGACTGGAAGATATTCCGAAGACCGCTTTTCGTACATGTTACGGGCACTATGAGTTTTTGGTGATGTCGTTCGGACTCACCAACGCCCCTGCAGCGTTTATGGACTTGAAAAATCGCATTTTCAGGCCGTATCTTTATCAGTTCATCATCGTATTCATTAATGACATCTTAGTATATTCTCGGAGCCGAGAGGAGCACGAGCAGCACTTGCGGATCACATTGCAGACTTTAAGATAGCACCAGTTGTTCGCGAAATTCTCCAAGTGCGCATTCTGGCTTGACAGCGTTGATTTCTTGGGTCACGTGGTTATGAGAGATGGTATGCGTGTGGACCCGAAGAAGATCGAGGCCATTCAGCATTGGCCCAGACCGGCATAAGTTATAGAGATCCGCAGCTTTCTAGGCCTGGCCGGCTATTGTCGACGTTTTGTTCAGGATTTCTCCGTAACGCTGCACCATTGACAGGGTTGACCCGGAAGGGAGTTCCTTTTGTTTGGACCGAGGCATGCGAGCATAGCTTCCAATAGTTGAAGACTCGTTTGACTATTGCACCAGTGTTATCATTGCCTTCGGGATCAGGTGGTTTTTTGGTTTATTGTGATGCTTCTCGAGTGGGGTTAGGCTGTGTGTTGATGCAGCACGGTAGGGTCGTCACTTATTCTTCTCGGCAGCTGAAGAAGCACGAACAGAACTATCCCACTCATGACTTAGAGATGGCTGCGGTGGTTTTTGCACTCAAGATCTGGAGACATTACCTATACGGCGAGTCGTGCCCGATATTCACGGACCACAAGATCTTGAAGTATATCTTTCAGCAGCGAGATCTGAATCTGAGACAGCGTCGTTTGATGGAGTTAGTGAAGGAGTATCATTGCGAGATCCTTTATCATCCGGGAAAGGCGAATGTAGTGGCAGATGCTTTGAGTCGGAGGCCCGGAGCTAGTTTATCTTGTTTGAGCGCAGTTCAGAGGCAGTCGTCGGCAGATTGGCAGATTCTATGCGATAGCCGAGTGCAGTTCGAGTTTACTTCGACCAAGGGACAAATTGCGCATATACGTGCACGTCCATAGTTGCTTGACCATATCCATGAGGCACAGTACAGTGATGACCGTTTTAGAGATCATGGAGCAGGTTAGACATGGCAGAGATTCCGAGTTTGTGGTCGATGATCAGGGGATACTACGATTTGGGGCTCGACTGTGCGTACCAAATTCTGCGGGACTGAGGCATGAGATTCTTGAGGAGGCACATCGATCGGTATACAGTGTTCATCCGGGTTCCACCAAGATGTATCATGATTTGAGGGAAGTTTACTAGTGGAAGGGATTGAAAGATACGTCACAGACTTCGTTTTGAGATGCCTGACTTGTCAGCAAGTCAAGGCCGAGCACCAGAGGCCAGCTGGAGAGTTGCAGCCTTTGCCCATTCCGGAGTGGAAATAGGAGCATATTTCTATGGACTTCATTGTGGGTCTACCCAGGACCAGTCGAGGGTATGACTCTATTTGGGTGATCGTGGATCGATTGACGAAAGCGGCTCACTTTCTGCCAGTAAAGACCACTTTTGGATTTGCTCAGTATGCCCAGATATACATTGATGAGATTGTTCGACTGCATGGCGTCCCGACTTGTATTGTGTCCAACTGAGGTACCCAGTTCTCCAGCCGACTATGGCAGAGACTTCAGGAGGCTTTGGGCACCTGATTGAGTTTCAGCATAGCATTCCATCCGCAGACCGACAGTCAGTCAGAGTGGATTATTCAGACTCTTGAGGTCATGCTCCGAGCGTGCGTTTTAGATTTCAGTGGCAGCTGGGATCATCATTTGCCCTTGATAGAGTTCTCCTACAACAACAGCTTCCAAGAAACGATTTAGATGGCACCTTCGAGGCGTTATATGGGAGGAGATGTCGATCGCCCGTATGTTGGACAGAGCTCGGTGAGAGCAGTATTTTGGGGCCGCAGATTGTGCAAGAGACGACCGAAAAGATTCAGTTGATTTGTGATAGGATGAGAGCGGCCCAGAGCAGGCAGAAATCTTATGCGAACCGACGTCGGCGCAGACTTGAGTTTACTGTAGGCGATCAAGTTTTCTTGAGGGTCTCTCCGATGAAGGACGTGATGAGATTTGGGAGGAAAGGGAAGCTTTGTCCCAGATATGTGGGCCCCTTCAAGATCCTCGAGCATGTTGGCGCAGTTGCTTATCGGTTGGCTCTTCCACCCAGTTTCCAAGATGTTCACCCCGTATTCCATGTATCGATACTCCGCAAGTACCTTCATGACCCTTCTCATGCGATTCAGCACCAGACGATCCAGCTGGAGCGCGATCTTTCTTTTACCGAGTAGCCGGTGGTCATTCTGGATTAGCAGGTGAAGAAATTGAGGACAAAGGTTATACCGTCCATAAAGGTTCTTTGGTATGGCCCGAACAGCGAAGAGGTCACCTGGGAGACCGAGGACGCGATGAGGAAGAAATATCCCCATCTCTTCGAAAGTACGCGTAGCTAGATTTTTAAATTCGGGGACCGAATTTATTTAAGGGAGGAAGATTGTAACGCTTTGGAAATTCGTTAAGGTCACCTATATGTTAAATGGTGATAATAAGAGATTTTCTTAAAACCTTATTAATAACTATTTCCACATAGACTGGAATAAATCTATTTTAATTGTGAAATTATGTAATTAGATATATAATTATGTTTTATTAATTAACATTTAAAATATTTTTCACTTAAATATCTAATTTTCTTAATTATTATTTACTAAGCTAAAATTTTAGTTAAACATGCACAAATCTAGTATTTACCCTAGGTTGATATGTGCTTTATCAACCATGGAAACTTAACTATTTTTGTATGTCTCATACTCATTTTTCCCTCCTCTCTTGGTTCTAGAATTCTTTTCTAAGAAAATAAAAGAAATGGGAAAAAGAATTGGATAAAGGGTGAAGCATGGGGCAATTATGAGGCATGGGGGACTTTGACTTTGGGCACAAACACACACACACACACCCTCTCTCTCTCCCTCACTCCCCCTCAGCTCTTGGCCAGAGCTCCAGCAGCCCCCTCCCCCTTCATCATCTTCTTCTTCTCTCAATCCAAGCCCCATTTCCAAAAGAAAATCCACATAATTCTAGCCAAAATCATCACTATTTTTCCCTTGCTCAATCAAGCATGGTTCTTGGCCAAGTCTCCATAAGTACTAGAAAGTGTGAACCATTCTTAGACCATCTTGAGGTATAAGCCTAACCTAGTTACTTCTTTGCTAAACTTTTAGTTTATTAAGCTTAATTTAGTGTTTAAGTGGTTATTAGTGATAATTATGTGATTTAAGAGGAGATTAAGATAGGTTAGGGTTTTTATGGCTTGAATAGGGTAACTAAGTGTAGTTAGTGTCTAATAATCCTATTCTTTTCATAAGTTTTCACTAAAACTCCCTATTGTATTAGATTGGTGTTAATTAGATTTTTAATTAAGAATTATTCTCTTTTAGGGATCTGCTTTTAAACCAGAAGTTTCAGATTAAAGTTGCAATTACTGGAGCATAGTTACTGGACTAGGAGCACACCCATGAAGCCCGAGACCCCAATCCTCTTTCTAGGCCGCAAACAATTGGGTTCTTGCCACAAATTGCGGCCAGATTAGTGACCTGGGTGTCGGGGTTTTTGTTGTAGGTGTCTGCTATATATTGTAGTTCTTTGGTTTGTACAACTTTTCCTAATTTCACTTGTATCAAAATCTGGGGCCAATTACCTATGTTTTTAGTATTGTGACTTGCACGACACATACCTTCTGAGTCTGGGTTTGGTGTTTGCTGTGTATCACAGCCAGTCGTGGTGGTTTCAGACGTTAGCACACACGTTTTGGTGCTTCGAGTGCACACGCGTTTAGCTTGCGACGCTAGTTTTCTCGTATGGTCTTGATATCGCGTTTTGCAGGATTTTAGCCTTATGTGTGTTACATTGTGTGATTCTAGGATTGGTCGCGGAGATATCGGACGTGGCGTGGAAAGGAAAGGCGGTGATTGGATCAGACCAGCGGAGGCGTTCCGGTGAGTAGATGTACACATCTACGAGGGAATCGTTTGGATGGTGCAAGACGCCCGATAGTTAGAATTTTGATTAGTACCTGCACTAATATGCGTAGTTCCTAGTTATTCATTTCGTTGCATCGCATCATCGTTTAAAAGTATATGTGATATCATCTCATAGGACACTCGCACTACTACCATTGGCTTATGCTGCACGGGCACTATTCATGGGGACACACACCCCTTGGTAATTGCTATGCCACGAACACTATATAGCTTGTTTAAATCCGAATCTTATCAATCACGCCTATTATGATTAATAAACATGTATTTATTCAATTCATCAGGATGGATACGTAGGATTGTTAGTCATGTGCATATATCTCATTGCATCATCATTCATGCATAGTTTTCTAGTTCCGCATCGCATTTGATATTGTTAATATCATAGACATTCATCAATTTTTACACGTTCATGTATTATGATTCTTCTCGAGGATTTCCGTACTTATGAGATTTATGGATTTGGAGAAACCGAAGGATTTAAGAACGTATTACCATTTTAAAAATATAAATTGCGGTTTTCTCGTGATGTGATGTATATATCGTCCACCATGAGATTTCTTGGTTTTTGAGTGGTATCATACAACCGATACAAGGAGGAGGAGGAACCGTCTGTGGGTGCATAGTGGACCCGGTATGGTACCAGTAGGGTTCCTAGGCACTCTAACAAGGTACTACAAGGCATCAACCATGCCCGGTTAAAATTTTAGCCGTGCCGAACAACCCTAAACAAGAACTTTGCTAGATAATTAGGGTATCACATGCAAGTAAACAGCATTTACGACTAAGTGAATACGAAATACAACCTTTGTAGATCAGTCCTTCACTTCATAAGCTCCTTGTAGTAGTCCCTTCACTGCGATCATCGAACTCCCGGACTCTCGGACGGCTCCATGAGAAGAGGGCAACGGTTTTGCTTGAAGTCTTCGAGGCCGAAGATGATCTACGTCAAGGGAATACGAACTCAAGCTTCTACTTCACTAACTAAAGAATTAGTGAAGCAAACACCCTAAACTAAAGTGCTAGTCTAGTAGAGGATGGTCAAATAGGAAATGGGTACACTTTAGAATTTCTTTTCTCACAATATTTCTCTCTCTTTATCAAACCCTAGCAAGAATTTGAAGGAGGAATAAGATGAGCTCAAAAATGAGAATGAAAACTAAAATCGAGAGAGAGAGAGAGAGCTAACCATGGGTAAGTGGGTATCATATACTAACTCATGTAGAGACATAACCATGGCTAATTATAGTGGTTAGCTTAATTAATATCTCAAGTAAAACAAAACTAGTGGATTAAGTCAATGCAACCATAAGCTTCATGCACTTGAGCTTATCATCCACTAATTTTAGAATTACTTTAAATATATAAAAACCTAACACTATAATTAGTATGGTATAAGTCTTATACAACCATGTAAGTTGTATTAACAACCATGATACAAAATGAACACAAATAAATATATATCACATATATATTAAGTTGTGCACAAGTGAGAAAAACAAATGCTTAAGTGAACCAATGTTAGTTAATGTAAATTAGCACATCACATATACAATTATACACTAAATTATTAAATCAACACTTGACTTAAAAATCCGGTTATATCACATATAACCGACTAACATCCAATGTATCGACTTATCGAATCAACCCTTGATTCGGTAACCTGGTTATATCGCATATAACTGATCGATACAAACATCGCGAGAATAGAATATGGTATCTCATACTCGCATTATTCTCGGTCCCGCACATATCACATATGCGCTCCTATTTCGTTTTGCCTGAGCCAGTAAAACCTATATGTAGGACTCTAAAGACTCTTCAATACGCCGGCAGTAGGTGATGATTACATCAAGTACCAACAAGCCGTCAGCGGAACTAGCTGGACGTAACGGCTACCCGGGTATTGAGCGATCAAAAGATCAGCAAATAAGCCTGCTCCAACTCCTGCAAAAATCCTAACAGTGACACTACCGTACAGTCCGGTCTCCTCGTCTGATATGTCGCATATCAAGTCTAGGGGTGGTAAACGTCAGACCCCGATAACCGATAAGTCATGCCGATGCGAGGCTCATAACGGGTCGAGAAACTACTGGTAACACTTACCAGTAAATCACTAAACCAACCCTGGCCAGGGACTTCCCTATTATGGCCAATCGAGCATAGCGCAACATCAACCCCCAATACCGGGAGAGACGAAACCCCTCCTATCGCTCATTGTCTCCATGTGACTCGGGACTGTACCCAAAAACCACCGTTTTGCATGCCCTCTTGGACGTGGTAAGGTGGAAATCAAAGAACAGTGGGAATCACACAAGACTCTATGGCGATCTCGGGTCTACAGACTAACCTGTGCCACTGTCACCAGAGAACTGCCATCTGACGTGAGGTATAATACCATCTGGGAGTTCTCGGCGAGTCCGTCCAGTGTACCCAGTCTCTACTGAGCACCCGTATATCATCTTTGATGTCAAACACAAATGGATATGGGATCATCCATCGCCCATCTGTAACGTTTTGAAAATCGTTTCGGTGAAATTTCGAAAAATCGGTAAAATAAGGGGGTTTTCTGTAAAAAGTCAAAATACAAATATTTTTATTATAAAATTAAATATACATATTCTAATTATGTAATTGCTAGTATTTGGTGTTTATTGAGTCACTGGTGAAATTTCAAATTTTCTGAAAAATTTTCCGAAATTAATTATTTTAATATTATTTTAAGCCGTCACTAATACATTTAATTAGGGAAAATTACAAATTGGAATGAGTTGAAACAAATTTTGTGCATCATAAAACATTAAATAAAATTTTATCATGTGGTTTTTGAAATGAAATCGTTTGCCAAAACGGTTTAGAAAATATCGAAGAAAAAGGCTTTTTCCGGTGAATTTAGTGTTAACGGGAATCGGGGTAATACATTTATCTTTTTTCCTAACCCACACACCCACACCTCACCCTCTCTCCCTCTCCCCATGTGGCCGGCCCCACCATGACAGCCCTCCCTCTCTCTCTCTCTCCAATCACCAAGAAAAGACAAGAAAAGAAAGGAAAATGATAGAAAATAGTGGACTTTGACTTTTTCCACTTTCTCCACCTCACTCTCTCTCCTCCCTCACCCATTCCCCACCCCCATGCTGGCCGAAACCTGCACATTTTCAGCAGCCCTCCCCTCTCATTCCTCATCTCATCTCTTCTCAAAAAAAAAAAATTCACAAAAATTTCATGAAAAATCAACTAAAACTCAAAACCGAAATCCAACTCCTACCCATTATTTATTTGCCTATCTAGCATGGATTTTGGGAGCAAGAGAGAAATTTGGGAGGCTTAGATCCTTGCTAGATCTCTAATTGGGAGGTATAAATCTTAACCCATATCTTAATTGTTGGTTAATTACTCCAATTTAACTAAATTTGGTGTTTAATTGGTGTTCATATTGCAAACTTGAATTGTGGAATTAATGGTTATATGTGAGATTAAAATCAAGATAGGGTTTTATCACATCATTAAGGTTGCCATGAGTAGATTAACATGTTAATTCTTGCTAAAACCTAATCTAGTTACTAATTTCAAAATTTGTTAGTTAGAAATTGTGATAAATGGGCATTTTGCTAACTAGGTTTTTTTGAAATTGTTTTATATTGGGATTAAAATATAAATTTAGGTTTCATGTCATTATTAATATTATAATGAGTGGTTTAATGATTTTGGATCATGCAAAACCAAGCTTAATTGATGAATTGTGAATTTTGCTTTAAAAGGTGTTAAAAATTAATATTTTTTGCAAACTATGATTTTGGAAATTATGCAAATTTATGAGATTAAATTATGGAAATGGTTTTGATGACTTATTTAAGATATTTAATAAGTATTATGGCCGCTACATTTGTTTAAACATCATGTTTTGTACAAAAACGGCGAATTGTGCTTGCTAGATTTTCGGAAAAATGACTTTTTAAGTGAAATTGGGGTTTTTGTGAGTTTTAACCTATTTTATATTAAAATTAGTGTTCGTGAATGTGCAAATGAGTGTATTTGGGTTTTTCTCGATGGTCTGACGATTGTACATCGACATCGAGAGTTGGTTTGGCTGTTCTTGCATGCGTAGGCGATAGGTTTTGACCTATGCGTGATACGCGTGCCGATTTGATTTTCGTATGCCGTTTCGATTTCGAATTTGGTTTTAATGCGATACTGTAACGCTTTGAAAATCGTTTCGGTGGAATTTCGAAAAAACGGTAAAATAAGGGGGTTTTCTGTAAAAAGTCAAAATACAAATATCTTATTATAAAAAATTAAATATACATATTCTAGATATATAATTGCTAGTATTTGGTGTTTATTGAGCCACTGGTGAAATTTCAAATTTTCTGAAAAAAAAATTATTTTATTATTATTTTAAGCCGTCACTAATACATTTAATTAGGAAAAATTACAAACTGGAATGGGTTGAAACGAATTTTGTGTATCATAACACATTAAACAAAATTTTAACATGTTTTTGAAATAAAATGAAACTGTCAAACGGTGTTAGAAAATATTGAAGAAAAAAATTGCTTGTTTTGTGAAAATAAATTAGGTATTTGAGGTATGGGGGTATTTTCTTCACTTGGAACTTGCTACACACACACCCACACTCACACCCCCCATTTTTCCTCCCCTCTAGTGCTGAAATTCAGCAGCCCCTCCCCACTCTCCCCTCCAATTAAACAAATCAAATGAAAGAAAAATGATGAAATGGAAAATGAAAACATTAAAGAAACAAAGTATGGAACTAGATAATTAGAGTATGGTTTTGTGTTGACTTTGAGACCCCCATCTCTCTCTCTCTCCCTCACCAAATCTGGCCGAGCCCCCCCTTTGTGCAGCCCCCCATTTTTCCCTTCTCATTTCATCATAAAATTCCATCAAAAATCCACAAATTTACTCACAAATTCAAAGCAAACTCCAAATCCAAGCTTTACCCATTATTCTTTAGCCAATTTAGTATGGATCTTGGGGGATGGAAGCAAGTTTGGGAGGCTAAGCTTCATGTTTGATCTCTTGATCATGAGGTATAAATTTTCATTTGAATTTGTTAATTGTTAATTGTATGTTTGAATCTAGTTGTAATTAGATGTTTTATTATGGAATTAATTAAAATTTAACTTTCAAGAGAAGGGTTTGAAATTCAAGTTAGGTTTTTGTTTTGGAGTTGGGTTGTGATCAATTGTGCATGGTTGTGTGATATGGGCTAGCATCTTAAAACTTGTTAAAACTAATCTAATTGCTAGTTTGCAAATTGTTAGTTTAAAATTGTAATAATTGTACAAATATTGCAAACTAGGTTTTTTAGAATCGATGGAAATGAGTGTTTTTAAAATCTAATTAACATTGGTATGACATAATTAAGATGTTTAATGAACATTATAGCCACTAGAATTATTAAAATATTTAGATTGGTTAAAACACCAAGTTTTGAACTAAAAAGGTAACTTTTGCTAACTAGATTTTGGTTTAATATAATTTAGCAAGATTAAAAATCTAGTAAATGTTTTTATGGCCTAATTAAGATAATTAGTGAGTATTGTGACCACTAGTTTGCTAAAACATCAAGACTTGTAGTAAAACGGTTAACGACCTCTTTACTAGGCTTTTTGGAAATAAACCGATTTGATCAATTTATTGGTTTTGATGATTTGCATCCTATTTCATATATTTTTAGTGACTTATAAAACAACGATTGGTACGTTTGATGTTTTTCTCGATCAATCGGCGTGTGTACACCGATGTCGAGGGTTTTGGGGTTGATTTGAGAAAGCAACCATAGGTTTTGACCTATGTGGGATTCGTGCGTCGTTTTGATCATGGGTCGGATTTTAATGAGATATGGTGCGTTATGATATGTAGGTACCCCCATGTGGACTTCGAGACGACAAGCAAGCGCGTGGCAACGTCGGCACCGGCTAGCAAGGACCAAGTGAGTAGATTTATATCTACGGGGAGAAGTCGGGTGGATGGCGTATAGCACCCCCGCAGTCCGTAATTAGTACTATGTAGTATATTTTTATGTGTGATAGTTAGTGTGTTATGGTTAGTTAGGGGTAGAAATAACTAGCGTAGTTCCTAGTTGCGAACCATAGGATAGATTTGCACCCACACGCATACACTTGTATGTTTCTTATACATGCACGGTGTTTGATGATATGGGATAACTTTGGAGTTGAGTCGATGATGTGGGCTTTGTGCCGCGAGATCGGTGATTTGATATGATTCGTATTTGGGATACGAAATGTGATTCTTGCGGGTTCGGGATGTGTGTTTACCCCCGCATTCATACTTTGAAGATGATATCAGTTGTACTAGAGTTAGATCAGTACCCCAGATTATATGATATGATAAGTGATATCTGAAATGTGATGAGATAGTGTGATATTGAACCGTACCCAGCTTTTGGGATGCCGTACGACGATTTACCGTACGAGCCTATATTGATGATAGATCCGCGCTCATGACTCGAGGATGTCAGATGATATACTGTATCGTACGCGATACTATTGAGGCGGGATCACCGACTTATATATATTTATATATCGACTCAGATGTTAGGCGGTTTCCTTACCTGTAGTTCAGCTTGTTAGTTCGGCCGTATAGTTTAGTGTAGTTGTTAGAGTAGATTAGACTTCTTACCTATTTCAAAAACTAACGAATCGTGGGCATTTTTAAAGATAGCTCAAGGGAATCTACGGACATTTCAAAAACGACGTATCTTTTCATAAAAACACCGTAGCCCTATTTTCAAAACCCCATGATTCGTGTTATTTCAAAAGGCACCATTCGTAGGACTTATATTAGATTAATGCAGATTAGTTTTGGTTACGTCTAGTTTCAGCTCCCACTTTTTTGTGGTTCGCTTTGCATCGCATTCTTATATTATGTTTCATACTCCATTTTAATATCATGCTGATAGGACACCAGCACCATTACCGATGATGCGTATGTACCACGTACACTTACTTGCCGGCTCACACACATCTTCATCGGTAATTGCCATGTCACGTACACCTTAGAAAATATATTATTGCTTGACATAGCCTATTAGCGAATAGTTTAGACATTGTAGTTATTACCTGCTACTTCATGCATACTGTTATTCATTGTTATGCCGCATTCATGGATTCTCATGCATATATTCACTATTTTGCATGCTATTGAGGTTTGGATTTGGATTTCTATGAGATTTTCTGGATTTAGGGGAAAACCGAAAAAACACAAATAAACATATTCTCTCTTTTAAAATAAAAAGTGTGGTTTTCACATGATGTATGAGTCGTCCACCATGAGTTTGCTGATGGATTTGGAAACCCGATTCGAGGAGACGGATGAACCGTTTCGGGTACATGGTGGACCCGGTGCGGTACCCCGGGGCAAGAGGAATGTGGTGATGACGTTGAGCCTGGCAGGGGAGTACTACCTACCGGTGATTTTACCCGACGCGTCGGATATCCGGAGGATACCATCGTGGTCTTGAGATTTATGGTAGGGGCCGGTCTGGACTGACGGCGCCCTAGATATTGAGATTGAGACATTGATATTTCGAGACAGTGAGATTTATGTTTTGTGTCGATGCTAGACACTGTTGATGCTGATTTCATTTATGATACCTCAGTTTAAAAATACGAAGGAAATCTCACTAATTTATGAAAACAGTTTCTTCATTTACATGTATTCTGTTTCATGCATTCATACCTCATTCGTAGGATATATTGCTACTTGAGGCACAGACACGGGCACATGAGTTTACACTCGGGTTAGATATTTACCCTAGCCTTGTTATAGGCTGCATGTTATATACTTATTTTGAGGATATATTATGATCATTGACCTAGGATTGCGCTATTTATGCGATTTCTGTGCGTAGATGTTTTTCTATTCACGAGTTGGCAACTCACCCCCGTTGTGCCCCAGTTTCTTGCAGATTTGCCGTACAGGTTTCTTTACGGCTTGCGGGCTCAGTTTCATTCGGGTGATTTGTTAGTAGGTGGGTTTACTTGTATCATACCCCCATTATATATCTTGTATATCATTATTCTGTTGTATCTAGATGTTCCATCAACCAAACATGTATTTATTGAGATAGAGACCAGTGTTGGTTATTCTTTCGACCTTAGAGTCGCTCGTTATATTTCTGGTGGTTTTGAGTTTCCTTTTGAGTTTTGATCCTCGCCGTTGGCGTTGTATATTTTTATTGTTTGTGTGGTTGTGACCGTCGATTGACGAAGAGCTAGCTCCCGCTTGGGGATGCCTTTTTCTTGATTTCGTATACTATTCATGTTGTATCCCGTTTGGGGGCCAGTATTTACAAAGGAGACTCTGCCGAAATTTTCAGTAAATTTTCGATGTTTTAAAAACCGCATAATTCGGCTTATGCTATTGAAATTACTTGCTTTAAGTTGGTTTTTCCTACTCTCTACTACTCTTCTTGGTTTGGGTTTCTGGGTTGTCGGTTTACTTAGATTGCGTACGCCTCGAGACGTTCGTAGTTTAAGTGCCGGTCATGTTCCGTACTTTCGGGTCGTGACAAAGTTGGTATCAGAGCGTTAGGTTTTACCTTCGGAGCGTAGGATGACCCTTGGTTGATGGAATAGGTGATTAAAGTAGAGTGACGTACCGTGGGTATGTTCCGCGGCATACTTACGACACGCCACTCCACTTAAGGAGCCTTAGGATGTACATTTGCTTGTTCAGTATCATATCCATTCCTGATCTAGCCTCATCTGTACCGGTTGCGGTTTTGCTGCCACGATTACGGGCAGGGAAAGCTACGGCTAGAGTTGCGGTCAGCACGAGCTTGTTACGAACGAGGACTGACCAGGGCGTAATTCCGGCGACACACGATTGCGGAGATGTGTCTTTTTACTGTGTTTTTGCGCCACGAGCATTTGGCGGATCGCCTTTATGAGATTACTTGGATGTGCTGATCGACACTAGAGAATTGAGCAACTGACAAAGGCCAGCCAGATTTTGATGACCGTTGGTGTATTGCTTACTCATGATGATTGAGGCACTGTTCAGCGTGCAGACGAGCGAGCCAGTTTTTGCTGCGAACGACGAGATATTGCCTCAGATGCTGGAGTTAGTGCAGAATGAGTTGTACTAAGAGATGATAGAAGGTCGCTGGTCATTGAGGATGAATGACTATGACATGTGGATCGTTCGCCTACCCCGATGCGAGGTCATCAGATAGATTGATTCCAGCTAGAGACGATTTCACGCAGAGACATTGAGAGTCGACAGAGACGATCGAATGTCAGAAACCTATTATTCCAAGTTTAAAGTAGTCGGAAAGACATGCAGGCAATTCTATGGACCCTCTAGAAGAATGAAACCCTAACTCGACTTAATGACCGTGTGAAAGCCTTTGAACCTTAGGGTTTGCGGCAGTTCCGCGGCACCATTAGTGAGGCTTGGGTTTGCCCTTCTACGACTGGACCACCGATGCTGTGGTATGTACTCGATACTATTAAACTGTACCCAAGATGTTGAGCCCTTGGGGAATTATGAGGTTTTGACAATCGATTGGATGGTTCGACTTAATTCGGATGCTAGGTGGTGAGATGCATTTCTTGGGAGACTCCCGATACGAGGATAGCCGCTGGAGATCAGTCCATGCAGCAGCGACGAGACGAGTCCAAGGCAGACGACATTAGAGAAAAGTGGAATAAGAGGTTCGCACCAGATCTAGATGAGATGACGTTCCACTCCGCTGACATCAGAGAGGCGATGCGCATGCCGAGGCATGGTACTTGGACTTACCTTCCAGAAGGAGTCGCGATGAGTATGCAGTCATTCCAGAGCAAGATGCAGATATAGGAAAGGACAATGACTTCTGGACAGTTGGCAGAGACGAGACATGGAAGAGACCGTGAGCAGGATTCCTTCCAGGACACTGCTGCAATGATACTTGCACCCAGGATCAGATGTGTCACGTATATTCAGAGAGCCAGAGGCCGATGCCAATGATATGCTGTCTTATGAGTGGTCGCAATGATTGACCGAGAAATGACCAGAGAAGTGCCAGAATGGGATCATCCCCGTTAGCACACCTGACCGGGCCGATGAGCCGATGGACCGAAAGATTGGTAATTCACAGTGAAGACCTTGACCCAGGAATGGTCATGGTTGCGCACACCAGCAGGACAGAGTTCATGATCATCGGCGAGACGTCCCATTAGTGACCGCGCCAGTTGGCCCGAAATTCTTAGAGGATGCACTTGAGCGGTACTATGCCGCCATTATTGATTTCGATGTTTTGGGTGATTTATTCGAATGATTTGATTTTGATGATTGAGGATTTATGATCTTTGCACAGTGTTGCACTTGATATCGTTTTCGTGCTTGGGTTTCACATGTTTGTGATTTTACGGTTTTAGACATTTGAGTTGATTTTGTGCGTATGCACGCACACGATTTGGTTCCTGCACTCTGTATAGTTTATATATGCTTGCAGTGCTGTGATACGCCTTTTGTGCACTTAGATGCATTGGATTTTGATTTCGATGGTATTGTTCGATATTTGTTTTGTGCACCTTGTGCCCCTGATTTGATTTTGCGCACGTTCGGCGCTTGATATTGGATTTCATGATTTCGTGCATGATGGATGCACCTGATTTGGATTTTTAGCGCCTGTTGGGCGCCTGTTACGAGATGCGATTTGGTGCACACCAGATGCACTAATTCGAGATTTTTCGTGCATGTCAGATGCACCTGATTTTGCGGTCAGGCACACATGTTGCCTACGACAGATATTTCGTGCACACCCGATGCACTTAGATGTTGTTTCTGTGCGCATGTATGGCACATTCATGGATTTTGATTTCCGTGCGCACCAGACGCACGTAGTATTCATGTGCATATTTTGGGATTGATTTCTTATAGAGTAGTACGTTTTTATGATATTGCTATGTGTTTTCGTACTGAGCAGGACTAGTCAGAGGACAGTACCTGAATATATTTTGCATGCATTGATAGTTATTGAAGGGATTTCCAAAAAGCGAGCTATAGCCTCAGTATTTACCTACGTGTCTGATATGACACGAAATGTTTAAAACAAGGAGACCCTTCTAAATTGTTTCCAAAACGGCGGAACGTATATTTCAAACAAAAGTATATATGTATATAGTTATTTTCTTATGGTAGACGTCCGCCACTGTGCAGTGTTATACGCGTGCACAGCGACTTAAAGAGATTTGGCATGCATTTCCTTCAGATACTTACAGATATAGATTCGATATTTACACTTATAGTTTCGAGTTATATCATATTGGTTTTGATTTGGATTTGGTATTGATGTCTTCTCCATGACTCCGATGATTGCGGGATGCTTGGAGGAGTTTTGATTTGAGCTATATACTCATTTTTCAAGCGCATGCGCTGCGCTACGATTTGTTTTATGTATTTCCAATTTCGGAGCCCCGACGACTTGATGGGTTTTCTTAGATGTTTTAGTATTTGGGGGAGTTTGAATTTAAATTCGGGGACCGAATTTCTTTAAGGGGGAAAGATTGTAACGTTTTGAAAATCGTTTCGGTGGAATTTCGAAAAAACGGTAAAATAAGGGGGTTTTCTGTAAAAAGTCAAAATACAAATATCTTATTATAAAAAATTAAATATACATATTCTAGCTATGTAATTGCTAGTATTTGGTGTTTATTGAGCCACTGGTGAAATTTCAAATTTTCTGAAAAAAAAATTATTTTATTATTATTTTAAGCCGTCACTAATACATTTAATTAGGAAAAATTACAAACTGGAATGGGTTGAAACGAATTTTGTGTATCATAACACATTAAACAAAATTTTAACATGTTTTTGAAATAAAATGAAACTGTCAAACGGTGTTAGAAAATATTGAAGAAAAAAATTGCTTGTTTTGTGAAAATAAATTAGGTATTTGAGGTATGGGGGTATTTTCTTCACTTGGAACTTGCTACACACACACCCACACTCACACCCCCCATTTTTCCTCCCCTCTAGTGCTGAAATTCAGCAGCCCCTCCCCACTCTCACCTCCAATTAAACAAATCAAATGAAAGAAAAATGATAAAATGGAAAATGAAAACATTAAAGAAACAAAGTATGGAACTAGATAATTAGAGTATGGTTTTGTGTTGACTTTGAGACCCCCATCTCTCTCTCTCTCCCTCACCAAATCTGGCCAAGCCCCCCCTTTGTGCAGCCCCCCATTTTTCCTTTCTCATTTCATCACAAAATTCCATCAAAAATCCACAAATTTACTCACAAATTCAAAGCAAACTCCAAATCCAAGCTTTACCCATTATTCTTTAGCCAATTTAGTATGGATCTTGGGGGATGGAAGCAAGTTTGGGAGGCTAAGCTTCATGTTTGATCTCTTGATCATGAGGTATAAAGTTTCATTTGAATTTGTTAATTGTTAATTGTATGTTTGAATCTAGTTGTAATTAGATGTTTTATTATGGAATTAATTAAAATTTAACTTTCAAGAGAAGGGTTTGAAATTCAAGTTAGGTTTTTGTTTTGGAGTTGGGTTGTGATCAATTGTGCATGGTTGTGTGATATGGGCTAGCATCTTAAAACTTGTTAAAACTAATCTAATTGCTAGTTTGCAAATTGTTAGTTTAAAATTGTAATAATTGTACAAATATTGCAAACTAGGTTTTTTAGAATCGATGGAAATGAGTGTTTTTAAAATCTAATTAACATTGGTATGACATAATTAAGATGTTTAATGAACATTATAGCCACTAGAATTGTTAAAATATTTAGATTGGTTAAAACACCAAGTTTTGAACTAAAAAGGTAACTTTTGCTAACTAGATTTTAGTTTAATATAATTTAGCAAGATTAAAAATCTAGTAAATGTTTTTGTGGCCTAATTAAGATAATTAGTGAGTATTGTGACCACTAGTTTGCTAAAACATCAAGACTTGTAGTAAAACGGTTAACAACCCCTTTACTAGGCTTTTTGGAAATAAACCGATTTGATCAATTTATTGGTTTTGATGATTTGCATCCTATTTCATATATTTTTAGTGACTTATAAAACAACGATTGGTACGTTTGATGTTTTTCTCGATCAATCGGCGTGTGTACACCGATGTCGAGGGTTTTGGGGTTGATTTGAGAAAGCAACCATAGGTTTTGACCTATGTGGGATTCGTGCGTCGTTTTGATCATGGGTCGGATTTTAATGAGATATGGTGCGTTATGATATGTAGGTACCCCCATGTGGACTTCGAGATGACAAGCAAGCGCGTGGCAACGTCGGCACCGGCTAGCGAGGACCAAGTGAGTAGATTTATATCTACGGGGAGAAGTCGGGTGGATGGCGTATAGCACCCCCGCAGTCCGTAATTAGTACTATGTAGTATATTTTTATGTGTGATAGTTACTGTGTTATGGTTAGTTAGGGGTAGAAATAACTAGCGTAGTTCCTAGTTGCGAACCATAGGATAGATTTGCACCCACACGCATACACTTGTATGTTTCTTATACTTGCATGGTGTTTGATGATATGGGATGACTTTAGAGTTGAGTCGATGATGTGGGCTTTGTGCCGCGAGATCGGTGATTTGATATGATTCGTATTTGGGATACGAAATGTGATTCTTGCGGGTTCGGGATGTGTGTTTACCCCCGCATTCATACTTTGAAGATGATATCAGTTGTACTAGACTTAGATCAGTACCCCAGATTATATGATATGATAAGTGATATCTGAAATGTGATGAGATAGTGTGATATTGAACCGTACCCAGCTTTTGGGATGCCGTACGACGATTTACCGTACGAGCCTATATTGATGATAGATCCGCGCTCATGACTCGAGGATGTCAGATGATATACTGTATCGTACGCGATACTATTGAGGCGGGATCACCGACTTATATATATTTATATATCGACTCAGATGTTAGGCGGTTTCCTTACCTGTAGTTCAGCTTGTTAGTTCGGCCGTATAGTTTAGTGTAGTTGTTAGAGTAGATTAGACTTCTTACCTATTTCAAAAACTAACGAATCGTGGGCATTTTTAAAGACAGCTCAAGGGAATCTACGGACATTTCAAAAACGACGTATCTTTTCATAAAAACACCGTAGCCCTATTTTCAAAACCCCATGATTCGTGTTATTTCAAAAGGCACCATTCGTAGGACTTATATTAGATTAATGCAGATTAGTTTTGGTTACGTCTAGTTTCAGCTCCCACTTTTTTGTGGTTCGCTTTGCATCGCATTCTTATATTATGTTTCATACTCCATTTTAATATCATGCTGATAGGACACCAGCACCATTACCGATGATGCGTATGTACCACGTACACTTACTTGCCGGCTCACACACATCTTCATCGGTAATTGCCATGTCACGTACACCTTAGAAAATATATTATTGCTTGACATAGCCTATTAGCGAATAGTTTAGACATTGTAGTTATTACCTGCTACTTCATGCATACTGTTATTCATTGTTATGCCGCATTCATGGATTCTCATGCATATATTCACTATTTTGCATGCTATTGAGGTTTGGATTTGGATTTCTATGAGATTTTCTGGATTTTGGGGAAAACCGCAAAAACACAAATAAACATATTCTCTCTTTTAAAATAAAAAGTGCGGTTTTCTCATGATGTATGAGTCGTCCACCATGAGTTTGCTGATGGATTTGGAAACCCAATTCGAGGAGACGGATGAACCGTTTCGGGTACATGGTGGACCCGGTGCGGTACCCCGGGGCAAGAGGAATGTGGTGATGACGTTGAGCCTGGCAGGGGAGTACTACCTACCGGTGATTTTACCCGACGCGTCGGATATCCGGAGGATACCGTCGTGGTCTTGAGATTTATGGTAGGGGCCGGTCTGGACTGACGGCGCCCTAGATATTGAGATTGAGACATTGATATTTCGAGACAGTGAGATTTATGTTTTGTGTCGATGCTAGACACTGTTGATGCTGATTTCATTTATGATACCTCAGTTTAAAAATACGAAGGAAATCTCACTAATTTATGAAAACAGTTTCTTCATTTACATGTATTCTGTTTCATGCATTCATACCTCATTCGTAGGATATATTGCTACTTGAGGCACTGACACGGGCACATGAGTTTACACTCGGGTTAGATATTTACCCTAGCCTTGTTATAGGATGCATGTTATATACTTATTTTGAGGATATATTATGATCATTGACCTAGGATTGCGTTATTTATGCGATTTCTGTGCGTAGATGTTTTTCTATTCACGAGTTGGCAACTCACCCCCGTTGTGCCCCAGTTTCTTGCAGATTTGCCGTACAGGTTTCTTTACGGCTTGCGGGCTCAGTTTCATTCGGGTGATTTGCTAGTAGGTGGGTTTACTTGTATCATACCCCCATTATATATCTTGTATATCATTATTCTGTTGTATCTAGATGTTCCATCAACCAAATATGTATTTATTGAGATAGAGACCAGTGTTGGTTATTCTTTCGACCTTAGAGTCGCTCGTTATATTTCTGGTGGTTTTGAGTTTCCTTTTGAGTTTTGATCCTCGCCGTTGGCGTTGTATATTTTTATTGTTTGTGTGGTTGTGACCGTCGATTGACGAAGAGCTAGCTCCCGCTTGGGGATGCCTTTTTCTTGATTTCGTATACTATTCATGTTGTATCCCGTTTGGGGGCCAGTATTTACAAAGGAGACTCTGCCGAAATTTTCAGTAAATTTTCGATGTTTTAAAAACCGCATAATTCGGCTTATGCTATTGAAATTACTTGCTTTAAGTTGGTTTTTCCTACTCTCTACTACTCTTCTTGGTTTGGGTTTCTGGGTTGTCGGTTTACTTAGATTACCTACGCCTCGAGACGTTCGTAGTTTAAGTGCCGGTCATGTTCCGTACTTTCGGGTCGTGACAGATACGGTGCGTTATGATATGTAGGTACCCCATGTGTAGTTCGAGACGACAAGCAAGCGCGTGGCGACGTCGGCACCGGCGAGCGAGGACCAAGTGAGTAGATTTATATCTACGGGGAGAAGTCGGGTGGATGGCGTATAGCACCCCCGCAGTTCGTGGTGATGTATACGAATACGTATACACACATATATATGTTGATTATATTTTGTTTGATAATATGGATATTTGGTGTTCTTGGATGATTTAGTGTCGCGAAACCCTAGAGTAGTGGTCGCACCACACATGCACACAACCACCCATACTTGCATACTTTCTTCTTTCATTTGTGCTTATTCGGGAATATATAGTTATGTGTTCACATGGGTATGGAACTATGTGTTCACATACAGATTTGAGGATAGTACTTGGGATTTATGATGAGTCGATGAGATTTGATTTGAGGCCGTGAGATCGGTGATATAGCAGGGTTCGTATTTGAGATACGACATGACGTTGTAGCGGGTCCTTGACGTAGCGTTTCACACACGTGCATGCATACTTAGGCGGTATCAGTATTGTACTAGACGTAGATCAGTACCCCGATCATGATATTTGATAAAGAAGATACTAGGTGAATAGTATGATGAATGTGATATTGACCCATACCCAGATTTGGGGATGCCGTACGACGGATTTACGTACGAGCTATATTTTGATGATTGATCCGCACTCTTGACTTGGGATGTCTGGTTATAGATATGGTATCGGATATGATATTATTGAGGCGGGATCACCGACTAATATATATATACCGGTATATATATGTATCGACTCAGATGTTAGGCGGTTTCCTTACATGCGGTCCAGCTTGTTAACTTTGTCCTTTAGTTTAGTTTAGTTGTTAGATTAGATTCGATTCTTACCTATTTCAAAAACTAACGAATCATGGGTATTTTAAAAGACAGCCCAAGGGATCCTACGGATATTTCAAAAGAAGTATCTTTTCATAAAAACACTGTAGCCCCTATTTTCAAAACCCCATGATTCCTGTTATTTCAAAAGGCAGAATTTGTAGGATTTATATTAGGGTAATGCAGATTAGTTATCGTTGTGTTTAGTATTTAGCTCCCGCTCATTATTACTGTTCGCTCCGCATCGCATACTTATATTATAATTTCTTATTGCATTGTTGATATCATACTGTTAGGACACCAACACCATTACAGATGATGCGTATGTACCACGTACACTTGCTTGCCGGCTCACACACATCTTCATCGGTAATTGCCATGTCACGCACACCTTAGAAAATATTATCGCCTAATGTAGCTTGTTAACTAGTAGTTTTGACATGATGATTAGTTGCTTGCATTATATGCTAATTTAAACATTGTAGTTGTTACTTGTCACTTCGTGCATACTATTATTCATTATATGCCGTATTCATGGATGCTCATGCTTATATTCATGGTTTTACATGCTTTTGATGATTCGGATTTCTATGAGATTTTCTGGATTTGGGGGAAAACCGCAAAACTTGTATAAGCTTCTTCTCTCTCTTTTAAATAAAAAGTGCGGTTTTCTCATGATGTATGAGTCGTCCACCATGAGTTTGCTGATGGATTTCGAGACCCGATTCGAGGAGTGGAGGAACCGTTTCGGGTACATGGTGGGCCCGGTGCGGTACCCCGAGGTAAGAGGATCGTGTTGTTGATGTTGAGCCTGGCAGGGGAGCACTACCGACCGGTGATATTACCCGACGCGTCGGATATCCGGAGGATACCGTCGTGGTCTTGAGATGGATGGTAGGGGCCGGTCTGGACTGACGGCACCCTAGATATTGTGATTGAGACATTGAGATTTCGAGATATTGAGGTACAGAGACTGTGATACAGAGATATCGAGATACTGGGATTACGTTTTGTGCCGATGCTAGGCACTGTTTTATGCTGATTTCATTATGATACCTCATTTTAAAAATAAAAAAGAAATCTCACTAAATTATGAAAACAGTTTCTTCATTTACATGTATTCTGTTTTCATGCATTCATACCTCATTCATATGATATATTGCTACCTGAGGCACTAACACGGGTACATGAGATTACACTCGGGTTAGATATTTACCCTAGCCTTTGTTATAGGCTGCATGTTATATATATAATTATGGATATATTATGATCATTGACCTAGGTTGCGTTATTTATGCGATTTCTTTCCGTAGATGTTTTTCTATTCAGGAGTTGGCAACTCACCCCCGTTGTGCCCCAGTTTCTTGCAGATTTTGCCGTACAGGTTTCTTTAAGGCTTTGCTGGCACTGCTTCCCATTTCCGGGTGACTTGCTAGTAGGTGGGTTTACTTGTATCGTACCCCCATTATATATCTTGTATATCATTATTCTGTTGTATCTAGAAGTTCCATCAACCAAACATGTATTTATTTTTGAGATAGAGACCAGTGATGTTATTCTTTCGACCTTAGAGTCGCGCGTTATATTTCTGTGGTTTTCTTGTGGTTTTGAGTTTCCTTTTGAGTTTTGATCATCGCCCTTGGCATTGTATATTATATTGCTTGTGTGGTTGTGACCGTCGATTGACGAAGAGCTAGCTCCCGCTTGGGGATGCCTTTTTATTGATTTCGTATACTATTCATGTTGTATCCCGTTTGGGGGCCAGTATTTACAAAGGAGACTCTGCCGAAATTTTCAGGAAATATTTGATGTTTTTAAAAATGCATAATTCGGCTTATGCTATTAAAACTACTTGATTTAAATTGGTTTTCCTTCACTCTACTACTTTTCTTGGTTTGGATTTCTGGGATTTCGGCTTACTTAGATTATGAACGCCTCGAGACGTTTCGTAGTTTAAGTGCCGGTCATGTTCCGTACTTTTCGGGTCATGACACCATCTATATGGGTCGAGAAGGTATATGCTAGTCTACTCTGGTATATCGGTGCCCCGTCTCGATAGACCCACGACTAGGGACCTTGAAGGATGTACTTATGGACTACCATGTCCCCACTAGTATGATCCGCATCATAGTCCAGGTAGTCAAGTACACATCCTAAGGGCTTTACTAACATGTAACAGAGAGACAATTAGTGTACACGTTAAGGTAAAGAGTAACCAGATAGCATACTATCATGTCGAGCAAGAAAATCCTCCCTATATATGTCCAAGCATCCACTAGAATATACATCTCATGTATAGTAATGGCCTCTAGGGCATACATATAACTAGCAATCTCCCACTTGCACTAGGGCCATCTGATAACAGTGGTTGTAGTATCTCATACTCAACCATCCTATAAAATTCTCTCTCTGGGAAAAGGCCTTTGTGAGTGGATCCGCTGTGTTGTCCTCTGAGTCTACTCTCCTGACCTCGATCCCCTGGAGATCAACCATCTCCATGATCAGGTGACACTGCCTTAGAATATGTCTGGATCACTGATGGGACGGGCGTTCCTAGGCATAAGCCGCAACTCTATTGTCTCACAATGGTAGGAACGAAGTTCATCTCATGAACTAATATACACCTAGACTGCCTCTTTGGTAGCATCTTTGGTAGCGATGTATCCAGCCTATATCTTCTAGTATGCCACGGTATCTAGCTTGGAACGCTTCCAACATACCGTCCCTTTACTGAAGGTAAAGACAATGCATGTGACTTACATTCGGTCGACCTTATCACCTTAGAACCTTTCCAGTGATTCTCCCCAAGATCGTTTGATACCATCTCACTACAACTAGTGAGATTCCTAACATCCAATTAGATCTATCCCTTAGTTCCATAACCAAGGATTTAGGAGGTATCACCTTGATCCTATATGGAGAATCATCGTGATAAGAGGAGATTGACCAAGCGTAGCATAGGAAACTCCTTCCCTATCAAGAGTATGTCATCCACGTACTCTACGAGGATCACTACCATACTCTCCACCACCTTTTTGTATATACAAGGTTCATCTACCATTTTGATGAAGTCAAACTCTTTGACTACCTCATCAAAACAGATGTTCCAACTCCGCGATGCCTGCTTTATCACATAAAACATCTTGCACACGTTTCCGCTGCTCCCACTGTCTACGAAGCCCTCTGGATGTGTACTTATAGACGCTCTCTTCTAAATCAACATTTAGAAAAGCAGTCATAACACCCAACCGCCAGATATCGTAGTCATGGTATGTAGCCGTGGCAGGTAGGATCTGGATGGACTTAAGCATAGGCCCCAGAAAAGGTTTCATCATTAGCCACAGCTGGTCTATGATGCAAACCTTTAACAAGTCTAGCTTTGAAAGTCTCAACTTTTCCATGTACACCAAGTAATCTTCTCAAGATATACTTGCTACTAATGGGGATTCAACCCTTCAGATAAAGCAACCAAATTCCATACTTTGTTGGTGTATATGGATTCCATCTCAGATTGCTTAGCATCCAGCCATTCTTACAGAGTCCCCGCTCCTGATGACCTGCTCGAAATTAGTTGGGTCATCATCTCATGATGCAATCCTTGCTCCCACTGTCATAGAGAAACCAAAGTATCTCTCAGGTGGGTAAGGACCCCTATCAGATCGGCGGAGAGGCTGAGGTTCATTGGGAGTTATTGAATCCTCCGGTTATATCAAATCGTCAGTTGCAGTTCGTATAGCTGGAACTCCTTCCAGTTCTACCTCATGACCACAAATTTGTTTCCAAAATAAATTCCTTTTCCCAAAAGGTGGCATGCCGAGAAACAAAACATCTTTTGTTCCTCGGTGCGGTAAAAGAAATTCCTTTGCGAATACTTGGGATGTCCAACAAACTTCCACAGAACTGACCTTGCCTCAAGTTTGTCCGGATTTTGCTTTTAGACATAGGCCGGACAACCCCAAATCTTAACTGACTTAAGAGAGGCAGGCATCTGACTTGGTGGGAACGCCATTCAATAGGTATGCAGCTTCTCAAGTGCATCACCCCCAAAAGGAAATAGGCAACTCAGTAATACTCATCATATAGCGCACCATATCTCATAGGGTGCAATTGCTCCGCCCCGATACACCAACGTGATGTGGTGTATGCGGAGGAGTAATGCTAAGAAAGAATCTCATTCTCCTTTAGAATAGTCCAGGAATTCCATGCTCAAGTATTCTCCTCTTGATCTCATCAAAGGACATAATACTTATACCTGTTTTGGTTCTATACTTCTAACTTATATTCATTGAATATCTCAAAAGGTCCAGACTTGTGTTTCAACAGGAACATATGTCCGAATCTTGAGAGATTATCAGTGAATGTAATGAAGTACAAAGAACCAATCCTGGCATGTGTAGACAGGGGACCTACATACATCATCATATATCAATCCCAAGAGTTCACTAACTCTTTCTCTGTTTCCAGTAAACGGAGCTATGGTCATCTTATCTTTGTTACATGACTGGCAGGTTTCACAAGATGTAAATTCAAACTAATTTAAATATGCATCTTTATGTAACTTCAGCTAGTCGTGCCGCATTGATATGACCTAGTCTATAATGCCTTAAGAAGGATTCGTTCATTTCTGAACTCTTCCTCTTGTGTGTGTTCCATATGTTAAGAACTGTGGTTTGATTTAGAACGTATATGCTTTTAGATAGCGTGCCTGAACCGATCAACTCTTGATATAGGAAATGTTCAAAACATTATCCAACAATACAATATTGTATCCTTCTTTACTAAATAAAGAGACTAATATGATGTTGTATATCAGGTTCGGTATCTAAGAACATTCATTCAGAATCAATGTATTTGGTAATACAGGGTGATAACCGCCAACATCTTAGCTGCAACTATTGCATCGTTTCCAACTCTTGAAATTTCTATCACCCGTTCTCAGTTCTCTACCTATCTGTAGCCCATGTAACAGATTACATATGTGGGATCCTGATCTGGTATCTCATACCCAGGACGTAAAAGATACTGAGAAACAATTCTCTGTAATGAACACACCCGAAGAAGATGCATCAGCATGCACTTTCTTCGTTTGGACGGCACGGGAATTCTGATAATCCCCAATTTCCCGCTCTGTCATATAACATTTATAAGTTGGAGCGGGACCAACGTTCCCCAGATCAGTATAACAAGTGGGTTCGGTCAATACATCTATATTATTATCTTTGATTAAGGCGTGACATGGTCGCTACCTGGAGAGAGAGAAAAAAACACTTTAGCGTATGCTCTTGCAAGATCTAATTGGTTATTATTTTATCTAATCAGGATGGCTCCCACTATTTTTATCAAATCTTCCTTCAAACTCTAAAAGGAAAGACTAGCCGGGATTGATTACACTCTACAATTTCGCCAATCTTTCAGCCAGACCAGTGTCGGTATTTTGAGGGAGGTTCCCCGTGCTTTCGCACGGACCTAATTAAAGTAAATCTCATTTTCTCAGAGGCGTAACCCCGTTGACACCTTTCTAGACACCTACTTGATCGGCTAATTGTCCTATGAAAACTCTCCCAGGAGTAACAATTACTCGCAATGGGTATCGGGATCCAACTATCTCATAGAAGGTATGCAATCTCATTGCAAATTTCAACACTTGAAATTCTCGATAATTTTGCCCCTAACCTCTTATGACCTTGACAAAGGCCAACAAACCATAGGATGCTAGTCAAGTTCAACCCGTCATTTCTTGATTGAATTAAACCCACCCGCACGACCCTTGACAAAGGCCAACAAGGTTGTACGACTACCCTAACCCAATCTGCATCATATGCATAAGCAGATAAGCACTAGTCAGCTACCGCACACTACGCCTTGACAAAGGCCAACAAACGCAGCACGAATACTAACTACTACTTATCTGAAATGACGGAGGGCTACGACAGGTTTTTCTGAAAACCTATTGCGTAATGAACTTAATATCGTTGTAGAATCGAGTGTATTTTGAAATGGAGTGATTTTGAGCCTTTCATTAGTTTTGCTAAAGAGGTCACTCCCGGTGAAGGGATCTCGGCTCTTTCCTTATGGAATAAGGTGCAGGATATATCATATATATCTCTATGCAAAGCAAAAAACTCCAAAAGCAATCAAAAGAAAAACCGAGTGTTGTAGCATCTGCCAGTTTTGCTAAAGAGGTCACTCCCGGTGAAGGGATCTCGGCTCTTTCCTCATCGAATAAGGTGCAGGATATATCATATATATTGCTATGCACAGCAAAAACTGTAGCTACCCTTTTTGAAAGTTTGATTCTACAACATCTTTTAGGTTTCTTTTCTTTCATTAATCATATTAATGAAGTCCCATCATTTAAGTCACCTAAACATCACAGATAAATACGACGTACACTTATGACATCCGCATTCGCCTCGATGTCCCCTCGTGCACCGTTAGGTTAGGTAACTAACGACAGAGCGGGGCAGGGCTAGCGCGGATGTAAAACATAAGTAACGTCTATATAATATATCATATATACTATATACAGTATCTATCACAACATATCAAATGATCACATCACAGATATCGCAGCAGAAGAATCATATGAAACATTGGATATACTAGGACGTCCATGTTTTATTTTGAGCCTCTATAAAATACGGATTCCACGGTCGCGATGAATAGAAAAACCCACACCCCTAGACCCCTTCGAGAGCGGCAAGCAACCCTACCAATTCGAGAGTTAGGAGACCCGGACTCGACTCCTCGAGTTGGTCTCCCGCTGTACCGTAGAACTCGGTTACTTGTGCTCCCCTCCTTAGGTCTATCTAATGCGAAAAAGTAAATAATATACAATGGTGACATCATCCTCATCCCGGAAGTGCCCCAATAAAAGAATATTACATACAATGAATTTTACATGAATGAAAATGAAAAACTCCCATCTCACATAAAACCCCCGGCTATTCAAAAACGCGACGATCCAATATAACATATCCAACAACACATAACATCACATGTCATCAACGTAAGTAAATATGCGCATCCCAATTGTCGTTGACATATAGCAACGAAACCGGTGATATCACATATTACACTTACGGTCGCGGAAAAGAAACTGTAAAACTACAACATTTGGAATCCATAATCTCTTTAGACATCGTAAATCCGAAATATCACATACTTCGCATTTCATGCTTAACTTTATGAATTCCACATATTGTATCACATTCCAGATAAATAGACAGTATTAAACTTTCCGATTGAATAATCGAATACCCAAGATTTCCTAAATAGCTCAACACTTGAGCGGAGTTTAAAAATTCCAGAATACGTCACAGTAGCAATGGTCCAGCCGTAGAAGGGTCAAGCCAACGCCTCACATGTGGCATGCCGTACTGCCCCAAACCCTAAGGTATAGATGCGGTTCAGACGGCCACATAACGAGTTAAGCTTTGTGTTCTTCTAGAGGGTCCATCACGTTACTTGCACATTTTTCCGAAAGATTTAAACCCGAGAAAAATTCAACACTTGAAAGTTTTTCATGCCGGGAAAAATGAGTTAATGATATCCGTTCGAACATTTTAATACTTTCTAAATTATCCGGAAAACAAAACGAAATTAAATTTTTCCGATCGAATCAAAGAATTCAAAATAATCCCCAGAACACTCAACACTTGAGCTAGATTAAAAATACCCAGAAGCAGCTGCAAATACCTACGGATGTACTGTGCCAAAATTCTAAACCTAATTCTACTGTGCTGCCGAGGAACCGCCGCAGTAAGCATGGTACGGCCGCAGTTCCGCGGCGCTTTAGTGGAATTATGGTGTCGTTTTGCACAGTAACTCTTAGAATTCCCTGCTGATTTTTTTGAGTATTTTTAATGAAGAAAAAATCGCATTTTTAAAAATTTTCCAGAGAAGGGGTCTATTTTGTCGTATCGAGATTCGATCGGAGTTTTAACTTCGTAAACACGTCGCCTAATGCTCTAGCTAGGCTCTGATACCACTGAAGGGTTTCTAAGAACTCTAACAAGGTACTACAAGGCATCAACCATGCCCGGTTAAAATTTTAGCCGTGCCAAACAACCCTAAACAAGATCTTTGCTAGATAATTAGGGTATCGCATGCAAGTAAACAACATTTACGACTAAGTGAATACGAAATACAACCTTTGTAGATCGGTCATTCACTTCATAAGCTCCTTGTAGTAGTCCCTTCGCTGCGATCATCGAACTCCCGGACTCTCGGACGGCTCCATGAGAAGAGGGCAACGATTTTGCTTGAAGTCTTCGAGGCCGAAGATGATCTAAGTCGAGAGAATATGAACTCAAGCTTCTACTTCACTAACTAAAGAATTAGTGAAGCAAACACCCTAAACTAAAGTGCTAGTCTAGTAGAGGATGGTCAAATAGGAAATGGGTACACTTTAGAATTTCTTTTCTCACAATATTTCTCTCTCTTTATCAAACCCTAGCAAGAATTTGAAGGAGGAAGAAGATGAGCTCAAAAATGAGAATGAAAACTAAAATCAAGAGAGAGATCTAACCATGGGTGAGTGGGTATCATATACTAACTCATGTAGAGACATAACCATGGCTAATTATAGTGGTTAGGTTAATTAATATCTCAAGTAAAACAAAACTAGTGGACTAAGTCAATGCAACCACAAGCTTCATGAAGCTTCATGCACTTGAGCTTATCATCCACTAATTTTAGAATTACTTTAAATATATAAAAACCTAACACTATAATTAGTATGGTATAAGTCTTATACACCCATGTAAGTTGTATCAACAACCATGATACAAAATGAACACAAATAAATATATATCACATATATATTAAGTTGTGCACAAGTGAGAAAAACAAATGCTTAAGTGAACCAATGTTAGTTAATGTAAATTAGCATATCACATATACAATTATACACTAAATTATTAAATCAACACTTGACTTAATAATCCGGTTATATCACATGTAACCGACTAACATCCAATGTATCGACTTATCGAATCAACCCTTGATTCGGTAACCTGGTTATATCGCATATAACCGATCGATACAAACATCGCGAGAATAGAATACGGTATCTCATACTCGCATTATTCTCGGTCCCGCACATATCACATATGCGCTCCTATTTCGTTTTTCCTGAGCCAGTAAAACCTCTATGTAGGACTCTAAAGACTCGTCAATATGCCGACAGTAGGTGATGATCACATCAAGCACCCACAAGCCGTCAGCGGCACTAGCTGGACGTAACAGCTACCGGGTATTGAGCGATCAGAAGATCAACAAGCAAGCCCACTCCAACTCCTGCAAAAAGCCTGACAGTGACACTACCGTACAGTCCGGTCTCCTCGTCTGATATGTCGCATATCAAGTCTAGGGTGGTAAACATCAGACCCCAATAACCGATAAGTCATGCTGATGCGAGGCTCATAACGGGTCAAAAAACTACTGGTAACACTTACCAGTAAATCTCTAAACCAGCCCTGGCCAGGGACTTCCCTGTTATGGCCAATCGAGCATAGCGCAACATCAACCCCCAATACCGGGAGAGATGAAACCCCTCCTATCGTTCATTGCCTCCATGTGACTCGGGACTATACTCAAAAACCACCATTTTGCACGCCCTCTTGGACGTGGTAAGGTGGAAATCAAAGCACAGTGAAAATCACACAAGTCTCTATGGCAATCTCGGGTCTACAGACTAACATGTGCCAGTGTCACCAGAGAACTGCCATCAAACGTGAGGTATAATACCATCTGGGAGTTGTTCAGTTGATAAAACCGCACATTTGTATTACATTTTTCCTACCATTTTCATATTAAAAAAGGACTTTATTATAATATATCATACATATGAGGGTTTATGTGTAAAAATACTATTTTCCATGTGTTAATATATTATAATTATAATTTGGTAAGAAAATGTATGCAAATAAATTCATTGACCTGATCCTAGTAGAACTAGGTATACTAAATATTATTTGAGATTGTTGTGCAGAATTTTTCAAGACTAGAATCAAGGAAATCAAGTTGTTGAAGAAAACTTGCCTAATTAAGAAGCAAAACTTGGAGACCAAGTCTGGCAGCGACTATGAGAAGATTTCAAAGATATAAAGATTCCAGAGGAGCCCACATGTCACAAGCACAGAGCCCCTGAAGTTTGATGAACGGCAGAGATCATATGGCCGCGGATCCGCGGCCATAACCCCCCTTAGGCTGCGGATCTGCGGCAAGATTAAGGAGTTAGTTGCTGAAATTTTGTGGGGTGAATCTATGCTATATTTTACCAAGTTTTGAAGCAAACGATTATGACTTTGGACTATAAAAAGGGACCGAGAGCCTCTTGGAAAATTTATCAAGCCGACGCGATCATGAAGCCCCCGACGCTCACGCATCCAGGCTGATCATCAACTGTTCGTCTACCTCCTTAGGAAAGATCGAGAAGCCGCTGGTTTGTAATCATTTTCTATGGAATAAAGTGTAGATTGTTCATGTTGATTAATAAAGGTAGTTATTTTATTTAATTCTTTTGTATTTTACATTATATTTTCATTCTCTCTCTTTTCATCTTCTTTTCCCAACATACGCGAGTAATTCTCCGCTTGTTAGGGTTCGTAGGATTAAGGTAGGCTAATGGACGATGAACATCCCTAAACCCTTTTTAAGTCCTATAAAGTTTATGAACTTTATCAAAAGAATCATTAACATCCTAATCGGGCGCGCTAGCAATTCTTTGCTAGTTCCGACCGCGATTAGATATTAGATTAATGATTGTTTTGGTAAAGGCTAAATTTGAACGGAGTTCCGTGTCGAGATAAGGGTTAAGAGTGGGATTCCTTTTCCCTCCAGAAACCCTAATCTACACGCATCACCGTCGTTCTAGTTTTAAATCTATTAATGGATAAAAAAGGGTAACTTTTAATTAATCGTCCATGACTACTAAATCCTAACGAACCCTACAAGCCCTTCTATTATATTATCTACATCTCTAAAATAATCTAGATCTATATTTTTGCATTCTTGGTTAACGTAGATCTAGAAACTTTTCACAAAATTCTTATTTCCTCCTCTCTTTTTCAACACATCTAAAGTAAGAGTAAAAGGTTCCACGTTTCCCTGAGGACGACCCGTACTCATCTCGGTCTAGCTACGCGCGACACCGTTATTGATTGCGGTTATATTCTACAAACACACTTTTTCGAACCAATCAAATGGCGCTGTTGCCAGGGATACGTGCGTAATTTTTATTCTTACTATTTGTGTTGAATTGTTATACGATCTATATCATAATTAAAACAAAACTGCAAATTATATATTTAACGATTATTGTGTGAATTTTGCGAGGAAATCTGGAGTCACAGACTTGAGGAAACAGAGAGACAGAGACATTCATCAAGATCTAGAGGAGTGCATGAGGCCACATAGCAAAAATCAACACCTGATCCCTCTTCACTGCGGCTGATCCGCGGCCGGAACTGCACATCGGCGGCGGAAGCGCGGTAGGGTAGGTGATCTAAGGCTTCAGTCTTCTCTGGTAAGATTCTAACCTCTTCCTCTCTCCTCTCAAATCCAATAAAATCTATTTTCTGCAGGATTCTTTGCAAAATAGCGCCGCTCAAAAATCTTTTTGCAAAAGTTTTGTGATTGGTTTTGTTTTGCATGGCAAAGACCAAATCAAGATTAGGTGTGGATTTCATCACCCTTCCTAAGCCCCATAAATCATAAACCGAGCATCTAGATTAACCCTTCATTAATTTAAAAAATATCTAGACCAGACTCTAAGGACTGTCGCGCTCAATAAGGACAGAGGAAGGTCGTGGGTAATCTATCGTTTATCCGCATTACTTTTGTAGTGCCTAGGCAAGTGTGTCAAAGGCTAGTGGTTATTAATTAGGCCCACTACTATGGTTCCTTCCCACTTACCTGGCACTTACCTGGCTACAAGGGTAGTACAGAGGCGGTAGAGGATTGATCCTGCGGCTTGTCCTTTGGAAGTCTAGGAGCGGTCTAGAGACTGGACCTAGGTGACCTTAGTTCTAGGGTTGCTTGTGCATTTTAGAGTGATTTGTCTTGAGTCCCACTGTTTTCAAAACAAACCAATTTTAAATCACACACACGCTACCACTTGCACGAAACCCGCTTAGTGCATGCTCGGCTGGACACGGGATCCTAGTGCCCGTCTTGTCCGCGTTCCTGCTATCGACGCCGAAGTCGGTACTTCTTCATCTTATTTTCCCCCACCACACACAACGACCGAGATGGACGGCACTCCATCAGAATATAACACCACGCTGCCACCGCCCGTAGGTGCGCAGTTACCACCGCGCATCTCTCTCCAAGAGAGATGCTATCCTATCCGTGGTCCTCTTCCCACTTGTCTATCTCTTCCACCAGCAAACGGGGATAATTTCGAAATTAAACCCCACTACATCAATCTGCTGCCCAAATTTCACACGCTTGAGTCGGAAGACGCGTACGTTTTCATCACCAAATTCGAAAACGTATGCGCAATGATGGGTACTTCACAGTTGACTGTCGATGCTATGCGCTTGCGTCTTCTCACATTCACACTGTGTGACTTGGCAGAAAAATGGCTTTATAATACTGCCGCGCACTCTATCACTAATTGGGATGAATTCATCATAGCATTTCTTAAGAAGTTTTACCCAAACCATAAGACTGTCCATATTAGGAGCGAGATCAATCAGTTCACCCAGCTTCCCAATGAACCATTTTGGAAGTGCTTTGAACGTTTCAAGGATCTGCTTGTCCAATGTCCTCATCATAGAATACAAAGATGGGATTTATGTCGAATTATATATGAGGGCATTAATCCAGCCACAAAGCAGATGCTTGAAACAATGTGTCAATGCAATTTCATGTCTAAAGATGACGGTGAAGCATGGAAATATCTGGAAGATCTCGCAGAAACACTTTGCAGTGGGAAAGCGTAAGACCACCTTCAACTAAGGAAGGTATTCACCAGCTCGATGTTTCTATCGCAGTAAAAGCCGAAATAGCGGCGATACAGAAGAAACTCGACGCTATTGAGAACAAATTCTCATCATTCTTCCTAAATCAGGTCACGCTTCCTAAGACCGTCTGTGGTTGCTGTTCGGATCCTTCACACTTAACGGAAGAATGTCCTATGAATGCATCGTTTCAAACTAATGCTGCTTTTCAGCAGCGACCTAGAAACGACCCTTATTCTTCCACGTACAATCAAGGATGGAGGAATCATCCTAACTTTGCTTGGAATCAAAACCAACAAAGAAATTATCAAAGACCTCCTCCACAGCAACCACAACCACAGAATCAGCTCCCCTTTCAGTCACAAAATTTCCAAAATCCGGCTAACACTTCTACACAACAAGTGGCCGGTACTGACAACTTTTCACTTGCACAAACTTTGGATATGTTCATGAAACATTCCATGCAATTGTCGGCTGAGATGAAGTCTTCTATTGATACCATAAAGAAAGATTCCACCTCCCATGGTGAGAGTATTAAATCAATAGAAAACCAACTCGCACACTTAAACGCCGCAATGAGTGCGAGAGAGAAAGGGAAACTCCCATCTCAACCCCTACGGAATCCTGGCCATTCACAAAATCATAATGTGAATGCCATTACTACGTTGAGATCGGGGAGAGTGCTGAATAACCGAGTGGGTGAGCAATTTGATGTTAGTGACACCAATGATACCCCAGCTTCTTCTTCTTCTTCCCCTAATTCGTCTAGTCTCCTACCTACTTCCGAGCCTATTCTCCGTTTTCCCCAAGGCTCAAACCCTTCGCCCATTTCCTCGAATCTACCTAAAATGATCCCCACTCCAATTCTGGGATCCACTCCATCCCCACAATCCTCTCCAATGTTGGACCAAACCCTTATTGATAAAGCACCTTATCCAAACAAGTTAAGGGGCAACAGACCAAGTCCACAAATGGAGAAGATTGTGGAAATTTTTAAGCAAGTTAACATAAACATTCCTCTCCTAGATGCTATTCAACAAGTTCCGTCATATGTGAAAATCCTAAAAGACTTGTGCACTAGGAAGAGAAAAGTTCAAGTACCTAAAAAAGTTTTCCTTGCGAGTAATGTGAGCACTGCTTTTACACAACAACTACCCAAGAAACGAAAGGACCCCGGAAGTCCTACAATTTCTATTTCCATTGGGGGTAAAAATATCAATCGTGCTCTACTCGATTTAGGTGCTAGTGTTAACTTGCTTCCGTATTCTGTTTATGAGCAATTAGAGATCGCAGAGTTAAAACTTGCGCATTGCACTCTTCAGATGGCTGATCGATCTATCACCCAACCTAGGGGTGAGTTAGAGGATGTGTTAGTCAAAATCGGGGAATTTATATTTCCTGTGGACTTTATCGTTATTGATACACAAGCTGCGGCAAACCCACCCAATCAAATCCCGGTGATACTCGGTCGACCCTTTTGTCCACTTCCAACGCTGTAATCAATTGTAGAAACGGCTCTATGACCCTATCCTTTGGAAAGAAGTCAATTGAGCTTAACATTTACAAGTTGGGAAGTGAACCCTCCGAACCCTATGCTCATGTGTGTTCTGTCGAATTAATGGATGTCGACAGCAGCGAATTTGATCAACCTCATAATTCTGACTCTTTTTATATGTCGTTGCTTGATAAGGACTCTTCCACCGAGTTGTCCGGGTCAACATCTAACGCTGATGAGGAACTTTTTATAGAGTCTGACGATCACCCCATTTTTTCTGATGACATTATTCTTCGGGGTATCGACGAAAGCTTTGAGGAAATTTTCGCTGATGAACTCGCATTTTTACAAGACACGGGTGTTGAGATGAATCAACTCCAAGACAAAGAAATTGAACCTCCACCCTTCTTCTGGACAATCATGATAATGCGAGTAATCCATCATCACTATCACTGTGTCGTTTCTCCAAATTGAGATGTAACCCTTTTCCATTACACCTCTTATCACCTCCACACTTCTTCACTTCGAAAGGTGACATATTCTTCCACCAACCTTGGTGCTTCATCGATAAAATTTTTGAATGGTTGGCGTTAACCTTCGGTCTTTGCAAAGCTTGGCATTGACCAATAATCTTGACCCACTCGTGTGATTTTAAAAGATTAACATAGTTTAACTCAAGTTTGAGGGAGGGGATATTTTGGCTCTTGAAAAAAAATGACTTTTACAAAATTGTGAGCCAAAAATAAGTTTGGAGGAGGATTTTCAGTTTCATATATTCTTGCCCCCATTAATAATTTCCTCCCAAGTCTACAGGTTTTTGAGCTTAACGGATGACATCAGTGAGGACACTGCTGTAAACAGGTTTGGGGGAGGTTTGTGCTTATTTACGCATCAATTTGCATTATACTTTGCATAAGCACAACATTTTCAAAAAAGAAAATTTAAAAAAAAATTCTTTTATAACAAAAGAGTAGAAAGTGAAAAATTACATCCAAAAGATAGAAATAGTTTAAGAAAACCAAGAAAATTAGAAGTTTTCTTAAACGAACTGGTAATAAGTAGTTATGAGCCGTTGTCTCAAGGGTTAATAAGATGAAGGAAGTCACTAATCTGAGGATAAAAATAAGTCTGAAAAATAGTTTCTATTCTTGAAGCCAAACATTTGAATGTTGATACCCTACTATATGCACTTACACACGTCTTGAAACTCGGGATAGTAGAGGATACCTTGAAATGCTCTTTTCTAAAATCCAAAGTATGAAGGAAATGAAAAAAATGAAGAAAATATAAAAATGGTGAAAAGAAAAAAATGAACACTGGTTTTGTTATCGCCAAGGCAGCAATAAAAAAATATAGCGAGGGTGCCTCTTCACCTAGTGCCCTAAGGCCAACTGGTCTGGGAGTCACTGCTAAGCCTTAGGTGGTGCAAGACGAGGAAAATATTATCACCTAATCAGCAAGAACTTAAGTAATCGGTCGGTTAGTACCTCAAGAAGTATTAACGGTCACATGAAAAGGTGTGATCAAATCTAAATATTCATCAAATTAAAAAGTACTGAGATAGATGGACAAGAGTATGATAGCTTGAATTGAATTCTCCGAGTGTAAGGATGTCCATTTCACACACGTAGAGGTATATGATCAATGTTTGGATGAAAGGTAGGAATGAAGAATAAAGACGATGTTTTATTGAGGGATGATGTGATTTCTAACATTTTTTCATGACTATTAAGATAGGGCTCATGACAACTGAAAAGTTAGTGTAGTTGGAAACTCTTATTTTCAAAGTCTTTTTTTTATGGTTCTTATCATTATATGTAAATTTCACCATCTCTCTTTTGTTATAGGATTTTGTGGGTGTAATCCGCTGAAAACCCTCAGGAGACAACACTCCTCCTACTAGGGACACCTAGAGGTTTAACGGCTTGTTGCACGTTCTCAGTGCAATCGTGTTTGCCTACGAAAGTGTGCTTAGTTTTCTCCTTTCTTTTTCTCCTATAGAATAAACTAGTTTGCTCGGGACGATCAAAGATAAGTTTGGGGGTATTTGTTCAGTTGATAAAACTGCACATTTGTATTACATTTTTCCTACCATTTTCATATTAAAAAAGGACTTTATTATAATATATCATACATATGAGGGTTTATGTGTAAAAATACTATTTTCCATGTGTTAATATATTATAATTATAATTTGGTAAGAAAATGTATGCAAATAAATTCATTGACCTAATCCTAGTAGAACTAGGTCTACTAAATATTATTTGAGATTGTTGTGCAGAATTTTTCCAAGTTGTCCAGAATTTTTCAAGACTAGAATCAAGGAAATCAAGTTGTTGAAGAAGACTTGCCTAATTAAGAAGCAAAACTTGGAGACCAAGTCTGGCAGCGACTATGAGAAGATTTCAAAGATATAAAGATTCCAGAGGAGCCCACATGTCACAAGCACAGAGCCCCTGAAGTTTGATGAACGGCAGAGATCATATGGCCGCGGATCCGCGGCCATAACCCCCCTTAGGCCGCGGATCAGCGGCAAGATTAAGGAGTTAGTTGCTGAAATTTTGTGGGGTGAATCTATGCTATATTTTACCAAGTTTTGAAGCAAAAGATTATGACTTTGGACTATAAAAAGGGACCGAGAGCCTCTTGGAAAATTTATCAAGCCGACGCGATCACGAAGCCCCCGACGCTCACGCATCCAGGCTGATCATCAACTGTTCGTCTACCTCCTTAGGAAAGATCGAGAAGCAACTGGTTTGTAATCATTTTCTATGAAATAAAGTGTAGATTGTTCAAGTTGATTAATAAAGGTAGTTATTTTATTTAATTCTTTTGCATTTTACATTATGTTTTCCCTCTCTCTTTTCATCTTCTTTTCCCAACATGCGCGAGTAATTCTCCGCTTCTTAGGGTTCGTAGGATTAGGGAAGGCTAATGGACGATGAACATCCCTAAACCCTTTTAAGTCCTATAAAGTTTATGAACTTTATCAAAAGAATCATTAACATCCTAATCGGGCGCGCTAGCAATTCTTTGCTAGTTCCGACCGCGATTAGAGATTAGATTAATGATTGTTTTGGTAAAGGCTAGATTTGAACGGAATTCCGTGTCGAGATAAGGGTTAAGAGTGGGATTCCTTTTCCCTCCAGAAACCCTAATCTACACGCATCACCGTTGTTCTAGTTTTAAATCTATTAATGGATAAAAAGGGTAACTTTTAATTAATCGTCCATGACTACTAAATCCTAACGAACCCTACAAGCCCTTCTATTATATTATCTACATCTCTAAAATAATCTAGATCTATTTTTTGCATTCTTGCTTAACGTAGATCTAGAAACTTTTCACAAAATTCTTATTTCCTCCTCTCTTTTTCAACACATCTAAAGTAAGAGTAAAAGGTTCCACGTTTTCCTGAGGACGACCCGTACTCATCTCGGTCTAGCTACGCGCGAAACCGTTATTGATTGCGGTTATATTCTACAAACACACTTTTTCGAACCAATCAGGAGTTCTCGGTGAGTCCGTCCAGTGTACCCAGTCTCTACTGAGCACCCGTATACCATCTCTGATGTCAAAAACCAATGGATATGGGATCATCCATCGCCCATCTATATGGGTCGAGAAGGTATACGCTAGTCTACTCTGGTATATCGATGCCCCGTCTCGATACACCCATGACTAGGGACCTTGAAAGATGTACTTATGGACTACCATGTCCCCACTAGTATGATCTGTATCATAGTCCAGGTAGTCAAGTACACATATTAAGGGTTTTACCAACATGTAACAGAGAGACAATTAGTGTACACGTTAAGGTAAGTGTAACCAGATAGCATACTATCATGTCGAGCAAGAAAATCCTCCCTATATATATCCAAGCATCCACTAGAATATACATCTCATGTATAGTAATGGCCTCTAGGGCATACATATAACTAACAGTACCCCGGGGCAAGATGGTCGCAGATGATAGCGTTGAGCCCGACAGGGGAGCATTACCGATCGGTTATTTATGACGCGGCGGATATCCAGAGGATACCGACGTAGTCTTGAGATTAGATATATGGGACAATCCGGATTGCCAGATCCCGAGATCAGATATGGGCCAGTTCGGATTGCTGGAGCCAGGAATAATAAAATAAGATATTAATATTTGGTGTCGATGCTTGACACGGATTTATATTGATTTCATTGATGAAACTACAGCTAAACTACAGAAGTTTTACTAAGATAAGAATACAGATTTCCCATGTTAATCACATTCAAATCCCATGTTGTTTATTGCATTCATGTTGCATACATACTAGTGCATCTCATCATATTAGTATATGTAGGCTGTGACGAAATTGTGTGCATTCATACGATAGCCTTATTAGATGTTACTTATTACTCACGAGTTGGGAACTCACCCCCGTCGTGCCACAGTGTTTTGCAGGTCCGACCCGTTAGCACTGTAGCGGCGAGCGTACTACCTTATTTGCTTCTTTTGCTTAGACTCGTAGCATTGATCGTAGGTGGGTTGGGAGGATATTGTGTTTCCACTTGTACTATTATTGTATCTAGTGTACTCCATCTACCGTGTCTACTACTTTTACCGTTGTATTTGCGAATTAGACCTGAGACAGTCAGATTTGTGCATATATGTTGTTTCTCTGGGGTCGAGCTCACTTGAGCCAACATGATGCTTTATTACTTCTGTGCCTTTATATGCTTTTTTTTTTGCACGGTGATGATATATATTGCGTGTGATTGTGAGTCCGCCTTTGGCAGAAGGATCTATAATGTATGCGATGATATGTACAAGGCCAGATGTAGCTTATGCGCTAAGCGTGGTGAGCCAGTATCAGTCGAACCCAGGTGAGGACCATTGGACAGCAGTAAAGAACATTCCCAAATACCTGAGAAGGACAAAGGACATGTTCTTGGTTTACGGTAATGGAGACCTAATGGTCGAGTCCTTTAACGATTCAAGCTTCCAGAGTGACAAGGATGACAGCAAGTTTGTCTCGGGTTTTGTGTTTACCCTCAACGGAGGGGCAGTGTGTTGGAAGAGCTCCAAACAGGATACCGTTGCAAACTCGACGATGGAGGCTGAATACATTGCTGTGAACGATGCCGCAAAAAAGGCGATCTGGATGAAGAAGTTCATTAGTGAACTTCAGGCGGTTCCGTCCATTGTTGACCCAATACCTTTGTATTGCGTTAACAATGGGGCTATAGCTTTAGCAAAGGAACCACGGTCCCATCAGAAATCCAGGCACATCTTAAGGCGGTGTCACCTGATCAGGGAGATCATTGATCGCCGGGAGATCGAGGTGCGGAGAGTGGACACAAAAGACGTCACTGCGGATCCATTCACCAAGGCCCTTCCTCAAGCACAGTTCGAGAGACTCTTTGAGATGTTGGGTATTCGATACGCCAACAACTGGCCCTAGAGCAGACGTTGGGTACTCGATATGCTGATATTTATGGCCTTAGTGCAAGTGGGAGATTGTTGGATATATATGCCCTAGAGGCCATTATTGTATATGTATACATTTAGATGCTTGGACATATATATGTACAGGACAGTCTTGCTCGATATGATAGTATGCTATCTGGTTTGTCTTTATCTTAACATGTGTATATTTTACTTGCTATTACATATCTTTTGTACATGTTGATAAAGCCCGTAGGATCATTGCTAGACTACCTGCGTTGTGCTGGCGATCATACTTGTGGGAGCTGGGTAGTCGGTTAGCACATCCTTAAAATTGTCCCTAGTCGTGGGAGTATCGAGACCGGGCATCGATATTCCGGAGTAGACTAGTGCATACGTTTCTAGACCCCGATGAGGGGCGATGGTATGGTCCCGCAACCATTGGTCTTTCGCACCTAAGATCGTATACAGCTGCTCATTGGGGGTGAGTACACCGGACGGACTCGCCAAGAACTTCCAGATGGTACTATACCTATCGTCAGGTGGAAGTTCTCAGGTGACATGAGTACAGGTTAGTCTTCAGACCTGAGATCGGCATTTGCCTCGTGTGAGTTCCCACTGTGCTTTGATCACTACCCTACCACGGCTCTACTGAGTCGTGCAAACAGGTTTTGGTTGGGTACAGTCCCGAGCCACATGGAGGTAGTGAGCAATTGTCAGGGATTCGCCTCTCCCGGTATAGGGAGTCGATATCGTACTGTGTTCGATTAGTCAGGACCATAAGACCTTGGCCAAGGCAGTTGGGATTTACTGATAGGCTGATCAGTAGTTTCCCGGATTAGTCCTGAGCCACATCAGCACGACTTATCGGGTTATTAAGGTCTGACGCTTACCACCCCCTAGACTCGGTATGCAATACTCTCATACGAAGAGACCGGACTGTACGGAGATTGTCACAGATAGGCTCAGTAGGGGATCCGGATGAGTTTTCTCGTCGGCCTTCCTTTTCGACAAGTACCCAGGTAGCCGTTACGTATAGCAAGTGCCGCTGGCGTGTTTGTGGTTATAGATTTATTCAGTAACTCACTACCGGCGTACTGTCGAGTCTTTAGAGTCCCACACAGAGAGTTTCCCTGGTTCAGACGAAATGATGTAGTAGCCGTATTGGATAAGTGCAGGGTTCCGATCGATTGATGTACTTTGTACCCGGACTTTCGATCGGACAGTTGGTAATTCTAGCCGGCTCAGGTTTGAGCCAGATAATTAAATCAGGTATTGATTTGATTATTTACATATATGTATTTCGATATGTATATTCTAGTATTACATTCTTAGTGTTATTCTCTCTTTAGGCATTCGTGTTTTTATCCGAATGCAGGTATGTATATACAGCAGACTGTAATCCGTATTTTATTACAGATTACCTTCTAGAAGGTGGCCACCTCATTATGCTTTTTCCATTTATTTGATAAATGGAAATGAGGTGTAAAGTGGGAGGTATGGTGATAACTCTACTTCAATAGTTAACAAATGAATTTTTAATTCATTTGTAGTTACTATTGAAGTATGGTTGTTGATTGTTTATTCAAGAAATTCATGCACAAAACCATTTTGTGTTGAATTTCTCTCATATGCATGCTTCATTATTTTGAGCTCCAATTTTTCATCACCTCCTCCCTCCTCTTGTGTTTTCTCCACCTTCATCATCTTCATCTTCACTATCCTTCTCATGAGTTGAGAAACAAGTGAAGAGGCAAGAAAGAGATAGCAAAACACTTAAATCATCACACTACATCCAAGACTACTTGGTTTAGCAACCCAAGTTCTCTAATTGCTCCACTTGATATATAGTGTGGAGCTAAAGCCATAGATCATATCTCTCGGGTGGATCATCTACGACAAAGGAAGTCCGGAGAACAAGCTCAATCCTGAAGGACCGATGGAGCCGGAAATGGAGATCAAGCATGTTCAAGGTGGCCACTAAGAGCATATAATGAGGAAAGAAGACTGAGGGACTTGGATCGTTTGGTGAGACTTATTTCATAGTAGATAGCACTACTTGTTTAGCTAGATAGGTTTATGGTAAGATTCGGGTTTATTGGGTTATCCTAGTGCCGTTTTTGAAACCATAGAAAATTTTTGTTCCGCAAACCGCCACATTCGATGGCTCGGGCGTTAAGGTAACCATTTCAAGGAAGACTACCTTACTCTCTACAACCATCTTGTATATACAAGGTTCATCTACGTTTTTGATAAAATCAAACTCTTTGACTGCAACATCAAAATAGATGTTCCAGCTCCGCGATGCCTGCTTTAATCCGTAGATAGATTTAAGCAGCTTGCTCACCTTTCCGCTGCTCCCACTGTTTACGAAGACCTCTGGCTGTGTCATGTACACGCTCTCTTCTAAATCACAATTTAGAAAAGCAGTCTTGACGTCCATCTACCAGATTTCGTAATCATGATATGAAGCAATTGCAGAGTTACCTAGGACAGCCGCAAGGTTTCGGGAAGCATCGTCCATGCCAAATTCAAAAATTTGCCATTCTAGCGAACCCAAACTTAGAATCGTTAAATAGAAATCGTACGGAATATAATGCAAACAACTTTGCAAAGGAAAGTGAAGAAGGAATAAAACCTTTGTAGACCGGTCCTTCACTTCTAAAGCTCCGTGTTGACATCCCTTCGCTGCGATCATGGATCTCCCGAACTCTAGTATGGGTTCCCTCGGAGAAATGAACAAGCTTGCTCGTAGTCTTCGAGGCCGAAGATGATCTACGTCGAGGAGACTCAAACTCAAGCTAACCCTTCACTAGGTCATGAATTTTATGAAGAGAACACACTATACTACCCAAGAAAGTGTATAGGATGATGAAGTAGGAAGTGGGCTCACTTTATATTTTATTTTCTCACAATATTTCTTCATGTTTCATGGAGCTAGAAAGCTAGAAGAAAGAGATGAAGAAAACCTCCATGGAAAAAATGAATAATGAAAAACAATGAGGTGAGAATAGAAACCAAGGGTAAGTTAGTGTCATATACTAACCATTGTAGAGACTAAACCATGGCTAATTAAAATGGTTAGATTAATAAATATCTTAAGTGAGACAAAACAAGTGGACTTTGTCAAAAATGCTTCAAGCTTCTCCATCTTCCAAGCATGACAAAATTCACACTAGTTTTGAATTATTAAGATAAATAAAAACCTTCACATTTTAATTATCATGGTGTATGTCATACACACACCCATGCTTGCATGTATCATCAAGCATGATACAAACTATGTACATAAGTATATATCACATATACACTTAATGCACAAAATAAGTGAGAAAATAAATCTTAAGTGAGTTAATACTAGTTAATGTAAATTAATATATCAAATATATAATTATACATTAGATTATTAAATCAACACTTGATTTAATAATCCGGCTATATCACATATAACCGACTAATATCATGTGTATCAATTTATCGAATCAGCACTTGATTTGATAACCCGGCTATATCACATATACCCGGCCGATAACACAAATCGCGAGAATAGAATACGGTATCACATACTCGTATTATTCTCGTTCCCGCATATATCACATATGTGCTCCTACTCCATTTCGCTTGAGCCAGGAAACCTCTGTGTAGGACTCTAAAGACTCGTCAATACGCCGGCAGTAGGTGATGATCATATCAAACACCCACAAGTCATAAGCGGTCTGCTAAACGTAATGGCCACCCGGGTATTAAGTGATCAGAAGATCAACAAGAAAGCCTGTTCATACTCCTGCGAATCCAATCAGTAATACTACCGTACAGTCCGGTCTCTTCGTCTGATATGTCGCATATCTCGTTTAAGGGTGGTAAACGTCAGACCCCGGTAACTCGATAAGTCGTGCCGATATGAGGCTCATAACGGGTCGAGAAACTACTGGTAACACTTACCAGTAAATCTCTGAAATAGCCCTGGCCAGGGACTTCCTGTTATAGCCAATCTAGCACAGCGCAACATCAACCCCCAATACCGGGAGAGACGAATCCCCTCCTATCGCTTATTGCCTCCATGTGACTCGGGACTGTACCCAAAAACTACTGTTTTTCACGTCCTCTTGAACGTGGTAAGGTAGAAATCAAAGCACAGTGGGAATCATACAAGACTCTATGACGATCTCACGTCTAAAGACTAACCTGTACCAGTGTCACTAGAGAATTGCCATCTGACGTGAGGTTTAATACCATCTGGGAGTTCTCGGCGAGTCCGTCTAGTGTACCCAATCTCCACTGAGCACCCGTATATCATCTCTGATGTCAAACACCAATGGATATGGGATCATCCATCGCCCATCTACATGGGTCGAGAAGGTATACGCTAGTCTACTATGGTATATCGATGCCCCGTCTCGATACATCCATGACTAGGGACATTAAAGGATGTACTCATAGACTACCTTTGTCCTACTAGTATTATCCGCATCATAATCTAGGAAGTCAAGTACACATCCTAAGGGCTTTACCAACATGTAACAGAGAGACAATCAGTGTACATGTTAAGATAAAGAGTAACTAGATAGCATATTATCATGTCGAGCAAGAAAGTCCTCCCTATATATGTCCAAGCATCCACTACAATATACATCTCATGTACAGTATTGGCCCCTAGGGCATATATATAACTAAAAGCAATGCAAGTAGGATCCTGATGGACTTAAGCATAGCAATTGGAGAAAAGGTTCCATCATAATCGACACCTGTTCATTGACGAAAACCTTTTGTGTAACATTTTGAAAATCGTTTAGGTGAAATTTCGGATAATCGGTAAACTAACTGATGTTTTCCATAAAAACCAAGATATAATTACTTTTCAACATAGACTTAAATATACCTATTCTTGCTATGTAATTGTTAGTATTTGGTATATAATTGGTCACTTGTAAATTTCTAGTTTACTTAAATATTTTCCGTAATTAATTATTTTAATTATTATTATAAGCTTTCACTAATACATTTAATTAGTGATATTTACAAATTTGAATGGGTTAATACAAGTTTCGTGAACCTTGACACATCTAAACACATATTGTAACATGTTCAAAAAAAATATAAAAATTGGATGGTTCTAGTTTTATTTGCATAGAAAAGGTGAAGGGAATATTGAAATAAATAAATTAAATGAATAATTTGAGTATGGGGCATGTTGACATAAGGTGTGGAGTGTGGTCACCACTCTCTCTTGCTTACCCTCACCTCCCAATTTCCTCTGGCCGATCACAGCCCTCTTCTCTCTCTCTTTAACATTAATTCCTTGCAACAAAATGAAGAGAATTAAATAATTTGTAACACTTTGGAAATTCATTAAGGTCGCTTATATTATAAATGGTGATAATACGAGATTTTCTTAAAACCTTATTAATAACTATTTCCACATAGACTGAAATAAATCTATTTTAATTGTGAAATTATGTAATTACATATATAATTATGTTTTATTAATTAGCATTTAAAATATTGTTCACTTAATTATCTAATTTTCTTAATTATTATTTACTAAGCTAAAATTTTAGTTAAGCATGCACAAATCTAGTATTTACCCTAGGTTGATATGTGCTTTATTAACCATGGCAACTTAACCATTTTTGTATGTCTCATACTCATTTTGCTCTCCTCTCTTAGTTCTAGAATTCTTTTCTAAGAAAATAAAAGAAATGGGAAAAAGAATTGGATAAAGGGTGAAGCATGGGGCAATTATGAGGCATGGGGATTTTGAATTTGGGCACAAACACACACACACCCTCTTCCCCCCCCCCCCACTCCCCCTCGGCTCTCAGCCAGAGCTCTAGCAGCCCCTTCCCCCTTCATCTTCTTCTTCTTCTCTCAATCCAAGCCCTATTTCCAAAAGAAAATCCACATAAATCTAGACAAAATCATCACTATTTTTCCCTTGCTCAATCAAGCATGATTCTTGGCCAAGTCTCCATAAGTACTAGCTAGTGTGAACCATTCTTAGACCATCTTGAGGTATAAGCCTAACCCAGTTACTTCTTTGCTAAACTTTCAGTTTATTAAGCTTAATTTAGTGTTTAAGTGGTTATTAGTGTTAATTATGTGATTTAAGAGGAGATTAAGATAGGTTAGGGTTTTTATGGCTTGAATAGGGTAACTAAGTGTAGTTAGTGTCTAATAATCCTATTCTTTTCATAAGTTTTCACTAAAACGCCCTATTGTATTAGTTTGGTGTTAATTAGAGTTTTAATTAAGAATTGTTCTCTTTTGGGATTTGCTTTTAAACCAAAAGTTTCAGATTAAAGTTGCAATTACTGGAGCATAGTTACTGGACTAGGAGCACACCCACGAAACCCGAGACTCCAATCCTCTTTCTAGGCCGCAAATAATTGGGTTTTGGCCACAAATTGCGGCTAGATTAGTGACCTGGGTGTCAGGGTTTTTGTTGTAGGTGTCTGCTATATATTGTAGTTCTTTGGTTTGTGCAACTTTTCCTAATTTCACTTGTATCAAAATCTGGGGCCAATTACCTATGTTTTTAGTATTGTGACTTGCGCGACACGTACGTTCTGAGTCTGGGTTTGGTGTTTGCTGTGTATCACAGCCAATTGGGTTGGTTTCAGACGTTAGCACACACGTTTTGGTGCTTCGAGTGCACACGCGTTTAGCTTGCGACGCTAGTTTTCTCGTATGGTCTTGATATCGCGTTTTTCGGGATTTTAGCCTTATGTGTGTTGCATTGTGTGATTCTAGGATCGGTCGCGGAGACATCGGACGCGACACAGAAAGGAAAGGCGGTGATTGGATTAAGCTAGCGGAGGCGTTCCGGTGAGTAGATGTACATATCTACGGGGGAATCGTTTGGATGACGCAAGACGCCCGATAGTTAGAATTTCGATTAGTGCACTAATATGCGTAGTTCCTAGTTATTCATTTCATTGCATCGCATCATCTTTTAAATATATATGTGATATCATCTCATAGGACACTCGAACTATTACCATTGGTTTATGCTGCACGGCCACTATTCATGGGGACACACACGCCTTGGTAATTGCTATGCCACGGGCATTATATAGCTTGTTTAAATCCAAATCTTATCAATCGCGCCTATTATTATTAATAAACCTGTATTTATATATTCAATTCATCAGGATGGATACGTAGGATTGTTAGTCATGTGCATATATCTCATTGCATCATCGTTCATGCATAGTTTTCTAGTTCCGCATCGCATTTCATATTGTTAATATCATAGACATTCATCAATTTTTACACGTTCATGTATTATGATTCTTCTCGAGGATTTTCGAATTTATGAGATTTATGGATTTGGAGAAACCGCAAGGATTTAAGAACGTATTACCATTTTAAAAATGTAAATTGCAGTTTTCTCGTGATGTGATGTATATATCGTCCACCATGAGATTTCTCGGTTCTTGAGCGGTATCATACACCCAATTCGAGGAGGAAGAGGAACCGTTTGTGGCTGCATGGTGGACCCGGTGCGGTACCCCGGGGCAAGATGGTCGAGATGATGGCATTGAGCCCGGCAGGGGAGCACTGTAGGGTTCCTATCGACGGCAGCAATGTTTCGGGAGGCATCGTCCATGCCATTTTTAAAAATTTGTCGTTAAAAGGAACTCTAAACTAGAATCGTTAGCTAGAAATATAATACGGAAACACTTGTAAACCATTTACAACTAAGTGAAAACGAAATACAAGCTTTGTAGATCGGTCCTTCACTTCAAAAGCTCCTTGAAGTAGTCCCTTCGCTGCGATCTTGGTTTTCCCGGACTCTTGCATGGCTTCACGAGGAGAAAGGAGCGACCTTGCTTGAATTCATCGAGGCCGAAGATGATCTACGTCGAGGGGATGCCAACTCAAGCTTCTACTTCACTAACTAAAGAATTAGTGAAGCAAACACCCTAAACTAAAGTGCTAGTCTAGTAGAGGATGATGAAATAGGAAGTGGGCTCACTTTAGAATTTCTTTTCTCACGTTACTTTCTCACTTAATCAAAACCCTAGCAAGCTTTTGAGATTGAGGAAGAAGATGAACCAAAACGAAAATGAGAATAATGATCAAGTGAGAGAGTGAACCATGGTGAGTGAGTATCATATACTAACTCACGTAGAGACATAACCATGGCTAATTGTGATGGTTAGGTTACTAAATATCTTAAGTAAAATAAAACTAATGGACTTAGTCAAAGCATCCACAAGCTTCCACTAGCTTCATGCTTTCAACTAATATTCCACTAATTTTGTTTTCACTTTAAATAATATAACCCATTATCACAAATAGAATGGTGTATGTATTACACACCCATGTTTGATGTATCAACAACCATGATACAAAATGAAAACACATTTTAATATATATCACATATATATTAAGTTGTGCACAAGTGAGAAAAACAAATGCTTAAGTCAACCAATGTTAGTTAATGTAAATTAGTATATCACATATACAATTATACACTAAATTATTAAATAAAAATTTGACTTAATAATCCAGATATATCACATATAACCGACTAACATTCAATGTATCGTATTATCGAATCAACCCTTGATTCGATTATCCGGCTATATCATTTATAACCGACCGATACAAAAGACACGAGGATAGAATACGGTATCACATACACGCATTATTCTTGGTCCCGCACATATCACATATGTGCACCTATTTCATTTTTCCTGAGCCATTAAAACCTCTATGTAGGACTCTAAAGACTCGTCAATACGCCGGCAGTAGGTGATGATCACATCAAGCACCCACAAGCCGTCAGTGGTACTAGCTGGATGTAAAGGCTACCCGGGTATTGAGCGATCAGAAGATCAGCAAGCAAGCCCGCTCCAACTCCTACAAAAGCCTGACGGTAACACTTGCCGTACAGTCCGGTCACCTCGTCTGATATGTCGCTTATCAAGTCTAGGGGTGGTAAACGTCAAACCCCAATAACCGATAAGTCATGCCGATGTGAGGCTCATAACTGGTCGAGAAGCTACTGGTAACACTTACCAGTAAATCTCTAAATCAGCCCTGGCCAGGGACTTCCCTGTTATGGCCAATCGAGCACAGCGCAATATCAACTTCCAATACCGGGAGAGACGAAACCCCTCCTATCGCTCACTGCCTCCATATGACTCGGGACTGCACCCAAAAACCACCATTTTGCATGCCCTCTTAGACGTGGTAAGATGGAAATCAAAGCACAGTGGGAATCACACAACACTCTATGACGATCTCGGGTCTACAGACTAACATGTACAAGTGTCACCAGAGAACTGCCATCTGACGTGAGGTATAATACCATCTGGGAGTTCTCGGTGAGTCCGTCCAGTGTACCCAGTCTCTACTGAGCACCCGTATACCCTCTCTGATGTCAAACACCAATGGATATGGGATCATCCTGTTAGTGTGATATGCCATAGAGGCCATACAATAGTACTAGTTTGTATATTATATTTTGGAAGCTTGGGATATATACACGAATTGACATTCTTGCTCAATATAGTAGTATGCTACTTGGTTTGTATCTATCTTAATATGTGTATGTGTTTCTTTCTAACATATCGCCGATACATATTGATAGAGCCCTTAGGATCTTTGCTTGACTACCAGCGTTGTGATGGCAGTCACACTAGTGGGCACTGGGTAGTCTAATGGCATATCCTTATACTGGTCCCTGGTCGTAGGATTATCAAGACAAGGCATCGATACTCCAGAGTAGAATAGTGTATACGCTTTTCATCCCAGGAGGGGAGATGGTCTGTCCCACAGCCATCCGTATGTCGTACTGGAGATAGTATGCAGGTGCTCGTTAGGTTACGAGTACACTGGACAGGACTCGCTGGGAACTGTTGGTTGGTATTATACCTATCATCAGTTATCAGTTCCTAGGTGACATGAGTACAGCTTAGTCTGTTGACTTGACACTGTCACTTCGTGTCACGACCCGAAAGTACGGAACATGACCGGCACTTAGGCTACAAACGTCTCAAGGCGTACATGCGCTAAGTAAGCCGAGCCCAGAAATCCAAACCAAGAAAAGTAGTGGAGTGAAGGAAAAACCATATGTAAATCAACCAGTTTGCAACATAATATACAATGCCTAAAGGCGAGGATCACAACAGAAAAGGGAACTCAACAGCATGAAACCCAGAGAAATATAACGTGCGACTCTAAGGTCGAAAGAATAAACACCAAAGGTCTCTATCTCAATAAGTATATGTTTGGTTGATGGAACTTCTAGATACAACTGAAATATAATATACAATGTATAATGATAAACCCACCTACTAGCAAGTCACCTGAAAGAAGCTATGCCCGCAAAGCCATAATGAAACCCGTACGACAACACCTGCAAGAAACTGGGGCACAACGGGGGTGAGTTGCCAACTCGTGAATAGAAAAACATCTACGAACAGAAAATTGCATGTATGACGCAATCCTAGGTCATATGATCACAATATATATAATCCTCAAATATATAACCAGCAACCTATAACAATGGCTAGGGTAACTATCTAACCCAAATGTAATCCCTTATGCCCGTGTCAGTGGATCAGGTGGCAATATATCATATGGATGATGTATGAATGCATGAAAAGTATGATCAATGTAATCCGAGTCTGTATGTGATCAATATCTGTATATAGGTGGATCCCGTCCACGTGTCACCCAGTGACAATAAGCATCATGCATGTAAATATGAGGATATAGTCAAAATCATGGAAAACATCATGAAACCTGTGCCCAGCATCGGCACAAAACATAGCCTCAATCTCAATATCTCAATGACTCTGATAAGTCTCACTATCTAGGGCGCCGTCAATCCAGACCGGCCCCTACCATCAATCTCAAGACCATGACGGTATCCTCCGGATATCTGACGCGTCGGATAAAATCACCGGTCAGTAGTGCTCCCCTGCCAGGCTCAACGCCATCTCCTATGATATTCATTCCCCGGGGTACCGCACCGGGCCCACCATGTACCCACAATCGGCCTCATCCGCCTTCTCGAATCGGGTGTCACATGTCGCTCTCAGCACCGAGAAAACACATGGTGGACGCACTGAAATATCATATCAGGGGTAACCGGGTTTTTAAAACAATTACATAATCTCTTTGAAATACCCACAGTTACCAAATCCAGAAATATCATAGAACAACATATCTCAATGCGCATAATCAGAAAACATGATGTATGTGACATATCAATGAAGTGCAAGTATAACAGTATATCATGCAACATGGAATAATAGTATGCACATACAAGGGTCATATCCTGCAGCAATAATACAACTGTGTAGTGGCATGGCAATTACCGATGAAGATGTGTGTCAACTGGCAAGTAAGTGTATGTGGTACATACGCATCATCGGTAATGGTGCTGGTGTCCTAACAGCATGATATCAACAATAGAACATGAATCACAATAAGGATGCGATGCAGAGCAACAGTAACAATGTACGAGAGCTGAATACCAAACACAATGATAGCTAAACTGCATCTAATGTCATAAGAGTCCTATAGCAACACCCACTATAAGGATGAGCTAATAGGCTAACTACAGGTAAGGTAAACCGCCTAATCTCTGAGTCGATACATATATATACATATATAGTCGGTGATCCCGCCTCGATAATATCATATCCGATACCACATCTCTATAATCAGTAATCCCCAAGTCAAGAGTGCGGATCAAACATCAAATTATAGCTCGTACGTAAATCCGTCGTACGGCATCCCCAAATCTGGGTACGGGTCAATATCACATTCGTCAAATCATTCATCTGGTATTCTCTATATCAAATATCATAATCTGGGTACTGACCTATGTCTAGTACAAAGCTAACATCATCACTATCATCATGATTTGACTACTAATCAACAGTCTCGTATGAATCGATATCATCAGCACATATCATCACAAGGAGAATATATATCGCCCAATATGGCCTATCATAAATATCTTGCCCTATCATATCATATCATATCTCGTAACATAATCACATGTCGATCATTTTAAATATATCACTATTCCTATGGCATTATCATCCCTAAATCTGCTAAAGCATCAAGACGTATCTCAAATATGAATTTTACCATATCACCGATATCATAATCTCATATCAAATATCATCGACTCATCTCAATCCCCAGTATCATCCTCAAATCCGTATGTGAACACATAGTCCCATACCCATGTGAAGACATAACTATATAGAATCCCATAACCATATAAGAAATAAGGATGTATGCAAGTATGTATGTGTGTATATGTATGTGTGGTGCACTCACTACTCTAGGGTTCCGTAACCTATCACCAATCCAACACACCAATAACCATCTTAACATCATCATGAATTACAAATAACACATAATATTTGTAAGTGTGTATACGCATCCATATACGTCACCACAGACTGCGGGGGTGTTATACGCCATTCACCCGACTTCTCCCCGTAGATATAAATCTACTTACATTTCTTTATGCGTGTCGGTGTCGATGTTGCCATTTGCATCTCCAACGCTTTGACACCACGTGGGGTACCTACAATGATATCACACGCTAAAACACATGAAAACCATGTCGGAAACCAAAATGGTACGCGCTATGCTCATAGGGAAAAAACTGTAGCCTTGCGTGTAAACACAGCCAACAAACCGCTGTCGTTGGCGTTCAAATGCCACCCGACAATCACGAATCACCAAATACCAAAATCCATACGAAAACAAGTCGTAAATCATACGCCAACTCATGAAAATCAACCCAGATTCTACCCTGTTTGGAATCAGACAAAATTGGACATTCCAGGGGTCAAGTTTACAGGTAAAAGGGCCGTGCACGTAAAACGAGGCAGTTCCCTCCTGCTCTGGCCGCAAATTGAGGCCAGAGGGATTAAATCTGTGGCCGGGATCAAGAGGTGGTGTCTAGGGTTTTGGGTGATGGTTTCTATCTACCTGCATGTCTCACTGCTAAGTCAAAATTATTTTAGGAGGTCCGGGTTGATAGCAGTTTCCAGAAAGGCTACAAAGTCGACAAAATCGATAAAATACGCCAAGTCGGAACATTCAGGTAACTTACTGGGAATCTGGGGTAATCTTGGTTAATCTGATCTCAAATACACCTAATAGGGCTATACCAACCATCAAAACCAACACTTGGCCAAATCTCACTCAATTTACCTAAAACTGGCACTAACTCACATAACAACACGAGATTTCAGCTTAAAACTATAACTTAGCAAGATTGGAGTTGAGTTGTGGGATTATACCTCAAGGGGGTCCTAGGATGAAGGAGAAGAGAGGATGAAGGAAGGAGGAAGGGCTGTGTTGCATGCTGAGCTGCTCCTTAGGCTGTTCTCCCTTGTTGCCGTTGCTTTTGCAGCATCAGGTTGCTGCTGCTAGCAATTCTCATTTGCTTTTCCCTTTCTTTTTTTCTTGTGGCTGTGTGCAGCAGCAGAAGTGTTGGGGGGTTGGTGTTGTGTGGGGTGAAGTGGAAGTATGATGGGGTGTGGTGTGGTTTTGAATGGAGTTGTTGCTGCTGAAAGTGGCTGATGTAGCTGCTGATGTGAGGAAATTGGGGCTGATGTAGTGTATCAGCTGATGTGATAACAATTGGGGCTGAAGTGTTGATATGGGGGCTGAAGTTGTGCTGATGTGAGTGTGTAGGTGTGGGCTATGGTGTTAGGACTGGTGTGGTTGCTGATGTTTTCTTCACTGCTGATGCAGTTGCTGTTTCAGCTGCTGTTGAAGTTGTTGTTGTGGTTGTTTTGGCTGATGTAGGGTGAAGTGTTGTGTATTTGATGGTGGGGTGTGAGAGTGAGAGATGTGGCTAGAGAGAGAGTTGAAGTGAAATGGGATTGTGACACTTACTTTAAGCCACCATTCTCTCTCTCTCTCTCAAAAGATGCTAGCATGACAACCTTCATGGCTCTCTCTCTCCCCTACACAAGTCAACCCTAACCTAATCACCCTTAACAATGCTAAAAACCCTCAATTAACCCCAATTAACATAACCAAATGGTTAACCCATCATGGTTGGCTAAACATGGTTAACCCACCATGCTCATCATGGTAACCCTAGACTAACCCAAGCTAACATGCACAAGTGTGTGCAGTCCAGATAAAATTCCAATAAAATATTCATAAAACCAGATAAAATATTTAAAAGCCGTTTTGATAAACTTTTTACCAAAAACCCTACATTAAACACAATTACCCCTAAATAACATATTTTAGAATTTCCATAATTTTTTCTCCGGAATTTTCCCCATTTATCGGTATTTAATTATACCGACTATTAAAATATTCATTAAAAATTAATATTAAATTATGAAAATTCCCAAAAATAATACTTTATTTTTTTGAAATTTTACAATCTTCCCCCCTTAAAGAAATTCGGTCCCCGAATTTAAATTAAAACCTCCAAATTCTAAAATATTTCAATAAAATGTCCGAGTCAACGGGGCTCCGAAATCATCAATCCATAGAATGCATCGTAGCGCAATACATGCGCATGCGTAACGGCAGATAACTCGAAAACAAAACTCCGTCAAGCATCTCGCAATCATCGGAGTCAAGGTGAAACACGAATACCAAATCCGAGGCAAAACCGATATGCTAGAAATCGGAACTATACATGTAAATACCAAATCCGTACATGTAAATATCTTGAAAGAAATGCATGCCAATTTTTTTTTTTAAAGTCAATGTGCAATGCACATAACACTGCACAGTGGTGGACGTCTTTATAAGGAAATAGCCATATACGTATATACCGTTTGTTTAACATTCACGACCCGCCGTTTTAAAACAATTTAGAAGGGTTCCATCATTTTAGAACGTTTCGTGTCATATCGGACACGTATGTAAATAATGAGACTATAGCTCGCTTTGGAAATCCCTTTGAAATCTATCAGCGCATGCAAAATATATCCAGGCACTGTCCTCTGACTAATCCTGCTTAGTACGAAAACACATAGCAAATATCATAAAATGTACTGCTCCATAGAAACCAATTCAAAAGTGCATATGAAAACCTTGTGCGTCCGGTGCGCACGGAAATCAAAATACATACATGTGTTAAGCAGGTGAACAAAACGACACCAAGGTGCAACGGGTGTGCACACAACATCGGTCATAGGCAACGTGCGTGCCAGACAGCAAAATCAGGTGCATCTGACATGCACGAAAAAAATCCCGATTTAGTGCATCTGGTGTGCACCAAATCTCATCTCATAACCTGCGCCCAACATGCGCTAAAAATCCAAATCCGGTGCATCCATCATGCACGAAATCATGAAATCCAATATCAAGCGCCGAACACGTGCAAACCCAATCAGGTGCATAAAGTGCACAAAACAAATATCGAGCATCACCATTGAAATCGAAGTCCAGTGCAACTAAGTGCACAAAATGCGAATCACTGCACTGCAACATAGGTGAACTATACCGAGTGCAAAAACCAAATCGTGTGCGTGCATACGCATGAAATCAACTCCACTGTCTAAACCCATAAAATCATCAACATGTGGAACCAAGGCACGAAAACGATATCAAGTGCAACAACTGGGCAAAAATCGTAAATACTCAATCATCAAAATCAAATCATGCGAATAAATCGCCCAAAATACCGAAATCGAGTATGGCGGAATAGTTCCGCTCAAGCACATCCTCCAAGAATCTCCGGCCAACAGTCGTGGTCACTCGTATTATATCTCGTCGACGATCATGAACTCTGGCCTACTGATGTGCGTATCAATAACCACTCCTGGGTCCAAGTCTTCTTTGTGGATTACCAATCTCATGATCCATCGGCTCATCGGCCCTGTCAGGTGTGCTAACGAGGATGATTCCGTTCTGGCACTTCTATGATCATCTCTCGGTCAATCATCGCGACCACTCGTAAAGCAGCATGTCACTGGCGTCGGCCTCTGGCTCTCGGAATGCACGTGACACATCTGATCTTGGGTGCAAGTATCATTGCAGCAGTGTCCTGGAAGGAATCCTGCTCAAAGCCTCTTCCAAGTCTCATCTCTGCCAGTTGTCCGGGAGTCATCGTCCTTACTATATCTTCTTCTTGTTCCGGAGCGGCCGCATACTCATCACGACTCCTTCTAGAAGGTATATCCAGTACTATGTCTCGGCATGCGCATCGCATCTCTGGTGTCGGCGGAGGGGAACGTCATCATATCCAGATCTTGTACGAACCTCCTACTCCACTTTTCTCTAATGTCGACTGCTGCAGACTCGTCTCGTCGTGGCTGCATGGACTGAGCTCCAATGGCTATCCTTGTATCTGGAGTCTCCCAAGAAGTGCATCTCACCATCTAGCATCCGAATGAAGTCGAACCATTCGATCGATTCGTCAAAACCTCATAATCCCCCAAGAGCTCAACAGCTTGGGTACAGTATAATAGTATCGAGTACATACCGTAGCATCGGTGGTCCAACCGTAGAAGGGCAAACCCAAGCCTCACTAATGGCGCCGCAGAACTGCCGCAAACCCTAAGGTTCAAAGGCTTTCACATGGTCATTAAGTCGAGTTAGGGTTTCATTCTTCTAGAGGGACCATAGAATTGCCTGTATGTCTTTCCGAACACTTTAAACTTGGAATAATAGGTTTCTGACATTCGATCGTCTCTGTCGACTCTCAACGTCTCCGCGTGAAGTCGTCTCAGCTGGAATCAATCTATCTGATGACCTCGCATCGGGGTAGCGAACAAACCACACATCCTAGTCATTCATCCTCGGGGACTAGCGACCTTCTATCATCTCTTAGTACAACTTGTACCGCAATAGCTCCAATATCTGGGGCGATATCTCGTCGTTCGCAGCAAAAACTGGCTCACTCATCTGCACGTTGAACCGTGCCTCAATCATCATGAATAAGCAATACTTCAACGGTCATCAAAATCTGGCTGGCCTCTGTCAGTGGCTCAATTCTCTGGTGCTAATCTGCACGTCCGAGTAATCTCATACAGCGATCCATCCAACGCTCGTGGCGTGAAAACACAGTAAAAAGACACATCTCAGCAATCGTGTGTTGCCAGAATCACGCCCTGGTCAGTCCTCGTTCGTGACGAGCTCATGTTGACCGCAACTCTAGCCGTAGCTCTCCATGCCCGTAATCGTGGCAGTAAAACATAACTGGTACCGATGAGGCTAGATCAGGAATGAATATGATACTGAACAAGGAAATGTACATCCTAAGGCTTCTTAAGTGGAGTGGCGTATCGTAAATATGCCGCGGACATACTCACGGTACATCACTCTACTTTAGTCACCTATTCCATCAACCAAGAGTCATCCTATGCTCCGAAGGTAAAACCTAACGCTCTGATACCAACTTTGTCACGACCCGAAAGTACGGAACATGACCGGCACTTAGGCTACGAACGTCTCAAGGCGTACGTGCGCTAAGTAAGCCGAGCCCAGAAATCCAAACCAAGAAAAGTAGTGGAGTGAAGGAAAAACCATATGTAAATCAACCAGTTTGCAACATAATATACAACGCCTAAAGGCGAGGATCACAACAGAAAAGGGAACTCAACAGCATGAAACCCAGAGAAATATAACGTGCGACTCTAAGGTCGAAAGAATAAACATCACAGGTCTCTATCTCAATAAGTATATGTTTGGTTGATGGAACTTCTAGATACAACTGAAATATAATATACAATGTATAATGATAAACCCACCTACTAGCAAGTCACCTGAAAGAAGCTATGCCCGCAAAGCCGTAATGAAACCCGTACGGCAACACCTACAAGAAACTGGGGCACAACGGGGGTGAGTTGCCAACTCGTGAATAGAAAAACATCTACGAACAGAAAATCGCATGTATGACGCAATCCTAGGTTATACGATCACAATATATATAATCCTCAAATATATAACCAGCAACCAATAACAATGGCTAGGGTAACTATCTAACCCAAATGTAATCCCATATGCCCGTGTCAGTGCATCAGGTGGCAATATATCATATGGATGATGTATGAATGCATGAAAAGTATGATCAATGTAATCAGAGTCTGTATGTGATCAATTTCTGTATATAGGTGGATCCAGTCCATGTGTCACCCAGTGACAATAAGCATCATGCATGTAAATATGAGAATATAGTCAAAATCATGGAAAATATCATGAAACCTGTGCCCAGCATCGGCACAAAACATAGCTTCAATCTCAATATCTCAATGACTCTGATAAGTCTCACTATCTAGGGCGCCGTCAATCCAGACCGGCCCCTACCATCAATCTCAAGACCACGACGGTATCCTCCGGATATCCGACGCGTTGAGTAAAATCACCGGTCGGTAGTGCTCCCCTGCCAGGCTCAACGTCATCTCCTGCGATCTTCTTGCCCCGGGGTACCGCACCGGGCCCACTATGTACCCGCAATCAGCCTCATCCGCCTCCTCGAATCGGGTGTCACATGTCGCCCTCAGCACCGAGAAAACACATGGTGGACGCAGTGAAATATCATATCAGGGGTAACCGGGTTTTTAAAACAATTACATAATCTCTTTGAAATACCCACGGTTCCCAAATCCAGAAATATCATAGAACAACATATCTCAATGCGCATAATCAGAAAACATGATGTATGTGACATATCAATGAAGCGCAAGTACAACAGTATATCATGCAACATGGAATAATAGTATGCACATACAAGGGTCATATCCTGCAGCAATAATACTACTGTGGAGTGACATGGCAATTACCGATGAAGATGTGTGTGAACTGGCAAGTAAGTATACGTGGTACATACGCATCATCGGTAATGGTGCTGGTGTCCTAACAGCATAATATCAACAATAGAACATGAATCACAATAAGTATGCGATTCGGAGCAACAGTAATATTGTACGGGAGCTAAATACCAAACACAATGATAGCTAAACTGCATCTAATTTCATAAGAGTCCTAGAGATACACCCACTATAAGGCTGAGCTAATAGGCTAACTAAAGTTAAGGTAAACTGCCTAATCTCTGAGTCGATACATATATATATATATATATATATATATATATATATATATATATATATATATAGTCGGTGATCCCGCCTCGATAATATCACATCGGATACCACATCTCTATAATCAGTTATCCCCAAGTCAAGAGTGCGGATCAAACATCAAATTTTAGCTCGTACGTAAATCCGTCGTACGACATCCCCAAATCTGGGTACGGGTCAATATCACATTCGTCAAATCATTCATCTGGTATTCTCTATATCAAATATCATAATCTGAGTACTGACCTACGTCTAGTACAAAGCTAACATCATCACTATCATCATGATTTAACTACTAATCAACAGTCTCGTATGAATCGATATCATCAGCATATATCATCACAAGGAGTATATATATCGCCCAATGTGGCCTATCATAACTATCTTTCCCTATCATATCATATAATATCTCGTAACATAATCACATGTCGATCATTTTAAATATATCACTATTCCTATGGCATTATCATCCTAAAATCTGCTAAAGCATCAAGACGTATCTCAAATATGAATTTTACCATATCACCGATATCATAATCTCAGATCAAGTATTATCGACTCATCTCAATCCCCAGTATCATCCTCAAATCTGTATGTGAACACATAGTCCCATACCCATGTGAACACATATCTATATAGAATCCCATAACCACATAAGAAATAAGGATGTATGCAAGTATGTATGTGTGTATATGTATGTGTAGTGCACTCACTACTCTAGGGTTCCGTAACCTTTCACCAATCCAACACACCAATAACCATCTTAACATCATCATGAATTACAAATAACACATAATATTTGTAAGTGTGTATACGCATCCGTATACGTCACCACAGACTGCGGGGGTGTTATACGCCATCCATCCGACTTCTCCCCGTAGATATAAATCTACTCACATTTCTTTATGCGTGCCAGTGCCGATGTTGCCATTTGCATCTCCAACACTTTGACGCCACGTGGGGTACCTACAAGGATATCATACGCTAAAACACATGAAAACCATGTCGAAAACCAAAATGGTACGCGCTACGCTCATAGGTAAAAACCTGTAGCCTTGCGTGTAAACACAGCCAACAAACCGCTGCCGTTGGCGTTCAAATGCAACCCGACAATCACGAATCACCAAATACCAAAATCCATACAAAAACAAGTCGTAAATCATACGCCAACTCATGAAAATCAACCCAGATTCTACCCTGTTTGGAATCAGACAAAATTGGACATTCCAGGGGTCAAGTTTACAAGTAAAAGGGCCGTGCACGCAAAACGAGGCAGTTCCCTCCTGCTCTTGCCGCAAATTGCGGCCAGAGGGATTAAATCAGTGGCCGGGATCTAGAGGTGGTGTCTAGGGTTTTGGGTGATGGTTTCTATCTACCTGCATGTCTCACTGCTAAGTCAAAATTATTTTAGGAGGTCCGGGTTGATAGCAGTTTCCAGAAAGGCTACAAAGTCGACAAAATCGATAAAATACGCCAAGTCGGAACATTCAGGTAACTTACTGGGAATCTGGGATAATCTTGGTTAATCTGGTCTCAAATACACCTAATAGGGCTATACCAACCATCAAAACCAACACTTGGCCAAATCTCACTCAATTTACCTAAAACTAGCACTAACTCACATAACAACACGAGATTTCAGCTTAAAACTATAACTTAGCAAGATAGGAGTTGAGTTGTGAGATTATACCTCAAGGGGGTCCTAGGATGAAGGAGAAGAGAGGATGAAGGAAGGAGGAAGGGCTGTGCTGCATGCTGAGCTGCTCCTTAGGCTGTTCTCCCTTATTGCCGTTGCTGTTGCAGCATCAGGCTGCTGCTGCTAGCAATTCTCATTTGCTTTTCCCTTTCTTTTGTTCTTGTGGCTGTGTGCAGCAGCAGAAGTGTTGAGGGGTTGGTGTTGTGTGGGGTGAAGTGGAAGTATGATGGGGTGTGGTGTGGTTTTGAATGGAGTTGTTGCTGCTGAAAGTGGCTGATGTAGCTGCTGATGTGAGGATTGGGGCTGATGTGGTATATCAGCTGATGTGATAACAATTGGGGCTGAAGTGTTGATATGGGGGCTGAAGTTGTGCTGATGTGAGTGTGTAGGTGTGGGCTATGGTGTTAGGGCTGGTGTGGCTGCTGATGTTTTCTTCACTGCTGATGTAGTTGCTGTTTCAGCTGCTGTTGAAGTTGTTGTTGTGGTTGTTTTGGCTGATGTAGGGTGAAGTGTTGTGTATTTGATGGTGGGGTGTGAGAGTGAGAGATGTGGCTAGACAGAGAGTTGAAGTGAAATGGGATTGTGACACTTGCTCTAAGCCACCATTCTCTCTCTCTCTCAAAAGATGCTAGCATGACAACCTTCATGGCTCTCTCTCTCCCCTACACAAGTCAACCCTAACCTAATCACCCTTAACAAAGCTAAAAAACCCTCAATTAACTCCAATTAACATAACCAAATGGTTAACCCATCATGGTTGGCTAAACATGGTTAACCCACCATGCTCATCATGGTAACCCTAGACTAACCCAAGCTAACATGCACAAGTGTGTGCAGTCCAGATAAAATTCCAATAAAATATTCATAAAACCAGATAAAATATTTAAAAGCCGTTTTGATAAACTTTTTACCAAAAACCCTACATTAAACACAATTACCTCTAAATATCATATTTTAGAATTTCCATAATTTTTTCTCCGGAATTTTCCCCATTTATCGATATATAATTATACCGGCTATTAAAATATTCATTAAAAATTAATATTAAATTATGAAAATTCCCAAAAATAATACTTTATTTTTTTGAAATGTTACACTTCGCCTCGAGTGTGTTCCCACTGTTCTTAGATTACTACCCTACCACGGCTCTATTGAGTCATGCAAACAGGTAGTAGTTGGGTGCAGTCCCGAAGCACTTGGAGGCAGTGACGGTTAGACAGGATTCGTCTCTCCCGGTATTGGGAGTTGATATCGCGCTGTGTCTAGGAGAGCCATTACACAAAGTCCCTGGCCAGGGCAAGCGAGATTTACTGGTAGTGTTTCCAGTAGTTTCTCAGGGTGTTCTGGGCTACACTCCGACACGACTTGTACCGCTATTAGAGGACTGACGTTTACCGCCCTCATAGACCCGACATGCGATACTCTTAGACGAACAGACCGGACTGTACGGAGATTGTCACATTCAGGCTCAGTAGGAGTTCGGATGGGTTCACCTCATCGGTCTTCTTATCGGCATCTACCTGGGGACCGTTACGTACAGCTAGTACCGCTTGCGGCCTGTGGTTAAACCCACTGCCAGCGTAGTGTCGAGTCTTTAGAGTCCCACACAGAGGGTTGTTCACTTTTGGGCAAAACGTAGTAGAGGTCGTATGGTTTTACGACGGGGTTCGTTCACATACGCGCACTTGTGCACTTTTGGTGTCCGGGCAGTTGATACTAGTGGGTGTTGGTTTAAGCAGATCCTAGTATTTGTTTTGGGATTGGTCTAGTCTCATTGTATTTGTGTTTCTTCGGAATACGAATGCGGGTATGTACGTACAGTTGGCAGAGGCGGAGAGGGAGACACCTCATTAGGGTTTTTGACCATTGACTTGATCAAAACCCTAATGAGAATGAGAAATGTGATTAATAATATTAATTAAGTATAATTGTATCATGGTTAGAATTGGTTTGACCATTTGACTTGTTGACTTACTTTGACCTAGATATTTTTCTTTTTGTATTTGTTAAGCATAAGATGTTTCTTGAAGCATGCTTAGCATTAAATATGAAATGATAGTGGTCAAATCAATTCACCATCACAATTTTCTTAATTATTATTATTATCACATATTTATCATATGAGAGCAAGGTTCATTTTCATTCTCTCATTCTCTTTCTCTCTCATAGTTAGCTCTCCTTCTTCCTCTCTCAAAGCTTAAGTGTTTCATGTGTTGAAAATCATAAGCTTTTGAGACTAAACCACCAAAACAACTCTCTACTCACTCTAGGATTCTTAGTTTAGCAAGCTAAGCACTCTAGTTACTTCATTGTTGAGGTAGGAGCTCAAGGTAGAGGCCTTCGGGTGGATCTTTCTTTGGCAAAGAGAAGACGAAGAGGAGGAGCCGTCTACACTACTCAAAGGAGCACACTAGAAAAGGAAGCAACACAAGAAGAGGAGTTCAATCTTTCGGTATAACTTCTTAACCTAATAGTTAAAGCTCCTTGTATGTTTGTTAGTTCTTTGTTTAGCAAAGATCCTTCATGGTTAGTCTATGTTTCCTTGTGATAAAAAACTCGATTTTTACTCTTTCCGCCTCCCCGTAAGTACCAGAGTGGGTAACATAGACTTACACATCCATCGCCCATCTCATGGGTCGAGAAGCGTATACGCTAGTCTACTCTGGTATATCGATACCCCGTCTCAATATACCTACGACTAGGGACATTAAAAGATGAACTTATGGACTACCATGGCCCCACTAGTATGATTTGCATCATAGTCCTGGTAGTCAAGTACACATCCTAAGGGTTTTACCAACATGTAACCATAAGACAGTATCAAGAGACAAGTATATATGTTAAGATAAAGAGCAACCAGATAGCATACTATCATATCGAGCAAGAAAGTCCTCTCTATATATGTCCAAGCATCCAATATAATATACATCATATGTACAATACTGGCCTCTAGGGCATACAGACAACTAACAATCACTACCGACCGGTTATTTATGACACGGCGGATATCCGGAGGATACCGACGTAGTCTTGAGATCAGATATATGGGCCAGTTCGGATTGCCAGAGCCCGAGATCAGATATGGGCTAGTCCGGATTGCCGGAGCCCGGAATAATAAAATAAGATATTAATATTTGGTGTCGATGATTGACACAGATTTATATTGATTTCATTGATGAAACTACAACTAAACTACAGAAGTTTTACTAAGATAAGAATACAGATTTCCCATGTTAATCACATTCGAATCTCGTTTTGTTTATTTCATTCATGTTGCATACATACTAGTGCATCGCATCATATTAGTATATGTAGGCTGTGACGAAATTGTGTGCATGCTTACGATAGCCTTATTAGATGTTACTTATTACTCACGAGTTGGCAACTCACCCCTATCGTTCCAGAGTGTTTTGCAGGTCCGACCCGTCAGCACAGTAGCGGCGGACGTACTACCTTATTTGCTTCTTTTGCTTGGACTCGCAGCATTGATCTTAGGTGGGTTGCGAGAATATTTTGTTTCCACTTGTCTTATTATTGTATCTAGTGTACTCCATCTACCGTGTCTACCACTTTTACCGTTGTATTTGCGACTTAGACTTGAGACAGTGAGATTTGTACATATATGTTGTTTCTCTGGGGTCGAGCTCACTTAAGCCGACATGATGCTTTATTACTTTTGTGCCTTTATATGCTTTTTTTTTGCACGGTGATGATATATATTGCGTGTGATTATGAGTTCGCCTTTGGCGAAGAGCTAGCTCCCGCTTGGGGAAGCCTTATTTCATTATGTACATGTATTCTTGTTTTGTACCCGTTTGGGGCCAGTATTTACAAAGGAGACTCTGCCGAAATTTTCAGAAAATGTGATGCTGCTTTAAAGATTTGATGCGACTTATTTGGTTAAAAATTGCTTTCTATAAATTGGTTTTCCTTCACTCTACTGCTTTAATTGGTTTTGATTTCTGTATTTTGGCTTACTTAGATTACGTACGCCTCGAGACATTTCGTAATTTAAGTGCCAGTCACGCTCCGTACTTTTCGAGTCGTGACGTAATTAAAGAAAGATTTAATAAAATGTAGTAATAAGATATGTTTCCACCCATAACCACACATCTCACTCACTCTCTCTCCTACTCCCTAAAATGGCCGAGCCTATCCCAATGGCAGCCCCAATTTTTCTCATCCCATTTTCCACTTTAAAATTCTTCAAAATTGCTTCAAAGATCCACAAAAAACATCACAAATTCCTAATTTAAATCTCTACCCATTATTCCTTGGTTAATTTTGCATGGATTTTGGAGCAAAGAAGCAAGTTTGGGAAGCTAAGATGCATGTTTGATCTACAATCTTTGAGGTATAAATCCTAAACCCATAGTTAATTTGTTGGTCCATGACTTTAAATAAACTTAATTAGGTATTTTAAGTGGTTTTAATTGCAAGTTTGAAATTCAAGATTAGGGTTTGGATCAAGTTAGGGGTTTTGACCATTTGATTATGGTTGTGTGATGTATTTAACATCTTAAGACATGTAAAAGCTAAGCTAGTTGCTAGTTTGCTAATTGTTATTTTAAAATTGTTCTAATTAAGTTATTTAGCATACTAAGTTTTTAGGATCAATGTAATGAGATGAAATTAAAATTTAGTTATGATTTGTGTGACTTAATTAAGATATTTAGTGAGCATTTTGGCCACTAGATTTGTTAAAACATAAAGTTTTGAATAAAAATGAAAATTGATGCTTACTAGGTTTTTTTGAAATAAATCGATTTAAATGAAGTTGAGGCTTTGGTGATATACAACCTAATTCCTAATGTAATTAGTGTGTTATGAATGCGCGATTGATGCAAGTGGGTTTTAGGCTTGGGGGTTGTCGCGTTTAGAGACCCTAGTTGTAGTTTATGGCGTTGTCGAGGCGCGTTTCGTGCACCAAGTGTGTGCACGTTTAGTTAGTGCGCGTGGTTAACTTGTATTGGTTGTGTCCGCGACTAATTATATATTTATTCTCTTTCTTACTTGTGTACGTTTCTAGGATCGGGTGCAGAGGCGTCGGATGTGGAGCGGAAATGACAGAGCTGAAATCGGATCAGTTTAGCCGAGGCGTCCAGATGAGTAGATGTATATCTACGGGGGAAGTCGGGTGGATGGCGTATAGCAACCCCGCATTTTCGTAGGATATGATGTGTTTATGTGTGTGTGTGTGTGTGTGTGTGTGTGTGTCTATATATATATATATATGTTATTGCGAGATGTGAATACTTAGCAAGAAAGGCCTTAGGAGACCGTGGGTTGGATTTTGTGTAATTGGATGAAAGTGCTTTTAGTTAGTTTCTTAGTCGCGAAAACCTAGAGTAAAGTTTGACACACACACACATGCACACACGTGATATGAAAATGGGTGTATATGTTTATATGTATGTATATATATATGTGGATGTGTTGGTGTGTGTGTATGTGTGTGTGTGTATACACAGATGATGAGCCCAGTATATGATTCTTGGAGATGAACCGATATGATCGGGCATGATGCTGTGAGATTGTGATATATGATTGGGTCGTGATATGATACGACATGATATTATAGCGGATCGTTGGGCGATATGTTTTTATACACATAAGGATATATGTTTGATGATATTGGAATGTACTATATTTTAGAACGGTACCCCTAATTCTTGATTTTATGATAATGATTACCATATGAATAATGAGGTACATGTGATATTTGACCCGTACCCCAATTTTGGGATGTCGTACGATGGATTTTACCGCACGAGTTATAGATATGATGATTGATCCGCACTCTTGACTCAAGGATGTCGTACTATGTATTTTACCGTGCGTGAAGCTATTGAGGCGGCATCGCCGACTACTAGATATATCGACTCGGACTTTAGGTAGATTTCCTTACCCTTTAGATTGGGCTCGAGTCATACTTATTTTCAAAACTAACGAATCATGAGTATTTTAAATAGACAGGCCGAGAAATACTATGGATTTTTCAAAAGACGTATCTTTTCTCAAGGACCCCATAGCCCTATTTTTCTAAAACCACGATTCGTGCTATTTCAAATACCAAAAACCGTCTGACTCGTATATAGAAATATATATATTTCAGTGTTGCTGTTACTACATCATTTTCCATATATTCATGTTATTCTCATCACATTGCATGCTTATACATGTATTTTCCTTAGTTATTATGAACCCATGTTGCACAGGACATCAGCACCATTACCAATGATGCGTATGCTCCACGTACACTTGTTTGTCGGCTCACACACATCATCATCGGTAATTGCCATGTCACATACACTTTAGAGAATATTACTTCATTGATATAACTTGCTAGCTGATAGTTCCAATATATGATTACTATGCTAGTTTAGATATTGCATTCTTTATGTAGATACCCTTGCATGTGTATATTTGTTGTCATGCAATATTATGGGGGTTTATGCCGGTAATTCACTGTTTACATACTCTGAGATTTTTGGATATCGGATTTTCTATGAGATTTTTGGATTTGGAGAAACCGAGAGAATTTTATAAACTCATTATCATTTCTAAAAATAGAAATTTGCGGTTTTCTCATGATATGATGTATGTGTCGTCCACCATGAGTCTTCTCGGCTCTTGAGCGGTATCATACACCCGATTCGATGAGGAGGACGAACCGTCTGTGGGTGCATGGTGGACCCGGTACGATACCCCAAGGCGAGAGTGGTTTTGTGGGGATGACGATGAGCCTGGCAGGGGCAGACTACCATACCAGTGTGTCGGGCGTGGGGGATATCCGGAGGATACCGACGTAGTCAAGAGATTTGATGTGATAGGCCGATCTGGACTGACGGAGCCCATGGGCCAATCCAGACTGACGGAGCTCGAGATTTGAGTATTATGTGTCACTGTCGGACACGGATTTCGAGATGTTTTGAGTGCCGATGCTGGGCACTCGGGTTTTATCATGATTTATGTGTCATTGCTGGACACACGTTGGATGGTGCATTATTACATGTCATGCATTGATATATTATTACTCATGACACGGACACGAGTACTTTGATATCACACTTATGATATGTTGTCACCCTTGCAGTAGTATTGTGTATTTTTGGTATGACCTAGGAGAGAGTCATACATGCGATTTCTTCTCGGTGATGTTTTCTACTCACGAGTTAGCAACTCACCCCCATTATGCCACAGTTTCTTGTAGGTTTGGCCGTACAGGTTCATTGTGGCTTGCTGGCACACTGCTTCCTTCCGGGTGATTTGCTTGGATAGGTGGGCTCACTTGCATCGTGACTACCGTAGAACTTTTATTTATTTCAGTTGTATCTAGTAAACTCCATCAACCAGACTTGTATATTGATAGACTTAGAAGACCAGTTGTATATTCTTTCGACCTTAGAGTCGCGCTTGTATTATTTGGGTTCTTCTCTGGTTTTCTTGAGGATGTTTTGATCCTCGCCCTTCGGCATTGTATATTATATTTCTTGCTTGGTTGTTTCCGCCAATTGGCGAAGAGCTAGCTCCCGCTTGGGGATACCTTTATTCATTATTTATGTATTTCATGTGTTGTACCCGTTTGGGGTCCAGTATTTACAAAGGAGACTGTGCCGAAATTTTCGGGAAAATATGATATTGCTTTTAAATGTTTAATGCCACTTATTTTGTTAAAACCACTTGCTTTAAAACAAGTTTTCCTTCATTCTTTTCATTTAAAATGGTTTAGATTTCTGGGCTTTGGCTTACTTAGATTACGTTACGCCTCTAGACGTTTCGTAATTTAAATGCCAGTCGCGTTCCGTACCTTCGGGTCGTGACAAAGTTGGTATCAGATCGCTAGGTTTAACCTTGGTTCGAGTCTAGGTTTGACTATGCGGAGTCTAGGGCGTATATATATATTCGGAACCTAGGCTTGACCTTATAGAACTTAGACTTGGTCGAGGGGATATTAGACCCGAACTTTTGTCGCGTAGGTTGACCTTGGTTGATGGAGTAGGTGACTTAAGTAGAGTGGCATACCGTTTGTATGTTCCGCGGCATACTTACAATACGCTACTCCGCTTAAGAAGCCTTATGATGTACATTTCTTTGCACAGTATTCTATTCGTTCCTTGATATATCTTCATCGATGTCGGATGGTGGTTTCTGTTACCACGATTGCAAGGGCAGACAGAGCTGCGGCTAGAGTTGTGATCAGCATGAGCTCATCTTGGACGAGGACTGACCAAGGCATAATTCCGGTGACACACGATTGCATAGATGTTTCGTTTTGTTGTGTTTTCATGACACGAGCGTTTTGATGGATTATTGTTACTAAGAATTCTCGAACATTCAGATCAGCACCAGAGGATTGGGCCACTGCTAGAGGCCGGCTAGAATGTGAAGATCGTTAATGTATCATCTATTCTTGAGGATTGAGGCATTGTTCATCGTGTGGACGGATGAGCCAGTTGATGCTGCGACTGACAAGATATCGCCCCAGATGTTTGAAGTTATTGCAGCACGAGTTTGTACTTAGGGATATGATAGAAGATCGCTAGTCACCCATGGATGAATGACTAGGACGTATGATTCATTTGCATACCCCAACGCGAGGTCGTCAGATTGATTAATTTCAGCTAGAGAAGACTTCGCACAGGCACATTGTGAGTCGATCGAGAGAGGACGAGTGTAAGCGCATCACTCCGATAAATTGAGCGAGTTCTTGAGAAGGTAATTGACAAGATACCTACCACCAGATATTGAGTTGTCGAGTTCATAGTTTCGGAAGGGAGGCTCCGGATATGAGTATAGTCGTTGTAGCGCAGTCCATATAGCTACGAAGAGACGAGTCCGAATCAGTCCACATTAGAGAAAAATGGAGTAAGAGGTTCGTACGAGATTTTGACGAGATCACGTTCCACTCCGTTGACATCAGAGATGCGATACGCACATAGAGGCTTTGACTATGGATATATCATTTAGAAGAAGTCATGATGAGTTTGCAGCTGTTCTGGAACTAGAAATGGATTTAGTAAAAGGGTGATAACTTCCGGGTAGTTCGGCAGAAACGATATTTGGAGAGACCTCGACAAGAATCTTCCGGAATACTACACGAGAAGACTTAGACCCAGGATCAGTCGTATCAAGTGCACTCAGTAGGCCAGAGTTCGGTATCGTCGACGAGACATGTTACGAGTGACCATGATAGTTGGCCAGAGATTTTAGAGGATGTGCCGAAGCGGAATTGTTTCCGTCATCATTTCCATATTAGGCCGTTGAGCCGAGAAGTTATGTAACTGGCAATCCGCAGTGAAAGACGAGAGCCTAAGGGCACAAGGCGCCAGACCATGAACAGGAGGAAAGTAGATATCTTGCTCTACTAGCTTTGGAAGCATCGACACCTTCTCGACTTTGGAAGAAGGACATATCGACGACAGTGTTTATGATTTATGATTTGGTGATTCGAATATCACGTATCCGTCATTTTGGATTTTTGTAGTTTGGGCGATTTATTTGCATGATTGAGATTTTATGCACCACAGTTGCACTCGACTTCGATTTGATGTCGTTCGAAATATTTGATTTTGATTTCATGCCTATGGTATGTAGGTGATTTGACTTGTGCTTTCGGTGTAGTTTTCATGCACTTTTTATACTTCGATTCAATTTTGTGCACGCTGATGCACTTGGTTGTGAGATTATATACCACGGTATATCTGATTTAGATTGAGGTATGTTGTATATAGTCGATTTCGATTTGTGATATTCGATATTTGTTTTTGTGCACCCTGTGCACTTGATTTGGATTCTTGCGCATACTTAGCGCGCTTGATGCGATTTTGGTGCACACCAGATGCACTAAATTGGAATTTTTTTCTTCTTCTTTTCGTGCATATCAGATGCACCTGATATTGTTGTCAGGCACACCCGTTGCCCTTGACAGGTGATTCGTGCACACCCGTTGCCCTTGACAGGTGATTCGTGCACACCCGTTGCACTTAGATTTTGTTTCTGTGCATATGTATGGCATATTCATTGATTTCGATATCTGTGCGCACCAGACGCACGTGGCATATTGCATATACTATTGAGTATGATTTCCTTGAGAAGTATGTTTTTATGATATTTACTATGTGGCATAGTAACTGAGCAGGACTGTTCTGAGAACAGTACCTAGGTGTTTTTGCATGCATCGATAGTTACTGAAGGGATTTCCAAAAAGGAGCTACAGTCTCAATATTTTCCTATGTGTCCGAGATGACACGAAACATTTTACAAAGGAAACCCTTCTAAATTATTTTCAAAATGGCGGGACGTGTATGTTAAACAAAGGATATATATATGTATATATATAGTTATTTTTCTACAATAAACGTCTGCTACTTGTGCTGTGATATGCGCATCGCACAGCGACTTGAAAAAGGTTTGGCATGCATTGCTTTCAGATGTTTTGACGAGATTACATCGATGCGTACTATGTACATGTTATAGTTTTGAGTATATCATATTGGTTTTCGTATTGGACTTTGACACCGGTATCTTCACCATGACTCCGATGATTGCGTCATGCTTGACGGAGTTTTGTTTTTGAGTTATATACTCGTTTTTCATGCGCATGCATTGCGCTAAGATGTGTCTTAAGTATTTAAGACATCGGAGCCCCGCCGACATGAGTGTTTTGCTGAAATGTTTTAGTATTTGGGGGAGTTTTAATTTAAATTCGGGGACCGAATTTCTTGAAGGGGGAAGATTGTAACGTTTTGAAAATCGTTTAGGTGAAATTTCGGATAATCGGTAAAATAACTGATGTTTTCCGTAAAAACCAAGATATAATTACTTTTCAACATAGACTTAAATATACATATTCTAGCTATGTAATTGCTAGTATTTGGTATTTAATTGGTCACTTATAAATTTCTAGTTTACTTAAATATTTTCCATAATTAATTATTTTAATTATTATTATAAGCTTTCACTAATACATTTAATTAGTGATATTTACATATTAGAATGGGTTAATACAAGTTTTGTGAACCTTGACATATCTAAACACATATTGTAACATGTTCAAAAAAACTATATAAAAATTGGATGGTTCTAGTTTTATTTGCATAGAAAAGATGAAGGGAATATTGAAATAAATAAATTAAATGGATAATTTAAGTATGGGGCATGTTGACATAAGGTGTGGGGTGTGGTCACCACTCTCTCTTGCTTACCCTCACCTCCCAATTTCCTCTGGCCGAGCACAGCCATCTTCTCTCTCACTTTAACATTAATTCCTTGCAACAAAACGAAGAGAATTAAATAATTAAAGAACGATTTAATAAAATGTAGTAATAAGATATGTTTCCACACACAACCACACATCTCACTCACTCTACTCCCTAAAAATGGCCGAGCCTATCCCCATGGCAGCCCCAATTTTTCTCATCCCATTTTCCACTTTAAAATTCTTCAAAATTGCTACAAAAATCCACAAAAAAATCACAAATTGCTAATTTAAATCTTTACCCATTATTCCTTGGTTAATTTAGCATGGATCTTGGAGCAAAGAAGCAAGTTCGAGAGGCTAAGATGCATGTTTGATCTACAATCTTTGAGGTATAAATCCTAAACCCATAGTTAATTTGTTGGTCCATGACTTTAAGTAAACATAATTAGGTATTTTAAGTGGTTTTAATTGCAAGTTTGAAATTCAAGATTAGGGTTTGGATCAACTTAGGGGTTTTGATCATTCAATTATGGTTGTGTGATGTATTTAACATCTTAAGACATGTAAAAGCTAAGCTAGTTGCTAGTTTGCTAATTGTTATTTTAAAATTGTTCTAATTAAGATATTTAGCAAACTAGGTTTTTAGGATTAATGTAATGAGATGAAATTAAAATTTAGTTATGATTTGTGTGACTTAATAAAGATATTTAGTGAGCATTTTTGCCACTAGATTTGTTAAAACATCAAGTTTTGAATAAAAATGGAAATTGATGCTTACTAGGTTTTTTTGAAATAAATCGATTTAAATGAAGTTGAGGCTTTGGTGATATACAACCTAATTCCTAATGTAATTAGTGTGTTATGAATGCGCGATTGATGCGAGTGGGTTTTTGGCTTGGGGGTTGTCGCGTTTAGTGACCCTAGTTGTAGTTTGTGGCGTTGTCGCGGCGCGTTTCGTGCACCAAGTGTGTGCACGTTTAGTTAGTGCGCGTGGTTGACTTGTATTGGTTGTGTCCACAGTTAATTATATATTTATTCTCTTTCTTACTTGTGTATGTTTCTAGGATCGGGTGCAGAGGTGTCGGATGTGGCGCGGAAATGACAGTGCTGAAATCAGATCAGATTAGCCGAGACGTCCAGATGAGTAGATGTATATCTACGGGGGATGTCGGGTGGATGGCGTATAGCACCCCCACATTTTCGTAGGATATAATGTGTTTATATATGTATACATATATGTATTGCGAGATATGAATACTTAGCAAGAAAGGCCTTAGGAGACCGTGGGTTGGATTTTGTGTAATTGGATGAAAGTGATTTTAGTTAGTTTCTTAGTCGCGAAACCCTAGAGTAATGTTTGACACATACACACCTGCACACATGTAATATGATAATGGGTGTTTATGTTTATATGTGTATATGTATATATATATATATATATATATATGTGTGTGTGTGTGTGTGTGTGTGTGTGTGTGGATGTGTTGGTGTGTGTGTGTGTGTGTGAGATGAGCCGATATGATTGGGTATGATGCCGTGAGATTGTGATATGTGATTGGGTCATGATATGATACGACATGATATTATAGCGGATCGTTGGACGATGTGTTTTTATACACACGAGGATATATGTTTGATGATATTGGAATGTACTATATTTTAGAACGGTACCCCTAATTCGTGATTTTATGATAATGATTACCATATGAATAATAAGGTACATGTGATATTTGACCCATACCCTGATTTTGGGATGTCGTACGATGGATTTTACCGTACGAGTTATAGATATGATGATTGATCCGCACTCTTGACTCGAGGATGTCGTACTATGTATTTTACCGTACGTGACGATATTAAGGCGGGATCGCCGACTACTAGATATATCGACTTGGACTTTAGGTGGATTTCCTTAACCTTTAGACTGGGCTCGAGTCATACTTATTTTCAAAACTAACGAATTGTGAGTATTTTTAATAGACAGGCCGAGGGATACTACGGATTTTTCAAAAGACGTATCTTTTCTCAAGGACATCGTAGCCCTATTTTTCTAAAACCACGATTCGTGCTATTTCAAATACCAAAACCTGTATGACTCGTATATAGAAATGTATATTCTTCAGTGTTGCTGTTACTAGATCATTTTCCGTATATTCATGTTATTCTCATCACATTGCATGCTTATACATGTATTTTCCTTATTTATTATGAACCCCTGTTGCACAGGACATCAGCACCATTACCGATGATGTGTATACTCCACGTACACTTGTTTGCCGGCTCACACACATCATCATCGGTAATTGCCATGTCATGTGCATTTTAGAGAATATTACTTCATTGATATAACTTGCTAGCTGATAGTTCCAATATATGATTACTATGCTATTTTAGATATTGCTTTTTTTCGTAGATACCCTTGCATGTGTATATTTGTTGTTATGTAATATTATGGGGTTTTATGCCAGTAATTCACTGTTTACATACTCTGAGATTTTTGGATATCGGATTTTCCATGAGATTTTTGGATTTGGAGAAACCGCAAGGATTTTATAAACTCATTATCATTTCTAAAAATAGAAATTTGCGGTTTTCTCGTGATATGATGTATGTGTCGTCCACCATGAGTTTTCTCGGCTCTTGAGCGGTATCATACACCGATTCAAGGAGGAGGACGAACCGTCTGCGGGTGCATGGTGGACCCGGTATGGTACCCCAGGGCGAGAGTGGTTTTGTGGGGATGACGATGAGCCTGGCAGGGGCAGACTACCATACCGGTGTGTCGGGCGCGGCGGATATCCGGAGGATACCGACGTAGTTGAGAGATTTGATGTGATGGGCCAATCCGTTCTAAAGGAGCCCATGGACCGATTCGGACTGACGGAGTACGAGATTTGAGTATTATGTGTCGCTGTCAGACACGGATTTCGAGATGTTTTGAGTGCCGATGCTGGGCACTCGGGTTTTATCATGATTTGTGTGTCGTTGCTGGACACATGTTGGATGGTGCATTATTACATGTTATGCATTGATATATTATTACTCATGACACGGACACGAGTACTTTGATATCACACTTATGATATGTTGTCACCTTTGTAGTAGTATTGTGTATTTTTGGTATGACCTAGGAGAGAGTCATACATGCGATTTCTTCTCGGTGATATTTTCTACTCATGAGTTGACAACTCAACCCCGTTGTGCCACAGTTTTTTGCAGGTTTGGCCGTACAGGTTTCATTGCGGCTTGCTGGCACACTACTTCCTTCCGGGTGATTGGCTTGGGTAGGTGGGTTCACTTGCATCGTGACCACCATAGTACTTTTATTTATTTCAGTTGTATCTAGTAAACTCCATAAAGAGAAAGATGCAAGGTTGCTTCCGATCTTCGATAACAAAGATGATCTACCTTGAAGTTTCATTAACACAAGCCCTCACTCACTAAATGAAGTGAACACCCTCATCTAAATGGCAAGGGTAGATGAGGATGATGAAGTAGGATTTTTGCTCTCATTTGTTTTCTTATTCTCACTCACTTTCATAACAAAAATCAAAGCAAGAAAGCTTTTCATGAAGCTCAAAGATGAAGAAGAAGAATAGTAATCCTTTTGTGATGAATAATGAAAAGATAACAATGATTAATCATGCAACCATGGTCAAGGATGACTCATGTAGAGATTTAACTAGGGCTAGGGTTTGGGTTGGGTTAAGAATGAGTCACACAAAAATATCAAGCATAATATTTCTTTCATGACAAAAGAAAACCCTTCTAGAATGTTCATGAATGAACTAACCCAATTCAAACCCTAACCTTGTTTAATCTCCACTAAACATGTTGCATTAGTAATCATATCATGTTATAATATTATATATCACATATATAATATTTATTGTAACAAAATAAAATAATACAATTAACATATATCGCATATATATCAATGTATTACCCAAGTGAGAAAAAGAATCTTTTAGTGAGCTTATATTAGGTAATGTAATTTAATATATCATATATATTATTATATATTAAATCATCGAATCAACACTTGATCCGACAATCCGTCTATATCGCATATAACCGACTAATATCTCATTTACCGATTCATCGAATCAACACTTGATCCGATGACCCGGCTGATATCAAATATTGTGAGAATAGAATACGGTATCTCATATCGCATTATCCTCGATCCCGCACATATCAGATATGTGCTCCTACTCCATTTTGCCTGAGCCAAGAAACTTCTGTGTAGGACTCTAAAGAATCGTCAATACGCCGGCAGTAGGTGATGATCATATCAAACACCCACAAGCTGCAAGCGGTCAGCTAAACGTAACAGCCATCCAGGTATTGAGCGATCAGAAGATCAACAAGCAAGCCTGTACATTCTCCTGCGAATCCAATCAGTAACACTCCCGTACAGTTCGGTCTCGTCGTCTGATATGTCGCATATCTCGCCTAGGGGTAGTAAACATCAGACCCCAGTAGCTTGATAAGTCATGTCGATATGAGGTCTATAACAGTTCGAGAAACTACTGATAACACTTACCAGTAAATCTCAGCAATTCTGGCCAGGGATTTCCAGTTATAGCCAATCGAACACAACACAACATCAACTCCCTATACCGGGAGAGACGAATCCCCTCCTATCGCTCATTGCCTCCATGTGATTCGGGACTGTACCCAAAAGCCACCTTTTTGCACGCCCTCTTGGACGTGGTATGATGGAAATCAAAGCACAGTGGGAATCACACAAGACTCTATGACGATCTCGGGTCAACAGACTACTCTGTACCAGTGTCACCGGAGAACTGCCATCCGACGTGAGGTATAATACCATCTGGGAGTTCTCGGCGAGTCCGTCCTGTATACCCAGTGTCTGCTGAGCACCCGTACACCATCCTTGATGTCAAACACCGATGGATATGGGATCATCCATCGCCCATCATATGGGTCAAGATGCGTATACGCTAGTCTACTCTGGTGTATCGATACCCTGTCTCGATACACCCTCGACTAGGAACAGTTATAGGATGTACTCATCGACTACCGTGGCCCCACTAGTATGATCTCATCATGGTCCCAGTAGTCGAGTACATATCCTAAGGGCTTTATCAACATGTAATATAAAGACAATCAGAGTACATGTTAAGATAAAGTACAACCAGATAGCATACTATCATGTCGAGCAAGAAAGTCCTCCCTATATATGTCCTAGTATCCACTACAATATACATCGTATGTACAGTAATGGCCTCTAGGGCATACATATAACTAATAGCTCCTCCAGAAGTGCGAAACGAATCTAGTGTCTCGATCTGATACAATGCTAACTGGAACTCCGTGAAGTCGCACTATCTCCTGCATGTATCTCTCTGCCAGTGACTCTGTTGACTGTCCCACTCGGAATGGTAAGAAGTGTGCAGCTTTTGTGAGGCGGTCGATGATAACCTAAATGGCGTTATTGCCCCTATGGCTCCGTGGTAAGGCCATCACGAAATCCATGGTAATGTGCTCCCACTTCGATTCTGGTATCAGAAGTGGTTGCAGTAGCCCTACTGTCCTCTGATGTTCCGCCTTCACCTGTTGGCATACCAAGCACCTGGGTACGAATCTCGCAATTTCCCGCTTCATTACGTTCCACCAAAAATGCTGCTTTAGGTCTCGATAAATCTTCGTACCTCCCGGATGCACAGAATAAGCTGAACTATGCGCCTCAATCAGTACATTTTCTCGAACATCTCCCTTGGGTACGCAGAGTTTGCTACCGAATCTCAGAGAACCATCCTCATGTATGATTAAGTCCATTCTCAACCCGGCTTCTACTTGCGCTCCGAACTTTTGCAATCGAGGATCATCCGCTTGTGCAGCCTTGATGCGATCCACAAGGGAAGACCGCACCTGTAGTTGCCAAAATTGACTGAGTGCACTTGGTGTAACGACTTCAAGCTCAAGTCTCTGAAAGTCCTCAATAATGCTCCTCTGACTGGTCAACATCATGACCGCTGGCTTGCGACTGAGAGCATCTGGCACAACATTTACTTTTCCCGGGTGATACTGAAGGTCCAAGTCATAATCTGCCATCAGCTCAAGCCATCGGCGCTGCCTCATGTTTAGTTCTTTCTGAGTGAAGACGTACTTCAGACTTTTATGATCCGTGTACACCTCCACCTTCTCGCCTAACAGATAGTGCCTCTAAATCTTCAATGCAAAAACCACTGCAGCTAACTCCAAGCCATGCGTAGGGTAGTTCCTCTCGTGATTTCTCAACTGTCGAGAGGCGTAAGCAACCACTCGGCCGTGCTGCATCAGAACACAGCCTAATTCCTTCCCTGAGGCATCACTATGTATCACCAACCCACCGGAATCTGGTACTGTAAGAATGGGCGCTGTGGTTAACTTCTGTTTCAGTGTGTCAAAGGCCCGGGTACACTCCTTTGTCCACTCGAATGGTACATCCTTCCGTGTCAGCCTCGTCAACGGTTCAGCGATTCTTGAGAAGTCTTGGACGAACCTCTGATAATATCCTGCTAATCCCAGAAAGCTTCTGATCTCGGCCACAGACTTCGGCGTCGGCCAATCTCTGACAGATTCTATCTTTGCCGGGTCCACTGCGATACCTTCGCCCGAAACGATGTGTCCCAAGAACTAAACCTTGTCGAGCCAGAATTCACACTTGCTTAATTTCGCATACAGCTTCTCCTCCCGAAGAATTTGTAGAACCGTGCGCAAATGCTCGACGTGCTCCTCCCGGGTCTTCGAGTAGACAAGTATGTCGTCGATGAGTACAACGACAAACATGTCCAAGTACTTTACAAACACCCTGTTCATCAAGTCCATGAATATTGATGGAGCATTAGTAACACCGAATGGCATCACGAGGAACTCATAGTGTCCGTATCGGGTCCTGAAAGCCGTCTTGCATACATCCTCGGCTGCTACTCTAATCTGATGATATCCAGAACGGAGATCCAACTTCGAAAATACCCTGGCCCCACTTAACTGATCGAATAAGTCATCGATGCGTGGAATTGGGTACTTGTTCTTTATTATGACTTTGTTCAGCTTCCGATAATCTATACACATCCGCAGCGATCCATCCTTCTTCTTCACTAACAGAACTGGTGCACCCCACAGTGAAACGCTTGGCCGAATAAATCCCTTCTCCAATAGTTCTTCAATCTGCTTCTTCAATTCTGCCAACTCAACCGGTGCCATTCTGTACGGGGACTTGGAAACCGGTGCTGTACCCGGATTCAAATCGATCGAGAACTCCAAGACGCGTGGAGGTGGTAGACCTGGAAAATCTTCAGGGAATACATCCAGAAAATCCCAAACAATCTCCGGGGCTGGGCTCTCATCAATCTCCATAGCTGTCAGCTCCTTTGGCTTGGCTCTATACTTGGCTGGCTCCAAAGATTCGCTTCCGCCTTCGAAAATGAACTCCGGCTGATTGGGAATGCGGAAGATCACGTTCCTTGCTCGGCAATCAATAACTGCATGGAAGGTACTCATCCAATCCATCCAGAGAATTGCGTCATAACTGCCTGTCCCGATCAGAATGAAGTTCGCATAGAATTCTCTGCCACACACTACAACCGGACATGATCTACTGTAACGTTTTAGAAATCGTTTTGTGAATGTTTCCGTTTTTGGGTGAAATTCGTCGGTATCTTCTGTTTTGTACCGACTGTGATCAAACGGCCATATCGACTTGCCAGCACCTAGTTTAGCTAAAATAAAACTAGTGCGCAATCTTTGGGAGTATATGGGACGTTTTGGTCCAATTTGAATTTTTCCCAATTTTAATGTTATTTTAATGCAGTATTCACATTTTGGGCAATTTCTCTTTTTGCGATCTTTTCTTCAATCTTTCTTGAGTAAACCTAACCCAAATAATGTCTAAATTATTGTGTGGTCAAGGAATTAGGGATTTAAAAGAATGAAATGAAAAGAAAAGAAAAGAAGGTGCATGCATGTGTGCATTATTGTGTGTAGATGCATTAAATGGCATTTAGGGTAGGAAATTGCTTGGAAATTCCCTTCTCTCTCTCTCTATGGCCGAGCTCCCTCTCTCTCTACTGCCTTGTGCATTTCTCTATCTCTTTTCCTCACAAATCTTTCACAAATCCTTCACAAATCCATCTCTTTTCATCCAAAGTTCACAAAAATTCCATTTTTCTTCATGTCTTCTCTTTTGCTTGCTTTGGAGCTAGGAAATCTTGGATCCTTGTGTTCCTTTGGTTAGGTAAAGTTCTCTATCTATTTCTTATGTGTTTTTAGTGTAGCTTAGCTAATTGAATTCAGTTTTAGGTGTTTAAAGTTAGGGTTTGTGCGAAATATCGTATTTTGGTGTCGGTTTGTGGCATCTAGGATCTGCTGGGACCCGGGTAGTGTACTGAAAAACAAAACAAGTTTGTAGTGATGTACCTGTGACACTGGAGCACCACCTGAAGCACGACACCCAGGCCACCGGCCAAGGCCGGCGACGGCAAGGAGGCGGGCCGACGACGCCGGCCATGGTGAGGTGAAAGGGTTTAGGGTTTCCTGTGTAGGTGTCTGCTATGGTTTGGGGTTTGTTGGTCTTGTTTGTTTGTTTAGTTTGCACAGTATGAAAAATCTGGGATCGTATAGGCAGTTTCTAGTGTTTTGTGTCCGGGTAATACGTGTTACGACACGGGTCGTGCACTTTGGGTGGCTTTGCTCTTAAGTTGTTTTCGTCGTGTCGCTACGCACGTTAGCCATGATACGAACACTTAAGAGGTTGTTTTGTGTAGCTTGTTCGTGTTTAGTAGCTATTATTAATATATATATTTGCTTGTTGTTTTAATGTTGCAGGTTCACAGGCGGGGACTACGGACACTGCCACAGGGGGAAACAGGTGGTAGGATTCATCTAGCTTGGAGCGTTGGTGAGTAGATTTAACATCTACAGGGGAATCGCCCGCATGGCGTTATGCGTCTGGGCTAGAGATATTAATTTTGTCGCATATTCTATGTCATGTTTAGAATTGCGCATTTACCTTTCTGCTTAGTAACTGTTGTGCTTGGACTAGTATCCTTAGGACACTGCACTATTACTGACGGCTCAGATTGCGAGAGCACTGATTGTATGCCACACACACCGTCAATAATTGACATGTCATGCACAACCCACATATAGAAATGATATTGTCTAGTTAGAGACATTGTGACATTGATACATATTTCTTATCGTATATAACTTAGACTTTCATATGCTAGTTACCTGATTACCTATAGGGTATCGTACCATTAGTGATAGGTACATACACACCTAAGGACATAGCTACAGGTGTACCTTGCATTTCATACTTTACTTATACCTGATAGGTATATCACATCATTACAATAGGTAGATACCTATATTTTCTGCTATACTTTCATGTGTTCACATATATCTGGTTATAGCTATGTATTTACTTTATTAATATTTATTTACTGGATGCAGTCAATTAGCGGCTTTTCCTTTATACACTTACATTACAATTTTATGTTGCATATACTTTATTCATGGATTTTCGCATTGTTATATGGGATTTTCATGATGTTTTCTGGATTTGGGGACCGTGGTAGTTCATGAAATTATGCATTATTTGAAAAACCCGGTTTCCTTGATATGATATTCTAGCATCCACCATGAGATTTATCGGTTCAGATATATATACCCCATGCGAGGATGCGTCTGAGCCGTATGAGGGTACATGGTAGGGCCCGGAGGTACCCCGGGACAAGAAGATCGAAGGTACATGCCGTTGAGCCTGGCAGGGGAACCATACCATCCGGTGACATTACCAATGACTCGGCGGTTATCAAGGGGATACCGTTGGGAGTCATGTACGTATGGATACGTAGAAAGACGGGGGTCATAGCTAGGCACTCGTGCTTTTCGGATAGCGTGTGATACGTACCTATCAGGGGGCCAGTCATGGAGACAGCACCTGATGGATCAGCATTTCTGTGTCGATGCTTGGCACATTGGTTTCATGATATTTCTAATTACTCCTTTGTATATATAACAAGGGATTGAGCCGTTGTTATATATACCCTTACACCAATATTAGTGGAATGGGACGCTAATATATGTGTATTGCCCTCATCATATTTATTTATGCCATTATTTTTAGGATGTTAGAATTTTGCTGGAGATTTGATTTGGGATATAAGAGATTCATTTGAGATTGGATACTGGATATATTTATGTGAGATCCACTTGATGTTGTACATTCGATATATGTGAGATATACTTGATATTGTACATACGAGATATGTGAGATCCACTTGATGTTGTACATTCGATATATGTGAGATATACTTGATATTGTACATACGAGATATGTGAGATCCACTTGAAATTATACATACGAGATATGTGAGATCTACTTGATGTTGTACATTCGATATATGTGAGATATACTTGATATTGTACATATGAGATATGTGAGATCTACTTGATCTTATACATACGAGATATGTGAGATATACTTGATGTTGTACATTCGGGTTATACGAGATATACTTAATATTGTGAAATTGAGGAGATGTGATACTTAGATGATATGAGAGCCAGTTTGGGGGCTAATTTGAGGAATTGGGATTTGATTTGTCTTGATGGATTATGATCCTACCACGATGTCAGGATTCCGTGAGAATGACATATTTCACTCCATACCTCACTTTTATCTATTTATGCACTACTTCATGTATTAGTAGTACCTGTTAGTGTACCTTTCATAAGTGTTGCACATTTACATTCTCATATCCTTATTGCATGATTATTGCATACTGTTATCATATCATTATTGCTTTATATATATTGGTTGTACTTGTTAGTGTACTTTCCATTGTTCTGCATTCATATGACATGTTATTACTGGTAATTGCATATCTTAGATTCACGCTGTACATGCATACTTGCGATTACCTGCATTTGTTATTTACTATTCACGAGTTGGCAACTCACCCCCGTTGTGCCACTAGTATTGCAGGTGTTTCCCCAGAGTAGTTGAGGCAGGCTATTTTCATCCTTCGTATCATCTTTTGGCTGCGGATACCACTTCGCCTGATAGTGTGCAGTTTTGCCCAGGTGGGTTTTGTGGTTATCTGATGTTGTATTGTATATTCGTTGTATCTTGTACTCTCCATCTACTACTAGTATTATGTTGTTGACTTAGAGACTTGGTGAGGAAGATATTGTATATTATTGTGGATTTGTTGCCTTTTATACAGTTTCCTTTCTTTTGTCTCTTATTTCTTCGCTACGGCGTCGTATATCTATTGTGGTGTTTGTTTTCCACCGTTGGGCGTGGATTTTGCTCCCGTTTGGGATGCTTTACTTTATATTTATGTTGTACCCTTTTTGGGGGCTTGTTTTACAAAGGGGGTGCTGCCAAAATTTTAAGGAATAAAAGTGAGACTTTTAAAGAATTTGGGTTATGATTTCAAATGTTTCAAAAACTTTTATTATCTTTTCCGTATTTTCATGGTTTAGATTTCTGGGTTTTGGCTTTCTTTTACTGCGTTCGTCTTTAGGCGTTACGTAGTATTAGGGCCGTCACGTGCCAATTTCGGGTCGTGACAAAGTTGGTATCAGAGCGTTAGGTTTTACCTTTCGGAGAGTAGGATGACCGTGGTATGATTTTGGAGTAGGTAACCTAAGCAGAGTAACGTAGTGTGTGTATGTCTGCAGCATACTCACGATGCAGTACTCCGCCTAAAGTGCCTAAGTACAAATTTCTTGAAATTCCTTCCTTGATGATTCATATCCTTGCGATTCGATTTCCGTGTTCTTATCGAATCCTATCTCTATTTATAGCCTTGCCGCCGATGACTATGGGGACTCGGAGTAATGCAGTGAGGGCCGATGTCAGAGTTAGCTCGGGTGAGACGAGCACTGACCAGGATAGCACTCTTGTTGCACAGGTACAGACGGATCAGCCTTCGACAGAGCAGCTCGCTAGGCTTGTGGCAGAGATGCAGGACTTGCGCCAGACAATGAGATCATTAGTTGATGCTTTTCGAGCGCAGCGACAGGAGGTTGTCACCCCTGTTACTCAGTTGTTCCTTGGGATCAGCATGCAGCAGTCTGTCACCTACGTAGCACCAGTGGATACAGCCCCAGTCGACGAGACACGTATTCCAGAGACTTTGCAAGTTCCAGGACAGTGGAGGACTCGTACCGGTGTACCATTCCAGAGAAAGAGGCTTAGTCATCGAGATAGCATTCGTGACCATCGCGGGAGTAGCTGGGGGTTGGGACGAGGATTGTGTTAGCTAGATCAGCCGTTTGCTGTGTTAACTTCGTTCAGTGATTCTTTTGTTGCGCGACACGTATTTCAGTCGTATGCCAATCGGTTAGGAGATCCATCCGTCACTTGATCCTTCTAGAGAGGTTGGATTTGACGTTCTCCTGGTCATGGATTGGTTAGCTACATATTAGGCGTCTGTGGACTACCGTGAGGAAACAGTCAGGAAATTGTTTTCCCGGCGAATCAGTTCTTGTTGTGCAGGTGGATAGTTGCACCGCCTCTTACAGCTTGAATTCAGCCTTTTTCGCTAGTCAGCTTTTGGAGGAGATGTCATGGATTCTTGGCGTTCATTCGTGATACCGGAGCCATAGTGGGATTGTTGGACCGGGTTCCTATCGTGCGAGAGTTTTCCGATGTTGTTCCAGATGAGCTGGCGAAGCTCAGGGAGCTTAAGGACCTGCTGCAGAGTTGTTTGTTGGGGAGGTTTGTATGTCCGAGTGTTTCGCTTTTGGGAGCTCCTATTTCTGTTCGTCAAAATGAAGGACGGCAGTTGAGGTTGTGTATTGATAGATCGTCAATTGAACCGGCTTACGGTGCGGTTAGGTATCATTTACCTCGCTTTGACGATTTCTTCGATCAACTCCAGAGTGCGAGACTTTTTCTAAGTTGTTAGGATCAGGTCATCATTGTTGCGGGTTCGGAGTGATAGCATTCCGAATACTGCTTTTGTGCGTGCTACTCACTTTGTGTGTTTTGTTGGTGTCTTTGGACTCGCCAATGCCCTAGCAGCATTCGTAGACATGATACACCAGATTTCTTCAAGCCGTTCCTCGACCAGTTTTGTTGTGTTTTGACGACATTTTGGTCTATTCTAATGTGTCTTGAGGAACAGGAGCAGCACTTGAGGATTTGTTTTGCAGACATTAGGAGAGCCCCGGCTGTTTGCTAGGTTCTCGGAGTGTTCCTTCAGGCTTGTTTGTGTTGACTCCTAGGTCTTATAGTTACGGGAGACGGTTTCTTATGGTTCCGAGGGAGATCGTGGCCATACAGCTTAGGCCCAGACTTGTGTGCAGGACGGAGGTCCGCAGATTTTGGGCTTAGCAGGTTTTGCCGCTGTTTCGTGCAGTATTACTAGCGTATTGCTGCACCGTTGACTGGAATGACCAGAATGGAGGTTTCTTTTCTTTGGACTGAGGCATGTGTATGGAATTTTCGGCAGTTGGAGATTCGGTTAGCAATTGCATCAGTTCTTTGCTTTTGGTTCGGGTGACTTTGTGGTTTAACTGTAATGTTTCACAAGAGTGGCTCGATTGTGTGCGGTTGTGACACTGCCCGCCGACGCTCGTTCGTTAGAGATACTTGAGTATACTCGGCTGGGTAATGATTCGGAGTCTTTGATTATGACAAGGGTGTGCTAAGTTAGGAATGCATTTGTGTACCTGATATTATCGGGTAGAGACGTGAAATCCTAGAGCAAGCACATCAGTCAACTCTCTATGTTCATTCAGGTTCCGCCAACATTGACGTGACTGGTGAGATAGTTACGGGTGGACAAGAATGTAAGAGAATTTCAGGAAGGTGTTTGTCTTGTTGTGTGTTGTGTTAATTGTTTGCGGCAGTTGGGATCGTCACTAGCCATTGCTAGGGTTCTCCTATGATAGATGTTATCAGGAGACGCTCTAATTGGCAACCTTTAGGTTTAGTTAGGTAGTGTCGATCACCAGTCCGTTTTCTGACTCTGCGTAGTAGGATTTTGGACCTCAGCTAGTCTAGAGACTTCGGAAATGATCCAGTTGGTTCAAGTCAGGATGAGTAGCCCAGTGCAGACAGAGGTCTTATGTCAACCGTGTTGGTCGCAGACTTGAGTTCGCAGTGGGAGATCATGTATTCCTACGGACTTTTCCAATGAATGACGTGTTGAGTTTTGGGAAGCTTATTCCAGAATTGTAGGTCCTTTTGAGATCCTTTAAGGGAGTTAGTTCTGTTGCCTTTAATTTGGCACTTCCGTCCAGATTATTGACAATTCACCCCGTTTTCCATTGTGTTGATATTTTGCAATTACCTTCATGACTTTCTCACATGATTCAGCACAGACCATTTGTTGGGACTCGATCTTTTCGTTCACCGGCAGCCATTGGTGTGAATGGCTTGGCAGGTGGAGAAACTTCGGTCAAGGGTCTTGCCATCTGTGAAGAGTTTTCTTGGACGTAGCCGTATAGTGAAGTGATCACTTGAGAGGCTGCGAGCTAGAAATGGGGAGTTTTGTAATATTCTCTTTGAAGGTATGCTTAGTGAAAATTTTAAATTCGGGGACGAATTTTTATAAGGGTGGAGATTGTAACGTTTTAGAAATCGTTTTGTGAACATTTCCGTTTTTGGGTGAAATTCGTCGGTATCTTCTGTTTTGCATCGATTGTGATCAAATGGCCATATCGACTTGCCAGCACCTAGTTTAGCTAAAATAAAGCTAGTGCGCAATCTTTAGGAGTATATGGGACGTTTTGGTCCAATTTGAATTTTTCCCAATTTTAATGTTATTTTAATGCAGTATTCACATTTCGGGCAATTTCTCTTTTTGCGATCTTTTCTTCAATCTTTCTTGAGTAAACCTAACCCAAATAATGTCTAAATTATTGTGTGGTCAAGGATTTAGGGATTTAAAAGAAATGAAAAGAAAAGAAAAGAAAAGAAGGTGCATGCATGTGTGCATTATTTTGTGTGAATGCATTAAATGGCATTTAGGGTAGGAAATTGCTTGGAAATTCCCTTCTCTCTCTCTCTATGGTCGAGCTCCCTCTCTCTCTACTGCCTTGTGCATTTCTCTATCTCTTTTCCTCACAAATCTTTCACAAATCCATCTCTTTTCATCCAAAGTTCACAAAAATTCCATTTTTCTTCATGTCTTCTCTTTTGCTTGCTTTGGAGCTAGGAAATCTTGGATCCTTGTGTTCCTTTGGTTAGGTAAAGTTCTCTATCTGTTTCTTATGTGTTTTTAGTATAGCTTAGCTAATTAAAATCAGTTTTAGGTGCTTAAAGTTAGGGTTTGTGCGAAATATCGTATTTTGGTGTCGGGTTGTGGCATCTAGGATCTGCTGTGACCCGGGTAGTGTACTGAAAAACTAAAAAAGTTTGTAGTGATGTACCTGTGACACTGGAGCACCACCTGAAGCACGACACCTAGGCTACCGGCCAGGGCCGGCGACGGCAAGGAGGCTGGCCGGCGACGCCGGCCATGGTGAGGTGAAAGGGTTTAGGGTTTCCTGTGTAGGTGTCTGCTATGGTTTATGGTCTGTTGGTCTTGTTTGTTTGTTTAGTTTGCATAGTGCAAAATCTGGGATCGTATAGGCAGTTTCTAGTGTTTTTTGTCCGCGCGATACGTGTTACGACATGGGTCATGCACTTTGGGTAGCTTTGCTCTTAAGTTGTTTTCGTCGTGTCGCTACGCACGTTAGCCACGATACGAACACTTAAGAGGTTGTTTTGTATAGCTTGTTCGTGTTTAGTAGCTATTATTAATATATATATTTGCTTGTTGTTTTAATGTTGCAGGTTCGCAGGCGGGGACTACGGACACTGCCACAGGGGGAAACAGGTGGTAGGATTCATCTAGCTTGGAGCGTTGGTGAGTAGATTTAACATCTACAGGGGAATCACCCGCATGGCATTATGCGTCTGGGCTAGAGATATTAACTTTGTCGCATATTCTATGTCATGTTTAGAATTGCGCATTTACCTTTCTGCTTAGTAACTGTTGTGCTTGGACTAGTATCCTTAGGACACTGCACTATTATTGACGGCTCATATTGCGAGAGCACTGATTGTATGCCACACACACCGTCAATAATTGCCTTGTCAAGCACAACCCACATATAGAAATGATATTGTCTGGTTAGGGACATTGTGACATTGATACATATTTCTTATCGTATATAACTTAGACTTTGATATGCTAGTTACCTGATTACCTATAGAGTCTCGTACCATTAGTAATAGGTACATACACACCTAAGGACATAGCTACAGGTGTACCTTGCATTTCATACTTTACTTATACCTGATAGGTATATCACATCATTACAATAGGTAGATACCTATATTTTCTGCTATACCTTCATGTGTTCACATATATCTGGTTATAGCTATGTATTTACCTTATTGATATTTATTTACTGGATGCAGTCAATTAGCGGATTTTCCTTTATACGCTTACATTACAGTTTTATGTTGCGTATACTTTATTCATGGATTTTCGCATTGTTATATGGGATTTTCATGATGTTTTCTGGATTTGGGGACCGTGGTAGTTCATGAAATTATGCATTAATTGAAAAACCCGGTTTCCTTGATATGATATTCTAGCATCCACCATGAGATTTATCGGTTCAGATATATATACCCCATGCGAGAAGGCGTCTGAGCCGTATGAGGGTACATGGTGGGGCCCGGAGGTACCCCTGGGCAAGAAGATCGAAGGTACATGCCGTTGAGCCTGGCAGGGGAACCATACCATCCGGTGACATTACCAATGACTCGGCGGTTATCATTGGATACCGTTGGGAGTCATGTACGTATGGATACGTGGAAAGACGGGGGTCAGAGCTAGGAACTCGTGCTTTTCGGATAGCGTGTGATACGTACCTATCAGGGGGCCAGTCATGGCGACAGCATCTGATGGATCAGCATTTCTGTGTCGATGCTTGGCACATTGGTTTCATGATATTTCTAATTACTCCTTTGTATATATAACAGGGGATTGAGCCGCTGTTATATATACCCTTACACCAATATTCGTGTAATGGGATGCTAATATATGTGTATTGCCCTCATCATATTTATTTATGCCATTATTTTTAGGATGTTAGAATTTTGCTGGAGATTTGATTTAGGATATAAAAGATTCATTTGAGATTGGATACTGGATATATTTATGTGAGATCCACTTGTTGTTGTACATTCGATATATGTGAGATTTATTTGATATTGTACATACGAGATATGTGAGATCCACTTGATGTTGTACATTCGATATATATGAGATATACTTGATATTGTACATACGAGATATGTGAGATCCACTTGATGTTGTACATACGAGATATGTGAGATCTACTTGATGTTGTACATTCGATATATGTGAGATATACTTGATATTGTACATATGAGATATGTAAGATCTACTTGATGTTATACATACGAGATATGTGAGATATACTTGATGTTGTACATTCGGGTTATACGAGATATACTTAATATTGTGAAATTGAGGAGATGTGATACTTAGATGATATGAGAGCCAGTTTGGGGGCTGATTTGAGGAATCAGGATTTGATTTGTCTTGATGGATTGTGATCCTACCACGATATCAGGATTCCGTAGGAATGACATATTTTACTCCATACCTCACTTTTATCTATTTGTACACTGCTTCATGTATTAGAAGTACCTGTTAGTGTACCTTTCATAAGTGTTGCACATTTACATTCTCATATCCCTATTGCATGATTATTGCATACTGTTGTCATATCATTATTGCTTTATATATATTGGTTGTACTTGTTAGTGTACTTTCCATTATTCTGCATTCATATGACATGTTATTACTGGTAATTGCATATCTTAGATTCACGCTGTACGTGCATACTTGCGATTAGCTGCATATGTTATTTACTATTCACGAGTTGGCAACTCACCCCCGTTGTGCCACAGGTATTGCAGGTGTTTTTCCAGAGTAGTTGAGGCAGGCTATTTTCATCCTTCGTATCATCTTTTGGCTGCGGATGCCACTTCGCCTTATAGTGTGCAGTTTTGCACAGGTGGGTTTTGTAGTTATCTGATATTGTATTGTATATTCGTTGTATCTTGTACTCTCCATCTACTACTAGTATTATGTTGTTGACTTAGAGACTTGGTGAGGACGATATTGTATATTATTATGGATTTGTTGCCTTTTATACAGTTTCCTTTCTTTTGTCTCTAATTTCTTCGCTACGGCGTCATATATCTGTTGTCGTGTTTGTTTTCCGCCTTGGGCTTGGATTTTGCTCCCGTTTGGGATGCTTTACTTTATATTTATGTTGCACCCTTTTTGGGGGCTTGTTTTACCAAGGGGGTGCTGCCAAAATTTTAAGGAATAAAAGTGAGACTTTTAAAGAATTTGGGTTGTGATTTCAAATGTTTCAAAAACTTTTATTATCTTTTCCGTATTTTCATGGTTTATATTTCTGAGTTTTGGCTTTCTTTTACTGCGTTACGTCTTTAGGCGTTGCATAGTATTAGGACCGTCACATGCCAATTTCGGGTCGTGACATCTACATTCTCGACTAGATATTATAATGCCATTACCCTTATGTATCTCCCAGCCCTTGGTTAGTGGTTCATGTGGTATGAAGTGTGTATCAATGAAATTCTTAGATCTGAAACAGTGCGATGCTCCAGAATCAAATAGTACTCTAGCTGGCAAGGAATGTACGAGTAGAGTACCTGTAACAACTTCTCCTGAAGCCTCTGCCTGCTCGGCGGTCAAGGTGAAAGCCCGTCCCTGACCGCGACCTGTATAGGGTTGCCTCTGCTCCTGTGGTCTCTGTTGCTGCGGTCCAGAACCTCTTTGTATCTCCGCTCGCTCGAGGCAACCGCTAATCCTGTGCTGACTGGATCCGCAAATCAAGCACTGTCCCTTGGCGCGGCGACAGTCCTTCTGGGTATGCCCATCTCTATTGCAGTAGCCGCAAACTACGCTCTGTCTCTGGGGGCGATGCTGGGGCACGAATGGGCGCTTCATCTGAGTCGTTCCAGGCCTGTGAACTGGTATGACTTCTCGAGTCGGTGCATGGGTGCGTGCTGGAACGACTGGGGGCTTCCTGAATTTGTTGATCAGTTTCTCCTGAATTCACGCCGCGTTGAGTACCTGTGCAAAAGTCTGCAACTCAAGTGACGTGATCAACTGCTGCAGCTCGAAATCAAGTCCCTGCAAGAAGCGTCTGGCCCTGGTGGCCTCTGAAGCCACCATGTACGGAGTAAATCGGTTCATACGGTTGAACTCTGCCGCATATACGTCCACGGGCCGGCCATTCTGCTTAAGTAGAATGAATCTTTCTTCCATCTCTGCCTTGGCGGTGGAAGGGAAATAGTGGTCCAGAAAGCACTCCTTTAATTTTCCCCATTCAATTGGTTTGTCTAGTCTGCTTTCTTCCACTGACCACCATGTACGGGCTTCATCTTCCAACTGGATCTTTATCACATTCACTTTATCTTCCTCTGGTACCCTGGCAGCCGTCAGTAAGTTCTCCATATTAACCAGCCATTGTTCGGCCTCGAGGGGTTCGGCTAGCCCTGTGAATGCAGCTGGATGCAACCTCCGGAAATCTGATACGATGCCAGCCCTAGCAGAGTAAGCTGGTGGAGTAGTGCCCTCGGGGGCGGTAATGAGTGCGGAGGGTCTTCCTGCAGCGGTAATAGCCCTGAGTCCCTCGGCGAGTAGATCCGTCTTTCTCTCCTGAGCTTCTGTGAGAGAGGTCAGTACACTAAGTATCCTCTCCGTGCGATCCTGAGAACTTGAGTCCGAGGAGTGGTCGTTCGAGGACGTCATATCGCTGGAAGATTCAAAGGGATATGATTAGATACAAAGATGCAAATCAGGAATAGTGAAGTGGAAATAATGTAATACAGTGTAGTTAATGTTATCCCTTACTATTAAACCTGGCTCTGATACCAACAAAACCATGTCACGCCCCGCTTCCTAAAATACGGAAAACGAGGGATGACTAGGTCAGCCATGCTCCTACGGTCAAGGAATAATACCGCCGTAGTCACACTTCGGCTTCTAGCATTACATGGTAATCAGTAAACAAAGTACAGCAGTAAAGGAAATACATCACTAAACTATTACATCAAAGTTCATTGTTCACAATTTACAAATGAATAAGAAAGAACTACTAACCGAGTGCGAATACAAGATCTCTTTAGGGAAAGCAGAAAAGAAGAAAAAGGTACTCCAGACTAGATCTCCGCTAGTTCGAAAGGTAAATCCGACTCCTGCACTGGTTCTTCCTCGAGGTCTGAGCATGCATACTCAGGTCGTCAGAGCGACGTAATAGCAATTTTATAATAATGTCATGAAACATGCAAATAAGGTAATAACAGTGAAAGTAAAATGCCGATAATCGCTATGTCACTAAATGATGCAAAATATGATCTGTGTCCTTATCAGTCTCTAAGTCATGTTTGAAATCGTATAGTGGAAAGGAGAATCATGTTTAACAGGAGTCTCGTACATACCCGAGACAACGGCCCACACGCCCGGGACATAACCATGTCAGCCGGATCGCTAGATCCTACCTAATATATATAAGAATCACTGTTCGAATGATCATCCTCTAAAACACGGTCCCGCTAAATACGATGCTCTTTCCACTTCGATTTCCCCTTTTTCCCCAGGTTTACACTATTGATGATTATGATTTAGTCGTGTACAAGTATGCACCAATAGCACGGTTTTGTCACTGTTCACTGTATTAATTGTTGGAGATAGTGCCCTCAGAGTCGATTATTGGATCACAGGCACGTGATTGCAATGATTGAGGGAGGACCTATCCCGGTAGGACAGTCTTACTCGAGATGATAGTATGCTATCTGGTTTACCTTTATCATCGTGTACTGCTTTAGGTGACCTGACATGTCGCTATTGCACGTTGATAGAGCCCCTAGGATTCTTGCTTGACTGCCAGCAGTATGAGGGCGATCATATAAGTGAGAGCTGGAGTCTATAAGCACATCCTTAAAAGGTCCCTAGTCGTGGGAGTTTCGAGACAGGGCATCGATACTCCAGAGTAGACTAGTGTATACAGTCGAGACCCCGACGAGGGGCGGTGGCCGGTCTCACAAGCCACTGGTGTCAGTTGGATCACCTAAGATGTATACAGGTGCTCATTGGGTTATGAGTACACCGGACAGGACTCGCCGGGAACATGCTAGTTGGTATTATACCTGACGTCAGATAGCAGTTCCCTGGTGACATGTGTACAGGTTAGTTCATCGACCTGGGGATCGTCATTTGTCTCGTGTGAGTTCCCACTGTACTTTGATTACTACCCTACCACGGCTCAAAGGAGTCGTGCAAACAGGTTTTAGTTGGGTACAGTCCCGAGCCATATAGAGGCAGTGAGCGGATCTTCAGGGGTTCGTCTCTCCCGGTATTGGGTGTGAGGTCGCGCTGTGTCTAGGAGAGCCAGAACATGAAAAGACCTTGGCCAAGGCAGGAGATTTACTGGTAGGTATTCCAGTAGTATCTCAGGGTGTTCTGGACTACACTCCGACACGACTTGTACCGCTTTTGGGGGTCTGACTTTTACCAACCCCCTACGCCCGACATGCGATGCTCATAGACGAACGGACCGGACTGTACGGATATTGTCACTGACAGGCTCAGTAGGGTGTCAGGATGAGTTCGCTCATCGACGTCCCTTTTGGTCAATAGCTGGTGGCCCGTCACGTATTAGCTTATACCTCTGACGTGCTAGTAGTTAAATCCACAACCATAGTATTGACGAGTCTTTAGAGTCCACCACACTTTCAGTTACTCAAGTTTCGGGCGAAACGCTGTAGAGGCCGTATGGAGATATGGCAGGGTCCGATCAGATACGTGCGGTATTGCACGGATCAGGATCGGACGGTTTTGTACTAGTGGCCGTATAGTTATATGGCAGCGTTCGATCAGATACGTGCGGTATTGCACGGATCAGGATCGGACGGATATTACTAGCCGGCTTTGGTTTAAGCCGGTCCTAGTTTAGTACAGTGTAGATTTTGTCTCTTTGCATTTGTATCCGGTCGGAATACAGATGCGGGTGTGTATGCACAGTATCGTGGTTTTCCTGTAATTTATTACGGGACCAGTTTTCTGGAGTTGCCAGTTTGCATTCCGTTCCGGCCGGTTTTTCTTTGTTCTTTCCCGGCCGGACTTTTCCGATGGAGGGTGTTATTTGCAAGTTTGCAAATAACACTTTGTGGAGGACTTATTTGCATTAGGTTTGATATGATAAGCATCTTTGCTTTTCATGTATTTATGAGATTTGATTAGATTTGAAATGGATTTGATTTGGATGTGAATTAGTGATCATGATGTTTTGTTTATGGTCACCTTTCTACTTTTACTACCATCACTCTCCTTCTTGGTTTTTAATGATGGTTGATTCCATTTTTTCCTCCACCATTGTTTTTCTAAGTGAGAAGAAGAAAAGAGAAGAAGAGAGCTTCATCTTCATCTTAGAGAGAGGTTGATTTTTGGTGTTGCAATTTTTATGATGAAGATGAAGCTCTCTTCTTCTCTTTTCTTCTTCTCACTTAGAAAAACAATGGTGGAGGAAAAAATGGAATCAACCATCATTAAAAACCAAGAAGGAGAGTGATGGTAGTAAAAGTAGAAAGGTGACCATAAACAAAATATCATGATCACTAATTCACATCCAAATCAAATCCATTTCAAATCTAATCAAATCTCATAAATACATGAAAAGCAAAGATGCTTATCATATCAAACCTAATGCAAATAAGTCCTCCACAAAGTGTTATTTGCAAACTTGCAAATAACACCCTCCATCGGAAAAGTCCGGCCGGGAAAGAACAAAGAAAAACCGGCCGGAACGGAATGCAAACTGGCAACTCCAGAAAACTGGTCCCGTAATAAATTACAGGAAAACCCCGATACTGTGCATACACACCCGCATCTGTATTCCGACCGGATACAAATGCAAAGAGACAAAATCTACACTGTACTAAACTAGGACCGGCTTAAACCAAAGCCGGCTAGTAATATCCGTCCGATCCTGATCCGTGCAATACCGCACGTATCTGATCGAACGCTGCCATATAACTATACGGCCACTAGTACAAAACCGTCCGATCCTGATCCGTGCAATACCGCACGTATCTGATCGGACCCTGCCATATCTCCATACGGCCTCTACAGCGTTTCGCCCGAAACTTGAGTAACTGAAAGTGTGGTGGACTCTAAAGACTCGTCAATACTATGGTTGTGGATTTAACCACTAGCACGTCAGAAGTATAAGCCAATACGTCACGGGCCACCAGCTATTGACCAAAAGGGACGTCGATGAGCGAACTCATCTTGACACCCTACTGAGCCTGTCAGTGACAATATCCGTACAGTCCGGTCCGTTCGTCTATGAGCATCGCATGTCGGGCCTAGGGGGTTGGTAAAAGTCAGACCCCCAAAAGCGGTACAAGTCGTGTCGGAGTGTAGTCCAGAACACCCTGAGATACTACTGGAATACCTACCAGTAAATCTCCTGCCTTGGCCAAGGTCTTTTCATGTTCTGGCTCTCCTAGATACAGCGCGACCTCACACCCAATACCGGGAGAGACGAACCCCTGAAGATCCGCTCACTGCCTCCATGTGGCTCGGGACTGTACCCAACTAAAACCTGTTTGCACGACTCCTTTGAGCCGTGGTAGGGTAGTAATCAAAGTACAGTGGGAACTCACACGAGACAAATGACGATCCCCAGGTCGATGAACTAACCTGTACACATGTCACCAGGGAACTGCTATCTGACGTCAGGTATAATACCAACTAGCATGTTCCCGGCGAGTCCTGTCCGGTGTACTCATAATCCAATGAGCACCTGTATACATCTTAGGTGATCCAACTGACACCAGTGGCTTGTGAGACCGGCCACCGCCCCTCGTCGGGGTCTCGACTGTATACACTAGTCTACTCTGGAGTATCGATGCCCTGTCTCGAAACTCCCACGACTAGGGACCTTTTAAGGATGTGCTTATAGACTCCAGCTCTCACTTATATGATCGCCCTCATACTGCTGGCAGTCAAGCAAGAATCCTAGGGGCTCTATCAACGTGCAATAGCGACATGTCAGGTCACCTAAAGCAGTACACGATGATAAAGGTAAACCAGATAGCATACTATCATCTCGAGTAAGACTGTCCTACCGAGATAGGTCCTCCCTCAATCATTGCAATCACGTGCCTGTGATCCAATAATCGACTCTGAGGGCACTATCTCCAACAATCTCCCACTTGCACTCAAGGCTAATTATTGCGATGTCGCATACTCACAGCCCGTGTGATACCGAACACCCAACTCCTCTACTTGTCAGTCTCACAAAGCTCGTTTGCGAAACTATTGCGTTCGAGGAATAGCCTCAGTGAGTGGATCCGCCTGTGGTGTTTCTTTCTATGTCTCTCTATATCTCATGTTCGCGGAGAAAACCATCTCTCGAAATGAGCAATACCTGTCTTAGAGTGTCTGGATGTCTGATGGGACCTAGCTCATAAATGAACTTCAAATCCAAACTTCTTAGACTGTATCGTCAACTGAACTTAATCAGTATCCTGTGCCATGCCACCCTCAGTATCACCTTGGACCATCTGTCCAAAATACTGCCCCTCATCAGAGGGATAACTATAACTCTGACAACCTCCTTGTCGTCCATGTCACCTTGGAAGCCTGGAATGATAACTGTCTCCCGAATGAGGCTGTCGTTATCATATCCCTAGAACATCCACTTATGTTCTAAAACAGCTTCCGACTGTTTCTCCAGGATTGGATGAATATCAACTTTTTGCATCTACTGCAAGAACAACATCTGGTGTGGTACTTGACATCTCATGATTGACTCAATTGCCTAAGCAAGTGATCTGCCAATCATGCGTATCCCTCTCCCCTTTAGTCTGTAAGACACCTTTAGAGAGGGTGACTCCATTACCTGCAGGTACACCACCATGCCAGGAGTCGTCCATTCTAAATACTCATAGAATGCTGTCAAGGTACCCAGATTAGGAAACCACCCAAATCTAGATCTAAAACCATAGATCTAGTAACCAGTATGTCTGATATAATGTCCAAGTCCTTTGTGGAGAAACCACTGTGTGACGACCAAAGTATAACCGATCGTAGTATAGGAATATCTCTTCCTACTACCTTCTCAACAGATCCATCCCCTATTCTGATGACGTCAAACCTATGACTGTCACATCAGAAATGGATGATCTATCTTCGCTACATCTGCTTTAGTCTATAAATAGACATAAGCCTGATGTCCACCAATGCTTCCGCTGCTCCCACTGACTACGACAACCCTCTGGCAGAGTCATACAGACGTGCACTTCTAAAGCATGTTTAGAACGACGCTATACTTATCCTCCTGCCGGGTCTCGCAGCCTGGAACAACAACAATGGCAAGTGTGGGTAAACAAGAACTTCCCTGTCACCGTCCTTGAGGCTACCGGAGTACCTCTCGGGTGCCTGAAGTTACCCACCTTATCTGCGGAGTGGCCAATGGAATGTCAAATCAGATTGAATCTTTAGGTTCCTTATCAAATCTTCAGTAATCGTTTGCGGTTCTGGAATCACTTCCAGTTCTACCATACTCCCACTATTGTTTTCTGAAAAAATCCATTTCTTTTAAAATTGTGGCGAGTGAAGAACAATATCACTATTGATCTTCCAGATGGTAGAAAATCAACCCTCGTCATAGCCTGGGTCAACCCACAAACAGCCATTACAGAAACGTGCCTTGAGTTATCCAGAGTCTAGTTTTAATCATAAGCCAGACAACTCCCCGTACCTTAACAACGTTAAGATATGAACTGTTCTATATCCAATATAGAACCAGAGGCACTGATTTAATTGAACCAGATTCAAATCATGCAGCTGTCTCCAGTGCATGTCAACTAAATGAAGAGAGGCCGATCAGCGTTACTCAACTTAGGAATGCTTCCAATTATGAGTAACCCGAAAGAGAAGCAAGTTCTCTTAATCATTACTATCAACTGAATACCATACACAAGTATCTACATCTTCGATCACTATGAAGAATCCCGATACTTGCAATATCTGGTTCTCTACTTTATTCAAATACCTATAACTTCTCAAAATTCAGACACTGTGTTTCCACGAAACACCTGTCTAAAAACTAGAGAAGTCATAAGTAAACTGAATATAGTACGAGGACCAACCCCTCTGTCCTGATGGACCCTGGACAACATACAATACTCTGTATAAGTCCCTTGAGTCAGATAACTCATTCACTGTGTGTCGTAGGTTGAAAACTGTACTTATGGTTAAGAAGAATTACACCGCTGTTCAATACTCCTTACCTAACCATCCACTGATATAGGTAAATGTCATCGACATAATATCAAAAGGTATATCTCACTCTATGAAAATAGACGTACAGATATATCAATTTGAAATTGGTGCATAACAACGGATATTCAAAACCAAATATTTGCCGACTGGCAAACAGCCCAGGTGATTTCCTCAAATATCACCGATTACATCGAATCCCGATATAATGAGGATGATCACCCAATTCCCAATAATTTACTCCCACTCATCATCTGTAAAACCATACTGATGTGAGAATCATACCTGGTAAATACATACCCTGGAGTAAGTGTCTAATCGGGAAATCAGTTTTCCATTAACAGTACACAGTTGAACTGAAACATTGAAATGTTTCGATGGGGCATCCTGGTATTCCTAGTAATGCCTCTTCCATTATCCAGATTCACAACTATAACCGTGTGTTTCTTTGCCACATCTCCAAATCCCTTTATATGTCTTTAGTCATTAACTTCTGCACACCCCTTTAGGCCAATTGGTTTTCTTCCTTCCCTACCGTTCGGCACCAGCCTATGGTTTGGAAGAAGACTATCCAAAAAGCATAAAGGGTGTACTGTCCTAATCCTAGGAGCACTCGCAACGCGAGAGAAGGTGAAGATAAAAGACACCTGAATGTACTTTATTCCTATTTCTCCTGAACCAGGATCCATCCCCGAACTGGAACAAGTTCCTTTCGAGTTCGTATATAACCATACGATGGATTATCCTATAAAATGGGATCTTCGTAGTGATACGGAGTGTCCTGGAGAAATACAAAGGTGATTTAGTATTGGCGAAGAAATACTTGGTTTGGTCGTGAATAGCAGTCGCAATTTACTTTGCCCTCTTACTAATCCCTTGCTTTGTCTGAACTTAATACCTTCTGTACACCGTTTAGGCTAACTGGTTTTCTTCATTCCCTACCGGTCGGCACCAGCCTATGGTTTGGAAGAAGACTGTCCAATTTGCATAATAGGTGTACTACTCCTAAACTAAGAAGTACTCGCAACCTGAGAGAGGGTGAAAAGAAAAGACAACTGAATAATCCTATCCGTTTTCTCCAGAACCGGAAACCATCCTCGAATAAATTCCTTCGAGTTCGTATATAACCATACGATGGTTTTGTCCAATGGAAGTGGACGTTCGCAGTAATACGGGGTGTCCTGGAGAAAAAGAGTAAAAGTAGGAGTGGCAATGAGGTTCGCAACTCTGACAATCCAAAAGCCAGTGTTAAGTAGGTTCGGTCAACTTGGTCACTGAGTCATAGTCTAGGGTCGGGTCAATGGTCGCTGCCAGAGAGAGAGAGAAAAGAAACACTCAGCGTGCACTCTAACCTAGATCAGAATGGTTATCACTTTTTCTAATCAGGAAACCTCCCACTGTACCTCAAATTCTCCTCCAAACCTGAAAGAAGAATTAGTCGAGGTCACCCGAGGAGTAAACCAACTCATCAGTGGGAATCGGGATCCAACTATCATCGCATGACAACGTGACGGAATCCGCTCACGCTATCACACTCCAGAAGGTATGCGCATATCTGGCAAGTTTCAGTTCTTTTGAAACTCCCGATGTGGATTTTTGCCCCATGCTCTTATGACCTTGACTAAGGCCAACAAATCATAAGTTACATGTCAAGTTCTACCCGTCATTGTCCAGGTTGATTTGAACCCACCCGTACAAGCCCTTGACTAAGGCCAACAAGGCTATACGACTGTCCCAAACCAACACATCTATCTATGCAGCATATGAATACCCAATAGCTACCAAACACTGTGCCTTGACTAAGGCCAAAAAATCACAGCTTGAATACTATTGACTACCCATATGAAACGACGGAGGGCTACGAATGGTTTCTGGCGAAAACCTTTAACGTAGTGAACTTGATATCGTTGAAGGAACGGATAGCTTTTTAGAAAATATAGTGACGAAAACCTTTACTAAAGAGGTCACTCCCGGTGAAGGGATCTCGGCTCTTTCCCCGTAGAATGGGGTGCAGGATATTCCAACTGAATACCACGGTGCAAAGCAAAAGTAATCGGCTATAGTCAAGTTAATGCCCTGACGCAAACTTCTGTCCAAGGGGTCACTCCCGGTGAAGGGATCTCGGCCCTTGCCTCGTCGACTGAGGAGCAGGATATTCCAAATGAATACCACGATGCAAAACAAAAGTGAACGTCCTTGCAATAACAGCTTTTTGAAAAGTGTTCCAACAACATCAGAATAGGTTTGTTTAACTTGCATTGATCCGAATCAACGCAATCCCATCAATTAATCACACCACAAAGAACGAAAATATACTGACGTACGTATATGCCATCCGCATTCGCCACTGGGTCCCGTCATCACCCGTTAGGTTAGCTAACTAACGGCAGAGCGGGGACTGGACTAGCGCGGATGAAAAACATATACAACATCTACTAATATATATACCAATATATTATATTTCGCTCAAGGCGTGAAAAGAAATGCAACATCACAGAAATGTACAGCATCACAGAACAATACAGATATCTGGGATCCCCGGGTTTCACAGAGCCACTACTGAAACCCGACGTTCCCCTGGTCGTGTGGATAGCCTGTGCAATGAAATCCTAGACCCCTACGGGCGCGGCAAGTCACCCGCCAAAACCTGAAGCGAGGCAGCCCCCTTCAACTCCGTGAATGGACCACCCAGCACTCCACGGAATCCGGTAACTTGGGCACCCCTCCTGGGTCAACCTGTACCCCCTACGAGTGCGGCGAATAGCCCGCCAATCCCAGAGTGAAGCCCCCTCCGTCTCAATGCCATGAGATGCGGGCTTGTTGCCCTCCAGAACCCGGCTATCCGTGCACCCCACCGCGGGGTAATCCTAGTACAGAAAGTAAAATATACATACACCGGGTACATCGACCGCAACCAGGTCGTGCCCCAAAATAATAATACAAACAAGCAGTGACGGCAGTCCACATGTCGGACGCTCGCCCCGCAATATCAAATGTACATATAAAACAAAACAGTACTAGCATTGCACCCAGGCTATCCCCCACGACCGACCCGCAACATCACAGCATAAACAAAAAACATCAACGTGAAAGTCACGTTCGCAAATCCGTCTAACCGGGCTATAGCAGTTAGACCGGATTTACCGATCGAGTGACATTCACGGTCGCAGATATAATGTAAATACTGTGAAAAATGTGTTTAAAATTTTCCGATTGACCAAAAATTAACAAGTGGGCCCCAAAGTAATACTGCAGCACACACAGAAATAATTGGCCCAATTTTAATATTCCAAAACCCCTATTCTGATCCCAGAAAGAAACTGGAAAAATATGATAACATGATCAAGCTACAGTGCGGCGGAACCGCGGCAAAGTGGGGGTTGGCGCCGCGGTTCCGCGCTCTGACAGAAGAATCACTATATCGTATTTCTGCAGAATTCTTATATCTTTTGGTAGATCACTTTTCTGTCACCTGAAAAAATTTTGGACACCAAAAAATCTTAACAGAAAACTGATGTGAACTAAAACGTAGATTTTGGAATTTTGGTCGATCGGAAACGCAAAACACATCAAACGAAGATAGACGAAGTTAATGGCGAGGCTCTGATACCACTGTAAGTGCACGGCGGCGCCCTGGCCGTCAATCCGACGGCCAAAACGCGGAAACGGTGATAAACTTTGATTTTGCGGACTTAGCAAACCGGCACCACCGCGCACTAAACACCCGGATCGTAACCATTAACAAGTCTAAGCTAACAAGAAGATGGGTTAGAGATGTACCGACTGATCCGAGTCCTCCGGTCTTCATCTCCACTCCGATCTCCTCGCGGGATCTCCGGTCGTCGCCTCCTCGCCGGAAGGGCACCACATCGCCTGTAGCTTTTACGGACTCCCACCTCAATACCGAGGCAACTCGGGCGCGAAGTAGGCTAGCCGACGCATCCAAGATTTGCTGTAGAATGTAGTGTAGAGTGCATGTCTCACTTTGGGGTTATGTTGCCATGATGGAGGAATCAAGAAGAACTTTGGAGAGGTGAGAAGGTTTTTGTGTAGAAGGCAAAATGAGATGATAAAAATTGCAACACCAAAAATCAACCTCTCTCTAAGATGAAGATGAAGCTCTCTTCTTCTCTTTTCTTCTTCTCACTTAGAAAAACAATGGTGGAGGAAAAAATGGAATCAACCATCATTAAAAACCAAGAAGGAGAGTGATGGTAGTAAAAGTAGAAAGGTGACCATAAACAAAACATCATGATCACTAATTCACATCCAAATCAAATCCATTTCAAATCTAATCAAATCTCATAAATACATGAAAAGTAAAGATGCTTATCATATCAAACCTAATGCAAATAAGTCCTCCACAAAGTGTTATTTGCATTAATCACTGTCACGAATTATTCACTTTTCCATTGGCGTACTTGACACTCCTAAACCAATATCATTCACGCACGATAATGCAATGCCCACTGAATAATAACGTGCACTATCACTAGGTATATGGCAGTTGGGTAAGGTATGTACATTTATGCAATTAACAAGTCATTTGTAATATGAACTATTATGCACGTCATAAGCTTACAAAAATTGCAGTAATTCATACGCTCAGAATTTAGTGAAATGCTACAAAGACGATAACAAGTAGCTTAGTCTTCAGTTCAAAAAAATTAGTTTTAGTACAATCGGATTTCTGTTATTCAAGTTACAGCCGTTTCAATTTAAGTGCTCGTTGCAGGAAATTCAGTTTCTGAACTGAACATCCGTTTCGCAGCACAATTTTCACCCAGTTGGGATCGGAATTTAGCACGCTACAGTTGAATGAAATATAGGTTTTTCAATAGGGTTTCCAACGTAATAGACGGATTCTCAATCGCGTGTCTACATTAGAAATGATGCACTGTTCAACACTAGGGTATCAGTTCTATTTCTGTTTGGGACTGCTATGCGTCCTGATCTTTTAAATTGCAGTTTAAATAGTAAATGATGATATAAAGGGGTGAAATCACTTGAGTTATTTAACTAACAGTTTTATATTCAATAAAATGTAAGATTCCGCAATATACAAGTTCAGGCAGCGAAAGGGTAAGTATTACGAGACAGAAAACAACAACCAAAGCTGCTCTGGACTGCAGTCCAGAGCCGCTCTCCGAACCAATTCACATCACAATTTCAGTATAGAAACAATTAAGAACTTGCATAGGGTTACAGGTCGTCGAGTCGTCTTCGATTTGAGCCCTCGAACGCATCATTTTAATGTGTACACAATTAATTATGATTTTAACAAATTTCAGGTGAGGGAAATTATTTACTTTTAACGGGTGTAAGTGGGGGTGATCGTTTAAGCCAGTAACAATCGTATTTTTCAGTGAAATTTCTATACAAGATTCATTGCCAGACGGGCCAGAATATGCAATTGAGTTCCGTCAATTTAAATGGAGGTTTTCAATTGGATCTTGCATCAAACACTTATGTCTTATAAGTTTCACGAATTATAAACACGGAATTAATGGTATTTTGGTTTGTAACGGAAATAATCTAGCATGTAGCAAGTAGGGTACTTGCCTGGAGACGCTCTGGCGATGCACGGCAGCGGCAATGGCACGAACGCGCGACGAACGGCACGGTTTGGATTCGTGGCCTCGGCTCGCGTTTCGGGTTCGTCGTCGGAGTTGCCCGGAGATGGCTCGTGTTCGCTGGAAGCGGAGTGGGATGCTTTGTGGATCTCCTAGGATGTGCTGGGGTCGACGATTGTCGGCGGTGGTCGCTCCGGCGATGGGCAGCAGTAAGGTTCAAGGCTCGCAGTGAGGGTTTTGGTGTGGTTTTGGAGTGAGGGAGTGAGTTAGTGGGGCTCGGGTTTGATGAAGGTGATGATGCTGAGGATGTATAGGAGTCGACGAAGTGGTGGGGACTCGTCGGCGAGGAGCGTGCAGGTGGCGGCCGAGGTGATGCAGAGGAGCTCGGCGGTGGGTTGGGTGTGCAGGGGTCTGTGCTCGATGGTTGAAGAGAGTGGGGTAGTGTAGGGGGCTCTGTTGATGGAGAGAGGAGCGAGGGGGAAGGACGAGGAGGTTGTCGTCGTCGGCGTCGTCGGCGGTGCAGGGACTCGAGGCTGGGAGTTTGGGTGAACAAGAGGAATGAGAACGAGAGATCGAGAGTGAGGAGGGGGAAGCAGGTTAGAGGAACGAGGAGAGTGGGAAGCGCGCGCGTGGTCGTGGCGATGAGCGTGGAGACATGGGGCGGCGAGGCGACATGGGCACGAGGTGGGGGCGATGTGGGTTCACGCTGAAGAAAATGAGTGGGAGAAGTTTTAGAATGAGGGGGAAGAAGGAAACGAAGCGGGTCGGGTCGGGTTTGCGAGTCGAGTGCGGGTAAGGGCTAAGGAATAAGAAGTTTGGAAGCAGGGCCGGGGTAAGGAAGTGTGGGCTGAGAATGGAACTTGGGCTGGGGACTTATTATTTAGAAGTTTTGTTTTAATTTGTTTTTTGTTGGGCTTTTAGATTAATTCACTTGGGGAAAGAAAAGGAGTGTTGGGCTGGGTTTTAAAAATGTTGGAAAATATATATTATTTTGTCTTGGGCTTTGATTTTAATTGGTTTAGAAAAACAAATACTACAACCTAAGCAACTGATCTTCACACAAAAATAATAATACGAGAAAAATGGGATAACATTCGGGGACTTGGGAAAAATATAAAAAGATTTTCATTGAAGGAAACGGGGATTTACACGGAGTTACATCCCTCGGGTGGATCATCGGAGATGGAGGAAGACCGGCAACCAAACCACATCAAGGAGCCGCTAGGAGCTTGGAATGAAGACCGAAGGACACGGATCAACTCGGTATAATGACTCTAACTCTTATTTTAGATTGCTAGATTAGGGTTTAAGGTCGATCCGTAAATCGGGTAACGGTAGCGCCAGTTTAGAAATTTTTGTTCCGCATTTTGGCCGTGTTTCGATGGCTGGGGCGCTGCCGTAACCCTTCAAGTGTTACCAGTAGTTTATCGACCCATTATGAGCATCATATTGGCACGACTTATCGAGTTACTGGGGTCTGACGTTTACCACCCCTAGACAAGATATGCGACATATCAAACGAAGAAACCGGACTGTACGGTAGTGTTACCGATTGGATTCGCAGGAATATGAGCAGGCTTGCTTGTTGATCTTCTGATCGCTCAATACCCGGGTGGCCGTTACGTTTAGTAGACCGCTTGCAGCTTGTGGGTGTTTGATATGATCATCACCTACTGCCGGCGTATTGACGAATCTTTAGAGTTCTACACAGAGCTTTCCTGGTTCATGCGAAACGGAGTAAGAGCACATATGTGATATGTGCGGGACCGAGATTGATGTGCATATGTGATACCGCATTCTATTCTCGCGATTTGTGACATCGGTCGGTTATATGAGATATAGCCGGATTATCGGATCAAGTGTTGATTTGATGAGTTGTTGCATTTGATATTTGTCGGTTATATGTGATATAGCCGGATTATTAAATCAAGTGTTGATTTAATAATTTAATATATAATTTTATATTAGATATACTAGATTACATTAACTAATATTAGCTCACTTATAATTTCTTTTCTCACTAGTGTGCATTAGTGTATATGTGATATATATTAATGTACAACTTTTGTGTCATGCTAGATGCCATATGTGACATGGGTGTATGAGACTTGCACCATAGTTAATAATGTGATGGGTTTATATTTATCTAAGTTAATCAAAATTAGTGGAGTTTAGTCACATGGTTAAATCTTGGAGAAGCTTGTGGAACTATTGACCAAGTCCACTAAGTTTGTTTTACTTGTAGATATTTATTAACCTAACCATTATTAACTAGCCATGGTTTATTCTCTACATGGGTGAGTGTATGACACTAACTCACCCATGGTTTACATTCTCACCTCATGAGTTCATTCTATCATCTTCTTTACTGGAGCTTCTTCTTCCTCATAAGAAAAGCTCACTAGCTTTTCTCAAGGTGAGAAAATATTGTGAGAAAAATAAATCTAAAGAGAGCACACTTCCTACTTCATCATCCTACACACTTGCTTGGGTAGTATTGGGTGTTCTCTTCACAAAGTTCTTGACCTAGTGAAGAGGTAGCATGAGCTTGAGTCTCCTCGACGTAGATCATCTTCGGCCTCGAAGACTTCGAGCAAGCTTGTTCATTTCTCCGGGAGAACCCATACTAGAGTTCGCGATATCGATACTCGCAGCGAAGGGACTACTACACGGAGCTTTAGACATGAAGGACCAGTCTACAAAGGTTGTATTCCTCATTCACTTAGTGTAATGGTAGATTACATGTTCTTTCCGTCGATTTCTAGTTAACGATTCATAAGTTAGGGTTAGCTAGAACGGCAAATTTTTGAATTTGGCATGGACGATACCTCCCGAAACCTTGTTGCCATCCTAGACGACCCTTCAGTGGTATCAGAGCCATGCTAGAAATTTAGACATTTTTTTTTAGGATTATGAAACCAAAATACTCTAAAACTTGAACAGCAAAAATGAAGTTTCTGTCGTTTTTTAAAAGTTGTTCAAAAAAATTTTTAAATAAGTACAGAGTGATGTATGAGATATATCATGAACACAGTCAAAATTTAAGGGCATTCTGAAAAAATTTGGCCGGCCACATGTACCCTGATCTCGGCCCAAAACCGAGCCCCCCTGAAAATTTTTGTGTGTTCCAGTGACTTGGTTTTGATGCTTCAGGTGTTGTTTGTTTTTGCTAATTTTACATGTGATGTGAAATTACACTATAAGAAATTCGGAGTGTTTCGTATTCGTAGTTTTAACATTGTTTCGGCTTATTCGCATGTTGTCTAGACGAAGTTAAAAAGTTCGATCGAATGTCAAAAACCCATTTTTCCAAATTCAGCGTATTCGGAAAAACATGCAAGTAATTCTATGAACCCTCTAGAAGAATGTAACCCAAACTCAACCTTTTTGGATCGTGGAACCGCGGTCATACCTTAGGGCTTGCCGCAGTTCCGTGGCGACATGAGTGAGGCTTGGGTCTGCCCTTTTACGGCTGGTGCATAGGTACTGTGGCATATTCTGGGTATTATTAAAACTGTGCTCAAGAGTTGAGCTGTCGGGAAATTGTGGGACTTTGATGAATCGATCAAAAAGTTTAACGTCGTCCGGATATTATATGATGGGATACAATAATTGGAATTTGTTTAGTTGCGTGCAAGTTTAACATTTCGGTCTCGGATGTAATCGAGAATCTTGTTGAATTACCCGACTTCTTTTGAAAAGTATTTTCATGGTTGAGACCTAAATGTAAAATTTGCATTGTTAGGCATGAAATCCAGAATATGTGATATTCCAGGTTTATGATGTGTAAGGGCAGTGCGGATTCCAATTGTTGTAGTTTTTCACTTTCTTTTATGCGACCGTAAGTGAAATATATGGTGTATCGCCGGTTTCGCTGCTATATGTCAACGACAATTGGGATACACATATTTACTTTCATTGATGACATGTGATATTATGTGTTGCTGTGATATGTTATATTGGATCGACGCGTTTTGAATAGCCGGGGGGTTTTATGTGAGATAAGAGTTTTTCATTTTCATTCATGTAAAATTCATTGTATGTAATATTCTTTTATTGGGGCACTTCCGGGTTGAGGATGATGTCACCATTGTATATTATTTACTTTTCCGCATTAGGATAGACCCAAGGATGGGAGCACAAGTAACCGGGTTCTAGAGTCCAGTGGGAGACCATCTCGAGGCGTCGAGTCCGGGTCTCCTAACTCTAGATTTGGTAGGGTTGCTTGCCGCTCTTGTAGGGGTCTAGGGATGTGGGTTTGGCTATTCATCGCGGCCGTGGAATCCGTGTTTTATACAGGCTTAATTTAAAACATGGAAATCCTAATATATCCAATATTTCATATGTTGTTTTCTGCTGCGATATCTGTAATGTGATCATTTGATATGCTGAGATAGATACTGTATATAGTATATATGATATATTATATAAACGTTGCTTATGTTTTACACCCGCGCTAGCACTGCCCCGCTCTGCCGTTAGTTACCTAACCTAACAGTGTATTAGGGGACATCAAGGCGAATACGGATGGCATAAACGTACGTTGTATTTATCTGTGATGCTTATGTAACTTAAATGATGGGACATTCATTAATGAGATTAATGAAAGAAAATAAACCTAATGATGTTGTGGAATTGAATTTTCAAAAACTTATAGCTCTAGTTGTTGTTTTGCATAGCGGTATTCCTTGTAGAATATCCAGCACCTTATTCGATAAGGAAAGAGCCGAGATCCCTTCACCGGGAGTGACCTCTTTAGCAATAACTGGCAGATGCTACAACCTCCGGTTTGGTCTTTTGATTGCTTTTCTAGTTCTTACTTTGCATAGTGGTATTGTGAATATCCTGCACCTCATTCGACGAGGAAAGAGCCGAGATCCCTTCACCGGGAGTGACCTCTTTAGCAAAACTAGCAAAGGCCTCAAAAACACTCCATTTTAAATCATTTGATTCTACAACGATATCAAGTTCATTACGCAAAAGGTTTTCTTAAAAACCTGTCGTAGCCCTCCATCATTTCAAAAAAGTACTACTTAGTATTCATGGTACGGTAGTTTGGCCTGCGTCAAGGCGTAGTGTACAGTAGCTAACTAGTGCTTATCTGCTGCATACGATGCGATTGGATTAGGGCATTCGTACGGCGTTGTTTGGCCTGCGTCAAGGGTCGTACAGGTGGGTTTAATTCAATCAAGAAATGTACGGGTTGAACTTGACTAGCGGGCTATGGGTAGTTTGGCCTGCGTCAAGGTCATAGCCATGTTAGGGGCAAAATTATCGGGAATTTCAAGTGTTGAAATTTGTAATGAGATTGCATACCTTCTATGAGATAGTTGGATCCCGATACCCACTGTGAGTAATAGTTACTCCTAGGAGAGTTTTGCACTTTACAATTAGCCGATCAAGTAGGTGTCTAGAAAGGTGTCAACGGGGTTACGCCCCTGGGTAAATGAGGTTTATTTTAATTAGGTCCGTACGAAAGCACGGGGAACCTCCCTCAAAGTACCGACACTGGCCTGGCTGAAAGATTGGCGAACTTGTAGGGTGTAATTAATCCCGGCTAGTCTTTCCTTTTAGGGTTTGAAGGAAGATTTGATAAAAACAGTGGGAGCCATCCTGATTAGATTAAATTATAACCAATCTGATCTTGCAAGAGCATACGCTGAGTGTTTTCTTCTCTCTCTCTCCAGGTAGCGACCATATTACGCCTTAATCGAGATAATAATATGGATGTATTGACCGAACCCGCTTGTTATACTATGCTGGGGAACGTTGGTCCCGCTCCCACTTATAATTGTTATAAGACTGAGCAGGAAATAGGGGATTACCAGGATTCCCGTGCCGCCCAAACGAAGAAAGTACATGTTGATACATCTTCTTCGGGTGTGTTCATTACAGAGAACTGTTTCTCAGTTTCCTTTACGTTCTGGGTATGAGATACCGGATCAGGATCCCACATATGTAATCTGTTACATGGGCTACAGACAGGTACAGAACTAAGAATGGGTGATAAAATTTCAAGAGTTGGAAACGGTGTAATTGTTGCAGCCAAGATGTTGGCAGTTATCACCATGTATTACCAAATACATTGATTCTGAACGAATGTTATTAGATACCGAACCTGATATACAATATCATATCAGTCTCTTTATTTAGTAAAGAAGGATATAATTTTATATTGTTGGATAATGTTTTGAACATTTCCTATATCAAGAGTTGATCGGTTCAGGCACGTTATCTAAAAGCATATACGTTCTAAATCAAATCATAGTTCTTTACGTACAGAACACACACAAGAGGAATAGTTCAGAAATGAATGAATCCTTCTTGAGGCATTGTAGAATAGGTCATATCAATGCAACCCGACTAGCTAAGTTACATAAAGATACATATTTAAATCAGTTTGAATTTTACATCTTGTGAAACTTACCAGTCATGTCACAAAGATAAGATGACCATAGCTCCGTTTATTGGAAACAGAGAAAGAGTTGATGAACTCTTGGGATTGATACATGATGATGTATGTACGTCCCCTGTCTACACATGCCAGGAACGGTTCTTTATACTTCATTACATTCACTGATGATCTCTCAAGATCCGGACATATGTTCCTGTTGAAACACAAGTCTGAAGCTTTTGAGATATTCAAAGAATATAAGTTAGAAGTAGAGAACCAAAACGGGTATAAGTATTATGTCCTTTGATGTGATCAGGGAGGAGAATACTTGAGCACAGAATTCCTAGAATATTCTAAAGGAGAATGATATTCTCTCTCAGCATTACTCCTCCGTATACACCACAGCACGTTGGTATATCGGGGCGGAGCAATCGCACCCTATGTGATAAGGTGTGATCTATGATGAGTACTACTGAGTTGCCTATTTCCTTTTGGGGGTTATGCACTTGTGAAACTGCATACCTATTGAATAGGGTTCCAATCAAATCAGGTGCCTACCACTCCATATGCGATATGGTATGGGAAGATCCTATCTCTTAAGGATGTTAAGATTTGGGGTTGTCCGACCTATGTCAAAAGCAAAATCCGGACAAGCTCGAGGCAAGATCAGTTCTGTGGAAGTTTGTTGGATATCCCTGTTTCCTGATTTAAAATCAGGAAAGCCTACGGAAGAGTCTTCAGAAAAGGGTCACGTGCTTACACATGACCAGCAACCACGTGTTGGCACGTGACATTTAAAAAGCAGCGGCAAAGGCACATTGGTTCCCTGATCAAATCAAGAAAAAGGTGTCAGAAGAAGTCACATGCTCCCACGTGACCAGGGTCACGTGTTGGCACGTGACACTCAAAAGCAGCAGACTCAATTCCCTGATTGAATCAAGAAAAAGGCTCCAGGCCAAGGTCACGTGCTCACACGTGACCAGTTGTCACGTGGTGGCATGTGACAGCTAAGCAGCGACCAGAAGGCAGAGCGCAGAAAGAGAGAAGAGAGCTCGTTCCAAAGGGGTCACGTGCCCACACGTGACCAAGGGTCACGTGGCCACACGTGACCGGCTTTCAAAGCCCATCTGTTAACAGAATTAAATTCTGAGAAAAGACCTCTCAAATCTTTCCAAAGGAACCGATTGAATTAAAGATTTAAAGGTGATTAAATATCATCTATCTATGGGAAAATCTCGAACTTGGAAAGATTTCCACTTAAAATCTAACCGAAATAACAAAGGAGAATCTCTGGATTTAAAATCCAATGGTGAATAAAATTCACCTAATAATCCAAAGGTCCAAAACGAATGGTGAATACAAATCAAATCTCCCAATGAAAGATTCATAAAAAAACTAATTGATTCGGCAGCTTCTCTTATAAATAGGAGCCAAGAGACACACAGAAAGAGATATAGAGAGAGATATATAGAGAGGCAGAAAGGAATCGAGACAAAAAAAAAAGAGGAGAGCCTTGATACTTTGGAGAAATTTGGATCTTCTGCAAAAGAAAACCCTAGGTAAGAGAGGGAAGGCTTTTTGAAAGAAAAAGAGAATTTAATTCTCAACAGAGTTTAATTCTGATATAAAAACAGAAGAACTTAGTTTTCTCTTTGGTGGAGGATCTGTAAAGTGCACATCTCCCTTGAGTTGAGAATTTAATTCTCATTAGGTTGAGATCCTGCCATGCAGATCCAAAGCATAGAGAGGGAATGGAAGCATGAGAATTTAATTTTCACAGAACTGTAGGAATTTAATTCCTTTAAAATAAAATTAGGGTTTAACCCTATATTATGGGAATTTAATTCCTTCAGAATGAACAAAATCAGGGTTTAACCCTAGTTAAGAACTTAGTTCTGTTAAAACAACAGGAATTTAATTCCCTTAAGAAAGAAGAGATTAGGGTTTCATCCTATGACAGAATCTCAATCCTCAGAATAATTCTTTAACAGAGAATGGGAATTTAATTCCTTAAAGCTTTTATTAGGGTTTAACCCTGTGACAGAATTCGGTTCCTCACGTGTATGAGGAATTTAATTCCTACAGAAAATTCAGAGTTCAACTCTATCCCAGAATATAAATCTTCAAAAGGAAATAGGAATTTAATCCCTCTAAAATTATTTTCAGGGTTCAACCCTACGAGGAATTTAATTCCTGAAAGGGATTAACAGATCTTCTAAAATAGAGGCAGGGTCACGTGTCACCACATGACCCCCAAAAAGATCTACAGAAAAGCCCCTTTGAGGCAGTGACCCACGTGACCCTTGGTAGAAGCTTTAACATATAAGCATTTAAACACCTGTCACGTGATGGCACGTGATGCTCCAAAAGATGCGATATTCTCAGCAGAACAAATAAATGGAGGGCGCCCTCACGTGCTACCACGTGACTCATCTTGCCTTAGTGTTTAACGCTAATTTGAAACCCCTAAATCCAGTGTTAAAACACTGTTTGGCCTTAGTGTTCAACACTAATCAAAGAACTTTATTTGCAGTGTTTAACACTGAATTTCTTAGTGTTTAACACTAATTTGAAGCCTCTGCTGCTAGTGTTTGACACTGGTTTGCTCTAGTGTTCAACACTATTTTGAACCCCCTGTTGCTGGTGTTTAACACCAACTGTCTGTTAGTGTTAAAACACTAACTTGATCCCAGTGTTCAACACTGTTGAATTAATGTTAGCCCAATTGTCTAAATGGCCAGAGGCAAAGCCTCTTCTTCAATGGACCAATAGGAAGCCAATATTCCAAACATGATTGGACTTAGCCCAAGATGGCCATAAGTCCTCAATTCAGACTTAACTGGGCTAATGGGCTCATAACATAATTAATTGGTCTTGATCCCAAATTGGGCCAAAGACTATTTAATCCACCCCGGCTCAAGGGTACATCTCTTCACTCCTTTGATACTTGGCGTTGTAATTCCTCAACATCTTCAGAGAGGTGACGGGTCCCGATGACCACACATTGACACGGACTGTGGGGTCCTTAAACTCATGGACTATGACGTCCTTAACCTTGACCGAGATGTCTTAAAACTAACTATGGACTGTGGGGTCCTTAAACTCATGGACTATGACGTCCTTAACCTTGACCGAGATGTCTTAAAACTAACTATGGACTGTGGGGTCCATAAACCCATGGACTATGACGTCCTTAACCTTGACCGGGATGTCTTAAAACTAACCACGGACTGTGGGGTCCCTAAATCCACGGACTATAAGGTCCTTAACCTTGACCGCAATGTCTTAAAACTAACGTTGGACCGCAATGTCTTTAAACTACCCATGGACCGCAATGTCCTTAAACTACCTACCGACCGCAATGTCACTAAACTAAACAACAGAGCCCCCTCTTATTGCTCTCTTGTCAGATCTAAGCGATCCCGTTAAGTTGATCTTAGTCTAACAACTAGACTAACGTATCCTTGACAAACGTTTAAGTCGATCTTAGGCTCAAATGAGGCTAACGTATCCTTAAACCCAAACCCTCAAAACCAAATCTAAAATAATACGGATTTGGACTAGTCCACGCCCTACGGGCGACGACATAACTCAGTCTCCGTATACAATCCACGGGCAACAAAACACAAAACAAACACACACGACACGAAGTGAACATCTGGAGAAGGAGAAAGTGGTTACCGCAACGTGGTAGCGTAATTAACTGCAGGGGCTTGCGCCTGCAGGGAAGAGCGTCCCCACAATCAAAAACCCTTCAAGCGAAGGGGAATCTGACGAAGTCTGCTACATCGGACGCATCCGTCTAAACCTTCGATGCATGGTTCCATAAATCAACTTGGCATCTTCGGAGAGGTGGACGAATAGCACCAATTAGCATCTGCCCCGAATCTCAGGCTAGACGCCCAGTCGCACCGCCATTCGGAGGGGAACAGATTCTGGCACGCCCGGTGGGACCTTTTCCTCTTTCCACTCCACACTTCGTGTGTCGTGATTCGCGAACCAATCGCGGTTCGCTAATGGTTGCCCTTGGGTTTCAAGATACTAAGACTTGGCGTCTTGCTTATTGCAGAAAGCAAAGAATTGATGGCTTCTACTTGTGCGAAATGCTCCAACTGCTCGGACTGCAATTGCAACCAGCGCTCCGCCTCGCCAGGAGGTATAGCCTACGGACCCCAAGCTGCTTCGCTATTCACAATGCCCGTGGAACAGGTCACTCGAGCCACCACAGGATTGTTTTTTGGGACCATGCTCCCGCCGACAAGCTTCACCGCTCCGATGCTAACAAAGGAAGCTCCCAAGAAGTCGGTCTTTGATCGTCTTACCCCTGCCGTGACCCCTCTCAACGGGTCGCCCAACACCAGCGCCTCGGTCTTCTCTAGATTGGTCCAGAACTCCTATAGATCCACAATGGGGCCTACAATCCCAGAGAAGGCTGCTTCTAAGAAAGTGACCGGTCCTGCTCCTGAAGTCATCAAAGCGGCTTCCCCTGCCAAAAAGTCGGTCTTTACAAGATTGACGGCTCCAGCTCCCGCTCCTGCTACCTAAAGGACATCGGTCTTTGACAGGCTAACACCAGCAGCGACCCCCCACCTACACAGGGGGCAAGACGAAGCCATCCTCACCGCTGAACCAGCGTTGTCCGCTAGACACGCTTGACGTCATCACTGGCGCCGAGTAAGGAAGGCTGGGGGCAACTCCCCCTCTGGGCTAACTCCACCGGACCCAATGGCAGAAGTTAATGCTGCTGTTCCAACTGGGAACAGCTTCGAGATGCTAAATAAGGTGCGAAGGAATTCTCCTATTGCGGTGCAAAAGAGGTCTCCTCCTCCACTAAAAAAGGTTGCGAAAATAAAGTCAGAACAGCCCCGATCCCCTCAACGGTTGTCTTCCAAAATCTATAAGGTTTGGCGGCAGGCCCGAGACTCGATGATCGATCCAAACTTCTCCAGCCAGCACAAGAAGCTGAAAATCCAACAAGAAACCAGTTACCAGGCTAAACCACGAAAGACTGTCTGGGTGCCCGCCTCAACGGCCCCCTCAACTTCCACTGCTCATAAAAGGAGGAAGCCAGAGAAGATCCCCCAGCCTGCAACGACAGCTAAAGGCACTACGCCCAGAAGCCCTAAGTCTGGGTGCATGATGGTACATACCGTATACATGGCGTCAGGAAAGGAAGACAGCCGTGCGTCTACAGGTCATAGACCGCTTACACGGTCGGTAACCAAAGCTCAGGAGCAACAGCAAAAGCTCCAGGAAATGATGAATGCTATGGCCGCACTTACCGGGCCAAAAGAAAACCCAGAAACGTCCTCGGACGAACGCCATGAGGAAGAAACCGACGCCGAATTCCTTCGCCGAATACTGGAGAAGAAGGACAAAGAGGCGGCTGAACAAGCAGCCAACATACAGCGTATGGGCCTCCTCTTCCAAGATATGATAGGAATGATGATCCAACAGGATCCACCCGCTGAGGATCCCCCAATCGTTCTTGAAGACGACCGGGGAGAAACGTCAAATTCACCACCGGCCCTCTCAACGGCCAAAGAGGAGACAATCTCTAAGGCTGATTTGGTCGACTATATAGCCCAGCAAATCCGGGTTCATCATGCGACTGAGGCAGCTGGTCAAATCGTAAAAACAGGGCGGCCATATCCAAGCTGGTACGACCAAATCAAGTACCCGCCAGGTTACACAATTCCCAAGTTCCATGTTTACAAGGGAACCGGCAATCCCCACCAACATGTCGCCCAGTTCAGGGCCCTTTGTGGTAACACCGGCGGTGATGATAAACTGTTGCTTCTCCAATTCGTGGGCAGCTTATCAGAAACAGCGTTCGAATGGTATTCGGAACTCCCGAACGATTCTATCAAGACGTTCGCTGAAATGGAGTTGCTATTCACTCAGCGATTCGCAAGCGCCAGCGAACGCACTCCAATAACGGCATTGATTAACGCCAGGGTAAAACCAGGCGAAACTTAGGTCCAGTATGCTATACGCTGGAGGAATTTGTGGTCGAAGTGCAAGCAACGCATTGAGGAAGCACCCGCAGTGGGCATGTTCGTGGGAACCCTAGACCCTCACGCAACTATCTCCCAGTTTATGATGTTCTTTAAGCCAACCACATTCCATGCTTTAATCGACAAGTTGGCTCAGATGGACCAAATGGGTTATAGACCACCTCCCCCGAAGTCAGAACCTCAGAATGACAAGGGTAAAGAAAAGGCAACCTTCGTCGCGAATGCCCAGCAGCAGCCTAACGCCCCGAAGCTGGCAGATCAATTGGAAGAAAGACGCCGGTATTATAATGAGAAGATGAAGCGTCCCTACTCGTTCCCACGAGACAAGACGAGACGGTTATTCGAGCTGGCAGTACGCAACAGACTTATAAACCTACCAAATCCAAGGCGACCGCCACAACCCACTGAGGTGAATAACCCTAACTATTGCCCTTATCATCAAACGGTAAGTCATCCGATTGAGGATTGCTTCGTCTTCAAAGGATGGATTGAAGATCAATACCTCCAGGGAAAGTTTGCACTGTCCAAAAAGTGGAAGGTGAACCCACCACAGCCGCATACTCCTAAAAAAGCAGATACACCGGGGGCAACCTGTTCTTTTATTGAAGAAGCTCCATGGGAGGTCGTGCTGTCAATTAAAACCAAAAGAATGCTGAGGGACCTTCATGTGTGCCCTGCGATCGAATGGAAGGACCCGCTTGAACCTCAAATTATTGAAGGGATGTTGAAGCCGCGCCCAACTATGAAGACTCGTGATGATGGCCCAAATACTCACGCCCAACCGTCCAAATCTTCGAAGAAAACGAAGAAGAAATCCAAGAAGCCCGTGAAGCGTGGAGACGAGCACACGAACTTACAGAAGCAAATCGACGCACTGGAAGAGTACAATCAAAAGGCGCGAACTCCTGTCACGCTGCAAGAGTTCCTCAGCCACATCTTTCAAGAGGAAGATGATGGAGAGAGCTCGTCGGACGAATCCAAGGGATATGTGGCAAGTTGTAACGTAATCTCCCACTCGTTTGCCAACGATGAGAAAACTCCTGGCACTAAGAAACTGGGGACAGAGACTGAACCAGAGCGTGTGTGGCCAACATATGAAATGATCGATGCCTTTCTGGACGAGATTCGTCTAAAGAGTAAAGCGGATCAGGAGCGTGAGATGGCCGCATCGGAAGGAGCCAAATGCAGGCGACCGAACGAAATAGTTGAAGTACTCCCGCCAGATCGAAAGGCATCCGAGGCAGACAAGAAGATATTCAAGACGAGGAAAAGGTTTGCCAAAGCCATGTCAATGGGAATGAAGCTACCACCCTCGGAAGAAAACACGCTCAATGGGGCGGAGAAGCACCCTGATTATTGCGCATTTCATCGAAAAATTTCACACCCCACGGAGGAGAGCAACGCCTTTAGGATATGGTGGCAAGGATATGTTGCTCATCGGCAACATTTTAAGCGCATGAAACGCAAGATTCGTCGGGAACGAAGAAGTACTGCCGACGGGCACAACAGAACCACTGGCAACTGTTACATGGTTAACGCCGGAGGGTCACAAGTTCTCACCTTTGGGAGCGACTCTGATGAAGAAATGGCTCTGGGCCCTCTCTTTAAAGAATCCGTTTTAAGGAAAGAGGAGGAATCGGAGGCCTGCGAGAACATTCAGCTGCGCAATCGCACGCTCCCAGAAAAGAATCTCGGGCCCACAAATAGAAAAGATAAGGGAAAGGAAAAGGTCATTGAGGACATCACTTTAGATGACCAAGTCATGAAAGAGCTGACTACCAAGGACCCTCCCAGGAAGGGTAAGGTGGACTACAATATCCTGGCGCACCTAAGGAAGCTACCTTCTCAACTTAGCATTCTCGATGCCCTCCTATTATCAAAAGAAGCGCGAAATTCACTAATTAAGGCGTTACAAGAACATAAGCAATTCCAAGCCTTCCTTGCTGCGGAAAGGATGAAGGATGAACTGGAGGAAGTGCACACAGCCGACATCACATTCGGTGACGAAGACCTTCTCCTCGGGACGCGCGACCACAACCGTCCCCTATACGTCTCTGGATACTGCCATGACATCAAGATAGGCAAGATCCTGGTGGATAATGGATCCTCCGTCAATCTCCTTAACGTTCGGGTGTTAAAGGAAATCTGCATGAGTGTGCAACACCTCGCTCGTGACAAAATTACCATCTCCGGTTTCAACTCCCAATCGTCACGGACTCTCGGATCTGTAATACTAACATTATGCTTCGGACTGCTTGTCACGGACATCAAATTCCATGTCATTGATGCCAAGACCTGCTACATCGCCTTGCTCGGTCGCCCTTGGTTACACGAGTACAACATCATCCCTTCTACACAACATCAGTGTATGAAGTACTTTAAGGATGGTTTCGAGTATACCGTAACAGGTGAGCTGAACCCATTTTCCGTGAACGAAGTCCGCAAATACGAAGATGCAAAGTACTTTTTGCCAGATTTCGAGGATACAGAAAGGTGTCGCAAGCCGGAAAATAAAGTCGCCGCCACCATCCCTGTTTTCGGGAGCGATACTGAAGAAGAGGAAGAGATAGTTTATGCTGGGCCATCTCAACGCAACAACCCGGGGACGTTCGCCCCCATGTTAGTCTTCGGAAGTGACTCGGAAGATGAGGTTAATGCTGTGTTCTCCAATCGGCCGTCAATACAAGCACCCCCTAGCGATGATCAGAGTTTGTAAATCACCATGGTACCGCGAGAACACTACAAGGATCTCAACACACTTTAAGCTTACAATGTGCAGGACCTACAAACGTTCTACGTCCCTCCCAGGCAAAGGGGTGAGAAGGCAATCCTATTCTACCGATCCTCAGAGTCGAAAATAGAGAAAGAGATCTGGCATGGCGTGGATGCTACACTCGACAGGCTCCAACCCATCCGTTTGCCCAGATATTATACAAATGGACTAAAGAGGCTATTGAAGCGCCAAGGAGTGCCCTTAAAACAGACTGTTCGACAAGCTCAGTTCTATAACAGGATTTGGGATGTCCCTGGGACCCAACGCAAATTGCCCAACGGGAAAATGGAAACACTTGGGCTTGGATACGCGAGAACCGAAAAACGGGAACGGGCCCACAGTAGCTACGCCATATATACTTTTGATGAAGAAGAGGACGCCCCGTCCGGAAATGCCAACCCCTCATCAAAACTAGATCCCGCGATTGAAGTACCGAGTCCGTCGTTTGAAGAACGAATGGACAAGTTTATCAGGAAAGCAGGTCAAAAAGCTTGGGAAGACTACAACCGCGAGATGGCCATCTACGAGAAGGCCAGGACGCAACGTCTGTTTCAACAGGCTGCAAAAGACAAAGATGCTCATCCCTGTCAACCCGTTGTACGAAAGGCCCGACGCAGAGGCAGAAATAAATCAAGAAGCGGAAAGAGGAGCCGACAACAACGACGCAGGATTAGAGAGTTACATGATCGGGTATTGCGTGGCTCGGATTTGTCCCTCATGAAGAAGGTGAGTCGGGCGTACTCCTTCCCCCGAGACAAAACGGAGAGGTTACTCGAGCTCACTATAAAACATCAAATGATCGCGCTTCCAGAGTCTAAACACCCTAAGCAAGCTAACAAGGCGTCTCATCTGAGCTATTGCTCTTATCACCGAGCCATAGGACATCCTACCGAAGACTGCTTCACCTTCAAGAACTGGGTCGAGGACCAGTACCAACAGGGCAGATTCGCTTTATCCGACGGCTGGAGGGTAACGCCGCCACAAAAGCACGAACCCAAAGCCGCAAAAGCAGAACCAGATCTACCTCAGTCCTGGAAGCGGATTCGCACATGTTACACGATTACGATACTAAAAGAAGAGCCCGAGAACATGGATGACCTTCCCTGGTGCTTTGAGAACAGCGACAATGAGGTGATCTCAGAATTTCCGCCAGCTCCGAAAGAACTGGAAGATGGCATACATACTACTGCAGATAACCTCAAGAAGATTGAGTTTGGATCGGCAGATGACCCGAGACCGACATTTGTCAGCGAGCTGCTTTCTGAAGAAAGGGTGGCTGCGTTAAAGAACGTGCTTCTACAACATAAAGACTGCTTCGCGAGGAACTATTCCGAGATGCCAGGATTGGATCCGGAGATTGCTGTGCATAAATTAGCAATATCCCCAGATATCAAGCCAGTCAAGCAGGCGCCGAGAAGGATGCGGCTCGAGCTTGAGATGAGCATCAACGCCGAAGTCAAGAAGCTGATCGATTCTGGATTTATCCAAGAAGTCCAATATCCCGACTGGATCGCCAACATCATCCCGGTAATGAAGAAAAATGGGACGGTACGCATATGCGTGGATTTCAGGGATCTCAATAAAGCCTGCCCGAAGGACGATTTCCCAGTACCGGTAACCGAGCTAATGATAGATAACACGTCCACTCACGAGGTTTTCTCCTTTATGGACGGTTCATCAGGGTACAATCAGATAAAGATGCATCCCGAAGACCAGGAGCACACCGCTTTCCGGACCCCTTTAGGTATATTCTGCTACAGGGTTATGCCCTTTGGTCTAAAGAACGCCGGCGCTACCTATCAAAGGGCTATGACAAAGATCTTCGACGACCTCATACATGACATCGTCGAGTGCTATATCGATGACCTTGTAGTAAAGAGCATGTCATACGAAGAGCACTTAAAGCATCTGGAGACTGTATTTCAACGCCTTCGACAATATAATTTGAAGATGAATCCCCTCAAATGCGCGTTTGGAGTCTCCTCGGGTAAATTCCTGGGATTCATCATCCGACACCGAGGTATCGAAATAGATCCATCTAAGATCAAGGCGATCATGGAAATGCCTCCGCCAAGAACCCTCAAACAGTTCCGGTCTCTCCAAGGAAAGCTCGCATACATCCGGCGGTTTATCGCCAATCTTTCAGGCAAGTGCCGTCCTTACAGCCACCTGATGAAGAAGGGAACTCCATTCGTTTGGGATCACAAATGCCAAGGTGCACTAGACGAGATCAAGCAATACCTGAAGAACCCTCCGGTGTTGGCTGCGCCGGTCAAGGGAAAACCCCTCATTCTTTATACAACCGCCCTCGAAGGTTCCTTAGGCGCATTATGGGCACAAGAGAATGATCAAAGGAAAGAGAGAGCTCTTTACTACTTAAGTCGAGTTCTGCTAGGGGCAGAAAGCAACTATTCTCCTATTGAAAAACACCGCTTGGCGTTAATCTTCGCAATAACAAAACTCAGGCACTATGCGTTGGCGCACGAAGTCCGTCTCATCTCGAAGGTGGACCCTCTTAAATATTTGATGTCAAAGGCTATATTGACGGGTCGACTCGCTAAATGGGCTCTACTTCTGATGGAGTTCTCGATAACATATCGACCTCTTAAGGCGGTGAAAGGCCAGGCCATTAACGACTTCCTTGCTGAGCATCCAGTACCTGCCGGTTTTCCTCTGAACTGCAATTTGCCGGACGAACATGCATTCGATGCGATCGGTGGCGGTGATGCCCGATGGGAACTCTATTTTGACGGGGCATCTTCCATGAAGAAGCGTAAACAATGTACCCCCATAATCAAATCGGGAGTAGGCCTTATCTTCGTAACCCCACAAGTAGGGATAATGCGCTTCGCTTTCTCCTTAACGGAATCAAGGACGAACAATGAAGCCGAATACGAAGCTTTGATAGCGGGCCTCGAGATCGCCATTGACATGGGAATTGAAGACCTCCTTATATACGGGGATTCTCAACTAGTCGTTAGTCAAGTAAATGGTGACTACCAAACGTGCAAACCGGAGTTGGTAAAGTACGGTGAAAAGGTGCAACAACTATTGACCCAAATTCCCTCCTACACTTTGGAAAGCATACCAAGTGCGGAAAATAGCAAAGCAGACGCGCTAGCTAAGCTCGCTAAAGAACTGGCTGACGAGAACCTCGATGACGTCAAAATCATGGTGCAAAGCCATCGAGTGCTCTCCCCGGCAGAAATATCTCCGGAATCATACGAAGAAAAGGGAGCGACTGAGCAGACGACCCTACAAATAAAAGACCGTGAGAAAGCTGAGGACTGGAGGGAAGTCTTCATAGACTACTTTAAGTCCCACCGAATGCCCGAAGGAGCGTCCTCAAGACATCAGCTCATGAAACGAGCTCTATCTTTCGCTTTCGTCAATGATACTCTGTATAAGAGGTCGTTTGATTCTCTGTGGCTAAGATGTTTAGGACCGGACGAAGCAGAAGGAGTCGTTCAAGAGGTTCATGACGGAATCTGTGGTTCTCATCAAGCAGGCCCGAAGATGAAGTTAAAAATTAAACGGATGGGTTACTATTGGCCCACGATGGTCCAAGACTGCCTCGAGTATGCGAAGCAATGCCACTCATGCCAGATTCATGGGGACTTTATCCACCAACATCCGAATCCACTACATCCAACGGTGGCTAGCTGGCCATTCGAAATGTGGGGGACTGACATAGTCGGCCCCATCGAACCAGCGTCGTCCCGGGGACATCGTTTCATCCTGGCGACAACTGATTACTTCTCCAAATGGGCAGAAGCAGTACCGCTGAGGGAAGAGAAGACGGAGAATATCCTCCACTTCTTCAAGACGCACGTCATCTATCGGTTTGGAACTCCACGGCGGATTATCTCCGATAACGGGCCAGCCTACAGAAGCCATAAAATTAGCTGTTTCGCGCAGCATCACAATATAGACTAGAGATATTCTTCAGTTTACAATCCGCGAGCTAATGGTGTAGCCGAGCCTTCAATAAGACCTTGACAAAGATCATAAAAAAGACGGTGTCCCGAAATAAGAAAGACTGGCACGAGAGGCTGCAAGAGGCCCTTTGGGCCTATCGAACTACGTTCAAGACGGCCACGAACACAACGCCGTACGCGTTGGTATTTGGGACGGAAGCAGTGCTCCCCCTCGAGACAGAGTTACCCTCTCTACGAGTGGCAGTCCACTACGAACTGACGAACGAAGAAAATGCTAACCTCCGGCTCGAGGAGCTTGATGCTCTTGAAGAAACACGGCTCATAGCGCAACAAAATCTAGAAGCTTATAAAGCAAAGATGATGCGCTCATACGAAAGATTGACCCGACCGAGGACATTCCGCCAAGGCGACCTCGTGTTAGTGGTCAAAAGGCCTATGATCCCCAATCGCGTCAAGCGGAGAAAATTCGAGCCAAACTATGAAGGCCCGTACATCATAGATAAGGTCTACCAGGGTGGAACCTATCTACTCAAAGACATGCATGGTGAAAGGCCTTTCAGGCCAATAAACGGCCGCTTCCTAAAGAAATACTACGCTTAATGAGCCACAGCCTAGGTCAATGATAGATGACGACGACTATGTCCGCTCGCTATCTTCTTAAAGCTCAAAGCTCTATGAGTAATAGCTGGCCCTCTCCTCGACGGACCGAAACGTCCTTAAACTATCGACGGACCGAAATGTCCTTAAACTAACAACGGACCGAAACGTCCTTAAACTATCGACGGACCGAAATGTCCTTAAACTAACAACGGACCGAAACGTCCCTAAACTATCGACGGACCGAAACGTCCTTAAACTATCGACGGACCGAAATGTCCTTAAACTATCGACGGACCGAAATGTCCTTAAACTATCGGACCAAAACTTCCTTAAACCATCAATGGACCGAAACGTCCTTAAACTAACGACGGACCGAAATGTCCTTAAACTAACGACGGACCGAAACGTCCCTAAAACTACTACCGCAGCATCCTTAGGCTGACGAGATAGATAAAAAAAAGAGAAAGAAAAAATATAAAAATAAAATAAAATAAAATAAAACGGTATGTCTATAAGCAAAATGGGCACGGATGAAAACCCGAAAGGGCTCCGTGAGTAAAAACAGCAGGGGTACCGGCAAGTGTTCGTGAAAACCCGAAAGGGCGCGACCTTGTAAAAAAAGGGAGAGAAAAAGAATAAAAAAAAGGTATGTCCATAAGCAAAATGGGCACAGATGAAAACCCGAAAGGGCTCCGTGAATAAAAACAGCAGGACTACCGGCGAGTGTTTGTGAAAACCTGAAAGGGCGCAACCTCGTTAAAAGACACTTACAGGGTCCTCTCGACCTTGTAAGGAGAAACCACCCGCGTGAGATCCTTACGACTCACAAAGGAGCAACACACTTAGGGATCCTCATGATTCCTAAGGAGAAATTACACTTGCGAGATCCTTATGACTCGTAAGGAGAATTCTCTTATGGGACCCTCACGGCTCATGAGATTTGAAAGTCTTAAGTTACAGAAACCTAAACCTGTTCTTAAGCGAATCCCCCACAACCTTCGATATTGCCCTACAAGTGGCTCAATACTGACCCTTGTATACAATCCACGGGCACGAATAAACATTTCCCCAGCAAAGTCACACCCGTGACTAGGGACATGTCCATATGGTGAACAACCCTTATAATTCCTCTCGACTTATAAGGAGAAAACCCTCTTGTAGGATCCTTACGACTTACAGAGGAACATACACTTAGGAATCCTCACGATCCCTAAGGAGAAAATACACCTGCATGATCCTCACGACTTGTAGGGAGAAATACCTTTGTGAGACCCTTACGGCTCATGAAGTAAAGAGCCTTGGTCGACAGGACCCTTAACCCTGTTTACTAAGCCACCTTTGTTCAACATCGACAGAGGCAAATAATGATTCGCTCCTGGCAACATCCCAGTTGTAGCGGTGCTGATGCTGAAAACGGTATCTAAAATCTAACCTTGCAGCGAAAAAGCTAGCGAGCCACACATGCATAGGAAATAGCCGAAATGATGGGGCAACTTGCAATAAAAAGCAGCAAATAAAAATGTAGGCATGAAAAATAGCCGAAATGATGGGGCAACTCGCAATAAAAAGCAGCGAGAAGAAAATAAATAAATAGCCGAAATGATTGGGCACCGCGAAAAATAGCCGAAATGATGAGGCAATCGCGACCTCCGCGATATAAAAGCTGAAATGATATAGCATCGTGGAAAATGAAATAAAATATAAATAAAAAAAGGTTTCAATTTGTCACAACCCGAAAGTACGGAACATGACCGGCACTTAGACTACGAACGTCTCAAGGCGTATGTATGCTAAGTAAGCCGAAACCCAGAAATCCAAACCAAGAGAAGTAGTAGAGAATAGGAAGAACCATATCAAATCAACCTGTATGCAACATAATATACAACGCCTAAAGGCGAGGATCACAACAGAAATGGAACTCAACCAGCAAGAAACTCAAGAAATATAACATGCTACTCTATGGTCGAAAGAATAACATTACTGGTCTCTATCTCAAAAAAATACAAGTTTGGTTGATGGAACTTCTAGATACAACTGAAATATAATATACAAGGTATAATGATGGGTAAGATACAATAAACCCACCTACTAGCAAGTCACCCGAAAAGAAACCGTGCCCGCAAAGCCGTAATGAAATCCGTACGGCAACACCTGCAAGAAACTGGGGCACAACGGGGTTGAGTTGCCAACTCGTGAGTAGAAAAAGATCTACGAACAGAAAATCGCATGAATAACGCAACCTAGGTCAATGATCATAATATATCCTCAAATATATGAATAACATGCAGCCTATAACAATGGCTAGGGTAATATCTAACCCGAGTGTGATCTCATGTGCCCGTGTCAGTGCCTCAGGTAGCAATATATCATATGAATGAGGTATGAATGCATGAAAACAGAATACATGTAAATGAAGAAACTGTTTTCATAAATTAGTGAGATTTCCTTTGTATTTTTAAAATGAGGTATCATAAATGAAATCAGCATCAACAGTGTCTACCATCGACACAAAACATAAATCTCAATGTCTCAAAACCTCAGACTCCAACCATCCGGACTGGCCTATCATCAAATCTCAGTACCTCAATATCTCGAAATCTCAATATCTCAATCTCAATATCTAGGGCGCCGTCAGTCCAGACTGGCCCCTGCCATCCATCTCAAGACCACGACGGTATCCTCCGGATATCCGACGCGTCGGGTAAAATCACCGGTAGGTAGTCTCCCCCTGCCAGGCTCATCGTCATCACCACGAGCTTCTTGCCCTGGGGTACCTTACCGGGTCCACCATGTACCCGAAACGGTTCATCCAACTCCTCGAATCGGGTCTCCAAATCCATCAGCAAACTCATGGTGGACGACTCATACATCATGGGAAAAACCGCGCTTTTTATTTAAAAAGAGAAAGAAGAAGTTTGTATATGTTTTGCGGTTTTCCCCAAATCCAGAAAATCTCATGGAAATCCAAATCCAAAACCTCAATAGCACGTAAAAAGTGAATATATGCATGAGAATCCATGAATGCGGCATAACAATGAATAACAGTACGCATGAGGTAGCAGGTAATAACTACAATGTCTAAATTTACATATAAGGCAAGTACACTAATATCATGTCTAAACTATTAGCTAACAGGCTATGTCAAGCAATAATATTTTCTAAGGTGTACGTGACATGGCAATTACCGATGAAGATGTGTGTGAGCCGGCAAGTAAGTGTACGTAATACATACGCATCATCGGTAATGGTGCTGGTGTCCTAACCACAAGATATCAACAGTAGAATATGAAGCATAATATAAGCATGTGATGCGGGGCAAACAACAATAATGAGTGGGAGCTGAATACTAGACGCAACGATAACTAATCTGTTTTAACCTAATATAAGTCCTACAATGGTGCCTTTTGAAATAACACGAATCGTGGGGTTTTGAATGTAGGGTTCCTAGGCACCCTAGTGAGGTCTCTAAAGGCATCCACCATGACAGTTTCAAAAATACGGTGCCGATAAACCCTAGACTACGGATCGTTAGCTAGATGTCTAGGCGAAACGATAAAGCTAGTTAACACTTAACTAAAGGAATACGGAAATACAACCTTTGTAGATCCGGTGCTCCACCTCCATAGCTCCGCAACGAAGTCGTCTCCGCTGTCCAAAAGGAATCCGGGCTCTAGAGTTGGCTTCGTCGGAGAATTGACGGGCTAGGTCGTCGACGACGTGCCGAAGATGATCTACGTCGAAGCATCACTAGATCGAGCTCCACCTTCACCAAGCCATGAAAACTTGTGAAGGAAACACACTCTACTACTTGGCAAGAGGTAGAGGATGAAGAAATAGGAAGTGGGTAGACTTTAGTTTTGGATTTCTCACTCATTTCATCAATCCACCATTGATGAAGTGAAGGTTTCTTCTTGAGTTCAAGGAAGAAGAAGAAGAAAATGATGAGAATGATTAATTAGAAAAGAAAAGAATAATCATTCTTATCATAAAAGTAACCATGGTAAAGTGTAGAGAATTAACTTAGGTTAAATGAATGGTTAGGGTCAAGGTTTCATGAAGCTTCCACTAAACAACAAAAAAAGCCACCATTCTTTTTCTCCTTTTTCCATCTATTTTCCAAAATGAATAAATAGATAAATAAATGAGAAAAGGAAATCAAACCCTAATCATAAGTTTAACCATGGTTTAATTCTTTACACTTAACCAAGTAAACATGTATCATCAAACATGATACAAGCAAGTGCACAAAAATATATCGCATATACAATGCGCACATCCGAGTGAGAAAATCCATCTTAAGTGAACCGATACTAGTTAATACAAAGTAATATATCAAATATATAATTATGAATTAAATCATTAAATCAACACTTGATTTAATGATCCAGTCATATCGCATATAACCGACTAATATCTTTAGTAACAACTTATCGAATCAACACTTGATCCGATAACCCGGCTATAGCGCATATAACCGATCAATGTCACATCGCGAGAATCAAATACAGTATCACATACTGGTATCATTCTCGGTCCCGCACATATCTCATACACGCTCCTATTTCGTTTTGCTTGAGCCAGGAAACCTCTGTGTAGGACTCTAAAGACTCGTCAATACGCCGGCAGCAGATGATGATCATATCAAGCATCCACAAGCCGCAAGCGGTCTGCTAAACGTAACGGCCACCCGGGTATTGAGCGATCTGAAGATCGACGAGCAAGCCCGCTCACACTCTAGTGAATCCAACCAGTAACACTACCGTACAGTCCGGTCTGATCGTCTGATATGTCGCATATCTTGCCTAGGGGTGGTAAACGTCAGACCCCAATAGCTCGATAGGTCGTGTCGATATGAGGTCTATAACAATTCGAGAAACTACTAGTAACACTTACCAGTAAATCTCAGCAACCCTGGCCAGGGATTTCCTGTTATAGCCAATCGAACACAGCGCAACATCAACTCCCTATACCGGGAGAGACGAATCCCCTCCTATCGCTCATTGCCTCCATGTGACTCGGGACTGTACCCAAAAACCACCATTTTGCACGCCCTCTTGGACGTGGTAAGATGGAAATCAAAGCACAGTGGGAACCACACAAGACTCTATGACAATCTCGGGTCAACAGACTACTCTGTACCAGTGTCACCAGAGAACTGCCATCTGACGTGAGGTATAATACCATCTGGGAGTTCTCGGCGAGTCCGTCCAGTGTACCCAGTCTCCACTGAGCACCCGTATATCATCTCTGATGTCAAACACCGATGGATATGGGATCATCCATCGCCCATCTGTATGGGTCGAGAAGGTACACGCTAGTCTACTCTGGTATATCGATGCCCCGTCTCGATACACCCACGACGAGGGACTTTGAAGGATGTACTTATGGACCACCTTGTCCCCACTAGTATGATCCGCATCATAGTCCAGGTAGTCAAGTACACATCCTAAGGGCTTTACCAACATGTAATAGAGAGACAATCAGTGTACATGTTAAGGTAAAGGGTAACCAGATAGCATACTATCATGTCGAGCAAGAAAGTCCTCCCTATTTATGTCCCAGCATCCACTACAATATACATCCTATGTACAGTAATGGCCTCTAGGGCATACATATAACTAACAATCTCCCACTTGCACTAGGGCCATCTGTAGCAGTGGTTGTAGTATCTCATACTGAACCATCCCATAAAAGTCTCTCTCTGGGACCAGGCCTTCGTGAGTGGATCCGCCGTGTTGTCCTCTGAGTCTACTCTCCTAACCTCGATCACCCTGGAGATCAACCATCTCCATGATCAGGCGATACTGCCTTAGAATATGTCTGGATCACTGATGGGACCGGCGTTCCTTGGCATAAGCCACAACTCCATTGTCTCACAATGGTAGGAACGTAGTTCATCTCATGAACTAATATACACCCAAACATCCTCTTTGGTAGCATCATAAGTAGCGATGTATCCAGCCTTTATCGTCTAGTATGTCACGGTATCTAGCTTGGAACTCTTCCAACATACCGTCCCTTTACTGAGGGTAAAGACAATGCCTGCGACTAACATTCAGTCATCTTTATCACCCTGGAACCCTTCCAGTGATTCTCCCCAGGATCGATTGATACCATCTCACTACTACTAGTGAGTGTCCTAACATCCAATTAGATCTATCTCATAGATCCAAAAATCAGGATATAGGAGGTATCACTTTGATCCTATATGGAGAATCATTGTGATAAGCGGAGATTGATCGAGCGTAGCATAGGAAACTCCTTCCCCATCAAGAGTATGTCATCCACGTACTCTACAAGGATCGTCACCATACTCCCTACTACCTTTTTGTTTATACAAGGTTCATCTACCATTTTGATGATGTCAAACTCTTTGACTAATCCATCAAAACAGATGTTCCAACTCCGCGATGCCTGCTTTATCCTATAAAGCATCTTGCACACGTTTCCGCTGCTCCCACTGTCTACGAAGTTCTCTGGCTGTGTACTTATAGACGCACTCTTCTAAAACATCATTTAGAAAAGCAGTCATAACACCCAACCACCAGATATCGTAGTCATGGTATGTAGCCGTGACAGGTAGGATCTGGATGGACTTAAGCATAGGTACTGGAAAAGGTTTCATCATTATCCACGCCTGGTCAATGACGAAAACCTTTAACAAGTCTAGCTATGAAAGTCTCAACTTTTCTATCTACACCAAGTAATCTTCTCAAGATATACTTGCTCCTGATGGGGATTTAACCCTTCAGATATAGCAACCAAAGTCCATACTTTGTTGGTGTATATGGATTCCATCTCAGATCACTAAGCATCCAGCCATTCTTACAGAGTCTTACTCCTGATGGCTAGCTCGAAGCTAGTTGGGTCATCATCTCATGATGCAATCCTCGCTCCCACTGTCATAGAGAAACCGAAGTATTTCTCAGGCAGGTGAGGAACCCTACTAGATCGGCGGAGAGGCTGAGGTTCGTTGGAATCTACTGAATCCTTTGGTTCTATCAAATCATCTGCTGTAGTTTGTATAGATGAAACACTTCCAGTTCTACATAACAGACGTTGCCTCGAGCTTGTCCGGATTTTTCTTTTAGACATAGGCCGGACAACCCCAAATCTTAACTAGCTTAAGAGATGGGCTCTTCCCTTTCCATATCACATATGAAGTGGTAGGCTACTGATTTGATCCGAGCCTAATTCAATAGGTATGCAGCTTCTCAAGTGCATAACCCCCAAAAGGAAATAGGTAACTCAGTAGTACTCATCATAGAGCACACCATATCAGATAGGGTGTATCTGCTCCGCCCCGATATACCATCGTGCAATGGTGTATACGGAGGAGTAATGCTGAGAGAGAATCTCATTCTCCTTTAGAATAATCCAGGATTTCCGTGCTCAAGTATTCTCCTCCCTGATCTCATCAAAGGACATAATACTTATACCCGTATTGGTTCTCTACTTCTCGCTTATATTCAGTGAATATCTCAAAAGATTCGGACTCATGTTTCAACAAGAACATATGACTGAATCTTGAGAGATTATCAGAGAACATAATGAAGTATAAAGAACCAGTCCTGGTATGTGTAGACAGGGGACCTACATACATCATCATGTATCATCCCAAGAGTTCACTAACTCTTTCTCTGTTTCCAGTAAACGGAGCTATGGTCATCTTATCTTTGTGACATGACTGGAAAGTTTCAGAAGATGTAAATTCAAACTGATTTAAATATACATCTAAATGTAACTTCAGCCAGTCGGGTCGCATTGATCTGACCTAGTCTACAATACCTCAAGAAGGATTCGTTCATTTCTGAACTCTTCCTCTCGTGTGTGTTCTGTATACTAAGAACTGTAGTTTGATTTAGAACATCAATGCTTTTAGATAATGTGCCTGATCCTATCAACTTTTGATATAGGAAATGTTCAAAACATTATCCAGCAATAAAAAATTTTATCATTTCTTTACTAATAAAGAGACTGATATGATTTTGTATATCAGGTTCGGTATCTAATAACATTCGTTCAGAATCAATGTATTACTATACAGGGTGACAGTGACCGACAGACTTGGCTGCAACACTTGCCCCGTTTTCTGCCTCATGAAACTTATCACCCGTTCTCAGTTTTTCTACGTTTTTGTAGCCCTATGTAACAGATTACATATCTGGAATCCTGATCCGGTATCATATACCCAGGAATTGGAGGATACTGAGAAACAGTTCTTTGTAATGAACACACCCGAAGATGATGCATCATATGCACTTTCCTCGTTTGGGCGGCACGGGAAATCTGGTATTCCCCAATTTCCTGCTCTGTCTTACAACAATTATAAGTTGGAGCGGGACCAACGTTCCCCAGCTCAGTATAACAAGCGGGTTCGGTCAATAATCCGTATTATTATCTTGATTAAGGCGTGATATGGTCGCTACCAGGAGAGAGAGAGAAGAAAACACTCAGCGTGTGCTCTTGCAAGAATAGATTGGTTATTATTTTATCTAATCAGGATGGCTCCCACTGCTTTTTATCAAATCTTCCTTCAAACCCTAAAAGGAAAGACTAGCCGGGATTAATTACACACTACAAGTTCGCCAATCTTTCAGCCAGGCCAGTGTCGGTACTTTGAGGGAGGTCCCCCGTGCTTTCGCACGAACCTAATTAATGTAAACCTCGTTTTCCCATAGGCGTAACCCCGTTGACATCTTTCTAGACACCTACTTGATCGGCTAATTGCAATGTATAAAACTCTCCCAGGAGTAACTCTTACTCGCAGCGGGAATCGGGATCCAACTATCTCATAGAAGGTATGCAATCTCATTGCAAATCTCAACACTTGAAATTCCCGATAATATTTCGCCCCTAGCTCGCTATGACCTTGACGCATGCCAAACAACCCATAGTCTACTAGTCAAGTTCAACCCGTACATTTCTTGATTGAATTAAACCCACCCGCACGACCCTTGACGCATGCCAAACAACACCGTACGAATACCCTAATCCAATCTCATCATATGCTGGCAGATAAGCACTAGTTAGCTACCGTACACTACGCCTTGACGCATGCCAAACAACCGCAGCACGAATACTAACTAATACTTATCTGAAATGACGGAGGGCTACGACAGGTTTTTCTGAAAACCTATTGCGTAATGAACTTGATATCGTTGTAGAATCAAATGATTTTAAAATGGAGTGCTTTTGAGGCTTTTCTAGTTTTGCTAAAGGAGTCACTCCCGGTGAAGGGATCGTCGGTCCTTTCCTCGTCGAATGAGGTGCTGGATATATCATATATATCACTGTGCAAAGCAAAAACTCTTAAAAGCAATCAAAAAACAAACCGAGGGTGTAGCATCTGCCAGTTATTGCTAAAGGAGTCACTCCCGGTGAAGGGATCTCGATCCTTTCCTCATCGAATAAGGTGCAGGATATATCACATATACCGCTGTGCAAAGCAAGAACTGTAGCTACCTGTTTTATTTTGAAATTCGATTCTACAACATCTTAGGTTTCGTTTATTTCATTAATCTCATTAATGAAGTCCCATCATTTAAATACCTAAACATCACAGATAGATATGACGTACACTTATGCCATCCGCATTCGCCTCGATGTCCCCTCGTGCACCGTTAGGTTAGGTAACTAACGACAGAGCAGGGCAGGGCTAGCGCGGGTGTAAAACATAAGCAACGTCTATATAATATATCATATATACTATATACTATATCCATCACAGAGTCACAACACAGAGATCGCAGCAGAAGAAACATATGAAATATTGGATATACTAGGACGTCCGTGTTTTCAATACGAGCCAGTATAAAACACGGATTCCACGGTCGTGATAATAGCCAAACCCACACCCCTAGACCCCTACGAGAGCGGCAAGCAACCCTACCAATTCTGGAGTTAGGAGACCCAGGCTCAACTCCTCGAGTTGGTCTCCCACTGGACTCCAGAACCCGGTTACTTGTGCCCTCCTCCTTGGGTCTATCCTAGTGCGGAAAAGTAAATAATATACATCAACGGTGACAACTTCCGCTACCTGGAAGTGCCCCAAAAAAAGAATATTACATACAAGTTTTTACATGAATGAAAATGAAAAGCACTCATCTCACATAAAAACCCCCGGCTATTCGTACACGACGATCCAATATAACATATCCAGTAACACATAACATCACATGTCATCAACGTAAGTAAATATGCGCATCCCAATTGTCGTTGATATATAGCAACGAAACCGGCGATATCGCATATTACACTTACGGTCACAGAAAAGAAAGTGTAAAACTACAGCAGTTGGAATCCGCAACCACCTCAGACATCGCATGCCTGACCAAATGAATTAGTTAGACATCGCATGCCTAACAATTATAAACCCCGCATTTTAGTCTCTTTATCGAAAACACTTTTCAATATCAAGTCGGGCAATTCAACAAGATTCCCGACATCCTGATCGAATGCTCGTCGCAAACTTCTGTAGACGGCTGCACCCCCGATACCGTCGACGAAGTGCACCAAGGCGGAACACCGCTGTCGCGAGCACCCGAACGGATGCTTTCGGCGATGGGGTTCTCCTACAGTCACTTGGTCGGGGCTATGGAGTGAGGCTGTCTATTAAGTTTACCCGGCGAGTATCCGCGTACGCTACGTGATTGCGACGGACTTTTGATCACATCAAAATTCCGTGGCAACCGATCAAGTGAGACTAAATTGCTATGTTTATAACATTCATTCAGTTATCTCATAACTTTTGTGAATTCCAATTATTGTATCCCATTCCAGATAAATAGAAAATGTTAAACTTTCCGATCGAACAGTCAAACACCCATGTTTTCCCAAAACAGATCAACATATGAAACAAGTCTAACAACATTCAGTTCGTGCCTCGGTACCAACGGTCCAGCCGTAGAAGGGTCAAGCCAACGCCTCACATGTGGCACGCCGTACTGCCCCAAACCCGAAGGTTCAAAGGGCAGTTCAAGACGGTCACATAATCGAGTTAAGGTTTGTTGTCTTCTAGAGGGACCACCGCGTTACTTGCACTACTTAGAACGTCGTTAAACTACGGAAAAATCCAACACTTGGAAATTTCCCGACAGGGGAAAAATTGGGTATTTATATCCGGTCGAACTTTTTAACATATTCTGAAATTTATCCAGAAAGCCACACAGACAAAATTTGAAACCCCGATCGAATCTTTGATCCCCAATACAACCCAAAAATGGTCAACTGTTTTCTGCATATTAAAAATTCCCAGAAAACTCAGCACTGAAAACTAAGAATTACTGTGCTAAATAATTTAAATACTGGGGCCGTACGGCCGCGGATCCGCCGCATGAGCCTTGCTAATGCCGCGGAAACGCGGTGGGAAAGTAGAATTAGGTCCACGAAATTTACAGTAATTCTTAGAAAACCCTGCTTGATTTTCTGGATATTTTTAATCTTGAAAAATCCACATTTTTAAAATCTGGACAGAGAGCATTTTTGAATATGGGTTTCGGGTTCGTTCGGATTTCAAACTCCGTCGGGACTTCGTCTAAGGCTCTAGTTAGGCTCTGATACCACTGTAGGGTTCCTAGGCACCCTAGTGAGGTCTCTAAAGGCATCCACCATGACAGTTTCAAAAATACGGTGCCGAGAAACCCTAGACTACGGATCGTTAGCTAGATGTCTAGGCGAAACGATAAAGCTAGTTAACACTTAACTAAAGGAATACGGAAATACAACCTTTGTAGATTCGGTGCTCCACCTCCATAGCTCCGCAACGAAGTCGTCTCCGCTGTCCAAAAGGAATCCGGGCTCTAGAGTCGGCTTCGTCGGAGAATTGACGGGCTAGGTCGTCGACGACGTGCCGAAGATGATCTACGTCGAAGCATCACTAGATCGAGCTCCACCTTCACCAAGCCATGAAAACTTGTGAAGGAAACACACTCTACTACTTGGCAAGAGGTAGAGGATGAAGAAATAGGAAGTGGGTAGACTTTAGTTTTGGATTTCTCACTCATTTCATCAATCCACCATTGATGAAGTGAAGGTTTCTTCTTGAGTTCAAGGAAGAAGAAGAAGAAAATGATGAGAATGATTAATTAGAAAAGAAAAGAATAATCATTCTTATCATAAAAGTAACCATGGTAAAGTGTAGAGAATTAACTTAGGTTAAATGAATGGTTAGGGTCAAGGTTTCATGAAGCTTCCACTAAACAACAAAAAAAGCCACCATTCTTTTTCTCCTTTTTCCATCTATTTTCCAAAATGAATAAATAGATAAATAAATGAGAAAAGGAAATCAAACCCTAATCATAAGTTTAACCATGGTTTAATTCTTTACACTTAACCAAGTAAACATGTATCATCAAACATGATACAAGCAAGTGCACAAAAATATATCGCATATACAATGCGCACATCCGAGTGAGAAAATCCATCTTAAGTGAACCGATACTAGTTAATACAAAGTAATATATCAAATATATAATTATGAATTAAATCATTAAATCAACACTTGATTTAATGATCCAGTCATATCGCATATAACTGACTAATATCTTTAGTAACAACTTATCGAATCAACACTTGATCCGATAACCCGGCTATAGCGCATATAACCGATCAATGTCACATCGTGAGAATCAAATACAGTATCACATACTGGTATCATTCTCGGTCTGCACATATCTCATACACGCTCCTATTTCGTTTTGCTTGAGCCAGGAAACCTCTGTGTAGGACTCTAAAGACTCGTCAATACGCCGGCAGCAGATGATGATCATATCAAGCATCCACAAGCCGCAAGCGGTCTGCTAAACGTAACGGCCACCCGGGTATTGAGCGATCTGAAGATCGACGAGCAAGCCCGCTCACACTCCAGTGAATCCAACCAGTAACACTACCGTACAGTCCGGTCTGATCGTCTGATATGTCGCATATCATGCCTAGGGGTGGTAAACGTCAGACCCTAATAGCTCGATAGGTCGTGTCGATATGAGGTCTATAACAATTCGAGAAACTACTAGTAACACTTACCAGTAAATCTCAGTAACCGTGGCCAGGGATTTCCTGTTATAGCCAATCGAACACAGCGCAACATCAACTCCCTATACCGGGAGAGACGAATCCCCTCCTATCGCTCATTGCCTCCATGTGACTCGGGACTGTACCCAAAAACCACCGTTTTGCACGCTCTCTTGGACGTGGTAAAATGGAAATCAAAGCACAGTGGGAACCACACAAGACTCTATAACAATCTCGGGTCAACAGACTACTCTGTACCAGTGTCACCAGAGAACTGCCATCTGACGTGAGTTATAATACCATCTGGGAGTTCTCGGCGAGTCCGTCCAGTGTACCCAGTCTCCACTGAGCACCCGTATATCATCTCTGATGTCAAACACCGATGGATATGGGATCATCCATCGCCCATCTGTATGGGTCGAGAAGGTACACGCTAGTCTACTCTGGTATATCGATGCCCCGTCTCGATACACCCACGACGAGGGACTTTGAAGGATGTACTTATGGACCACCTTATCCCCACTAGTATGATCCGCATCATAGTCCAGGTAGTCAAGTACACATCCTAAGGGCTTTACCAACATGTAATAGAGAGACAATCAGTGTACACGTTAAGGTAAAGGGTAACCAGATAGCATACTATCATGTCGAGCAAGAAAGTCCTCCCTATTTATGTCCCAGCATCCACTACAATATACATCCTATGTACAGTAATGGCCTCTAGGGCATGCATATAACTAACATTGAAAATAGGGGCTACGGTGTTTTTAAGAAAAGATACATTTTTTGAAATATCCGTAGGATCCCTTAGGCTGTCTTTAAAAATACGCACGATTCGTAAGCTTTGAAATAGGTAGGAACCGAATCTAATCTAACAACTAACTAAACTAAAGGGCTACGCTATAAGCTAGACTACAGGTAAGGAAACCGCCTAACATCTGAGTCGATACATATACATACCTGTATATATATTAGTCGGTGATCCCGCCTCAATAATATCATGTCTGATACTATATCTATAATCAGACATCCCAAGTCAAGAGTGCGGATCAATTATCAAGATATAGCTCGTACGTAAATCCGTCGTACGGCATCCCCAAATCTGGGTACGGATCAATATCATATTCCTCACACTATTCCTCTGGTATCCTCTTTATCCAAGATCATAGTCTAGGGTACTGACCTATGTCTAGTACAATACTAATATCCTCAATATACTCTTGATCTGACTACTGATCGACAATCTCGTACAAACCGATATCGTCAGCACATATCATCATCAAGGGGTATACATCGCCCGATACGGCCTAATATCAATATCCTAGCATATTATGCCTCATATCACGATCACATGTCGACCATTTATTTATAACACTATTCACCCGTATCGCCGCCGCAAGATCCGCTATAACACCAGGACGTACCTTAAGTACGAATCCTGCCATATCACCGAGATCACAACCACAAACAAATCTCATCGACTCAGCTCAATCCCAAGTATCCTCCTCAAATCCGTATGTGAACACATGGTCCCATACCCATGTGAACATATAAATATATTCTCATACACGCACATATGAAATAAGGAATGTATGCAAGTATGTATATGTGTGTATGTGTAAGTGTAGTGCACCCACTATCTAAGGTTTCGTAACCATGCACCAATCCAACACCAATATCCATCTAAAATCATCAATAATAAATCCTAACAACATATCATAAATTGTTGGTGTGTATACGCATCCGTATACATCACCACGGACTGCGGGGGTGCTATACGCCATCCACCCGACTTCTCCCCGTAGATATAAATCTACTCACCTGGTCCTCGCTAGCCGGTACCGACGTCGCCACGCGCTTGCTTGTCGTCTCGAAGTCCACATGGGGGTACCTACATATCATAACGCACCATATCGCATTAAAACTAAATTCGAAATCGAAACGGCATACGAAAATCAAATCGGCACGCGTATCACGCATAGGTCCAAACCTATCGCCTACGCATGCAAGAATAGTCAAACCAACCCTCGATGTCGATGTACAAACGTCAAACCATCGAGAAAATCCAATCACACTCATTTGCACATTCACGAACACTAATTTTAATATAAATTAGGTTAAAACTCACAAAAACCTCAATTTCACTTAAAAAGTCATTTTTCCGAAAATCTAGCAGGCACAATTCGCCGTTTTTGTACAAAACAGGATGTTTAAATGAATATAGCGGCCAATATATTTATTAAATATCTTAAATAAGTCGTATAAACAATTTCCGGAATTTAATCTCATTAAATTCCAAAAATCCTAATATTCTAGTTTACCAAAAATACCCTTTTTAACAATTTCAAAGCAAAATGCACAAACTACAATCTAGCTTAGAATTGCATGATCCAAAGCATTAAACCACACTTAATAAAGTTAATGAAGCCAAGAAAAACCTAAACACATTTTTAATCCCAAGTATTTAACCAATTTTGAAAACCAAGTTAGCAAAATAGCTTAACTATTACAATTTAATTTAACAAAAATGCAAACTAGCAACTAGATTAATTTTAGCAAGCAATAACATGTTAATCTACCCATCACAACCATAATCCAATAATCAAATCTTAAATAACTTCAAACCATATTCTTGAATTTTCAAATTAGCAACAAGAACCAAATTAACACTTAATTATGTTAGATTAAGCAATTTAAACAACAAATTCTATATAGGGTTAAAATTTATACCTCCCAATTTTTAGAGATCTAGCTTGGAAATTTGCCTCCAAAGCACCAACTTTCCTCCAAGATCCAACTTAGAATAGTTCATGGAGAAATGGGTAGAGATTGGATTTGGAATTAGCCTTGATTTTATAGGGATTTTGAGGCATTTTTATGGATTTTTTTTATGCAAAAGTGTGTGGGATTTGAGGGAGGGCTGATGCAGTTTGGAGAGAGGGAGGGCTCGGCCAGCATAAGGGGGAGAGGGAGAGAGAGAATGAGGGTGTTGGGTATAGGTCAAACAAGCCCACACTCCAAGTCAACACTTACATCCTTTCTTTATTCATTCTTCTCTTTTTCCCCTTTTGTTTTTTTCTTCAAAACTTTGGAGGTGGGGACATTTGGAGGGTGGCCTGCATATTCGACCAGCAAGAGGGAGAAAAGGAGATGTGGTGTTTTGGTGTGAAGCAATGAACACCAAACACCAATACAATATGCACCAAAACCCTTTTATTTTCACAAAATAAGCCTTTTTCTTCAATATTTTCTAAACCGTTTTGGCAAACGATTTCATTTCAAAAACCACATGATAAAATTTTATTTAATGTTTTATGATGCACAAAATTTGTTTCAACTCATTCCAATTTGTAATTTTCCCTAATTAAATGTATTAGTGACGGCTTAAAATAATAATAAAATAATTTTTTTTTTCAAAAAATTTGAAATTTCACCAGCGGCTCAATAAACACCAAATAATAGCAATTACATAGCTAGAATATGTATATTTAATTTTTATAATAAGATATTTGTATTTTGACTTTTTACAGAAAACCCCCTTATTTTACCGATTTTTCGAAATTTCACCGAAACGATTTTCAAAACGTTACAATCTTCCCCTCTTAAAGAAATTCGGTCCCCGAATTTAAATTCAAACTCCCCCAAATACTAAAACATCTAAGAAAAACCATCAAGTCGTCGGGGCTCCGAAATTGTAACTACATAAAACAAATCGTAGCGCAGCGCATGCGCTTGAAAAATGAGTATATAACTCAAATCAAAACTCTGTCAAGCATCCCGCAATCATCGGAGTCATGGAGAAGACATCAATGCCAAATCTAAATCAAACCAATATGATATAACTCGAAACTATACATGTAAACATCGAATCTATATCTGTAAGTATCTGAAGGAAATGCATGCCAAATCTCTTTAAGTCGTTGTGCAACGCGTATAACACTGCACAGTGGCGGACGTCTATCATAAGAAAATAACTATATACATATATACCTTTGTTTGAAATGTACGTTCTGCCATTTTGGAAACAATTTAGAAGGGTCTCCTTGTTTTAAACATTTCGTGTCATATCAGACACGTAGATAAATACTGAGGCTATAGCTCGCTTTTTGGAAATCCCTTCAATAACTATCAATGCATGCAAAATATATTCAGGTACTGTCCTTTGACTAGTCCTGCTCAGTACGAAAATACATAGCAATATCATAAAAACGTACTGCTCTATACGAAATCAATCCCAAAATATGCACATGAATGCTACATGCGTCTGGTGCGCACGGAAATCAAAATCCATGAATGTGCCATACATGCGCACAGAAACAACATCTAAGTGCATCGGGTGTGCACGAAACATCTGTCGTAGGCAACGTGTGTACCTGACAGCAAAATCAGGTGCATCTGACATGCACGAAAAATCTCGAATTAGTGCATCTGGTGTGCACCAAATCGCATCTCGTAACAGGCGCCCAACAGGCGCTAAAAATCAAATCCGGTGCATAAAATGCATAAAACAAATGTCGAGCATCACCCTCGAAATCGAAATCCAGTGTATCCAAGTGCACAAAATACATGTCACTGCACTGCCAGCATATATAAACTATACAGAGTGCAGGAACCAAATCGCGTGCGTGCATACGCACAAAATCAACTCAACTGTTTAAAACCGTAAAATCACAAACATGTGAAACTAAAGCACGAAAACGATATCAAGTGCAACACTGTGCAAAGATCGTAAATCCTTAATTATCAAAATCAAATTATACGAATAAATCACCCAAAACATTGAAATCAATAATGGCGGAACAGTACCGCTCAAGCGCATCCTCTAAGAATCTCGGCCAACTGCCACGGTCCTTAGTGGGACGTCTCGTCGATGATCATGAACCCTGGCCTGCTGGTGTGCGTAACAATGACCACTCCTGGTTCAAGGTCTTCATTGCAGCAGTGTCCTGGAAGGAATCCTGCTCACGGTCTCTTCCATGTCTCGTCTCTGCCAACTGTCCGGAAGTCATCGTCCTTTCCTATATCTGCATCTTGCTCCGGAACGGCTGCATAACCATCGCGACTCCTTCTGGAAGGTATATCTAGTACTCTGCCTCGGCATGCGTATCGCATCTCTGATGTCGGCGGAGAGGAACGTCATCTTATCCAGATTTTGTACGGACCTCTTTACTCCACTTTTCTCTAATGTCGTCTGCTTTGGACTCGTCTCGTCGCGGCTGCATGGACTGAGTTCCAACGGCTATCCTCGTATCTGGAGTCTCCCAAGAACGCATCTCACTACCTAGCATCCGAATTAAGTCGAGCCATCCGATCGAGTCGTCAAAACCTCACAATCCCCCAAGAGCTCAACCTCTTGGGCACAGTTTAATAGTATCGAGTACATACACAGCATCGGTGGTCCAGCCGTAGAAGGGCAAACCCAAGCTTCACTAATGGCGCCGTAGAACTGCCACAAACCCGAAGGTTCAAAGGCTTTCACACGGTCATTAAGTCGAGTTAGGGTTTCATTCTTCTAGAGGGACCATAGAATTGCCTGCATGTCTTTCCGACAACTTTTAACATGGAATAATAGATTTCTGACATTCGATCGTCTCTGTCGACTCCCAACGTCTCCACGTGAATTCGTCTCTAGCTGGAATCCATCTATCTGATGACCTCGCATCGGGTTAGACGAACGATCCACATGTCCTAGTCATTCATCCACGATGACTAGCGACCTTCTATCATCTCTTAGTACAACTCGTTCTGCACTAACTCCAGCATCTGGGGCAATACCTCGTCGTTCGCAGCAATAACTGGCTCGCTCGTCTGCACGCCGAACAGTGCCTCGATCATCATGAATAAGCAACACACCAACGGTCATCAAGATCTGGCTGGCCTCTATCATTAGCTCAATCCTCTAATGTCGATCAGCACATCCGAGTAACCTCATAAAGGCGATCCACCAAACGCTCGTGGCGCGGAAACACGGTCAAAAGACACCTCTCTATAATCGGGTGTCGCCGGAATCATGCCCTGGTCAGTCCTCGTTCGTGCCGAGCTCGTGCTGACCGCAACTCTAGCCGTAGCTCTCCCTGCCCGTAATCGTGGCAGCAAAACCAAACTGGTACCGATGAGGCTAGATCAGGAAGGAATATAATACTGAACAAGGAAATGTACATCCTAAGGCTTCTTAAGTGGAGTGGCGTGTCGTAAATATGCCGCGGAACATACCAACGGTACGTCACTCTACTTTAGTCACCTATTCCATCAACCAAGGGTCATCCTACGCTCCGAAGGTAAAACCTAACGCTCTGATACCAACTTTGTCACAACCCGAAAGTACGGAACATGACCGGCACTTAGACTACGAACGTCTCAAGGCGTATGTATGCTAAGTAAGCCGAAACCCAGAAATCCAAACCAAGAGAAGTAGTAGAGAATAGGAAGAACCATATCAAATCAACCTGTATGCAACATAATATACAACGCCTAAAGGCGAGGATCACAACAGAAATGGAACTCAACCAGCAAGAAACTCAAGAAATATAACATGCTACTCTATGGTCGAAAGAATAACATTACTGGTCTCTATCTCAAAAAAATACAAGTTTGGTTGATGGAACTTCTAGATACAACTGAAATATAATATACAAGGTATAATGATGGGTAAGATACAATAAACCCACCTACTAGCAAGTCACCCGAAAAGAAACCGTGCCCGCAAAGCCGTAATGAAATCCGTACGGCAACACCTGCAAGAAACTGGGGCACAACGGGGGTGAGTTGCCAACTCGTGAGTAGAAAAAGATCTACGAACAGAAAATCGCATGAATAACGCAACCTAGGTCAATGATCATAATATATCCTCAAATATATGAATAACATGCAGCCTATAACAATGGCTAGGGTAATATCTAACCCGAGTGTGATCTCATGTGCCCGTGTCAGTGCCTCAGGTAGCAATATATCATATGAATGAGGTATGAATGCATGAAAACAGAATACATGTAAATGAAGAAACTGTTTTCATAAATTAGTGAGATTTCCTTTGTATTTTTAAAATGAGGTATCATAAATGAAATCAGCATCAACAGTGTCTACCATCGACACAAAACATAAATCTCAATGTCTCAAAACCTCAGACTCCGGCCATCCGGACTGACCTATCATCAAATCTCAGTACCTCAATATCTCGAAATCTCAATATCTCAATCTCAATATCCAGGGCGCCGTCAGTCCAGACCGGCCCCTTTCATCCATCTCAAGACCACGACGGTATCCTCCGGATATCCGACGCGTCGGGTAAAATCACCGGTAGGTAGTCTCCCCCTGCCAGGCTCATCGTCATCACCACGAGCTTCTTGCCCCGGGGTACCTTACCGGGTCCACCATGTACCCGAAACGGTTCATCCAACTCCTCGAATCGGGTCTCCAAATCCATCAGCAAACTCATGGTGGACGACTCATACATCATGGGAAAAACCGCGCTTTTTATTTAAAAAGAGAAAGAAGAAGTTTGTATATGTTTTGCGGTTTTCCCCAAATCCAGAAAATCTCATGGAAATCCAAATCCAAAACCTCAATAGCACGTAAAAAGTGAATATATGCATGAGAATCCATGAATGCGGCATAACAATGAATAACAGTACGCATGAGGTAGCAGGTAATAACTACAATGACTAAATTAACATATAAGGCAAGTACACTAATATCATGTCTAAACTATTAGCTAACAGGATATGTCAAGCAATAATATTTTCTAAGGTGTATGTGACATGGCAATTACCGATGAAGATGTGTGTGAGCCGGCAAGTAAGTGTACGTGGTACATACGCATCATCGGTAATGGTGCTGGTGACGTAACCACAAGATATCAACAGTAGAATATGAAGCATAATATAAGCATGTGATGCGGGGCAAACAACAATAATGAGCGGGAGCTGAATACTAGACGCAACGATAACTAATCTGTTTTAACCTAATATAAGTCCTACAATGGTGCCTTTTGAAATAACACGAATCGTGGGGTTTTGAAAATAGGGGCTACGGTGTTTTTAAGAAAAGATACGATTTTTGAAATATCCGTAGGATCCCTTAGGCTGTCTTTAAAAATACGCACGATTCGTAAGCTTTGAAATAGGTAGGAACCGAATCTAATCTAACAACTAACTAAACTAAAAGGCTACGCTATAAGCTAGACTACAGGTAAGGAAACCGCCTAACATCTGAGTCGATACATATACATACCTGTATATATATTAGTCGGTGATCCCGCCTCAATAATATCATGTCTGATACCATATCTATAATCAGACATCCCAAGTCAAGAGTGCGGATCAATCATCAAGATATAGCTCGTACGTAAATCCGTCGTACGGCATCCCCAAATCTGGGTACGGGTCAATATCATATTCCTCACACTATTCCTCTGGTATCCTCTTTATCCAAGATCATAGTCTAGGGTACTGACCTATGTCTAGTACAATACTAATATCCTCAATATACTCATGATCTGACTACTGATTGACAATCTCGTACAAACCGATATCGTCAGCACATATCATCATCAAGGGGTATACATCGCCCGATACGGCCTAATATCAATATCCTAGCATATTATGCCTCATATCACGATCACATGTCGACCATTTATTTATAACACTATTCACCCGTATCGCCGCCGCAAGATCCGCTATAACACCAGGACGTACCTTAAGTACGAATCCTGCCATATCACCGAGATCACAACCACAAACAAATCTCATCGACTCAGCTCAATCCCAAGTATCCTCCTCAAATCCGTATGTGAACACATGATCCCATACCCATGTGAACATATAAATATATTCCCATACACGCACATAAGAAATAAGGAAAGTATGCAAGTATGTATATGTGTGTATGTGTAAGTGTAGTGCACCCACTACCTAAGGTTTCGTAACCATGCACCAATCCAACACCAATATCCATCTAAAATCATCAATAATAAATCCTAACAACATATCATAAATTGTTGGTGTGTATACGCATCCGTATACATCACCACGGACTGTGGGGGTGCTATACGCCATCCATCCGACTTCTCCCCGTAGATATAAATCTACTCACCTGGTCCTCGCTAGCCGGTACCGACGTCGCCACGCGCTTGCTTGTCGTCTCGAAGTCCACATGGGGGTACCTACATATCATAACGCACCATATCTCATTAAAACTAAATTCGAAATCGAAACGGCATACGAAAATCAAATCGGCACGCGTATCACGCATAGGTCCAAACCTATCGCCTACGCATGCAAGAATAGTCAAACCAACCCTCGATGTCGATGTACAAACGTCAAACCATCGAGAAAATCCAATCACACTCATTTGCACATTCACAAACACTAATTTTAATATAAATTAGGTTAAAACTCACAAAAACCTCAATTTCACTTAAAAAGTCATTTTTCCGAAAATCTAGCAGGCACAATTCGCCGTTTTTGTACAAAACAGGATGTTTAAATGAATGTAGCGGCCAATATATTTATTAAATATCTTAAATAAGTCGTATAAACAATTTCCGGAATTTAATCTCATTAAATTCCAAAAATCCTAATATTCTAGTTTACCAAAAATACCCTTTTTAACAATTTCAAAGCAAAATGCACAAACTACAATCTAGCTTAGAATTGCATGATCCAAAGCATTAAACCACACTTAATAAAGTTAATGAAGCCAAGAAAAACCTAAACACATTTTTAATCCCAAGTATTTAACCAATTTTGAAAACCAAGTTAGCAAAATAGCTTAACTATTACAATTTAATTTAACAAAAATGCAAACTAGCAACTAGATTAATTTTAGCAAGCAATAACATGTTAATCTACCCATCACAACCATAATCCAATAATCAAATCTTAAACAACTTCAAACCATATTCTTGAATTTTCAAATTAGCAACAAGAACCAAATTAACACTTAATTATGTTAGATTAAGCAATTTAAACAACAAATTCTATATAGGGTTAAAATTTATACCTCCCAATTTTTAGAGATCTAGCTTGGAAATTTGCCTCCAAAACACCAACTTTCCTCCAAGATCCAACTTAGAATAGTTCATGGAGAAATGGGTAGAGATTGGATTTGGAATTAGCCTTGATTTTATAGGAATTTTGAGGCATTTTTATGGATTTTTTTGATGCAAAAGTGTGTGGGATTTGGGGGAGGGCTGATGCAGTTTGGAGAGAGGGAGGGCTCAGCCAGCATAAGGGGGAGAGGGAGAGAGAGAATGAGGGTGTTGAGTATAGGTCAAACAAGCCCACACTCCAAGTCAACACTTACATCCTTTCTTTATTCATTCTTCTCTTTTTCCCCTTTTGTTTTTTTCTTCAAAACTTTGGAGGTGGGGACATTTGGAGGGTGGCCTGCATATTCGACCAGCAAGAGGGGGAAAAGGAGATGTGGTGTTTTGGTGTGAAGCAATGAACACCAAACACCAATACAATATGCACCAAAACCCTTTTATTTTCACAAAATAAGCCTTTTTCTTCAATATTTTCTAAACCATTTTGACAAACGATTTCATTTCAAAAACCACATGATAAAATTTTATTTAATGTTTTATGGTGCACAAAATTTGTTTCAACTCATTCCAATTTGTAATTTTCCCTAATTAAATGTATTAGTGACGGCTTAAAATAATAATAAAATAATAATTTTTTTTCAGAAAATTTGAAATTTCACCAGCGGCTCAATAAACACCAAATAATAGCAATTACATAGCTAGAATATGTATATTTAATTTTTATAATAAGATATTTGTATTTTGACTTTTTACAGAAAACCCCCTTATTTTACCGATTTTTCGAAATTTCACCGAAACGATTTTCAAAACGTTACACAATTTATGCCCTACAGGTGATGTTCCATCACACCCTGTACACAATCCAAGGGCGTAAACAAAAAGGGATCATCCGTCTCCCCCAGGTTTCATCAGAAAAAGAAGCCAAGTCTCGACGGGCCAAAGGAGACCTGGAGATAGTTTCAACACTCGTCTCGTAACAACGGACACAACTCTAAGCTAAGCGGAACAGCGGAAACTCCTAGTTCCATGGCTCGGTGGTATACATATCGCCAACAGTCAAACCTCCATCCCGTGAAATGCGGATACAATCAGCAAAATTCCTGGTTACGTGGAACGCGGATAACGTCACTCTTTGACCCCGTGGAAAATGTCTATAGCGGATCCTGGTCCTCGCGGAGCACGGCAGTGAACCCGTGTGAAGCATCCAGAGCAGAGCCTAGTCCTCGCCGAGCACGGCAGTGAACCCGTGTGAAGCATCTAGTGCAAAATTCCTGGTTACGTGGAACGCGGATAACGTCACTCTTTGACCCCATGGAAAACATCTAGAGCGGATCCTGGTCCTCGCAGAGCACGGCAGTGAACCCGTGTGAAGCATCCAGAGTGGAGCCTAGTCCTCGCCGAGCACGGCAGTGAAACCGTGTGAAGCATATAGTGCAAAATTCCTGGTTACGTGGAACGCGGATAACGTCACTCTTTGACCCCGTGGAAAACGTCCAGAGCGGATCCTGGTCCTCGCGGAGCACGGCAGTGAACCCGTGTGAAGCATCCAGAGCAGAGCCTAGTCCTTGCCAAGCACGGCAGTGAACCCGTGTGAAGCATCTAGTGCAAAATTCCTGGTTACGTGGAACGTGGATAACGTCACTCTTTGACCCCGCAGAAAACGCCCAGAGCAGAGCCTGGTCCTCGCGGAGCACGGCAGTGAACCCGTATGAAGCATCCAGAGCGGAGCCTAGTCCTCGCCGAGCACGGCAGTGAACCCGTGTGAAGCATCTAGTGCAAAATTCCTGGTTACGTGGAACGCGGATAACGTCACTCTTTGACCCCGTGGAAAACGTCCAGAACGGATCCTGGTCCTCGCGGAGCATGGCAGTGAACCCGTGTGAAGCATCCAGAGCGGAGCCTAGTCCTCGCCGAGCACGGCAGTGAACCCGTGTGAAGCATCTAGTGCAAAATTCCTGGTTACGTAGAACGCGGATAACGTCACTCTTTGACCCCGTGGAAAACGTCCAGAGCGGATCCTGGTCCTCGCAGAGCACGGCAGTGAACCCGTGTGAAGCATCCAGAGCAGAGCCTAGTCCTCGCCGAGCACGGCAGTGAACCCGTGTGAAGCATCTAGTGCAAAATTCCTGGTTACGTGGAACGCGGATAACGTCACTCTTTGACCCCGTGGAAAACGTCCAGAGCGGATCCTGGTCCTCGCGGAGCACGGCAGTGAACCCGTGTGAAGCATCCAGAGCAGAGCCCAGTCCTCGCCGAGCACGGCAGTGAACCTGTGTGAAGCATCTAGTGCAAAATTCCTGGTTACGTGGAACGCGGATAACGTCACTTTGACCCCGTGGAAAACGTCCAGAGCGGATCCTGGTCCTCGCGGAGCACGGCAGTGAACCCGTGTGAAGCATCCAGAGCGGAGCCTAGTCCTTGCCAAGCACGGCAGTGAACCCATGTGAAGCATCTAGTGCAAAATTCCTGGTTACGTGGAACGCGGATAACGTCACTCTTTGACCCCGCGGAAAACGCCCAGAGCGAAGCCTGGTCCTCGCCAAGCACGGCAGTGAACCCGTGTGAAGCATCCAGAGCAAACACCGAACTGTGGAGTCCTTAAAATCCACGGACTATGATGTCCTTAACCTCGACCGTAATGTCTTAAAACTAACGATCAACCACCCCGATTCCCTACAGATTCTGCCTTGGTTTAAGGGTACATCTCTTCACTCCTTTGATACCTGGCGTTGTAATTCCTCAACGTCTTCAAAGAGGTGACGGGTCTCTGCAACCAAACTTCGGACTGTAGAGTCCTTAAATCCATGGACTATGAGGTCCTTAACCTTGACCGTGATGTCTTAAAACTAACATCGGACTGTGGAGTCCCTAAATCCACGGACTATGAGGTCCTTAACCTTGACCGTGATGTCTTAAAACTAACATCGGACTGTGGAGTCCCTAAATCCACGGACTATGAGGTCCTTAACCTTGACCGTGATGTCTTAAAACTAACATCGGACTGTGGAGTCCCTAAATCCACGGACTATGAGGTCCTTAACCTTGACCGTGATGTCTTAAAACTAACATCGGACTGTGGAGTCCCTAAATCCATGGACTATGAGGTCCTTAACCTTGACCGTGATGTCTTAAAACTAATATCGGACTGTGGAGTCCCTGAATCCACGGACTATGAGGTCCTTAACCTTGACCATGATGTCTTAAAACTAACATCGGAGTGTGGAGTCCCTAAATCCACGGACTATGAGGTCCTTAACCTTGACTGTGATGTCTTAAAACTAACATCGGACTGTGGAGTCCCTAAATCCACCGACTATGAGGTCCTTAACCTTGACCGTGATGTCTTAAAACTAACATCGGACTGTGGAGTCCCTAAATCCACGGACTATGAGGTCCTTAACCTTGACCGTGATGTCTTAAAACTAACATCGGACTGTGGAGTCCCTAAATCCACGGACTATGAGGTCCTTAACCTTGACCGTGATGTCTTAAAACTAACATCGGACTGTGGAGTCCTTAAATCCACGGACTATGAGGTCCTTAACCTTGACCGTGATATCTTAAAACTAATATCGGACTGTGGAGTCCCTAAATCCACGGACTATGAGGTCCTTAACCTTGACCGCGACGTCTTTAAACTACGATGCCTCGGGAAACCCCTGAATCCGTGAAACACGAATAAGGGTGACCACATCGAGCACTTGCAGGTCCTCACGACCTGTAAGGAAGAAAACTCTCTTGTGAGATCCTTACGACTCTCAAGGGAAAACCAGCTTATGAATCCTCACGATTCTTAAGAAGAACTTACACCTATGGGATCCTCTCGACCTGTAGGGAGAAAAACTCTTTATGAGACCCTCGTGGCTCATAAAATGCAAAAGTCTTAGGAAGCAGATCTTAACCCTGAATCCTAAGCCATCGCTGCCCTGCAAGGAGATCAAGATAAATTGTCTGCAAGACACACTCAACAAAAAGGAGACGCATCATTGAGAAGAAAAACGTATCTTTTATTCATAAACCAAAATGGATACAAAGTACAATTCATGAAAGAAACAAAAAGAAGATACTCTCATCCATGAGTATGTACAAAAAAAAGGGAAAAGATACAAGTCCTCAAGCCGGCGGGCGGTGTAGTAATTTTACCAGCTCATCGTTTTGTTGCTGAGCCACGGTTTCATGACGCGAGATCTCCAGAAGACGAGCCTCCGCCTGAGCTTGCTGAGCCTGATACGAAGCAAGCCGAGCTTCGAGCTCTTTCTCGGTGGCTTTATGAGCCTCGACCGTTTCACGAGTGAACACGGCAGCTTTGCCGAGAGCCACCACCTTTTTGATGGACTCCTGAAGCACCCGCCAGAGTTCATACGCTTTGTTGGCCTTGGCGGTAAGATTAGCTTGAAGCTCGCTCAGCGCCTTAGAAGCCAGCTCCCTCTCCGAAAATTTACGGCCGGGCCCTTTTCTCGCACAACAATATATTCGCCACGTGTCGTTCTATCAGGCCACGTAAGCATACTTTCGTGACCGCAGCCTTGGAAACAAGACATTTACAATACCGTATAAATGGGCTTCCAGTCGACAGGAATAATCGATCTAAAACGCGCTCACATCACCTGATGTGAAAAGCAACAAGAAAGATTTCCGACGTATTTCAAGCATGCATTCGCAATCATATGAGTATTCAAAAAATAATAATAGCATTTGCAATCGTATGAACATTCATAATGCCCAAAAAAGGTCTGATACGCATGAAAGTGATGATAGCATTTGCAATTAAAGAAAGTTCTCATAAGAAGAATACAAAGTTTATTTATGCAAGCGGAAACATACATACTAGTACCAAGCCTACATGGAAGTTCGGCATAAAGCATAAGAAAAAGGAGGGACTAATTTAAAAATGCTACGCTAACGGGAAAAGGTCACCAAACAGGGGATCAATGGCACAAGGGTTAACAAAACAAAGAACAAGGTTCTCCATCTCTCTCTCTGCTCTCTCCAACACATCAAAGCGACGGTTCTCGCGAAGAGTCGCTCCCCATCGATTGGCGCCATGTTCATCTGCAAAAGCAGACATAACAGCCCGTCGGGCTCTTATTTCGCTCAAAAGATGAACTGAGCGATCTTTCAGAGCCTGAGTAATCATGCAGGCCTCGTGAAAACCTTCGAGCTTCTCTTCAGCCACATCGAGCATCGCTAGGGTCATATCCGCCGGGTGAGGAGGGACGTCGGCAAGCACGGCAGCAAGAATCATCCGGAGCCAGAGGGAGCCCATTGGAAGAGGGGACCCCCTACGGATCGAGAGCTCATACGCCGCTGAGTCGCATTCGTCGTCGGTAAGGAGAGGGTCCACCAATCGTGCAGCAAAGCGGGGGATCATCTCCTCGATAGGAACTTCCCATGGCTGTCGGCGAGCGTGTGGACGGTTGCAGGCCATGGCACTTAGTTGTTCTCGAATTAAATCGCGTTAAAAATGGGAATAAAAGTTCTCTGTGAAGAGAAAGGGAAAGCCATTGCCTCAGATATAAAGGGGTGCATTAAGTGCTGTGCGCGGAAAATCTTGCATGATGAAGCTATTTCCAAGGCCAAAAAAAAAAGAAAGGCATCGAAAATCAGGGAGATGGAACTATTTCCAAAGCCCTTTTTCTGCATCTGATATTGTGCACTGAAAATATGGCATGGGAAAATTTTGTGAACAGCCCCATCAAGGGACCCCACGTGCAGAACACGTGAGGCCCGAACTCGATGTGCACTAAAAAATGGATGGAGTAGCACCCTGCATATTAAAAGCATCAACAACAACAGTAGCAAAATGATGAAATCCCAGAGAAAGGCATGCAAACAGGGAAAAAACATAATAAAACTTATCATTCATACTTTGAGAAGTTCATACAAAATAAAGAGGACACAACTACAACGGTAAGACCTCAGACGCAGGACATGGATTGAGGAAATCGAAGGTAACTTTGTCCAAGATCTTCCAGGCGTTTCGAACCATCCTGGTATGCTTCCTCTCGCGGTCGCAAGCGTCGGGGTCCTCACGAATATCCTCCACCCTCCGATAGGCGGCAAGTATGGCTTACTGCTGAAAGGCTTGGTGCAAGAGATCAATGAGGTGATCTCGCCTCCTCTTTGAGATCAACCCCATCAGGTACACCGAATGTACCTTATCCTCAGCAGTGTCCAAGGCCCTGAGCGGTATGCCGGTGCAAAAGAGAGGAAGTGTCTCCCGGATCGCCAGCACGATCAGCCTCAGAAGAGAAGAGGGATGGGGGAGTAGCCGATGGTTGTACTCATCAAAGCGGCTCATGATCTCGGCACACTGAGCATCGGTGAACTCCTGGTTCTGACTGCGGGCGAGTGCACGAATATTCCCATAGGAAATGATCTTGTCAAAACCATACAGATGGGCATCCATGATACCTGAAATAAAGGTCATGAGAATCATTACAAAGCTCCTGTTTCATTAATTGCAGAAGGACAACCTCGGGTCAAGAGACCCCAAGAAGCCTCCATGGGAAGAAACCGAGTTTTTCATAGGAATTAAATTCCTTATTAAGAAAAAAAAAAGGAATTAAATTCCCCAAAAGCATTTTTCTATGAACGGGGTTAAGCCCCATGGATTATCACCATTATTTCCCTAAAGATCATCTAGACCCTAAGAGATCTATAGTTTGAAGGTTAGGTGGTTTTCTGTTCTTATGAAAAAACTTGAAGAAAAAATGGGTTCTTTGTTGAAAAAGAGTAAAAACCCTTGTTTTGGATTTAAAATCCAAAGGAATGTGAAAGTTTATTGTTTGTCCAAGAACATTACCTGAGGAAAAGGGTCACCTGAACAGAGTTAAACTCTGGAAAATGTTTGAGACAGAGAACTAAGCTCTGGAAACGAGAATTAAATTCTCAAAGAAAAAAAGTTCTCAAAGGAAGAAGATGAGCAAAGTGAAGGCTCTTCTGAAGAGACATGGGTATTTATAGGATGTGATGGAAACGTTTCATCTCCCCAAATCCCTAAAGGAATCCAACGGTCATAAAAGGTGACAGCGTTGCACTCACGTGCGGACACGTGAGAACAACGCTGTGGGGGCATTTGTTTCCTGATTTAAAATCAGGAAAGCCTACGGAAGAGGCTTCAGAAAAGGGTCACGTGCTTACACGTGACCAGCAATCACGTGTTGGCACGTGACATTTAAAAAGCAGCGGCAAAGGCACATTGGTTCCCTGATCAAATCAAGAAAAAGGCGTCAGAAGAGGTCACGTGCTCCCACGTGACCAGGGTCACGTATTGGCACGTGACACTCAAAAGCAGCAGACTCAATTCCCTGATTGAATCAAGAAAAAGGCTCCAGGCCAGGGTCACGTGCTCACACGTGACCAGTTGTCACGTGGTGGCACGTGACAGCTAAGCAGCGACCAGAAGGCAGAGCGCAGAAAGAGAGCAGAGAGCTCGTTCCAAGGGGGTCACGTGCCCATATGTGACCAAGGGTCACATGGCCACACGTGACCGGCTTTCAAAGCCCATCTGTTAACAGAATTAAATTCTGAGAAAAGACCTCTCAAATCTTTCCAAAGGAACCGATTGAATTAAAGATTTAAAGGTGATTAAATATCATCTATCTATGGGAAAATCTCGAACTTGGAAAGATTTCCCCTTAAAATCTAACCGAAATAACAAAGGAGAATTTCTGGATTTAAAATCCAATGGTGAATAAAATTCACCTAATAATCCAAAGGTCCAAAACGAATGGTGAATACAAATCAAATCTCCCAATGAAAGATTCATAAAAAAAACTAATTGATACGGCTGCTTCTCTTATAAATAGGAGCCAAGAGACACACAGAAAGAGATATAGAGAGAGATATAGAGAGAGGCAGAAAGGAATCGAGACAAAAAAAAGAGGAGTGCCTTGATACTTTGGAGAAATTTGGATCTTCTGCAAAAGAAAACCCTAGGTAAGAGAGGGAAGGCTTTTTGAAAGAAAAAGAGAATTTAATTCTCAACAGAGTTTAACTATGATATAAAAACAGAAGAACTTAGTTTTCTCTTTGGTGGAGGATCTGTAAAGTGCACATCTCCCCTTGAGTTGAGAATTTAATTCTCATTAGGTTGAGATCCTGCCGTGCAGATCCAAAGCATAGAGAGGGAATGGAAGCATGAGAATTTAATTCTCACAGAACTATAGGAATTTAATTCCTTTAAGATAAAATTAGGGTTTAACCCTATATTATGGGAATTTAATTCCTTCAGAATGAACAAAATCAGGGTTTAACCCTAGTTAAGAACTTAGTTCTGTTAAAACAACAGGAATTTAATTCCCTTAAGAAAGAAGAGATTAGGGTTTCATCCTATGACAGAATCTCAATCCTCAGAATAATTCTTTAACAGAGAATGGGAATTTAATTCCTTAAAGCTTTTATTAGGGTTTAACCCTGTGACAGAATTCGGTTCCTCACGTGTATGAGGAATTTAATTCCTACAGAAAATTCAGAGTTCAACTCTATCCCAGAATATAAATCTTCAAAAGAAAATAGGAATTTAATCCCTCTAAAATTATTTTCAGGGTTCAACCCTACGAGGAATTTAATTCCTGAAAGGGATTAACAGATCTTCTAAAATAGAGGCAGGGTCACGTGTCACCACGTGACCCCCAAAAAGATCTACAGAAAAGCCCCATTGAGGCAGTGCCTCACGTGACCCACGTGACCCTTGGTAGAAGCTTTAAAATATAAGAATTTAAACACCTGTCACGTGATGGCACGTGATGCTCCAAAAGATGCGATATTCTCAGCAGAACAAATGAAGGGAGGGCGCCCTCACGTGCTACCACGTGACTCCTCTTGCCTTAGTGTTTAACGCTAATTTGAAACCCCTGAATCCAGTGTTAAAACACTGTTTGGCCTCAGTGTTCAACACTAATCAAAGAACTTTATTTGCAGTGTTTAACACTGAATTTCTTAGTGTTTAACACTAATTTGAAGCCTCTGCTGCTAGTGTTTGACACTGGTTTGCTCTAGTATTCAACACTAATTTGAACCCCCTTGTTGCTGGAGTTTAACACCAACTGTCTGTTAGTATTAAAACACTAACTTGATCCCAGTATTCAACACTGTTGAATTAATGTTAGCCCAATTGGCTAAATGGCCAGAGGCAAAGCTTAATCTTCAATGGACCAATAGGAAGCCAATATTCCAAACATGATTGGACTTAGCCCAAGATGGCCATAAGTCCTCAATTCAGACTTAACAGGGCTAATGGGCTCATAACATAATTAATTGGTCTTGATCCCAAATTGGGCCAAAGACTATTTAATCCACCCCGGCTCAAGAGTACATCTCTTCACTCCTTTGATACTTGGCGTTGTAATTCCTCAACGTCTTCAGAGTGTGACGGGTCCCGATGACCACACATTGACACGGACTGTGGGGTCCTTAAACTCATGGACTATGACGTCCTTAACCTTGACCGAGATGTCTTAAAACTAACTACGGACTGTGGGGTCCTTAAACTCATGGACTATGACGTCCTTAACCTTGACCGAGATGTCTTAAAACTAACTATGGACTGTGGGGTCCTTAAACCCATGGACTATGACGTCCTTAACCTTGACCGGGATGTTTTAAAACTAACTACGGACTGTGGGGTCCCTAAATCCACGGACTATGAGGTCCTTAACCTTGACCGCAATGTCTTAAAACTAACGTTGGACCGCAATGTCCTTAAACTACCCATGGACCGCAATGTCCTTAAACTACCCATGGACCGCAATGTCCTTAAACTACCTACCGACCGCAACGTCACTAAACTAAACAACAGAGCCCCCTCTTATTGCTCTCTTGTCGGATCTAAGCGATCCCGTTAAGTTGATCTTAGTCTAAAAACTAGACTAATGTATCCTTGACAAACGTTTAAGTCGATCTTAGGCTCAAATGAGGCTAACGTATCCTTAAACCCAAACCCTCAAAACCAAATCTAAGATAATACGGATTTGGACTAGTCCACGCCCTACGGGCGACGACATAACTCAGTCTCCATATACAATCCACGGGCAACAAAACACAAAACAAACACACACGACACGAAATGAACATCTGGAGAAGGAGAAAGTGGTTACCGCAACACGGTAGCGTAATTAACTGCAGGGGCTTGCGCCTGCAGGGAAGAGCGTCCCCACAATCAAAAACCCCTCAAGCGAGGGGGAATCTGACGAAGTCTGCTACATCGAACGCATCCGTCTAAACCTTCGATGCATGGTGCCATAAATCAACTTGGCATCTTCGGAGAGGTGGACGAATAGCACCAATTAGCATCTGTCCCGAATCTCAGGCTAGATGCCCAGTCGCGCCGCCATTCGGAGGGGAACAATCCCAAGCGTTCGCAAGGGAATATTTTCTACCGAACTGAGGAACAAAAAGTGTTTTATTTCTCAGCATGCCACCTTTTAGAAAGGGAATTTCTTGTGAAGAAATTAGTGGTCATGAGGTAGAACTGGAAGGAGTTCCAACTATACAAACTGCAGCTGATGGTTTGGTAGAACTGGAGGATTCAATAGCTCCCGACGAACCTCAGCCTCTCCGCCGATCTGGTAGGGTTCCTCATCCACTTGATAGATACTTCGGTTTTCTCTATGATAGCGGGAGCGAGGATTGCATCATAAGATGATGACCCAACTAGTTTCGAGTAGGCCATCAGGAGTGGGGACTCTATGAGAATGGCTGGATGCTAAGCGATCTGAGATGGAATCCATATACACCAACAAAGTATGGACTTTGGTTGCTATATCTGAAGGGTTAAATCCCCATCAGAAGCAAGTATATCTTGAGAAGATTATTTGGTGTACATGGAAAAGTTGAGACTTTCAAAGCTAAGACTAGTTGTAAAAGGTTCTCGTCATCGACCAGGAGTGGATAATGATGAAACCTTTTCTAGTGCCTATGCTTAAGTCCATCCGGTCCCTACTTGTTATTGCTACATACCATGACTACGATATCTGGCGATTGGGTGTCATGACTGCTTTTCTAAATAGTGATTTAGAAGAAAGCGTCTATAAGTACACAGCCAGAAGGCTTCGTATACAGTGGGAGCAGCAGAAACGTGTGCAAGATGCTTTATAGGTTAAAGCAGGCAGCGTGGAGTTGGAACATCTGTTTTGATGAGATAGTCAAATTGTTTGACTTCATCAAAATAATAGATGAACCTTGTATATACAAAAAGGTAGTAGGGAGTATGGTGGTGATCCTCGAATTGTACGTGGATGACATACTCTTGATAGGAAAGGAGTTTCCTATGGGACACTCGGTCAATTTCCTCTTATCACATTGATTCTCCATATAGGATCAAGGTGATACCTCCTAAATCCTGTGTTTTGGATCTATGAGATAGATCTAAGTAGATGTTAGGATTATCACTAGGTGTAGTGAGATGGTATCAATAGATCCTGGGAAGAATCACTGGAAAGCTTCCAGGAGGATAAGGTCGACTGAATGTCAGTCACAGGCATTTTCTTTACCCTCAAAGGAGGGACGGTATGTTGGAAGAGTTCCAAGCTATATACCGTGGAAAACTAGACGATAAAAGCTGGATATATCGCTACCAAAGATGCTACCAAAGAGGAAGTCTGGGTGTAAATTGGTTCATGAGATGAACTTCGTTCCTGCCATTGTGTGACAATGGAGTTGCGGCTTATGCCTAGGAACCCCCATCCCATCAGTGATCCAGACATATTCTAAGGCAGTATCACCTGATCATGGAGATGGTTGATCTCCAGGGGATCGAGGTTAGGAGAGTAGACTCAGGGGACAACACGACGGATCCACTCATGAAGGCCTTTTTCCCAGAGAGAGACTTTTATAGGATGGTTGAGTATGAGATACTACAACCACTGCTATATAATGGCCCTAGTACAAGTGAGGGATTGTTAGTTATATGTATGCCCTAGAGGCCATTACTGTACATGAGATGTATATTGTAGTGGATGCTTGGACATATATAGGGAGGACTTTCTTGCTCGACATGATAGTATGCTATCTGGTTACTCTTTATCTTAACATGTACACTGATTGTCTCTCTGTTACATGTTAGTAAAGCCCTTGGGATGCGTACTTGACTACCTAGATTATGATGCGGATTATACTAGTAGGACAAAGGTAGTCGGTAAGTACATCTTTTAATGTCCCTAGTCGTGGGTGTATCGAGACGGGCATCGATATACCAGAGTAGACTAGCGTGTAGTTCTCGACCCATGTTGATGGGCGATGGATGGTCCCATATCCATTGGTGTTTGACATCAGAGATGGTATACGGATGCTCGGTGGAGACTGGGTACACTAGACGGACTCGCCGAGAACTCCCAGATGGTATTATACCTCACGTCAGATGGCAGTTCTCTGGTGACACTGGTACAGGTTACTCTGTCGACCCGAGATCGTCATAGTGTCTTGTGCGATTCCCACTGTGCTTTGATTTCCACCTTACCACGTTCAAGAGGACTTGAAAAACGGTGGTTTTTGGGTACAGTCCCGAGTCACATGGAGGCAATGAGCGATAGGAGGGGATTCGTCTCGCCCGGTATTGGGGGTTGATGTTGCGCTGTGCTCGATTAGCTATAACAGGAAGTCCCTGGCCAGGGCTGTTTCAGAGATTTACTGGTAAATATTACCAGTAGTTTCTCGACCCGTTATGAGCTTCATATCAGCACGACTTATCGTGTTACTGGGATCTGACGTTTGCCACCCCTAGACAAGATACGCGACATATCAGATGAAGAGCCCGGACTGTACGGTAGTGTTACTGATTGGATTCGCAGGAGTATGAGTAGGCTTGCTTGTTGATCTTCTGATCGCTCAATATCCCGGTGGCCGTTACGTTTAGCAGACCGCTTGCGGCTTATGGTTGTTTGATATGATCATCACCTACTGCCGGCGTATTGACGAGTCTTTAGAGTCCTACACAGAGGTTTCCTGGTTCATGCGAAACGGAGTAGGAGCACATATGTAATATGTTCGGGACCGAGATTGATGCACATATGTGATACCGCATTCTATTCTCGCGATTTATGACATCGGTCGGTTATATGAGATATAGCCGGATTATCGGATCAAGTGTTGATTCGATAAGTTGTTGCATTTGATATTAGTCGGTTATATGTGATATAGCCGGATTATTAAATCAAGTGTTGATTTAATAATTTAATGTATAATTGTATATTAGATATACTAGATTATATTAACTAATATTAGCTCACTTATGATTTCTTTTCTCACTAGTGTGTATTAGTGTATATGTGATATATATTAATGTACAACTTTTGTGTCATGCTAGATGCCACATATGACATGGGTGTATGAGACTTGCACCATAGTTAATAATGTGTTGGGTTTATATTTATCTAAGTTTATCAAAATTAGTGGAGTTTAGTCACATGGTTAAAACTTGGAGAAGCTTGTGGAACCATTGACCAAGTCCACTAAGTTTGTTTTACTTGTAAATATTTATTAACCTAACCATTATTAACTAGCCATGGTTTATTCTCTACATGGGTTAGTGTATGACACTAACTCACCCATGGTTTACATTCTTACCTCATGAGTTCATTCTATCATCTTCTTCACTTGAGCTACTTCTTCCTTATGAGAAACGCTCACTATCTTTTCTCAAGGTGAGAAAATATTGTGAGAAAAATAAATCTAAAGAGAGCCAACTTTCTACTTCATCATCCCACACACTTGCTTGGGTAGTATAGGATGTTCTCTTCACAAAGTTCTTGACCTAGTGAAGAGGTAGCATGAGCTTGAGTCTCCTCGATGTAGATCATCTTCGGCCTCGAAGACTTCGAGCAAGCTTGTTCATTTCTCCGGGAGAACCCATACTAGAGTTCGGGAGATCGATACTCGCGGAGAAGGGACTACTACACGGAGCTTTAGAAGTGAAGGAACGGTCTACAAAGGTTGTATTCCTCATTCACTTAGTGTAATAGTAGATTACATGTTCTTTCCGTCGATTTCTAGTTAACGATTCATAGGTTAGAGTTAGCTAGAACGGCAAATTTTTTAATATGGCATGGACGATGCCTCCCGAAAACTTGCTGCCGTCCTAGGCGACCCTTCAGTTGGAATGCTTGGTTCGGAAAAATAAATGGATCGTCCTGACCGTAAAATCGAAGTATGTTCACACTAGTCAATCCATATTCATCTTTCCAAGTCTCGAGATTGTTTCTCCACTTATCCGTATCGTTTCATGTATCGTACCAAGTACAATGAAATATATAAAACGGTTCTGATTGTCCGGGATATTGGATGCCAAGTATACAATTTAAGTATCCATAATAAATCACACCATCCGATCCTACCGTCGCAATCTCACTATTCTGAGTGGTTCGAGATGTTTCTATATCCTTAACTTCAAATTTGTATCCAAGGACACCGAATCCTTTATAATATGCAATCTCTATACTAGGAAACTGAGCTAAACATCTTGAATCTCTCTCTAATGATGCAAACAAGTTCGGATCGTGGATCTGACAAAACAAATTTTATGACAAATACATAACAATATGAGTTTAGATTAAGACTGGTAGTAATAACATGTTATTTGTAACATTTTGAAATATTTTAGATAATTAATTAAATTATTTAATTAAATAGAAAATGTTATTCAATTTTTATTGTAGTAATGAGGGCCTTTTTAATTTGAAGTGGAAATAATTTAGTAAGAAAATAGTGTTTATATAATAATATGTGTAATGAGGGGTTTATATGAAAATGTTAGTTTCCTTATGCTAATTAGAGTTGTATGAGGGTTATTATGCAAAGAGGGCTAGATAGTAGTTAAGATTAAAGTAAACCTCATAGACACCACACCTTAGGTTTAACCTCACACACACACCTCCTCCTTGCATGAAACCACCACCATCTTGCATGGTGACACCACCTACTACCTTATCACTTCTTATTCTTTATTTGTACCAAATGGTTCGGTTGATATATATTAAGTTAAGGCTAATTAACTAGTTTAGAAAAAAAAGAAACATCCTAGAACAACAAAGAAAAGAAAAGAGAAGAGAAGAGAAGAGCTAAGTGCTAAGGATTTTCACCACCACCATCAAGCTAGGATATATTGTGCTTGTACATCTTTGAAGGAAACTCTCAGTTGATCTTCTAAATAGGTATAATATCCAACCCTGTAGTTCTTTTAGTTCAGTACTGTTTTAGTGTAAATGTGAGATATATGAAATATCGTATTTAGATAATTTAGGCTCTATTTTGAATCTGCTATAATTTAGATGTTAATTAACACAATCAAACAGTGCCTTCATCTTATAATTTGGACTTAGAATAAACCCTAGGAAGACGAACCCATTCCATCGGATTTTGGCCGGCGACATTCAATGGAAATCCGAGCTCGCCGGTTTTGTGAGGGAGTTAGGTGTTGGGATTTTTAGGGTAGCTCTCTGTATATGTATTAGGATGTTTGGTATTGCTAGTTTAAGTTATTTTATCTGTATATGAAATCTGGAAGCTAATATCTGTAATGGGGTTAAAATTCTAAAATACGACACGGATGTTTCGTGACACGTCTCTGTTTTCTGTTACGAACAGCGAAGGGTTAAAAATCCAGTTAGTATAAATATTAGATAGTTTACAATGGTCGTACGTAGTATATTTAGTACATAAAACATGTATTTTCATGTTTTCGCCGTATCGGAGTTTAGCCGTTTCTTATACGAAGTTAATTTCAATATTAGATTCGAATACGGAAACTTCGGAGGCCGCAAGGAAAGGAAAGGGATTGATGATCTGAGTAGATTCGACGTATTCCGGTGAGTAGATTTAACATCTACCGGGGGATTTTGTATGGATGGCGTTAAAACGCCCGTAAATTTTAGTTGGACAATAATTTCCTTTATATTGAGTATATGTTTAAAATTAAGAAACTTCATCATATGCGTTCATATCTATAAAATAACACTTGCTAAAACACTGCACGAACTATCGATGAGTCATGTTGCACGCGTACATACCTATATATTACACTACACCTCATCGATATTGACATGTCACGTATCACTTAGAACTTGCCATATCCTATATGATTCCTTTCATACCATATGTATCATTATTAGTGATTATGTGCTGTTGGAGATAGTGCCCTCAGAGTCAATTATTGGATCACAGGCACGTGATTGCAATGATTGAGGGAGGACCTATCCCGGTAGGACAGTCTTACTCGAGATGATAGTATGCTATCTGGTTTACCTTTATCATCGTGTACTGCTTCAGGTGACCTTACAGGTCACTATTACACGCTGATAGAGCCCCAAGGATTCTTGCTTGACTGCCGGCAGTATGATGGCGATCATATACGTGAGAGCTGGTGGTCTATAAGCACATCCTTAAATGGTCCCTAGTCGTGGGAGTTTCGAGACAGGGCATCGATTCTCCAGAGTAGACTAGTGTATACAGTCGAGACCCCGATGAGGGGCGGTGGCCGGTCTCGCAAGCCACTGGTGTCTGTTGGTTCACCTAAGATGTATACAGGTGCTCATTGGGTTATGAGTACACCGGACAGGACTCGCCGGGAACCTGCCAGTTGGGATTATACCAGACGTCAGATAGCAGTTCCCTGGTGACATGTGTACAGGTTAGTTCATCGACCTGGGGATCGTCATTTGTCTCGTGTGAGTTCCCACTGTACTTTGATTACTACCCTACCACGGCTCAAAGGAGTCGTGCAAACAGGTTTTAGTTGGGTACAGTCCCGAGTCACATGGAGGCAGTGAGCGGATCTTCAGGGGTTCGTCTCTCCCGGTATTGGGGGTGAGGTCGCGCTGTGTCTAGGAGAGCCATTACGCAAAGCCCTCGGCCGAGGCAGGAGATTTACCGGTAGGTATTCCAGTAGTATCTCAGGGCGTTCTGGGCTACACTCCGACACGACTTGTACCGCTTTTGGGGGTCTGACTTTTACCAACCCCCTAGGCCCGACATGCGATACTCATAGACGAACGGACCGGACTGTACGAATATTGTCACTGACAGGCTCAGTAGGGTGTCAGGATGAGTTCGCTCATCGACGTCCCTTTTGGTCAATAGCTGGTGGCCCGTCACGTATTGGCTTATACCTCTGACGTGCTAGTGGTTAAATCCACAGCCATAGTATTGACGAGTCTTTAGAGTCCACCACACTTTCAGTTACTCAAGCTTTCGGGCGAAACGTTGTAGAGGCCGTATGGAGATATGGCAGGGTCCGATCAGATACGTACGGTATTGCACGGACCAGGATCGGACGGTTTGTACTAGTGGCCGTATGGATATATGGCAGGATTCGATTAGATACGTGCGGTATTGCACGGATCAGGATCGGACGGATACTACTAGCTGGCTTTGGTTTAAGCCAGGTCCTAGTTTAGTACTGTGTAGATTTTATCTCATTGCATTTGTATCCGGTCGGATTACAGATGCGGGTGTGTATGCACAGCATCGGGGTTTTCCTGTAATTTATTACGGGACCAGTTTTCTGGAGTTGCCAGTTCGCATTCCGTTCCGGCCGGTTTTCCTTTGTTCTTTCCCGGCCGGACTTTTCCGATGGAGGGTGTTATTTGCAAGTTTGCAAATAACATTTTGTGGAGGGGTTTCTTCCATATGGATTGATTATGATAGCATCTTTAGATACCATTCTTTTCCATCATCATTTCTTGATTTATTAAGATTAGAAATGAGATGAAAGATGATATGACTTTGTGATCATGGTTTTTGGATGTGGTCACCTCTTGCTTTATCCTACACTCACCTCCCTTCATGAGTTTGGTTTTTCCCTCCACCATTTCCTCTTATCAAAGGGCCGGCCACTATTAGGGAGAGAGAGGGAGAAGTTCATTTTTGATGTATGGCAATTTGCTTCATCTCATTTTTATGCTTAGCTTGCAAAAGTTTAAAAACTCTCTCCATTGCTCATTCTTGATTCCTCCATCACCATGGCAACTTCAAACCCCATATGAGACAAGCATCATCGACACTCAATTCTACAGCAAACCTTGGGCACGTCGACTAGCCAGCTTCATGCCCGAGTTGCCTCGGTATTGAGGTGGGAGCCCGTAAAAGATGCAGACGATGTGGTGCCCTTCCGGCAAGGATGCGACGACCGGAGTTTCCGCGGAAGATCGGGACGACGACGAGAAGACCGGAGGACTCGGATCACTCGGTATATCTCTCGCCCCTTCTCTTGTTTGCTAGTATCGGTTAATGGTTACGATCCGGGTGTATTGTCCGCGGTAGCTCCAGTTTAAAAGTTAAGAAAATTTTGATTCCGCATTTTGGCCTCGGATAGACGGCCGGGGCACTGCCGTGGCGCAACATGGTATCAGAGCCACGCCATTAACCTTGCCTAGCTTATTCTAATGCGTTTTACTTATCCGATCGACCAAAATTCCAAAATCCGCGTTTTGCATGCATCAGTTTTCTGTCGATTTTTTCCGGGCTCGAAAAATTTTTCAGGTTGTAGAAAACTGATGTACATGAAATTCTAAGAAAACTGCAAAAATTTGGTAAGCTGATCACTCCAGATGACCGCGGAACTGCGGCAATAACTCCTCTTTTGCCGCGGTTCCGCCGCAGGGTATTCGCTTCATTTTGCCAATTTTTTATAGTGGGCTTTTGGGCTTAAGATAGGGTTTTGGAATATTAAAATTGGGCCCAGAATTTCTGTGAGTGCTACAGTATTACTTGGGGGCCCACTTGTTAATTTTTGATCGATTGGATATTTTAAACACATTATTTCACAGTATTTACATTATATCTGCGACCGTGAATGTCACTTGATCGGTAAATCCTGTCTAACTGCTATAGCCCGGTTAGACGGATTTGCGAAGGTGACATTCACGTTGATGTTCTTTGTATTGCTGTGATGTTGCGGATCGGTCGTGGGGGATAGCCTGGATGCAATGTTAGTACAGTTTTGTTTTATATGTATATTTGATATTGCGGGGCGAGCGTCCGACGTGTGGACTGCCGTCACTGCCTGTTTGTATTATTCTTTTGGGGCACGACCTGGTTGCGGTCGATGTACCCGTTGTATGTATATTTTACTTTCTGTACTAGGATTACCCCGAGGAGGGGTGCACGGATAGCCGGGTTCTAGAGGGCAACGGGCCCGCATCTCATGGCATTGAGACGGAGGGGGCTTCACTCTAGGATTGGCGGGCTATTCGCCGCACTCGTAGGGGGTACAGGTTGACCCAGGAGGGGTGCCCAAGTTACCGGATTCCGTGAAGTGCTGGGTGGTCCATTCACGGTGCTGAAGGGGGCTGCCTCACTTCAGGTTTTGGCGGGTGACTTGCCGCGCCCGTAGGGGTCTAGGATTTCATTGCACAGGCTATCCACACGACCAGTGGAATGTCGGGTTTCAGCAGCGGCTCTGTAAAACCCGGGGATCCCAGATATCTGTATTGTTCTGTGATGCTGTACATTTCTGTGATGTTGCATTTTATCACGCCTTGAGCGAATATAATATATTGGTATATATATTAGTAGATGTTGTATATGTTTTACATCCGCGCTAGTCCAGTCCCCGCTCTGTCGTTAGTTAGCTAACCTAACGGGTAATGACGGGACCCAGTGGCGAATGCGGATGGCATATACGTACATCAGTATATTTTCGTTCTTTGTGGTGTGATCCATTGATGGGACTGCGTTGATTCGGATCAATGCAAGCTAAACAAACCTATTCTAATGTTGTTGGAACATTTTTCAAAAAGTTGTTATTGCAAGGACGTTCACTTTTGTTTTGCATCGTGGTATTCATTTGGAAATCCTGCTCCTCAGTCGACGAGGCAAGGGCCGAGATCCCTTCACCGGGAGTGACCCCTTGGACAGAAGTTTGCGTCAGGGCATTAACTTCACTATAGCCAATTACTTTTGCTTTGCATCGTGGTATTCAGTTGGAATATCCTGCACCTCATTCTACGGGGAAAGAGCCGAGATCCCTTCACCGGGAGTGACCTCTTTAGCAAAGGTTTTCGTCACTATATTTTTACAAAAGACTATGCAGTTCCTTCAACGATATCAAGTTCTTTACGTTAAAGGTTTTTCGCCAAAAACCATTCGTAGCCCTCCGTCATTTCTTATGGGTATTATTTAGTATTCGTGCTGCGTTTGTTGACTCCGTCAAGGCGTAGTGTACGGTAGCTAAGTGGTGCTTGTTTGTTGCATAAATGGGATTGGTTAGGACAGTCGTGCGGCCTTGTTGACTCCGTCAAGGGCACGTACGGGTGGGTTTAATGCAATCCAGATAATGACGGGTTGAACTTGACTAGGACTCTTTGATTTGTTGACTCCGTAAAGGTCACTTGAGTCCTAGGGGTAAAAACACACATCGGGAGTTTCAAAAGAACTGAAACTTGCCAGGCATGCGCATACCATCTAGAGTGTGGTGACTTGAGTGGATTCCGTCAAGTTATCATGCGATGATAGTTGGATCCCGATTCCTACTGATGAGTTGGTTTACTCCTCGGGTGATCCCGACTAATTCTTCTTTCAGGTTTGGGGAAGAATTTGAGGTTACAGTGGGAGGTTTCCAGATTAGACAAAGTGATAACCATTCTGATTTAGGTTAGAGTGCACGCTGAGTGTTTCTTTTCTCTCTCTCTTTGGCAGCGACCATTGACCCGACCCTGGACTATGACTCAGTGACCAAGTTGACCGAACCTTCTTAACACTGGCTTTTGGATTTTGGATTGTCAGAGTTACAGACCTCATTGCCACTCCTACTTTTACCCTTTTCTCCAGGACACCCCGCATTACTGCGAACGTCCACTTCCATTGGACAAAACCATCGTATGGTTAGATACGAACTCGAAGGAATTCGAGGATGGTTTCCGGTTCTGGAGAAAACGGATAGGATTATTCAGTTGTCTTTTCCCTTTTACCTTCTCTCAAGTTGTGAGTACTCCTTGGTTTAGGAGATAGTACACCTATTACGCAAATTAGATAGTCTTCTTCCAAACCTTAGGCTGGTGCCGACCGGTAGGGAATGAAGAAAACCAATTAGCCTAAAAGGTGTGCAGAAGGTATTAAGATTAAGACAAAGCAAGGGATTAGTAAGAGGGCAAAGTAAATTGCGACTGACATTCACGACCAAACCAAGTATTTCTTCGCCAATCCTAAATCATCCTTGTATTTCTCCAGGACACTCCGTATCACTACGAAGATCCGCAGTTTATTGGATACTCCATCGTATGGTTATATACGAACTCGAAAGGAACTTGTTCCAGTTCGGGGATGGATTCTGGTCCAGGAGAAATAGGAATAAGGTTTATTCGGTTGTCTTTTATCTTCACCTTCTCTCGCATTGCGAGTGCTCCTAGGACTAGGACAGTACACCCATCATGCTCATTGGATAGTCTTCCTCCAAACCATAGGCTGGTGCCGAACGGTAGGGAAGGAAGAAAACCATTTGGTCTAAGGGGTGTGCAGAAGGTAATGACTAAAGACATATAAAGGGATTTGGAGAGGTGGCAAAGAATTATACGGTTATAGTTGTGAATCTGGATAATGGTAGAGGCATTACTAGGAATACCAGGATACCCTATCGAAACATTTTAATGTTTTCAGTTCAACTGTGTACTGTTAAAAGAAAACTGATTTCCTGATTAGACACTTGCTCCAGGGTATGTATTTACCAGGTTTGATTCTCACATCTGTATGGTTTTACAGATGATGGGTGGGAGTAAGTTATTGGGAATAGGGTGATCATCCTCATTATATCGGGATTCGTTGTAATCGGTGATATTTGAGGAGATCACCTGGGCTGTTTGCCGGTCGGCAAATATTTGGTTTCGAATATCCGCTGTTGTGCACCAATTTCAAATTGATATATCTGTACGTCTATTTTCATAGAGTGAGATATACCTTTTGATATTATGTCGATGGCATTTACCTATATCAGTGGATGGTTAGGTCAGGAGCATCAAACAGCGGTGTAATTCTTCTTAACCATAAGTACAGTTTTCAACCTACGACGCACAGTGAAAGAGTTGTTAGACTCAGCGGACTTATACAGAGTATTGTATGTTGTCCAGTGTCCATTAGGACAGAGGGGTTGGTCCTCATACTATATTCTGTTTACTTTTAACTTCTCTAGTTCTTAGACATGTGTTTCGTAGAAACACAGGGTCTAAGTTTTGAGGAGTTATAGGTATTTGAATAGAGTAGAGAACCAGGTGTAGCAAGTATCGGGATTCTTCAAAGTGATCGAAGATGTAGATACTTGTGAATGGTATTCAGTTGATAGTAATGATAAAGAGAAATTGCTTCTCTTTCAGGTTACTCATAAATGGAAGCATTCCTAAGTTGAGTAACGCGATTGGCCTCCTTCCATTTAGTTGACATGCACTGGAGATAGCTGCATGATTTGAATCTGGTTCAATTAAATCAGTGCCTCTGGTTCTATATTGGATATAGAACAGTTCATATCTTAACGATGTTAAGGTACGGGGAGTTGTCCGGCTTATGATTAAAACCAGACACTGGACAACTCAAGGCACGTTTCTGTAATGGCTGTTTGCGGGTTGACCCAGGCTATGACGAGGGTTGACTTTCTACCATCTGGAAGATCAATAGAGATATTGTTCTTGACTCGCCACATTTTTAAAAGAAATGGATTTTTTTAGAAAACAGTAGTGGGAGTATGGTAGAACTGGAAGTGATTCCAGAACCGCAAACGATTACTGAAGATTTGATAAGGAACCTAAAGATTCAATCTGGTTTGACATTCCATTGGCCACTCCACAGATACGGTGGGTAACTTCAGGCACCCGAGAGGTACTCCGGTAGCCTCAAGGACGGTGACAGGGAAGTTCTTGTTTACCCACACTTGCCATTGCTGTTGTTCCAGGCCGCGAGACCCGGTAGGAGGATAAGTATAGCGTCGTTCTGAACTAGCTTCAGAAGTGTACGTGTATATGACTCTGCCAGAGGGTTGTCGTAGTCAGTGGGAGCAGCGGAAGCATTGGTGGACAGGTGTCTTATGTCTATTTATAGACTAAAGCAGATATAGCGGAGATAGATCATCTATTTCTGACTTGACAGTCATAGGTTTGACGTCATCAGAATAGGGGATGGATCTGTTGAGAAGGTGGTAGGGTGTGATATCCTGGTATTTGGATGATATACGCATAGTAGGAAAAGAAACTCCTATACTACGATCGGTTATACTTTGGTCGTCACACAGTGGTTTCTCCACAAAGGACTTGGACATTATATCAGACATACTGGTTACTAGATCTATAGTTTTAGATCTAGATTTGGGTGGTTTCCCAATCAGGGTACTTTGACAACATTCTAAGAGTATTTAGAATGGACGACTCCTGGCACGGTAGTGTACCTGCAGGTGATGGAGTCACCCTCTCTAAAGGTGTCTTATAGACTAAAGTAGAGAGGGATGTGCATGATTGGCAGATCACTTGCTTAGGCAATTGAGTCAATCATGAGATGTCAAGTACCACACCAGATGTTGTTCTTGCAGTAGGTGCAATAAGTTGATATTAATCCAATCCTGGAGAAACAGTCGGAAGCAGTTTTAGAACATAAGTTGATGTTCTAGGGATGTGATAACGACAGCCTCTTTTAAGAGACGGTTATCATTCCAGGCTTCCAAGGTGACATGGATGGCAGAGTGGCTGTCAGAGTTATAGTTTCTCCTTCTGACGAGGGGCAGTATTTTGGACAGGTGGTCCAAAGCGATACTGAGGGAGGCATGACGCTGGATACTGATTAAGTTCAGTTATCAATACAGTCTAAGAAGTTTGGATTTGGAGTTCATTTATGAGCTAGGTCCCATCAGATATCCAGACATACTCTAAGACAGGTATTGCTCATTTCGGGAGATGGCTTTCTCTGCGAACTTGAGATATAGAGAGACATAGAAAGAAACATCACAGCGGATCCACTCACTGAGGTTATTCCTCGAACGCAATAGTTTCGCAAACGAGCTTTGTGAGACTGAGTAGTAGAAGAGTTGGGTGTTCGGTATCACACGGGCTGTGAGTATGCGACATCGCAATAATTGGCCTTGAGTGCAAGTGGGAGATTGTTGGAGATAGTGCCCTCAGAGTCAATTATTGGATCATAGGCACGTGATTGCAATGATTGAGGGAGGACCTATCCCGGTAGGACAGTCTTACTCGAGATGATAGTATGCTATCTGGTTTACCTTTATCATCGTGTACTGCTTCAGGTGACCTTACAGGTCACTATTACACGCTGATAGAGCCCCTAGGATTCTTGCTTGACTGCCGGCAGTATGATGGCGATCATATACGTGAGAGCTGGTGGTCTATAAGCACATCCTTAAATGGTCCCTAGTCGTGGGAGTTTCGAGACAGGGCATCGATTCTCCAGAGTAGACTAGTGTATACAGTCGAGACCCCGACGAGGGGCGGTGGCCGGTCTCGCAAGCCACTGGTGTCTGTTGGTTCACCTAAGATGTATACAGGTGCTCATTGGGTTATGAGTACACCGGACAGGACTCGCCGGGAACCTGCCAGTTGGGATTATACCAGACGTCAGATAGCAGTTCCCTAGTGACATGTGTACAGGTTAGTTCATCGACCTGGGGATCGTCATTTGTCTCGTGTGAGTTCCCACTGTACTTTGATTACTACCCTACCACGGCTCAAAGGAGTCGTGCAAACAGGTTTTAGTTGGGTACAGTCCCGAGCCACATGGAGGCAGTGAGCGGATCTTCAGGGGTTCGTCTCTCCCGGTATTGGGGGTGAGGTCGCGCTGTGTCTAGGAGAGCCATTACGCAAAGCCCTCGGCCGAGGCAGGAGATTTACCGGTAGGTATTCCAGTAGTATCTCAGGGCGTTCTGGGCTACACTCCGACACGACTTGTACCGCTTTTGGGGGTCTGACTTTTACCAACCCCCTAGGCCCGACATGCAATACTCATAGACGAACGGACCGGACTGTACGGATATTGTCACTGACAGGCTCAGTAGGGTGTCAGGATGAGTTCGCTCATCGACGTCCCTTTTGGTCAATAGCTGGTGGCCCGTCACGTATTGGCTTATACCTCTGACGTGCTAGTGGTTAAATCCACAGCCATAATATTGACGAGTCTTTAGAGTCCACCACACTTTCAGTTACTCAAGCTTTCGGGCGAAACGCTGTAGAGGCCGTATGGAGATATGGCAGGGTCCGATCAGATACGTGTGGTATTGCACGGATCAGGATCGGACGGTTTGTACTAGTAGCCGTATGGATATATGGCAGGATTCGATCAGATACGTGCGGTATTGCACGGATCAGGATCGGACGGATACTACTAGCCGGCTTTGGTTTAAGCCGGGTCCTAGTTTAGTACTGTGTAAATTTTGTCTCATTGCATTTGTATCCGGTCGGATTACAGATGCGGGTGTGTATGCACAGCATCGGGGTTTTCCTGTAATTTATTACGGGACCAGTTTTCTGGAGTTGCCAGTTCGCATTCCGTTCCGGCCGGTTTTCCTTTGTTCTTTCCCGGCCGGACTTTTCCGATGGAGGGTGTTATTTGCAAGTTTGCAAATAACATTTTGTAGAGGGGTTTCTTGCATATGGATTGATTATGATAGCATCTTTAGATACCATTCTTTTCCATCATCATTTCTTGATTTATTAAGATTAGAAATGAGATGAAAGATGATATGACTTTGTGATCATGGTTTTTGGATGTGGTCACCTCTTGCTTTATCCTACACTCACCTCCCTTCATGAGTTTGGTTTTTCCCTCCACCATTTCCTCATATCAAAGGGCCGGCCACTATTAGGGAGAGAGAGGGAGAAGTTCATTTTTGATGTATGGCAATTTGCTTCATCTCATTTTTATGCTTAGCTTGCAAAAGTTTAAAAACTCTCTCCATTGCTCATTCTTGATTCCTCCATCACCATGGCAACTTCAAACCCCATATGAGACAAGCATCATCTACACTCAATTCTACAGCAAACCTTGGGCACGTCGACTAGCCAGCTTCGTGCCCGAGTTGCCTCGGTATTGAGGTGGGAGCCCGTAAAAGATGCAGACGATGTGGTGCCCTTCCGGCAAGGATGCGACGACCGGAGTTTCCGCGGGAGATCGGGACGACGACGAGAAGACCGGAGGACTCGGATCACTCGGTATATCTCTCGCCCCTTCTCTTGTTTGCTAGTATCGGTTAATGGTTACGATCCGGGTGTATTGTCCGCGGTAGCACCAGTTTAAAAGTTAAGAAAATTTTGATTCTGCATTTTGGCCTCGGATAGACGGCCGGGGCGCTGCCGTGGCGCAACATGTGCATCGTTGTTATTGATTGATACCTATCATGGCTTACTTTCAATTAGTCGTAAATTGTATCACCAGGTGTATTGGATTTAAGGATTTTTGGTTTTGAGTTTTATATATTATTAAGTTATATTCATTGATTCTTCCTGAATGATGTGATACGTCCACCATGAGATGTCGTTTTTATATTTTGGATTTATTCCGAACCGAGTAGGGGGGCATACGGTTGCGGATTTATACGTTATCCAGACTGAGTGGGGGGATATACAGTTGGATATATGGTGGACCCGGTCAAGACAGAGGGGCAGGAAAGCAGCATTTGAGGCGGGGAGCCTAGCGAGGATACTCGATACCGGAGACAGTTGTGAATACGGCGGATATCTAGGTGATACCGACCGGTGTTACTGATTTACAGGATCGTTCGAGGAATGATGCCTGATAGAAACAGAAGATTTGTATTGATGATGGACATGAAACAATGAACCTTAATTGAAAATAATTGATGAGATTTCAGTTTTGATTTATATATTGAGTAGTACATATTCATGTTTCCACCTGTTATCATGTATTATATTCATTTTGTTGTTATTAACTCTAGTTCGCCATACTTACATTATCAGCCGTTATATATTAGTTTTATTCACTGAGTTAGCAACTCACCCCCGTTGTGCCATAGTTCCTTGCAGGAGTCGTATGGACGCGTAGCAGCAGTGCGGATCCTCTTATCGGCTTTTATCGCTCTTTTCGCTAGGTGGGTTACCTACGCAGTAACCTCCTATTTTGGTTTATGTATATTGGATCTAGTATTACTCCATCAGACCCTGTATAATTGACTTAGAACGAGATGTGTTTGTATGTATTTTATTTCGACTGATGAGATCGTGTAGTTGTGTTATTTTATGCTTCCTTTACTTATGCATGAGATTCTTCACCTTGAGTATTGGATTTTTATAGTATTGATTTCCGCCGTTTGGCGTTGTTTTGCTCCCAACTAGGGATGCAATTTATCTAGACAATTTATAACTGCTCTTGTTAATAATTAAAAATGGAGGTGTGGTCGAATTTTTAAATGCTAAAAAAAATCGGTTGTTTACATTTCATTTCTTAAAAAACCATTCGACATGCTACCTCATTTCTTTTACTTAAAAACTGAAATTTTCTTAATTCCGTAATAGTTTGTTGATCTTGGTTTTCTGGCTAACTTAGATTGTGTCATTATGTTTAGATATCATACAATCTAAGTGCCGGTCACATCCGAATTTCGGGTCGTGACATTATTAGAAAAACTTACATGATCTGCAACCCAATCGCAAAAATTATCCTGATGATATTTTTCCAATCTTTCATCATTCCAATAAGGATGCCCCTCACATACCTCATTAATATGAATATGTTCTCAACAATAAATTATGACATTAATATTATATTATTTCATACACACACAAACACAAATATAACAATTAATCCAGAAAAATCCACTCTCTAATTTCTTCAAGACATACGCTATTGAGGAGGATAAACCAATATATCATGTTGATAAACATAATATCTACTCTCTTATAGGACGCTTTACCATATGGCCCGTCCTGAATTCTCCGAGACCGGTTAAGTTTCGTCTCAATGTTCTCGTCCAAATAGCGGGAACAAAATGTGGTTACTTCATCTAGAAGATAACCTTGCATGATAGAACCCTCTGGTCGATTTCTATTGCGTATATTTTTTTAGAGTGTGGATGTACCTAAATAAAAATATGTTAAATAAATAAATACGGGCATATAGGACAACAATAATTTTACAAATTGCGTCAAACGAAAAATTCCACGTACATTTCGACGGGATACATCCATCGATATTGTACCGGTCCGGCTAATTAGCCTCGGTTGCAAGATGAACCATCAGATGTATTTTGATATCGAAGAATGACGGTGGGAAAATACGCTCAAGCTTGCAAAGTATCAATGAAATAGAATTTTCTAGATTCTCCAGCGTCACAACATCCAAGGTTTTAGCGCACAATTCTCTAAAAAAAAGCAACAAAGATCATTGATTACTAGACCAACCGATTCGGGAAGGGAAGTCATGAGGACTAATGGGAGAAGGTGCTCCATAATAATATGGTGATCATGACTTTTCAGGCCATTGAACTTGCCTTTCACAATTTTTATTTTCTTACTAAATGATCCTAAGAAACATGTGGGAACTTTCAAATCATGCAACACCTACAGGAATATTTTCTTCTCCAGTTGTGACATATGATACGCGGCATTGGGAAGTACAAACTTGCCTGATTTACCCGCTATCGGTTTAGGATGAAATTCACTTCTAATTTCCTAGTCCTGAAGATCCATCCGAGCACGGAGGTTGTCTTTCGATTTTCCGTCTTTATAAAGAAGTAAGTTGAGTACGTGCTCGAATACTCCCTTCTCTATGTGCGTGACGTCCAGACAATGACGCACTAAATTTATTGACCGGTACGGAAGTTCGTAGAAAATGCTTAACTTGTTCCAGTATGGTGGTTTGACATGTTTTGCCGGATCTATCCTGAAGGTCACATTATTGTATCCATCCTACTGAGCAGTCACGTTCTCTCCGAACAATGAGACTAAAGGGCCAAGAAGCTCCTGATGACCATTAAAGTGAGCAGCATCTAACCGGTAGGGATGGTCGAGTAGTGGCAGGCAACGCCGATGACCGCAATAACAAACATTCCTGCTAAAATTCAACCATTTCGATGTTGTATATTGATGGCAATAAGGGCATGCTTTGTGACCATGTACGGACCAACCTGATAGCATTCCATACACAGGAAAGTCATTAATATTCCACATTAAAGCCGCACGCGGTGTGAAGGTTGTATCTGTGTTTGCATCGTAAGTCTCTACACCATCAATGAATAAAGACTTTAACTCATCAATCAGAGGTCGGAGATAGACGTCGATATTATTTCCTGGTGAGTTTGGTCCATCAATAAGAAGAGGCGTCATAAAGTAGGATTGATCCATAGCCAACCAAGGCGACAGATTATAAACTATCATTACAACGGACCATGTGCTGTGGCTTCCAGCCATATAGTTGAATGGGCAGAAGGCATCACTAGCGAGTCCGAGCCTGACATTGCGAGGATCACTACTGAATATTTCGTGCCTCCTATTGAAATCCTTCCATGTCGGTGAATCTTTTGCATGACTCATTTTTCTATCTTCACTTGGAGCAGCACGGTGATGCCAAATCATTGCCTCGGTTGTTTTCTTGCACCTGAATAGCCTCTGCGGCCTCTGTATTATGGGAAAGTATCGTGCTATCTTGACAGGTATATCGGGCTTCTTATCGGATTCTTTCGGCTTATACCTGGCATCTCCGTATGTTGGACACTGTTTCAAATCTGAATTCTCTTTCCGGTACAACACGCAATCTTTAGGACATGCATGAATCTTCTCACACATCAGACCCAAATCAGACATCATATTCTAGGCTTCGTACCAGCTGTCGGGCATATTATTTCCCGGGGGTATGAAATCTTTCAGGAACTTCAGAAGTATCGTGAATGAATTATTGCTCCATTCATTTAGACACTTAATCTGGAAAAGTTGGACGAATCATGATAGGGTTGAATGCTTTGCATTCTCATAAATTGGTCTTCTAGCATCATTCATGAACTTTTCATATTTATCCGCACGCAGTCCTTGGCCGAAAGGAATGTCATCTTCGATAGGAATACTATCACCTAGGGCAGCCTCTACCATATCCTTCATTTCTTCTCCTGAAAAGAAGTTATCGTGTTCTTCTTCTTCTGCCGCATTATCGTCTTCTCCGTCTCCTTTTACCGCATTACCGTCTTCTTCTAGTCATTCCCCGTGATATAACCAAGTTGAATAAAGTCTAGTAAAACCATGTTTAACGATGTGAAGCTCTACGATTTCTATCTTCTGCCAGAACTTATTCCCATATTTATCACATGGGCAGAGAATCTTCTCTAACATGATCTTATTATATGCGCGTGCAAATTCAATGAAAGCAGCAACTCCTGCGACAAACTTAGATTGCATGCGTTGTTTCCAATCCACGTACATCCAGTTCTTAACTCTGATGAACTTATGGGCCATGTTAGACTGTATAACATATAAATTGTAGGTTATAGTGACTATATTGAGAAATCTAAGAACGGGATGGTTACTGACAAAGAAGAAAATCCGTAGCGACAAGTTTGTCGTTGAAAGAAATAAATTATCGATAAATAAAATTAGATTTGAAGATACCCAAGTATGAGTTGTATTATATGTATGCGTGTTTCAATTTATGATTTCGCTTAAGTGTAGGATTGTTAGTATGTATGTGCTTTGTGTGTGCGTTTGTTGTGTATTCGTGTTGTATGTGTGTGTTTCTGCTGTCGGGGGTAAGGTTTCTATGCCATTAAGAATGTATAGAGCAGACACCCATTCTCTTGTGCTTTCATCCGTTTCGAGTAAATTTCGGCAGCACCTCCCTGCTATTCTCCGAATACACTGTAATAGAATAGATAATCATTTCAATGCTCTGAAACAACGTTGAAATGAACATATAATCTAACTTTATACACGGAGAACAAGCGGAAAAGTACCAACGAAATAACTCGAAACAAATGAAAACACAAGTGAATGCAGGTGTTTGCTTTATACATTCCTAATTTGTCCACACTGGAAAAATCTATCGGTTATCATAATATTGAATCTTCTCGTCACATAGACTACATGACGGCTGTTAGTACCGAACTATACCATCCGATATTTAACAATTTCCGTATAGTTCTATGTCACGACGAATATCGAACGTATGTTAACCGATAGACGGGGACTAAGTCACACTTTGATTTTCACATATGAGTATCGATGAGAATACGAAAGTTTCATATTATTATCGAGTATCATATATTGTTTTTAACTTGAATATTTAACTTGAATAGGTTTTACATTTACGTTTCGTTTTTAAAGGTTCAAAATTTTAAGTTTAGTGTAAATTTTGCTTGCGTTTACGATAAAGTTGTGCGTTTACGTTATCATCGAGTATCCTACTAAAAGAACTAGTGCACCCTAAACCCTAACCCTAATTAATCCAAATTAACCTAATTACCCCAAATTAACCCTAATCATCACCCTAACTCAAATTTTCCCTAATTAACCCAAATAAACCCTAATCAACACCCTAACACAATTACACTCTATTTTACCTAATTAACCCTAGCCCAAACCCTAACCCAAATTAACCTAACCCCAATCATCACCCAAACCTCAACCCAAATTAACTCTAGCCCAAACCAAAATTAACCCTAATTAATCTAATTAACCATAACTCTAACCCTAATCATCACCAACCCAATTTTACCTAATTAACCCTAACTAACCCTAACCCCAAACCGAACCCTAACCCTACCTAATTAACCTTAACTCTCACCCTAACCCTAATTAACCCCCAATTAACCCGGACCGCAAAGTGAACAGAAAAACCAGTGAGTCTGGTTAATTCAAAGCTCTAAGAGGTAACGAAGTCACTCCTCCATATCTTACCACCGCTTGACTCTTTGAATTGGTAGCCAAGGGAGGCTTTCCTTAACCTAGGATTCGCCACTCAGGCACAGGGCAGACCAAGAGAGATGGCAACTCGATCTGGACACTTTTGCCTATCCGAATTGGTAGCAAATGGCTTTTCAAACCAATCTCCTGTACCACAACCCTAACACTAAAATCAACAATAACACAAAAAATAAGAATAATTAATAGTTCAAAATAGAATTAACTCACCTCACTTATAGTTTTGCCGGCGGATGGAGCTTGAGGAGGTAGAGGAGGCCGGGGATGGAGCTCGACGAGATCCTTTGGTAGCGGCAAGATGGCGACAAGCGTGCGTGTGGTAACGAGACAGAGGTGGAAGTGGCGACTGACGGGAAATTTTGGCGACGAGAGGTGGAGGAGGCGGCTGATGAGAGGTGGAGGAGGCACGGGTGAGCGATCACGCGTGTGGGGAGTTGGTGAGGAAATAATGTAAGTCTACGGTAGCGCCCCGGCCGTCTACAGACGCCAAATGCGGAACAAAAACTTTTTAACTGGCGCTATCGTGTACTTTAACCCGGATCTGCCATTATTGCTAAACTAACAAACTGTAAAGAGTGTAGAAAGGTTATACCGAACGATCCGAGTCCTTCGTTCTTTAACCATCATTCCATGCTCCGTTGCGGCTGCTCCGATCTCATCGATCTCCAATCTGCTCGTCCAGGTGGCACCACATCAACGATTCTTTAAACGGGCTCCTGCCTTTGACTTGAGGCAACTCGGTCGTCAAGTTCGCTAAAAGAGACAACCAAGATTGATGTAGAGAATGAGTAGAAGACTTTGTCTCGTTCCATCCAAAGCTATGGACGAACGGTTAATGAAGTTGCCATGGGAATCGGGTGATGGAATGAAAAAGGCTTTGAAATTTCCATGCACCCAAAATACTATCATAATCTTTTAACAAATGAATCAAGCAAGCAAATGAGAGAGGGGAGGGGCCGGCCATATATAGATGGAGGTGGGGGGTGAGTGTAGGAGAGGGGGAGGTAACCATAAGAGAAAAGATCAACCACAAATATCCTTCATGCAAACAAAACCTCATTAATGCAAATGGTGATTCATTAACCTAGTCACCATTGCATTAATAGCTCCATTAATGCACTAATGACTCACCATGCCAAGTCACCCTTTCTAGACCTTCTAGAAGCATGACTCACCCTCATCCAAGAAAAGATAAATCCGTCTTTAACCGAATGTTAAAAGACGGCTGATAGAAAACTGGAAACTGGCAACTTCCAAAAGTGATCCTAAAACGACTTTCAGGATAACCCCGTAACTGTATAAATATACCCGCATTTGTATTACGACCGAATACAAATGCAACTGAGACAAAGATATTATATCTACTCAATATAATACTCGGATCCGGCTTAAACCAAAGCCGACCAGTATCATCTGCCCGAAAACTGACACGTGCGTAAACGCACGTGCATTTTCCGAACCCTGCCATAAAACCATACGGCCTCTACAACGTTTCGCCCGAACTTGGGAAACTGTCTGTGGGGGACTCTAATGACTCGTCAGTACCCTGGCAGTGGGTTTAACCACAAACCGTCAGCGGCACTAGCTATGCGTAACGGCTGCCCATGGACTGACCTCAAGGGAGGCCGATGAGCGAACTCATCCGGAAACCCTACTGAGCCTAACAGTGACAATGTATATACAGTCCGGTCCATTCGTCTATGAGTATCGCATATCTGCCTAGGGGGCTAGTAACGTCAGACCCCCAATAGCAGTATAAGTCGTGTCGGAGTGGAGCCCAATAACACCCTGAGATACTACTGGAGTACCTACCAGTAAATCTCCTGCCATGGCCATGGGCTTTGTGTAATGGCTCTCCTAGACACAGCACGACCTCGCCCCCAATACCGGGAGAGACGAATCCCCTGCCGATCCGCTCACGTGCCTCCATATGGCTCGGGACTGTACCCAAAAACTACCTGTTTGCACGACTCCTTTGAGCCGTGGTAGGGTAGAAATCAAAGCACAGTGGGAACTCACACGAGATAAATGACGACCTCAGGTCGATGAACTAACCTGTACACATGTCACCAGGGAACTGCTATCTGACGATATGTATAATACCAACTAGCAGATTCCCGGCGAGTCCTGTCCGGTGTACTCATAACCCAATGAGCACCTGTATACATCTTAGGTGATCCAACTGACACCAGTGGCTTATGAGACCGGCCACCGCCCCTCGTCGGGGTCTCGACTGTATACACTAGTCTACTCCGGAGTATCGATGCCCTGTCTCGAAACTCCCACGACTAGGGACCAAAATTAAGGATATGCATATAAACCACCCAACTCTCACGTATATGATCGCCATCATACAGTTGGTAGTAAAGCTAGGTCCTAAGGGCTCTATCAAAGTGTAACATGTAATCAGTCACCTGAACATGTACACGACTGATAAAGGCAAACCAGATAGCATACTATCATCTTGAGTAAGACTGTCCTACCGGTATAGGTCCTCGCAATCATTGCAATCACGTACCTGCGATCCAATAATTGACTCTGAGGGCACTATCTCCAACAATCTCCCACTTGCACTTAAGGCTAATTACTGCGATGTCGACTACTCATAGCCCGTGTGAAACCGAACATCCAACTCCTTTACTAATCAGTTTCACAAAGCCCGTTTGTAAAACTATTGTGTTCGAGAAATAGCCTCAGTAAGTGGATCCGCCTAGATGTTTCTTTCTATATCTCTCTAAATCTCAAGTTCGCGAAGAAAACCATCTCCCGAATTGAGTAATACCTGTCTTAGAATATGTCTGGATATCTGATGGGACCTAGTTCATAAATGAACTCCAAATCCAAACTTCTTAGACTGTATCGATCACTGAACCTAATCAGTATCCTGCACCATGCCTCCCACAGTATCCTCTTGGACCACCTGTCCATAATATTGTCCCTCGTCAGAGGGAAAACTATAACTCTGACAATCACTCTGTCAACTGATTGTTAGGATACGTGCGTGTTCAAGTTTAGTTTTAAATACCGCAATCAAGACGGTTTCGCTTTTAGCTAGCCGGTTGAGTACGGGTCGTCCGCAGGGAGATGGGAGTCTTTTTCAAAGTGTTTTAACGAGTTAAGTCCTATTTTCAGATTTTGTTGGATTATCTAAGTGTTGAGTTGATATTTAAAGAGAGCATGTTAGGGTTAGGATTAGGTTAGTTTGAGTTAGGAGTCTCCACATCTTTCGTTGCCCCTCTTAATATCGGTGTTACGGTAATCGGCAACAACGGGGATTAGCACGACTAGGAAGGACTTTGCGAGTATAAGCTAGGCTTTCCAACGCATAAGTCTTCCTTTTGGTGCTTGTCCGTCCGTTCTTGGCTCTTAGCCATAACCTCCGGTTAATTCAACCACAACCGGTCTCACTACGGAATCACCGCTATCATGTAGGATAGGGTGTCGTAAGGAGCGGATTGTGGTTCAATTAACGGGAGTTGATTTAAGCTGTTGGGCAAGGAAAGAGTGAGAGAGATTTCCTTCTCTCAAACTTCCCTTATCCTACCCTAACAAGTATTAACTACTCACACTTCATGATAAGAAAAAACAAAACAAAACAAAAGAGGAAGATAGAAAGAAGGAGATTAGGAGAATACGACTAATTATTTGCGACCTCACCTTAGCGAGGATCGAGCGTAAGTATCATTGTCGTATGAATGATAAAGAAAAAGAGAGAAGAAATAAACAACAAGGAAATAACAACAACTACTTAACGAATTAAAATTACAACAAGCATAAAGATAAGGAGACAAGCATGATAATAAAATGGTCTTCTTTATTCATCACTCTTCACTCAAAAGCTCACTACAAGTTTAATGGAGAAGAGGTGAGAAAAGGAAGAAGAAAAACACTAAATCTAGGCAAAAATGAAAATACAAGAATGGACCCTCTCCTTCTCAAACTTCTGGGCTATTTATAGGCTGGAGAATGGAAATCTAGGGCAACCTTCAGAACACATGTGAAAAGACCATCCTACCCCCCAAAGCCCCTCTTCTTTGGCGCTAGAACGGCCGCGGATCCGCGGCCCTTTGGAGGAGTTGGGCCCTCCAACTATTGGTGCTGGCCTGGTCTTCTATGTACATTATTCTGGCATATGTATTTTCTCAATTTGGCTCCACGATTTTTCCAGAATTTCTGTTGAGGGAAAAGTGGACTTTTTGTCAAGATTTTGTCATGATCGTCTCGAGCTCCGCGTAGATTTCTTGGATCTTGTGCTACCATTGAGCCTTGTGCATGAGAGTGACAATGATTTGACATTTTGTCTTCCTAAACTGGTATCTGGTAACATACGGATGAAGAGCGGAGACCGTGTTTTATCTGTGGTTGGCAAGAACCCAGATATTGTCGTGTTTTCCATGAATTTCACCGTTTTAGAACCGAGAACCTGTATCCTGCAATTGACTAGCAAACACGGCTCAAGAGTATCTACGGATATGCAATGTGATAAAAATTGGACGGTATGAAAATGCAACAATCTGATATGAACAAATACCCCCAAACTTATCATTTGCTCGTCCCGAGCAAAGCCCTTTTATTCCCAAAAACTTTCCTAACCTCACTTTCGCAGGGAACGCGATTGCACTGAGCATGTGCAACAAGCCGTTAAACCTCTAGGTGTCCCTAGTAGGAGGAGTGTTGTCTCCTGAGGGTTTTCAGCGGATACTACCCATAAAATCCGGTCAAGTTGGTTTTGTAGAATAACTAAGATTCAAACCCTAAAGTTTTGTTTTTAGAAAATAACAATTCTATAATCCTAAGTCTAGACCATCGAACCTTTATTTTTCACACCTCGCTTCTTATTTAACTACAGATTTTATATGTCTTTACGTGCAGTGCAAATAGTGTCGTTAAGTTCCCGAAAGGTCGAATAAAGTCATCATGTCGCACAATAAAGCCCAGATAACAATTTTAAAAGGATCACATAAGTTTTATAAAGAGTTAAGCATTTTTCAAGTTTCGTTTTCCAGTAAGGTTTCAATTTCAGAATTTCTATCTTCCTTAACAGGAAACTAAGTCATATTTTTCACTCCACCTTTTTCTTGTTTTCATTTCATACACACCTCTGTGAACGTGCAATAGTCTTTATCATAGAATAAAACCTTCATATCTCCGTTAAAATTTTTATAAAAGCCTGTCTTTTATCAAGATTATTCTCACACAAAGAACCGTTAGGAATTTTAACTTGGAGAGAACACTTGCTTGACTTTGTTTTAAACTGGACTTTCTAGGCTTCTTAGCGAGCTTTGGGCCAATGCACCCAAACCAGTTGATTTTAGGGCATTAGGTGTAGAAACACCCCAGCGGACTTAATTACTCAAGTTACCTAGGTCCAAAAACAAAAGACAGTTTGGCGTGAAAATCAGATGATTTAATACGACCGGAGATATAACCGGCAGTTCAATTATTTTTTTGGATAAAAGACGTGTTTAGTGGGTTTGGTGTGTAATCATTCCAATCAAGTTTCAGATGGGTTATTTTTCAGACTTAGCTCCAATTACGGCATCAATAACATTCCTTCATATTCGCTTTACTTCATAAACTATTCTTGACATTACTTATTTCAGAACAAACCTATTTGATCCTCAGAAAATCATTTATCTGTTTAAAAGTTTAAACATGAAAGACTTGTCATCTAATTCCCAAAATCTTACGACACGTGTAGTGTGATGTAAAGACGTATATCAGCTATAGTTAACTTCAAAGGAGAGTTATCTTTTAGGTTTTCAAAATCCAAACATAAGATTTAGTTATTCCTATTTTTTTTTTCAAACAAAAACCGTCGAATGTTGAATCAGAGTTCTTCCACAAGCTAACTTGACAAAAAGTTTTTATATTTTTTAGAAAATTTTCAAATTTTTATGGATTTTATGGATTTAATATGCAGATGCAAAATATACATATGAATGCGAAGGTAAGAAATGCGTACCGAGCGTACCCCCAAACTTAAACTGGACAGTGTCCTCACTGTCGTTGCATGAAGAGATTATTTGAAGGGTTAAAATTGTCGGTTAGCGATACACAAATTTTTATTTGTTTTTGTTTTTACTCTTTTTTTTTTAAGAAAAGAAAAAGAATATACACAAATATATACAAAATGGTTTGTACATACCCCCAAACTTATTTGGAACAGTGTCCGCTGTTCTTGGCTGGATAACCGAAGTTCGGAGGTAGGCAGAGGAAGATCATTCAGGGTAAACCGGCTCCTGTAGGAACAGGAGCTCCTCTGTTGGTTCGGTGCTAAGGTACGGTTTGCATCGGTGTCCGTTCACTTTGAAAATAGAACCGTCCTTTGGATTTTCCAAATCCACAGCGCCCTACGGATACACATTCCGCACAAAATACGGCCCTTTCCAGCGAGATCGGAGCTTTCCTGGATGGAAATGAAGTCGGGTGTCGTAAAGCAGTACCTGTTGACCAGGTACGAAGGTTTTGCGCAAAATGTGTTTATCGTGAAACACCTTCGTTCGATTCTTAACGACAACCGCGTTATCGTAAGCCTCATCCCTAAGCTCGCATAGTTCGTTCAGCTGCAGCTTCCGATGGCTGCCCGCATCCTTGAGAGATAGATTCAGCTCCTTTATCGTCCAAAATGCGCGATGCTCGATTTCGACAGGTAAGTGGCAGGCTTTTCCGTACACAAGCCGATAGGGAGACATGCCAAGGTCGGTCTTATAAGCGGTTCTAAATGCCCAAAGGGCATCAGTGAGTTTCAGAGACCAATCCTTACGGTTCTTGGAAACCGTCTTCTCCAGTATCTGCTTGATTTGCCGATTCGAAACTTCGGCCTGCCCGCAGGTTTGGGGTGTTGCGCCACGGCAGCGCCCCGGCCTCGTACTCGAGGCCAAAATGCGGAATCAAAAATTTTCCTTACTCGGAAACCGGCGCTACCGCGGACAAAGAAAACCCGGATCGTTTACCATTAACCTAATGCTAGCAATCAAGAGATAGGGTGAAAAGTATACCGAGTGATCCGAGTCCTCCGGTCTTCTCATCATCGTCCCGATCTCCCGCGGAAAGTGTAGTCTCCATATCGTCGCCTCCTCGCCGGAAAGGGCACCACATCGCCTGCGTCTTTTACGGGCTCCCGCCTCAATACCGAGGCAACTCGAGCATGAAGCCGGCAACTCGACATGCTCAAGATATGCTGTAGAATGTGAAGTGTAGAGGCTATATCTCATTTGGGGTTTGTTGCCATTTGAAGATGATGGAGGAAATGAGATTAGAAAAATGGTGCTTGCATTTTTCTAGCATGAATGAGATCAAGAAATGAAACTCTCAAGAAGAAGATCTCTTCTTCTTCTTCCTTTTCTAATGAAAAACTTATATATATATTCTAAGAATAATGGTGGAGGAAAAGAATATGAAGCATAACCTTAGAAGGAAGGTGAGTGTAGGATAAAGAGAATGGTGACTATATCCTAAACATCATGATAACAATCTCACATCAACTTATCATCCATTTCTAATCACAATCAATCCAAGAAAAGGTGATGGAAAAAGAATATAATGATGATGGAAAAGAATGGTATCTAAAGATGCTATCATAACAAAACATCTTACAGATAAACCCTCCACAAAATGTTATTTGCAAAACTGCAAATAACCCCCTCCATCGGAAAAGTCCGGCCGGGAAAGAACAAAGGAAAACCGGCCGGAACGGAATGCAAACTGGCAACTCCAGAAAACTGGTCCCGTAATAAATTACAGGAAAACCCCTATACTGTGCATACACACCCGCATCTGTATTCCGACCGGATACAAATGCAATGAGACAAAATCTACACTGTACTAGACTAGGACCGGCTTAAGCCAAAGCCGGCTAGTAAAATCCGTTCGATCCTGATCCGTGCAATACCGCACGTATCAGATCAAACCCTGCCATATAACTATACGGCCACTAGTACAAAACTGTCCGATCCTGATCCGTGCAATACCGCACGTATCTGATCGGACCCTGCCATATCTCCATACGGCCTCTACAGCGTTTCGCCCGAAAGCTTGAGTAACTGTAAGTGTGGTGGACTCTAAAGACTCGTCAATACTATGGCTGTGGATTTAACCACTGGCACGTCAGAGGTATAAGCCAACACGTGACGGGCCACCAGCTATTGACCAAAAGGGACGTCGATGAGGAAGCTCACCCCGACACCCAACTGAGCCTGTCAGTGACAATATCCGTACAGTCCGGTCCGTTCGTCTATGAGTATCGCATGGCGGGCCTAGGGGGTTGGTAAAAGTCAGACCCCCAAAAGCGGTATAAGTCGTGTCGGAGCGTAGCCCAGAACGCCCTGAGATACTACTGCCTCGGCCGAGGGCTTTGCGTAATGGCTCTCCTAGACACAGCGCGACCTCACCCCCAATACCGGGAGAGACGAACCCCTGCAGATCCGCTCACTGCCTCCATGTGGCTCGGGACTGTACCCAACTAAAACCTGTTTGCACGACTCCTTTGAGCCGTGGTAGGGTAGTAATCAAAGCACAGTGGGAACTCACACGAGACAAATGACGATCTCAGGTCGATGAACTAACCTGTACACATGTCACCAGGGAACTGCTATCTGACATATGGTATAAGACCAACTAGCAGGTTCCCGGCGAGTCCTGTCCGGTGTACTCATAACCCAATGAGCACCTGTATACATCTTAGGTGAACCAACTGACACCAGTGGCTTGTGAGACCGGCCACCGCCCCTCGTCGGGGTCTCGACTGTATACACTAGTCTACTAATGGAGTATCGATGCCCTGTCTCGAAACTCCTACGACTAGGGACCTTTTAAGGATGTGCTTATAGACTACCAGCTCCCACGTATATGATCGCCATCATACTGCTGGTAGTCAAGCAAGAATCCTAGGGGCTCTATCAACGTGTAATAGCGACATGTCAGGTCACCTAAAGCAGTACACGATGATAAAGATAAACCAGATAGCATACTATCATCTCGAGTAAGACTGTCCTACCGGGATAGGTCCTCCCTCAATCATTGCAATCACGTGCCTGTGATCCAATAATTGACTCTGAGGGCACTATCTCCAACAATCTCCCACTTGCACTCAAGGCTAATTATTACGATGTCGCATACTCACAGCCCGTGTGATACCGAACACCCAACTCCTCTACTAGTCAGTCTCACAAAACCCGTTTGCGAAACTATTGCGTTCGAGGAATAGCCTCAGTGAGTGGATCCGCAGAGAAGTTTCTTTCTATGTCTCTCTATATCTCAAGTTCGCGGAGAAAGCCATCTCCCGAAATGAGCAATACCTGTCTTAGAATGTCTGGATGTCTGATGGGACCCAGCTCATAAATGAACTCCAAATCCAAACTTCTTAGACTGTATCGTCAACCGAACTTAATCAGTATCCTGCGCCAAGCCTCCCTCAGTATTGCCTTGGACCACCTGTCCAAAATACTGCCCCTCGTCGGAAGGAAAACTATAACTCTGACAACCTCCTTGTCGTCCATGTCACCTTGGAAGCCCGGAATGATAACTGTCTCCCAAATGAGGCTGTCGTTATCATATCCCTAGAACATCCACTTATGTTCTAAGACTGCTTCCGACTGTTTCTCCAGGATTGGATCAATATCAACTTATTACATCTAGTGCAAGAACAACATCTGGTGCGGTACTTGACATCTCATGATTGACTCAATTGCCAAAGCAAGTGATCTGCCAATCATGAGTATCCCTCTCCCCTTTAGTCTATAAGACACCTTTAGAGAGGGTGACTCCATCAACTGCAGGTGCACTACCGTGTCAGGAGTCGTCCATTCTAAATACTCTTAGAATGCTGTCAAAGTACCCTGATTGGGAAACCACCCAAATCTAGATCTAAAACCATAGATCTAGTAACCAGTATGTCTGATATAATGTCCAAGTCCCTTTTGGAGAAACCACTGTGTGACGACCAAAGTATAATCGATCGTAGTATAGGAATATCACTTCCTACTACCTTCTCAACAGATCCATCCCCTATTCTGATGACGTCAAACCTATGACTGTCACATCAGAAATAGATGATCTATCTCCGCTACATCTGCTTTAGTCTATAAATAGACATAAGCCTGATGTCCACCAATGCTTCCGCTGCTCCCACTGACTACGACAACCCTCTGGCAGAGTCATATAGACATGCACTTCTAAAGCTAGTTTAGAACGACGCTATACTCATCCTCCCACCGGGTCTCGCAGCCTGGAACAACAACAATGGCAAGTGTGGGTAAACAAGAACTTCCCTGTCACCGTCCTTGAGGCTACCGAAGTACCTCTCGGGTGCCTGAAGTTACCCACCGTATCTGCGGAGTGGCCAATGGAATGTCAAATCAGATTGAATCTTTAGGTTCCTTATCAAATCTTCAGTAATCGTTTGCGGTTCTGGAATCACTTCCAGTTCTACCATACTCCCACTACTGTTTTCTGAAAAATCCATTTTTATTAAAACTGTGGCGAGTTTAGAACAATATTGCTATTGTTCATCCAGATGGTAGAAAATCAACCCTCGTCATAGACTGGGTCAACCCACAAACAGCCATTACAGAAACGTGCCTTGAGTTGTCCAGTATCTGGTTTTAAGCATAAGCCGGACAACTCCCCGTACCTTAACATCGTTAAGATATGAACTGTTCTATATCCAATATAGAACCAGAGGCACTGATTCAATTGAACCAGATTCAAATCATGCAGCTATCTCCAGTGCATGTCAACTAAATGGAAGGAGGCCGATCAGCGTTACCCAACTTAGGAATGCTTCCAATTATGAGTAACCTGAAAGAGAAGCAAGTTCTCATTACTATCAACTGAATACCATACACAAGTATCTACATCTTCGATCACTTTGAAGAATCCCGATACTTGCTACACCTGGTTCTCTACTCTATTCAAATACCTATAACTCCTCAAAACTTAGACCCTGTGTTTCCACGAAACACTTGTCTAAAAACTAGAGTAGTCATAAGTAAACCGAATATAGTACGAGGACCTACCCCTCTGTCCTGATGGACACTGGACAACATACAATACTCTGTATAAGTCCGCTGAGTCTAACAACTCTTTCACTGTGCGTCGTAGGTTAAAAACTGTACTTATGGTTAAGAAGAATTACACCGCTGTTTAATGCTCCTTACCTAACCATCCACTGATATAGGTAAATGTCATAGACATAATATCAAAAGGTATATCTCACTCTATGAAAATAGACGTACAGATATATCAATTTGAAATTGGTGCATAACCGCGGATATTCAAAACCAAATATTTGCCGACCGGCAAACATCCCTGGTGATCTCCTCAAATATCACCGATAACAACGAATCCCGATATAATGAGGATGATCACCCAATTCCCAATAACTTACTCCCACTCACCATCTGTAAAACCATACAGATGTGAGAGTCAAACCTGGTAAATACATACCCTGGAGCAAGTGTCTAATCGGGAAATCAGTTTTCTTTTAACATTACACAGCGAAACTGAAACATTGAAATGTTTCGTCGGGGTATCCTGGTATTCCTAGTAATGCCTCTTCCATTATCCAGATTCACAACTGTAACCGTATAATTCTTTGCCATCTTTCTTAATCCCTTCATATGTCTTTAGTCATTACCTTCTGTACACCCCTTTAGGCCAAATGGTTTTCTTCCTTCCCTACCGTTCGGCACCAGCCTATGGTTTGGAAGAAGACTATCCAAAAGGCATAAAGGGTGTACTGTCCTAATCCTAGGAACACTCGCAATTGCGAGAGAAGGTGAAGATAAAAGACACCTGAATGTACTTTATTCCTTATTTCTCCTGAACCAGAATCCATCCCCGAACTGGAACAAGTTCCTTTCGAGTTCGTATATAACCATACGATGGAGTATCCAATAAACTGTGGATCTTCGTAGTGATACGGAGTGTCCTGGAGAAATACAAAGGTGATTTAGGATTGGCGAAGAAATACTTGGTTTGGTCGTGAATATCAGTCGCAATTTACTTTGCCCTCTTACTAATCCCTTGCTTTGTCTTAATCTTAATACCTTCTGTACACCGTTTAGGCTAACTGGTTTTCTTCATTCCGTACCCGTCGGCACCAGCCTATGGTTTGGAAGAAGACTATCCAATTTGCGTAATAGGTGTACTACTCCTAAACCAAGGAGTACTCGCAACCTGAGAGAAGGTGAAAAGAAAAAGACAACTGAATAATCCTATTCGTTTTCTCCAGAACCAGAAACCATCCTCGAAGTCCTTCGAGTTCGTATATAACCATACGATGGTTTTGTCCAATGGAAGTGGACGTTCGTAGTAATACGGGGTGTCCTGGAGAAAAGGGTAGAAGTAGGAGTGGCAATGAGGTCTGCAACTCTGACAATCCAAAAGCCTGTATTAAGAAGGTTCGGTCAACTTGGTCACTGAGTCATAGTCTTAGGGTCGGGTCAACGGTCGCAGCCAAAGAGAGAGAGAAAAGAAACACTCAGCGTGCACTCTAGCCTAGATCAGAATGGTTATCACTTTATCTAATCTGGAAGCCTCCCACTGTACCTCAAATTCTCCTCCAAACCTGAAAGAAGAATTAGTCGGGATCACCCGAGGAGTAAACCAACTCATCAGTGGGAATCGGGATCCAACTATCATTGCATGATAACTTGACGGAATCCACTCAAGTCACCACACTCCAGAAGGTATGCGCATGCCTGGCAAGTTTCAGTTCTTTTGAAACTCCCGATGAAAGTTTTACCCCCAGGACCCAAGTGACCTTGACACAGTCAACAAATCAAAGAGTCCTAGTCAAGTTCAACCCGTCATTATCCTGGATTGCATTAAACCCACCCGTACGAGCCCTTGACACAGTCAACAAGGCCGCACGACTGTCCTAACCAATCCCATTTATATGCTGCAAACAAACACTACTTAGCTACCGCACACTACGCCTTGACACAGTCAACAAACGCAGCACGAATACTAAGTAATACTTGTAAGAAATGACGGAGGGCTACGTCTAGTTTTTGGCGAAAAACTTTTAACGTAATGAACTTGATATCGTTGAAGGAACTGCATAGCCTTTTATAAAAATATAGTGACGAAAACCTTTACTAAAGAGGTCACTCCCGGTGAAGGGATCTCGGCTCTTTCCCCGTAGAATGAGGTGCAGGATATTCCAACTGAATACCACGATGCAAAGCAAAAGTAATCGGCTATAGTGAATTTATTGCCCTGACGCAAACTTCTGTCCAAGGGGTCACTCCCGATGAAGGGATCTCGGCCCTTGCCTCGTCGACTGAGGAGCAGGATATTCCAAATGAATACCACGATGCAAAACAAAAGTGAACGTCCTTGCAATAACAGCTTTTTGAAAAGTGTTCCAACAACATCAGAATAGGTTTGTTTAACTTGCATTGATCCGAATCAACGCAGTCCCATCAAATGATCACACCACAAAGAACGAAAATATACTGACGTACGTATATGCCATCCGCATTCGCCACTGGGTCCCGTCATCACTCGTTAGGTTAGCTTACTAACGACAGAGCGGGGACTGGACTAGCGCGGATGAAAAACATATACAACATCTACTAATATATATACCAATATATAGTATTTCGCTCAAGGCGTGAATAAAATGCAACATCACAGAAATGTACAGCATCACAGAACAATACAGATATCTGGAAGCCCCGGGTTTCACAGAGCCGCTGCTGAAACCCGACGTTCCCCTGGTCGTGTGGATAGCCTGTGCAATGAAATCCTAGACCCCTACGGGCGCGGCAAGTCACCCGCCAAAACCTGAAGCGAGGCAGCCCCCTTCAGCACCGTGAATGGACCACCCAGCACTTCACGGAATCCGGTAACTTGGGCACCCCTCCTGGGTCAACCTGTACCCCCTACGAGTGCGGCGAATAGCCCGCCAATCCTAGAGTGAAGACCCTCCGTCTCAATGCCATGAGATGCGGTCCCGTTGCCCTCCAGAACCCGGCTATCCGAGCACCCCACCGCGGGGCAATCCTAGTACAGAAAGTAAAATATACATATACCGGGTACATCGACCGCAACCAGGTCGTGCCCCAAAAGAATAATACAAACAGGCAGTGACGGCAGTCCACATGTCGGACGCTCGCCCCGCAATATCAAATGTACATAATACAACAAAACTGTACTAGCATTGCATCCAGGCTATCCCCCACGACCGATCCGCAACATCACAGCATAAACATAGAACATCAACGTGAAAGTCACGTTCGCAAATCCGTCTAACCGGGCTATAGCAGTTAGACCGGATTTACCGATCGAGTGACATTCACGGTCGCAGATATAATGTAAATACTGTGAAATAATGTGTTTAAAAATATCCGATCGATCAAACAATTAACAAGTGGGCCCCAAAGAAAACTGTAGCACTCACAGAAATAATTGGCCCAATTTTAATATCCCAAAAGCCCTAAAATAAGCCCAGAAGCCCACTGGAAAAATACGAAGCATTGACCAGACCAAGTTGCGGCGGAAGGGCGGCAGAATGGGGGGTATTGCCGCGCTTCCGCGCTCGAGGTAATGGTTCACTGTATCGTTTTTTCCCAGAGTTCTTAGAACTCCCTGCACATCATTCTGAGACCACCTGAAAAATTTTTAGACACCAAAAATTTCCAACAGAAAACTGATGTGAAGGAATGTGTGGTTTTTGGGATTTCGGTCGATCGGATAAGCAAAACGCATTAGAACAAGCTAGGAAAGGTTAATGGCGTGGCTCTGATACCATGTTGCGCCACGGCAGCGCCCCGGCCTCGTACTCGAGGCCAAAATGCGGAATCAAAAATTTTCCTTACTCGGAAACCGGCGCTACCGCGGACAAAGAAAACCCGGATCGTTTACCATTAACCTAATGCTAGCAATCAAGAGATAGGGTGAAAAGTATACCGAGTGATCCGAGTCCTCCGGTCTTCTCGTCATCGTCCCGATCTCCCGCGGAAAGTGTAGTCTCCATATCGTCGCCTCCTCGCCGGAAAGGGCACCACATCGCCTGCGTCTTTTACGGGCTCCCGCCTCAATACCGAGGCAACTCGAGCATGAAGCCGGCAACTCGACATGCTCAAGATATGCTGTAGAATGTGAAGTGTAGAGGCTATGTCTCATTTGGGGTTTGTTGCCATTTGAAGATGATGGAGGAAATGAGATTAGAAAAATGGTGCTTGCATTTTTCTAGCATGAATGAGATCAAGAAATGAAACTCTCAAGAAGAAGATCTCTTCTTCTTCTTCCTTTTCTAATAAAAAACTTATATATATATTCTAAGAATAATGGTGGAGGAAAAGAATATGAAGCATAACCTTAGAAGGAAGGTGAGTGTAGGATAAAGAGAATGGTGACTATATCCTAAACATCATGATAACAATCTCACATCAACTTATCATCCATTTCTAATCACAATCAATCCAAGAAAAGGTGATGGAAAAAGAATATAATGATGATGGAAAAGAATGGTATCTAAAGATGCTATCATAACAAAACATCTTACAGATAAACCCTCCACAAAATGTTATTTGCAAAACTGCAAATAACCCCCTCCATCGGAAAAGTCCGGCCGGGAAAGAACAAAGGAAAACCGGCCGGAACGGAATGCAAACTGGCAACTCCAGAAAACTGGTCCCGTAATAAATTACAGGAAAACCCCTATACTGTGCATACACACCCGCATCTGTATTCCGACCGGATACAAATGCAATGAGACAAAATCTACACTGTACTAGACTAGGACCGGCTTAAGCCAAAGCCGGCTAGTAAAATCCGTTCGATCCTGATCCGTGCAATACCGCACGTATCAGATCAAACCCTGCCATATAACTATACGGCCACTAGTACAAAACTGTCCGATCCTGATCCGTGCAATACCGCACGTATCTGATCGGACCCTGCCATATCTCCATACGGCCTCTACAGCGTTTCGCCCGAAAGCTTGAGTAACTGTAAGTATGGTGGACTCTAAAGACTCGTCAATACTATGGCTGTGGATTTAACCACTGGCACGTCAGAGGTATAAGCCAACACGTGACGGGCCACCAGCTATTGACCAAAAGGGACGTCGATGAGGAAGCTCACCCCGACACCCAACTGAGCCTGTCAGTGACAATATCCGTACAGTCCGGTCCGTTCGTCTATGAGTATCGCATGGCGGGCCTAGGGGGTTGGTAAAAGTCAGACCCCCAAAAGCGGTACAAGTCGTGTCGGAGCGTAGCCCAGAACGCCCTGAGATACTACTGGAATACCTACCAGTAAATCTCCTGCCTCGGCCGAGGGCTTTGCGTAATGGCTCTCCTAGACACAGCGTGACCTCACCCCCAATACCGGGAGAGACGAACCCCTGCAGATCCGCTCACTGCCTCCATGTGGCTCGGGACTGTACCCAACTAAAACCTGTTTGCACGACTCCTTTGAGCCGTGGTAGGGTAGTAATCAAAGCACAGTGGGAACTCACACGAGACAAATGACGATCTCAGGTCGATGAACTAACCTGTACACATGTCACCAGGGAACTGCTATCTGACATCTGGTTTAAGACCAACTAGCAGGTTCCCGGCGAGTCCTGTCCGGTGTACTCATAACCCAATGAGCACATGTATACATCTTAGGTGAACCAACTGACACCAGTGGCTTGTGAGACCGGCCACCGCCCCTCGTCGGGGTCTCGACTGTATACACTAGTCTACTAATGGAGTATCGATGCCCTGTCTCGAAACTCCTACGACTAGGGACCTTTTAAGGATGTGCTTATAGACTACCAGCTCCCACGTATATGATCGCCATCATACTGCTGGTAGTCAAGCAAGAATCCTAGGGGCTCTATCAACGTGTAATAGCGATATGTCAGGTCACCTAAAGCAGTACACGATGATAAAGATAAACCAGATAGCATACTATCATCTCGAGTAAGACTGTCCTACCGGGATAGGTCCTCCCTCAATCATTGCAATCACGTGCCTGTGATCCAATAATTGACTCTGAGGGCACTATCTCCAACATGGGGGTGGTAGGGCATAGAAAGCTTATGATTAATGGAATATTTCCGCATCAAGGCCTCGAAAGTCCTATTGCAGAAATGACTTCCATTGTCGCTAATGATCGCTCGGGGGTGCCCAAACCGTGAGAAAATGTTTTCTTTAAGGAACCTAACGACAACCTTGTTGTCGTTAGTTCGGCTGGGCACAGCCTCGACCCATTTAGAGACGTAATCAACAGCTAGAAGGATGTACAAGTTCCTGAAAGAGCTGGGAAACAGCCCCATGAAATCTATCCCCCAAACATCGAAAATCTCCACAACCAAGATCGGTTGGAGCGGCATCTCGTTCCTCCGGGATATCCGGCCCATGTGTTGGCACCGGGAGCAAGTCTTGCAATAATCGTGAGCGTCTTTGAAAAGTTGTGGCCAGTAGAAACCACATTGCAAGATCTTCTCAGCTGTCTTTCTGGGCCCAAAATGCCCGCCATACGCTTGATCGTGGCAAAATGACAGCACACTCTTGAATTCCTCATCAGGAACACACCGACGAATAATCTGGTCGGGACAGTACTTGAACAAGTAGGGTTCGTCCCAGTAAAAGTGTTTTACTTGGGATAAGAAGCGAAGTCTGTCCTGACTAGACCATTCGGTCGGTAGTAATCCCGTGGCCAAATAGTTCACAATATCTGCGAACCAGGGTTCGCATGATACTGTCAAGAGTTGTTCATCCGGGAAAACGTCATTGATCGGAATTGGAAGCGAAGGCGAAGAAGGAAGTCGTGAGAGATGGTCGGCAACTACGTTTTCACATCCTCGTTTGTCCTTAATGACAAGGTCAAACTCTTGAAGCAAGAGGATCCAACGGATTAACCGAGATTTTGCATCTTTCTTCGCAAAAAGATGGCGCAGAGCTGAATGGTCCGTGTAGACAATGACTGGAGAGCCGATGAGGTAAGGCCTGAACTTTTCTAGAGCAAATACAACAGCTAAGAATTCCTTCTCAGTTGTTGTATAGTTGAGTTGGGCGTCGTTCAGGGTTCGGCTCGCATAATAGATTACGTGCGGCATCTTGTTGATGTGCTGTCCAAGGACAGCACCGATGGCAAAGTCGGATGCATCGCACATAATCTCGAATGGGTGCGTCCAGTCAGGTGAAGAAAGAACGGGAGCAGAAGTGAGGGAGCGTTTCAATGATTCGAATGCAGTGACACAGCTAGAGTTGAAGTCGAATGGTGTGTCCTTGGCCAGCAAAAGAGTCAAGGGCCTAGCAATCTTGCTAAAGTCCTTGATAAACCGTCTATAGAAACCGGCATGGCCAAGGAAGGCTCGGATATCTCTGACGCATCGGGGAGGAGGCAGATTGGAAATGACCTCAATCTTTGCTTTGTCAACCTCTATGCCATTTTGCGAGATGATATGTCCTAAGACAATACCTTCGCGCACCATGAAGTGGCATTTCTCCCAGTTCAAAGTGAGATTCTTGTCCTTACATCGGGTAAGGACAGCGTCAAGATGCAGCAAACACTCGTTGAAGGAGTCACCGAAGATGGAGAAGTCATCCATGAAAATCTCCAGAAATTTTTCCACCATGTCCGAGAAAATTCCCATCATACACCGCTGGAAGGTAGCGGGCACATTGCATAGCCCAAAGGGCATGCGGCGATATGCAAACGTGCCGAAAGGACAAGTGAAAGTGGTCTTGTCCTGGTCTTTTTCGGCGATGGGAATTTGATTATAGCCAGAGTAGCCATCAAGAAAACAATAGTACTCATGTCCGGCCAATCGTTCAAGCATCTGGTCAATGAAAGGTAGCAGAAAGTGGTCTTTCCGCGTTGCGGCGTTGAGTTTTCTGTAATCAATGCAAACTCGCCACCCAGTTTGGGTGCAAGTAGGGATTAACTCGTTTGCCTCGTTGGTTATGACCGTGATGCCCGACTTCTTGGAGACAACGTGAATGGGGCTAACCTACTGGCTATCAGAGATAGGGTAAATGATACCACTATCTATACATTTGACGATCTCCTTCTTCACAGCCTCCTTCATGACTGGATTAAGACATCTTTGTGGATCCCGGGCTGGTTTGGCATCATCCATCAGATGAATGTGATGCTCAACGATCAGGGGACTAATCCCCTTGATGTCCGCCATGGACCAGCCAAAAGCTTGCATGTTGCTGTGCAAGACCGCGAGAAGGGCTTTCTCTTGCTCGGGAGCTAGAGAAGCCGAGATGATGACAGGGAGGGTCTCGTTCTCACCTAAGTAAGCATACTTAAGGTGAGACGGCAACGGCTTGAGTTCGAGCGTTGGAGGTGAAATGATGGAAGGCAAGACTGGTGCAAAGGTCTCGAACTCAAAGGACTCCAGCAAAGGTTCAAAACGAGTGTAAGCAACCGAGTTGGATGGTTCAGGTAACTCATCCGGAAAGTCGAAGGATTCAAACTCGGGTTGTGCGCAGCTAAGATCGTTCGAAAACGTGAAACACTCGTAGTCGTTGTCGGGCGCAGAAACAGCAGCAGGTTCGAAGAGAAACGCACTAGTGGCGTCAAGATTATCGTGTTCAAACAGAAACTCCTCGAATTCACACTCTTCGGGGGTGATCTCCTGGATCGAGCAGACATCCAGTATATGAGCATTAGGTTCGGCGGGTTGATTCCCCAACCTAAAAATGTTGAGTTCAATCATCATATTTCCAAAAGAGAGGTTCATCGAACCATTGCGACAATTGATCACAGCATTTGAGGTTGCGAGAAATGGGCGACCGAGTATCACCGGAATTTGATTCCAAGGGTTAGCTACAGGCTGTGTATCTAATACAATGAAGTCAACAGGGAATATGAAGTCCCCGACTCTTATCAACACATCCTCTAGCTCACCCCTAGGATGGGTGATCGATCGGTCGGCCATTTGGAGAGTGCAGTGTGTGGGTTTCAACTCTCCGACGCCTAATTGCTCGTATACTGAATACGGAAGCAAGTTAACACTGGCACCAAGATCTAATAGTGCGCGGTTGATGTTCTTATCCCCAATGGTAATTGAAATCGTAGGACAGCCAGGGTCCTTCCGTTTTTGTGGTAAAGATTGGGTAAGGGCATCACTCACAGCACTAGCCAAGAAAACTTTCTTGGGTACCTGAGACTTCCTCTTTTTCGTGCACAAGTCCTTTAAGATTTTCGCGTAAGACGGGACTTGTTGGACAGTATCTAAAAGAGGAATGTTAATGTTAACTTGCTTAAATAACTCCAGAATCTTCTCCATTTGAGGATTTTGTTTATTAGATCTCAACCGGTTTGGAAATGGAACATTTTGAAAATTGGTTGAGTCTAATACTGGAGGAGGAGATTGTGGAGTTGGAACGGATCCCAGAATAAGTGTTTTCATGGAGTGAGAAGTGGGTCCGTTCAGAGAAGAAGAGGAAGGAGAGCCTTGTGAAGAACGGAGAATAGGCTCAGAAGACGAAGAAGAAGAAGAAGAAGAAGCAGCGGCCGGGGTGTCATCGTTGATCCGTTTGCCAATGTTGTTTTGCAGCATCCTTCCCGATCTCAGTGTAGTCACGGCACTCATATTATGGTTTTGTTGTTCAAGAGCAACATGTGCATTATGTGGGTGACCGGGATTTGGAAGTGGCTGGGACGGGAGCTTCCCCTTCTCTCGCTCGCTTAAGGCCGCGTTCAGCTGTGCAATCTGGACCTCGATGGTCTTGATGCTTTGCCCGTGTGCGGCAGTGTGTTGCACTAAAGATTGAATCGAAGACTGGATGTTGGCGGTGGATTGAGTCGATTGTTTAACAAACGCCTCCAGACTTCGCTCGAGCGAGGAAACCTTATCGTTGTTTGACGGAACAAAGTTGTTTGGTGGAAAAGAGTTGTTCGGTGCAAAGTTGTTCGTCTGGTTTTGGAAAGGTTGGGGTTGGAAGGGCTGCTGATACTGAGTTTGTTGTTGTGCTTGTTGTTGCGGTGGAGGGGCCCTTTGGAAATTGTTGCCCTGGAATTGATTTTGATTCTGATTCCAGGAGAAGTTGGGGTGGTTCCTCTAACCGGGATTGTAGGTGGAAGAGTATGGATCATTCCTCGGTCTTTGCTGGAAGGCAGCATTAACCTGATCCTGTCCTTGCGAGGGTGGATTGTAAGGACACTCTTCGGTCAAATGGGAAGGATCGGAACAACACGCACAGATGGTACGAAGGGGGAGAACAGGGGTGGGAGCAGGAGCAGAAAATTTGCTCTCTATCGCTTCAAGCTTTCTTGTTATTGCAGCCATTTCAGCTTTCATTGCAATAGAGACATCAAGTTGGTGGATTCCTACCCTAGACTGACCGGTAGAAGTGGAGGTAGAAGAAGAAGAAGAAGAAGTCGGTCTGGTGCTCTCCCACTGTAGCGTTTGCTCCGCAAGGTCGTCAAAGAACTGCCACGCTTCCTCGTCAGATTTCGATAGGAAGTGGCCCTGACAGATTGTTTCCAACAACTGCTTCGTTGCTGGGTTCAGGCCCTCGTATAAGGTTTGGCAGAGTTGCCATTTCTCTATACCGCGGTGAGGACACTGAACAAGAAGGTCTTTGTATCGGTCAAAGCACTTCCAGAAGGGTTCAGAAGGAAGCTGGGAGAATTGGTTGATTTCATTTCGAATCCTTGCGGTCTTATGATTCGGATAGAATTTTTTCAGAAACGCTTTAACAAACTCGTCCCAGCTGGTGATTGAGTGGGACGCGGTGCTATACAGCCATTTTTCAGTGAGATCGCATAGAGTGAACGGAATGACCCATAGACGTATAGCATCGTCCGACAGCTGGGTGGTTTTCATCATGGCACAGACGTTTTGAAATTTGTTGATGAAGATATAGGCATCTTCAGATTCAAGCCCATGAAAACGTGGAAGCATGTTGATGAAATGGGGCTTAATTTCAAAGTTGTCCCCATTGGCCAGAGGAAGAGAAAGGCAGGTGGGAAGTGCAGAACGGGTGGGATAGAAACGATCCTGGAGCGCGATTCGCTGAGGCGCTACAACAGGCGGAGGTGGTGGAAGATTGGTCTCCGTAGGAGGTGGAGCCAATCCAGCGGTGGTCAAAGAGATGTTCGGATTAAATCCTGACATCGCGGAAGAAGAGGTTGGTGAAGGTGAAGGTGAAAATGTATGAACAGAATTCCGGTCAACGTCGGAGTTGGCCGGCAAAGGAAGGGGTGAAAGAGGAGTGGACGGAGTATCGACTTCGGAGTCAATCGCGTAGTCGGTCGCGACTAACGTAACGCGGACTAGACGGGCGCTAGTGTCCCGAGTCCAAGCGGACATACATTAAACGAGTTTAGTATAGTCAAAGCGAAGAAGGTGAGGGTAAGAAAACGTCAATGGAGAAATGGATTTGGCGACAAAGGGCTAATTTTTATAAAAGTTTTTGATTTTTTTCTTTTTTTTTCTTTTAGAAAGATTTTTACAGAAATATGTACGGAAATACGGCTTAAGCAATCACAAACAAGATATGCACAATCACACCTAGATCTAGGGTAACCTAGGTCTACTAGACCTGCTCCTGAACTTGATTGTCGAAGTTAAACAGTGTCGAGAAACACGCTTAAAAATACACTGATCACGAGGCCAGGTAAGTGCAGAGATAAGGGGAGGTTGTCCAACGCTTTCGCGAAGTTCCTTAATTAAATAACCCTTTCTCTTTTGGCGGTTGCGCCTTTAACACTTTCCTAGACACCCCGTAAACAATATACGATTAAGCGAGGTTCTAAACACGGTTTATCTTCTCCTAATGAGCGCGAAGTCCTTAGGGCTGAAGTCTAGTATTTTTTAATTTACAATGGACAATGCATATGCTTTAGTGATTTTTGGGGTCCTGGGAAGGGTGATGAAATCCCCACCCAATCTGGATTGGTTTCAAGCCCCTTAAGTCCGTATTAAAGAAATGCAAAACAGTAACAAATCAACTGCAAACAATTTTTATTTTGCGGCGCAAAGAATCCTGCACAAGAACAGTTTATTGGAAAGGGGAGAAGAATTTGCGCAAAGAAGGCTGCAGAAAACACAGTTTATTGGAGTTAAGAGGAGTGGGAGAGAGGAGAGAGACTTACAGAGAGAGTTTGGACCACTGACCCCACCAGGTGACCGCGGTTCCGCGGCAATAAGGCCCTAATGCCGCGGATCCGCGGCGGAAATGAGGAGTTGGCTCTTCATTTTTCTTCTGTTGGCTGTTTTGGGTGTCCTCTGCTTGTCTGGATGTACTGAATTTTTACTTGCTCACTGTACCTGCTCCAGATCTTGACAGTAGACCGTTAACTTTGTTTTGTCCGTCGCGGTGTAGCCGCGAAATGTGGGTCTATCTTCCCACGTCTTTGGCACTGTACTTGAACTCCGTATTATCCGACGTCTTTGGCGTTGATCTTGAACCTCGTATTTTCCTGCACACTTGCACAAAAGCTAATCAAAAAAAACAAGATGGTTTTTTACAAAGTCTATATTTTTTTTCGTTTTTTGGTTATATTTATACTTACAAATTAACCCGAAATTACACAAGGAAATAAACTACCGTCTCCCCGGCAACGGCGCCATTTGATTGTTAGGATACGTACGTGTTCAAGTTTAGTTTTAAATACCGCAATCAAGACGGTTTCGCTTGTAGCTAGCCGGTTGAGTACGGGTCGTCCGCAGGGAGATGGGAGTCTTTTTCAAAGTGTTTTAACGAGTTAAATCCTGTTTTCAGATTTTGTTGGATTATCTAAGTGTTGAGTTGATATTTAAAGAGAGCATGTTAGGGTTAGGATTAGGTTAGTTTGAGTTAGGAGTCTCCACATCTTTCGTTGCCCCTCTTAATATCGGTGTTACGGTAATCGGCAACAACGGGGATTAGCACGACTAGGAAGGACTTTGCGAGTATAAGCTAGGCTTTCCAACGCATAAGTCTTCCTTTTGGTGATTGTCCGTCCGTTCTTGGCTCTTAGCCATAACCTCCGATTAATTCAACCACAACCGGTCTCACTACGGAATCACCGCTATCATGTAGGATAGGGTGCCGTAAGGAGCGGATTGTGGTTCAATTAACGGGAATTGATTTAAGCCGTTGGGCAAGGAAAGAGTGAGAGAGATTTCCTTCTCTCAAACTTCTTTTATCCTACCCTAACAAGTATTAACTACTCACACTTCATGATAAGAAAAAACAAAACAAAACAAAAGAGGAAGATAGAAAGAAGGAGATTAGGAGAATACGACTAACTATTTGCGACCTCACCTTGGCGAGGATCGAGCGTAAGTATCATTGTCGTTATGAATGATAAAGAAAAAGAGAGAAGAAATAAACAACAAGGAAATAACAACAACTACTTAACGAATTAAAATTACAACAAGCATAATGATAAGGAGACAAGCATGATAATAAAATGGTCTTCTTTATTCATCACTCTTCACTCAAAAGCTCACTACAAGTTTAATGGAGAAGAGGTGAGAAGAGGAAGAAGAAAAACACTAAATCTAGGCAAAAATGAAAATACAAGAATGGACCCTCTCCTTCTCAAACTTCTGGGCTATTTATAGGCTGGAGAATGGAAATTTAGGGCAACCTTCAGAACACATGTGAAAAGACCATCCTACCCCCCAAAGCCCCTCTTCTTTGGCGCCAGAACGGCCGTGGATCCGCGGCCTGGACCCACCTTTGGCCGCGGATCCGCGGCCCTTTGGAGGAGTTGGGCCCTCCAACTTTTGGTGCTGGCCTGGTCTTCTATGTACATTATTCTGGCATATGTATTTTCTCAATTTGGCTCCACGATTTTTCCAGAATTTCTGTTGAGGGAAAGGTGGACTTTTTATCAAGATTTTGTCATGATCGTCTCGAGCTCCGCGTAGATTTCTTGGATCTTGTGCTACCATTGAGCCTTGTGCATGAGAGTGACAATGATTTGACATTTTGTCTTCCTAAACTGGTATCTGGTAACATACGGATGAAGAGCGGAGACCGTGTTTTATCTGTGGTTGGCAGGAACCCGGATATTGTCGTGTTTTCCATGAATTTCACCGTTTTAGAACCGAGAACCTGTATCCTGCAATTGACTAGCAAACACGGCTCAAGAGTATCTACGGATATGCAATGTGATAAAAATTGGGCGGTATGAAAATGCAATTATCTGATATGAACATCAACCATGTCACCTTTGAAGCCTGGAATGATAACCGTCTCCCGAAAGAGGCTGCCGTCATCAAATCCGTAGAACATGTACTTATGTTCTAAAACTGCTTCCTTATGTTTCTCCAGGATTAGATTAATACAAATTTATTGCGTCTAGTGCAAAAACAACATCTGGTGTGGTACTTGACATCTCATGATTGACTCAATTGCCTAAGCAAGTGATCTGCCAATCATGCACATCCGTCTCCACTTTAGTCTGTAAGACACCTTTAGAGAGGGTGACTCCATCACCTGCAGGTACACCACCATGCCAGGAGTCATCTATTCTAAAAAACCATTAGAATACTGTCAAAGTACCCACATTGGGAAACTACCCAAATCCAGATCTAAAACCATAGATCTAGAAACCAGAATGTCAAATATTATATCCATATCCTCTCTGGAGAAACAACTGTGTGACGACCACAGTACAACCGATCGTAGTATAGGAATTTTACTTCCTACTCTGTGTATGTCATCCAGATACCATGACATCACACCCTACTACCTTCTTAACAGATCCATCCCTTATTCTGATTGAAGTCAAACCCATGACTGTCACATCAAAAATAGATGATCTATCTCCGCTATAACTGCTCAAGTCTATAAATAGATATAAGCATCTTGCCCACTATGCTTCCGCTGCTCCCACTGACTACGACAACCCTCCTACCGGGTCTCATAGCCTAGAACAACAGTAGTGTCAAGTCTGGGTAGATAAGAACCTCCCTGTCACCGTCCTTGAGGCTACCGGAGTACCTCTCGGGTGTCTGAGGTTACCCACCATATCTGCGGAGTGGCTATTGGAATGTCAAACCTGATTGAATATATAGGTCCTATTAAATTTTCCGTACTCGTTTGCGGTTCTGGAATCACTTCCAGTTACCATACTCCCACTACTGTTTTCTGAAAAAGACTCATTTTACTAAAACTGTGGCGAGTTAAGAACAATATCACTATTGATCTTCCAAATGGTAGAATATCAACCCTCGTTATAGCCAGGGTCAACCCACAAACAGCCATTACAGAAACATGCCTTGAGTTATCCAGAGTCTGGTTTTAAGCAAAAGCTGGACAACTCCCCGTACCTTAACATCTTTTAAGGTACGAACTATTCTATATCCAATATAGAAACTTTGGCACTTATTTAATTGGAACCAGATTCAAATCATGCAGCTGTCTCCAGTGCATATCAACTTAATGGAAAGAGGCTAATCAGCATTACTCAACTTAGGAATCCATCCAATTATGAGTAACCTGAAAGAGAAACAAGTTTCTTAAAACCATCACTATCATCTGAATACCAATCACAAGAATCTACATCTTCGATCTCTTTGAAGAATCCCGATACTTGTGATACCTGGTTCTCTACTTTATTCTTATACCCACAACTTCTCAAAATTTAGACCTTGTATTTCTACGAAACACTTGTCTAAAAACTAGAGAAGTCATAAGTAAACAGAACATAGTACGAGGACCTACCCCTTTGTCCTGATGGACACTTGGACAACATACAATGCTCTGTATAAGTCCGCTGAGTTAAACAACTCAAAACCTGTGCGTCGTAGGTGGAAAACTGTACCCTGGCGATTTCCTCAAATATCACCAATTACAACGAATTCCGATATAATGAGGATGATCACCTAATTCCCAATAACTTACTCCCACTCATCATCTGTAAAACCATACAGATATGAGAATGAAACCTGGTAAATACATACCCTTGGAGTAAGTATCTAATCGGGAAAACAGTTTTACTTTAACAATGCACTGAAACATGAAAATGTTTCGTAGGGGTATCCTGGTATTCATAGTAATGCCTCTTCCATAATCCAATTCATGACTTTAATCGTATATTTCACTGCCATCTCTCCAAGTCCCTTTATTTGTCTTTAGTCGTTACCTCCTGCATACCATCGTTAGGCTAAATGGTTTTCTTCCTTCCCTACCGTTCAGCACCAGCCTATGGTTTGGAAGAAGACTATCCAGTAAGCATAATAGGTGTACCCTCCTAAACCAAGAAGTACTCGCATCTCGAGAGAAGGTGATGATAAAAGACAACTGAATAATACCTTATTCTGTTAAAGGTGAAATAGGAGTGGCGATGAAGTACGCGGTTTGGTCGTGAATGATATCAGTTGCAATTTACTTTGCCCTTTTTCTAATCCCTTTATTTTGTCTTTACATATTACCTTCTGCACACCCTACTTAGGCTAATTGGTTTTCTTCATTCCCTACCTTTCGGCACCTGCCTATGGTTTGGAATAAGACTATCCAATAAGCGTAATAGGTGTACTCTCCTAAACCAAGGAGCTCTCGCAACCTGAGAGAAGGTAATAATAAAAGACAACTGAATAAACCAATTCTATTTCTCCTGAACCTGGATCCATCCTCGAAGAAGTCCCTTCGAGTTCGTATATAACCATACGATGGATCTATCCAATGGAAGTGGATGTCCGTAGTAATACGGGTATTCTGAGAAATACAAAGGGTAAAAGAAGGAGTGGCAATGACTTATGCAACATAGACAATCCAAAAGCCAGTATTTTAAGAAGGTTCGGTCAACCTGGTCACTGAGTCATAGTCTAGGGTCGGTCAAAGGTCGCTGCCAAAGAGAGAGAAAAAAGAAACACTCTGCGTGCACTCTAACCTAGATCAGAATGGTTATCACTTTATCTAATCCGGAAACCTCCCACTGTCCTGTCAAATTCTCCTCCAAACCTGAAAGAAGAATCAATCGGGATCACCCGAAGAGTAAACCAACTCATCAGTGGGAATCGGGATCCAACTCTCATCGCATGATAACGTGATGGAATGCATCCACGTTATTCATACTCCAGAAGGTATGCGCATACTTGGCAAGTTTCAGTTTCTTTAGAAACTCCCGATATGATTTTTGCCCCATGCTCTTATAACCTTGGCGTTGGTCAAAATGTCATAAGTCACATGCCAAGTTCTACCCGTCACTATCTTGTCAATTTGAACCCACCCGCACATGCCCTTGACGTTGGCCAAAATGGCAGAACGACTGTCCCAAACCAACTCATCTATCTATGCAACAAATGAATACCTAGCAGCTACCAAACACTATGCCTTGGCGTTGGTCAAAATACATAGCTTGAATACTACTGAATACCCAAAAGAAGTGACGGAGGGCTACGGCTGGTTTTTGGCGAAAAACCTTTAACGTAGTGAACTTGATATCACTGAAGGAACCTGATAGCTTTTTAAAATATAGTGGCGAAAACCTTTTGCTAAAGAGGTCACTCCCGGTGAAGGGATCTCGGCTCTTTCCTCGTGGAATGAGGTGCAGGATATTCCACTGAATACCGCGATGCAAAGCAACTTGTAATCGACTATAGTGAAGTTATTACCCTGACGCAAACTTCTGCCCAAGGGGTCAGTCTCGGTAAAGGGATATCGGCCCTTGCCCCGTCGAATGAGGTGCAGGATATTCCACTGAATACCACTATGCATAACAAAAGGAAATGTCTTTGCAATAACACCTTTTTAAATTTGTTCCAACAACTGCAAACAGGTTTGTTTTCCTTTGCATTGATCAGAATCAACGCAGTCCCATCAATAATCACACCAGAAAAGAACGAAAATAAAATGTACGTATATGCCATCCGCATTCGTCACTGGGTCCCATCATCTCCCGTTAGGTTACTTAACTAACGACAGAGCGGGGACTAGACTAGCGCGGGTGTAAAACATATACAACATCTAATAATATATAAACCAATATACAATAATCGCTCCAGGCGTGATAGTATGCAACATTACAGAAAAGTAATAAGCATCACAGAACAATACAGATAATCTGGGATCCCCGAGTTTCATAGAGCCGCTGCTGAAACCCGACGTTCCCCTGGTCGTGTGGATAGCCTGTGCAATGAAACCTAGACCCATACGGGTGCGGCAAGTTACCCGCCAAAACATGAAGCGTGGCAGCCCCTACAGCAAAGTGAATGGACCACCCTGCACTTCACGGAATCCGGTAATCTAGGGCACCCCTCCTTGGGTCAACCTGTACCCCCTACGAGTGCGGGGAATAGTCTGCCAATTCTAGAGTGAGGCCCCTCTGCCTCTCAAAGCCATGAGATGCGGACCCGTCGCCCCTCAGAACCCGGCTATCCGTGCACTCCGCCGCGGGGCAAAACCTAGTACGGTAATGAAAAATAGTACAACAGGTACATCGACCGCAACCTGGTCGTGCCCCAAAAGAATATTATACAACAGGCAGTGACGGCAGTCCACAAGTTGGACGCTCGCCCCGCGATATCAAATGTACAAATAAACTCAAACTGCACTACCATTGCACACTGCTATCCATCACGACAAATCCGCAACATCACAGCACAACACAGAACATCAACACGAATGTCACGTTCGCAAACCCGTCTAAAAGAACTATAGCAATCAGACGCGGTTTACTGATCAAATGACATTCTCGGTCGGAGATATAATGTAAGCACTGTAAACTAACATGTTTAAATTTCGATCGACTAAATATCACGAAGTGGGCCCCACGAGCAAATGGTGAACAGTAACAAAATCTGGGCCTAAAAGATATATACCAAAAACCCCAAATTCCAGAGGAGAAAACACTGTACAAATTTGGAAGCATGATTCAATAGATTGGCCGCGGATGCGCGGCCAAACCATGGGTTTGGCCGCGATTCCGCGGCAATATAGTCGAATCACTTGCTCAAATTTGGTCGGTGTTCTTCTGAAACCCTACACAACTTTCTGTGATATGTAGAATAATTTTAGGACTCCATTTAAAATCGACAGAAACTGTGAAAATAGAATTTTGCGGTTTTCGATATGCGGTTCGATCGATATTTTAAACGCGTTAGCACAAGTTAGTATAGCAAAATGGTGAGGCTCTGATACCACTGTAAGTCTACGGTAGCGCCCCGGCCGTCTACAAACGCCAAATGCGGAACAAAAAGCCGTCTACAGACGCCAAATGTGGAACAAAAACTTTTTAACTGGCGCTATCGTGTACTTTAACCCGGATCTGCCATTATTGCTAAACTAACAAACTGTAAAGAGTGTAGAAAGGTTATACCGAACGATCCGAGTCCTTCGTTCTTTAACCATCATCCCATGCTCCGTTGCGGCTGCTCCGATCTCATCGATTTCCAATCTGCTCGTCCAGGTGGCACCACATCAACGATTCTTTAAACGGGCTCCCGCCTCTGACTTGAGGCAACTCGGTCGTCAAGTTCACTAAAAGAGACGACCAAGATTGATGTAGAGAATGAGTAGAAGACTTTGTCTCGTTCCGTCCAAAGCTATGGACGAACGGTTAATGAAGTTGCCATGGGAATCGGGTGATGGAATGAAAAAGGCTTTGAAATTTCCATGCACCCAAAATACTATCATAATCTTTTAACAAATGAATCAAGCAAGCAAATGAGAGAGGAGAGGGGCCGGCCATATATAGATGGAGGTGGGGGGTGAGTGTAGGAGAGGGGGAGGTAACCATAAGAGAAAAGATCAACCACAAATATCCTTCATGCAAACAAAACCTCATTAATGCAAATGGTGATTCATTAACCTAGTCACCATTGCATTAATGGCTCCATTAATGCACTAATGACTCACCATGCCAAGTCACCCTTTCTAGAACCTTCTATAAGCATGACTCGCCCTCATCCAAGAAAAGATAAATCCGTCTTTAACCGAATGTTAAAAGACGGCTGATAGAAAACTGGAAACTGGCAACTTCCAAAAGTGATCCTGAAACGACTTTCAGGATAACCCCGTAACTGTATAAATATACCCGCATTTGTATTACAACCGAATACAAATTCAACTGAGACAAAGATATTATATCTACTCAATATAATACTCGGATCCGGCTTAAACCAAAGCCGACCAGTATCATCTGCCCGAAAACTGACACGTGCGTAAACGCACGTGCATTTTCCGAACCCTGTCATAAAACCATACGGCCTCTACAACGTTTCGCCCGAACTTGGGAAACTGTCTGTGGGGGACTCTAATGACTCGTCAGTACCCTGGCAGTGGGTTTAACCACAAACCGTCAGCGGCACTAGCTATGCGTAACGGCTGCCCATGGACTGACCTCAAGGGAGGCCGATGAGCGAACTCATCCGGAAACCCTACTGAGCCTAACAGTGACAATGTATATACAGTCCGGTCCGTTCGTCTATGAGTATCGCATATCTGCCTAGGGGGCTAGTAACGTCAGACCCCCAATAGCAGTATAAGTCGTGTCAGAGTGTAGCCCAATAACACCCTGAGATACTACTGGAGTACCTACCAGTAAATCTCCTGCCATGGCCATGGGCTTTGTGTAATGGCTCTCCTAGACACAGCACGACCTCGCCCCCAATACCGGGAGAGACGAATCCCCTGACGATCCGCTCACGTGCCTCCATATGGCTCGGGACTGTACCCAAAAACTACCTGTTTGCACGACTCCTTTGAGCCGTGGTAGGGTAGAAATCAAAGCACAGTGGGAACTCACACGAGACAAATGACGACCTCAGGTCGATGAACTAACCTGTACACATGTCACCAGGGAACTGCTATCTGACGATATGTATAATACCAACTAGCAGATTCCTGGCGAGTCCTGTCCGGTGTACTCATAACCCAATGAGCACCTGTATAAATGTTAGGTGATCCAACTGACACCAGTGGCTTGTGAGACCGGCCACCGTCCCTCGTCGGGGTCTCGACTGTATACACTAGTCTACTCCGGAGTATCGATGTCCTGTCTCGAAACTCCCACGACTATGGACCAAAATTAAGGATATGCATATAAACCACCCAACTCTCACGTATATGATCGCCATCATACAGTTGGTAGTAAAGCTAGGTCCTAAGGGCTCTATCAAAGTGTAACATGTAATCAGTCACCTGAACATGTACACGACTGATAAAGGCAAACCAGATAGCATACTATCATCTTGAGTAAGACTGTCCTACCGGTATAGGTCCTCCGCAATCATTGCAATCACGTACCTGCGATCCAATAATTGACTCTGAGGGCACTATCTCCAACAAATAATTAGGGAGCGGTGGAATTTACTGAGCTTTTTTTTTATAAATAACCCTTTGATGCACATACGGATTAATCCGTAGGGCTTTTTTTTGCGGATCCGTAGGGTCAACTAAAATATTACATTTTAATATATTTTAATTAATCCGTAGGGTCAACTAAAATATTACATTTTAATATATTTTGATTAATCCGTAGGGCACCGTAGAGGCTTGCGGATCCGTATGACCAACTAAAATATTACATTTTAATATTTTTTAATTAATCCGTAGGGGCAAAACCGATGGTCCTACTGATTAATCCGTATGGACAATAGAAAGTTGTTCCTACGGATTTCTATCTCCGTAGGGGCAACCCCTTATTGTAATAGTGTCTCGGTCCTTAAAACAAATCAAAAAGATAGGGGCCCACTGAAGACAATTCTGTCAGACATAGCCCAAACTTGGATCAATTTGGCCCAAAGATATGGGCGGTTTTTAAATTAAGGAAAACCGCCATCAACTTGGGCCGATTTTATGAGGATTTTTTATGGGATTTCTTATCCGTACACATCTAGTGTTTCCAGAGCATATAAAAATGACAGACCAGCAGCCTTTTAGCATAACTTTTCTAGGGTTTTCACTTTTTAGTGTTTTATTAGTCGTCTTCTTCCTTGGGTTGTCTTGTTCCATTGCTCTCTCAAGAAAAAGAAGATCTTAGGTTAGTCCCATTAAAAAACGTGTATTTTCTTTTGTTAACTTTGTAATCGTACCTATCTTGAATGAAAGACAGTCATCTTTTCTCTTGTCGTTCTCTTCTTTTGTTTTCATTATGATGCTTTTGTGATTCTTCTTGTGATTCTTCTCTCTTGAGAAGATCCTTTGCCAGCACAATTAGTGAAACTTCTTATTTATTGCATTTTTATGTCTTGTCTTTTCTTTTAATTTATTATGAACAATGAGTGGTTAATTATTCTAGGATTCGGGAAGGTTAATCATGGATGGCTAATTCACCATCTAATCTCTCTCTTCTTTTTTTTATATAATTTAACTAACATGATGATAACATCCATGATAACATAATCATGGATGCTCCATTCTCTATCAATTTAGGTAGTTAGAAAGTGAAGGCCTTTTGCCTCTTTTCTAATTGCTTGGATTGAAACTGATGGACCATACTTAAGGATTCTAATCTACCTTTTGATGCTCCCTTCTCTATCAATCTAAGTATTTAAAAAATGAAGGCTTAGCCTCCTTTCTACTTGCTTTGGATTGAAATTGATGGAACATTCTTAGGGGAGGTGAGGATTGGAGTTGTTACGTTGGAGTTCAAACCAATGTTAGCAAATGAGAGTAATGGCTTGATAGGCTATGGATTAGGGTTTCATTCCCTCATCTCATAGTCTACACTCTCCTAACCCATTTGTTAATATTGAGTTTGGCAATACATTCTCTAAAGATTATTCATAAGTTAAAAGAGTGAATTGATGGTGCACGCTCCCTGACTCAAGCGGTTGGGCTTGATGCACCATACTTCTCACCATAATTTATGAGTAATTGTTAAGGGAATAAGAAGATCAAATGGGGGAATGATTAGTGGTAATTAGTTTCACTTAGGATTAACTAACTCAAAATCCTATATGCTTTCTATCTTGCTATATCACTCCTGTTTCTTTGTTGGTTTTGTGACAACAGTCCCCTTTCAAAACATCTCTCTTAACTCGTCTTAATCAACCGTTTAATAACCATCATCTCTGTGGACAACCCGTACTCGCTGGTTTTCCGTACGCTACGGTTTAGTTTAAGAAAACACACAAAAACTGTTGGTACAGCTATTAAATGATGGTGCACGCTCCCTGACTCAAGCGGTTGGGCTTGATGCACCATACTTCTCACCATAATTTATGAGTAATTGTTAAGGGAATAAGAAGATCAAATGGGGGAATGATTAGTGGTAATTAGTTTCACTTAGGATTAACTAACTCAAAATCCTATATGCTTTCTATCTTGCTATATCACTCCTGTTTCTTTGTTGGTTTTGTGACAACAGTCCCCTTTCAAAACATCTCTCTTAACTCGTCTTAATCAACCGTTTAATAACCATCATCTCTGTGGACAACCCGTACTCGCTGGTTTTCCGTACGCTACGGTTTAGTTTAAGAAAACACACAAAAACTGTTGGTACAGCTATTAAATGGTCCTTGAGAAGAAAAAGGAATATGTGACACAACAGCAATAAAACTTTTATGTAGAGGCCGATTGTCCCCAACATAATGGGGTAGATGCATGTTCGGCCAATGTTTTCCATGATATCTTGTACTTTCTATCGAGCGTTTGATTGTCTGTAATATCTGTCTATTACCGGGCTGATGAATGTGATGACTGCTTGTAATAGATAGGCCTCATATGGGATTGTTGTATCATTGTAATATTCGGTAGATCAAACCCTTTGGGCAAATGCTTGGACCTTGATGTATATGTTTAACGGTTCTATTAAAATGAAGCAGGCCGGCCGATTGGGTCGAAGCCCGTGTTTTCTCTATGTTTATGAATAATTTACCATACTTGCACGTTACCGAGTTGAATTCTTTTTAGAAAAACCATTCTCCCCTTTCTTTAAAAATGATATCAATCATTTAGAGAGACATAGTTGCTAAGCCAGGTCTTTTCGGTTTAATGGAGGCCTTTTAGAGGAGCTAAGCCAGGTCTTTTCGGTTTAATGGAGGCCTTTTAAAGGAAGATCGGTAAAATCCAGGCAGCGCCAAAATATAAAATCCTTCACAAATACACATTCGCAAGGGGTGATTTAGATTTCCTTCAGCAATGTTATGTTTGAATTTTTCCAATCGGCAAAGCGACAGTTGCCGAGAGATCGATACTCTATAATATGCGTCCCTCAGGAATGTCAATCATGAGGGAATATTGCCAAGGGGAATGGCCTTTTGATAAGATCATCCCTCGACAAATGTAGGTGTAAATTGACATTGCTAATAAATTAGGTGTGAAATGATTTAAGCAGTAGATTTTAAACCACTGAAGAATTTAAACAACATCGGCATATATTTAAACACAAATTAAACCACGATTACAACCAGATTTTAAACCATACTTAAGAAGTTGCCTTACTTTTGTGTAATTAAACACACAAAACACAACCATATATTAGCAAGGCAACGAAACAGACAACCAGATTTTCACATGCAGCTCCAACAAAAAATTTAAATAACTTGTTCATCCAGTAACTCTATACCACACTCACAAAACAAATATTTAAAGACTCAAATTTTGGAACAAAATATACACAAACTACAACTATATATCGAAATAAAAGTAAAGAAACTAATGCCAAAGTTCACAAAAACAGTCGCCAAAAGAAAACATAACTTTCACCACTTTATCTCAAGTTTAACTCTCCAGACTTGCACCTTTTCACTCGCATCATCATCGACCTGACTATCACACTAGTAAAATAGGGGGTTGCCCCTACGGATAACGAAATCCGTAGGGGCAGATTTAGTTTTGCCCTACGGATTAGTCCGTAGGGCCTTAAGGCTGCCCCTACGGTCCTTACATATTAATTTAAAAAATATTAAATCGTAAATTGTTGTTTGCCCCTACGGAGCCGCAAATCAAGAACCTACGGATTTATCCGTAGGGGCAACTAAATAGAGATTTAATTAAAAAGGCACGGATCGATCCCTACGCTCATTAGCTAAAAATTATTTTCCCAATATCGCGCGCGAACCCAAAATCCCCAAACCCTTGTTCCCGCCGATCGCCTGTGTTTCATCGCCGTTATCGTCGTCGCCAGCGCAGGCCAATTCTCCGTCGCCACCGCCTGGTTCATCCTCATCTCCGTTTTCGTCGTCGCCTCCTTTCGTCGCCGCCTCCAATGGATCGTCGACGCCTCCACTGCACAGGTTAGGAAATCTTAAATTAAACAAATTTTTGATTATTTTAGGGCTAGGGTTCATGGTTTGGGTACCGATGAGGCATCCGTTGGGGTTAGCGTTAGGGTTGGGGCTGGGGCTGCGGTTGGGGTTGCGGTTGGGGTTGGGGTTCGACAGGGGGTTGCGGTTGGGGTTGGGGTTGGGGTTAAGGTTGGGGTTAGGCTGGGGTTGGGACTGGGGCTGGAGTTAGGGTTAGGGTTAGAATTATGGTTGGGGTTGGGGTTGCCCCGTTTCGTATCAGAACTCGAGTCTGACATCGTAGATCTTTCAGCCATTTTGGTTATATTGTTATCATGATGTTAAATTCTTTATGCTCTCATCAAATTTTTGGGATCTTTGTAATTTGCTTGCTCTGTTTGGGGTTTCAGTTGATCCTTATTAAAAAATTGGTGATTGATCTCTTCAATCATATTATTATCTGTATTTAAAATTTTTGTGAAGCCTTCAGAGTTTGGAAAAATCTAGAATTACCGTTGAAATTCTGGCAACATTCAAAAACTGTGTATATGATGTGTGTGTGTGTATGCATGTATATACATTTGAAATTTATCTTTCTTCTATGATATAAAACGGTTAAACCGAGGAAAATTACTGGGGGAATTTTTGCTAAAATGTCTTGAGAGGGGGTTCAAGTGATGGGATAATTTCATTTGGTAATCTTTTACTTATTTTACATCTCTTATTTTTTCATGCAAAAATCTGAATAGGTTTCTTGCAATTTTGCCTATCGATCAATTATTATATTTATTTCTATTTTTTGTGGATGATTTGGCTTCAATTGAATGGAGGCGATGATGGCTTGCCCTCAAGCTTCCACTTTTATGAGCTTTATAGTTATGAGATTGGCGAGACAAGCTGGTTTGTAGCCATCTTATTTCTTTTCCTAAATTCAAATCCAAATATAAATTGTCTGATTGAGAGAGAGAGAGTATGGGAGATTATGTATTATTCAACGTGTTTGGAAGCTGGCATGTTCTGAGCGTCATCTCTGCATGAAAGCTATGGTTTTGCAAAGGGTTTGCCCTAACTATTTTCTGTGAGGAAGCTGAAGGCCTGAAGCTTCATCAAACTCAGGATTGGATTCTGGTCGGGTATTGTAAATTCTTTTGAAAGTTCCGTTCAAGATTTGTTCAGAGCTTGCAGAACATCCTTTTCATCTTTATGAGATCTTTATGCAGTCATTTTTTTAGATTTATATATTTCTAGAGCCCGTTTGACTTTGGACTTAGGATAACCCTAAATCTCTTTCTTATTTTGATTCCTAAGCTGGCATATCTGAGGCTCGTATTCCAGTATCGTTGCAGGAAAAGCTAGGGTTGCGAACATTTTTGCAACGATAATTTCTGTATGACAGCTTAAGCATACATAAAACTTAAACAATCTTGAAGCACTGCAGTTTTTCACTAAACTACCTAAAAGTTTTTATATTGCTGCAAGCTTCCTTAAAGTGCTGCATCTAAGTGTATTTTAGTGGGAAAACCCTTGAAAGCCAAACTTCATGGGGTTTGCTGTTTGCCTTCTCTGTAGCTAGTTTGAGGTTTATTTAGTTTTGGATTTGTTTTGCAACACTCTCTGAGTTCCAAATCAACAAAAAGCTGAATGTTGAATCACAAGCAAGAAGTAGCCAAACTGGCCCTAAAGTAATCCTGAGTGATGATAATTTTCCAGGGAGTTTAAAATTTATAGAAATGGCGAGGCAACATTGGATTGTCTGCAAGTATTCAAGCAACCTGTTTGTAGCCATCATGCTATTTGTGATCCCAGTATAAAACTCAAACATGCCTCTTAGTTAGTTTACTTTAATTTGTTATTTATGTGTGTGTGTCAACATTGGATTGTCCCAAGTATAAAACCAAACCCACAAAACATCAAAACTGTCTCCGACAATCTTATGGTCATTAGACATAAGATTTATGCATATAGGTAACATCTGCCAATATGCCATATCCAGACCGCAATCTATTTTTGCCTATTGGCTAATATGAAAATATTGGCCCGCGTATATGACATAATCAAAGTTGTTAAATCTTGATACGGTTTGTGTTTCGCTTTTTTATTTATCAGTTCTATCAATGTTGCGTATAACGATTTATGATATCAGTATCCTACATTTGTAGTTTTAATTGTTGATTGTTATAGATGAATACCATTGCAATAATAGTTTTTGGTTGATGAATGCTATTGCAATGTAGGATGATCAGTTCTATCAATCTTGATCTCAATGGTTTAAAATCATGTTACACATACAACACGAATGCACAACAAACGCATAATTAGAGAGCGACTCGAGATATTCAGGTTAAAACCAATATATGATACTCGATGATAATATGAAACCTTCATATTCCCATCGATACTCATATATGAAACTAAAAGCGCCACTTTGTCCCTACGGTGCCCGACATTTTAATTTAAAAATATTAAATCTTAATTTGTTGTTTGGCCCTACGGAGCCGCAAACCAATAACCTACGGTTATGTCCGTAGGGGCATCTAAATGGGAATTTAATTAAAAAAGGCACAGAAATGCCCTACGCCTCGATATCTTTCCCTCTCGTTCCCAAAATTTTCTCTCGTTCCCGTGTCTCCAATTTTCTCTTCGTCGCCACCGCGCGCCCTCCGTTCTCAGCCCGCCACCGCCTTCCGTTCTTGGCCCACCACCGCCCTCGTTCTTCCTCGTCGAGTTCCTCGTCGCCGATATTTGTGCCTACATTGATGACTCAAGCAACGAATCAAATGATGTGGATCACAAACTAATTAAATAAATTTTGAATACCAATCTGGACTGGGATTTGAATACCAATCCTAGTTTGCTATATTTTTTTATATATAGTAGATGGTGATACTTCTTTAAGTAAAAACAACCCTACACTTAAGCGAAATCATAAATCGAAACACACATATATAGAATACAACTCATACATGGGTATCCTCAAATCTAACTTTCATTGAATTTGCACGCGCACTTAAAATAACAACCTTTATACTAAAAAATTATGTATGCCATTACTTAGTAGTTTATGGTTTTTAGACGCAAAAGCCATTTGAGAAATACTTTTCCAACCCACTATTAATCCATATTCTCAATATAGTCATTGAATTTGCACGCGCACATAATAAGAAGGAGAAGATAATAATGTGGCAGAAGAAGAAGGAGAAGACAGTAATGTGGTAGAAGAAGAAAAAAATGACATTCCTCGTTCTCTGTTTCAGCATCAATCTTCTGATATGAACTAATGATGGCTTTCACATAGGCTTTTCCCTTTAGAGACTTCTTAGTGTCCAATGGAAAACATACATCAGATTTGTGCAGGTCAGGTTCTTCTATGACTTTCAAGAGTCTCAACTGATTCTGTAAATTACACTCTAGTTGGGTGATACTTTTACCACTTCTCACTGCAGGTGCGCTCTCTAATATCCATTTTGAATGTAATATTATCGATATTCAAAATGGATATTAGAGAGCGCACCTGCAGTGAGAAGTGGTAAAAGTATCACCTAATTAGGGTGTAATTTACAGAATCAGTTGAGACTCTTAAAAGTCATAGAAGAACCCGACCTGCACAAATCTGATGTATGCTTTCCATTGGACACTAAGAAGTCTCTAAAGGGAAAAGCCTATGTGAAAGCCATCATTAGTTCATATCAGAAGATTGATGCTGAAACAGAGAACGAGGAATGTCATTTTTTTCTTCTTCCGCCACATTACTGTCTTCTCCTTCTGCCACATTACTGTCTTCTCCTTCTTATTATGTGCGCGTGCAAATTCAATGACTATATTGAGAATATGGATTAATAGTGGGTAGGAAAAGTATTTCTCAAATGGCTTTTGCGTCTTAAAACCATAAACTACTAAGTAATGGCATACATAATTTTTTTAGTATAAAGGTTGTTATTTTGAGTTTTCTCTTATAGAGATATGATCTAACTGCATCTATAAACTATAAGTGTGCAGAAAATTATGATAAGAAACCATAAGAAAGGGTCGTAGCCATGCATAACCTTGAATCTACATACCAAATCATGCAAAAGTATGCACTTATTGTCACCTTGCCTTGGAATATAAAATATCTTGGAAGACTATAAGCAAGCATTTAAATCTTGATAGCTTTCGACTTCAACATATATTTTTCTCAAGTACCATGAAATATACTTGCTCCGTATAAACCGTTTTCAGGAAGATGGATTAATAATGACAAATTATCCATTGTGGCTCACTAGGTTAGCATTTTCTCTTAACTATCTTACTAATCTGCTTGGTAAATTTATTCGGAACCGGCTGCGAATGATTAAAAGACATGCATAAGAAAGAAAGCTAAAATACAGATATATAGCATACCGATATATCGAAACTTCATAGTTGCGATGGCAATCCAGAGATATTTATTTCTACACACGTGGTGCGCGTTGGAATGCATCAGGCATCATGGACAAATATTTCAGAACATGGAAAGTATTATTCGTATAAAGTAATTAAAACTTTTAAACACCTTGGGTAGATATTTTCTTAGTTGATGCAATCATATCATGAGGACTAAATTTAAGCTATTATACATATGCATATGTATTTTTCTAACCTAATATATCACACACAGAGAGAGAGAGAGAGAGAGAGAGAGAGAGAACACCAGGTAGGTAGAGAAATCAGGTAGCAGGATCCTGAAGAAATGGAGTCCATAGCATTGCTCATCATCATCATCCGTGATCCCTTTGAAAAAATATTATCAAAGGGATCATGGATGATGATGATGAGCAATACTATGGACTCCATTTCTTCAGGATCCTGCTACCTGATTTCTCTACCTACCAGGTGTTCTCTGTGTGTGTGTGTGTGTGTGTGTGTGTGTGTGATATATTAGGTTAGAAAAATACATATGCATATGTATAATAGCTTAAATTTAGTCCTCATAATATGATTGCATCAACTAAGAAAATATCTACCCAAGGTGTTTAAAAGTTTTAATTACTTTATACGAATAATACTTTCCATGTTCTGAAATATTTGTCCATGATGCCTGACGCATTCGCACGCGCACCACGTGTGTAGAAATAAATATCTCTGGATTGCCATCACAACTATGAAGTTTCGATGTATCGGTATGCTATATATTTGTATTTTAGCTTTCTTTCTTATGCATGTCTTTTAATCATTCGCAACCGGTTCCGAATAAATTTACCAAGCAGATTAGTAAGATAGTTAATAGAAGAGAAAATGCTAACCTAGTGAGCCACAATGGATAATTTGTCATTATTAATCCATCTTCCTGAAAACGGTTTATACGGAGCAAGTATATTTCATGGTACTTGAGAAAAATATATGTTGAAGTCAAAAGCTATCAAGATTTAAATGCTCGCTTATAGTCTTCCAAGATATTTTATATTCCAAGGCAAGGTGACAATAAATGCATGCTTTTGCATGATTTGGTATGTAGATTCAAGGTTATGCATGGCTACGACCCTTTCTTATGGTTTCTTATCATAATTTTCTGCACACTTATAGTTTATAGATGCAGTTAGATCATATCTTTATAAGGGAAAACTTAAAATAACAAGCTTTATACTAAAAAAAATATGTATGCCATTACTTAGTAGTTTATGGTTTTAAGACGCAAAAACCATTTGAGAAATACTTTTCCTACGCACTATTAATCCATATTCTCAATATAGTCATTGAATTTGCACGCGCACATAATAAGAAGGAGAAGACAGTAATGTGGCAGAAGGAGAAGACAGTAATATGGCAGAAGAAGAAAAAAATGACATTCCTCGTTCTCTGTTTCAGCATCAATCTTCTGATATGAACTAATGATGGCTTTCACATAGGCTTTTCCCTTTAGAGACTTCTTAGTGTCCAATGGAAAGCATACATCAGATTTGTGCAGGTCGGGTTCTTCTATGACTTTTAAGAGTCTCAACTGATTCTGTAAATTACACCCTAGTTGGGTGATACTTTTACCACTTCTCACTGCAGGTGCGCTCTCTAATATCCATTTTGAATGTAATATTATAGATATCCATGCCTGTTTATGTCAAAATTACTTATATTGTCAATGTTTGATTGTCTAGTTGTTGGTGATGCGTCCATATCAGGGACAGAGGCCACTCCCGTTCCTCCAGGTATGTTTATATATTATATAGGGCATGTATATTGATTTAGAATGCTATATCATAAATATACACACATTCCTTTTGCTCTTAGTCGTCCAACTCATTATCATGGGCTGCTTGATGAGATTAGATTTGCGCCTGATGATCTACAAGAGCTTGTTTACTCCCTGTCATATGTGTAAGCAGCGCTATATGCGAGTTTACCTTGTTAGTATGTATGTACTGAAATTAATTAATATTATTCAAATTTTGATACATGCAGATACCAAAGGAGCACATCTTCTATCTCTGTAGGTAAGGCTTTGAATTTGTTGATTTTGGTATTTCTTGTCAATTTTATAGACCAGTATGTGCTAAACATAATGTTCTGACAGTTGCTAGGGGGAAGGCAACATTCGAGGCTGCTGACCCCAGTCCTGGACGCCGCACACGGACGGCACCACGGAGGTTGGGAGAGAGGCCGAGGACTGGGCTCTAGCAGGGCCCATATGAGGTTGGACTCCACCCCGGCGGTTACTTCCTCCGTCTCCAGTGACCGGCATGTCCATCATGAACTGGATAGCTTGAGGGCCAGCGTTCAGGAGTTGAAGGAGATGCTGATATGTATACTACTTTATACTGAAATATCATTTCATATTATATACATATCAACATATCCATAATTAGTACGTAGCTTGAGCTTATTTGGTTTTAGACTTAAGTTTGATTAATCATACATACATGTGTAATTGAAATAAACAACGCTTTTCCAAACTAGATATCCAAACAGGGTTTCGAAATAACTTAATAATGATACGAATTCGAATAATAAACAGTTCTTACACGCTTCTTACACACGTTATATCCAGACGCGACAGGGTAGATCGGCCGAGCCTCCACACGCATCTCCTTCGGCTGCGGCTCCGCAAGCCACTACATCGGCTGCGGTTCCGCAGACAGCTCCTGTAGCTCCACCGCCCACTCAGACTCCCGCAGCCGCGGCTCAGCAAGCGACTACCTCGACGGCGGCTGCGCAGACCACATCGCCGGTTCCACATGCCGCTCAGACTCCCGCTCGCGACGAATTGCAGAGTTTATTGACCGAGGAGCATGCGCGCGTTATTCTATCGTTATTCAGAGGTGGAGCTGGACCGAGCTAGGGTAGATTTTTGGTTCTTTTTTTTTGAAACATGTATTTATTTATATCATACACATTGTACTACATTTTGAAACGATATTGATATTGGTTTGTATTTATATCATATTCAGTTTTTGTGTTTCTTTTGTATATTATATATATGCGTGAGATGTGATTATGAATACTGCAATATATGATTTGATTGATGTATATATTATTGTGCACAGGGCGGGAAAAAATCAAGCGGCCCATTTTTTAAAAAAAATTACAGACAATATGTACCTACGGATTAATCCGTAGGCACTCATGTTACCCCTACGGATATATCCGTAGGGGCTAAATATCAGCAGTAACTGATATTTCCCCCAGATCTCAGTGCCAGGGGGTTGGGAAAGCCCCTACGGATATATCCGTAGGGGCCACTGACTCTCCCCTACGGCGTTATCCGTAGGGGCAAAATATCAGGAATCCTGAATTTGTGCCCCTACGGAAACGTACCTACGCATATATCCGTAGGGGCCTGTACAGGCCCCTACGGATATATGCGTAGGGCCAAGTAATTTATTAAAATAAACCGTAAATAATATAAAATCTTATACCCTAAGGCGTAATCCGTAGGGGGAGATGGACCTACATACATATCCGTAGGGGCAAGAATTTAACCGTAGGGGCAAGTTCAGGGCCTCAACTTGCACCTGCGGCCTTTGCACCTACGGGGTCTTTTTTCGTCCCTACGTACATATCCGTAGGGGCAGTGGGTTGCCCCTACCGATAAATCCGTAGGGGCAACCCTTATTTGTAGTAGTGTCACCAGCAGTGCTATCTCGGTCCTGTATTTATAAGAAAAGGTTAGAATACAATATGAAAATCTAAAGCCCAAACAATCCTATATAAAGTTAAATATATAAAATCCTAAAACCCAAATCTATAAAGTTAGATGTATAGATGAATAAATTTAGTCAAGTTGTTGTAGACTTGTAGTCTAAAACTATCAATGACTAGTTGAAAAGGTAATTCCAATCGTTAATTTAAAAAAAAAAACTACCTTAAATATTTTTTTATTAGGGCACAAATATTTTATGAGTTTATTGTAATAAAAAAAAATTAAGGTAGTATAGTGAGAAAAAATATAGTTAAGGGTATTTAGTGTAATTTACCATTATACAGATATCCTCATCCAACCTTTTACATGGGATATCACCCAGTTACTCCTTCACATGTTACAAATTCAATTTTCTTCCATGACTAAAGGAATCAAGGTTTTTTTTTTTTTTGAGCCGGTCCGTATGCCTAACCTCATGCACACAACAAACGCAAGCTATGTAGCATGGGTTCGGATATGGATTCACGGATTCGTAATTTTCTAAAAACTTAGGATCAATACGGGATACAGTTTTATATCGATTTTTAATTAAATAATTATGAATATATATTAAGTTATACATATAAATAATAATAGTAATATTTATCAATATCGGCATTATGTTAGAAATTCGATTCAGTTTCAAATTTTCAAGTTCCTTTATCTTCGAGAGAAAGCGCAGAGACGACGATTCGAGAGATATTGATGAAACATTTACAGGTCCAAGCGAATCCGAAAGAATCCGAGAGTTTGAACTCCGATTTTCGATCAAGGACTATTCGTGAGACATTTACAAGTGTTCGTGCTTCATAGCTCACAACACACACACATACACCCAAGTGATCTATGAATTTTCCCTGAAAATATTAAATTGTGGCCACTTTCCCTCCTATAGGGTTCGAAGCCCGTACTCTCCCCACGAATCTAGGCTAGTTTAATTGGATATATATACAACCTTTTCTTAAGAAAATACAAACTTCTAGAAATTATATTGCCAAATCGTTTCTTTTAGGGGTATTTATATGAGAAACCACCTCGTGGTGTTTTCTTATGTATCCAATGTTAAAAAAATCATCTTCCATAGCGGTTTCTTGATAAAACTATTAAATTATCGGATGGTTTTTCGTTAAATCTATCAGACCAAAGGGTGTTTTCGGTGAATATTCCAATTTGGCGTAGTTAAAAATAAAGGATAGAGATGACATTTTATAATATACTTAACGACATAGTGGTTTTTTGCTAATAATAGTGGTTTTTCATTAAATGAACATTAGTAAAGTTTTTCATTGTTTGGATGAAACCATTTCAAATATTGTTGGTAAATGAAATCGAATGAAGGATTTGGAATAACTTATAGGCTTTAAGAATGATATAAGGACATAAAGTTTATTGGCTGATACATGAAAAGGATAAAAAAAGTTAATAGACTGATATGTAGAAAACCCCAACCATTGAAATACAGTGCAGAAATGAAAAGAAGAAACCATAAGCAGCAAATTTGAATGACTAAACACAAAAGCCACATGCAATTTCTGATTGTATCAAGAATTACTTGATTTTCATCCAAATAATCCCATGTAGCGCCCCACAGCTAAATCGCTTGTGTTACATAATGTGCTTGCTCATCACGAGATACTTTCGGTAACATATTCATAAAGAGCCGGCTTTCTTTTGCTTCTTGACCATATTCGCATTACTATTGACCACATTCTGAGTTAGAGCTCGCAATTCCATAAACCCGTCTCGTGAAACAGGCTGATGATACTCGGTTGAAGTGGGTTTTCATGATTCGATGTTCTTTTCTGGCCTCCATGCTCCAACTCCTTTAAGTTTGTACCGATTCCGTACTAGGATCGAATAACTCCTCCAAACTTATTAAAAGAGGTATTAACATCTGAATGCGAATATTGTACAGCAAATATCTAGCAACATGGAAATTTCTGGATATGGTAAGAATTGCTATAGGTAGCTAGCTAGCAATGGCCTGTGTTTTTCTTTATGGATTGTATTATATTTATGTACTCTTATTGTGCTTTAAGGGTTATCTGCATTTCAAACTATACTGTAAGTGATAATTGTCATATTCATTCTAACTAACATTCATTTTCAAACTATCTTGTATAAAAAATTGCACTTTTTTCTTCTAGGATTTATCACAAATCAACCAACCCAATCAAATTTATTGCAAGTATGTATGGTAGTTATCAATACATCAGGATCATTACACTATTCCGTGGTAGTTCCCCCAATAAACTCGCCAGTATGGCCTTCGATCCTGGTGATTTTTGGGCAGTTAATTAATCAACATTGGTTCAAAATATTTCATTAAGGTTGCAAAACTCATACGGCCAATCTACATAATATTAGTTCACATATATGCATATCTCTTAAAAAGTCGTTTGTGATGATTAGTGAACAATAGCAAAACACATCATTATATCTCATATTTTACCAAATGAATGTTATTTAGACTGAACACACATAAAATACAATGATTTTCCTGCCAAGGGAAAAAAGAAGAGTCAATTCTTTCGACAGATTACTTAAGATTAGAGAAAATCTTAATCACATAGCCGCGGCAATTAATATAGGCTAAAGACCCAATAAGGAACAGATACTGCAGTAGAAATTTTAAACAGACAAAAATAAAAACTGTACCTGAACCTAATTGCAGATTCTTTTATGCATGCATGTACTATTAAAAGAGACTGCAACATAACAGGGTTAATAAAAGGACATGCACTTTAAGTCTCAGAAAAGGAATATCACAACATTTGCATGCCCATGGAGCAGTTAGAGACTTGGATTGTGAATAGCTGTAACATCAATAACATGATAGATAGATATAGGAAATTAATCAAAAAGTTTTTAGTCTACACAAGATTAAGTATTTCTATTGGAGGAAATTTTGAAGCCATCATGGTAGCAACCTTCGCCAAGGGCGAAAGGGTACTGTGTGTGTGTATATATATATATATATATATATATATATATATATATATATATATATTGTAAGTGGTGTGTGTGTGTGTGTGTGTGTGTAGACATGTAATGCTTAAAGTGAAAATTGGAGTGAAAATGTCTAAAATTTTACCTCAGGTTGCGTTGCAAAATGGATTCCATCTGCTCGATGGTCCAAATACTATAATCTTTCCCCATCCTCGTCATACTTTGTAAAATACTTCTCCTTCAGACGAGACTTGAAATCTTGTGTCATGTTTGAAATCTTGTCCGTGAAGACATAAGTCCATGCCACAAGTTTATCATCAATGACATAGTATTACTAGGAAACATATTAAAATCATACTTAGTTTTCTATCAAAACCGGGTTGACATAAAAGTATCCACACACTTCATATATCATATCTACCCCCAATATCAGGAGGAGAGACGAATCCCCAACGATCCGCTCACTGCCTCCATATTGTTCGGAACTGTACCCAACTAAAACTTGTTTACATGACTCGGTAGAGTCGTAGTAGGGTAGTAATCAAAACACGGTGGAAACTCATACGAGACAAATGATGATCTCAGGCTGACAGGCTAAGATGTACTCATATCACCAGAGAACTGCTACCTGACAATAGCTATAATACCATCTAGCATGTGCTCGGCGAGTCCGTCCAGTGTACTCATAACCCAATGAGCATCTGTATATTATCTATGGTGACTAACTGACACCAATGACTGTGAGACCTGCTATCGCCCCTCGTCGGGGTCAAGAAACGTATACACTAGTCTACTCTGGAATATCGATGCCTAGTCTCGATATTCCCACGACTAGAGATATTTAAGAATTTACTTATAGACTATCCAGTTCTTACCAGTGTGATCGCCACAATACCCCTCGTAATCAAGCAGAAATCCTAAGGGCTCTATCAACATGTAATAGTGATCTGTAATACCACATAATATATGTACATGATGATAGAGATAAATCTGATAGTATACTATCATCTCGAGTAAGACTGTTCTACCCGTATATGTCCTCTCTCAATCAACATAATCGTCTGCCTGTGATTACAATAATTGTTTTGAGCGCACTATAGTCAACAATCTCTCACTTGCACTTAAGGCTAATTATTGTGGTGTCGCATACTCACACCCCGTGTGCTACCGAACACTCAACTTCTCTACCAATCAGTTTTACAAAATATGTTTGTGAAATATTCATGTTCGAGAAATAGCCTTAGTGAGTGGTTCCACTCCAATATTTCTATCTTTATCTCTCTATATCTCAGCTTCGCGAAGAACGACTATCTTCCGAAATGAGCGCTACATGTCTTAGAACCAATCTAGATATCTGATGGGACCAACTTTATAAATGAACTCCAAATCCAATAAACTTCTTAGACTATATTTTCCACTGAATTTAATCAGTATCATGCGTCATGCCTACCTTAATATTCACTTGGACCCATGTCCAACATATTTCCCCTCAAAAGAGAGTAAATTTTAACTTTGACAGACACTCTGTTATGCAGATCACCTTGGAAACCTGAAATGATAACCATCTCCTGAAGGAGAATGCGTTACCATATACCAAGAATATTCTCTCATGTTCATAGCTGTTTCCCTATATTTCTCCAGGATTAGATTAATATCTGCTTATTGTAGTTAGTGAAAAAACAATATCTGGTGTGGTATTTGAAATCTCATGATTGACTCAATTATCTAAGCAAGTGATATGTCAATCATGCAAATTTTTCTCCTCATCAGTCCAGAGGACATCTCTTTAGAAAGGGTGACTCCATCACATGAGGGTACCCCACCACGCCACGAGTCTTCTATTCTAAAACACTTTAGAATAATGTCAAAATACCCGAATTGGAACACTTTCCAAATCTAGATCTAAAACCATAGGTCTAGCCATCAGAATATCTAATATTTTATCCAGATTCTATGTGAAGAAACACTTGTGACAACCACAATCTAACCGATCGTAATATAGGAACAGTTCCTATTAGGAGTATGTCATACATAAACCAGGACAGTACCCCCTACTTAATCTTCTTACCATGTCTATCTTTCATTCTTGATGAAGTCAAACACTATGATTGTCACGTCAAGAATAGATGACTCATCTTCGCTATACTTGGTTTAGTCTATAAATAAACATAAGCTACTGGCCCACCACGCCTTCGCTGCTCTCACTGAATACAACAACCCTCTGGTAGAATCATATACACGTGCACTTCTAAATACAATTTAGAATAACGTTATAGTCATCCACCTGCCAGACCTCATAGTCTAGGACAGCAGTAGTGATAAACTTGGGTTATCAAAACCTTCCTATCGCCGTCTTTGAGAAGACCGAAGTCCTCTTGGATGCTTAAGGTTACCCATTAAATTTGTGGAGTGGCTAATGAATTATCGAATCCAATTGAATACTTAGGTTCTATTCAGTAACCGTTTGTGGTTCTGGAATACTCTCATTAATGTTTCTGAAAAGAATTTATTTTACTAAATGATGGCGAATCAAGAACAATATAACTATTAATCTTGCAATTGGTAGAATGTTAACTCTCGTCTAAGCCCAAGAAAACCCTCAAACTGCCATTACTGAAAATATGCCTTTAATTTATCTGGATTCTGGTTTTAAGTATAAGCCGGACAACTCCATATACCTTAGCATCGTTAAGATATAAATCCATTCTATATCCAATATGAAAACAAAGACACTAATTTAATTTGAATTAGATTCAAATATTATGCAACTGTTTCCATTGCACAACCAAAAAGGAAAAAGGCCATACTACATTACTCATCAAGGAGCGCACCTATTGATGAGTAATTTAAAAGAGAATATCATTCTCAAAATTACTATGACGGAATACCTAGCATAAATATCTATATTTCGATCACCCCGAAGAATCCTGATACTTTCAATGTATGGTTCTCTACTTTATTTTTATACCTATAGCTTCTCAAAATTTGGACCTTGTATTTTAACGAAATGCGTGTCTAAAACCAGAGAAGTCATAAGTAAACGGAATATAGTATGAGTACCAACCCTTTTGTTCTAATGGGCATCGGACAATATACAATATTTTGTATAAGTCCTCTGAATTTAATAACTCAAACCCTGTATGTTATGGATTGAAAACTATATTATGGTTAAGAAGAATTACACCGTTATTGAATGCATCTTACCTAATCATCAACTGATAAAGGTAAGTGTTATAAACACAATTTCAAAAATTTATATCTCACTTTATAAAATAAACGTACAGATATATCAGTTTGAAATTGGTGCATAATAATGGATATTCAAAACCAAATATTTATCGTTAGGCAAAACCTAGGCGATTTCCTCAAATATCACCAATTACAAAAAATTCTGATATCGACGATCTAGTCACCCAATTTCTAATATTCTACTCACACTCAGTATATGTAACGCTATACAGATGTGAGAATCAAGTCCGGTAAATACATACCCTGGAGTCATAATCTTATTGTGATAGTAGTTTTCAATTAACACCGCACAATAAAACTGAAACATGAAAATGTTTCGAGTGGGTGTCCAGGTATTTCTAGTAATGTCTCTTTTAATGCCAGACTCATGACATTAGTTAAAATTTCCATTGCCCATACTCCAATCACTTTATATGTCTTTACTTCTTATTTTTTATACACCATAGTTAGGCTAATTGGTTTTCATTTTTCTTTACCTTTCGACACATGTCTAATGTTTGGAAGAAGACTATCCAATAAGCGCAATCGGTATACTCTTCTAATTCTAAGAGCTCTCGCAACCTGAGAGAAAGTAAAGAGAAAAGACAACAAAATAATCCTATTCTATTTCCCCAGAACCGGAATCCATTCTCGAACTGAAATAAATTTCTACAAGTTCGTATGTATATACATGATGGTTATATTCATTCTATGTGGATCTTTGTAATGATACGGAATGTCTAGAGAAAGCAAAGGGTAAAGCAGGAGTGGTATGGATATATGTGACTTTGTCGTGAATCGTGACAATACAAAACCAGGTTTGTAAACAGGTTTCGGCCAACTTGGTTTACGAGTTTTAGTTTAAGACGGGTCATGATCGCTGCATAAGAGAGAAAAAAGAAACACTCTGCGTGCACTCTATCATGATTAGATTGGTTAATTACTTTATCTAATCAGAATGGCTTCCACTATTTTCTCGAATTATCTTTCAAACCTAAAAAGGAGAACTAGTCGGGATCATTTACACCTTATAAGTTCGCTAACCGTTCAGGCAGGACAGTGTTCGAGAGAGGCTCCCCGTGCTTTCGCATAGACCTAATTAAATAACCTCGTTTCCGCAGAGGTATAACCCCGTTAACACTTTCTAGACACCTAATAAGTTAGTTAATTATGAAGTGAAAATCTCCCAAAGAGTAATACGTGCTCATCAGTGGGATCAAGACCCAACTATCATCGCGTGATAACCTGACGGAAGCCACTCAAGTCACCACACTCCAAAAGGTATGCACATGCCTGGTAAGTTTACTGTATATTTGAAACTCCCGATGTGGTTTTTACACCTAGGACCCAAATGACCTTGACAAATAATCAACAAATAAAAATGTCCTAATCAAGTTCAACCCATCATTATCCAAGATTGTATTAGACTCACCCGCATAAACCTTGACGAATAATCAATAAAGACATACGACTGTCCTAACCAATCGCATTATCTATGCAGCAGAAAAGTATTACAGAGCTGCTACCGCACACTACGCCTCGGCAAATGGTAACGACAAACGTAGCGTGAATACTAAGCAATACTAATCTGAAATGATGGAGAGCAACGGCTGGTTTTTGGCGAAAAACCTTTAACGTAATGAGCTTGAAATCGTTAAAGCAACTTGAGTAGCTTTGAAAAGAAGTGGTTTAGGCTGCGCTTTTAAAACAGATGGTTTTGAAGAAAACATAGTTTTAAAAATTTGTTCTGATAACATCAATTAGGCTTATTTTTCTTGCATTAAACTTATAATGTGATCCTATCAATTAATAATATCACACCAAAAGAAAAAAAATAGGCACGCACATATATGCCATCCGCATTCGCCACAGGGTCCCGGGTATTCACCGTAAGGTTATTTAACTTACGGCAGAGTGGGGACAGGACTAACGCGGATGCAAAACATATATAGCGTCTACTATATATATATAACACCATTCGTCTCAGGCATAATAATATATCGCAAACACAGAATCTCAGCAGAAGCAAACACAATGAAATAAAGGGTATACTAGGAATTCCGTATTTCATTTAAGCCATAGATGAAACAGGAATTCCACGGTCGTGTGAATAGCCAAACCCTAGTCCCTAGACCCCTACGAGTGCGACAAATAGTCCCGCCAATTCTAGAATGGGATGACTCGTTCTCAACTCCATGAGATGGCCATCCATTGCTTCCTAGAACCCGGCTACTTGAGCACTTCTCCTGGATCTATCCTAAGTACAATGAATCAAATATAATACATAGGCAACACAATCTCAACCTGGAAGTGTCCCTCAAAAGAATATAAATCAAGCAGTGACGGTAGTCCACAAGTCGAACGCTCACCCCGCAATATGACTATACAAATGTAAATATAAAACTTTCATCTCACAAAAAACCCCGGCCATTCACGATGACGACCGCAACTATTCCAATCCATACAACCATCATAGAACTAATAAGTTTGTAACCCCATCTAATCGACCTATAGAAATTAGACGACGTATACAAACATAAATACGAAACACAAAGAGATAAACAATGCAAAATTTTTGCTTTAAAACTTTCCGTGTTGCCCGAATGCAAAGATAACAATATATGAAATATAGGCCAAATCAAACATAACCAAAAATAAAGTTTTCATGAAAGTAAGCCACTGGAAAAAACTGGGGACAGATGCCACTAGAAAACCGCCAGTGTCTGGAAAATGAGTATTTCTGGCGGTTTTTCTTGGGAATTGGGTTCTCATTTTTCTACCCTAGTTCTTATATCTCATGATAAGATCTCTACATTTTTTTAAAAAAAATTTAGAGATCAAAACAAAATCAACAGAAACTTGATTTTAAGTTATTGGAAAAACGGAATTTTTTAGTTTCAAAAGTAAATATTGTCTAAATCTAGTTCTAGTGTTTGGGTGGTTTTGATACCATGTAGGTAGATGCTCGTGCTCATGCCGCTAATTTACGGCGAGTGCGGAATACAAAATGAAAATTTTCTAAACTTGAGCACGAACTACTACAATCTATAATTGAATCCAAACACTAAACTAGAAACTAACTAGAAAGAGTTAAATACTAGGTTTGTGATTACAACCTTTGTAGTCGTGTCTTTCGTCTTCTTTCTCACTTCCTTAGCTCCTAAGTTATCGGGAACGAGCTTGGAAGTCGGTCTTTCTTACCGAAAATGATCCACCTCGAAAAAACCCGAACTAAGGCTCTAGCTTCACAACAATAACTAAGTGAAGAAACTAGTGATCAAAACTTGCTAGGAATTGATCACTAGAATGTAGTAGAGGCTATCTCTAAGCGTTTCTCTCTTTTTCTTTTTCTTTTTCTTTTCCTTTTCTCCACTTAAATGAAATCAAGAGAGGAGAAGAAGAAGCTTGGGTGTATGAGCAAGTGAGGAAGCATGCATGGGTAATGATAAACTATCATCACTCTTTTCTTTTTCCATTCTTTCTTTTAATCTATTAATGAGTGGGTTGTAACTCATCATGGTGAGTCACAAACCCACACCATTCACAAATATCCAAGAAGAGTGAAGAAGAAAAGGATAGGCCACCTTATTGTACACATATACATATGTATTTGTATATATATAAATATATACAAATATACTAATATAAGTATATGCTACAAATACACTAATACAAGTATATGCTACAAATACATACACCCGTATTCATATCAAAATATGAATACCCGTATTTGTACTAAGATACGAATACTCGTATTTGTACTAAGATACCAATACCCGTATTTATATCAAAACACAAATACACGTATTTATACAAGTACTTGTATTCGTATAAATACCATATTCTGTCAAAATATGAATACCGAAAAGAGAGATACTAAAAGATATATATAATATTAGCTTACATTTAATCCAAAATGTGATAATCTGGCTATCTTTCAAACCGGCTAGTATTAACAAACTGTCCGATTAAAAGTACGTGTACAAAAATACGTATTTAATCAAACCCAAGTACGTATCAAAATACATACACTACATCATTTCGTCCGAGCTAGAAAACCCTCTATACGGGACTCTAAACACTCGACAATACGCTGGCAGTAAGTTTAATCATAAGCATGTCAGCGGCACTAGCTGTACGTAACGGCTTCTAAGGTATTAAACGAAAGGAAGGCCGGCAAGCAAACCTGTCTGTATCTCCACTGAGCCTGAAAGTGACAGTCTCCGTCTCCATATAGTCTGGTATGTTCGTCTAAGAGTATCACGTATAGGATCTAGGGGTGGATAAAGTCAAACCCCTAATAACGCGATAAGTCGTGTCGATGTGAAGCACATCACCCACTGAGAAACTACTGATCCAAATTAGTAATTCTTGTCCACCTTGGCCAAGAATTTCTAGTGATGGCTACCCATACACTGCGCGACATCTACCCCCAATATCGGGAGAGACGAATCCTCAACGATCCGCTCACTGCCTCCATATGGCTCAGGACTGTACCCAACTGAAACTTATTTACACGACTCAGTAAAGCCGTAGGGTAATAATCAAAGCACAGTGGGAACTCATATGAGACAGTGGGAACTCATATGAGACAGTGGGAACTCAAATGACGATCTCAGGTCGACAGACTAACATGTATTCATGTCATAAGAAAATTACTACCTAACAATAGATATAATACCATCTAGTATGTTCCCGACGAGTCCGTCTAGCATAACTCATAACCCAATAAGTATCTGTATACTATCTTTGGTGACTAACTGACACCGATGGTTGTGAGACTGGCCATCGTCCCTCGTCGGGGTGAAGAAACGTATACACTAATCTACTCTGAAATATCGATACCCAGTCTCGATATTCACATGACTAGAGACATTTAAGGATTTGCTTATAGACTACACAGTTCTCACAAGTGTGATCGCCACAATAACCCTGGTAGTTAAACAGGAATCCTAAGGGCTCTATCAACATGTAATAGTAATCCGTAATACCACATAATACATGTACATGATGATAGAGATAAACTAGATAGTATATTATCATCTCGAGTAAGACTGTTCTATCCGTATAGGTACTTTCTCAATTATCATAATCACCTGCCTGCGATTACAATAATTACTTTGAGGGCACTACAGCCAACACCTCATTAGTATATAGACCATCTGAACCGGTGCAAAATTCAGCAGACTCATTATATTGCAAGTACATGTGATTTTTCTGGGTTCCGTCAACCAGATATTCTGGAACGAAACACACTGATTGGTGTGATTTAAAACAACCTAGGGAGAATTTAACTTTCCCCAGCGGAGTTGCCATTTTTTCTTACCCTCTTCAGGAGCTCTAATGGTTGAACATTTAAAATAGATAGAGTTCAAACAAAACAAGTATTTGAATTTTAAAGTTTTACCAGAAGATCCTGGGTTCGAGACTTTCCATAGACGCAAGCACATATTGTTAATTACATCGTAGTTTCTAAAGAATTATCTAGACATGATATCTTGTTAGGTTGCTCAAATCACATCACGGAGACCACATATGAAAAATACTTGCAAACAGAGAAATATGAGAAATAAAGAAATTTCATTGTATTTCATTTGTCTGTATATAGTTAGAAAGTAAATTATATTAATATTACAAAATGCACAAAGTTATGAGAAAACTTTAATTTAAGAGTTTAGTTCTAGACTTTAGATATTTTAGTGTCAAATTTTGACATATATAGATAGGCACTATCCTATGTGGGAGGGCACATCATTCATAGTGGAGTCACTCTATAAGGGACCCAAACTTTATTAGGAAACAGAGATGTTTCTTCTTGTGGGAAGTTTATTTTAAGGCTTCCCAACCCATTAGGGGGGCCCGACGGTGGGAGGCCTCATTTTGAAGCCTCCCAACAGCGGTTTGGGAACCTATTTTGGAGCTTCCCAAGTTGGTAGGTCCATTTTTGGGACTTCATACTTTAATAAAGCACGAGTATTATGTCCCCCTTCCCCCCGGTTTTTTTATATTTATGTGTTTAGATACTTTGTTTAAAATATCATCATTAATCCTGTAATTATTCAAGTTTGTAAGAATATTGGGAAAAGTTCATTTATTTGAGCTTTCAGCACAAGAACGAAAATGATGAGTAACATCACTTTTCAATGTATAGATTTTAATGTCCAGTTTGACATTACTTTAAATGTGTGTGGATGGGCATTATCCTATGTTGGGACCACATCCTTTTATTTTGAAAAAATATAGGATCACCATATATCTGTCACGATCAGAATGTACGGAACGTGACGAGCACTTAAATTACGCAATGTCTAGAAGCGTACGTAACGTAATCTAAGTAAGCCAAAACCCAGAAATCGAAACCATTAAAGAAATAAAGTGAAGGAAAACTTAACTTAAAAATGTGATTTTAGTAAAATAAAGTCGCGTTAAAACATTTTAAAAATATCAAATTTTCCCGAAAATTTCGGCAGAGTTTCCTTTGTATATACTGGCCCCAAACGGGTACAACACATGAATATACACAAGTAATGAATAAGGCATTCCCAAGCGGGAGCTAGCTCTTCGCCAATGGCAGAATCATAATCACATGCAATATATATATCATCATAATATGAGATAAGTATCTGAAAACAAGAAATAAGAAAACACCACGTCGGCTCAAGTGAGCATCGACACCAAAAATAGAATACTTACAAGTCTCACAAGCTCACCATCTAAGTCTAATATACAACTGGGGGAAAACGGTAGATAAGCTAGATGGAGTATACTAGATACAATAATAATACACAAAGTGAGAATAAAATATCCTCGCAACCCACCTATGAGCAAGCTGCAAGTCAAAGCAAATGAAACAAAATGAGAAGTACGCCCGCCGCTACTGCGCCGACGGGTCAGACCTGCAAGATACTGTGGTACAACGGGGGTGAGTTGTCAACTCGTAAGTAGTAAGTAACATCTAATAAGACTATCGTAAGCATGCACGCAAATGTTTCACAACCTACATATATCAATATGATGCGATGCACTAGTATGAATGCAACATGAATAGATGATCAACACGAAATCCAAATATAACTGGTATGAGAAAGTCTGTATCCTTATCTCAGTAAAACTTTTGTGTAATAAAACTGGAGTATCATCAGTGAAATCGACAGAAAATTCCGTGTCAAGCATCGATACAATATCCTCAATATCTCGGGCTCCGTGTGTCCGGATCGGCCCATATCATCAAATCTCACGACCCCGGTCGGTATCCTCCGGATATCCGCCGCGCCAGACATCATCGGTAGGTAGTCTGCCCCTGCCAGGCTCATCGTCTACAACTCGAAATTCTCGCCCCGGGGTACCTTACCGGGCCCACCATGTACCCAAGACGGTTCATCCTACTCCTCAAATCGGGTCTCGAAAACCAACAGAAATCAGGAAAACTCATAGTGGACGACATATAGATCATATCACGAGAAAACCGCAACTTGCATTTTTAAGATGATAATAGGTTTATTAAATTCTTACGGTTTTCCCTAAAACCCATAAATCTCATAAACACGGAAAATCTCCAAGAAAATCACAACATATGAACATGTCTGCGATGATGAATGCCTATGGTATCAATAATATGAAATACGATATGTGACTAGAAAACTATGCATGAATGATGATGCAATGAGGTATATACATATGACTAGCAATTCTACGTATCTATTCTGATGAATTGAATATACAACTACAAATTGCAGATCATAAATAATGCAAATGCTCAGATACTGATTTAAGTAAGTTCTATAGTGTTCGTGACATAGCAATCACCAATGGCGTGTATGTTCGCATAAACAGTGCACGTGCGGCATGAACCAATGGTAATGGTGCAAGTGTCCTATGAGATAATATATATATATATATATATATATATATATAAGATGATGCAATGCAATGAGATGAATGGTTAGGACACTACACATATAAATACGAGTACTACTAGTAATCCTAACTATCGTGCGCCATCCAGACGACCCCCCTAGATGTGTACATCTACTCACCGGAACGCCTCGGCTAATCTGATCCAATCACAGCCTTTCCTTTCCGCGCCGCGTCCGAAGTCTCCACAACCGATCCTAGAATCGCATCATGAGTATATATAAGGATAACCGTTTAAATAGACGTGAAGTCAAGACGATATGAAGTAACGAACGCGCACTAACTAGACGCGCATGCACTTGGTGCACAAAACACACACGATATCGCCAAAATTACAACTAGGGGTCGCTATACGTGGCAATCCCCAAACCTAGAACCCAATCGTATCAATCGCGCATTCACATCACATTACATATCTTAGAAATTAGGTTGTAGATCATTCCAATCTCAATCTTAATTAAAATCTATTTGTTCCAAAAACCTAGTAAGCAACAATTAACCGTTTTAGCGCAAAACTAGATGTTTTAGCAAATCTAGTGGTCACGATTTACACTTAATATCTTAATTAAGCCACACAAATATTAATCAAATTTTTATCTCACCTTTTTACATACTAAACATAAATTAGTTTGCATGAACATTTAATTAAGATAATTAAAAGTAAAGATATGCAAGTTAACAACTAGATTAGATTTTACAAGGTCTTTAGATATTAAACTACACATTGCTATCATAATCAAGTGATAAAAACCCTAAATTTTTAAACAAACCCTTCTCTTTAAAACTCTAATTTTCAATTAAAACCATATTAACACTTAATTAAAATTAGATTAGAACAAGTATTAATAAAGTAACAATTAGAGTAAGTTTATACCTCAAGATTTTGGAAAGATCAACATGCTAACTTGCCACCCAAAATAAAAACTTGTATCGATCCAAGCTAGATTTGATCAAGGAATTTTAGTGAATATTTAACTAGAAATTAGTGTTAGATTTGTGGATTTTTGAGTGAGTTTTTTTGTGGGATTTTGAGATGAAAAGGAGGTGAAGAAATGGGTGAAGGGTTGCTACCCTTGTTTGGCCGAAACATGAGAGTGGAGAGAGAGTGAGGGTGAGTGAGAGAGAGAGGTAACCATACCCCCCATACACACATCAACATCATATCTTTCTTTTCTCACTTAATTATTTATTTTCATTTCCTATTTAAGCTTTTCTCTTGAATTTTCGAGAACCATCTTGAATTACTTTTTTTCTTTTGAAAACAATATGTTACAATAAGTGTTAAGTTGTCATGGTATAAAATTTTGTATTAACCCATATTAATTTGTAATTATCGCTAATTTAGTATATAAGTGTACGATTAAAATAATAATTAAAAATAAATAATTATGGAAAATATTTGAGTAAACTAGCAATTAATATGTGACTAATTAAATACCGATACAAGAAATTACATAGTTAAAATATGTATATTTAAGTCTATGTGGAAAAATAATTATATCTTGGTTTTTACGGAAAACACGCATTATCAATAATTAATACATACAACAACAACAACTGAGCCTTTTATCCCAAGCATATGGGGTAGGCTACATGAACCAACATGAGAATCACGCCGGGTCCAGCACATGAATCCTCTGTCTCCACTCACTTCTATCGAACAATATACTTTCATTGAGTCCTTTGGCAACCATATCGTTTCGTATCACCTCCATCCATGTTTTCTTCGGTCTCCCTTTTGCCCTTTTGCCATTTTCCATATCGAGAGTATCTATTCGTCGAACCGGTGCTTCCATAGGTCTGCGTTGCACATGACCAAACCATCTAAGCCGATTTTCCCGCATCTTCTCCTCCACGGGTGCTACACCAACTTTTGCACGAATATCCTCATTTCGCACCTTGTCTTTTCTAGTGTTACCGCACATCCAACGAAGCATGCGCATCTCCACTACGTGCATCTTCTGTGTATGATGCTTCTTAGGAGCCCAGCATTCTGTACCATATAATAAGGCAGGCCGAATAGCGCTCCGATAAAACTTCCCTTTCAATTTTAACGGAAAGTTACGATCACACAAAATCCCTGTTGCACTCCTCCATTTCAACCAACCAGCTTGGATCCTTTGATTAACATCACTATCGATCTCCCCATTCCTTTGGATGATGGAACCTAGATATCTAAACTGGTCACTCGGTGATATCTCTTGCCCTTCCAATGTTATACCAATATGGTTTTGACTTCTCTGGCTACTAAATTTGCAGTGCATATATGCTGTCTTGGACCTGCTCAATCTGAATCCCCGAGATTCCAATGTTTGTCTCCATAATTCCAATTTGGCATTAACCCCTGCTTTCGTCTCATTTACTAGAACAATATCATCAGCGAATAGCATACACCAAGGGACCTCATCTTGGATAGTTCTAGTAAGCTCATCCATCACGATGGTAAACAGGAAAGGACTTAATGCAGATCCTTGATGTAAACCAATAGTAATCGGAAAATCACTTGTTAAGCCACCGCAAGTTCTGACATTTGCCACTACTCCGTCGTACATATCCTTGATTATGTCAATATACTTGACGGGGACCCCTTTTTTCATCATTGTCCCCCATAATACCTCTCTAGGTACCTTGTCGTACGCTTTTTCTAAATCAATAAATATCATATGCAAACCTCTTCTCCTCTCTTGAAAACGCTCGACAAGTTGACGAAGCAAATGAATCGCCTCTGTCGTCGATCGTCCAAGCATGAACCCAAATTGGTTCTCTGTTATCTTAATATCCTTCCTTAGCCTGTGTTCAATCACTCTCTCCCAAAGTTTCATAGTGTGACACATTAGTTTTATTCCACGGTAGTTTGAGCAACTTTGAATGCCACCCTTATTCTTGTAAATAGGTACAAGGATACTTTTCCTCCATTCATTTGGTATCTTTTTTGTCTGTCAAATCTTATTAAACAGATCTGTCAGCCATTTAACGCCTATTTCTCCTAAGCATCTCCAAATCTCGATAGGAATCCCGTCAGGACCAACCGCTTTTCTTAAACCCATTCTGTTTAATAAGATATACATAATTAACCAAATCGAATTTTCATAATGTTACAATATCAGACCCTCAATTTTGTCAAGAAACAGAGATGTTTCTATTTGAGAGAAGTCTTATTTTAAGGCTTCCAGCCATCGGAGGGAAGACCTGACTGCGGGAGGCCTCCTTTTGAGGCCTCTCGACAACATAATTTTGGCAGATCGGGACACTCTTTTATAAGGATTCTCGACATCGAAAGGGGTGGTCCCGACTCTTGTTTGATAAGTAGGAAACACTTCTTTTTTAATGTTCAAATTTTTTTTGAAAGAATATAGAATTTACTCGATGTTCACAGTTCGCCCAAGAACATAAGTTTATAGTTTTTATGTCCATGAAAGGTATTGTTTCGAAATTTAGTGAGTTAGCTTTCATATGTTTCGAATGAATAGAGATTTGGTACTCTCGGATGAGAGTTATGGCCATTTTGCTCAGCCCGAAAATCGTATAAGCTGGCAGATTCAGCCCGAAAATTAGTTTGATATAAATACGTTTTTTAAGATATCTGAAACTCTATTATTTTAAAACCTTTCATATTCATGTATAATCTCGTTTCGAAGCTCAATTAGTTTGCTTTCATATTCTTCGAACGGATCACGATTTGGTACTTTCAGGTGAGAGTTATGGCTGTTTTACTCCGATATGTCCGAGCAGAAAGATTTAAGCCGAAAATCTATTTGATGTGAACATAGAGCTTTTTTATGTTCTAAGTTTTGTTTGAGAAAGTATTATTTCACCTATTTTCAATTTATAGAGAATATAGAGTTATAAGCTATGTTTAAAGATATGAAGAAAATAGGGTTTCCCCCATTTTCATATTGTTTTATAGAAAATAAGGTCTCCCCTACTTTCATGTTGTTTTGTAGAAAATAGGGTTTTCTCCATTTTCATGTTTGTAAAGAATATATGGTGGACTATGTTCCAAATATGAAATAAAATAAGGTTTTTTGGCCTATGTTCCAAATACGAAAGAAAATAGGGTTTTCCTATTTTCAAGTTTATAAAGGACATAGATGATCTATATTCTAAATATGAAAGAAAATAGCTTTTTTTATTTTCAAGTTTATAAAGGAACATAGGACGGCCTATGTTCCAAATATGAAAGTAAATAGGATTTTCGTATTTTCAAGTTTGTAAAAGAACATAAGGCGGTCTATATTCCAAATATGAAAGAAAATAGGGTTTTCCTATTTTCAAGTTATTCAAGAGAAATAGGATGGCGTATTTCATTATATGCAGAACATGGAATTATCCATATTCTAGGTTCTGTTCAGGAGGTTAAAAACATATGATCTCATATTCTAGATCTTCACAGAAATATGAAATTTTTCATATTTTCAATTTTCGAACTCCATGGTCATGGATGACTGCAAGACCCCCTACTAGGGTGAAAACTTCATAGAAATTTTAATGGGTCTTCTTCTTAATCTTTGTTCAGCAATAGAGAGACAGAGAGAAAGAAAGAGAGAGAAGGTAGAAGAATTGGGATTCCATTCCTATGATCCTCACCTTCTTATTCTTCTTATTCTTCTCCTCTTTTAAAATGATCCTCTCTTCACTATCTCTCTTTCTTTTTTAAGAGATATATATCTCTCTCCTTATTTGAGTGGAATTGGGAGTAATTATGAAACTACTCCCTCATTTCGAGGGATCTTGAGATTTTGAGGGATTTTAGAGGAGTGGGGAGTAGTTATAAAACTACTCCTTTATTTTGAAGGATTCAGGGGGGAAAGAATAACTCCTCATCCATTTTCATATATATATATATATATATATATATATATATATATAATTTTATTTTTTGTTTGAACAATATACTCATCTCGAACTAAAACATTTTTATCTTCATCTTTGCCACATTTCACTGCACACAAGTTTCTGATCTTCATTTCTCTCATTCGAGCAATCCTGTATATATAATTTTCAATCTTGTTGATGTCCAACTTCTCGTACATCTCTTTCTTTAGAAAACCCCAAGTATAAATAATAAAAGGGTGATATATACATCTTAGATTTAGATAAAGTGCGATAAGGATAAAGTTTGTCACATTCTATGACATGAACGATAAGGATAATGTTACTGACTCTTCGACTCCTCACTAGCGGCCAAGAGTACTTGAGAAGATCATCTTCGCTAGAGATCAGGGAAGGATTGTGAGGTGTTAAAATAAAATGAGCAAGACAACGAGAGGGGAATAGAGTCCATGCGTGCGAGAGAGAGTGAGGAGAGTCATCAAAGCGAGAGAGCGCGAGGTGAAGGGGAGTTGGCGAAGAGCGAGTGAGAGATCACTTGAAAGAGGGGGCATCATAAGAAAGAGAGAGAGGAGAGGGAGCAACAGAAAGAGGGAGAAAGAGAGAGGCGTGCGGCTAAGGTTTTAAGGATTAGAAAATTGTGAGGATAGAGAAATTATATATTAATACCTATTTAGCAAAAACCCTCAAGACTTTTCTATTTATATCTTTGGTGAGCCAAAATTTGTGTAAATAGGTATTAATATATAATTTCTCTACCCCATAATTTCGTAATCCCTCAAATCCTAACCGCACATCTCTCTCTCTCCATATATATATATATATATATATATATATATATATATATATATATAAAGAGAGAGAGAGAGAGACTCTCACCCTCTGTGTTACTCCTCTCTCTCTCTCACACATGTGATCTCTCACTCGCTCTTTGCCAACTCCCCCTCACCTCATGACTTCTCTCTCTCTCTCATGCACACTCTGTTGGCTATAGTGTCCTCAAGGCAATTGTCGTAGTCGCAGGCAGATGATTATGATGATTGAGGGAGGACCTATACCGATAAAACAGTCTCACTCGAGATGATAGTATGCTATCTGGTTTGCCTTTATCATCATGTATATGTTGATAAAGCCCATAGGATTCTTGCTTGACTGCCAGCATTGTGATGGCGGTCACATACGTGGGAGCTGGGGGTCTATAAGCATGTCCTTAAATGTCCCTAGTCGTGGGAGTATCGAGACTGGGCATCGATACTCCAGTGTAGACTGGTGTATACTTATCTAGACCCTGACGAGGGGCGGTGGCCGGTCTCACAAGCCATTGGTGTTAGTTGTTCACCTAAGATAGTATCGTTGGGTTATGAGTACACTGGACGGACTCGTCGAGAACATGCTAGTTGGTATTATACCTATAGTCAGATAGCAGTTCCCTGGTGACATGTGTACAGGTTAGTCTGTCGACCTGAGATCGTCATTTGTCTCGTGTGAGTTCCCACTGTGCTTTGATTACTACCCTACCAGGGCTCAAAGGAGTCGTGCAAACAGGTTTTAGTTGGGTACAGTCCCGAGCCACATGGAGACAGTGAGCGGATCGTCAGGGATTCGTCTCTCCCGGTATTGGGGGTTGATGTCGCGCAGTGCACGGGTGGCCATCACTAGAAATCCTCGGCCGGGGTATGTGAGAATTACCGATCCAGGATCGATAGCTTCTCAGGTAGTGATGGGTTTCATACCGACACGAATTATCGCGTTGTTAGGGGCCTGACTTTATCCACCCCCTAGACCCGATATGCGATACTCATAGACGAACAGACCGGACTGTACGGATATTGTCACTGACAGGCTCAGTAGGGGTTCGGATGAGTTTGCTCGTCGGCCTTCCTTTCGCTCAATATCTAGGTAGCTGTTACGTACAGCTAGTGCCGCTGACGTGCTTGTGGTTAAACCCACTGCCAGCGTATTGACGAGTCTTTAGAGTCCCACACAGAGGATTTCCCTAGTTCTGGCGAAATGGTGTAGTAGTCGTATTTGATACGTGCAGAGTTCCGATCGATTGATATACATAGTACTCGGACTTTCGATCGGACAGCTGATAATACTAGCCGGCTCGGGTTTGAGCCGGATTATTAAATCAGGTATTGATTTAATAATTTACATATATGTATTTCGATACGTATATTCTAGTATTATATTCTTTGTGTTATTCTATCTCTTTGATATTCGTTTTTCGGTACGGATACAGGTATGTATATACAAAAGAATGTAATCCGTATTTTTTGCTGGATAACATTCTAGAAGGTGCCATCTCATTTTGGATTTGACCATTTTTATTAAAATGGATAATGAGGTGGAAAATTGCATGAAGAGGAATGGTGAGAACCATGCTTGGAATTGTGCTCACAAATGAATTGTTAATTCATTTGGGTGCACTATTCAAGCATGGTAGGATTATTAAAATGGAAAATTGGTTTTTACAAAACCAAGGATGCTTCATTTTCTCTCTTCCTGGTCTTCATTTTTGAAGCATGCTAGGTTTTCTTCTCTTGAGCTTGAGCTCCACCCTCACCATTTTTGTTCTTCACCTATTCTAGCTATCATGCTTGTTTCCACCTTCTTCATGATATGAGATAGAAAACACTAAGAATACATGCACACTACATTCTAGGCTCTCTAGGGTAGCATCCTAGAGACCCTAGTTGCTCCACTAGCATCTTGGCGTGGAACTAGAGCCGGTATTACATCTCTCGGGTGGATCATCGGAGATGGAGGAAGACCGGCGACCAAAGTCGATCCGCAACATCACTAGGAGTTTAGAGATGGTTGAAGACCCGAAAGACTTGGTTCATTAGGTATAACCATTCCCATCTCTTTTCTTAGATTGCTAGTTTTAGGGTTAATGGTTTCGATCTTGTTAATCGGGTAATGATAGCGCCGGGTTCTAGAAATTTTTGTTCCGCATTTGGCCACGGTTGGATGGCCGGGACGCTCCCATAACCCAACACACTCTACCCCTCTCCCCACTCGTTGTCTTGCTCATCTTATTTTAGCTCCTTACAACCCTTTCCTAATCTCTAGCAAAGATGATCTTCTCCAGTACTCTTGGCCGCTAGCGAGTAGTTGAAGAGCCGGTAACTTTATTTTATCGTGTTTTATCGAAATTTATGAGGTATAAATCACCATTTTATTATTTATGCTTAGGGTTTTCTAAAGAAAAATTAGTAATTTAAGAATTGTAGCAACGCGAAAGTTAGTATAAGTAGCAATGAATATCTACCGCTAGAGAGTTGAGTTGAATCGAGGATTAGAAATTCATGATGTACTTGGGTTAAAGTATTATAGAACGTCTCATATGTTGAATCCTTTGCGTTGTTTTTAGATGATCAATATGGAGTTGGAGATGAGAATTTTTATTACAAGTGGTGATACATGTTTTAACATTTTATATTATTATAAATTCTATTCAATTGTTTGGTGTCATTATTCTACGAATAATATGAATGGTTACCAGTTTATGTATATAACGCTTATGTGTGAACGTGTGTATGGATGTAGTTATTTATGTTTTAAATGATAGTTTGCTCAATGATAGTAAGTTTATTATTATGTCATTATTTGATTGCGAGAATATAACTGATGTGTATAATGCTTTTTGCGGGATGCAATATATTTTATTATTGAAATTTATGAAAGTATTATATAGCGTATACATTAGCTAAGTTTGTTATTCTTACAATTTAGTTCATCAATGTGTAACTATATGGAGATATGTGAGAAGATCATTATTAAGTAATCATATTTTTCATATATTTAATGAGATGCTATCACACATGCATCGTGGTTTGTATTGTTAGGCTTGTGTATATGATACAATTGGTGGCATGTAGTTGTCGTTATTTATATGAGTTTTATATTCAATTTTGGACATATGTGCTGCATGCATCTCATAAGTCAATACCGGTATAATTATGGAAGTGATTTACAAAGGTCGGTAGTGGAGCCTTGTTGGGTCTATTGTGCATGCCATGTGATATTTTCATCATGGGACAATGTTGGTTTCCTTTACCATGGGCAATTAATAATGGTGTTTTACTTATGTCAACCGAATTAGATGTTAGTGTATATTCCCTAGGGGCCATTATTGTATCATACTAGCTTATATATTACTTAATGGAAGCTTAGGATATTCACAGTTGTATTAACAGTCTTGCTCAATATAGTAGTATGCTATTTGGTTTATATCTATCTTAATATGTGTATATGTTTCTTTTAGCATATCGCGAATACATATTGATAGAGCCCATAGGATCTTTCTTGACTACCAGCATTGTGATGACAGTCACACTAGTGGGGGCTGAGTAGTCTACAAGCACATCCTTTTTCAAGTCCCTAGTCATAGGATTATCGAGACAGGGCATCGATACTCCGGAGTAGACTAGTGTATATGCTTCTCATCCCAGCAGGGAAGATGGTCTGTCCTACAGCCATTAGTACGTTGTACTGGAGATAGTATGCAGGTGCTCGTTGGATTACGGGTACACCGGACAAGACTCGCAGGGAACTGTTGGTTGGTATTATACCCGTCGTCGGTTAACAGTTCCCAGGTGACATGAGTACAGCATAGTCCGTAGACTTGACACTGCTGCTTCGCCTCGAGTATGTTCCCACTGTTCTTAGATTGCTACCCCACCACGGCTCGACTGAGTCGTGTAAACAGGTAGCAGTTGGGTGCAGTCCCGAAGCACTTGGACGCAGTGGCGGTTAGATAGGATTCGTCTCTCCCAGTGTTGGGGGTTGATATCGCGCTGTGTTTGGAGAGCCATTACGCAAGGTCCCTGGCCAGGGCAAGCGAGATTTACTGGTAGGTTTTCCAGTAGCTTCTTAAGGTGTGATGGTCTTCACTCCGACACGACTTATACCGTTTTTAGGGGACTGACGCTTACCGCCCCTAGGCCCGATATGCGATAGTCTTAGATGAAAAGACCGGACTGTACGGAGATTGTCACATCAGGCTCAGTAAAAGTTCGGATGGTTTTCCTCATCGGCCTTCTTATCGACATCTAGGGGCCGTTACGTACAGCTAGTACCGCTTGCGGCCTATGGTTAAACCCACTGCCAGCGTAGTGTCGAGTCTTTAGAGTCCCACACAAAGGGTTTCCCTGCTTCAGGCGAAACGATATAGAAGTCGTATGGTTTTACGACAGGGTTCGGACATATATGTGTACTTATGCACGTGTGATGTTCGGACAGATTATACTAGCGGGCTTTGGTTTAAGCTAGATTCTAGTACTAGATTATTGGATTTATGCAGTCTCAGTATATCCGTGTTTTTCGTAAATACGGATGGGAGGGGCATTCTCGTAATTACTCGAGACGCTTCTAGAAGAAAGGTGACTCATTTAGTTTTAATTCGTTTGTGAATTAAACTTAATGAGGTGGAGAGGTGATGTGTAATTTTCATTAATTGCACCATGAGTCATGAGGTGATTCACCTCAAGGTAATTAATGAAGCATGGTTGATGTTTTAATATATTATTGTTTAGATATTTTCATGCTTCATGATATTATCCTAATGACTTAAGATTCAATTCATTATCACAAACACATTCTCTCTTCTCAAGCTCTCATCTTCTTCATCCTAACCCTAATCCTCTCATGTGTTGAGAACCCTAGGGTTAGCAAGACTAATAGATCCTTAATCTATCTCTATATCCTCTGGGTCACTCGGATTAGCAATCCTAGCCACTTAGTTACCTCAAGTTAGAGGTTAAAGCTTGGAGAAGGAACTCTCGGGTGGATCTTCTATCACATCAAGGAGGCCGACAAGGAGGTGAACAACAAGAACAAGAAGGACTAGTATCTTGAGGTATAATCTTCTATTATAATAGTTAACTACTTCTAGATAGTTTGTTGGTTAAGGTTTAGCAAAGATCCGTTTGATAGTCGATGTTAGTTTGAACAAAATGATTGTTTTACCTATTCCGCCTCCCCGCATCTTGTGGCGTGTGTAATGTTGACTTACAGTGGTATCAGAGCCTAGCTAAACCATAACTAACATGTTAGCAAAGTCTTTAGAAAATCGATCGCAATTTAATCCCGAAAAAACGACATTTTCACCAAGTTTTTGCCGATTTTAAATTGGGGTCTAAAAATTTTTCAGGGTCCTTTAAAAATACATGCAGGGTTTTTTAAGAATTGTGAAGAAATTTGGGATCGTGACTCGTCCAAACCACCGCGGAACCGCGGCCATTCCAAGCGATCCGCCGCGAATCCGCGGCCTTGTTGACACCGAGTCAACCCAAATTTGCTCAATTATTCTTGTGTGTTGATATTGGGTTTTCTGGGATATTTTGTTTCTGCTCAGGTTTTATGTGCACAGAGATTTTTTTGGAGTAGATTCATATGTGGTGCTTGATTGAAATTCTAAGAATTTTGGCTAACTGGATTATATCTGTGTTGTGATTAATGCGTTCGTAAACCTCCCCTAATTGCTAGTATGTCGGTTAGCAGGGGTTGCACATTTCTGTAATGATTACTTTATGTTTGTGAATATGAACTTGTTGGATTATCGTGAATGGATAGCCGGGGATGTGAGACGAGTGTTTCTTTCATTCATTTATAAATTGTAAATTGTTGTAATATTCTTTTGCGGGGCACATCTGAGTTGAGGTTGTAGCCACCGTTGTATTATTTCATTTACTGTTTTCTACTCCTAGGATAGACCCAAGGTGGGGTGCACAAACTACCGGATACTTTGAAGTGCTTAGTGGCCTATTCACGTCGTTGAGGGAGACCGCTTCACTTCGGGTACTTGACGGGTAGTTTGCCGTACCCGTAGGGGTCTAGGGTAGGGTTGGCTATTCATCACGACTATGTAATTCGTCTTTCATTGCAGGCTAAAAAGAAATGCGGATTCCTAAAATATCTAATATGTTCATCTGTGATTTGGAATGCCTATTATTGCGTCTGACGAATGTACAATATCTATATATGATATCTAATAGGCGTTGCTTATGTTTTGCATCCGCGCTAGCCCAGCCCCCGCTCTGTCGTTACTTAAGTAACCTAACGGGTGAATGACGGGGCCCAGTGGCGAATGCAGATGGCATAAGCGGACGTTGTATTTTCATTGTTTTCTGCAATGATAGGTTAATAGATGGGACGCGTTATATTAGTGCAAAGAAAATAAACCAAAGTTAAATCGTTGGAATAGTTTAAAAGAAACCACTCGGTTATTTTAAAACAACAGATTTTTTTAATTGCGGAACTTAAACCACTCCTTTTAAAAGCTATCAGGTTCCTTCGATCATATCAAGTTCACTACGTTCACGGTTTCGCCAAAACCATTCGTAACTCTCCGTCATTTCATTTGGATATTCAGTAGTATTCAAGCTATGTATTTTGACCAACGCCAAGGCATAGTGTTTGGTAGCTGCTGGGTATTCATCTGTTGCATAGATAGATGAGTTGGTTTGGGATAGTCGTACTGCCATTTGGCCAACGTCAGGGGTATGTATGGGTGGGTTCAAATTAACAAGATAATGATGGGTAAAACTTGACATGTGACTTATGACATTTTGGCCGAAGTCAAGGTAATAAGAGCATGGGACAGAAATCCACATCGGGAGTTTCTAAAGAAACTGAAACTTGCTAGAGTTGCATACCATTTGGAGTGATTATTTTGGTAGGATGCCTTCAGCTTTATCACACAATGATATTTGGATCCCGATCCTACTGTGAGTATATGCTACTCATCAGGAGATTCTTTCACTTAACGATCAATACTATAAACCAAGTAGGTGTCGAGAAAGGTGTCAGCGGGGCTACGCCCCCAGGGAAAATAGGTTATTTAATTAAGGAACTTCGCGAAAGCATCGTAAAACCTCCTTCGAAGTACCGACACCGGCCTGGCTGAACGGTTAAGCAAGTATTGTACAGTAAGAATAGTCTTGACTAGTTCTTCCTTTTTGATTTGAGGAAGGATTCGAGAAACAGTAGGAGCCATACTGCTTAGATAAACTAAAAACCACTCTAAACTTGCTAGAGCATCATGCTAAAGTGTTTTCTTCTCTCTCTCCTAATTGCAGCGACCAATAACATGACGGGTCTTAAGTTATTATTAGATAAAAATATTTTGGCAGGGTCAAACTATAAAGATTGGTTCCGGAATGTCAAAATGTCAATAACTTATAACAAATTGGGGTATGTCCTTACTACAAAAGCCCCTGCCGTCCCAGGTCCAGAATCCAGTGTCGCGGATAAGGAAATCCGCAAGACCTGGGAGTTAGACTGCGCGAAGGCCAAATGCATCGTGCTTGCCTCTATGGATAATAAACATCAGAGGAGGCACGAGAATATGGATATTGAAGCCATATTTCTCCACACCAAGGAACTGTATGGAGAGCAATCTCGTATAGCTAGATACGAAACCTCGAAGAACTTGTTTCAGTCGAGACTGGCCGTCGGATCATCTGTAGGGGAACATGTCCTTAAGATGATTGGCTATATTGAGAAGCTCACGGACCTCGGGACAACATTAGAGAACGAGCTATATACAGACTTGGTTCTACAGTCCCTTCCTTCCACCTACGCCCAGTTTATTCTGAATTTCAACATTCAAGGAAAAGAAGTTGAACTTCCAGAACTCCTTAACATGTTGAGGAGTGCAGAGGGCACCTTGCAGAAAGCAAGGGAAACACCCACTATGTTTGTTCGTAGTGCTTCCTCTTCCAGGTCCAAGGTAAGAGCCAAAGGAAGGAAGAAGAAGGCCGCTACCAAACCGAGAGGTGGTATTGGTAAGGTAGGAGTCAAGGAAAAGGCAAAGGTTGCGATACCGGTAGTAGCAAAGGACGAGTGTTTCCACTGTCGTAGGAAATGCCATTGGAAGAAGGATTGCAAAGCTTGGATTGCCAAGAATCAGTACCCGAGGCAAGTTGTGACTTCGGTTTCAGGTGTGTTTGTAATTGAAAATTGTCTGTCAATCAACTCTACTTCTTGGGTATTGGATACCGGATCAGGATCTCATATATGCAATTCATTGCAAGCACTGAGGAGCCGTAGAGTACTGAAGGTTGGTGATATGACCCTCCAGGTTGCGAACGGAGCGAGCGTAAATGCTGTGTCCGTAGGGGATTATCACCTTAGATTGACGAGTGGATATATTTTGGTTTTGCGCAACTGTTTTTGTGTACCCAGTTTAACGTGTAATATCATATCAGTATCGTTGTTATCGAAAAAAGGTTATGATTTCACGTTTGTAAGCGATATTGTTAACATCCACCTTAATCATGGTTTAATTGGGTCCGGTACACTAGATAACGGTATATACGCGTTAAACCAATTGCAGATTTTCAATGTCCAGAACACACTAAAAAGAAAGTCTTCAGATATAAATCAGGCTTTCTTATGGCATTGTAGACTAGGTCACATCAATGAGACAAGGTTAACTAAGTTACATAAAGAAGGATACTTGGATCCGTTCGAATATCAATCTTATGCCACTTGTCAATCATATCTCAATGGAAAGATGACAAAAATTCTATTCACTGGACATGGGGTAAGAGCGAGCGAGCTCATAGGACTCATATACAGCGATGTATGTGATCCAATGTTTACACATGCAAGAAGCGGTTTTTCATATTTCATTACTTTTACGGATGATTTCTCTAAGTATGGATTCATTTTCTTGATGAAATATAAATCCGAAGCTTTTGAGAAATTCCAAGAATATAAGAATGAAGTAGAAAACCAAACCGACAAAAGTATCAAGACACTGAGATCTGATCGAGGTGGTGAATACTTAAGTGCCGAGTTCCTGGGTTACCTAAAAGAGAAAGGAATTCTCTCTCGGTTTACTCCTCCATACACCCCACAACACAACGGTGTATCGGAGAGACGGAACCGAACCCTATTGGATATGGTATGTTCCATGATGAGTAATGCTGAGTTACCGCGATCTTTCTGGGATTATGCCCTAGAATCAGCTGCATATCTTTTGAACAGGGTTCCTACCAAGACTGTGCCTACCATACCATATCAGATGTGGAGTGGGAAGAAACCCTATCTTCAGTATCTCAATATATGGGGATGTCCAGCTTTTGTTAAAAAGCAGCATACGGACAAACTCGAGGCACGTTCAGTACAGTGTAAGTTTGTGGGATATCCAAAGAACTTCAAGGGGTATTTTTTCTATTACGCAGAGGAACAAAAGGTTTTTGTTTCTCGTAATGCCCATTTTCTAAAACAGCAGTTTTTAGAAAAGAAACAAGTGGGAGCGCAATAGAACTGGAAGAAATTCCAGAACCACAAGCTACTACTGAAAGCTTGGTAAAACCAGAAGTTCCAGAAGAACAGGACATTCCCACACCCTTCCGCAGAAATAGTAGGCCGTCTCATCCACCTGAGAGATACTACGGTTTTCTCATAGACGGGGATAGAGAGGATTGCGTCATTGATAATGATGAACCTACTAACTTCCAGCAGGCCATCCAGAGCGGCGACTCAGTAAGATAGTTGGATGCAATGCGGATCGAGATGGAGTCCATGTACACCAATAAAGTATGGACTTTGGACTTTGCTCCAGATGGGTAAAACCCATAGGATGCAAGTGGATCTTCAGAAAGAAGATTGATGTAAATGGACAGGTGGAAACCTATAAGGCTAGACTTGTTGCAAAGAGTTTTCGTTAAAGGCCTGGTTTGGACTATGACGAAACTTTTTCTCCAGTGGCTATGCTCAAATCCATTCGGATCCTTCTTGCCATTGCTGGCTTCCATGATTATGAGATCTGGCAGATGGACGTAAAGACGGCTTTTCTAAATGGAAATTTGGACGAGTGCGTTTATATAGATCAGCCAGAAGGTTTCAATCAGAGTGGGAGCAGCGGGAAAGTGTGCAAGTTGCTTAAAACCATTTATGGACTAAAGCAGGCATCGCGGAGTTGGAACATCTGTTTTGATGAAACGGTCAAAGAATATGACTTTATCAAAAATCCAGATGAACCATGTATATATAGTAAGATTGTAGAACGAACTGTCGTATTCCTCGTCTTGTACGTGGATGACATTCTCTTGATAGGAAATGACATTCCTATGCTACAATCTGTCAAAGGATTCTAGTCACACGGGTTCTCCATGAAAGACCTGCGTGATGCCTCTTACATTCTGGGGATCCAGATCTATCGTGATAGATCTAAGAGAATGTTGGGACTTTCACAATCCAGGTATATCAACACTATACTGAAAAGATTCAGTATGGAAGATTCTAAGCGCGGTAATTTACCGGCTTGTCACAGAATCACCCTCTCCAAAGAGATGTCTCCCAAGACTGATTTGGAAAAGGATCCAATGTCGATTATACCCTACGCTTCTGCGGTAGGCTCAATAATGTATGTGATGTTGTGCACCAGACCAGATGTAGCTTATGCACTAAGCGTGGTAAGCCGGTATCAGTCAGACCCAAGGGAGAAGCACTGGATAGCAGTAAAGAACATTCTTAAGTACTTGAGAAGAACTAAGGATATTTTCTTGGTTTACGGCGGAAAAGACCTCCAGATCGAGGCTTTTGGTGACTCTAGCTTCTAAAGTGACAAGGATGACTCCAAGTCCATGTCGGGTTATATCTTTACCCTCAATAGAGGGGCGGTGTGCTGGAAGAGTTCCAAGTAGGACACCATTGCTGACTCGACGATGGAAGCGGAGTATATCGTAGCTTCGGATGCCGCAAAAAAAGCAGTCTGGGTAAAGAAGTTCTTAACAGAACTTTAGGTGGTTCCATCCATTGTTGATCCAATACCTTTGTATTATGACAACAACGAGGCTATAGATTTAGCGAAGGAACCCAGGTCCCATCAAAAGTCCAGACACATCTTGAGGCGGTATCACCTGATCAGGAAGATCATAAATCGCCGGGAGATTGAGGTCCGGAGAGTTGCTACAAAGGAGAACACTGTAGATCCATTCACAAAGGCGTTACATCTGACACAGTTCGAGAGGCTATTCGAGATGATAGGTTTTCGATACGCCAGTACATGGCCCTAGTGCAAGTGGGAGATTGTCAGTGTATATGCCCTATGGGCCATTATTGTATCATACTAGCTTGTATATTACTTAATGGAAGGTTGGGATATTCATAGTTGTATTAACAGTCTTGCTCAACATAGTAGTATGCTACTTGATTTATATCTATCTTAATATGTGTATATGTTTATTTTAGCATATCGCGAATACATATTGATAGAGCCCATAGGAGCTTGCTTGACTACCAGCGTTGTGATGGCAGTCACACTAGTGGGGGCTGAGTAGTCTACAAGCACATCCTTTTTCAGGTCCCTAGTCGTGGGATTATCGAGACAGGGCATCGATACTCCGGAGTAGACTAGTGTATACGCTTCTCGTCCCAGCAGAGGAGATGGTCTGTCCCACAGCCATTAGTACGTTGTACTGGAGATAGTATGCGGGTGCTCGTTGGGTTACGGTACACCGGACAGGACTCGCAGGGAACTGTTGGTTGGTATTATACCCGTCGTCAGTTAACAGTTCCCAGGTGACATGAGTACAGCATAGTCCGTAGACTTGACACTGCTGCTTCGCCTCGAGTATGTTCCCACTGTTCTTAGATTGCTACCGCACCACGGCTCGACTGAGTCGTGTAAACAGGTAGCAGTTGGGTGCAGTCCCGAAGCACTTGGAGGCAGTTGCGGTTAGATAGGATTTGTCTCTCCCAGTGTTGGGGGTTGATATCGCGCTGTGTTTGGAGAGCCATTACGCAAGATCCCTGGCCAGGACAAGCGAGATTTACTGGTAGGTTTTCCAGTAGCTTCTCAAGGTGTGATGAGCTTCACTCCGACACGACTTATACCGTTTTTAGGGGACTGACGCTTACCACCCCTAGGCCCGATATGCGATAGTCTTAGACGAACAGACCGGACTGTACGGAGATTGTCACATCAGGCTCAGTAGGAATTCGGATGGGTTTCCTCATCGGCCTTCTTATCGACATCATCCTGGGGGCCGTTACGTACAGCTGGTACCGCTTGCGGCCTGTGGTTAAACCCACTGCCAGCGTAGTGTCGAGTATTTAGAGTCTCACACAGAGGGTTTCCCTGCTTCAGGCGAAACGATATAGAGGTCGTATGGTTTTACGACAGGGTTCGGACATATATGTATACTTGTGCACGTGTGATGTTCGGACAGATTATACTAGCGGGTTTTGGTTTAAGCCAGATTCTAGTATTAGATTATTGGATTTATGCAGTCTCAGTATATCCGTGTTTTTCGTAAATACGGATGGGAGGGGCATTCTCGTAATTACTCGAGAAGCTTCTAGAAGAAAGATGACTCATTTAGTTTTAATTCATTTGTGAATTAAACTTAATGAGGTGGAGAGGTGATGTGTAATTTTTATTAATTGCACCATGAGTCATGAGGTGATTCACCTCAAGGTAATTAATGAAGCATGGTTGATGTTTTAATATATTATTGTTTAGATATTTTCATGCTTCATGATATTATCCAAATGACTTAAGATTCAATTCATTATCACAAACACGTTCTCTCTCCTCAAGCTCTCATCTTCTTCATCCTAACCCTAATTCTCTCATGTGTTGAGGTATAATCTTCTATCATAGTAGTTAACTACTTCTAGATAGTTTGTTGGTTAGGGTTTAGCAAAGATCCGTTTGATAGTCGATGTTAGTTTGAACAAAATGATTGTTTTATATATTCTGCCTCCCCGCATCTTGTGGGTTGTATAACGTTGACTTACACTAGAGATGTTGACCATACTTAGTCACAATCCACCTAATTTTTCTACGCATGAAAATGATATTTTCACAAAAGTACTGTATATTCTCGTAGAGGAGTTTTATTATTTCTAATTTATTGAGGATTTATTGCTATAAATCGTTATTTCTATATGTAACTTTTTATTTATATGTAGCGTTAAACATTGTATCATTCTTTTTCTGTGCTATAAAACTCACCCACCTCTACCATGGCTGCTAATCAATATGTACGGCGTATCTTTGGGAAGAAAGGTTGTCGGATGATTAAAAGCATACAATCTATATGGTCGCAAAGCTTGGATCTATAATTATTATAAGGCTTGTGGGCCTGTAATTATCTTCTGGAATATCTACCAATTTAGAATTTTTAGTATTCTCTTGTGAGATATTTATGGAAAAATGACATTTTGGTATATTACGTATAAGATCATCTGTATATAAAGTGATTATCGTCATTTGGGATTTTGTCAATATTATATACAATTTGATGTATTGTTTTTCCTGAGCTATATTGTGAATTCAAGATTTTATACTAGCAGATTCTCAGACATAAGCCTTGCGATCTTCTATGAGCTGGAGATTGTGGATGTGCAAATTTTTATATATGGTTTTGGGACGTGACATTGAAGTTTTTCCCACAAATTGAAGCTTGCTCCTTCAAAATATAACATGGATAACCTTCACCTATAATCCTAAGGAAAATCCTTGCATTAACGATATTCTTGATGGTGCGTTTTCTTGATTGATCCTCCTTAGAGTAATGCTGAATATCCACTTTCATGTCTATGCTATGGTAGCAATCAATGTTTCAAACCGCTCTTATTCTGGAACTTACCTCCATATATAAAGCACAATGATAATAAAAGGTTTTCAACTTTGAACCCAATATCATCCCCATCACTGTGCTTGAAGCGTGTTGAAGCTGTTTCTTGAAGCGTGTTGAAGCATTTAGTCATTGTTTCTTTCAAGTTCATAAAGACTTCAATACTGTCCTTTCTATGATACCGATTGTATATAAAAATATTTCCTTAGGTCAGATCGATTCTTCGAGATCCACAAAACAAAAGGCAATCATAAATCATATACAAGAAATAGATTATGAGGTCTGATTCTCTTCTCGGAAGGAAAGCCTAAGCTTCTAAATAAGAATAATATTAATCCCACATTACACTGCCCCAAAATCCTAGTTCGCCTTTCTTCTATAAGAATTCAAAAAACAAGGCTATCGTAAGAGGATTAGGGTTCTAAAGGAGCAAATTTTGAAGTAAATTTGTTATCAAGGTTATAAAATGCGCTGTACTTGTATTAACCAAAAAATTATTTTTAATTAAAAATAATATAGCAGAAAAATTATTTAATTAAACTTAAGCGCCTCTTGAGCAGTTTTTTTATTTTAATTAGAATTATTTTTCAATACACAAATAAGAGAAAAAATAGCTGAATTTTTTTAATTGCTGAAATGTTTCTAAAACAATGTAATTATAAATATACTAAATAGACGCAGAGATTTTACATTAAATGGAGTGCATGAAATTAAAAAAAAAATAAAGATAAAACATTAGATGATATATAATGATAAATAATAAACCTTTATTTTTCTTATATATTTTTTTGGCACTAGCCCGTAAGCCCTAATCTAAGCACACAACACACCTACACACCACACGCACACACACTCAGGGACCGGCGAATTTGCCCCGAAAACGTTAATTTGTGCCCATACCAACTGAGTTAATGCTCATTTATTGAACCTTTTTTGAACCTTCCAACTTGTAGATAACATATCTCGTGAAAAGAAATTCAAGAGCAGAACAAAAACTTAAGAAAAAAAAATTCTTAGGATTTTTGCAGAATCGGCAGGATGAGTTCATCTTGCCTTAACAAAAACTGGAGAGCATGCCAATAAGCCTTCACGAAAGGGTACACCGACATGGGGAGATCAAGGTAAGGAGAGCGAGAGGAGAAATAGATTGCAACGTGTCCGTATTTTAAGAAAGGTGTTGGGTGATGCATACATGAAAAACCTTAAACAACTCATAAAGCTTGTAATAAAATTATTAAATTCAGTTTAAGCGAGTTGGTCCGCTCAAGAGCTTATAACGCACCTAGACCATTTAATGCAATTGGTTAGGCCCAAAAGGAAACGGCATGAGACCGCTTCCGCTTAGACAGCCGCTTAACACTCATAATACGCTTAGACCGTTGAATGCAATTGCTTCGAATTAACTGCTTCCGCCAAGGCAGCCTCTTTAGACTGCTTTTCAGAAGATTGCTTGTTATGAAAGGGAAAGTATTTCAAATCCCAAAAAGAATATGATTCTAATTAAATATGTAAACAAGTAAATATGGTCTGACAAGTTTAAGATCTAAAATGCTCCTCATCAAAATTGATTAAATCCATATTTCATTAGTATACGAGGCTTAAAAATCCAGCTGACGTGACCATGGAAGATGGATAGATAAATTGATATGGATTGTTTCAAGTAGAAAAAAATAAAGCTAAAGAGAATTACTATGTAAATGGCATAGAATTTTAAGTTACAGTCAAAATTACATATTTATTCCCATGGAAGATGGATAGATAAATACATTACATATTTAATCTACTATGTAAATTTTTCAGTGATTTGCACATGCAAAAAACTAGAATACAATGCAGAATGACCGAATGGTTCTTCAATTTTTGTCTTTGTGATTTACAATGCAGAAATATGTATACATTCGAATTTAGGATCATTTAATATGAAATTTAGAAAGGAGAAAGGAGCGCAAGTCAGCCGGCGCTTAACACCCGGAAAAGGAAAAGCAAAATTCGAACTCAATCTAAAGTTGTGTGTACAAAAGTATGAGATTTACTATTCTAACTTCCACGCTAAAACTTTTGTACATTATTCTTTTTTTGTAGAGTGAACAAGCCCACAAGTTTGAGTCGACAAAAAATTATTAAACATGTTACAGTTGTTTAATATTTTAATGCTTGATTAAAATTACCAGATAATAATAAAAAATTCAAATATCCACGTGTGTGGCACGTGCAAAAAACTAGAGTGTGTGTATAGAGAGGAAAAATGGTATGAGCCGGTGGCCCTTTTTTAAAAATGCACCGCTGCTCCAAAACACACATACGTCCTAATTTTCACCGATTCAAACCAACGATCTTGATCTATGTATCATGAAACCCCCTATATACAAAAAATCTCGTGATTCGAAAACCTCTAACGCGTTTATCAAGCATATAGAAAAATTAACTGCTTATCCGTATTGGAAAATTGCAGTCACTTCATTGTCACGACCCGGAAATAACACGTGACCGACACTTGAATCACGTGAAATCTATACGACCCTACCGTAACCCAAGCAAGCCAAAAACCAGAATCTAAACATATATAGAAAAATAATGGAGGTGTAGTTTGAAAAGGGGGTTTTAATATGAAATGAAATTTGTTTTGGAAGATAAATAAAGTTCGAATTAAAATCGTGTTCGTTATTTAAAAATCGGACAGCACCTCCTTTATAAATTTTGAGTAAAACAAATACAATACATATAATATACAAAGGCATCCCCAAACGGGAGCTGGTTCACGCCCAATGGCAGAGACACAATCCACGCAAATATATATAACGCCCAAGGCGAAGAATCACAGCAAAAAACAAAAGATATGTAAATAACAACTCAAGATGACTCTAAACGAGTCCGACACCCAAAAACAATACATATCTAAGTCTCGTCTCTAAGTCATGAATTATACAAATGGTTGATGGAGTTTTTAACTAGATTCAAGAAGAAATATATATACAATACAAGAGGCGGTTACAATACAACCGTGTAACCCACTACCAAAAGCAATCACCCGAAAAAGAAGAAGTGTCAGCAAGCCGCTATGATCCGAGCGATCGATTCTGCAAGAAACTAAAGTATAACGGGTGTGGGTTGCCAACTCATGGGTAAAAAAATATCACAATGTAGAAATCAAATACATAACGATCTACCTAAGTCATAAGTATAGTGCTATCATACTCTGTGCTAACACACACACACACACACACACACACACACACACACACACACACACACACACACACACACACATATATATATATATATATATATATATATATATATATATATACTGTATATGTAATATAAGTGTATCCAAATAGATCGTGTAATCATCTCATATATAGCATGCATCCAAGTAAGCATATAAAGTAGCCGAAAATGTATGTAGGTAAATTGTTTCAAAATAGTCGTATGATATATATATATCACGGCACAAGTAGCGTGTTAGAAATATGTATGCCCTAGATGCCATTATTGTATATTATAGTGGATGCTTGGACATATAGAGGACTTTCTTGCTCGACATGATAGTATACTATCTGATTACTCTTTATCTTAACATGTACACTTATATTGTTATACCGTCTCTCTGTTACATGTTGATAAAGCCTTTAGGATGTAGGCTTGACTACCAGGACTGTGATGCAGATCATACTAGTGGGGCTTGCGTAGCCTGCAAGCACATGCTTTAACAGTTCCTAGTCGAGAGAATATCGAGACATGGCATCGATATTCCAGAGTAGACTAGTGTGTACGTTTCTTGACCCTGTATGGGGCGATGGTTGATCTCACAACCATTGGTGTTTGACATTAAAGATTGTACATAAGTGCTCATTAGAGAATGGGTACACCGAACAGGACTCCGAGAACTCCAAGATGTCACTATACCTATCGTCAAATAGCAGTTCTCTGGTGACATTGGTACAGGTTAGCCTGTAGATCCGAGATCGTCATAGTGTTTTGTGTGGTTCCACTGTGCTTTGATTTCCTTTCTACCAAGGCTCAAAGGAGTCATGCAAACAGGTGGATTTTGGGTACAGTCCCGAGTCACATGGAGGCAGTGAGCGATAGGAAGGGTTTTGCCTCTCTCGGTATTGGGAGTTGTTGCGCTATGCTCGATTGGCTATAATAGTAAGTCCCTAACCAGGGCTGATGAGATTTACTGGTAAGTGTTATCAGTAGTTTCTCGAAAGGTTATAGGCCACACATCGGCATGACTTATCAAGTTGCTGGGGACTGACGATTCCACCCCTAAACTCGATATGCGACATATCAAACAAAGAGACCAGACTATATGGTAAGTGTTGCTTATAGGCTTTGCGGGAGTTTGGACAAGCTTGATTGTTGATCTTTTATTCGTTCAATACCTGGATAGCCGTTACGTCCAGCTAGTACCGCTGACAGCTTGTGGGTATCTGATGTGATCATTATCTACTGCTGGCGTATTGACGAGCCTTTAGAGTCCCACACAGAGGTTTCTAGCTCAAGAGAAACGAAATAGGGCCCATATAGTGATATATGCGGGAGCTTGATTAAATACGAGTATGTGATACAGTATTCTAATCTCGCGATATTTTATATCGGTTAGGTTATATGTGATATAACCGGATTATTGAATCAAGTGTTGATTCAATAATTTGTCATATGTATATATATTTGATATTGGCCGGTTGTATATGATATGACCGGATTATTGAATCAAGTGTCGATTTAATATCAAATATTGAATATTAGTCAGTTATATGTGATATAACCGGATTATTGAATCAAGTGTTGATTTGATAATTCGATATATATATATATATATATATATATATATATGATATTAGTCGGTTATATATAATATAACCGGATTATTGAATCAAGTGTTGATTTAATAATTTGATATATACTAATATATTTGATATATAAATATATATTAACTAATATTGCCCACTAATGATTTTCTTCTCTTGATATATATAATTGTGTGTGTGTGTGCGCGCGTGGGATTATGTATCATATTTGATGATATATAGAACATGGGTGTATGAGACTCGCACCATGGCCTAAAGATAATTGGGATGAATTTATTTAGATGGAAAATGAAAATGAGTGGAATTATAAGTCATGGCTTGGATGCTTCGAGAAGCATTGAGAAGCCATGACTCATCATCTCCTTTTTGTTTTACTCTTGATATTTATTCATCTCATTCTTATCTTGAGCTCATGGTTCATTTCTCTCATTGTTTTTCACTCACACACCCAAGTTCATCTTCTTCCTCAAGTGAGCTTTCTAAGGTTTTTCTTGAGTTGGAAAAAGAGAGGAAAATATTTTTAAGTGAGTCAAATCTCCTACTTTATCAACCTACACTAATCTAGCTCATTAGTTTAGGTTGTTTGCTTCACTAATACTTTGATTAGTGAAAAGTGAGCTTGAGTTAGAGAGACTTCAAGGTGGATCATTTTCGGCTTCGAAGACAATATAGCAAGCTCGATCTTTTCTTCAAGTGGAGCCAAGAAGTGTTCTAGGGACTACTACTTAGAGTTTTAGAAGTGAAGGACTTGATCTATAAAGGTTGTAACCATCTTCACTTAGTTTAGATATTGTTTTCTTGCTTATAAACCCTAATTCTCTAGTTCTATTCTAGGTTAGTATAACTTAGACCTCTAGATTTTTTAAAATTGCATACTTGATACTTGTATAAACCTAGTGGAGGTGCTAAGACATACTTTCATGGTATCAGAGCCAAGCTAGAACATTAGGTGAGGTCTAAACGACGTTAAAGTGTTCAATCGAAGTTTCGAAACCCGTATTTTACCTGTTTCTGTCCATTTTTGCAAAAGTTGAAATTTTTCAGATTAAAAATTCTCATAAGATTATGCATGCTATTTTATGGAGCCCCAAGAAGTACGAGACTCTATCTCGTCCAAGTCGCCGCGGAACTGCCGCCATACCTATGATTTGGTCGTGGTTCCGCCGTAATCTTGGAAAGATGAGGGCTCGTATTTCTTCTGTTGCTCTATTGTGATATTTTGGACTTTTTGGGAATTTTTACTGAGGCTCAAGTTGTTGAGGTCTCTGTGATTTGTGGGAGTTTGAAAAATCGATCAAAATGTTTAATATCGTCTGCATAGTTTAGATATGTGATACAATTTTTGGAATCCACATTAATTAGTTTTGTGAAAACTAGTTTGTGATTGTAAACCTAGCATTTTAGTCTCATTTGATCGATTGCGACGAAGTTTCGATTTGGATCAAAACTTCGTCGCAACCTCGTATTGTATGTGAACACTCGCCGGGAAAAACTACTAGATAGCCACGCCCCATAGCCTCGACCAAGTGACTATAGGAGAACCCCATAGCCAAAAGCATCCATTCGGGTGCTCGCGGCCACGGTGTTCCGCCTAAGTGCACTTCGTTGACGACATCAGGGGTGCGGCCATCTACTAAAGTTTCTGACGAGCATTCGATTTTTGAATCGGAAATCTTGTTGATTTACCCGACTTGTTTTTGAAAAGTGTTTTCAATTCGAGACTTAAATATAAGATTTAAAGGGTTAGGCATGAAATCCGGAGTATGTGATATTTCGAGTTTATGATGTCTAAGGATGATGCGGATTCTAATTATTGTAGTTTTTATTTCTTTTCTGCGACCGTAAGTGTAATATGTGGTGTATCTCCGATCTCGTTGCTATATGTCAACGGCATTAGGAATACGCATATTTATTTACGTTGATGACATGTGATGTTATGGTGTTGCTGGTTGATATGTTATATTAGATCGTTGTGAATGAATAGTTAGGGGGTTTTGCGTGAGATGAGAGTTTTTCAATTTTCATTCATGTAAAAATTGTATATAATATTCTTTTATTGGAACACTTCCGGGTTGAGGTTGTTGTCTCCATTGATGTATAATATTTACTTTTCCGTATTAGGATAGACCCAAGGCGGGGAGCACAAGTAACCGGGTTCTAGAGTCCAGTGGGAGACCATCTCGAGGAGTCGAGACCGGGTCGCCTAACTCTAGAATTGGCAGGGTTGCTTGCCGCTCTCGTAGGGGGTCTAGGGATGTGGGTTTAGCTATTCATCACGACCATGGAACCCGCGTTTTTCATACTGGGTTAATTTAAAATACGGACTTCCTAGTATATGTTGTATTTCATATGCTTGCTTCTGCTGATTCTGTGATATGATGTGATCATATAACTGCGTGAGATGAATGCTACTTATATATATGATATACTAGTAGACACTATATATGTTTTGCATCCGTGCTAGTCCTGACCCCGTCCTGCCGTAAGTTAAGTAATCTTACGGTGAAAACCTGGGTCCCTATGGCGAATGCGGATAGCATATATGTGTTGGCGAATGCGGATAGCATATATGTGTGTTTTATTTTCGTTTCTTCTGTGATATTTAGGAAACATAAATGATGGGACGTCACTAATAAGATTAATGAAAAGAAAAGAAATCTAAAGATATTGTAGAATCAAATTTTTCAAAAAGGTAGCTCTAGTTATTGCTTTGCATAGCGGTATTCCATTATGAATATCCAGCACCTCATTCGATGAGGAAGGAGCCTGGATCTCTTCACGGGGAATGACCTCTTTAGCAAAACTACCATATGCTACAACCCACACGGTTTGTTTTAAAAACTATTCGATTTTAAAAAGCGGGGCTTAAACCACTCCTTTTCAAATCACAAAATTCTACAACGATATCAAGTTCATTACGTTAAAAATTTTCTTCAGAACCAGTCGTAGCCCTCCATCATTTCAGATAAGTGCTATTATTCATGCTGCGTTTGTTGACCTTGTCAAGGCGTAGTGTGCGATAGCTGATTAGTGCGTATTTGCCGCATATGATACGATTGGATTAGGGTAGTCGTACGGCCTTGTTGACCTTGTCAAGGGTCGTGCAGGTAGGTTTAATTTAATCACGAAATGACGGGTTGAACTTGACTTGCAGTTTATGGTTTGTTGACCTTGTCAAGGTCATAAACCGCATGGGGTAAAATCAGATATTGGGAATTTCAAGTGTTGAAATTTGCAATGAGATTGCATACCTTCTATATGATAGTTGGATTCTGATACCCACTGCGAGTAAGAGTTACTCCTATGAGAGTTTTCCATTTTACAATTAGCTGATCCAGTAGGTGTCTAAGAAAGATGTTAATGGGGTTTTGCCCCTGCGGAAACAAGGTTATTTAATTAGTTTAATGCGAAAGCATGAGGAGACTTCCTCGGAGTACCAATACCTGCCTGGCTGACCGATTGGCGAACTTGTAGGGCGTAATTAATCCTGGCTAATCTTACCTTTTAGGGTTTGAAGGAATATTTGATAAAAACAGTAGGAGCCATCCTGATTAGATAAGATAACAACCAATCTAATCTTGCAAGAGCGCACACTAAAGTGTTTTCTTCTCTCTCTCCAGGTAGCGACCATGACACGCCTTAATCAAGATAATAACATAGATGTATTGACTGAACCCGCTTATTATATTGAGCTGGGGAACGTTGGTTCCGCTCTATCTTATGACTGTCATAAGTCTGAGCAAGGAATAGAGTAATGCATGGATTCCCATGCAAACCGAACGAAGAAAAAGCATTTTGATGCATCTTCTTCGGGTGTGTTCGATATTGAGAACTGTTTCTCAGTCTGCTCTACGTCATGGGTATTAGATACCTGATCAGGATCCCACATTTGTAATCAGTTACAAAGGTTAAGAAGAAGTAGAGAACTGGAAAAGGGTGATATGTCCCGCAGAGTAGGGAACAGAGCAATTGTTGCTGCCGAAGCTGTCGGCGAATATCACCTTGTATTACCAAATGGTAATACATTGATTTTGAATGATTGTTATTACGTACCATCGATGATATGCAATATAATATCCGTTTCTTTATTAGATAAAGAATGATATAATTTTGCACTAGAGAAAAATGTTATGAACATTTTCCTAAATCAAGTGTTGATTGGGTTTGGTACGTTATTTAACGGTATATACGTTCTAAATCAAAATACAATTCTAAATATATAGAACACACACAAGAGGAAAGTTCAGAAATGAACGAAACCTTCTTGTGGTATTGTAGACTTGGTCATATCAATACGAAAAAACTAGTGAAGTTGCATAAAAATGGATATTTGAATCAGTTTGAATTTACATATTATGAAACTTGTCAGTCATGTCTTAAAGGCAAGATGACCAAAACTCCGTTTACTGGACACAGAGAAAAAACTACCGAACTCTTGGGACTGATACATAGTGATGTATGCGGTCCTATGTCTATACATGCCAGGAATGGTTTCTCGTACTTTATTACATTCACCGATGATCTCTCAAGATTCGGACATGTGTTCCTGTTGAAACACAAATCTGAAGCTTTTGAGAAATTCAAGAAATATAAGTACGAAGTAGAGAACCAGACGGGTAAAATTATTAAAATCCTGCGATCTGATCGAAGAGGAGAATACTTAAGCATGGAATTCCGAGATTATTTAAAAGAGGGTAGGATTCTCTCTCAGCTTACTCCTCCGTATACACCACAGCACAATAGAGTTTCGGAGCGAAGAAATCGCACCCTATTAGATATGGTGCGCTCTATGATGAGTATTGCTGAGTTACATATTTCCTTTTGGGGTTATGCACTTGAGACAGCTACATACCTATTGAATAGGGTTCCTACCAAATCTATGCCTACCACTCCATATGAGCTATGGGAGAGGAAGAGACCGTGTCTTAATTTTATTAAGATATGGGGTTGTCCGTCTTATGTTAAAAAGCAAAATCTGGACAAGTTCGAGGCAAGATCAGTTCTTTGCAAGTTTGTGGGATATCCAAAGAATTCACATGAATATATATTCTACCACGGTGAGGAACAAAAGGTGTTTGTTGCTCAACATACCACCATTTTAGAAAAAGAATTTCTTGTAAAAGAAATTAGTGATAATAAAGTAGAACTGGAAGAAGTTCCAGCTACACAAACTACAACTGACGATTTGGTAGAAGCGGAGGATTCAATAGTCCCCGACGAATCTCAGCCACTCCACAGATCTAGTAGGGTTCTTCATCTACCTGAGAGATACTACGGCTTTCTCATAAACGGTGGGAGCGAGAATTGCATTATGGAAGATGATGACCCAACTAGTTTCAAGCAGGCCATCACAAGTGGAGACTCTGTGAAATGGCTGGATGATATGTGATCTGAGATGGAATCCATGTACACCAACAAAGTATGGACTTTGGAAGTTGCTCCTGAAGGGGTAAAACCCATTAGGAGCAAATGGATCTTTAAAAAGAAACTTGGTGTAGATGGAAAGGTTGAGACCTTCAAAGCTAGACTTGTAGCAAAAGGTTTTCGTCAACGACCAGGTGTCGATTATGATGAAACCTTTTCTCCAGTAGTTATGCTTAAGTCCATCAGAATCCTACTTGCCATTGCTGCATACCATGACTATGAAATCTGGCAGATGGACGCCAAGACCGCTTTTCTAAATGATGGTTCAGAAGAGAGCATGTATATGACACGGCCAGAGGGCTTCGTAGACAGTGGGAGCAGCGGAAAGGTGTGCAAGCTGCTTAAATCAATTTACGGATTAAAGCAGGCATCGCGGAGCTGGAATATCTGTTTTGATGTGGCAGTCAAACAATTTGACTTCATCAAAAACGTAGATGAACCTCATATATATAAAAAGGTTGTGGAGAGTAAGATTGTCTTCCTCGTATTGTACATGGATGGCATACTCTTGATAGGAAATGATGTTCCTATGCTACACTCGGTCAAACTCTTCCTATCACAAAAGTTCTTCATGAAAGATCTGGGTGATACCTCCAACATCCTGGGGATAAAGATCTATAGAGATAGATCTAAAAGGATGTTGGGATTATCCCAATCCAGGTACATTGACACCATACTAAAGAGATTTAGTATATAAGATTCTAAGCGTGGTAATTTACCCTCTTGCTCAGGAATCACTCTTTCCAAAGAGATGTCTCCTAAGGCTGATTTGGAGAGGGCTCGCATGACCATGATACCCTATGCTTCTGCAGTTGGGTCTATCATGTACGCGATATTATGTACAAGACCAGATGTAGCTTACGCACTGGGTGTGGTAAGTAGGTATCAATCAGATCCAGGGGAGAAACACTGGACAGCTGTGAAGAACATTCTTAAGTACTTGAGAAGGACTAAAGAAATGTTCTTGGTGTATGGTAACGGAGAACTCCAAGTGGAGTCCTTTACCGATTCGAGCTTCTAGAGTGATAAAAACGACAGTAAGTCGGTCTCGGGTTTTGTCTTCGCCATCAATGGAGGGGCGGTATGTTGGAAGAGTTCCAAGCAAGATACCGTAGCAGACTCAACGATGAAGGCTGAATACATCGCTGCCAACGATGCTGCCAAAGAGGGTGTCTGGATGAAGAAGTTCATTGCTGAACTCGATGTGGTTCCATCCATTAAGCATCCAATACCCTTATATTGTGATAACAATGGAGCTGTGGTTTTGGCCAAGGAACTCTGGTCCCATCAGTGATCCTGACATATTCTGAGGCGTTATCACCTGATCCGGGAGATAGTTGATCGCCGGGAGATTGAGGTCGGGAGAATTAACACGAAGGATAACACAGCGGATCCACTCACGAAAGCCCTTCCCCAGACGCAGTTTGAGAGACTTTTTGGGATGTTGGGTATGAGATACTACAACAACCGGCCTTAGTGCAAGTGGGAGATTGTTAGGAATATGTATGCCCTAGAGGCCATTATTGTATATTATAGTAGATGCTTGGACATATAGAGAACTTTCTTGCTCGACATGATACTATGATATCTGATTGTTCTTTATCTTAACATGTACATTTATATTGTTATACCGTCTCTCTGTTACATGTGGATAAAACCCTTAGGATGTAGGCTTGACTACCATGACTATGATGCAGATCATACTAGTGAGGCTTGAGTAGCCTGCAAGCACATCTTTTAACAGTTCCTAGTCGAGTGAATATCGAGACAGGGCATCCATATTCCAAAGTAAACTAGTGTGTACGTTTCTTGACCCTGTATGGGGCGATGGTTGATCCCACAACCATTAGTGTTTGACATCAAAGATTGTACATAGGTGCTCATTAGAGAATGGGTACACCGAACAGGACTCGCCGAGAACTCCAAGATGACACCATACCTATCGTCGGATAGCAATTCTCTAGTGACACTTGTACAGGTTAGCCTGTAGATCCGAGATCGTCATAGTGTCTTGTATGGTTCCCGCTGTGATTTGATTTTCTCCCTACCACGGCTCAAAGTAGTCGTGCAAACAGGTGGATTTTGGGTACAGTCCCGAGACACATGGAAGCAGTGAGCGATAGAAGGGGTTTCGTCTCTCCCGGTATTGGGAGTTGTTGTTGCGCTATGCTCGATTGGCTATAATAGCAAGTCCCTATCCAGGGCTGATGAGATTTACTGGTAAGTGTTATCAGTAGTTTCTCGAAAGGTTATAGGCCACACATCGGCATGACTTATCAAGTAACCGGGGTCTGACGATTCCACCCCTAGACTCGATATGCGACATATCAGACAAAAAGACCTGATTGTACGGTAAGTGTTGCTTATAAGCTTTACGGGAGTTTGGACAAGCTTGCTTGTGGATCTTCTATTCGTTTAATACCTGGGTAGCCGTTACGTCCAGCTAGTACCGCTGACGGCTTGTGGGTATCTGATGTGATCATTACCTACTGCTGGCGCATTGACGAGTCTTTAGAGTCCGACACAGAGGTTTTCTAGCTCAAGCGAAACGAAGTAGAGCACATATGGTGATATGTGCGGGAGCTTGATTAAATACGAGTATGTGATACCGTATTCTAATCTCGCGATATTTGATAGCGTTTAGGTTATATGTGATATAACCAGATTATTGAATTAAGTGTTGATTCAATGATTTGTTATATTTATATATATTTGATATTGACCCGTTGTATATGATATGATCGAATTATTGAATCAAGTGTTGATTTAATATCGAATATTGAATATTTATGTGATATAACCGGATTATTGAATCAAGTGTTGATTTAATAATTTGATATATATTAATATATTTGATATATAAATATATATTAACTAATATTGCCCACTAATGATTTTCTTCTCTTGATATATATAATTGTGTGTGTGTGTGTTTATATATAAATGGGATTATGTATCATGGTTGATGATACATAGAACATGGATGTATGAGACTTACACTATGACCTAAAGATAATTGGGATGAATTTATTTAGATGGAAAATGAAAATGAGTGGAATTATAAGTCGTAGCTTGGATGCTTGGAGAAGCATTGAGAAGCCATGACTCATCCTCTTCTTTTTGTTTTACTCTTGATATTTATTCATCCCATTCTTATCTTGAGCTCATGGTTCATTTCTCTCATTGTTTTTCACTCACACACCCAAGTTCATCTTCTTTCTCAAGTGAGCTTTCTAGGGTTTTTCTTCAGTTGGAAAAAGAGAGGAAAATATTTCTAAGTGAGCCAAATCTCCTACTTCATCAACCTACACTAATCTAGCTCATTAGTTTAGGTTGTTTGCTTCACTAATACTTTGATTATTGAAGAGTGAGCTTGAGTTAGAGAGACTTCAAGGTGGATCATTTTCGGCTTCGAAAACAACATATGAAGCTCGATCCTTTCTTCAAGTGGAGCCAAGAAGAGTTCTAGGGACTACTATTTGGAGCTTTAGAAGTGAAGAACTTGGTCTACAAAGGTTGTAACCATCTTCACTTAGTTTAAATATTGTTTTCTTGCTTATAACCCCTAATTCTTTAGTTCGCTTCTTGTTTAGTATAGCTTAAACCTCTAGATTTTTTAAAATTGCATACTTGATGCTTGTATAAACCTAGAGAAGGTGCTAAGACATACTTTCATAGCGGACATTGATTTGTAAACCAATATATGCAATTTGTGTAAAATATACATCACGCTTTTTGAAAATGATTTAAAGAGGGTTTTCTTTTGAAGGTTTATTGTGTTGTCGTAGACACGTGGAAAATAGGGGGTTATAGCTCCTTTGAAAACCTCTTTAATATACATTGATAAAAGAAAATAGTATTCCAGCTACTTTCTCTAAGACCGGTCCTGTTCGGCTACAATATTACTTAAAGCATCTCAATCTGTGCAGGGCATGTATATTGATCTCTCACATAAATCATAACATATCAAATAAGTGCATCATAATTGGATCGCGCAAATGGAAACACATTACCAATAAAATCATTATAAAACCGTGCCAATCATCGACATGTAAATCTCATGTGTTTTCTTGGGCATTGTCCCTTGGATCAGTCCTTAAATCAATGGAATCCTCGACCATATCCACCGTGTCCATGATCTCGCACCGGTCGGAATCCTTCGGATATCCGCTGTGCCCAATACTATCACCGGTATCGCGTCACCTCGCTAGCTGACCGTCTTTCTATATAGTATCTTGCTCCTGGGTACCGAACCGGATCCACCATGTATCCTCAATCGGCTATCTCGCACCTCGATATCGGATATCACAATCATAAATACAAAAGTCATGGTGGATATCCAAATCATCATATCAATAGATAACTGCGCTTTTATAAACACAAGTAAGTTTTAAAATCATATTGCGGTTTCTCAAAATTCATAGAAAACATCAAGTCCATAAGGACAAAATCCATAATCATCTTTATCACGATTGGCAACAATCATATACGAATATCCATGGCAATGTTATTCGTATATCAATATTATCAAGTATCATGCATACAAGCATGGATAACTAGAACACGAATAAGCAAGGCAGTTTCTACTGTGTTATGGCAATACTAATGATGTGTGGTGCAGCATACGTGTTTGTGATTGTGTAACATGGCAATCATTAGTAGATGCGCAAGTGTTCTATCAAGTGTATTCATATGAGAATAGCTCTCGATTTATCGGAAACATCAATATCATAATCGTCAACAATGCATCATGCATCATTTTTCAGTTGAAAATTAAATGTGCAGATATATCAATCAATTATATTCATATAATAACATCGAGATAATTAGAACACTATCGAGCATGACAATTCTACAGTGTCACGCAGTACCAATGATGTGTTTGTGTAGCGTGCAAGTCTAAGATCGTGCAACATGGCAAACATTGGTAATTGTGCAGTGTTCTATAAAGTGTGTTCATACAAGCGTGGTATCATAAACTAAATATATGAAGCGTCTATAAACGAATACTATAAGTGTAGCGCAACTTAACAAAATAAACGAAACACGATCTTATAACAAGTATAATAAATGTAACGTGAACAAGACTTATATATATATACGATTATACGGTTTAAAATAGAACGAAACGTTGTTTGGAAATGAGGAGGCTGTAATGTTTTTAATATAGTTATTCATTTGAAATAAGCAGCACTTCCTCGGCATTAGTGATTATAATTGAAAACGAATCGTTAGTTTTACAAATAGTTAATCAAGCATCATTATAATATCCCAGTCGGGATTAAATATCAAGACTTTACGAGTCAAATAATCATAAGCCGTATTCGGAAATCTATCCTCATCACATTGAGTACGGAATCTCCATCGTACGATGTCAACAATCATCCAAACATTATTAGTACGGACAATTATACGTGTACGACACATACAATAATCATACATAGACATACACACATATACATACACACACACACATATAGCATACTAATTATGAATTATACACTAATTACATAATGTACGAAGTATAGACTAATTTATCTAAGTAATCGGATTACGTATATACATGTTCTATACTAAGTGTTCCCTAGAATTTGTTCGGGAGTGCTATACACCATCCACCTGACTTCCCCTGTACATATGAATATAGTCACCGAAGTCTGTTTTGAGCTAGTCAAAGCTGACGACCGTCTTGTCCTTTCTCGCCATCTTGGAAGTCCCTGCAATGGTCCTTATAACCAAATTAGTCATAAACATGCAAAGAAATTCCATTAAAACCAATACAAACCCAAGCAAATGAAATACGATGAAAATATCAACAAAATAGCAAAACTGTCAAAAATACTGAAAGGTAGACGTCTGCGGCTCTCAATGGCAGACGTCTGGCTAAGAGGTTAATGTCGCACGGAGAGTAAAATAGACGTTTGAAAAAGGGCTCTTAGACGTCTGAAAACAAATCTCAAGAAATCCAAATCAAAGACAGACGTCAGGTGACTTGAGTATCAGACGTCTGGAGATCAAAAGTCAAATATTCACAGAGTATAGATAGACGTTTGAAACTTTGGGAGCCAGACGTCTGCATAAGATAAATTATGAAAAACATATCATGGGTAGACGTCTGAAGCTCTAATGAGCCGACGTCTGCAGAAGGATTTTACTGATACGATTTTTGTAAAAACTTGAAAATTTCAAAACCTTAAAAATCCATTCTTTTACAATAAAATACCCCCTACTTCCCAAAATAAGGTGTAGTCACCAAGTAAACTATACTAATTATCACCACTACTAGTGGATCACCTTAAAAACCAAACTACAAAGAATTCAACCCATAAAAATATCATTTTTATATAGAAACTATACTTTTCCTTGGCTAAACAAATTAAAACTTCAAGAACTTATAGAATAGAGAGATTTTTACCTATTAAAGTGGGAGAAAAGGCGAAATACAAGCGCTAAGGATGCCCACTTGAAACTCTTGGAGGTTGTGGTGGCTCAACTTGAAGTCTTGAGGGTTCTAGTTGAAAAACTTGGCACAAACTTGAATTCTTGAGGGTGCTAGTATCGCTGACGAGCTTATGGGTTAACCCATGAGGGATTGATATGAAAGTGTTTTAAATTCAATCGGATATGATCCTGTTTTACTTACCAACAACATATTGTCAGGTCTTTAAAGTCCCACAACGAAAGTGTCGCTTAGACGAAATGATGATACAGCATACGTATGGAGATGCATGCAGGATTTTATTTAAATACGTCTATATGATACACATATTAATCGGACGTTTGATGATATTAGTCAGATTATTAAGTTAAGTATTGACTTAATATCCATATATGTGATATGGTAGCTAGTATTGTGTATATGATACACACTCTCACTCACTCACTCTCTAGTATATGATACTAGTGTATTATTATGTATAGGATACATAATATAGATATGTATATGATACATATATTCTTTCTCTTTATACTTATATATTGTTATGTATATGATACATAATATATGTATGTATTTGATACATATACACTCTCTAATTATATATATACCCTCACTCTCCTCTCTACATAATACATACATATATATGTATACAAATTGTCATATGATAAAAATAAAAGTAGCATGTGGAAAGGCAGGGTCCACCGCTCTATTAGCATGACAATTAAGAGGAGAGAGGGGATGTGAGAGATAGATTCATTCTCTTCATATATTTTTGTAAAGAAAAAAATGAAAAGAAAAGAACATTACTTCTTCATCTTGTTCTTCCTCTCTTCATTTTTAGAGAAAAAGAAAGAAAAGTTAAAGAGAGAAAAGTGAGTTTTTCTTCATATCATCTACTATCTCTATTCATCAGCAAAGTACTGGAGCTAGTTGCCTCACATTAGAAGCGTTCAAGTGTGAAGTGGGAGCTTCGGTGGATTGCTTTCAACGTGGATCATTTTCGGCGAGGCGGTTGAGGATCAAGCTCGATCCCTACGGCAACGGATCCTAGCTTGGATTTTCCACTAGAGAGTGGACATGATAAAAAGGTTGTAGCCCCCTAATCCGTTTGATTTGCTATCTTGTTTTTGCTAATTACTTGTATTTGAATGATTTTGGTTTTGTAATTGGTGCTATATTTCTAGAAATTTTTGTTTTATGTTTTCGCCATGGTCCGCAAGTGTTGCGACCCTAGCATCGATTACTAACAGACCCTCATTGCTTTAATTAGTCCTCGGCCTCTTCTCTTTGCCTTTGGCATGTGATGGGAGATGTCGAGTTTGTGTTTTTTGTTTGGATCAGGGACTTTTCTTTTCCGCCCTCCATTCTGTTGGTTTTAACGCCCAGTAGTCGTCGGAGATTTGGTCATTCTCCACGTGGCAGTCGGCATGAAAGGTCTTCATGGCCCGGAGAGTTTGTCGGATTTCTTCTTCAGGGAAAAATCATTTCCTAGATGAGTTGATTTATGCGAGTATAATTTTCAATAAGCGACCAAGGGCTTCTTCGATCATATGTGGTCTCTAGGATTGATCGACCAGAGGAGGCAAGTTTCAGTGGATCCCCCAGTGCTAAGCGCACTTCATTAGTCTCTCGAGGTTTTGTTGTGGTTATCAGGCTTCTCTATCGGAAAAGACGACAACTTTCTGGATTTATAGTTTTAGATCAAGGAACTACCATGAAGCTCTGTTTCTACAGACGGCGCTAATTGATACGGCACGGAATATTTCATACCTGCGAGCACCAATCCAATTTTTTTGTGGGTCGTGAGAAAGACAATACATCTTTGATGCCTAGTACCTGCAAGCGAAAGGACGCCTAGAGATTATTTTCAGGGGACCTACTCCGATGACTAATTAAGTAGCCGCTATGAAAATAAGGGTTTCAGGCCAAAAAGAGTGTGTACCATGATTTAGAGGATTGGCGGGCTTATATAAGATTTGAATGGGGTCATTGATTGGCTGGGTAGATTCATCTTGATCTCCCAAGTATTTTGGGCTTTAGGAAGATTTCGGCTACCAACGACTTATTAGACTTCTTATTATCTATAACCGGTGGTGTGGGTGTGGATCTGCACGTCTTGGACATTCGGTTGTGCCATAATGGGCATCGATTAGTATCCGCCTAAAAGAGGGAGCATGCGGTACTGGGCTCCGTAAGTTGGTTCTTTGATAGCCCGGACATGAGCTATTTCTTGTTATATCAACTTTCATGCAATCAAACCGCTGCTATTGAAAATATTGGCGATTATTGAATCTGGCATGGGTTATTTGAAGGAGATCATATCCTCAATTACACGCCTCCTAGCTCCTTCAAAGCAATTCAAATCAATGACAAGGTCATAGAGCTTCAATATAGTGCCGTATCAAAATGCCATCAACCACTTCGCGGTGAGATATCTATACACTGGATCAAATTCAGTGTTAACATTTGCCGATGCACCTTCTCTATTCAAATTCCTTCTCCAATGAAATTCAGTATCATTGCTTCCCCTATGGAAATCAAAGCATTAAACCCATCGACCTCTCTCAAGTGATCCAAAGCAATTCTCCATTGAATATCAATGTAGCACCAATTTCAATGATCATAATTGAAGGGTCAACTAATGAAGAGGCAGTCATGATACCTTATTACTAATAACTGCTCGAGCCAACCGAACCTTTCAAGGGAATTTTCTGGAGCATCTCGGCGATCTCGGGCAAGAATCCGAAGTGTTCTACTATAAGAGATACGATCAAGAATCAGACAGAGATGATCGTCACGACCTCAATTCTCTCCAAGAGCGCAACTCCACCTCTGCACAACACAAAATAGAACCAACATCCACTTTTCATTATTGCTCACTTGAGGGTGCACCAACATCGAGCCCAAGATATAGCTTACAAGATATGTCATTGCCTCCCGCACACGATGAAATTTCAAGCAAAGAACACTCACACGATCCAATCAATGAAGATGATAGCTAGCTTTCCCTCTCTCGGGCAATGACATCTTTCTTTCCTGTAAAAACGTTGCCGTCGCAACATCGGTATAGGAGGGTCAACAATACTAGTTAGCATCGCTTTCGATAGAGTTCTAAATGCAAAGAACATGATACAGGAGAAAAGAAAGGAGTTTTGCCTGATTCACCAATGTAGAACTGGTCGAATGTTGCCGTCCCGGAAGGTCTCAACTATCCTCGTTGTTGGCGCCGAATGAGAAGATAAAACAGATTTTTGGGGAATTTGTGCCCTAGAGACTGTAGAGAGCTCTAGGGTTTTGTGGATTGCTAAACAATGGAATTGTCAAGGGGTTTAATGAGGGTCTAGATTGATATCTAGGGTAAATCTTTCAGTTTTGGAAATTTTCAGCGACCCTATTACATATTCGGTCAACGGGAGACCGAATGTGAAACGAGGGGATAGCTGTAGCAAATTTTACAGCTACATGTATCAATTTAAATCTTTTCTTGTGATCCTGCAACATATACTGCATGTGCCTAAGGGTTTCTGACTATTAGAAAATTTGGAAAGAATGATTTAATTCACAAGGTTATCTACAGGATGTTAAAAACTTGATGAGCAATTAACTCACTGATTTAGACTTTGTTTTCAGATATTTTAATTTTCAGATATTAAGAAAATACAAAATTCAAAGTAATATCACAAAAATAATCGAAATTACATCATGAAGTATATGAGGTCGATGGGTGACCGCATATGCAGCTAGGCATTTTTCGACGAAACATCTCTTTATAGAAAATTATTTAAAAAACATTTTAAGGTTTGGAAAATCGACCATGTTGCATGTGTTGTCCACGGGCTACAGGGGTCCTTTTATTTTTGAAAATTCTTTTTATAAAAATGTTTAAATTCGGTAGATTGAAGACTGCATGTTGAAATGGGTGTCTTTTTTTAGGTTTTTGTCAATTAAGTTCAAAATGTTCATGGTTATTTCGAAGCTGCTTTTGAATATATACTAAGTATATGATATCTGAAAATCTCTCGAATCAGTCTAAAATGGCGTATCAACACCAACACCCAAGAAAATCATGATTAGACTTCTTGCAGATTTGACAAACAAGAGGAGACATTGTTAGTGATATATGCCCTATAGGCTATTATTGAATAGTACTGGATTGTATATTACATTTTGGAAACTTGGGATAAACACGGATATAATAATTGTCTTACTCAATATGATAGTATACTATCTGGTTTGATTCTATCTTAATATGTGTATATGTTTCTTTTAGCATATCGCTAATACATATTGATATAGCCCTCAGGATCTTTGCTTGACTACCAGCGTTGTGATGACAGTCACACTAATTGGGGCTGGGTAGTCTATAAGCACATCCTTATATTTGTCCCGAGTCGTAGGATTATCGAGACAGAGTATCGATACTCCAGAGTAGACTAGTGTATACGCTTCTCATCCCAGTCAGGGAGATGGCCTGTCCCGCAGCTATTGGTATGCGATACCAAAGATAGTATACATGTGATCATTAGGTTATGAGTTACACTGGACGGACTCGATGGGAACTACTAGTTGGTATTATACCTATCGTCAGTTAGCAGTTCCTGGGTGACATGAGTACAGGTTAGTCCGTTGACTTGACATCACTATTCGTCTCGAGGGTGTTCCCGTTGTAGTTAGATTACTACCCTACCATGGCTCAAATGAGTCAGACCCGAAGCACTTGGAGGCAGTAGAGGTTAGAAGAAATTCGTCTCTCCCGGTATTGGGAGTTAATATCGCGCTGTGTTCGGATAGCCACAATACACAAAGTATCTGGCCAGGGCAAGCGATATTTGCTGGTAGGTACACCAATAGTTTCTCATGATGTATTGGACTCTACACCGACATGACTTATTGCGCTATTAGGGGTCTTACGGTTACCATCCCCTAGGCCCGATATGCGATACTCTTACACGAACATATCGGACTGAATGGAGATTGTCACAGATAGACTCAGTAGGAGTTCGGATGAGTTTGCTCGTCGGCCTTCTTATCGACAGGTACCTGGGTAGTCGTTACGTACAGCTAGTGCCACTGACGGACTTGTGGTTAAACCCACTGCCAGTGTACTGTCGAGTCTTTAGAGTCCCACGCGGAGGGTTTTTCTGGATCAGGCAAAACGATGTAGGGGCCGTATGATTTTACGTGCAGTGTTCCGATCATATACGTGTACTAGTTACACGGATGTTGTTCAGACGCATAATACTAGTGGGCTTTGGTTTAAACCGGTTTCTAGTATTATATTATTGGATTATTATTATCTCATTATATTCGTATTTTTGCAGTACGAATATGGGTATGTATATACGGTGAGGGCATTCTTGTAATTTCACAAGAGATGCTTCTAGAAGGGGACACCTCATTATATGGATTTATCTATTTTTGGAAATAGATTAATGAGATGGAAAATGGAGATATTTATGGCATGGTGAAGTATGGCTCATTTCATTTGTTTATGTGTTTGGGTTTACTATTGAAGTATGGTTGTTATTTTTTATTGGAAAATAATCCATGCTTTATGTGAGATAGAGAATGAGCCATCCTTCACTGGCACAAGACTTAGCTCATTTTCTCTTTTCCTCTCTTTCCATTTTTCCTCTCCTTCTTCCTGAAGACCCTAAACTCTCACATGAGTTGTGAACCATAGGGTCCTTTGAGATAAAACACACCAATAAACACTCTACATCTCCTTAGCTACCTAGTTTAGCGAACTATGTATTTTAGTTAACTCGGTTTAGAGGTTGGAGCTTGAACAATAGACTCTCGGGTGGATCGTCTTTGACACTAGGAGACCGACAATCAAGAGCGATCCGGACCTTCGAGGAGCTCAAGGAGAGGAGAAGAAGACCCGAAGAACAAGCATCTAAAAGGTATAAAACTCTTACCGAGTAGTTAGAACCTCGAAGTAGTATAGCTAGTTAAGGTTTCCGTAAAGATCCTAGAGTTTAAGTCGGTGTTGCAAGTCAAGAAAATCGTTTTTTTGTAAATTTCGCCTCCCCACAAGTGTGTGGGGTGTGCGACATCGACTTACAGTGGTATCAGACCCTACTCAAATCTTAACTAGCTTGTTAAACGAAGTTTAAAATTACGAAACCGAAATAATTCCGAAATAATCAAAACGAAATCCAAGTTTCTGTTGTTTTTAAAAGAGCTTCTAAAAATTGTTTAAACAAGTGCAGAATGCTCCTCATAATGTAACTAGAACACTAGAAAAAAATGAGCCCCAAACTCCAAAATTTGGCCGGCGGAATTGTCAATTTTCTCGGCCTCGCCGGTTCACTGTGGGAGTTGGGTCTTGGGTTTTTTGTGGTGTTCTATACTCTTGGATTTAGGTTTTAAGGTATTGTTTGTTTTTACCTAGATTTCATATTTTGTTATTTTTTGTGTTGGGGCAATACGGAGTATTTCGAAGTCGCGGTTTTAACGTCGTTTATTCGCTTCAGGTTGTATATGTGTTACTAAACGTCTATTAATCGCTTCAGGTTGTATATGTGTTACTAAACATCTATTAATTGTTATATGTCGATTAGTGGGGGTTGCACATATCTAGTATTTTCTTGATGGTTTGTGGATATAAAGTATTGGATCATCGTGAATGAATAACCGGGGATGTGAGAAGATTGTTTTTTTCTTTCATTCATGTATATTTATAAATTGATGTAATATTATTTTGCGGGGCACATCCGGGTTGAGGTTGTAGCCACCGTTGTATTATTTCATTTATTTTTTCTTGCACCTAGGATAGACCCAAGGAGAGGTGCACAAACTATCGGGTTCTTAAAGTGCCGAGTGGCCTACTCATTTCATTATGGGAGGTTGCTTCACTTCGGGAATTTGGCGGGTAGTTTGCTGCATCCGTAGAGGTATAGGGCGGAGTTTAGCTATTCATCACGACCGTGGAATCCGTTTTTCGTTCTAGGCTAAAACGAAATACGGAAATTCTAATATATCCAATATATTCATGTGTTGCTGTGATCTGTGATCTGGAATACCTATTATTGCGGAAGACGAATGGATATATATATATATTGTTTATAATAAACGTTGCTTATGTTTTGCACCCGCGCTAGTTCAGCCCACACTCTACCGTTAATTAAGTAACCTAACGGTGCATGACGGGGCCCGTGGCGAATGCGAATGGCATAAGCGTACGTTCTATTTTCGTTCTTTCTGCAATAATAGGGTTAAATGATAGGACCGCATTAATATTGTTAATTCAAAGAAAACAAACCAAAGTTAAATCGTTGGAACAATTTCAAAACCACTCGGTTTTCTTGAAAAACAACTTTTAAATGCGGAGCCTAAACCACTCCTTTTAAAAGCTATCATGGTTCTTTCGACTATATCAAGTTCATTACGTTCACAGTTTTCGCCAAAACCAGCCGTAGCCCTCCGTCATTTCAGATGGGTATTCAGTAGTATTCAAACTATGTATTTTGACCTTTGCCAAGGCATAGTGATTGGTAGATGCTAGGTATTCATCTGTAGCATAGATAGATGCGTTAATTTAGGACATGCGTACAACTATTTTGGCCTTCGTCAAGGGTTTGTACGAATGGGTTCAAATTAACCTAGACAATGACGGGTAGAATTTGACTTGCATCTTATGATATGTTGGCTTTCGTCAAGGTCATAGGCGCCTGGGGAAAAAATCCACATCGGGAGTTTCAAAAGAAAAGGAAACTTGCTGGTTTTGCATACCATCTAGAGTGTGGTGATTTTGGTAGAATTCCTTCAAAGTTTTCATGCAATGATAGTTGGATCCCGATCCCACCGTGAGTTTTGTTACTCCTCGGGAGATTTTTTACTTCACAATCAATGCTATAAACCAAATAGGTGCCTAGGACGGTGTTAGCGGGGCCACGCCTCCAGGGAAAAGAGATTATATAATTAAGAAACTTCGCGAAAGCGTTGCAAAACCTCCCTCGAAGTACTGACACTAGTCTGGCCGAAAGGTTAAGAAAGAATTGTAAGGTGCGATTAATCCCGACTAATTCTTCTTTTATGATTTGAAGGGGAATTTGAGAAACAGTGGGAGCCATCATGTTTAGATAAACTAATAACCAATCTAAACTTGCAAGAGTATCATGCTGAGTGTTTCTTCTCTCTCTCCTAATTGCAGCGACCAAAATGACCGGGTTTAAGTTACTGCTAGAAAAAATATATTGACAGGGCTAAACTATAAAGATCTGCTAAAAATGTCCAGATGGCCATAACCTATGACAAGCTGGGCTAGCTCCTTACTACCAAAACCCCCGCCCCCCAAGTCCAGATTCCACCGTCGCAGATATTGAGATTTGTAAGACATGGGAAATAGATTGTGCGAAAGTCAAGTGCCTCGTGCTGACCTCAATGGATAATGAACACCAGAGGCGGCACGAGAAAATGGACTTAGCTTATATCTTCCTCCATACCAAACATTTATATGGAGAGCAATCTCGTATCGCAAGATATGAGACCTCGAAGAAATTGTTTCGCTGTCGGGTCATCTGTAGGGGACCAAGTTCTTAAGATGATTAGCTATATTGAAAAGCTCGTGGACCTTGGGACCACGTTGGAGAACGAGTTATACACAGAGTTGATTCTACAGTCCCTCCCTTCTACCTATACCCAGTTTATCTTGAATTTCAACATTCAAGATAAGAAAGTTACACTTCCAGAACTTCTCAACATATTGAGGAGTGCAAAGGGCACCCTAAAGAAAACAAGGGAGATTCCCGCTCGGCTTATTGGGGAATCTTCCTCTTCTAGATCCAAGACGAAAGCCAAGGGGAAGAAGAAGAAGTCCCCCACCAAGTCGAAAGGAGGTGTCAATAAGGTACAAGGGAAGGGCAAGGCAAAAGTTTCGGGGCCGACAGTAGAGAAAGAGGAATATTTCTATTGTCACACGAAAGTCCATTGAAAGAAGGACTGCAGGGCCTGGAAAGCTCAGAACCAGGATTCGAAGTAAGTTATGGTTTCGGTTTTAGGTGTGTTTATGATTGAAAACTGTCTGTCAATCAACTCAACTTCCTGGGTATTGTATACCGAATCAGGATTTCATATCTGTAATTCATTGCAAGCACTGAGAAGCCGTATAGTTTTGAAGGTAGGTGACATGACCCTCAGGGTTGCTAATGGAGCGAGCGTGGATGCTGCGTCCTTAGGGGAATATCACCTAGGATTGACAAGTGGACACATTTTGGTTTTGCGCAACTGTTTTTGTGTACCTAGTTTGACATGTAATATCATCTCTGTATTTTTACTATCTAAAGAACGTTATGATTTTACATTTGTAGGTGATGTTGTAAACATCTACCTTAAACAGTTGCGATTGGGTCCGGTACACTAAACAACGGTATATACGTATTAAACCAACACCAAGTTACAATGTCCAGAACACACTTAAAAAAAGCCTCCAGAATTAAATCAAGCTTTCTTATGGCATTGTAAACCGGGTCACATTAATGAAACACGGTTGACGAAGTTACATAAAGAGGGATATTTTGATCCATTTGAATATCTGTCTTATGCAACATGTCAATCATGTCTCAAAGGAAAGATGACAAAGACTCCGTTCATTAGACACGGAGTAAGAGCCACCGAGCTCTTGGGACTCATACACAGCGACGTGTGTGGTCCAATATCTACACATGCAAGAAGTGGTTATTCCTACTTCATTACTTTTATGGATGATTTCTCAAGGTATGGACATGTATTCTTAATGAAACATAAATCCGAGGCCTTTGAGAAATTCCATGAATATAAGAATGAAGTGGAAAAACAAACAGGCAAAAGTATCAAGACACTTAGATTTGATCAAGGTGGTGAATACTTAAGTGTCGAGTTACTAAATTATTTAAATGATAATGGAATTCTCTCTCAGCTTACTCCTCCATACACAACTTAACACAACGGTGTACTACCTGACATGACCTGATATATCACTACTTGACATGTTACCTGATCCTGTTTCTAATGCCAACAATCCTGACTTGTTGTCCCGATGGACATATCATGTTGTCTGTATAGACAAACCCGTTCCTGCTTGATCCTGTGTTGGCATTAGTTTTAGAATTATCAATAGCTGACTTGAACACATAACTTGGGGGTACGGGGAAATCAATGATGAAACCTAACTTGTAACTCGACAGCTCGATGCTTATACTGATCAGTTTTACGGGCAAGGCCGGCCCCGGGATGATGCTGCTGACATCATGCATCTGTACATGTTACCTGTTTACTGCCTAGCGGCACGTCTCGGATTCAGCCCAAGAATCTTGACCGTGGTCCCGGGTATGCACGGGATACTCTTCAGTTATATCGATGATTCATTAAATTGATTTCACAGACTTGAGAGTAATTAACCCAGTAGCTTAGTTCAGATTACTCACTGCACGTCATATATGCTTTTACCCTTCACCGTTCCACATTCGTGTTACTGTTATTCCATTATTACTGGTCATACTCATGCCTGCATATTTGCTACCCCTGATTATATTATTGTTGATATTATGACGCACTGACGTCTGGGTTTTGCATGGCCCATATCCTCTACCCTTGTCGCAGGCTGATTAGGAGTATTTCCGCCGTCAGGCCGAGCAGTGAGGATCCAGTTAGTATCCAGTTTAGTTATGTTTACTTTCCAGATTATTATTGTTTATTGAATCTATTGCTTCCGCATATTATTTCTTGACTCGTTTATTCTGGCCCATAGACATGTACTATCTCTACTGTTTTTAATATCTTATAGACAGTCGTAATGTGACTGTGGAGGGATGTTTCCTAGCCACAGGTAGAATGGTTGGCTCTGTCACGTGCCGATCTTAGCGCACTATGGGAAGCGGGGCGTGACAATGGTTGGTGTTGACTTTTGGTCTTTGTAAAGTTTTATATAGACCAATAAATTTAACCCTCCCTCATAATTTTAAATGCTTAATACTGTTTTACTCAAGTTTGGAGGGAAATATTTTGGCTCTTGAAAGAAAATAAAAATTTTACAAATTTGTGAGCCAAAAATAAGTTTGGGGGAGGATTTCACTATCAGTTATTCATGTCCCCGTTACTAACTTTTCCTCCCAAGTCTACATTTTTTTAAGCTTAACAGATGACATCAGTGAGGACACTCCTGCAAATAAATTTGGGAGAGGTTTGTGCTTATTCACACATTATTTTGCATTATCATAAATATAAGCATAATTTTTTTTATTTATAATGAAAGTTTGAAAGTGAAAAATTACATATGAAAGATAAGAATAGTTTGAGAAAATCAAGAAATTTAGATATTTTCTTAAACGAAACTAGTAATAAGTAGTTATGAGCCATTGTCCCAAGGGTTAGTAAGATGAAGGAAATTACTAATCTAATGATAAAAATAAGTCTAAAAAATAGTCCATACTCTTGAGTCCAAATATTTGAACGTTGATACCCTACTATACGCACTTACACACATCTTGAAACTTGGGATAGTAGAGAATACCTTGAAATGCTCTTGTCTAAAAGTCTTGGTATGAAGAAAAATATAAATATAAATAAAAGAAATGGTGAATAAAAATGAACACTGGTTTTGTAATTGCTTAAGGCAGCATAAAAAAATATAGCAAGGGTGCTTTATCACCTAGTGCCTTAGATCAACTGGTTTAGGAGCCACTACTAAGTCTTAGGTGTTGCAAGACGAGAAAATTGCTAATTACGCCTAAATGAGTGAGCACATTTAGTAATCGGTCGGTTAGTACCTCAAGAAGTATTAACGGTCACATGAAGAATGTGTGAACAATTCCATCTAAAATATTCACCGACTAAAAATTACTAAGGAAGATGGACAAGAGTATGATCGATTGAATTGAATTCTCTAAGTGTAGGGATGTCTTTTACACACACATGGGGTATATGATCGATGTTTGGAAGAAAAGTAGGGAGGAAGACTAAAGGCGATGTTTTATTGAGAGATGATGTGATTTCTAATATCTTTTCACGACCATTAAGATAGGGCTCATGGCAACTGAAAAGCCGGTATAGTTGGAAACTCTTATTTTCAAGTTCTTTTTTTTATAGTTCTTATCTCTGTATCTAAATTTCATCTTCTTTCTTTTATTATGGGATTTTGTGGGTGTAATCCGTTGAAAACGCTCAGGAGACAACACTCCTCCTACTAGGGACACCTAGAGGTTTAACGGCTTATTGCACGTGCTCAGTGCAATCGTGTTTGCCTACGAAAGTGTGCTAGGTTTTTCTTTTTTCTCGCTCTCTTGAATAACTAGTTTGCTCGGGACGATCAAAATTAAGTTTGGGGGTGTTTGTTCAGCCAAAAATATTGCACATTTGATATAACATTTTCTTTACTTTTCTTAAATATTTAATGGTGTTTATTATAAATATAGAACATATATGGGTTTATCTGTGAATTTACTCTTTATCCTATGTTTATATATTATAATTAACATTATGAAGGAAAATATATGCATATAATATTTATATAATATTTTTATTATGCATATCATATCAAATAACCTGTACAAATTTCTTAAAGATTTAATACCATATAAAATGATTAAGATAATATCTCTAATATAACAAATATTACTAATATTATTTATGGAGATATTATGCAGATTTAGCTCAGGTCCGGAGATCGAGATATTCGAGATCTCAGGAGCAAGATCTGTCGATAAAATCATAAAATCAATAATTGTAGAGATTCAGGAAATATTTGAAGAATCCAGACATTAAAGAAATCTCCACGTGTTAACATGAGAAAGCACCTGAAATTTGGAACCCTAATTCTACCAAACCGTCGCCCAACCGCGGCCATAACGCACAATCCGCGACGGATCCGCGGTACATCTAGAGCCGTTGGATAAGAAATTTTGGGATTTGGATCGTGATTGCATATCTTAATCTATGGGATCTAGGGTTTCTGATTTAGGGGCTATATAAAGGACCGAGGGCTAAATTTAAAGATCATCACTTTTAACACGAAGCAAATCACCGTCAAGAACAAGAGATCCATGACAGATCCGCGATTCGACGTGATAGAACGATGTGACTTTCAACGGAGTATCTACTTTCTACGAGGCAGAGATCGAGAGAAACTTCTTCTTGTAATCTAAATTCGAAGGATTTGTTGTTGTAACGTTGATTAATAAAGGTAGATCATTTACTTAATTATTTCGCATTTACATTCTGTATTTAAATTCTGCATTATGATTTCCTTCTCTATCCTTTCTTCTTCTTCTCAAAACATGCATGAGTAATTCTACGTTTGCTAGGGTTCGTAGAATTAGGGTAGATCAATAGATGATAAAATCCTCTAACTTCTTTTACATCTTATAAAGTTTATAAACTTTAGCAAAAGAATTGTTAATATCCTAATCGGGCGCGCTATCAATTCATTGATAGTCTCGATCGCGATTTGAGATTAGATTAACAATTGTTTTGGTAAAGGCTATACATGAATAGAGATCAATGCAAGGATAAGGGTTAAGAGTGTGGAAACCTTAGTTTCTTCCAAAAGAACCCTAATCCGTATTCATCACTATCGATCTAGTTTTAAATCTATTAAAAGATAAAAGAAGTCATTTTTAATTAATCATCCATTACTATTAAATTCTATGAACCCTACAAGAACCTTCTTCATAAAATCTACATCCGCATTCAACATAGATCTACAACCAATCACAATAATTTCAATCAACTTGTCTAAAGAAAGATAAAAGATTCGACGTTTCCCTGAGGACGACCCGTACTCATCTCGGCTAGCTACTCGCGACAGCGTTATTGATTGCGGTAACTACAAACACTTTTTTCACATCAATCAATACACTTAGAGTAAGGACAAAAGATTTCGTGCTCTTTCGATAACTCAAGACATGCGTAGGCAAAATCGGTGAAAAATCTAATACCGTCAACGAAAAAGCGGTCGACTCTCGAGGGAGTATCGACGTACATCCAACTCTTGTTGTGGAGGTACGGGAATGCCATATTAGAACAACCCAGACGAAGCACGATTCCTATAGACAAGATGCATCGGATTAATATTTCTTGACTGATACGCGATAGACGGGTTACTAAAAAGTGTTAGTATTAGGTTTAATTGACAACTTGGTTAATTTAAGTTTCAATTGACGATTTAGCTATAAAGATTATCAAGGACCGAGAGCAAATGCTCATAAGTAGGGAGTTGAATTCTTCTTCCAAGAAAGATAATGATGATATTAAATGTTCTATATTGGATGTCGAGAGTAGCGAATGTTGGGGGGTAAGGCACATATCCCATTAAGAATGTATAAAGTATACACCCATTCACTTGTGTTTTTATCCATTTTGAGAAAATTTCGGCAGCACCTCCCCACTGTTTTCTGAGTATACTGTAATAGAACAAATAATCATTTCAATGCTGTGAAATACCATTGAAACAGACATCTAATCTATAGTTGTACACGGATAACCAGCGGAAAGGTACCGACGAAATATCCCGAAACGAATGAAAAACACAAGTGAATGCAGGTGTCTAATTTATACATTCCTAACTTGTCCGCACGAGAAAAATCTATCGGTTATCATACGTTCGAATATTAATTCTCGTCACATAGACTATGCGACAGTTGTTAAAAACTAAACGATCACGTCTGGCGTTTAACAACCTTCGTGCATGTCATGACGAACACCAAACGTATGTTAACCGATAGACGGGAACTAAGTCGTATTTTCATTTTCACATATGATTAATTACTGATCAGAATATGAAAATTTCATATTTTCATCGGGTATCATATGTGCAAGTTTAATATTTAATTTGAATTAGTTTTACGTCTACATTTCGATTTCAATGTGTTGAAGTTTTTATTTTAGAATAAAGTTTTTAAAACATAGGGTTTTCTTAATCGAGTTTAACATTTTGGATTTAGGGTTGGGATTAGGGTGGTATTTGACAAGAGTTCAATGTGGAGAATGTTAGTGATATGTATGCCGTAGAGGCCATTACTGTACATACGATATATATATATATAGTTGCAACTACATATAGTTGCAACTACCGTAGATGGAATTGCATTCTATTATTTGGTAGAGTTGGTGTTTGAAACCACACCAACAAATTGGAAAAAATGATTAAAAAGGAAATAATCTCTTTCCTATATTTTTATAGAGTAAAAAAATTATTAAAGTAATGTAATTAATGGATAATTTGATGGGATTTAAGTGATTTGCACAATTCAAAAAATGTAGTTGCAACTACGCTCGTTTTGAGCGTAATTACAACCAAACCATTTAAAGACCAAATGCTTTTGCTACTAGTTAAGTCGCAAAAACATAATAATCAAACACTTGTTTTTCTAAAACAATGTAATTGGAGCGGCATGGGGTCCAACTACATGGAACCAAACAGCCCCTTAATAAGATCTAAAAACTAAAGAGATTTGTTAGTTCTTTAGTTTAAATCCTATTAAACTTTTGTTTGAGAAATATCTTAAATACTTTTGGTTAAGATAATAAAGATTTTTTAAAAGGTATTTGAAATAGCTAACTAATTAAAAATTTTAAAAATAAAAAGTTATACGAAAAACCTTTAAAACCTATATTATTTTAACTAATTCTTTAGAAAAAATCTTATCAAATCTTTGTCCATAATACCAAAACATACAAATGTGAATCACACCTTCTAAATACTAGTATATATGGTTTGAATTTAAATTACTAAATTGGCTCCAGAATTTTTCGCTTTATATGGAATTTTTCTTTCTCTGCGATTTTTGAATTCATTGCCATATATATCATGATTATCATCGATCTAACTCATATGATTGACTTTTATGTCTAGATTCAGTGATTTATTTATACATATCTTAAAACTTGAAATTTGATTTGCATCTAGGTCATGATTCCTTTCGGGTATGTGCGGATGCCATTGCACCTTCTCTATACCCTAATTCTTCAATTGCCATACGAAACTCAGAACTCTCTCAATCGCTTATTCAGACGACTCGTCTATCTATAGATCATAACGTGACATTTTATTTAACACTCCATACAACCTATGATACCAAAGCAAATTATTTATCTTTCAAAAATAACAATCATGCCAAAAGTCTATAGTGGCATCCAAATTGCTTTTCTACCGTATCAAAATTCCCAAAGAGATAAATTAAATAAGAAACCATAATAATATGCTTTATTTGTTGTGTAATACAATCATTTACCCCTCCAACTCTAATCTTTATAAGCAACCATGTAATGAGGCCTATTTTGTTTCAAGGGAAAAATGGTTTAATCTTACTATAATGAAGATGATTAAATAGGTAGTCATTCAAGTTTATGCGATTGCTAACTAAGAAATTAAACAAATGGAGTAAGACAACTTACAATAGATCGATCATGGAACAAAACCGAGCCGATCAGTATAGATCCCATACATGAAGGAATGTAAAGCCCTGCAATGCAGATAATCAATAATATCGAGGATTAATATTATCAGCTCACATCTAAAGAAATTAACAAAAATGAACATACGAAAGATGAGTTATAGATCTAGCAAGCAATAAAATATGAATAGATCTTCATGGCATATATACTAGGTGAGGAACAAATAGTGCAAAAGAGATAGCAATGTGAAAAGAAAGGAATGCCAAAGAAAGGAAGAAGAAGATGATGATAGGAAATAAAAGAAGAGAAAAAAGAAGAAGAAGAAAGAGTAAAGAGAGGAGGAGGAGGAGGACCTGGTCAACAGGTGATTCCGTTAAATCCGCACAGTATTGATAGAACCAGCTGTACCTCACATCCAATATTTGGCCTTTTCCTTCTCAAAAGCAACGCCTTAAAATTCATGCTTATCAAAGTCTAATCCAATCTCTGCCCAAATTTCTATAAAAATTAAATCCATGAAAATAGGGACAAAAATTAAAACATATCAATCAGGGCATGGCTAGCAGTAGAATTGTACCATCAGATCACAAAAATCATGCATCGTGTTCTTGGGATATATATAATTAAGCACTCAATGTATCCTTTGAAATCCGAGCCAAAAGGAGCGAAGCAAAAGAAGCTGCCACGCGTGCCCTTTGGTTTTCCTTCCCACAAATAAAAATAAAAATAAAAATATATAAAGAGAGGACCTGATGATTAATTACAAAGATTTAATTTCGTGAATCGTGAAGAAAGAAGAGAGCTGACAGAAAGAGATGTGAGCACGCAACAAAAAAGGCATTCATCGATGCAAATTCAAGTTGAGTGCTCACTCTCTTCTGTCAGCACAAGAGACGAAAATTAAACAAAGCAAGGCAAAAGAGAGATGGATCCATTGGAAAACTTCAAAGACTTTGTCAGATCTCTTGTTCACTTTACTTGTTTCTGCCGCTGTGGCCATTTATTGTGTTTGAGGCCTCCTCACTTTCTACTTCTACTAGGGTTTCTTAAATAATATCACAGGGAATCCTTCTCTCTCTCTCACCTATCTAGTTGCCAACATGATGATGCTCTATATTGGCGATCTCCCGGATCAAGACACGTGGCAGATAACGTGTCCCAGAACCCAGAAGAAAGGGCACACAGGGACCGACCAGGCCACCCCTGTACCCGACCTGCAAGTAGAAACTGGCTCACCTCAGAGCCCCTGCAAATTGGCCTCCTCGGCCTCTCAGCTCGCCCCCGAGCTACCGGAAGACCGAGATACCTCGGCCCTCCCGCTCGTTCCCGAGCTCCCCTGCCGAGACCATCTTCCTCGGTCCCTCCGACCGACCAACTCCACCACTCACAAGCGTAACCGACGCTCCGCAAATCTCGCTATGCGCAGATTCTCCGCCAGCAACATCCCACGTTCCACGCCTTCAGATCCCCATTAATGGGCGATCCGATTTTTACGCGGGCGTGATGTCGGGAGCGTAACTGTCGGCGAGATTCTCGCGCCTGCTGCTGCGTGCTGCCGTCGCTATATAAACCCCCATCACAGAGGGGTCAAGTAAGCGATTTTTTATTCCACTTAGCCGTTACTCTGCTCGGATCTAGTACTAACTTGATCGTCGGAGGGTCCTCGGTGGTACCAAACCACCTCGGGATTTCTTTGCAGGTACTCGGCGTTAAACCCCTCAAATCACCAATCTCCTCAAACCCATTGAGACCCACACGCAACAGGAGATCACCTCCAAAATCCACCACGAGATCGACGGAAGACAATATCTGGCGGAGACCCGAAAAGGACCTCCATCAGTTGGCACCGTCTGTGGGAAACAAAAGTCCACAAAAACAAAAGTCGGCCTTCCGATCTCCATCCACATGGCGTGCGATCACCCTGAAGATCCAGGTACCACCCGCCGCCTCCCCCTCATCGGAGGCGCAGATGGACCTCCTCCAGCGACCGTCATCAACACCCTCGCCGGCCGAATAGACCGACTAAAGTCCAAAAGGCCAGGCCAGGGCCCCCGATCGCCGCTCCTCCGCTTCTAGAAGACTCTGCCCTCGTTGGCACGGCTGACCACCGACAGGCTACGCCCTATGGCCACAGATCTCACGGGCCGATACTTGTCCGCTGGGCGATCATTGGGCCTCCTCTGGCGGAATCTAAACGACGCGACTCTAGCGCTTCGCCTCCCCGCACAATCGATGCGCGTGCTACGCGCACGTTCACCGCGACCGTTCCTGTTCCCCATACCTGCAACTGGATGGTCGGGCGAAACCTCATGAAGAATCAGCCGAGCAGCTACCCTGCTCGGCTATCCCTGGCCTGTAGCTTCCCTACTCGCAACGCCAGGGATCAAAACTCTCGCCAAGAGGCAACCCAGCAGCTACCCTGCTCGGTTATCCCTGGCGGATAGCTTCCCTACCGCAACGCCAGGGATCAGAAAGTCCTCCCAGAGGCAGTCGAGCCCGAGGATCTCTCGCTCGGCTATCCCTGGCGGGTAGCTTCCCTACCACAACGCCAGGGATCAGAAAGTCCTCCCAGATGCAGTAGAGTCCGACCCTCGCTCGGCTATCCCTGGCGGGTAGCTTCCTTACCGCAACGCCAGGTATCAGAAAGTCCTCCCAGAGGCAGTCGAGCCCGAGAATCCCTCGCTCGGCTATCCCTGGCGGGTAGCTTCCCTACCGCAACGCCAGGGATCGGAAAGTCCTCCCAGAGGCCGTCGAGCCCAACCCTCGCTCGGCTATCCCTGGCGGGTAGCTTCCCTACCGCAACGCTAGGGATCAGAAAGCCCTCCCAGAGGCAGTCGAGCCCGAGGCTCCCTCGCTCGGCTATCCTTCAGGACAAAAGCCCTCTCCAAGAGGCACCGGGCAGTAACCCTGCTCGGCCAAGGGTCCTTGGTAAGCTTCTTACAGCCCCTCCCGCACTAAGGACCAAAGTCCTCCAAGAGGCAGTCGAGTCCTTGCTCGGCTATCCCCGGCTGGTAGCTTCTTACCACAACCGACAGGGATCAAAGTCCTCGCCAAGAGGCACTGGGCAGTAACCCTGCTCGGTCCCCGTCCTGAAGGATCAAAACCCTCGCAAGAGGCAACCGGGCAGCTACCCTGCTCGGTCATCTCCGGCTGGTAGCTCCCTACCCATGAAGCCAGGGATCGAAGCCCTCGCAAGAGGCATCTGAGCGGCTACCCCGCTCGGTCATCCCAGGCTGGTAGTTGCCTACCCACGACGCCAGAGATCAAAGCCCTCGCCAAGAGGCAACCGCGCAGCTTCACTACCCGATCATCCTTAGTGGGCTTCTTACAGCCCTCCAACGCTGAGGATCAAAGCCCTCGCCAAGAGGCACCAAGCGGCTACCCTGCTCGGCCATCCTTTGCAGGCCTCAGATGCCCCCTCCAGTGGCGAAGATCTCAAGCCCTCATCACGAGGCCGCCGGGTTCCTTCCTTCTCGGCGCATCCCCAGCGGGCATCCTCCTGCCCATCAGACGCTGAGGATCTGAAGCCCTCATCGCGAGGCCTCCGAGTTCCTTCCTGCTCGGCGCATCCCCAGCGGGCATCCTCCTGCCCATCAGACGATGAAGATCTTAAGCCCTCATTGCGAGGCCGCCGAGTTCTTTCCTGCTCGGCGCATCCCCAGCGGGCATCATCCTGCCCATCAGACGCTGAGGATCACAAGCCCTCATCATGAGGCCGCCGGGTTCCTTCCTGCTCGGCGCATCCCCAGCGGGCATCCTCCTGCCCATCAGTCGCTAAAGATCAAAAGCCCTCATCGCGAGGCCGCCGGGTTTCTTCCTGCTTGGCGCATCCCCAGCGGGCATCCTCCTGCCCATCAGACGCTGAGGATCTAAAGCCCTCTTCGCGAGGCCGCCGAGTCCCTTTATGCTCGGTGCATTCCCAGCGGGTAGCTTCCTACCCTATAAAGACACAGATTCAAGACCCGCCGAATAAACTCGTGCTCAACGTGCGATCAGCGCCTCAACTCCGGCAAAGGGAGGATACCGACCTTCCCACACTCGTCCTTCGCTCGACTCGTACTCGATGCGCGACAACAATAACGCCGTGTCGTCCCCGGACAATCCACTACAAGGAATTACCAGCGCCAAGCCGCACAGAGAGAATCAAGCAGTCCACTCTCGACCCGACCCACAAAATAGATCGGAACGAGAGTGGGGGGCTGATGATAATGCTCTATATTGGCGATCTCCCGGATCAGGACACGTGGCAGATGACGTGTCCCAGAACTCAGAAGAAAGGGCCCATAGGGGCCGACCAGGCCACCCCTGTACCCGACCTGCAAGCAGAAGCTGGCTCACTTCAGAGCCCCCTGCAAATTGGTTTCCTCGGCCTCTCAGCTCGCCCCTGAGCTACCGGAGGACCGAGATACCTTGTCCCTCCCGCTCGTTCCCGAGCTCCCCTGCCGAGGCCATCTTCCTCGGTCCCTCCGACCGACCAACTCCACCACTCACAAGCGTAACCGACGCTCCGCAAATCTCTCCATGCGCAGATTCTCCGCCAGCAACATCCCACGTTAGCCTTCACGATCCCCATTAATGGGCGATCCGCTCTTTACGCGGGCGTGACGTCGGGAGCGTAACTGCCGGCGAGATTCTCGCGCCTGCTGCTGCGTGCTGCCTTTACTATATAAACCCCCATCACAAAGGGGTCAAGTAAGCGATTTTTTATTCCACTTAGCCGTTACTCTGCTCGGATCTAGTGCTAACTTGATCGTCGGAGGGTCCTCGGTGGTACCAAACCACCCCGGGACTTCTTTGCAGGTACTAGGCGTTAAACCCCTCAAATCACCAATCTCCTCAAACCCATTGAGACCCACACGCAACAGGAGATCACCTCCAAAATCCACCACGAGATCGACGGAAGACAACATCTGGCGGAGATCCGAAAAGGACCTACATCACAACATGTCTTCCGCAGATTTCTTTAACCCGTGACTCACACTACTACAAAAGTGTTCAAAGGTAACGATGATTTCGTCACGGTTCAAATCGTGACCATTTTATCGTAACGGTCATAAAAGAATTGGCCACGGTTAGAACTATGACCAAATGCATAATGTGGCAGGCCCCACAACTCACTGATGATAAAACCCCAAATTTCCCCTTTCTTTCTCCGAGCCTTCATTTTCGGCCAACAAAAAAAATTGCCCCAAATTCTTCCCCCTCCTGCCTCCCAGCTCCAGTCGCCTCATCGCCACCGCATCTCGCTCCTCGCCGCCATGGTCATCCCCTTCGAAGCTCTCGCCACCTCTGGATCGAAGCCAAGCCGTGATTGAAGCCCTAACCGTCGCTGGAGCTCGCCGCGAGGTCGTCGTTGTTCGCTGAAGTCGTAGCCACCACATCTCGCTCCTCGTCACCGTGGCTGTCCCCTTCAAAGCCCTCGCTGCCTTTGGATCGAAGCCAAGCCGCGATCGAAGCCCTAGCCATCGCTGCAGCTCGCCGCGAGGTCGTTGTCTTCGTTGAAGTCGTAGCTACTACATATCGCTCCTCGTCACTGTAGCTGTCCCCTTCGAAGCCCTCGCTGCCTCTAAATCGAAGCCAAGCCGCGATCAAAGCCTTAGCCATCGCTGGAGCTCGCCGCGGGGTCGTCGTCGTCGTTGAAGTCGTAGCCACTACATCTCGCTCCTCACCGCCGTGGTTGTCCCCTTCGAATCCCTCGCTGCCTCTGGATCGAAGGAAAGCCGCAATCGAAGCCCTAAGCGTCGCTGGAGCTCGCCAAAGCGAGGTCGTCGTGGTCGCTGAAGCCGTAGACCCCGTCGCTGGAGCGAGGTCGTCGCCAAAGTCGTAGCCTTCGTCGTCGCCGCCGATCGTGAAGAGGTAAGTTTTACTTTTTTTGGTTTAATTATATTTTTCTCTAAATTAAATTAAAGTTTATGTTGTTGAATTGTAGCTGTTGCTGCTGTTTTTAATGTTGTTCCCGGTACTGTTAGTGTCGGTGTTGATTTTGGTAATGATGTTGGTAGTGTTGTTGTTGTAGTTGTTGATGTTGGTGTTGATGTTGTAGCTAAGGGAGAGTTAGGGTTTGGGTTGAGATCTAGAAAGGTTAGGATTAGGGTTAGGGTTAGGCAGGATTTGGGTTGGAGGTTAGGGTTTTGATTAGGGATAGAACTAAGTGTTAGAGTATTTTAGTGTAAAATTACAACAATCGCAGTTAAGGGTATTTTAGTGAAATTTTAGATTAACTTAGTTAATTTAAAAATATGTGTTGTTTATTTAAACTTGTTAAAATAGTTTTATGAAAAAAGCCCAATAGTTAAGGGTATTTTAGTGTAGTACACACACATACATGCACACAACCATACACACACAGACACAGACACACACACGAACAAGGCCAAACCTTAATTCATCTTCACTATTCCCTGCAGGGTTATCCAAGACGGCAGCAAGGTTTCGGGAGGCATCGTTCATGCCAAATTAAAAATTTGTCGTTTTAGCCAACCCTAAACAAGAATCATTTACTAGAAATAATACGGAATCATAAGCAAACACTTTGCAATATGTAAAGAGAGCAAGGAATACAACCTTTGTAGACCGGTCCTTCACTTCAATAGCTCCGTGTAGTAGTCCCTTTCGCTGCGATCGTGAACTCCGGACTCTAGAGAGGCTCCGATGAAGAAACGAACATGCTTGCTTCGAAGTCTTCGAGGCCGAAAATGATCTACGTCGGGGAGACACTAACCCAAGCTATTTCTTCACTAGGTCAAGAACTTTGTGAAGAGAACACCCTATACTAAATGGCAAGTAGTAGAGGATGATGAATTAGGAAGTTTGCTCACATTAGAAATCATTTTCTCACTCATTTTCTCACAACTCCATTGAAGCTAGTAAGCTTAGAAGAAGAAGAAGATGATGATGAAGAACATAACTCATCAAATGAACTATTGGTGAGATTAATAATGCAACCAAGGGTTAAGCATGTCATGCTTAACCCTTGTAGAGAGTTAACCATAAGCTATGGTTAAAGGTTAGGTCAAAAATATCTTAAGTAGGACAAATAGAATGGACAAAGTCAAAGATGCCTTAAAGCTTCTACAAGCTTTCAACAAATATCAACCATGACCTTTATCCATAACATTTGAATTACTTAATGATAAATTATAAACCCTAATCTTAACCCTAGCATGGTTCAACCCTCATTAACCCTAGTTGCATTTTTAACCTAGCATGATACATTTAACATATATCACATATATGTCAATGTATCCAAAGTGAGAAAAGAAATCATAGGTGAGCTTAATATTAGTTAATATAATATAATATAGCAAATAGATAATTATACATTAAATTATTAAATCAACTCTTGATTTAATAATCCGGCTATATCACATATAACCGAATAATATCATAATGTAACATCTTATTGAATCAACACTTGATCCGATAACTCGGCTATATCACATATAACCATCCATGTCACACATCGCGAGAATAGAATACGGTATCTCATATTGTATCATTCTCGGTCCCGTACATATCACATATGCGCTCCTACTCGGTTTCTCTTGAGCCAGGAAACCCCTGTGTAGGACTCTAAAGACTCGTCAATACGCCGGCAGTATGTGATGATCATATCAAACACCCACAAGATGCAAGCGGTTTGCTAAAAGTAACGGCCACCCGGGTATTGAGCGATCAGAAGATTAACAAGCAAGCCTGCTCACACTCCTGTGAATCCAGTCAGTAACACTACCGTACAGTCCGGTCTCTTCGTCTGATATGTCGCATATCTCGTCTAAGGGTGGTAAACGTCAGACCCCAGTAAATCGATAAGTCATGTCGATGTGAGGCTCATAATGGGTCGAGAAACTACTGATAACACTTACCAGTATATCTCTGAAGCTGCCTTGACCAAGGACTTCCTGTTATAGCCAATTGAGCACAGCACAACATCAACCCCCAATACCGGGAGAGACGAAACCCCTCCTATCGCTCATTGCCTCCATGTGACTCAGGACTGTACCCAAAAGCCACCGTTTTGCACGTTCTCTTGAACGTGGTAAGGTGGAAATCAAAGCACAGTGGGAATCACACAAGACTCTATGACGATCTCGGGTCTACAGACTAACCTGTACCAGTGTCACTAGAGAACTGCCATCTGACGTGAGGTATAATACCATCTGGGAGTTCTCGGCGAGTCCGTCCAGTGTACCCAGTCTCTATTGAGCACCCGTACACTATCTCTGATGTCAAACACCAATGGATATGGGATCATCCATCGTCCATCTGCATGGGTCGAGAAGCTATACACTAGTCTACTCTGGTATATCGATACCCTGTCTCAATACACCTACGACTAGGAACATTTGAAGGATGTACTTAGCGACTACACTGTCCCCACTAGTATGATCTACATCATAGTCCTGGTAGTCAAGTACTCATCCTAAGGGCTTTATCAATATGTAACATAGAGACAATCAGTGTACATATTAAGATAAAGAGCAACCAGATAGCATACTATCATGTCGAGAAAGAAAGTCCTCCATATATATATCCAAGCATCCACTACAATATATATATATATATCGTATGTACAGTAATGGCCTCTACGGCATACATATCACTAACATTCTCCACATTGAACTCTTGTCAAATACCACCCTAATCCCAACCCTAAATCCAAAATGTTAAACTCGATTAAGAAAACCCTATGTTTTAAAAACTTTATTCTAAAATAAAAACTTCAACACATTGAAATCGAAATGTAGACGTAAAACTAATTCAAATTAAATATTAAACTTGCACATATGATACCCGATGAAAATATGAAATTTTCATATTCTGATCAGTAATTAATCATATGTGAAAATGAAAATACGACTTAGTTCCCGTCTATCGGTTAACATACGTTTGGTGTTCGTCATGACATGCACGAAGGTTGTTAAACGCCAGACGTGATCGTTTAGTTTTTAACAACTGTCGCATAGTCTATGTGACGAGAATTAATATTCGAACGTATGATAACCGATAGATTTTTCTCGTGCGGACAAGTTAGGAATGTATAAATTAGACACCTGCATTCACTTGTGTTTTTCATTCGTTTCGGGATATTTCGTCGGTACCTTTCCGCTGGTTATCCGTGTACAACTATAGATTAGATGTCTGTTTCAATGGTATTTCACAGCATTGAAATGATTATTTGTTCTATTACAGTATACTCAGAAAACAGTGGGGAGGTGCTGCCGAAATTTTCTCAAAATGGATAAAAACACAAGTGAATGGGTGTATACTTTATACATTCTTAATGGGATATGTGCCTTACCCCCCAACATTCGCTACTCTCGACATCCAATATAGAACATTTAATATCATCATTATCTTTCTTGGAAGAAGAATTCAACTCCCTACTTATGAGCATTTGCTCTCGGTCCTTGATAATCTTTATAGCTAAATCGTCAATTGAAACTTAAATTAACCAAGTTGTCAATTAAACCTAATACTAACACTTTTTAGTAACCCGTCTATCGCGTATCAGTCAAGAAATATTAATCCGATGCATCTTGTCTATAGGAATCGTGCTTCGTCTGGGTTGTTCTAATATGGCATTCCCGTACCTCCACAACAAGAGTTGGATGTACGTCGATACTCCCTCGAGAGTCGACCGCTTTTTCGTTGACGGTATTAGATTTTTCACCGATTTTGCCTACGCATGTCTTGAGTTATCGAAAGAGCACGAAATCTTTTGTCCTTACTCTAAGTGTATTGATTGATGTGAAAAAAGTGTTTGTAGTTACCGCAATCAATAACGCTGTCGCGAGTAGCTAGCCGAGATGAGTACGGGTCGTCCTCAGGGAAACGTCGAATCTTTTATCTTTCTTTAGACAAGTTGATTGAAATTATTGTGATTGGTTGTAGATCTATGTTGAATGCGGATGTAGATTTTATGAAGAAGGTTCTTGTAGGGTTCATAGAATTTAATAGTAATGGATGATTAATTAAAAATGACTTCTTTTATCTTTTAATAGATTTAAAACTAGATCGATAGTGATGAATACGGATTAGGGTTCTTTTGGAAGAAACTAAGGTTTCCACACTCTTAACCCTTATCCTTGCATTGATCTCTATTCATGTATAGCCTTTACCAAAACAATTGTTAATCTAATCTCAAATCGCGATCGAGACTATCAATGAATTGATAGCGCGCCCGATTAGGATATTAACAATTCTTTTGCTAAAGTTTATAAACTTTATAAGATGTAAAAGAAGTTAGAGGATTTTATCATCTATTGATCTACCCTAATTCTACGAACCCTAGCAAACGTAGAATTACTCATGCATGTTTTGAGAAGAAGAAGAAAGGATAGAGAAGGAAATCATAATGCAGAATTTAAATACAGAATGTAAATGCGAAATAATTAAGTAAATGATCTACCTTTATTAATCAACGTTACAACAACAAATCCTTCGAATTTAGATTACAAGAAGAAGTTTCTCTCGATCTCTGCCTCGTAGAAAGTAGATACTCCGTTGAAAGTCACATCGTTCTATCACGTCGAATCGCGGATCTGTCATGGATCTCTTGTTCTTGACGGTGATTTGCTTCGTGTTAAAAGTGATGATCTTTAAATTTAGCCCTCGGTCCTTTATATAGCCCCTAAATCAGAAACCCTAGATCCCATAGATTAAGATATGCAATCACGATCCAAATCCCAAAATTTCTTATCCAACGGCTCTAGATGTACCGCGGATCCGTCGCGGATTGTGCGTTATGGCCGCGGTTGGGCGACGGTTTGGTAGAATTAGGGTTCCAAATTTCAGGTGCTTTCTCATGTTAACACGTGGAGATTTCTTTAATGTCTGGATTCTTCAAATATTTCCTGAATCTCTACAATTATTGATTTTATGATTTTATCGACAGATCTTGCTCCTGAGATCTCGAATATCTCGATCTCCGGACCTGAGCTAAATCTGCATAATATCTCCATAAATAATATTAGTAATATTTGTTATATTAGAGATATTATCTTAATCATTTTATATGGTATTAAATCTTTAAGAAATTTGTACAGGTTATTTGATATGATATGCATAATAAAAATATTATATAAATATTATATGCATATATTTTCCTTCATAATGTTAATTATAATATATAAACATAGGATAAAGAGTAAATTCACAGATAAACCCATATATGTTCTATATTTATAATAAACACCATTAAATATTTAAGAAAAGTAAAGAAAATGTTATATCAAATGTGCAATATTTTTGGCTGAACAAACACCCCCAAACTTAATTTTGATCGTCCCGAGCAAACTAGTTATTCAAGAGAGCGAGAAAAAAGAAAAACCTAGCACACTTTCGTAGGCAAACACGATTGCACTGAGCACGTGCAATAAGCCGTTAAACCTCTAGGTGTCCCTAGTAGGAGGAGTGTTGTCTCCTGAGCGTTTTCAACGGATTACACCCACAAAATCCCATAATAAAAGAAAGAAGATGAAATTTAGATACAGAGATAAGAACTATAAAAAAAAGAACTTGAAAATAAGAGTTTCCAACTATACCGGCTTTTCAGTTGCCATGAGCCCTATCTTAATGGTCGTGAAAAGATATTAGAAATCACATCATCTCTCAATAAAACATCGCCTTTAGTCTTCCTCCCTACTTTTCTTCCAAACATCGATCATATACCCCATGTGTGTGTAAAAGACATCCCTACACTTAGAGAATTCAATTCAATCGATCATACTCTTGTCCATCTTCCTTAGTAATTTTTAGTCGGTGAATATTTTAGATGGAATTGTTCACACATTCTTCATGTGACCGTTAATACTTCTTGAGGTACTAACCGACCGATTACTAAATGTGCTCACTCATTTAGGCGTAATTAGCAATTTTCTCGTCTTGCAACACCTAAGACTTAGTAGTGGCTCCTAAACCAGTTGATCTAAGGCACTAGGTGATAAAGCACCCTTGCTATATTTTTTTATGCTGCCTTAAGCAATTACAAAACCAGTGTTCATTTTTATTCACCATTTCTTTTATTTATATTTATATTTTTCTTCATACCAAGACTTTTAGACAAGAGCATTTCAAGGTATTCTCTACTATCCCAAGTTTCAAGATGTGTGTAAGTGCGTATAGTAGGGTATCAACGTTCAAATATTTGGACTCAAGAGTATGGACTATTTTTTAGACTTATTTTTATCATTAGATTAGTAATTTCCTTCATCTTACTAACCCTTGGGACAATGGCTCATAACTACTTATTACTAGTTTCGTTTAAGAAAATATCTAAATTTCTTGATTTTCTCAAACTATTCTTATCTTTCATATGTAATTTTTCACTTTCAAACTTTCATTATAAATAAAAAAAATTATGCTTATATTTATGATAATGCAAAATAATGTGTGAATAAGCACAAACCTCTCCCAAATTTATTTGCAGGAGTGTCCTCACTGATGTCATCTGTTAAGCTTAAAAAAATGTAGACTTGGGAGGAAAAGTTAGTAACGGGGACATGAATAACTGATAGTGAAATCCTCCCCCAAACTTATTTTTGGCTCACAAATTTGTAAAATTTTTATTTTCTTTCAAGAGCCAAAATATTTCCCTCCAAACTTGAGTAAAACAGTATTAAGCATTTAAAATTATGAGGGAGGGTTAAATTTATTGGTCTATATAAAACTTTACAAAGACCAAAAGTCAACACCAACCATTGTCACGCCCCGCTTCCCATAGTGCGCTAAGATCGGCACGTGACAGAGCCAACCATTCTACCTGTGGCTAGGAAACATCCCTCCACAGTCACATTACGACTGTCTATAAGATATTAAAAACAGTAGAGATAGTACATGTCTATGGGCCAGAATAAACGAGTCAAGAAATAATATGCGGAAGCAATAGATTCAATAAACAATAATAATCTGGAAAGTAAACATAACTAAACTGGATACTAACTGGATCCTCACTGCTCGGCCTGACGGCGGAAATACTCCTAATCAGCCTGCGACAAGGGTAGAGGATATGGGCCATGCAAAACCCAGACGTCAGTGCGTCATAATATCAACAATAATATAATCAGGGGTAGCAAATATGCAGGCATGAGTATGACCAGTAATAATGGAATAACAGTAACACGAATGTGGAACGGTGAAGGGTAAAAGCATATATGACGTGCAGTGAGTAATCTGAACTAAGCTACTGGGTTAATTACTCTCAAGTCTGTGAAATCAATTTAATGAATCATCGATATAACTGAAGAGTATCCCGTGCATACCCGGGACCACGGTCAAGATTCTTGGGCTGAATCCGAGACGTGCCGCTAGGCAGTAAACAGGTAACATGTACAGATGCATGATGTCAGCAGCATCATCCCGGGGCCGGCCTTGCCCGTAAAACTGATCAGTATAAGCATCGAGCTGTCGAGTTACAAGTTAGGTTTCATCATTGATTTCCCCGTACCCCCAAGTTATGTGTTCAAGTCAGCTATTGATAATTCTAAAACTAATGCCAACACAGGATCAAGCAGGAACGGGTTTGTCTATACAGACAACATGATATGTCCATCGGGACAACAAGTCAGGATTGTTGGCATTAGAAACAGGATCAGGTAACATGTCAAGTAGTGATATATCAGGTCATGTCAGGTAGTGCACATGTATCAAGTCATGTCAAGTAGTGGTGTATCAAGTCATGTCAAGTAGTGTACATGTATCAAGTCATGCCAAGTAATGCACATGTATCAAGCAGATGCTCATAATAAAACTGTAACAGGTACGGGTGCAAAAATAAAGCATGGATGCATAAATATTTATCAGGGATTACATCATGACTATGTAGGATGCACAAGATCAAGTATGGGATACTAATGTAACAGTAAAATGAAATAATATGGTTTCTGCGTGCAACTAGATATGTAATTAACCGTATGGATACAGACAGATACTATAAAACTGTAAATCAGTAAAATTTGCTGAATATTAAAACACAAGCACTATTATTTATTAAATAGATATTGATATAATAATATTAACATTGATAACATATTCAAACCGATTAATAACTATAAAAGTGGTATTGATTAACCATGTACAAGAAAGTTCCGTTCAGAAATTCAGCATCACCCTGATTTGTAAAATAGCTTAAAAATAACAAACGTTCTCCAAAAGGGACGTGTCTTATACCAAAACAAAGATAATTCAATAAGGTTTTCATTTTTATAAGTTTAAGTGTCTCAAGTTGTTCCTACAAAAAGCTATGAACATTCGAAATTGAAAGTTTGCTGCTGGAATTTCCCTGGACAGCAGTTTAGAGATATTTTCATTTGCATTTTACGTTATTTAAACAATTTATTTTGCAAGTAAATATTTAGTAAAGTTATAGTATTCTTAGTTAGCTTCGTAACTAACTAAAGAACATATACTAATGATTTTTCTATGATTTATAATGAATTTTATAAGGTAAGGTGTACAATAAATTTCAGATTTGTTGTATCCGCTTTGCAACGACGTTTCATGTGTAAACTATAATATTTTCAAACTATATTTTGTATAACATTATAAAATGCAGATTATAAACTAATTAAATATAATAATAAGAAATATTACGACGATATATTTTTTTATAGATATAATTATAGCATGTCGCAAGTTGTAAACTTTCCTACATTTTATATTATAAAACCGATTAACGTTAAATAACTACGGTGTATAAATTATATAGATATAGCTGTATGATGGTGATGATGATGATGATGATGATGATGATAATGATATGGAAACATATAAATAAATTACATAAAGCATAGCATGTAGCAAGTTGTAAACTTGCCTCGATCGAATCACGCGACGGATACGCACGGCACGTCTGATGTCGGTAAATCGTCGCAACGCAAACATGGCACGCGGGACAGGTCCAGGCAAGGCAAGAGGGTGATCACACAGGCAAGGTACATTCACTGGATCACTCGGATCGTCAGCGACGAGCACGGCTCCGGCGGTGGTCACTGGAATCAAGAAACAAGATCAAGAAAAAGAAAGAAGAAAGAAGTAAGAGGAAGAGGTTGTGTATTAAATAAGGAAAGAAAAAAAAATATATAAATATATATATGCAGAGGAGAGAGAGAGAGAGAAATGGGTTGTTAGTTTGTTAGGAAATTAGTTTAGATTTAAATTTAAAAAAATATTTTATTAGTTAACTAAATTTTAATTTGTTTCAGTTTATAAAATTAATATTATATAAATAAAATTTGATATTCTGGTAAATACAAACATAGTCCAAAACATGCCCGGGTCGGGTCTAAAATTCAGTTTTAAAATACGAAAAATATACATGTCGACCAAAATTAAAGTTGAATGTCCGGGTAACGAAAATGCATACCCCCAAGAACGGATGCATGCACGTGCATGTAGCCATCCAAATAAGTCCGTTTCACTGAACGGGACGAGAACAAGATGCGCGGATGCTACCACCGGGTCAGGGGTATCATGCAGGCCATGCAATATATTTTTAAAATATTTTATGTGACTTAAAATGTTATATTATAATGCAGATGCCAGATCTAATGTGAGTATGCAATGTGTAAAATATGAAAGTGCACGGATCCATGTAACAAGCCAGGATAAACCATAAACAGAAATCAAGAAGGTTTCAAGCAAGCGGGTCGGGTCGGATGCAATACAAATGTCAAAATACTATTCGCACCCAAAACACAATAAATCAGGAAAATACCATAAATAAAGAAATACTTGAACTAGAACTGGTATAAATGAACTAGGGTGTTACATTATACCCAACTACAAAAAGAATTTTGTCCTCGAAATTCCCAAGACAAGAAAAGATAAACAATCAAGAATTTATAAGAATAGGTGTGGAAAATTCTGTCGAATCTCGTCTTCTCGTTCCCAAGTCGATTCTCCGTGCGAGCGATTTCCCCAAGAAATAAGTACGAGAGGGATAACCTTGTTCTTAAGGACCTTTTCTCTTCGATCAACAATCAACATTGGTCGTTCCTCAAAAGTTAAATCCTCTCTTACAGTCAACTCCGAATGATCCAGTACGTGTGTTTCATCTCGAACATACTTACGGAGTTGAGATACATGAAACACGTCATGAATATTCGCCAAAGATTGTGGTAACGCCAATCGATAAGCCACTTCTCCAATACGCTCCAAAATCTCGAAAGGCCCCACGAATCGAGGACTAAGCTTGCCTCGACTCCCAAAACGAATCACTCCTCTAGTCGGTGATATCTTCAAGAATACCAAGTCACCAACAAGGAACTCTAGAGGTCTTCTCGATGTATCGGCCCAACTCTTCTGCCGATCTTGTGCTGCCTTCATGTGATTCCGGATAGTATTAACTTTCTCAACTGTTTGTACGATCAAATCCGGTCCCAACAATTTTCGTTCTCCAACATCATCCCAACAAACGGGTGAGCGACACTTGCGACCATATATCGCTTCGAATGGAGCCATCTGAATAGTCGCCTGAAAACTGTTGTTGTAAAAAAACTCCACCAAGTGCAGATGATCCTCCCACGAACCCTTGAAGTCCAACATGCAAGCTCTCAACATGTCTTCAAGAGTTTGGATCGTTCTCTCCGACTGACCATCTGTCTGAGGATGATAAGCTATGCTAAACTTCAATCGCGTCCCCAAACTTTCCTGTAAACTCCTCCAGAAGTGTGATAAGAATCGGGTGTCACGGTCGGACACGATGCTCACAGGTACTCCATGCAATCTCACAATCTCCTGCATGTACCGTTCTGCCAATACTTCCGTTGATTGACCAACTCGAAATGGTATGAAATGAGCTGCCTTGGTCAATCGATCAACAATCACCCAAACTGCATTGTTGCCCTTTGGACTCCGCGGTATAGCTGTTACGAAATCCATGATTATATGTTCCTACTTCCATTGAGGAATCGGAAGTGGTTGCAATAAACCAGCAACCCTTTGATGTTCAGCCTTAACTGGCTGACACACCAAGCACTTCGCCACAAAACGAGCAATCTCCCTTTTCATGCCTTCCCACCAGAAATGCTGTCGTAGATTACGGTACATCTTCGTGCCTCCTGGATATACGGAATACGCGGAACTGTGCGCCTCCTTCATAACTTCTTCGTGAATATCTCCTTTTGGCACACACAAACGGCTACCATATCGCAACGAACCATCTTCATGAATCAACAAGTCCGTTCGAAGTCCTGCTTCAACTTGTTCTTGAAACTTCTGCAATTTTGGGTCCTGTGACTGCGCTGCTTTAATATTCTCGATCAACGATGACTGTACTTGCAGCTGCATCAACTGTCCCGAATAATGCGGTAGCACGATCTCCAACTCGAATCTCCAAAAGTCTTCGATAAGTTCCTTCTGTGCAGTTAACATCCGAATTACTAGCAACCGACTAAGCGCATCCGGCACAACATTAACTTTCCCCGGATGGTACTTAAGATCAAGATCGTAGTCAGCCATCAGCTCCAACCATCTACGCTGCCTCATGTTTAGCTCTTTCTGCGTGAATACATACTTTAGGCTTTTGTGATCGGTGAATACTTCGATCCTTTCGCCCAGTAAAGTAGTGTCTCCAAATCTTCAAAGCGAAAAAATCACAGCTGCTAGCTTCAAATCATGAGTTGGGTAATTCTTATCATGGGTCTTCAACTGTCTCGATGCGTAAGCTATAACCTTCCCATGCTGCATCAAAACACATCCCAAACCTTTCCCAGATGCGTCGCTGTGAATCATCAATCCTCCGGAACTGTCTGGTACGGTCAAAATAGGAGCGGTTATTAACCTTTGCTTCAATGCCTCAAAAGCTGACGCACATTTATTTGTCCATACAAACGGTACTTCCTTGCGCGTAAGCTTGGTCAGAGGCTCAGCCAAACGAGCAAAATTCTCCACGAACCTTCTGTAATATCCGGCAAGTCCAAGAAAACTTCTGATCTCTGCTACGTTCTTTGGAATTGGCCAATCTTGAACTGCTGCAATCTTCTCAGGATCAACGTGTAGGGTTCCTAGGCACACTAATGAGGTCTCACAAGGAATCAACTATGCCAATTTCAAATTTTACGGGTGCCGAGAAACCCTAATACGGATCGTTAACTAGAATTTTAGGCGAAACAAGCAAGTAGTTAACAACTTAACTAAGAGTTAAACGGAAATACAACCTTTGTAGATCCGGTCCTCCACCTCCATAGCTCCGTGATGAAGTCCCCTCGCTGCGACGATCGGATCCCGGGCTCTAGCGTCGGCTTCATCGGAGAAATGGGCGGGCTAGATCATCGACTACGATGCCGAAGATGATCTACGTCGAGGCATCACAAGATCAAGCTCCCACTTCATCAAGTCATAAAACTTGTGAAGAAAACACCCTATACTACTTGGCAAGAGCTAGAGGATGAAGAAATAGGAGGTGGGTTCACTTTAGATTTGGATTTCTCACTCTTTTTCATCACCATTGATGGAAACTAGGTTTTCTTCTTGAAGAAGAAGAAGAAGATGAAGAAGATGAATATTATGATAAGTTTTATAAAAAGAATAATAAAATCATTCTTATCATAATATTAACCATGGTTATGTGTAGAGAATTGACTAAGGTTAAATGAATGGTTAGGGTTAATGAGATGAAGACAAAATGGTTACTTTGGTCAAAGCTTCATGAAGCTTCAACAAGCTTCATGAAAGAAAGAAACCCTTTTGTTTTTCTTTTCTCTTTTCTTTTAATCCAAATAAAAAGATAAATGAATGAATAAAAGAAAACCCTAACCATTTACTTAACCATAGGTTTAACTCTTTACACATACTCTAGCAATCTTGCATCATCAAACATGATACAATCAAGTGCACAAAAATATATCACATATACGATGTGCACATGCGAGTGAGAAAATCCATCTTAAGTAAACCGATACTATTTAATGCAAACTAATATATCAAATATATAATTATGCATTAAATCATTAAATCAACACTTGATTTAATGATCCGGTCATATCGCATATAACCGACTAATATCAACAGTAACAACTTATCGAATCAACACTTGATCCGATATCCCGGCTATATCGCATATAACCGATCAATGTCACAAATCGCGAGAATCGAATACAGTATCACATACTGGTATCATTCTCGGTCCCGCACATATCTCATATGCGCTCCTATTTCGTTTCGCTTGAGCCAGGAAACCTCTGTGTAGGACTCTAAAGACTCGTCAATACGCCGGCAGTAGGTGGTGATCATATCAAACACCCACAAGCCGCAAGCGGTCTGCTAAACGTAACGGCCACCCGGGTATTGAGCGATCAGAAGATCGACGAGCAAGCCCGCTCACACTCCTGTGAATCCAACCAGCAACACTTACCGTACAGTCCGGTCTGTTCGTCTGATATGTCGCATATCTTGCCTAGGGGTGGTAAACGTCAGACCCCAATAGCTCGATAAGTCATGCCGACGTGAGGTTCATAACATGTGTGAAACTACTGATAACACTTACCAGTAGATCACTGCAACCCTGGCCAGGGATTCCCTGTTATGGCCAGTCGAGCATAGCGCAACATCAACCCCCAATACCGGGAGAGACGAATCCCCTACTATCTCTCATTGCCTCCATGTGAATCGGGACTGTACCCAAAAACCACCGTTTTGCACGCCCTCTTGGACGTGGTAAGGTGGAAATCAAAGCACAGTGGGAATCACACAAGACTCTATGACGATCTCGGGTCTACAGACTAACCTGTACCAGTGTCACCAGAGAACTGCCATCTGACGTAAGGTATAATACCATCTGGGAGTTCTCGGCGAGTCCGTCCAGTGTACCCAGTCTCCACTGAGCACCCGTATATCATCTCTGATGTCAAACACCAATGGATATGGGATCATCCATCGCCCATCTGTATGGGTCGAGAAGGTATACGCTAGTCTACTCTGGTATATCGATGCCCCGTCTCGATACACCCACGACTAGGGACCTTGAAGGATGTACTTATGGACTACCATGTCCCCACTAGTATGATCCGCATCATAGTCCAGGTAGTCAAGTACACATCCTAATGGCTTTACCAACATGTAACAGAGAGACAATCAGTATACACGTTAAGGTAAAGAGTAACCGGATAGCGTACTATCATGTCGAGCAAGAAAGTCCTCCCTATATATGTCCCAGCATCCACTACAATATACATCCTATGTACAGTAATGGCCTCTAGGGCATACATATAACTAACATTCTCCCACTTGCACTAGGGCCATCTGATAGCAGTGATTGTAGTATCTCATACTCAACCATCCCATAAAAGTCTCTCTCTGGGAAAAGGCCTTTCGTGAGTGGATCCGCCGTGTTGTCCTCTGAGTCTACTCTCCTAACCTCGACCCCTTGGAGATCAACCATCTCCATGATCAGGTGATACTGCCATAGAATATGTCTGGATCAATGATGGGACGGACGTTCCTTAGCATAAGCCACAACTCCATTGTCACACAATGGGAGGAACTAAGTTCATCTCATGAACTAATATACACCCAGACAGTCTCTTTGGTAGCATCTTAAGTAGCGATGTATCCAGCCTTTATCGTCTAGTATGTCACGGTATCTAGCTTGGAACTCTTCCAACATACCGTCCCTTTACCGAGGGTAAAGACAATGCCTGTGACTGACATTCAGTCGTCCTTATCACCCTGGAACCCTTCTAGTGATTCTCCCCAGGATCGATTGATACCATCTCACTACATCTAGTGAGTATCCTAATATCCAATTACATCTATCTCATAGATGAAAACTCAGAATTTAGGCGGTATCACTTTGATCCTTTATATGGAGAATCCTTGTGATAAGTGAAGATTGACCGATCGTAGCATAGGAAACTCCTTTCCTATCATGAGTATGTCATCCACGTACTCTACGAGGATCACTACCATACTCCCTACTACCTTTTTGTATATACAAGGTTCATCTACCATTTTGATGAAGTCAAACTCTTTGACTATCACATCAAAACAGATGTTCCAACTCCGCGATGCCTGCTTTATCCTATAAAGCATCTTGCACACGTTTCCGCTGCTCCCACTGTCTACGAAGCCCTTTGGCTGTGTACTTATAGACGCTCTCTTCCAAAACATCATTTAGAAAAGCAGTCATGACACCCAACCACCAGATATCGTAGTCATGGTATGTAGCCGTGGCAAGTAGGATCTGGATGGACTTAAGCATAGATCCTTAGAAAAGGTTTCATCATGATCCATATCTGGTCAATGATGCAAACCTTTAACAAGTCTAGTTTTGAAAGTCTCAACTTTTCCATGTACACCAAGTAATCTTCTCAAGATATACTTGCTCCTGATGGGGATTTAACCCTTCAGATATAGCAACCAAAGTCCATACTTTGTTGGTGTATAAGGATTCCATCTCAGATCGCTAAGCATCCAGCCATTCTTACAGAGTCCCACTCCTGATGGCCAGCTCGAAATTAGTTGGGTCACCATCTCATGATGCAATCCTTGCTCCCACTGTCATCGAGAAACCGAACTATCTCTCAGGTAGGCGAGGGACCCTACTAGATCGGCGGAGAGGCTGAGGTTCGTTGGAATCTACTGAATCCTTTGGTTCTACCAAATCATTTGCTGTAATTTGTATAGCTGGAACCTTTCCAGTTGTACATAACAGACCTTGCCTCGAGCTTGTCCGGATTTTGCTTTTAGACATAGCCCGGACAACCCCAAATCTTAATCAACTTAAGATATGGGCTCTTCCCTTTCCATATCATATATGAAGCGGTAGGCAACTGATTTGATTGGAACCCTATTCAATAGGTATGCAGCTTCATAAGTGCATAACTCCCAAAAGGAAATAGGAAACTCAGTAGTACTCATCATAGAGCACACCATATAACATAGGGTGCTATTGCTCCGCCCCGATATACCATCGTGCTATGGTGTATGCGGAGGAATAATGCTGAGAGAGAATCTCATTCTCTTTTAGAATAGTCCAAGAATTCCGTGCTCAAGTATTCTCCTCCTTGATCTCATCAAAGGATATAATACTTATACCCGTAGTTTGGTTCTCTACTTCTAGCTTATATTCTGTGAATATCTCAAAAGGTTCATACTTGTGTTTCAACAGGAACATATGTCTGAATCTTGAGAGATTATCAGAGAACGTAATGAAGTACAAAGAACCGGTCCTGGCATATGTAGACAGGGGACCTTACATACATCAACATGCATCATCCCAAGAGTTTACTAACTCTTTCTCTGTTTCCAATAACCAGAGCTTTGGTCATCTAATCTTTGTGACATGACTGGCAAGTTTCACAAGATGTAAATTCAAACAGATTTAAATATGCATCTATGTGTAACTTCAGCTAGTCGGGTCGCATTGATATGACCCAGTCTACAATGCCTTAAGAAGGATCCGTTCATTTCTGAACTCTTCCTCTTGTGTGTGTTCCGTATACTAAGAACTGTAGTTTGATTTAGAACGTCAATGCTTTTAGATAACGTGCCTGAACCGATCAACTTTTGATATAGGAAATGTTCAAAACATTATCCAACAATACAAAATTTTATCATTTCTTTACTAATAAAGAGACCGATATGATTTTGTATATCAGGTTCGGTATCTAAAAGCATTTGTTCAGAATCAATGTATTGGTAATACAGGGTGACAGTGACTAACAGACTTGGCTGCAACACTTACCCCGTTTTCTGTCTCATGAAACTTATCACCCGTTCTCAGTTCTTCTACTCCTTTGTAGCCCTATGTAACAGATTGCATATCTGGGATCCTGATCCGGTATCATATACCCAGGATGCGGAGGATACTGAGAAACAGTTCTTTGTAATGAACACACCTGAAGATGATGCATCAACATGCACTGTCTTCGTTTGGGCGGCACGGGAATTCTGGTAATTCCCAATTTCCTGCTCTGTCTTATAACAATTATAAGTTGGAGCGGGACCAACGTTCCCCAGCTCAGTATAACAAGCGGGTTCGGTCAATAATCCGTATTATTATCTTGATTAAGGCGTGATATGGTCGCTACCTGGAGAGAGAGAGAAGAAAACACTCCACGTGCGCTCTTGCAAGAATAGATTGGTTTTTATTTTATCTAATCAGGATGGCTCCCACTGCTTTTTATCAAATCTTCCTTCAAACCCTAAAAGGAAATACTAGCCGGGATTAATTACACACTACAAGTTCGCCAATTTTTCAGCCAGGCCAGTGTCGGTACTTTGAGGGAGGTCCCCCGTGCTTTCGCACGAACCTAATTAATGTAAACCTCGTTTTCCCAGAGGCGTAACCCCGTTGACACCTTTCTAGACACCTACTTGATCGGCTAATTGTAATGTGTAAAACTCTTCCAGGAGTAACTCTTACTCGCAGCAGGTATTGGGATCCAACTATCTCATAGAAGGTATGCAATCTCATTGCAAATTTCAACACTTGAAATTCCCGATAATATTTTGCCCCTAACGTCCTATGACCTTGACGCAGGCCAACAAACCATAGTGCGCTAGTCAAGTTCAACCCGTCATTTCCTGATTGAATTAAACCCACCCGTACGACCCTTGACACAGGCCAACAAAGTCGCACGACTACCCTAATCCAATCTGCATCATATGCATAAGCAGATAAATACTAGTTAGCTACCGCACACTACGCCTTGACGCAGGCCAACAAACGTAGCACGAATACTAACTACTACTTATCTGAAATGACGGAGGGCTGCGACAGGTTTTTCTGAAAACCTATTCCGTAATGAACTTGATATCGTTGTAGAATCAAATGATTTTAAAATGGAGTGCTTTTGAGGCTTTTCTAGTTTTGCTAAAGGAGTCACTCCCGGGGAAGGGATCGTCGGTCCTTTCCTCGTCGAATGAGGTGCGGGATATATCATATATATCACTGTGCAAAGCAAAAACTCTTAAAAGCAATCAAAAGACAAACCGAATGTGTAGCATCTGCCAGTTATTGTTAAAGGAGTCACTCCCGGTGAAGGGATCTCGGTCCTTTCCTCATCGAATAAGGTGCAGGATATATCACATATACCGCTGTGCAAAGCAAGAACTGTAGCTACCTGTTTTATTTTGAAATTCGATTCCACAACATCTTAGGTTTCTTTTATTTCATTAATCACATTAATGAAATCCCATCATTTATATATATACCTAAACATCACAGATAAATACGACGTACACTTATGCTATCCGCATTCGCCTCGATGTCCCCTCGTGCACCGTTAGGTTAGGTAACTAACGGCAGAGCGGGGCAGGGCTAGCGCGGGTGTAAAACATAAGTAACGTCTATATAATATATCATATATACTATATACAGTATTTATCACAGAACATCACATGATCACATCACAGATATCGCAGCAGAAGAAACATATGAAATATTGGATATACTAGGACGTCCGTGTTTTCAATACGAGCCAGTATAAAACACGGATTCCACGGTCGTGATGAATAGCCAAACCCACACCCCTAGACCCCTACGAGAGCGGCAAGCAACCCTACCAATTCTAGGGTTAGGAGACTCGGACTCGACTCCTCGAGATGGTCTCCCACAGGACCCCAGAACCCGGTTACTTGTGCTCCCCTGCTTGGGTCTATCCTAGTGCGGAAAAATAAATAATATACAAACGGTGACATCTTCCGCAACCTGGAAGTGCCCCAATAAAAGAATATTACATACAAGTTTTTTACATGAATGAAAATGAAAAACACTCATCTCACATAAAAAACCCCCGGCTATTCAAACACGACGATCCAATAGAACATATCCAGCAACACATAACATCACATGTCATCAACGTAAGTAAGTATGCATACACCGATTGTCGTCGATGTATAGCAACGACAATCGGCAATACCACTACATACTACACTTACGGTCACAGAAAAGAAAGTGTAAAACTACAACAGTTGGAATCCGCAACCTCTTTAGACATCGCATGCCTAATCAAACGAATTCCTTAGACATCACATGCCTAACAATTATAAACCCCGCATTTTAGTCTCATTATCGAAAACTCTTTTCAATATCAAGTCGGGTAATTCAACAAGATTGCCGACATCCTGATCGAATGCTCGTCGCAAACTTTAGTAGGCGGCCGCACCCCCGATACCATCGACGAAGTGCACCAAGGCGGAACACCTCTGCCGCGAGCACCCGAAGGGATGCTTTCGGCGACGGGGTTCTCCTACAGTCACTTGGTCGGGGCTATGGAGCGAGGCTGTCTATTAAGTTTACCCGGCGAGTATCCGCGTACGCTACGTGATTGCGACGGAGTTTTGATCACATCAAAATTCCGTGGCAACCGATCAAGTGAGACTAAACTGCTGTGTTTATAATATTCATTCAGTTATCTCATAACTTAATGTGAATTCCAATTATTGTATCACATTCCGAATAAAATAGAAAATGTTAAAGTTTCCGATCGAACAATCGAACACCCAAGTTTTCCCGAAACCGCTTAACACATGAAACAAGTTCAAAGACATTCACTTCATGCCTCATTACCAACGGTCCAGTCGTAGAAGGGTCAAGCCAACGCCTCACATGTGGCACGCCGTACTGCCCCAAACCCGAAGGTTCAAAGGGCAGTTCAAGACGGTCACATAATCGAGTTAAGGTTTGTTGTCTTCTAGAGGGACCATCGCGTTATTTGCACTACTCAGAACGTCCTTAAACCGCAGAAAAATCCAACACTTGGAAATTTCACGACTGGGGAAAAAGTGGGTATTTATATCCGGTCGAACTTTTTAACATATTCAATAATTATTCGGACAACACATAGACAAGTTTAGACAATCTGATCGAATCCATGAAATCCCAAAACAACCCCAGAAAACTCAACTGTATAGTATATATTAAAATTACCCAGAAAACACAGGAATTAATTATAAACATTACTGTGCAAAGTAGAGTCAAAGAGTCAACATTATGGCCGCGGAACCGCCGCGCCACGTGGGGTAAGGCCGCGGTTCCGCGGCGTTATGACGGAGTTAGGTCTCCGTTTTGCACAGTAATTCATAAAAAACCCTGCTTAATTTTCTGTATATTTTTAATATTGAAAAATCCACATTTTCAAAAATTGGACAGAGAGTGGTCTCGGATTAGGGTTTCGGGTTCGATCGGGTTTCTAACATCGTCTACATATCGCCTAAGGCTCTAGCTAGGCTCTGATACCACTGTAGGGTTCCTAGGCACACTAATGAGGTCTCACAAGGCATCAACCATGCCAATTTCAAATTTTACGGGTGCCGAGAAACCCTAATACGGATCGTTAACTAGAATTTTAGGCGAAACAAGCAAGTAGTTAACAACTTAACTAAGAGTTAAACGGAAATACAACCTTTGTAGATCCGGTCCTCCACCTCCATAGCTCCGTGATGAAGTCCCCTCGCTGCGACGATCGGATCCCGGGCTCTAGCGTCGGCTTCATCGGAGAAATGGGCGGGCTAGGTCATCGACTACGATGCCGAAGATGATCTACGTCGAGGCATCACAAGATCAAGCTCCCACTTCACCAAGTCATAAAACTTGTGAAGAAAACACCCTATACTACTTGGCAAGAGGTAGAGGATGAAGAAATAGGAGGTGGGTTCACTTTAGATTTGGATTTCTCACTCTTTTTCATCAATCACCATTGATGGAAACTAGGTTTTCATCTTGAAGAAGAAGAAGATGATGAAGAAGATGAATATTATGATAAGTTTTATAAAAAGAATAATAAAATCATTCTTATCATAATATTAACCATGGTTATGTGTAGAGAATTGACTAAGGTTAAATGAATGGTTAGGGTTAATGAGATGAAGACAAAAGGGTTACTTTGGTCAAAGCTTCATGAAGCTTCAACAAGCTTCATGAAAGAAAGAAACCCTTTTTTTTTTCTTTTCTCTTTTCTTTTAATCCAAATAAAAATATAAATGAATGAATAAAAGAAAACCCTAACCATTTACTTAACCATAGGTTTAACTCTTTACACATACCCTAGCAATCTTGCATCATCAAACATGATACAATCAAGTGCACAAAAATATATCACATATACGATGTGCACATGCGAGTGAGAAAATCCATCTTAAGTAAACCGATACTATTTAATGCAAACTAATATATCAAATATATAATTATGCATTAAATCATTAAATCAACACTTGATTTAATGATCCGGTCATATCGCATATAACCGACTAATATCAACAGTAACAACTTATCGAATCAACACTTGATCCGATATCCCGGCTATATCGCATATAACCGATCAATGTCACAAATCGCGAGAATCGAATACAGTATCACATACTGGTATCATTCTCGGTCCCGCACATATCTCATATGCGCTCCTATTTCGTTTCGCTTGAGCCAGGAAACCTCTGTGTAGGACTCTAAAGACTCGTCAATACGCCGGCAGTAGGTGATGATCATATCAAACACCCACAAGCCGCAAGCGGTATGCTAAACGTAACGGCCACCCGGGTATTGAGCGATCAGAAGATCGACGAGAAAGCCCGCTCACACTCCTGTGAATCCAACCAGCAACACTTACCGTACAGTCCGGTCTGTTCGTCTGATATGTCGCATATCTTGCCTAGGGGTGGTAAACGTCAGACCCCAATAGCTCGATAAGTCATGCCGACGTGAGGTCCATAACATGTGTGAAACTACTGATAACACTTACCAGTAGATCACTGCAACCCTGGCCAGGGATTTCCTGTTATGGCCAGTCGAGCATAGCGCAACATCAACCCCCAATACCGGGAGAGACGAATCCCCTCCTATCGCTCATTGCCTCCATGTGAATCGGGACTGTACCCAAAAACCACCGTTTTGCATGCCCTCTTGGACGTGGTAAGGTGGAAATCAAAGCACAGTGGGAATCACACAAGACTCTATGACGATCTCGGGTCTACAGACTAACCTGTACCAGTGTCACCAGAGAACTGCCATCTGACATAAGGTATAATACCATCTGGGAGTTCTCGGCGAGTCCGTCCAGTGTACCCAGTCTCCACTGAGCACTCGTATATCATCTCTGATGTCAAACACCAATGGATATGGGATCATCTATCGTCCATCTGTATGGGTCGAGAAGGTATACGCTAGTCTACTCTGGTATATTGATGCCCCATCTCTATACACCCACAACTAGGGACCTTGAAGGATGTACTTATGGACTACCATGTCCCCACTAGTATGATCCACATCATAGTCCAGGTAGTCAAGTACACATCCTAAGGGCTTTACCAACATGTAACAGAGAGACAATCAGTATACACGTTAAGGTAAAGAGTAACCAGATAGCGTACTATCATGTCGAGCAAGAAAGTCCTCCCTATATATGTCCCAGCATCCACTACAATATACATCCTATGTACAGTAATGGCCTCTAGGGCATACATATTACTAACACAACGACGATTCATTCCCGGACACGACATGCCCTAAAAACTTCACTTCTTCAAGCCAAAACTCGCACTTGCTCATCTTCACATATAATCTTTCTTTCCTCAATGTCTGCAGTGCGATCTTCAAGTGTTCTGCATGCTCTTCAAGGCTTCTCGAGTAGACCAGAATATCATCGATGAACACCACTATAAACTGGTCCAAGAACGGTGAAAAGATTCGGTTCATCAAGTCCATAAATATCGCCGGTGCATTCGTGACTCCGAATGGCATCATTAAATACTTGTAATGTCCATACCAAGTTCGGAACGCAGTCTTGCAAATATCTTATGATTTAACTCAGACCTGATGATATCCGGATCGCAAATCCAGCTTCGAGAATACCCTCGCGCCACTAAGCTGCTTGAACAATTCGCCAATGCGAGGGATCGGTACTTGTTCTTAATAGTCACCCGGTTTAATTCTCGATAATCGATGCACATCCTCCTTGTACCATTTTTCTTCTTTACTAGAAGAACTGGAGCTCCCCAAGGTGAATTACTGCTGCGAATCCAACCCTTCTCAAGCAATTCGGTAACCTGCTTCTTGACTTCTTCCAACTCCGCTGGTGCCATTGGATAGTACGCCTTTGAGATTGGCGCTGCACTAGGAACAAGATTGATCGCGAACTCCACATCTCGTTTTGGTGGTAAACCCGAGATGTCCTTAAACATGTCCATGAACTCTCGAACAACAGCTGGCGCTTCTGTAACACCTGAGTTTAGGGTTAGTGGTAATTGAGTGTTAATGTGGGGGTTTTGGTAAAAAGTTTACCAAAACGGGATTCTAGTAATTTATCTGGTTTTATGGTTATTTTAGTATAATTTTATCTCGACCGCACACACTTGTGCACGTTAACTAGGATTAAGCTTAGGGTGACCTAGTTTGGGTGTGCATGGTGGGTTAACCATGTTTAGCCCACCATGGTAGGATTAGGGCCTTGCTTTAGATAATTGAGTTGTTTTGAGCTAATTAGTTTAACTAAGGGTGGTTGGCTTTGACCAAGGGTGTTTAGGGTGTTTTAAGGTTGACTTGAGAGAGAGAGGGGGGGGGGGAGATGAGATGGTTGTCATGATGGTTTAAGGTTGTGTCACACCAAACTTTTTGAATGTCTTCTCACACTCAAATCCCTCTCACTCACACTCAACTTCAGCCCTTAAAACATCAGATCAGCCACCAAAACAACACCATCAGCCCAACCTCAACTCATTCCAGCACACCATCAGCCCCCCAAACCATCATTGTAACATCAGCTTCAGCCCTTTTCTTCAGAACTTCAGCAGCAGCAGCTGCTACATCAACCCCAAATCTTTATACAACACTTCTTAAACAACACACACAACCCCACACCACAATACTTCAACACCTTCCACACTTGCTGTTACTACAATAACTCAGAAGAAATCACCACTGAATCAGCAGCAGCAACTTCTGCAAGCTAAAGAAGCAGCAGCAGCTCTGTAAATTTCAGAAAGCTTCAGACCAGTTCTTTTCCAGCCAAGTTGCAGCACCAGGAGCTGTAGCAGCAGCACACACACTTCCTCCTTCTCCTCTTCTCCTTCAACTAGGGTCCTTTGAGGTATACCCCCTTAACCCGACTCTATTTGCTATAGTTATGATTATAGCGTAGTTTAGTGTTTATATTATGTAGTTCAGTGCTAGTTGTAGAGATTTGGGTGAGATTTAGTCAAGTAATGGTTTTAATGGTTAGTATAACCTTAGTAAGTGTTGTTAAGGCTAGTGAAACCGAGATTTATCCCAGATTTCACCGGAATACCCGATTTGTCCGACTTGGCGTAAATTAGCGATTTTAGCGATTTTATAGCCTCTGTTAGATCTGATGTTGACCCGAACCTTTAATCATAAAATTGTGAATACTGTAGTACAGTGACCTTAACAGAGACCCATCTCAAAATTTAGGCCGCTGGTTTATTCCTTCTGGCCGCAAATTGCGGCCATAATAGGGACTAGGGTGTTGGCTTTTTGGCTGTAGGGTTCCTATGGGTAGCTTAGGGTTTTGGTATCTGTAACTTTTTCGGTTTGGTCCATAGGCAAAATCTGGAGCTATAAACGTGTTTTCGATGTTTTAAACCTTGTGCGACACGCGCGTGATCCGCGTGGTTCTGTGGCACGTTGCGCGCCACAGCGCGTCGAAGTTGGTTCTGGTAAGTTCGCACGCGTCGCGACGTGTCGTGTGCACGCACGTTTAGTTTCACGCACGCGTATCCTTTTAGCGATAATTATACGATTTTGGTGAATTGTGTGGATTGGTGTTAAGTAATGTTAGTGTTAGTTAGATTATCCTAATTAGGTATTTTTAGGGCCAAGTCAACCTAGGAAACCCCAGATTACACAAAAATACCCTGAGTTTTCAAATTAGTGCAAAACTTGCTGTTTTGAGTTAAACTTAGCCTTTTTGAAATCTGCTTTAGACCCAGTGAGTTCAGAATGAAATTGAGTGGACCATACCCTAATGGTGACACCCTGACCCCACTACCAGAGCCCGACCCCACCACTCAAAACTACGGCCGCCGGAAAATTCATCCTGGCCGCAAATTGCGGCCAGTCTAGGGAGATAGGTCCTAGGGCTTTTGGTTCAAGTGTCTGCTACATTTTGTAGGTCTCTGGTATATATAGTTTTGTAATATTTTGATCTGGATAAAATCTGGGGCAGTATATCGTTTTCTGGTGTTTTAGTTTGCGCAATACGCGCGATACGCGAATGAATTCTGTGATTCAGCGTATCGCGGCGTGTCGGGTTAAGCGTTAGGCACATACACACACGTTTCAGCATATCGCACACCCGCGCGTTAATTCGCGACACGAGTTTATCGCATTGTTTTGATATCGCGTTTTGGCGAGATTTTTGATTATATTTGGGTTCTGTGTAAATTCCAGGTTCGCAGGCGGGTACGTCAGACGCCGCCAGGAAAGGGAAACAGGTGGTCGGCTATACTTAGCACGCGACCAAGTGAGTAGATTTAACATCTACGGGGAAATCGCCCGTATGGCGTTAAGCGTCGGGGCGTAATAGGATATTTAGTCTTATGTGTTCATATAGACATACTAGAGTAGTATACCTTTTGTTATATATAGAACTGGTAGTATAGAACACTGCACTGTCACTAGCGGTATCAGTTGCATGAGCACGATTTATATGCTACACTCACGCCGTTAGTGATTGCCATGACACTCACAGTATAGGATTGCTAGAAATCATTTATTATATGATTCCGTTTTATTGATGTCGTCATGAACTGCCACATATCAGTATATGTTATATTCATATCATGTACACTATACACTTACGATTTTGCATACCTTCATTGATATCTCACTACCTGTGCATTTGCACCATTATATTTCGTCATAGTGCATATACGTATATACCTTGATATGTTACCTTTGTGCTCCTACACTACATATATTCAGACTTTGAGCACACACACATCACCTGTTCGTACTTGTGCCTTATACGTCGCATACATGCATGCTTGGCACAAATACATCACAGATTCATGCTTGTGCCACATATATCATCTATTCGTACTTGGACACATATACATCATATGTCCACATTAGTGTACATGTACGTTGCTACATTCACTTAGCATACTTATCTTTTCGCACATCTATACCTATACTCATATTCACTTGTTACATACATGGATGATATTGACTTAATTTAAAAATTAAGGGACCGCATATGATATTTTCCAAACTGGATCTTTTAAAAAAGAGCGGTTTTCCCCTTTCTTTTACCCTCAGTGTCATACGACGCATGTCATGGATTTATGCATTAGATTGATCTATGTGATTTCTGGATTTGGGAACCGGAGTACTATTTTAAGAAAATACGCACTGTTTAAAAACCCGGTTTCCCTCGATATGATATTTCAGTGCGTCCACCATGTGTTTTCTCGGTGCTTGAGCGATACATGTGAACCCGAGTCGAGGAGCTGGACGAGGCCGATTGCGGGTACATGGTGGACCCGGTATGGTACCCCGGGACGAGAACGGATCGCTGTGCAATAGACGGTGAGCCTGGCAGAGGGACTACTACCTACCGGTGATTGGTTAGACCTGGCGGTTATCCGGAGGATACTGACCAGAGTCGAGAGATGGATATGGGACGACTCGTACTGCCGGGGCCGAGGGCTGATACCGCAGACAGAGCCCGTGGGCTGACCCGGACTGACGGATGCCCGAGATATGAGGTTTTGCATGTCGATGCTGGACACGAGTTTTCTTGATATTTGGGTGCCGATGTTGGGCACCCACGATTTTATGAGATTACAGGATTTGAGGGCCGATATGGATGACGGCGCCTGAGTTGTACTGGGATTTAGGTGTATTGATAGACACCAGTTATTTTTCCACGTTGATACTACGTGTAGACATTACTTCTCCCCATACACAGCATTCAGTACTTGACATCTCATCCTGTAGCTAGCATATCTGATAGAGCACACATGCTTGCATATCATCGCATACCCTGCTCATCATGTATAGGGTTGTCAGATTATATCACCATGTCTGATTATCATATCTTGCTCATTACATAGAGATGTCATTAGATCGCACTTGTTGCATGGTATTGAGCATCCAGTTCATCATATAGATGTTACCTGTTGGCATAGATTAGAGTATCGCAGCACGTGCATACTCGCGGTTACCTTTATATGTTATTTACTACTCACGAGTTGGCAACTCACCCCCGTTGTGCCACAGTGTTTGCAGGTTGCCCTTTGGAGTAGTCGTGGCTGGCTGTTTACCGCACCTTTTGACCTAGATACCATTGCTAGTCGGTGGGTTTTGTACGGTATCTGTTTACTATCCAGTTGTATATTGATGTATCTAGTATTTTCCATCTACCTTCATATATTGACTTAGAGACAGTTGTGAGGACGATTTATGTTATTTTGTACTCTGGTGTCGAGCTCGTTGTGAGCCGACTTTATGCAGTCTTATATTTCTTGCTATCTTCATTTCATTTTTACTCAGTCGTATCATTATCATTGTGATGCTCTATTTATTCCATATGTCATTTTACTCATATCTTGTCTTACACCCGACTTCCGGGGCAAATTCTTTTATAAGGAAATGTTGCACACAAATAAAATTATTACATAACACTTGAACTTAAAAAGGATTTTCTATCGAATTAATTAAAAAGGTTTTCTAAACATTTGCAACCGTTTTTACAAAAAAATTGTTTTAACACTCTACATTTAAATGGTTTTGATTTCTGGGTTTACGGCTTACTTAGTCATGTTACGCCTTCAGACATTACGTGGTTAAGTGCCGGTCACGGGCCGAACTTTGGGTCGTGACAGCTTCCTCCTTATCAACTTCCATCGACGAAAGAACATTGTTTGTCGGCCTAGCCCTAAACTCGACTGGCCCAACAGAACTGCTTCCTCCAACAAAACAAACTCCGGTTGTCCGGGAATCTGGAAAATCACTTTCTTTGCTCTACAATCAATGTGAGCGTGGAAAGTGCCAAGAAAATCCATTCCTAAGACAACATAATAACTGCCGGTATCGATTACCAAGAAATCTGCAAAACATGAACTGGTAAGCAATGAAACAGAGAGAACCAAGGAAATTTCACGACCATGAATCAAGGAAATGAATCAAGACTAGGACTCCAAGTTACTTAAATAGAGTACCGCATTGTAACCATGCTGCAGTTCATACTTACAATCACATAACTCCGTCCAAATCGCCAAAATCCTAGTATCAGAATAGAGGGAACAATAGGGAACCAGAAGGTTTCAAGTCGAGATGCAAAGTTGTTTGCATATCGTCAAGACAGGGATCAAGAGAAAGATATGATTCAATAATCACGGTAACAATATGGCATGACATGCTCCTAGTTACGAGTATTCTGATTCGTGTATTGGGTCCAATACCCAACTACAAAAGAATCAAACCCGATTAACCTAAATCCTATGTCTCTGATACCAAACAAACCCTGTCACGCCCTGTTTCCTAGAGTGCGCTAAGATCGGCACGTGATAGAGCCAACCATGCTACCTGTGGCTAGGAAACATCCCTCCACAGTCACATTACGGCTGTCTATAAGATATCAAGAACAGTAGAAATAAAAATAAACTATCTAGTACATGTCCATGAGCCAGAATAAACGAGTCAAGAAATAATATGTGGAAGCAATAGATCCAATAAACAATAATAATCTGGAAAGTAAACATAACTAAACTGGATACTAACTGGATCCTCACTGCTCGGCCCGACGGCGGAAATACTCCTAATCAGCCTGCGACAAGGGTAGAGGATCTGGGCCATGCAAAACCCAGAAGTCAGTGCGTCATAATATCAACAATAATATAATCAGGGGTAGAAAACATGCAGGCATGAGTATGAACAGTAATAACGGTATAACAGTAACACAAATGTGGAACAGTGAAGGGTAAAAGCATATATGACGTGCAGTGAGTAATCTGAACTAAGCTACTGGGTTAACTACTCTCAAGTCTGTGAAATCAATTTAATGAATCGTCGATGTAACTCAATAGTATCCCGTGCATACCCGGGACCATGGTCAAGATTCTCGGGCTGAATCCTAGACGTGCCGCTAGGCAGTAAACAGGTAACATGTACAGATGAATGATGTCAGCAGCATCATCCCGGGGCTGGCCTAGCCCGTAAAACTGATCAGTATAAGCATCGAACTGTCGAGTTACAAGTCAGGTTTCATCATTGATTTTCCCATACCCCCAAGTTATGTGTTCAAGTCAGGTATTGATAAATCTGAAGCTAATACCAACACAGGATCAAGCAGGAATATGTTTGTCTATACAGACAACAGGATATGTCCATCGGGACAACATGTCAGGATTTTTAGCATTAGAATCAGGATCAGGTAACATGTCAAGTAGTGATATATCAGGTCATGTCAGGTTGTGCACATGTATCAAGTTATGTCAAGTAGTGGTGTATCAAGTCATGTCAAGTAGTGTACATGTATCAAGTCATGTCAAGTAATCACTACTACAAATAAGGGTTGCCCCTGCGGATTTATCCGTAGGGGCGAAAAAATACCCCGTAGGTGCAAAGGCTGCAGGTGCAAGTTGAAGTCTTGAACTTGCCCCTACGGGCAAATTCTTGCCCCTACGGGTAAATTCTTGCCTTTACGGATTTCTGTGTAGGTCCTGTTACCCCTACGGACTAGGCCGTAGGGTAAAAAAATTTATATGATTTACGGTTTTTTTTAATATATTAAATGTACCTACGGACATGTCCGTAGGTCCAAGTACTACCCCCTACGGATAGCTACGTAGGTACCTATCCGTAGGGGCGAAGCAGTGGCCCCTACGGACATGTCCGTAGGGGCACTTCTAACCCCCTGGTACTGAAATCATGGGGGAAATATCAGTTACTGCTGATATTTTGCCCCTACGGATATAACCGTAGGGGCAACATGTGGTACATATTATCAGTATTTTTTTAAAAAAAATGGGCTGCTTGATTTTTTCCCGCCCTGTGCACAATAATATATACATCAATCAAATATAAAATTAATCATCACACAACATATATCGCAGTATTCATAATCACATCTCATGCATATATATAATATACAAAAGAAACCCTAAAACTGAATATGATATAATATAAACCAATATCAATATCGTTTCAAAATGTAGTACAATGTGTATGATATAAATAAATACATGTTTCAAAAAATAAGAACCAAAAAGCTACCCTAGTTCGGTCCAGCTCCACCTCTGAATAACGATAGAATAACGCGCGCCTGCTCCTCGGTCAATAAACTCTGCAATTCGGCGCGAGCGGGAGTCTGAGCGGCCTATGGAGCTGGCGATGTGGTCTGCGCAGCCGCAGTCGAGGTAGTCGCTTGCGGAGCTGCGGCTGCGGGAGTTTGAGCGGGCGGTGGAGCTACAGGAGCTGTCTGCGGAACCGCAGCCGATATAGTGGCTTTCGGAGCCGCAGCCGAAGGAGATGCATGTGGAGGCTCGGCCGATGTACCCTGTCGCGTCTGGACCTAACGTGTGTAATAAGCGTGTAAGAACTGTGTATTATTCGAATTCGTATCATTATTAACTTATTTCGAAACCCCGTTTGGATATCTAGTTTGTTATTTATTTTAATTACATCTGTATGTATGATTAATCAAACTTAAGTCTAAAACTAAATAAGCTCAAGTTACGTACTAATTATGGATATGTTGATATCTATATAATATGACATGATATTTTACTATAAAGTAGTATACATACCAGCATCTCCTTCAACTCCTGAACGGTGGCCCTCAAGCTCTCCAGTTCCTGATGGACACGTCGGTCACCGGAGACGGAGGAAGTAACCGCCGGGGTGGAGTCCAACCTCATATGGGCCCTGCTAGGGCCCAGTCCCCGGCCTCTCTCCCAACCTCCGTGGTGCCCTCCGTGTGCGGCGTCCAGAACTGGGGTCAGCAGCCTCGGATCGCTCTGTCCGGTAAAATCGATCCCCGAGGCCTGGGCCTGCTCAACCACCCGCTCCTACACCCACATTAAGCAGTAAAGTATAAGTATAAAATTTAAAATTGAACCTTCCAAAACTAAAATTTCAAATTTGAGTAGAAAAATATTAACACTTACGCAGTACTCCTGGGTAGCGACGTCGGGATATCGAAGCTCGCCCGTGGCGGGATCTGTCGAGGTGCCGTGGACGGCAAGATATGCGGACATCACGCTCGGTGTACCACCTGACGCCACGGTTCGAGATGTCTGCAATATTAGAAAGTAACTCTTAATATTAGAAATATTAGAAAATAACTCTTAATATTGCAGAATATCATAAAGATCGGTCTATTGTAATTTACCGATAACTCCATGGCTCGAGTAATGTTCCTCGAGCCACCTGTGTAAGTGGGGCGACCCCTCTTCGCCGACTTCCTGTTCTCTGTATTCTGAGCGGCCTGTTTCTGCACAACGCATTAACATTTAGTTTTCTAATTAAGAAACACAAAGAAATATATTATATCATAAATAATGAATTACATTTAAAATACATACCTGTTTGCGTTGGGAGTCGAAATAAGCGCACAATAGAGGCCATGTCTCTACGTCGACTCTCGCAAACGCCGGAGTAGATAGGAGGGCCGCTCTCTCTGTCTCGGGGGTTGCCATCCACAGGGAGTAGCAGTCGGCCTCAGCTCATTCCTGTTGTATCGGACCTTGGCCTGCATGTTCTTCATCAGGCCATTGTACAGAGTATGAAGGTCGAGCACCCTCCCCGGGTGATCAGGGTCGGCTACAGGCTGAAAATCGTAATCCAACTGAAAATACAAAAAAACATTGTTTTTAGATTGCAAGTGTTAATAATAAATATATTGGATAGATCAAATGAAAATATATATTAATACATACCCGAGCCTGATCAAAGAAGAGGGCGAATGAGCGCTGGTGCTGCTCGCCCCACTCAATGTGAAGTGGATAGTTCTTCACGAGCCGGCTCTCGTCCCCCAAATACCGGCCGAACCTCTCGGCATGAGGACCGGTATAGCGATAGTCAAGGGTAAAAAAAAGGGGAATGCTGCCTCCCCCCTAGCTCTGTCAGGCCTCAGCCTATGGGACTGATTCGGGCCTCGAGTCCCCCTCTGGGGATGGGGAAGCCCTGCGTCTGCACGAAATATCAAGACAATCAATAATAAGACAAAGTTGTATTAAGAAATCAAGGTTAAACGAAAATTCAAGTGTGATATATACCTCCGGTGACTATCGCACGAGCCTGGGCCCGGGCAGCAGCACGAGCGGGACGATAGTTCCTCCGGTGAGGAACAACCGGGGTCCCGGATGCGGACGCATTCCCTCCAACTAGAAAATAAACATCGATGCTAAATTTCCATGAAGTTCATATTTATTCTATAGAGCATATGTAAAATGAATAAATATTTTAAATTTATTCATACTAACCTGCAGACGATGCGGAGGGAATGGAAGCGGCAGGAGTGACCCCTGCGGAAGATGTGGACGCATCACCTATAATTAGACAATTAAAAATAGATTATATAAGTAATTGCAAAAAGAATGTGTAGATCAATAATATAACGTTCTAAATCAATATGCATGCACTATAAGATATATAAACATACCCGCAGGTGCGGTGGTGTCACCACCTACAGCTAGACAATAATAAAAATTGCTAAGTAAGAGCAAAAGGAATGTGTGTATTTATGATATAGTATTCTAAATCAATATACATACACTATATGATATATAAACATACTTGGAGAAGCGGGGGTGGCCTATGTCCCAGATGTGGACGCATCACCAACAACTAGACAATCAAACATTGACAATATAAGTAATTTTGACATAAACAGGCATGAATATTTGTAATATTACATTCAAAATGGATATGCGTGCAGTATACCTGGAGGTGTGGCAAAATCCACACGGAAGGAGGCATCCGAAGGGATCTCCGATCTGGGTGCAAGACCGGCCCTCTGAAGCTCCCTACGGAGCTCTCCGGGCGGCAGAACCGCTCTGCCTCTGCCTCTGCCGCGGCTAGAGCTCCTGCCGCCCCTCGCTGCTCCCGACATCGTCATCAAATCTAGATAAACGGTTCGTGGACGCATTAGACAATCATTAAAAGTATTGACTATATATGTATAGAGCGTAAAATGCGAAGTAATAATATAACATTACTGATAACCTTTTTCGTTTCATGGGCGCATCATACATATCTACTTGGATTTCATCGTCCATCACTTGTGCTTTCAACCGTTTCGAGTAAATTTCGGCAGCACCTCCCCGCTGTTCTCCGAGTACACTGTAATAGAATAGATAATCATTTCAAAGCCGTGAAACAACGTTGAAATGAACATCTAATCTATCTTTGTATACGGAGAACCAGCGGAAAGGTACCGACGAAATATCTCGAAACAGATGAAAACACAAGTGAATGAATGCGTTTGCTTTATACATTCTTAACTTGTCCATACGGGACAAATCTATGGGTTACCATACGATTGAATTTTCTCGTCGCGTAGACTATACGACGGTTGTTAGTATCGAGCTATACTATCCAATATTTAACAACCTTCGTATAGTTCTAGGTCACGACGAGCATCGCACGTATGTTTGCCGATAGACGGGGACTAAGTGGCGCTTTTAGTTTCATATATGAGTATCGATGAGAATATGAAGGTTTCATATTATCATCGAATATCATATATTGGTTTTAACCCGAACATCACGAATCGCTCTCTAATTATGCGTTTGTTGTGTATTCTTGTTGTATGTGTGTGTTCCGGCTGTCGGGGGTAGGCTTCTATTCCATTAAGAATGTATAGAGCGAACGCCCATCACTTGTGCTTTCAACCGTTTCGAGTAAATTTTGGTAGCACCTCCCTGCTGTTCTCCGAGTACACTGTAATAGAATAGATAATCATTTCAAAGCCGTGAAACAACGTTGAAATGAACATCTAATCTATCTTTGTACACGGAGAACCAGCGGAAAGGTACCGACGAAATATCTCGAAACAGATGAAAACACAAGTGAATGAAGGCGTTTGCTTTATACATTCTTAACTTGTCCACACGGGACAAATCTATGGGTTACTATACGATTGAATTTTCTCGTCACGTAGACTATACGACGGTTGTTAGTATCGAGCTATACTGTCCGATATTTAACAACCTTCGTATAGTTCTAGGTCACGACGAGCATCGCACGTATGTTAACCGATAGACGGGGACTAAGTGGCGCTTTTAGTTTCATATATGAGTATCGATGAGAATATGAAGGTTTCATATTATCATCGAATATCATATATTGGTTTTAACCCGAACATCTCGAATCGCTCTCTAATTATGCGTTTGTTGTGTATTCTTGTTGTATGTGTGTGTTCCGGCTGTCGGGGGTAGGCTTCTTGTTGGAGATAATGCCCTCAGAGTCAATTATTGGATCACAGGCACGTGATTGCAATGATTGAGGGGAGGACCTATCCCGGTAGGACAGTCTTACTCGAGATGATAGTATGCTATCTGGTTTATCTTTATCATCGTGTACTGCTTTAGGTGACCTTTCGAGTCGCTATTACACGTTGATAAAGCCCCTAGGATTCTTGCTTGACTTCCAGCAGTATGAGGGCGATCATATAAGTGGGAGCGGGGGTCTATAAGCACATCCTTAAATGGTCCCTAGTCGAGGGAGTTTCGAGACAGGGCATCGATTCTCCACAGTAGACTAGTGTATACAGTCGAGACCCCGACGAGGGGCGGTGGCCGGTCTCACAAGCCACTGGTGTCAGTTGGTTCACCTAAGATGTATACATGTGCTCATTGGGTTATGAGTACACCGGACAGGACTCGCCGGGAACCTGCTAGTTGGGTTTTATACCAGACGTCAGATAGCAGTTCCCTGGTGACATGTGTACAGGTTAGTTCATCGACCTGAGACCGTCATTTGTCTCGTGTGAGTTCCCACTGTGCTTTGATTACTACCCTACCACGGCTCAAAGGAGTCGTGCAAACAGGTTTTAGTTGGGTACAGTCCCGAGCCACATGGAGGCAGTGAGCGGATCTGCAGGGGTTCGTCTCTCCCGGTATTGGGGGTGAGGTCGTGCTGTGTCTAGGAGAGCCAGAACATGAAAAGTCCTTGGCCAAGGCAGGAGATTTGCTGGTAGGTATTCCAGTAGTATCTCAGGGTGTTCTGGGCTACAATCCGACACGACTTGTACCGCTTTTGGGGGTCTGACTTTTACCAACCCCCTAGGCCCGCCATGCGATGCTCATAGACGAACGGACCGGACTGTACGGATATTGTCACTGACAGGCTCAGTAGGGTGTCAGGATGAGTTCGCTCATCGACGTCCCTTTTGGTCAATACCTGGTAGCCCGTCACGTATTGGCTTATACCTCTGACGTGCTAGTGGTTAAATCCACAGCCATGATGTTGACGAGTCTTTAGAGTCCACCACATTTACAGTTACTCAAGTTTCGGGCGAAACGCTGTAGAGGCCGTATGGAGATATGGCAGGGTTCGATCTGATACGTGCGGTATTGCACGGATCGTGATCGGACGGTTTTTTTACTAGCCGGCTTTGGCTTAAGCCGGATCTTAGTATTAGATAGTGTAGTTTTGTCTCTTTGCATTTGTGTTCAGTGGGAACACAAATACGGGCATGTATTTGCAGTAGCGGGGTTTTCCTGTAATTTATTACGGGATCGGTTTTCTGGGGTTGCCAGTTTGCATTCTGTTCCGTTCCGGCCGGTTTTCTCTTTTTCCTTCCCGGTCGGACTATTCGTTGGAGGGTGTTAATTGCAAACTTGCAATTAACTTAGTTGTGAGGGGTTTTCTTGCATATGTGGCTTTATGATTTGACCATCATCATGAGATTCCCTTTTGGTCCATTCCATTGCTTTTCATTTGATGGTGCTTTGATTTGATGAGTTTGGAAAATGGTGGTGATAGATATTCCTTTTTATATACACACCATTTTTTCCTTCACTAAAATTTCCCACTTGATAAATTCCTTCATTCCTTTTTGCTGGGCCGGCCACTGTTCCTATATGGAGGGGTTTTATTTTTGTGGGAGATTTTTCTTCTTCATGTTTAATTTGGATGGTGGATTAATTTCCTTAGTGAGGAATGAGTTAAAAGGTGTGTGCTGGAATTAAGTTTTGAGGAGTTGATGAATTAATATATATGGTTGCATTGAGTGCTTTAGTATGGAGGATGGGTTTTTGGCCGAGCCATTTTTGGAAGAGCATGTTTCATTTTCCTTTCCAGCAAGCATCAATGGATGCTCCATTTTTCTAGCAAGCATCCATGAAATTCTAGTGTACAAATTCCTCCAAAATGGCAACCTTATAAATCCCAAAAGAGACATGGCTACTACACTATTCTATAGCAAGTCTTGGACGCGTCGGCTAGCCAACTTCGCACCCGAGTTGCCTCGGTCAAGAGGCGGAAGCCCGTAAAAGATTCCGGCTACGTGGTGCCCTTTCCGACGAGCGAGGAGGTGACGGAGATTCCGCGGGAGATCGGAGTGGAGACGAAGACCGAAGGACACGGATCGCTTGGTATAGCATCTCTACTCTTTTCTATTTTGCTAGTTGCTAGGTTAATGGCCCGATTCGGGTAAAAAGTCCGCGGTGGTGCCATTTTGCAAAGTTCGCAAAGCTTTTGTTTTCCGCGTTTCCGGCGTCGGATTGACGGCCGGGGCGTCCCCGCGGGCTTACAATGGTATCAGAGCCACGCCATTAACTTAGCCTAGCATGGTCTAGTGTGTTTAAAACCCGATCGAACAAAATCCCCAAAATCCGTATTTTCCATGCATATGTTTCTGTCGAAATTTTTTCAAGCTCCAAAAATTTTTCAGGTCACTGCAGAAACACATGCATGAAATTCCAAGACATCTGGTAAAATTTGGTGCAACGATCTCTTAGTACGGCCGCGGAAACGCGGCCAAACCCCTGGTTTGGCCGCGGTTCCGGGGTGGGAATATGTGAACATTGCACTAAAATTTCCCAGTAAGTCTTATACTTGGAAATAGGGGTTTTGGGATATTATTTTTGGGCCCAGATTTTCTGTAAGTGCTACAGTACTGCTTGGGGCCCACTTGATAAAATTTGTTCGATCGGATATTTTAAACATGCCAGTTCACAGTTTTTACATTATATCTGCGACCGTGAATGTCACTTGATCGGTAAATCCCGTCTAACTGCTATAGCCCGGTTAGACGGATTTGCGAACGTGACATTCACGTTGATGTTCTGTGATTGTACTGTGTTGTTGCGGATCGGTCGTGGGGATAGCCTGGATGCAATGTTAGTACAGTTTTGTTTTATTATGTACATTTGATATTGCGGGGCGAGCGTCCGACATGTGGACTGCCGTCACTGCCTGTTTGTATTATTATTTTGGGGCACGACCAGGTTGTGGTCGATGTACCCGTTGTATGTATATTTTACTTTCTGTACTAGGATTACCCCGCGGAGGGGTGCACGGGTAGCCGGGTTCTAGAGGGCAACAAGCCCGCATCTCATGGCATTGAGATGGAGGGGGCTTCACTCTAGAATTGGCGGGCTATTCGCCGCACTCGTAGGGGGTATAGGTTGACCCAGGAGGGGTGCCCAAGTTACCGGATTCCGTGAAGTGCTGGGTGGTCCATTCACGTTGCTGAAGGGGGCTGCCTCGCTTCAGGTTTTGGCGGGTAACTTGCCGCGCCCGTAGGGGTCTAGGATTTCATTACACAGGCTATCCACACGACCAGGGGAACGTCGGATTTCAGCGGCTCTGTGAAACCCGAGGATCCCAGATATCTGTATTGATCTGTGTTGCTATACATTTCTGTGTTGCATTTTATCGCGCCTTGAGCGAATACTATATATTGGTATATATATTAGTAGATGTTGTATATGTTTTACATCCGCGCTAGTCCAGTCCCCGCTCTGTCGTTAGTTAGCTAACCTAACGGGTGATGACGGGACCCAGTGGCGAATGCGGATGGCATATACGTACGTCAGTATATTTTCGTTCTTTATGGTGCGATCAATTGATGGGACTGCATTGATTCGGATCAATGCAAGATAAACAAACCTATTCTGATGTTGTTGGAACACTTTTTCAAAAAGCTGTTATTGCAAGGACGTTCACTTTTGTTTTGCACCGTGGTATTCAGTTGGAATATCCTGCTCCTCAGTCGACGAGGCAAGGGCCGAGATCCCTTCACCGGGAGTGACCCCTTGGATAAAAGTTTGCGTCAGGGCAATAACTTCACTATAGCCGATTACTTTTGCTTTGCATCGTGGTATTCATTTGGAATATCCTGCACCTCATTCTACGGGGAAAGAGCCGAGATCCCTTCACCGGGAGTGACCTCTTTAGCGAAGGTTTTCGTTACTATATTTTTATAAAGCTATCAGTTCCTTCAACGATATCAAGTTCATTACGTTAAAGGTTTTCGCCAGAAACCATTCGTAGCCCTCCGTCATTTTATATGGATGGTCGATAGTATTCAAGCTGTGTATGTTGGCCAAAGTCAAGGCACAGTGTTTGGTAGCTGTTGGGTATTCATATGCAGCATAGATAGATGCGTTGGTTTGGGACAGTCGTACTGCCATTTTGGCCAAAGTCAAGGGTAGGTACGGGTGGGTTCAAATTAACCAGGAGAATGACGGGTAGAACTTGACATGTGACTTATGATATGTTGGCCAAAGTCAAGGTCATAAGAGCATGGGGTAAAAATCACATCGGGAGTTTCAAAAGTACTGAAACTTGCCAGATATGCGCATACCTTCTGGAGTGTGATAACGTGAGCGGATTCCGTCACGTTATCATGCGATGAGAGTTGGATCCCGATTCCCACTGATGAGTTGGTTTACTCCTCGGGTTATCCCGGCTAATTCTTCTTTCAGGTTTGGGGAAGAATTTGACGTTACAGTGGGAGGTTTCCAGATTAGATAAATTGGTAACCATTCTGATCTAGGTTAGAGTGCACGCTGAGTGTTTCTTTTCTCTCTCTCTCTGGCAGCGACCATTGACCCGACCCTAGACTATGACTCAGTGACAAAGTTGACCGAACCTTCTTAACACTGGCTTTTGGATTGTCAGAGTTGCAGACCTCTTTGCCACTCCTACTTTTACCCTTTTCTCCGGGACACCCCGTATTACTACGAACGTCCACTTCCATTGGACAAAACCATCGTATGGTTATATACGAACTCGAAGGACTTCGAGGATGGTTTCCGGTTCTGGAGAAAACGAATAGGACTATTCAGTTGTCTTTACCTTTTACCTTCTCTCAGGTTGCGAGTACTCCTTGGTTTAGGAGATAGTACACCTATTACACAAATTGGATAGTCTTCTTCCAAACCTTAGGCTGGTGCCGAACGGTAGGGAATGAAGAAAGCCAATTAGCCTAAACGGTGTACAGAAGGTATTAAGTTCAGACAAAGCAAGGGATTAGTAAGAGGGCAAAGTAAATTGCGACTGCTATTCACGACCAAACCATGTACTTCTTTGTCAATCCTAAATCACCTATGAATTAAGTACATTCGGTTGTCTTTTATCCTCACCTTCTCTCGCATTGCGAGTGCTCCTCGGATTAGGACAGTACACCCATTATGCTTTTTGGATAGTCTTCTTCCAAACCATAGGCTGGTGCCGAACGGTAGGGAAGGAAGAAAACCATTTGGCCTAAAGAGGTGTACAGAAGGTAATGACTAAAGACATGTAAAGGGATTTGGAGAGGTGGCAAAGAATTATACAGTTATAGTTGTGAATCTGGATAATGGAAGAGGCATTACTAGGAATACCAGCATACCCCATCGAAACATTTCAATGTTTCAGTTTCACTGTGTACTGTTAAAAGAAAACTGATTTCCCGATTAGATACTTACTCCAGGGTATGTATTTACCAGGTATGAGTCTCACATCTGTATGGTTTTACAGATGATGAAGGGGAGTAAGTTATTGGGAATTAGGTGACCATCCTCATTATATCGGGATTCGTTGGAATTGGTGATATTTGAGGAAGCCACCTGGGTTGTTTGCCGGTCGGCAAATATTTGGTTTTGAATATCCGTTGTTATGCACCAATTTCAAATTGATATATCTGTACGTCTATTTTTATAGAGTGAGACATATCTTTTTGAAATTATGTCTATGACATTTACCTATACCAGTGGATGGTTAGGTAAGGAGCATTGAACAGCGGTGTAATTCTTCTTAACCAAAAGTACAGTTTTGAACCCACGACACACAGTGAATGAGTCACCAGACTCAGGGGACTTATACAGAGTATTGTATATTGTCCAATGTCCATTAGGACAGAGGGGTAGGTCCTCGTACTATATTCTGTTTACTTTTAACTTCTCTAGTTCTTAGACATGTGTTTCGTAGAAACACAGGGTCTAAGTTTTGAGGAGTTATAGGTATAAGAGTAAAGTAGAGAACCAAGTATTGCAAGTATCGGGATTCTTCAAGGTGATCGAGGAGTAGATATTTGTGAATGGTATTCAGTTGATAGTAATGATTAAGAGAACTAGCTTCTCTTTCAGGTTACTCATAATTGGAAGTACTCCTAAGTTGAGTAACGCTGATCGGCCTCTCTTCCATTTAGTTGACATGCACTGGAGACAGCTGCATGTTTTGAATCTGGTTCAATTAAATCAGTGCCTCTGTTTCTTGGATATAGAACAGTTCATATCTTGACATTATTAAGATACGGGGAGTTGTCCGGCTTATGCTTAAAACCAGACTCTGGACAACTCAAGGCACGTTTCAGTAATGGCTGTTTGTGGGTTGACCTGGGCTATGACGAGGGTTGACTTTCTACCATCTGGAAGATCAATAGAGATATTGTTCTTGACTCGCCACAGTTTTATCAAAAATGGATTTTTTCAGAAAAACAGTAGTGGGAGTATGGTAGAACTGGAAGTGATTCCAGAACCGCAAACGATTACTGAAGATTTGATAAGAACCTAAAGATTCAATCTGGTTTGACATTCCATTGGCCACTCCGCAGATATGGTGGGTAACCTCAGGCACCCGAGAGGTACTTCGGTATGCTCAAGGACGGTGGCAGGGAGGTTCTTGTTTACCCACACTTGCCATTGCTATTGGTCCAGGCTGCGAGACCCGGCGGAAGGATGAGTATAGCGTCGTTCTAAACTTGCTTTAGAAGCGTACGTGTATATGACTCTGCCAGAGGGTTGTCGTAGTCAGTGGGAGCAGCGGAAGCATTGGTGGATATCAGGCTTATGTCTATTTATAGACTTAAGCAGATATAGCGGAGATAGATCATCTATTTCTGATGTGACAGTCAGAGGTTTGACTTCATCAGAATAAGGGATGGATCTGTTAAGAAGGTAGTAGGGTGTGATGTCCTGGTGTTTGATGACATACACAGAGTAGGAAGTGATATTCCTGTACTACGATCGGTTATACTTTGGTCGTCACACGGTGGTTTCTCCACATAGGACTTGGATATTATATCAGACATTCTGGTTACTAGATCTATGGTTTTAGATCTAGATTTGGGTGGTTTCCCAATCTGGGTACTTTGACCGCATTCTATGAGTATTTAGAATGGACGACTCCTGGCACGGTAGTGTACCTGCAGGTAATGGAGTCACCCTCTCTAAAGGTGTCTTACAGACTAAAGGGGAGAGGGATACGCATGATTGACAGATCACTTGCTTAGGCAATTGAGTCAATCATGAGATGTCAAGTACCACACCAGATGTTGTTCTTGCAGTAGGTGCAATAAGTTGATATTGATCCAATCCTGGAGAAACAGTCGGAAGCAGTTTTAGAACATAAGTGGATGTTCTAGGGATATGATAACGGCAGTCTTCTTCTGGAGACAGTTATCATTCCAGGCTTCCAAGGTGACCTGGATGGCAGAGTGGCTGTCAGAGCTATAGTTTTCCCTCTGACGAGGGGCAGTATTTTGGACAGGTGGTCCAGGTGGATACTGAGGGAAGGCATGGCGCAGGATACTGATTAAGTTCAGTTGACGATACAGTCTAAGAAGTTTGGATTTGGAGTTCACTTATGAGCTAGGTCCCATCAGACATCCAGACATTCTAGGACAGGTATTGCTCATTTCGGGAGATAGTTTTCTCTGCGATCATGAGATATAGAGAGACATAGAAAGAAACATCAAAGCGGATCCACTCACTGAGGCTATTCCTCGAACGCAATAGTTTCGCAAACGAGCTTTGTGAGACTGACTAGTAGAGGAGTTGGGTGTTCGGTATCACACGGGCTGTGAGTATGCGACATCGTAATAATTAGCCTTGAGTGCAAGTGGGAGATTGTTGGAGATAATGCCCTCAGAGTCAATTATTGGATCACAGGCACGTGATTGCAATGATTGAGGGGAGGACCTATCCCGGTAGGACAGTCTTACTCGAGATGATAGTATGCTATCTGGTTTATCTTTATCATCGTGTACTGCTTTAGGTGACCTTTCGAGTCGCTATTACACGTTGATAAAGCCCCTAGGATTCTTGCTTGACTTCCAGCAGTATGAGGGCGATCATATAAGTGGGAGCGGGGGTCTATAAGCACATCCTTAAATGGTCCCTAGTCGAGGGAGTTTCGAGACAGGGCATCGATTCTCCACAGTAGACTAGTGTATACAGTCGAGACCCCGACGAGGGGCGGTGGCCGGTCTCACAAGCCACTGGTGTCAGTTGGTTCACCTAAGATGTATACATGTGCTCATTGGGTTATGAGTACACCGGACAGGACTCGCCGGGAACCTGCTAGTTGGGTTTTATACCAGACGTCAGATAGCAGTTCCCTGGTGACATGTGTACAGGTTAGTTCATCGACCTGAGACCGTCATTTGTCTCGTGTGAGTTCCCACTGTGCTTTGATTACTACCCTACCACGGCTCAAAGGAGTCGTGCAAACAGGTTTTAGTTGGGTACAGTCCCGAGCCACATGGAGGCAGTGAGCGGATCTGCAGGGGTTCGTCTCTCCCGGTATTGGGGGTGAGGTCGTGCTGTGTCTAGGAGAGCCAGAACATGAAAAGTCCTTGGCCAAGGCAGGAGATTTGCTGGTAGGTATTCCAGTAGTATCTCAGGGTGTTCTGGGCTACAATCCGACACGACTTGTACCGCTTTTGGGGGTCTGACTTTTACCAACCCCCTAGGCCCGCCATGCGATGCTCATAGACGAACGGACCGGACTGTACGGATATTGTCACTGACAGGCTCAGTAGGGTGTCAGGATGAGTTCGCTCATCGACGTCCCTTTTGGTCAATACCTGGTAGCCCGTCACGTATTGGCTTATACCTCTGACGTGCTAGTGGTTAAATCCACAGCCATGGTGTTGACGAGTCTTTAGAGTCCACCACATTTACAGTTACTCAAGTTTCGGGCGAAACGCTGTAGAGGCCGTATGGAGATATGGCAGGGTTCGATCTGATACGTGCGGTATTGCACGGATCGTGATCGGACGGTTTTTTTACTAGCCGGCTTTGGCTTAAGCCGGATCTTAGTATTAGATAGTGTAGTTTTGTCTCTTTGCATTTGTGTTCAGTGGGAACACAAATACGGGCATGTATTTGCAGTAGCGGGGTTTTCCTGTAATTTATTACGGGATCGGTTTTCTGGGGTTGCCAGTTTGCATTCTGTTCCGTTCCGGCCGGTTTTCTCTTTTTCCTTCCCGGTCGGACTATTCGTTGGAGGGTGTTAATTGCAAACTTGCAATTAACTTAGTTGTGAGGGGTTTTCTTGCATATGTGGCTTTATGATTTGACCATCATCATGAGATTCCCTTTTGGTCCATTCCATTGCTTTTCATTTGATGGTGCTTTGATTTGATGAGTTTGGAAAATGGTGGTGATAGATATTCCTTTTTATATACACACCATTTTTTCCTTCACTAAAATTTCCCACTTGATAAATTCCTTCATTCCTTTTTGCTGGGCCGGCCACTGTTCCTATATGGAGGGGTTTTATTTTTGTGGGAGATTTTTCTTCTTCATGTTTAATTTGGATGGTGGATTAATTTCCTTAGTGAGGAATGAGTTAAAAGGTGTGTGCTGGAATTAAGTTTTGAGGAGTTGATGAATTAATATATATGGTTGCATTGAGTGCTTTAGTATGGAGGATGGGTTTTTGGCCGAGCCATTTTTGGAAGAGCATGTTTCATTTTCCTTTCCAGCAAGCATCAATGGATGCTCCATTTTTCTAGCAAGCATCCATGAAATTCTAGTGTACAAATTCCTCCAAAATGGCAACCTTATAAATCCCAAAAGAGACATGGCTACTACACTATTCTATAGCAAGTCTTGGACGCGTCGGCTAGCCAACTTCGCACCCGAGTTGCCTCGGTCAAGAGGCGGAAGCCCGTAAAAGATTCCGGCTACGTGGTGCCCTTTCCGACGAGCGAGGAGGTGACGGAGATTCCGCGGGAGATCGGAGTGGAGACGAAGACCGAAGGACACGGATCGCTTGGTATAGCATCTCTACTCTTTTCTATTTTGCTAGTTGCTAGGTTAATGGCCCGATTCGGGTAAAAAGTCCGCGGTGGTGCCATTTTGCAAAGTTCGCAAAGCTTTTGTTTTCCGCGTTTCCGGCGTCGGATTGACGGCCGGGGCGTCCCCGCGGGCTTACACTTCTATCCCATTAAGAATGTATAGAGCGAACGCCCATCACTTGTGCTTTCAACCGTTTCGAGTAAATTTCGGCAGCACCTCCCCGCTGTGCTCCGAGTACACTGTAATAGAATAGATAATCATTTCAAAGCCGTGAAACAACGTTGAAATGAACATCTAATCTATCTTTGTACACGGAGAACCAGCGGAAAGGTACCGACGAAATATCTCGAAACGGATGAAAACACAAGTGAATGAAGGCGTTTGCTTTATACATTCTTAACTTGTCCACACGGGACAAATCTATGGGTTACCATACGATTGAATTTTCTCGTCGCGTAGACTATACGACGGTTGTTAGTATCGAGCTATACTGTCCGATATTTAACAACCTTCGTATAGTTCTAGATCACGACGAGCATCGCACGTATGTTAACCGATAGACGGGAACTAAGTGGCGCTTTTAGTTTCATATATGAGTATCGATGAGAATATGAAGGTTTCATATTATCATCGAATATCATATATTGGTTTTAACCCGAACATCTCGAATCGCTATCTAATTATGCGTTTGTTGTGTATTCTTGTTGTATGTGTGTGTTCCGGCTGTCGGGGGTAGGCTTCTATCCCATTAAGAATGTATAGAGCGAACGCCCATCACTTGTGCTTTCAATCGTTTCGAGTAAATTTCGGCAGCATCTCCCCGCTGTTCTTCGAGTACACTGTAATAGAATAGATAATCATTTCAAAGCTGTGAAACAACGTTGAAATGAACATCTAATCTATCTTTGTACACGGAGAACCAGCGGAAAAATACAGACAAAATATCTCGAAACGGATGAAAACACAAGTGAATGAAGGTGTTTGCTTTATACATTCCTAACTTGTCCACACGGGACAAATCTATCGGTTATCATACGATTGAATCTTCTCGTCACATAGACTACACGACGGTTGTTAGTATTGAGCTATACCGTCCGATATTTAACAACCTTCGTATAGTTCTCTGTCACGATGAATATCGAACGTATGTTAACCGATAGACGGGGACTAAGTGGCGCTTTGAGTTTCATATATGAGTATCGATGAGAATATGAAGGTTTCATATTATCATCGAATATCATATATTGGTTATAACTTGAAAAACGTGCTGTTGAAACAAATTATTGTTCTCCACCTTGCACTCTCTTAACAATGGTACATGCATTAAACATGTAAGAGCTATCTATAACAACTCTAAAGTTTCACCTGTTGGGTTCAACAAAAAGGTTTTTGATATAACAAACACAATCTTCCTCAATTTTTCCCTTGAATCGATGTAAAATTAATAGTGTCCATATGACACAATGGATATATTTTCTACACAAAAGGAAAAAGGCAAACAATAGTAAAGCAATTGTAATTCTATCAAGTATCCATACTGAAAAAGAATAAACAGTAAACTAAAAATTAATCACTAATGAAAAACAAACAAAAGTGCTTATTATTATACTTCAGAGGTTATAAGTGCTTGACCCCCATAGTACATAGGCTGTATCCGCAATTAACCATTTTCTATATACTTGGGTGTATAGAATTTCTAAAGGTTACACACGATTTTTCTAAATCCAATTCTTTCCTTTCACTACAAAACCCTTTATATTTTCTAATAGGCACCAAGAACTTTCAAAGTTTTTGGATATGCACAAAAAGAAAGCATCGCCAATAAGATTGACATAACCCAAATGACTTTGACCCATTACATATAAATGTCATGGTCTTTCAATATTTTTCAAACAAATACCATAGACTTTGTTTGTTACAAATAAATACCATGAAGTTTTAACGTTTTCACATAATTTCCATAGACTTTGTTGTTTACAAATACATACCATTGACTTCCAACGTTTTCCAGATAAATACCATGAACTTTGTTGTTTACAAATAAATACATGAACTTTCAGCGTTTTTTAGATAAATCCCATAGACTTTCATGGACCTTTTCTCATATAAAAACCATGGACTGTGTTATTCACAAATAAACAGTATCGACTTTCACTATTTTCCAGATCAATCCCATAAAATTTTACCTTTTTAACCCTAACCCAGCCCCAGCCGAACCCCAACCCAACACCAAACCCTAACCCTAACCCTAACCCCAACCCAGCCCCAGCCAAACCCCAACCCCAACACCAAACCCCAACCGAACCCTAACCTTAACCCTAACCCCAACACCAGCCGAACCCCAACCGAACCCGTACCCTAACCCTAATCCTAACCTTAACCCCAACCGATGTTGGAGATAGTGCCCTCAGAGTCAATTATTAGGTCACAGGTACGTGATTGTAATGATTGAGGGAGGACCTATCCCGGTAGGACAGTCTTACTCGAGATGATAGTATGCTATCTGGTTTACCTTTATCATCGTGTACTGTTTTAGGTGACCTGACACGTCGCTATTACACGTTGATAGAGCCCCTAGGATTCTTGCTTGACCACCAGCAGTATGAGGGCGATCATATAAGTGGGAGCTGGGGGTCTACAAGCATATCCTTAAAAGGTCCCTAGTCGTGGGAGTTTCGAGACCGGGCATCGATACTCCATTAGTAGACTAGTGTATACAGTCGAGACCCCGACGAGGGGCGGTGGCCGGTCTCACAAGCCACTGGTGTCAGTTGGATCACCTAAGATGTATACAGGTGCTCATTGGGTTATGAGTACACCGGACATGACTCGCCGGGAACATGCTAGTTGGTCATATACCAGACGTCAGATGGCAGTTCCCTGGTGACATGTGTGCAGGTTAGTTCATCGACCTGGGGATCGTCATTTGTCTCGTGTGAGTTCCCACTGTACTTTGATTACTACCCTACCACGGCTCAAAGGAGTCGTGCAAACAGGTTTTAGTTGGGTACAGTCCCGAGCCACATGGAGGCAGTGAGCGTATCTTCAGGGGTTCGTCTCTCCCGGTATTGGGGGTGAGGTCGTGCTGTGTCTAGGAGAGCCATTACACAAAGTCCTTGGCCAAGGCAAGGAGATTTACTGGTAGGTATTCCAGTAGTATCTCAGGGTGTTCTGGGCTACACTCCGACACGACTTGTACCGCTTTTGGGGGTCTGACTTTTACCAACCCCCTAGGCCCGCCATGCGATACTCATAGACGAACGGACCGGACTGCACGGATATTGTCACTGACAGGCTCAGTAGGGTTGTCAGGCTGAGTTCACTCACAGACATCCCTTTTAGTCAGTACCTGATAGCCCGTTACGTATTGGCTTATACCTCTGACGTGCTAGTGGTTAAATCCACAACCGAGGTGTTGACGAGTCTTTAGAGTCCCCCACATTCAGTTACTCAGCTTTCGGGCGAAAGGTTGTAGAGGCCGTATGGAGATATGGCAAGGTCCGATCAGATACGTGCGGTATTGCACGGATCAGGATCGGACAGTTTGTACTATAGGCCGTATGGTTATATGGCAGGGTTCGATCAGATACGTGCGGTATTGCATGGATCAGGATCGAACAGATATTACTAGCCGGTTTAGGTATAAGCCGGATTCTAGTATAGTACAGTGGAGATTTTGTCTCATTGCATTTGTATTTCGGTCGAAATACAGATGCGGGTGTGTATGCACAGTATCGGGGTTTTCCTGTAATTTATTACGGGATCAGTTTTCTGGAGTTGCCAGTTTGCTTTCCGTTTCGGCCGATTTCCATTGTTCCGTTCATTGGCCGAAGTTTGGTGGAGGAGGGTTTATTTGCATTGTTGCAAATAGGCATTTGTGGAGGGGGTCTTTGCTTTTTGTAGCATCATGATAGTCTTCATGATGGTGCACCATCCATTGACTTGCTTGACTTCATACTTCATGATGGCTTGACTTTGTTAGCATCATGGTTGTTGATGATGGTTGTGTGGAGTGTTGGCATTGCTTTGTGATCATGGTTGATTATGATAACCATTCCTCTCTCTTTTTCTTGCATGATTGATATGGTCACCTCCCCCTTGACTTTTCCCTCTCTCCTTTTTACTACAAGGGCCGGCCATTCTTTAGGAGTGTGGGTGATTGATTTTGGTGTGGCAATTTTTGGTTCTCTTCATTCTCCAAAAATCACACAAGAACCCTCTCCAAAAGTTCACTTCAATTCCTCTACAAAAGGGCAACTCCATAATCCCAAAATGAGACATGTAATCCACATTATATTCTACAGCAAATCTTGGGCACGTCGAGTAGCCGGCTTCGTGCCCGAGTTGCCTCGGCATTGAGGTGGGAGCCCGTAAACAAAGTAGGCGATGTGGTGCATTTCCGGCGACGAGGAGGAGACGGGACTTTTCCGCAGGAGATCGAGACCATGACGAGAAGACCGGAGGACTTGGATCGTCGGTATATCTCTATTCCCTTTCTTGTAGTTAGCTTAGACTAGTTAATGGTTCGATCCGGGTGTTTAGTGCGCGGTGGTGCCGATTTGCTAAGTCCGCAAAATTAAAGTTTTTCACCGCTTCCGCATTCCGGCGTCGGATTGACGGCCGGGGCGCCGCCGTGCACTTACAGTGGTATCAGAGCCTCGCCATTAACTTAGTCTAGCTTTGTGTAATGTGTTTGCATTTCCGATCGATCAAAAAGTTCCAAAACCCGTATTGCCTTCGCATCATTTTCTGTCGAAATTTTTTGGAGTCTAAAATTTTTTCAGGTGGTCTCAGAATGATGTGCAGGGAGTTATAAGAACACTGAAAAAATTTGGTGACATAATTCGTCCGTACGACCGCGGAAGGGCGGCCAAAACCCCATTATAGCCGCTCTTCCGCCGCAGTTGTATGGGTTCGTGTGGAAATTTTTTTGCAGTGGGCTTATGGGCTGTAATTAGGGGTTTTGGAATATTAAAATTGGGCCCAGGTTTTCTGTGAGTGCTACAGTTTTGATTGGGGGCCCACTTGTTAATTTTTGGTCAATCGGAAAATTTTAAACACATTTTTCACAGTATTTACATTATATCTGCGACCGTGAATGTCACTCGATCGGTAAATCCGGTCTAACTGCTATAGCCCGGTTAGACGGATTTGCGAACGTGACTTTCACGTTGATGTTCTATGTTTATGCTGTGATGTTGCGGATCGGTCGTGGAGGATAGCCTGGATGCAATGCTAGTACTGTTGTGGTTGTATTATGTACATTTGATATTGCGGGGCGAGCGTCCGACATGTGGACTGCCGTCACTGCCTGATTGTATTATTATTTTGGGGCACGACCTGGTTGCGGTCGATGTACCCGGTGTATGTATATTTTACTTTCTGTACTAGGATTACCCCGCGGAGGGGTGCACGGGTAGCCGGGTTCTAGAGGGCAACAAGCCCGCATCTCATGGCATTGAGACGGAGGGGGCTTCACTCTAGGATTGGCGGGCTATTCGCCGCACTCGTAGGGGGTACAGGTTGACCCAGGAGGGGTGCCCAAGTTACCGAATTCTGTGAAGTGCTGGGTGGTCCATTCACGGTGCTGAAGGGGGCTGCCTCGCTTCAGGTTTTGGCGGGTAACTTGCCGCGCCCGTAGGGGTCTAGGATTTCATTGCGCAGGCTATCCACACGACCAGGGGAACGTCGGGTTTCAGCGGCTCTGTGAAACCCGGGGATCCCAGATATCTGTATTGTTTCTGTGATGCTGTTCATTCTCTGTGATGTTGCATTTTTTTCACGCCTTGAGCGAATATAATATATTGGTATATATATTAGTAGATGTTGTATATGTTTTACATCCGCGCTAGTCCAGTCCCCGCTCTGTCATTAGTTAGCTAACCTAACGGGTAATGACGGGACCCAGTGGCGAATGCGGATGGCATATACGTACATCAGTATATTTTCGTTCTTTTTGGTGTGATCAATTGATGGGACTGCATTGATTCGGATCAATGCAAGTTTAAAAACAAACCTAATCTGATGTTGTTGGAACACTTTTCAAAAAGCTGTTATTGCAAGGACGTTTACTTTTGTTTTGCATCGTGATATTCAGTTGGAATATCCTGCTCCTCAGTCGACGAGGCAAGGGCCGAGATCCTTTCACCGGGAGTGACCCCTTGGACAAAAAGTTTGCGTCAGGGCATTAACTTCACTATAGCCGATTACTTTTGCTTTGCATCGCGGTATTCAGTTGGAATATCCTGCACCCCATTCTACGGGGAAAGAGCCGAGATCCCTTCACCGGGAGTGACCTCTTTAGTAAAGGTTTTCGTCACTATATTTTCTAAAAAGCTATCCGTTCCTTCAACGATATCAAGTTCACTACGTTAAAGGTTTTCGCCAGAAACCATTCGTAGCCCTCCGTCGTTTCATATGGGTAGTCAATAGTATTCAAGCTGTGTTTGTTGGCCTTAGTCAAGGCACAGTGTTTGGTAGCTATTGGGTATTCATATGCTGCATAGATAGATGCGTTGTTTTGGGACAGTCGTATAGCCTTGTTGGCCTTAGTCAAGGGCTTGTACGGGTGGGTTCAAATCAACCTGGACAATGACGGGTAGAACTTGACATGTGACTTATGATTTGTTGGCCTTAGTCAAGGTCATAAGAGCATGGGGCAAAAATCCACATCGGGAGTTTCAAAAGTACTGAAACTTGCCAGATATGCGCATACCTTCTGGAGTGTGACACCGTGAGCGGATTCCGTCACGTTATCATGCAATGATAGTTGGATCCCGATTCCCACTGATGAGTTAGTTTACTCCTCGGGTGACCCCGACTAATTCTTCTTTCAGGTTTGGAGGAGAATTTGAGGTACAGTGGGAGGTTTCCAGATTAGATAAATTGGTAACCATTCTGATCTAGGTTAGAGTGCACGCTGAGTGTTTTTTTTCTCTCTCTCTTTGGCAGCGACCATTGACCCGACCCTAAGACTTTGACTCAGTGACCAAGTTGACCGAACCTTCTTAAACACCGGCTTTTGGATTGTCAAAGTTGCGAACCTCATTGTCACTCCTACTTTTACCCTTTTCTCCAAGACATCCCGTATTACTACGAACGTCCACTTCCATTGGACAAAACCATCGTATGGTTAGATACGAACTCGAAAGAATTTATTCGAGGATGGTTTCCGGTTCTGGAGAAAACGGATAGGATTATTCAGTTGTCTTTTCCTTTTACCCTCTCTCAGGTTACGAGTACTCCTTGGTTTAGGGGTAGTACACCTATTACGCAAATTGGATTGTCTTCTTCCAAACCTTAGGCTGGTGCCGACCGGTAGGGAATGAAGAAAACCAATTAGCATAACGATGGTATGCAGAAGGTATTTAGTTCAGACAAAGCAAGGGATTAGTAAGAGGGCAAAGTAAATTGCAACAGATATTCACGACCAAACCAAATATTTCGTTACCACTCCCACATCACCTTTGTATTTCTCCAGGACACTCCGTATCACTACGAAGATCCACAGTTTATTTGGATACTCCATCGTATGGTTATATACGAACTCGAATGGAACTTGTTCCAGTTCGGGGATGGATTCTGGCTCAGGAGAAATAGGAATAAGGTTTATTCGGTTGTCTTTTATCTTCACCCTCTCTCATTGCGAGTGTTCCTAGGATTGGGACAGTACACCCATTATGCTTATTGGATAGTCTTCTTCCAAACCATAGGCTGGTGCCGAATGGTAGGGAAGGAAGAAAACCATTTGGCCTAAAAAGGGTGTGCAGAAGGTAAAGACTAAAGACATATGAAGGGATTTGGAGAGGTGGCAAAGAACTATACGGTTATAGTTGTGAATCTGGATAATGGAAAGGGCATTACTAGGAATACCGGGATACCCCATCGAAACATTTCAATGTTTCAGTCTCACTGTATAATGTTAAAAGAAAACTGATTTCCCGATTAGACACTTGCTCCAGGGTATGTATTTACCAGGTATGATTCTCACATCTGTATGGTTTTACAGATGATGAGTGGGAGTAAGTTATTGGGAATTGGGTGATCATCCTCATTATATCGGGATTCGTTGTAATCGGTGATATTTGAGGAAATCACCAGGGCTGTTTGCCAGTCGGCAAATATTTGGTTTTGAATATCCGCTGTTATGCACCAATTTCAAATTGATATATCTGTACGTCTATTTTCTTAGAGTGAGATATACCTTTCTGAAATTATGTCTACGACATTTACCTATATCATTGGATGGTTAGGTAAGGAGCATTAAACATCGGTGTAATTCTTCTTAACCATAAGTACAGTTTTCAACCCACGACACACAGTGAGTGAGTTATCAGACTCAAGGGACTTGTACAGAGTATTGTATGATGTCCAGGGTCCATCAGGACAGAGGGGTTGGTCCTCGTACTATATTCGGTTTACTTACGACTTCTCTAGTTTTTAGACAGGTGTTTCGTGGAAACACAGGGTCCGAATTTGGAGAAGTTATAGGTATTTGAATAGAGTAGAGAACCAGGTATTGCAAGTATCGGGATTCTTCAAAGAGATCGAAGATGTAGATACTTGTGTATGGTATTCAGTTGATAGTAATGATAAAGAGATCTTGCTTCTCTTTCAGGTTACTCATAATTGGAAGTATTCCTAAGTTGAGTAACGCTGATCGGCCTCCTTCCATTTAGTTGACATGCGCTGGGGACAGCTGCATGATTTGAATTTGGTTCAATTAAATCAGTGCCTCTGTTTCTATATTGGATATAGAACAGTTCATATCTTAACGATGTTAAGGTACGGGGAGTTGTCCGGTTTATGATTAAAACCAGACACTGGACAACTCAAGGCACGTTTCTGTAATGGCTGTTTGTGGGTTGACCCAGGCTATGACGAGGGTTGACTTTCTACCATCTGGATGAACAATAGAGATATTGTTCTAGACTCGCCACAGTTTTATTAAAAATGGATTTTTTTCAGAAAACAGTAGTGGGAGTATGGTAGAACTGGAAGTGATTCCAGAACCACAAACGATTACTGAAGATTTGATAAGGAACCTAAAGATTCAATCTGGATTGACATTCCATTGGCCACTCCGCAGATAAGGTGGGTAACTTCAGGCACCCGAGAGGTACTACGGTAGCCTCAAGGACGGTGACAGGGAAGTTCTTGTTTACCCACACTTGCCATTGCTGTTGTTCCAGACTGTGAGACCCGGCAGGAGGATGAGTATAGCGTCGTTCTGAACTCGCTTTAGAAGTGTACGTCTATATGACTCTGCCAGAGGGTTGTTGTAGTCAGTGGGAGCAGCGGAAGCATTGGTGGACAGGTAGCTTATGTCTATTTATATACTAAAGCAGATGTAGTGGAGATAGATCATCTATTTCTGACGTGACAGTCATAGGTTTGACTTCATCAGAATAGGGGATGGATCTGTTGAGAAGGTTGTAGGGTGTGATGTCATGGTTTTTGGATGACATACACAGAATAGGAAAAGAAACTCCTATACTACAATCGGTTATACTTTGGTCGTCACACAGTGGTTTCTCCACAAAGGAAATGGATTTTGTATCAGACATACTGGTTACTAGATCTATGGTTTTGGATCTAGATTTGGGTGGTTTCCCAATCAGGGTACTTAGACAGCATTCTAAGAGTATTTAGAATGGACGACTCCATGCACGGTAGTGTACCTGCAGAAGATGGAGTCACCCTCTCTAAAGGTGTCTTTCAGACTAAAGGGGAGAGGGATGTGCATGATTGGCAGATCACTTGCTCAGGCAATTGAGTCAATCGTGATATGTCAAGTACCACACCGGATGTTGTTCTTGCACTAGATGCAATAAGTTGATATTGATCCAATCCTGGAGAAGCAGTCGGAAGCAGTTTTAGAACATAAGTGGATGTTCTAGGGATATGATAACGACAGCCTCATTCAGGAGACAGTTATCATTCCAGGCTTCCAAGGTGACATGGACGACAAGGAGGTTGTCAGAGTTATAGTTTTCCTTCTGATGAGGGGCAGTATTTTGGACAGGTGGTCTAAGACAATACTGAGGGAGGCATGGCGCGCAGGATACTGATTAAGTTCAGTTGACGATACAGTCTAAGAAGTTTGGATTTGGAGTTCATTTATGAGCTAGGTCCCATCAGACATCCAGACATATTCTGAGACAGGTATTGCTCTTTTCGGGAGATGGCATTCTCCGCGAACTTGAGATATAGAGAGACATAGAAAGAAACAACTAAGCGGATCCACTCACTGAGGCTATTCCTCGAACGCAATAGTTCCGCAAACGAGCTTTGTGAGACTGACTAGTAGAGGAGTTGGATGTTCGGTATCACACGGGCTGTGAGTATGCGACATCGCAATAATTAGCCTTGAGTGCAAGTGGGAGATTGTTGGAGATAGTGCCCTCAGAGTCAATTATTAGGTCACAGGTACGTGATTGTAATGATTGAGGGAGGATCTATCCCGGTAGGACAGTCTTACTCGAGATGATAGTATGCTATCTGGTTTACCTTTATCATCGTGTACTGTTTTAGGTGACCTGACACGTCGCTATTACACGTTGATAGAGCCCCTAGGATTCTTGCTTGACCACCAGCAGTATGAGGGCGATCATATAAGTGGGAGCTGGGGGTCTACAAGCATATCCTTAAAAGGTCCCTAGTCGTGGGAGTTTCGAGACCGGGCATCGATACTCCATTAGTAGACTAGTGTATACAGTCGAGACCCCGACGAGGGGCGGTGGCCGGTCTCACAAGCCACTGGTGTCAGTTGGATCACCTAAGATGTATACAGGTGCTCATTGGGTTATGAGTACACCGGACAGGACTCGCCGGGAACATGCTAGTTGGTCATATACCAGACGTCAGATGGCAGTTCCCTGGTGACATGTGTGCAAGTTAGTTCATCGACCTGGGGATCGTCATTTGTCTCGTGTGAGTTCCCACTGTACTTTGATTACTACCCTACCACGGCTCAAAGGAGTCGTGCAAACAGGTTTTAGTTGGGTACAGTCCCGAGCCACATGGAGGCAGTGAGCGTATCTTCAGGGGTTCGTCTCTCCCGGTATTGGGGGTGAGGTCGTGCTGTGTCTAGGAGAGCCATTACATAAAGTCCTTGGCCAAGGCAAGGAGATTTACTGGTAGGTATTCCAGTAGTATCTCAGGGTGTTCTGGGCTACACTCCGACACGACTTGTACCGCTTTTGGGGGTCTGACTTTTACCAACCCCCTAGGCCCGCCATGCGATACTCATAGATGAACGGACCGGACTGCACGGATATTGTCACTGACAGGCTCAGTAGGGTTGTCAGGCTGAGTTCACTCACAGACATCCCTTTTAGTCAGTACCTGGTAGCCCGTTACGTATTGGCTTATACCTCTGACGTGCTAGTGGTTAAATCCACAACCGAGGTGTTGACGAGTCTTTAGAGTCCCCCACATTCAGTTACTCAGCTTTCGGGCGAAAGGTTGTAGAGGCCGTATGGAGATATGGCAAGGTCCGATCAGATACGTGCGGTATTGCACGGATCAGGATCGGACAGTTTGTACTATAGGCCGTATGGTTATATGGCAGGGTTCGATCAGATACGTGCGGTATTGCACGGATCAGGATCGAACAGATATTACTAGCCGGTTTAGGTATAAGCCGGATTCTATTATAGTACAGTGGAGATTTTGTCTCATTGCATTTGTATTTCGGTCGAAATACAGATGCGGGTGTGTATGCACAGTATCGGGGTTTTCCTGTATTTTATTACGGGATCAGTTTTCTGGAGTTGCCAGTTTGCTTTCCGTTTCGGCCGATTTCCATTGTTCCGTTCATTGGCCGAAGTTTGGTGGAGGAGGGTTTATTTGCATTGTTGCAAATAGGCATTTGTGGAGGGGGTCTTTGCTTTTTGTAGCATCATGATAGTCTTCATGATGGTGCACCATCCATTGACTTGCTTGACTTCATACTTCATGATGGCTTGACTTTGTTAGCATCATGGTTGTTGATGATGGTTGTGTGGAGTGTTGGCATTGCTTTGTGATCATGGTTGATTATGATAACCATTCCTCTCTCTTTTTCTTGCATGATTGATATGGTCACCTCCCCCTTGACTTTTCCCTCTCTCCTTTTTACTACAAGGGCCGGCCATTCTTTAGGAGTGTGGGTGATTGATTTTGGTGTGGCAATTTTTGGTTCTCTTCATTCTCCAAAAATCACACAAGAACCCTCTCCAAAAGTTCACTTCAATTCCTCTACAAAAGGGCAACTCCATAATCCCAAAATGAGACATGTAATCCACATTATATTCTACAGCAAATCTTGGGCACGTCGAGTAGCCGGCTTCGTGCCCGAGTTGCCTCGGCATTGAGGTGGGAGCCCGTAAACAAAGTAGGCGATGTGGTGCATTTCCGGCGACGAGGAGGAGACGGGACTTTTCCGCAGGAGATCGGGACCATGACGAGAAGACCGGAGGACTTGGATCGTCGGTATATCTCTATTCCCTTTCTTGTAGTTAGCTTAGACTAGTTAATGGTTCGATCCGGGTGTTTAGTGCACGGTGGTGCCGGTTTGCTAAGTCCGCAAAATTAAAGTTTTTCACCGCTTCCGCATTCCGGCGTCGGATTGACGGCCGGGGCGCCGCCGTGCACTTACAGTGGTATCAGAGCCTCGCCATTAACTTAGTCTAGCTTTGTGTAATGTGTTTGCATTTCCGATCGATCAAAAAGTTCCAAAACCCGTATTGCCTTCGCATCAGTTTTTGTCGAAATTTTTTGGAGTCTAAAAATTTTTCAGGTGGTCTCAGAATGATGTGCAGGGAGTTATAAGAACACTGGAAAAATAATGATGGATTACTCGCATCAATAATGATGGATTACTCGTATTCTCGTTCTTGATAAGAAGAAGAGGTGGCAGTTCAACTTCTTTGGATTGGGGTTGATTCATCACAACTCCCATGACTTCTAAGAATGTGAGTTCTTTAGCGAAAATATCTTCAAAGCTTTCATCGATATTCCGAATGATAATCTCATCGGAAAGAAATGTATGATTCTCGGACTCCATAAAAGGTTCATATTTAGCGTTAGATGTTGACCCGGACAGCTCGACTAACTTATTCGACAAGTCAAAGGATTCGGACTTGGGTGTGGACTTGTCGATAGAAGGGTCCTCATGTGTAAAATAAATAGCAGGATCAAACAACAACGCACTAGTGGGGTCGAGATAAGTATCATGAAGCTTTTCAAGTTCGCTGCTGTCGGAATCTATCGCTTTGATAGAACATACTTGAGCATAGAGTTCGGAGGGTTCACTTCCCAACTTGTAAATGTTAAGTTCAATTGACATCTTCCCGAAAGATAAGGTCATATAACCGTTTCGACAATTGATTATTGCGTTGGAAGTCGCTAGGAAAGGTCGACCTAGAACCACCGGGATTTGGTTTCGGGGGTTTGCTACAGGCTGTGTATCAATAACTATGAAGTCCACAGGGAATATAAATTCCCCGACTTTGATTAACACATCCTCTAGCTCACCCCTAAATTGAGTGATAGATCATCCGGCCATCCGAAGAGTGCAGTGTGCCGGTTTTAACTCTCCGATGCATAATTGCTCATAGACAGAATACGGAAGCAAGTTAACACTCTCACCTAAATCGAGTAAAGCACGATTGATATTTTTACCCCCAATAGAAATAGATATTGTAGGACTCCCGGGGTCCTTTCATTTCTTGGGTATTTGTTTGGTAAAAACAATGCTCACATTACTCGCTTGGAAAACTTTTTTAGGCACTTGAATTTTCCTTTTCTTTGTGCATAAGTCCTTTAAAATTTTCGCAAAGGACGAAACTTGTTGGATAGTATCCAGGAGAGGAATTTCCATACAATACAAACTATAACTATACCAAAGCGTCACGACAGCTTCCAAAGCATCTCCAGTGGGGGCCCAAGAATTTATGTTAACTTGCTTAAAAATTTCCATAATCTTCTCCATTTGTGGACTTGGTCTGTTGCCCCTTAATCTGTGTGGAAAAGGAGCTTTATCAATAAGGGTTGGGTCCAACATTTGTGGAGAAGTTTGTGGAGATGGAATAGGTACCAGAATTGGGGTTGGAATCTTTTGAGGTTGACTCGAGGAAGTGGGCTGAGGGTTCGAGCCTAGTAGAAAACGGAGAATAGGCTCGGAAGAAGAAGTTAGATTAGACGAAGGAGGATCAGAAGTAGAAGCCGGGGTATCATCAACATCAACATGTTCACCCACTTGGTTATTCAACACTCTTCCCGATCTCAACGCGGTTACGGCACACACATTATGACTTTGTGAGTGGACAGAATTCGGTAGAGCTTGAGATGGAAGTTTCCATTTCTCTCTCTCACTCATCGCGACATTTAACTGTGCAAGTTGTGCTTCTATCGATTGTTGGAGATAGTGCCCTCAGAGTCAATTATTGGATCACAGGCACGTGATTGCAATGATTGAGGGAGGACCTATCCCGGTAGGACAGTCTTACTCGAGATGATAGTATGCTATCTGGTTTATCTTTATCATCGTGTACTGCATTAGGTGACCTGACATGTCGCTATTGCACGTTGATAGAGCCCTTAGGATTTGTGCTTGACAGCCGGCAGTATGAGGGCGATCATATACGTGGGAGCTGGTAGTCTATAAGCACATCCTTAAAAGGTCCCTAGTCGTAGGAGTTTCGAGATAGGGCATCGATACTCCAGAGTAGACTAGTATATACAGTCGAGACCCCGACGAGGGGCGGTGGCCGGTCTCACAAGCCACTGGTGTCAGTTGGTTCACCTAAGATGTATACAGGTGCTCATTGGGTTATGAGTACACCGGACAGGACTCGCCGGGAACATGCTAGTTGGTCTTATACCTGACGTCAGATAGCAGTTCCCCGGTGACATGTGTACAGGTTAGTTCATCGACCTGAGGATCGTCATTTGTCTCGTGTGAGTTCCCACTGTGCTTTGATTACTACCCTACCACGGCTCAAAGGAGTCATGCAAACAGGTTTTAGTTGGGTACAGTCCCGAGCCACATGGAGGCAGTGAGCGGATCTTCAGGGGTTCGTCTCTCCCGGTATTGGGGGTGAGGTCGCGCTGTGTCTAGGAGAGCCATTACACGAAGTCCTTGGCCAAGGCAGGAGATTTACTGGTAGGTATTCCAGTAGTATCTCAGGGTATTCTGGGCTACACTCCGACACGACTTGTACCGCTTTTGGGGGTCTGAATTTTACCAACCCCTAGGCGCGCCATGCGATGCTCATAGACGAACGGACCGGACTGTACGGATATTGTCACTGACAGGCTCAGTAGGGTGTCAGGATGAGTTCGCTCATCGATGTCCCTTTTGGTCAATAGCTGGTGGCCCGTCACGTATTGGCTTATACCTCTGACGTGCTAGTGGTTAAATCCACAGCCATAGTATTGACGAGTCTTTAGAGTCCACCACACTTTCAGTTACTCAAGTTTCGGGCGAAACGCTGTAGAGGCCGTATGGAGATATGGCAGGGTCCGATCAGATACGTGCGGTATTGCACGCATCAGGATCGGACGGTTAGTACTAGTGGCCGTATGGTTATATGGCAGGGTTCGATCAGATACGTGCGGTATTGCATGGATCAGGATCGGACGGATATTACTAGCCATCTTTGGTTTAAGCCGGATCCTAGTATAGTACAGTGTAGATTTTGTCTCATTGCATTTGTATCCGGAAGGAATACAGATGCGGGTGTGTATGCACAGTATGGGGTTTTCCTGTAATTTATTACGGGACCAGTTTTCTGGAGTTGCCAGTTTGCATTCCGTTCCGGCCGGTTTTCCTTTGTTCTTTCCCGGCCAGACTTTTTCGATGGAGGGGGTTATTTGCAAGTTTGCAAATAACAATTGTGGAGGGAGTTTCTTGCAATTGTTTTGATTATGATGGCATCTTTTCTTTTCAACCATCATTTGATTCTCTTTACATCACTAAAAGGTGATTAGAGTTTGATGTGAGTTAGTTATGATGATGTTTGGATATGGTCACCTCTTACCTTTTACTACACTCACCTCCCTCTTGCATTTTGTATTCCTTCCTCCACCATTCTCATTTTTGATATGGTTGAACACACTTAAGAGAAAAGAGGATGAGAGCTTCATTTTTGAGAGTGTAGCATTTTGATCTCTTTTCATGTTAAGAAAAATGCAAGCACCATTTTTCTTATCTTGTTTCCTCCATCATCTTCAAATGGCAACAAACCCAAATGAGACATAGCCTCTACACTACACTTCCTACAGCAAATCTTGGACGCGTCGGCCAGCCAACTTCACGCCCGAGTTGCCTCGGTATTGAGGTGGGAGCCCGTAAAAGATGCAGGCGATGTGGTGCCCTTCCGGCGAGGAGGCGACGACCGGAGTTTCCGCAGGAGATCGGGACGACGACGAGAAGACCGGAGGACTCGGATCATTCGGTATATCTCTTCCCCTTCTTGTAGTTAGCTTAGACTAGTTAATGGTTCGATCCGGGTGTTTAGTGCGTGGTGGTGCCGGTTTGCTAAGTTCGCAAAATTAAAGTTTATCACCGCTTCCGCATTTGGCCATCGGATTGACGGCCGGGGCACCGCCGTGCACTTACAGTGGTATCTGAGCCTCGCCATTAACATAGTCTAGCTTTGTTTGATGTGTTTGCATTTCCGATCGACCAAAATTCTAAAAACCCGCGTTTTTCCTTACATCAGTTTTCTGTCGAAATTTTTTGAAGTCCAAAAATTTTTCAGGTTGTCTCAGAATGATGTGCAGGGAGTTCTAAGAACACTGGAAAAATTCGACAACACGATCCCTCCGTACGACCGCGGAACCGCGGCCATAACCCCTCTTTGGCCGCGGTTCCGCCGCAGGTATGAGGGATCATGTCATCGTTTCTTTGCAGTGGGCTTGTGGGCTGAAAATAGGGGTTTTGGAATATTAAAAATGGGCCCAGAATTTCTGTGAGTGCTACAGTATTGCTTTGGGGCCCACTTGTTAATTTTTGATCGATCGGATATTTTAAACACATTATTTCACAGTATTTACATTATATCTGCGACCGTGAATGTCACTCGATCGGTAAATCCAGTCTATCTGCTATAGCCCTTTTAGACGGATTTGCGAACGTAACCTTCACGTTGATGTTCTGTGTTTATGCTGTGATGTTGCGGATCGGTCGTGGGGATAGCCTGGATGCAATGCTAGTACAGTTTTGTTGTATCATGTACATTTGATATTGCGGGGCGAGCGTCCGACATGTGGACTGCCGTCACTGCCTGTTTGTATTATTATTTTAGGGCACGGCCAGGTTGCGGTCGATGTACCCGTTGTATGTATATTTTACTTTCTGTACTAGGATTACCCCGCGGAGGGGTGCACGGATAGCCGGGTTCTGGAAGGCAACAAGCCCGCATCTCATGGCATTGGGACGCAGGGGGCTCCACTCTAGAATTGGCGGGCTATTCGCCGCACTCGTAGGGGGTACAGGTTGACCCAGGAGGGGTGCCCAAGTTACTGGATTCCGTGAAGTGTTGGGTGGTCCATTCACGGCGCTGAAGGGGGCTGCCTCGCTTTAGGTTTTGGCGGGTAACTTGCCGCGCCCGTAGGGGTCTAGGATTTCATTGCACAGGCTATCCACACGACCAGGGGAACGTCGGGTTTCAGTAGTGGCTCTGTGAAACCCGGGGATCCCAGATATCTGTATTGTTCTGTGATGCTGTACATTTCTGTGATGTTGCTTTTTTTTTTCACGACTTGAGCGAAAATTATATATTGGTATATATATTAGTAGATGTTGTATATGTTTTACATCCGCGCTAGTCCAGTCCCCACTCTGTCGTTAGTTAGCTAACCTAACGGGTGATGACGGGACCCAGTGGCGAATGCGGATGGCATATACGTACGTCAGTATATTTTCGTTCTTTGTGGTGTGATCAATTGATGGGACTGCGTTGATTCGGATCAATGCAAGTTAAAACAAACCTATTCTGATGTTGTTGGAACACTTTTCAAAAAGCTATTATTGCAAGGGCGTTCTCTTTTGTTTTGCATCGTGGTATTCAGTTGGAATATCCTGCTCCTCAGTCGACGAGGCAAGGGCCGAGATCCCTTCACCGGGAGTGACCCCTTGGACAAAAGTTTGCGTCAGGGCATTAACTTCAATATAGCCGATTACTTTTGCTTTGCACCGTGGTATTCAGTTGGAATATCCTGCACCTCATTCTACGGGGAAAGAGCCGAGATCCCTTCACCGGGAGTGACCTCTTTAGCAAAGGTTTTCGTAACTATATTTTTAAAAGCTATCAGTTCCTTCAACGATATCAAGTTCATTACGTTAAAGGTTTTCGCCAGAAACCATTCGTAGCCCTCCGTCGTTTCATATGGATAGTCAATAGTATTCAAGCTGTGTATGTTGGCCAAAGTCAAGGCACAGTGTTTGGTAGCTGTTGGGTATTCATATGCAGCATAGATAGATGCGTTGGTTTGGGACAGTCGTACTGCCATTTTGGCCAAAGTCAAGGGTAGGTGCGGGTGGGTTCAAATTAACCAGGAAAATGACGGGTAGAACTTGACATGTGACTTATGATATGTTGGCCAAAGTCAAGGTCATAAGAGCATGGGGTAAAAATCCACATCGGGAGTTTTAAAAGAACTGAAACTTGCCAGATATGCGCATACCTTCTGGAGTGTGATAGCGTGAGCGGATTCCGTCACGTTATTATGCGATGATAGTTGGATCCCGATTCCCACTGATGAGTTGGTTTACTCCTCGGGTGATCCCGGCTAATTCTTCTTTCAGGTTTGGGGAAGAATTTGACGTTACAGTGGGAGGTTTCCAGATTAGATAAAGTGATAACCATTCTGATCTAGGTTAGAGTGCACGCTGAGTGTTTCTTTTCTCTCTCTCTTTGGCAGCGACCATTGACCCGACCCTAGACTATGACTCAGTGACCAAATTGACCGAACCTACTTAACACTGGCTTTTGGATTGACAGAGTTGCAAACCTCATTGCCACTCCTACTTTTACCCTTTTCTCCAGGACATCCCGTATTACTACGAACGTCCACTTCCATTGGACAAAACCATCGTATGGTTATATTCGAACTCGAAGGACTTCGAGGATGGTTTCTGGTTTTGGAGCAAACGGATAGGACTATTCAGTTGTCTTTTCTTTTCACCTTCTCTCAGGTTGCGAGTACTCCTTGGTTTAGGAGTAGTACACCTGTTACGCAAATTGGATAGTCTTCTTCCAAACCATAGGCTGGTGCCGACCGGTAGGGAATGAAGAAAACCAGTTAGCCTAAACGGTGTACGGAAGGTATTAAGTTCAGACAAAGCAAGGGATTAGTAAGAGGGCAAAGTAAATTGCGACTGCTGTTCACGACCAAACCAAGTACTTCTTTGTCAATCCTAAATCACCTATGAATTAAATTCATTCGGTTGTCTTTTATCCTCACCTTCTCTCGCATTGCGAGTGCTCCTAGGATTAGGACAGTACACCCATTATGCTTATTGGATAGTCTTCTTCCAAACCATAGGCTGGTGCCGAACGGTAGGGAAGGAAGAAAACCATTTGGCCTAAAGGGGTGTACAGAAGGTAATGACTAAAGACATATAAAGGGATTTGGTGAGGTGGCAAAGAATTATACAGTTATAGTTGTGAATCTGGATAATGGAAGAGGCATTACTATGAATACCAGGATACCCCATCGAAACATCTCAATGTTTCAGTTTCACTGTGTACTGTTAAAAGAAAACTGATTTCCCAATTAGACACTTGCTCCAGGGTATGTATTTGCCAGGTATGATTCTCACATCTGTATGGTTTTACAGATGATGAGTGGGAGTAAGTTATTGGGAATTAGGTGACCATCCTCATTATATCGGGATTCGTTGTAATTGGTGATATTTGAGGAAGCCACCTGGGTTGTATGCCGGTCGGCAAGTATTTGGTTTTCAATATCCGTTGTTATGCACCAATTTCAAATTGATATATCTGTACGTCTATTTTTATAGAGTGAGACATAATTTTTTGAAATTATGTCTGTGACATTTACCTATACCAGTGGATGATTAGGTAAGGAGCATTGAACAGCGGTGTAATTCTTCTTAACCAAAAGTACAGTTTTCAACCTACGACACACAGTGAATGAGTCACTAGACTCAGGGGACTTATACAGAGTATTGTATATTGTTCAGTGTCCATTAGGACAGAGGGGTTGGTCCTCGTACTATATTCGGTTTACTTATGACTTCTCTGGTTTTTAGACAAGTGTTTCGTAGAAAAACAAGGTCCGAATTTTGAGAAGTTATAGGTATATGAATAAAGTAGAGAGCCAGGTATTGCAAGTATCGGGATTCTTCAAGGTGATCGAAGATATAGATACTTGTATAAGGTATTCAGTTGATAGTAATGATTAAGAGAACTTGCTTCTCTTTCAGGTTACTCATAATTGGAAGCACTCCTAAGTTGAGTAACGCTGATCGGCCTCCTTCCATTTAGTAGACATGCACTGGAGACAGCTGCATGATTTGAATCTGGTTCAATTAAATCAGTGCCTCTGTTTCTGTATTGGATATAGAACAGTCCATATCTTAACGATGTTAAGATACGGGGAGTTGTCTGGCTTATGATTAAAACCAGACTCTGGATAACTCTAGGCACGTTTCTGTAATGGCTGTTTGTGGGTTGACCCAGGCTATGACGAGGGTTGACTTTCTACCATCTGGAAGATCAATAGTGATATTGTTCTTGACTCGCCACAGTTTTATCAAAAATGGATTTTTTCAGAAAACAGTAGTGGGAGTATGGTAGAACTGGAAGTGATTCCAGAACCGCAAACGATTACTGAAGTTTTGATAAGAACCTAAAGATTCAATCTGGTTTGACATTCCACTGGCCACTCCGCAGATAAAGTGGGTAACCTCAGGCGCTCGAGAGGTACTTCGGTATGCTCAAGGACGGTGGCAGGGAGGTTCTTGTTTACCCAGACTTGCCATTGCTGTTGTTCCAGACTGTGAGACCCGGCAGGAGGATGAGTATAGCGTCGTTCTAAACTAGCTTTAGAAGTGTACGTGTATATAACTCTGCCAGAGGGTTGTCGTAGTCAGTGGGAGCAGCGGAAGCATTGGTGGACATCAGGCTTATGTCTATTTATAGACTAAAGCAGATATAGCGGAGATAGATCATCTATTTCTGATATGACAGTCATAGGTTTGACTTCATCAGAATAGGGGATGGATCTGTTGAGAAGGTAGTAGGGTGTGATGTCCTGGTATTTGATGACATACACAGAATAGGAAGTGATATTCCTATACTACGATCGGTTATACTTTGGTCGTCACACAGTGGTTTCTCCACATAGGACTTGGATATTATATCAGACATTCTGGTTACTAGATCTATGGTTTTAGATCTAGATTTGGGTGGTTTTCCAATCTGGGTACTTTGACAACATTCTATGAGTATTTAGAATGAACGACTCTTAGCACGGTAGTATACCTGCAGGTGATGGAGTCACCCTCTCTAAAGGTGTCTTACAGATTAAAGGGGAGAGGGATACGCATGATTGACAGATCATTTGCTTAGGCAATTGAGTCAATCATGAGATGTCAAGTACCACACCAGATGTTGTTCTTGCAGTAGGTGCAATAAGTTGATATTGATCCAATCCTGGAGAAACAGTCGGAAGCAGTTTTAGAACATAAGTGGATGTTCTAGGGATATGATAACAGCATTCTCCTTTAGGAGACTGTTATCATTCCAGGCTTCCAAAGTAACTTGGATGGCAGAGTGGCTGTCAGAGTTGTAATTTTCCTTCTGACGAGGGGCAGTATTTTGGACAGATGGTCCAGGTAGATACTGAGGGAAGGCATGGCGCAGGATACTGATTAAGTTCAGTTGACAATACAGTCTAAGAAGTTTGGATTTGGAGTTCATTTATGAGCTAGGTCCCATCAGATATCCAGACACATTCTAAGACAGGTATTGCTCATTTCGGGAGATGGCTTTCTCTGCGAACTTGAGGTAAAGAGAGACATAGAAAGAAACATCAGAGCGGATCCACTCACTGAGGCTATTCCTCGAACGCAATAGTTTCGCAAACGAGCTTTGTGAGACTGACTAGTAGAGGAGTTGGGTGTTCGATATCACACGGGCTGTGAGTATGCGACATCGCAATAATTAGCCTTGAGTGCAAGTGGGAGATTGTTGGAGATAGTGCCCTCAGAGTCAATTATTGGATCACAGGCATGTGATTGCAATGATTGAGGGAGGACCTATCCCGGTAGGACAGTCTTACTCGAGATGATAGTATGCTATCTGGTTTATCTTTATCATCGTGTACTGCTTTAGGTGACCTGACATGTTGCTATTGCACGTTGATAGAGCCCCTAGGATTTGTGCTTGACAGCCGGCAGTATGAGGGCGATCATATACGTGGGAGCTGGTAGTCTATAAGCACATCCTTAAAAGGTCCCTAGTCGTAGGAGTTTCGAGATAAGACATCGATACTCCAGAGTAGACTAGTGTATACAGTCGAGACCCCGACGAGGGGCGGTAGCCGGTCTCACAAGCCACTGGTGTCAGTTGGTTCACCTAAGATGTATACATGTGCTCATTGGGTTATGAGTACACCGGACAGGACTCGCCGGGAACATGCTAGTTGGTCTTATACCTGACGTCAGATAGCAGTTCCCCAGTGACATGTGTACAGGTTAGTTCATCGACATGAGGATCGTCATTTGTCTCGTGTGAGTTCCCACTGTGCTTTGATTACTACCCTACCATGGCTTAAAGGAGTCGTGCAAACAGGTTTTAGTTGGGTACAGTCCCGAGCCACATGGAGGCAGTGAGCGGATCTTCAGGGGTTCGTCTCTCCCGGTATTGGGGGTGAGGTCGCGCTGTGTCTAGGAGAGCCATTACACGAAGTCCTTGGCCAAGGCAGGAGATTTACTGGTAGGTATTCCAGTAGTATCTCAGGGTGTTCTGGGCTACACTCCGACACGACTTGTACCGCTTTTGGGGGTCTGAATTTTACCAACCCTTAGGCCCGCCATGCGATGCTCATAGACGAACGGACCGGACTGTACGGATATTGTCACTGACAGGCTCAGTAGGGTGTCAGTATGAGTTCGCTCATCGATGTCCCTTTTGGTCAATAGCTGGTTGCCCGTCACGTATTGGCTTATACCTCTGACGTGCTAGTGGTTAAATCCACAGCCATAGTATTGACGAGTCTTTAGAGTCCACCACACTTACAGTTACTTAAGTTTCGGGCGAAACGCTGTAGAGGCCGTATGGAGATATGGCAGGGTCCGATCAGATTCGTGCGGTATTGCACGCATCAGGATCGGACGGTTAGTACTAGTGGCCGTATGGTTATATGGCAGGGTTCGATCAGATACGTGCGGTATTGCATGGATCAGGATCGGACGGATATTACTAGCCGACTTTGGTTTAAGCCGGATCCTAGTATAGTACAGTGCAGATTTTGTCTCATTGCATTTGTATCCGGAAGGAATACAGATGCGGGTGTGTATGCACAGTATGGGGTTTTCCTGTAATTTATTACGGGACCAGTTTTCTGGAGTTGCCAGTTTGCATTCCGTTCCGGCCGGTTTTCCTTTGTTCTTTCCCGGCCGGACTTTTTCGATGGAGGGGGTTATTTGCAAGTTTGCAAATAACAATTGTGGAGGGAGTTTCTTGCAATTGTTTTGATTATGATGGCATCTTTTCTTTTCAACCATCATTTGATTCTCTTTACATCACTAAAAGGTGATTAGAGTTTGATGTGAGTTAGTTATGATGATGTTTGGATATGGTCACCTCTTACCTTTTACTACACTTACCTCCCTCTTGCATTTTGTATTCCTTCCTCCACCATTCTCATTTTTGATATGGTTGAACACACTTAAGAGAAAAGAGGATGAGAGCTTCATTTTTGAGAGTGTAGCATTTTGATCTCTTTTCATGTTAAGAAAAATGCAAGCACCATTTTTCTTATCTTGTTTCCTCCATCATCTTCAAATGGCAACAAACCCAAATGAGACATAGCCTCTACACTACACTTCCTACAGCAAATCTTGGACGCGTCGGCCAGCCAACTTCGCGCCCGAGTTGCCTCGGTATTGAGGTGGGAGCCCGTAAAAGATGCAGGCGATGTGGTGCCCTTCCGGCGAGGAGGCGACGACCGGAGTTTCCGCAGGAGATCGGGACGACGACGAGAAGACCGGAGGACTCGGATCATTCGGTATATCTCTTCCCCTTCTTGTAGTTAGCTTAGACTAGTTAATGGTTCGATCCGGGTGTTTAGTGCGCGGTGGTGCCGGTTTGCTAAGTTCGCAAAATTAAAGTTTATCACCGCTTCCGCATTTGGCCGTCGGATTGACGGCCGGGGCGCCGCCGTGCACTTACATCGATTTTATGCTTTCACCATGGGAAGCGGTATGATACACTAATGTTTGGATAGAAGATGTTAAATTACCCGTCGTTTGTGTAGATTGGTTAATGAACGTTTCTAAGTTACGTTCGAGTGCAGGTTTTATCGGTACCGACCGTTTGGAAAGAATTATTATAAGGTGCAAAATTGTTGGACGGATTTTGAAAAGCTTGCGGTTGAAAGGGGTGCTGACTCGGTTATGGTGGTTGCTGTTGCTGTGGAGGAGACCTTTGATAATTGCTTGGGAACTGGTTTTGATTTTGAGTTTGGTTTTGGTTCCAAGCAAAGTTAAGATGATTCCTCCATCCTTGATTGTATGTGGAAGAATAAGGATCGTTTCTAGGTCGTTGTTGAAAAATAGCATTAATTTGTTCTTGAGCTTGAAACGGTGGACTCAAAGGACATTCTTCCGTCAAATGTGATGGGCCGGAACAGCAACCATACATGGTTTTGGGAAGCATAACTTGGTTTAAGGAGGCAGATGAGAATTTGTTTTCGATAGCATCGAGTTTCTTTTGCATCGCGGCCATTTCGTCTTTCACTGCGATGGAAATGTCGAGTTGATGGATACCTTCCTTAGATGAAGTTGCTCTAACGTTTTCCCACTGTAAAGTTTGTTCGGCGAGATCTTCCAGAAATTGCCAAGCTTCACCATCGTCTTTAGACATGAAATGATATTGACAAATGGTTTCAAGCATCTGTTTTGTGGCAGTATTAACACCTCATATATAATTCGGCAAAGTTGTCATTTATCAATTCCGTGATGGGGGCATTGTAGAAGAAGATCCTTGAACCGTTCAAAGCATTTCCAGAATGGTTCGTTGGAAAGTTGGGTAAACTGGTTAGTCTCGCTTCGAACACGGGCAGTCTTGTGATTGGGATAAAATTTCTTAAGGAATGCTATAACAAATTCGTCCTATTTGACGATAGAATGTGCGGCAGTGCTATAAAGCCATTTTTCTGCTATGCCGCATAAGGTAAAAGGGAGAAGACGTAATCGCATAGCATCCACAGAAAGTTGTGTAGTGCCCATCATTGCACATACGTTTTCGATTTTGGTTATGAAAACGTATGCGTCTTCGGATTCAAGCCCGTGAAATTTGGGCAATAGGTTGATATAGTGGGGTTTAATTTCAAAATTATCCCTATTGGCTGGTGGAATAGATAGACAAGTAGGAAGGGGACTGCGTTGTTAGTGTATATGCCCTAGAGGCCATTACTGTATCATACTAGTATGTATATTACTTGATGGAAGCTTGGGATATTCACAGTTGTACAGACAATCTTGCTCAATATAGTAGTATGCTACTTGGTTTGTCTCTGCTTTAATGTGTACATGTGTGTTTATTTATTATATCACCTATACGCATTAGTAGAGCCCTTAGGATCTTTGCGTGATTACCGGCGTTGTGATGGCGATCACACTCGTGGGGGCTGGGTAATCTACAAGCACATCCTTATACACGTCCCTAGTCGTGGGAGTATCGAGATAGGGCATCGATACTCCGGAGTAGACTAGCGTATGCGCTTCTCATCCCAGCATGGGAGACGGTCTGTCCCACAGCCGTCGGTACGTCGTACTTGAGATAGTATGCGGGTGCTCGTTAGGTTACGAGTACACTGGACAGGACTCGTCGGGAACTGATGGTTGGTATTATACCTATCGTCAGTTATCAGTTCCCAGGTGACATGAGTACAGCTTAGTCCGCTGACTTGACACTGTCACTTCGCCTCGAGTGTGTTCCCACTGTTCTTTGATTACTACCCTACCACGGCTCTACTGAGTCGTGCAAACAGGTAGTAGTTGGGAGCAGTCCCGAAGCACTTGGAGGCAGTGACGGTTAGGCAGGATTCGTCTCTCCCGGTATTGGGGGTTGACATCGCGCTGTGTCTAGGAGAGCCATTACACGAGTAGTCCCTGGCCAGGGCAAGCGAGATATACTGGTAGGTTTCCAGTGTTATCTCAGGGTGTATTGGGTTTCACTCCGACACGACTTGTACCGCTATTAGGGGACTGACGTTTACCGCCCCTAGGCCCGCCATGCGATGTATCAGACGAACAGACCGAACTGTACGGAGACTGTCATATTCAGACTCAGTAGGAGTTCAGATGGGGTACACCTCGTCAGTCTTCTTATCGGCATCTACCTGGGGACCGTTACGCACAGCTAGTGCCGCTTGCGGTCTGTGGTTAAACCCACTGCCAGCGTAGTGTCGAGTCTTTAGAGTCCCACACAGAGGGCTATTCGCCTCTGGGCAAAACTGAGTAGAGGTCGCATGGTTTTGCGACAGGGTTCGTTCTCATCCGCGCACTTGTGCACGTTTGGAGTCTGGACAGATATTACTAGCAGGCTCTGGTTTGAGCCAGATACTGGTATATGTTTTGGGGTTGATTTTATCTCATAGTATTCATGTTCCTCGGAACAAGAATGCGGGTGTGTATGCACAGTTGATTGAGGCGGAGGAAGAGGATTTTCATTTGGGTTTCGGAACGGGTGCGTATGCACAGTTGACAGTCGTCTTTTTCCAAACCCTAATGAATTTATGATATATCAATTAATAATATTAATTAAATGAAATTGTGTCATGGTTGGGTTTGTTGACTTGTTGACCATGGTTGACTTGTTGACCATGGTTGAAGCTTTGACCATTATCATTACATATCAAAGATGCTCTTTGATTCTAGCAAAACCATTTAATGAATGTAATGATAATGGTCATTCCAAACCATCCATCAACTATTTCATTTTTATTATTATTGTTAATTTGATAATTCTTTTCATTTTGAGTTATGGTTGTAAAATGAAAAGAATATCTCATTCTATCATAACACTTCTCTCTCCTCTCTTCTTCTTCCTCCTCCTCTAGTTCAAGGAGCTCCCTTCTCATTTGTTGAGAATCCATCTCCTTGAGATAAAAACACCCCAAAGCCACTCTCTACTCACTCTAGGATTAGAGATTTAGCAAGCCAAAGATCCTAGTTCTCTCAAAGTTCGAGAAAGAGCCCGAAGGTTGAACCCTCAGGTGGATCCATCTTTGACGGAAGAAGGCGACGAGGAAAGAACCATCAACCCCTACAAAGGTTTCAAGAATAAGGAGTTCAAGTTAGGTATAATCTCTTTTCCGAGTAGCTAACTCTCTTTAGCTTTCTTGCTAGTTTAGTTTAGAAAAGATCCCGACTTTACGGTCCATGTTACCATGTTCAGAAATTTTTTTGTTTTACCGTTTTCGCAACCCTGAAAGTACCGAGAGAGGTAACGTGGACCTAACAGTGGTATCAGAGCCTAACTAAACATAAACTAGCTAGGTAGTGAAGTGTATCGAAGTTCGAAACGGAAAAATCGAAAAACCGAGTTTCGAAAACCCTAAGTTTCTGTTAAAATTTTTTCTGGTCAAAACAAAATTTGTCATACTCCAAAAATCATCTCAGGGTTTTTAGAAGAAAGCCACCAAAAACGAGCCAGTGACTCGACCAAAGAGCCGCGTATCCGCGGCAATAGCAAGCTATTGCCGCGGAACCGCGGCCATCTTGGTGAGTCACTGGGTCGATTTTGGTGCAGTGTATTTCTGACTTGGTTTTAGGATTTTTAAGATGGTTTGTATGTGCCCAGATTTTCCAGAATAGAAATTTATTTTTGAGGGCCTATAAATCCGTATTTTTTCCGAACTTCAATACACTTTGGCTATAAAGGTTATATCTGTGATGTTCATATGTATTGAACGTCGGCTAATCGCTATATGTCGATTAGTCGGGGTTATACATATCTGTGATCTGTGATTGATGCTGATGGTTTGTGTATATGAACTCGTTGGATTGTCGCGGATGAATAACCGGGGTAGATGTGAGATGAGAGTTTCTTTTTCTTTCATTCATGTAATAAATTTGTAAATTGATGTAATATTATTTGTATGGCTGCACAACCGGGTCGGGGTTGTAGCTGTCATTGTATAATTCTTTTTACTGTTTTTGCTCCTAGGATAGACCCATGGAGGGGGTGCACAAACTACCGGGTATCTCGAAGTGCCGAGTGGCCTGCTCATGGCGTTGAGGGAGGTTGCTTCGCTTCGGGTACTTGGCGGGTAGTTTGCCGCACCCGTAGGGGTCTTGGGTGGGGTATTGGCTATTCATCGCGACCGTGTAATCCTCTTTTCATTGCAGGCTCGAACGAATCGCGGGTTCCTAGTACATCCAAAGTGTTCATCTGTGATCTGGATTAGCTATCATTGCTGTATATCTATATATAATAACTATTTAGGCGTTGCTTATGTTTTACAGCCGCGCTAGCCCATCCCCCGCTCTGTCGTTAGTTAAGTAACCTAACGGGTGATGACGGGGCCCCGTGGCGAATGCGAATGGCATAAGCGTACGTCATATTTTGGTTGTTTTCTGCAATGGTAGGATTTAAATGATGGGACGCATTAAAAGAACTAATGCAAGAAAATAAACCTAAAAGACGTTGTTGGAACAAGTTTTTCAAAAAGCTGTTATTGCAAGGACTTTCATTTTTGTTTTGCATCGAGGTATTCGGTTATGAATGCCCAGCACCTCAGTCGACGAGGCAAGGGCCGAGATCCCTTCATCGGGAGTGACCCCTTGGACAAAAGTTTGCGTCAGGGTAATAACTTCATTATAGTCGATTATTCTTGCTTTGCATCGAGGTATTCAGTTTGGAATATCCTGCACCTCATTCAACGAGGAAAGAGCCGAGATCCCTTCACAGGGAGTGACCTCTTTAGCAAAAAGTTTTCGCCACTATATTTTTTCAAAAAGGGTGTATCACGTTCCTTCAACGATATCAAGTTCATTACGTTAACGGGTTTTCGCCAAAACCCAGTCGTAGCCCTCCGTCGTTTCGGATTGATATTGCTTAGTATTCGTGCTACGTATTTCGTGCTCAGCCGAGGCGTAGTGTACGGTAGCTATGTAATATTTTTCCGTAGGATACAAGGTGATTGGTTAGGACAGTCGTACGGTCATTTTGGCTCAGTCAAGGACTCGTACGTGTGGGTCTAATGCAGTCAAGACAATGACGGGTTGAACTTGACTAGGATCCTTTTGATATGTTGGCTCAGTCAAGGTCACTTGGGTCCTAGGGACAAAAACCACATCGGGAGTTTCAAAAGTACTGAAACTTGCAGATTTAGCATACCTTCTGGAGTGTGGTGACTAGAGTGGATTCTATCTAGGTTATCACACAATGACAGTTGGATCCCGATCCCACTGATGAGTTGGATTACTCTCGGGAGATTATTTCACTTAACGATCAATGCTATAAACCTAGTAGGTTTCTAGAAAGGTGTTAGCGGGGCTACGCCCCCAGGGAAAAGAGGTTCTTAAATTAAGGAACTTCGCGAAAGCGTTGGAAAACCTCCCTCGAAATACCAACACTAGCCTGGCTGAAAGGTTAAGCAAGTATTGTGACGTGAATTAAAATCCCGACTAGTTCTTCTTTTAAAAAGGTTTTAAGAAGAATTTGAGGAAACAGTGGGAGACATCCTGGTTAGATAAATTAATAAACCAATCTAATCTTGCAAGAGCATACGCTGAGTGTTTCTTTTCTCTCTCTCTCCAGGTAGCAACCTTTTCACGCCCTAATCAAGATAATAAAATGTATCGCTTGACCGATCCGAATTCTTATTCGGGACTGGGGAACATTGGTTCAGCTCTAACTTGTGACAACAGTCATAAGTATGAGAAAGGGAAAGGGGATAGTATGGATTCCCAGGATACCCAGTTGAAGAAGAAGCATGGTTTTGCATCTACTTCAGGTGTTCTTGTAATTGAGAACTGTTTTACGGTCAGCCCTACCTCCTGGGTACTTGATATCGGATCGGGATCTCATATCTGTAATTTATTGCAGGGACTGAGAAAAAGTAGGAAAGTTGCACCGGGTGATATGTCGCTTAGAGTAGCGAACAGAGCACAAGTTAATGCGGCAGTCGTCGGTGAATATCACCTAGTATTGCCAAATGGCAAGACTATGATTTTGAACGATTGCTACTATGTACCCTCCATGGTTTGCAACATCATATCAGTTTCTTTACTCGATAAAGATGGATATAACTTTGTTCTTGACAAGAATATCATGAACATTTACCTTCATAAGGTACTGGTTGCAGAGGGTACATTGTGTAATGGTATCTACGTTCTAAATCAGAATACAGTTCTCAATATACAAAACACACGCAAGAGGAAGAATTCAGATACGAATGAATCTTACTTGTGGCATTGTAGACTTGGTCATATCGGAGAGAAAAGACTGAGTAAGTTGCATAAGGATGGACTCTTGAATGCGTTCGAGTTTTCATCTTATGAAACTTGTCAGTCTTGTCTCAAAGGGAAGATGACCAAATCTCCGTTCACCGGACATGGAGAAAGAGCAGCAGAGCTCTTGGGACTCGTACATAGTGATGTATGTGGTCCGATGTCTATACATGCAAGGGGTGGGTTCTCCTACTTCATCACATTCACTGACGATCTCTCTAGGTTCGGATATGTGTATCTGATGAAACATAAATCTGAAGCTTTTGAGAAATTCAAGGAATTCAGAAAGGAAGTAGAGAACCAGACTGGCAAAAGTATCAAGATCCTCCGGTCTGATAGAGGAGGGGAGTACTTAAGCACGGAATTCCTAGATTACTTAAAAGAGAATGGTATTCTCTTTCAGCTTACTCCTCCTTATACACCACAGCACAACGGTGTATCGGAGCGGAGGAATCGTACCCTACTGGATATGGTTCGCTCCATGATGAGTAATGCCGAGTTACCTCTTTCATTTTGGGGACATGTGCTGTTGACAGCTGCATATCTATTGAACGATGTTCCATCTAAATCTGTGCCTAAGACGCCGTTCGAGATATGGAATGGTAAGAAGCCGTATTTTAAACGTATTAAGATATGGGGTTGTCCGGCCTATGTAAAAGTACAAAATCTGGACAAACTTCAGGCACGTTCAGTTCTATGTAAATTTGTGGGATATCCTAAGAACTCCACAGGATATCTGTTCTACCACACTGAGGAACAGAAGGTGTTTGTATCTCGCCACGCCACCTTTTTAGAGTGGCAATTTCTTGCAAAAGAAACAAGTGGGAGTTCTGTAGAACTGGAAGAAATTCAGCGACCATAAAATGAAACTGAAGATTTGACAGAATCTCAGAATTCAATAACCCCAGAAGAACCTCAGCCACTCCGCAGATCTGGTAGGATTTCTCATCCGCCCGAGAGATACTACAGTTTTCTCATAGACGGGGATCGAGAGGATTGCATCTTGGAAGAAGATGACACTACCAGTTTCAGGCAGGCCATTATCAGTAGGGACTCTGATAAGTGGAAGGAAGCAATGCAATCCGAAATGGAGTCCATGTATGCCAATAAAGTGTGGACCTTGGATATTGCTCCACCTGGGGTAAAACCCGTTGGATGCAAATGGATCTACAAAAGGAAACTTGGTGTAGATGGGCAGGTGGAAACCTATAAGGCTAGACTCGTTGCAAAAGGTTTTCGTCAAAGACCTGGTTTGGACTATGACGAAACTTTTTCTCCGGTGGCTATGCTCAAATCCATTCGGATCCTACTTGCCATTGCTGCCTTCCATGACTATGAAATCTGGCAGATGGATTTTAAAATGGCTTTCCTAAACGGTTGTTTGGTAGAGTGCGTTTACATGGATCAGCCAGAAGGTTTCGTAGACAGTGGGAGCAGCGGGAAGGTGTGCAAGTTGCTTAAATCCATTTATGGATTAAAGCAGGCATTGCGGAGCTGGAACATCTGTTTTGATAAGGCAATCAAGGAATTTGATTTCATCAAGAACGAAGATGAACCTTGTGTCTATAAGAAGATTGTAGGACGAACTGTCGTATTCCTAGTCTTGTACGTGGACGACATTCTTTTGATAGGAAATGACATTCCTATGCTATAATCGGTCAAGCTATTTTTGACACAAAGGTTCTCCATGAAGGACCTGGGGGATGCCTCGTACATTCTGGGGATCAAGATCTATAGAGATAGATCCAAGAAACTATTGGGACTTTCGCAGTCCAGGTACATAGAGACCGTACTAAAGAGATTTAGTATGGAGGGTTCCAAGCGCGGTAACATACCCGCATTGCACGGAATTACCCTCTCCAAGAAGATGTCTCCTAAGACTGACGAGGAGAGGGTTCGCATGAGCACTATACCCTACGCTTCGGCTGTAGGATCTATAATGTATGCGATGCTATGTACAAGACCAGATGTAGCTTACGCGTTGAGCGCGGTAAGCCGGTATCAGTCAGACCCAGGTGAGGACCACTGGACAGCAGTGAAGAACATTCTCAAGTACCTGAGAAGGACTAATGAGATGTTCCTGATTTACGGTAATGGAGACCTCAGGGTCGAGTCCTTCACCGATTCAAGCTTCCAGAGTGATAAAGATGACAGCAAGTCTGTCTCGGGTTTTGTGTTTACCCTCAACGGAGGGGCGGTATGTTGGAGGAGTTCCAAACAGGATACCGTCGCAGACTCGACGATGGAGGCTAAATACATTGCTGCAAGCGATGCCGCAAAAGAGACGGTCTGGATGAAGAAGTTCATTAGTGAACTTCAGGTGGTTCCATCCATTGTTGACCCAATACCTTTGTATTGCGATAACAATGGGGCTATAGCTTTAGCGAAGGAACCAAGGTCCCATCAGAAATCCAGGCACATCTTAAGGCGGTATCACCTGATCAGGGAGATCATTGATCGCCAGGAGATCGAGGTGCGGAGAGTGGACACAAAGGACAACACAGCGGACCCATTCACGAAGGCCTTACCCCAGACTCAGTTCGAGCGGCTGATCGAGATGATAGGTCTTCGATACGCCAGTACATGGCCTTAGAGCAAGTGGGAGATTGTTAGTGTATATGCCCTAGAGGCCATTACTGTATCATACTAGTATGTATATTACTTGATGGAAGCTTGGGATATTCACAGTTGTACAGAAAATCTTGCTCAATATAGTAGTATGCTACTTGGTTTGTCTCTGCTTTAATGTGTACATGTGTGTTTATTTATTATATCACCTATACGCATTAGTAGAGCCCTTAGGATCTTTACTTGATTACCGGCGTTGTGATGGCGATCACACTCGTGGGGGCTGGGTAATCTACAAGCACATCCTTATACACGTCCCTAGTCGTGGGAGTATCGAGATAGGGCATCGATACTCCGGAGTAGACTAGCGTATGCGCTTCTCATCCCAGCACGGGAGACGGTCTGTCCCACAGCCGTCGGTACGTCATACTTGAGATAGTATGCGTGTGCTCGTTAGGTTACGAGTACACTGGACAGGACTCGTCGGGAACTGATGGTTGGTATTATACCTATCGTCAGTTATCAGTTCCCAGGTGATATGAGTACAGCTTAGTCCACTGACTTGACACTGTCACTTCGCCTCGAGTGTGTTCCCACTGTTCTTTGATTACTACCCTACCACGGCTCTACTGAGTCGTGCAAACAGGTAGTAGTTGGGAGCAGTCCCGAAGCACTTGGAGGCAGTGACGGTTAGACAGGATTCGTCTCTCCCGGTATTGGGGGTTGACATCGCGCTGTGTCTAGGAGAGCCATTACACGAGTAGTCCCTGGCCAGGGCAAGCGAGATATACTGGTAGGTTTCCAGTGTTATCTCAGGGTGTATTGGGCTTCACTCCGATACGACTTGTACCGCTATTAGGGGACTGACGTTTACCGCCCCCTAGGCCCGCCATGCGATGTATCAGACGAATAGACCGGACTGTACGGAGACTGTCACATTCAGACTCAGTAGGAGTTCAGATGGGGTACACCTCGTCAGTCTTCTTATCGGCATCTACCTGGGGACCGTTACGCACAGCTAGTGCCGCTTGCGGTCTGTGGTTAAACCCACTGCCAGCGTAGTGTCGAGTCTCTAGAGTCCCACACAGAGGGCTATTCTCCTCTGGGCAAAACTGAGTAGAGGTCGCATGGTTTTGCGACAGGGTTCGTTCTCATCCGCGTACTTATGCACGTTTGGAGTCCGGACAGATATTACTAGCAGGCTCTGGTTTGAGCCAGATACTGGTATATGTTTTGGGGTTGATTTTATCTCATAGTATTCATGTTCCTCGGAACAAGAATGCGGGTGTGTATGCACAGTTGATTGAGGCGGAGGAAGAGGATTTTCATTTGGGTTTCGGAACGGGTGCGTATGCACAGTTGACAGTCGTCTTTTTCCAAACCCTAATGAATTTATGATATATCAATTAATAATATTAATTAAATGAAATTGTGTCATGGTTGGGTTTGTTGACTTGTTGACCATGGTTGACTTGTTGACCATGGTTGAAGCTTTGACCATTATCATTACATATCAAAGATGCTCTTTGATTCTAGCAAAACCATTTAATGAATGTAATGATAATGGTCATTCCAAACCATCCATCAACTATTTCATTTTTATTATTATTGTTAATTTGATAATTCTTTTCATTTTGAGTTATGGTTGTAAAATGAAAAGAATAGCTCATTCTATCATAACACTTCTCTCTCCTCTCTTCTTCTTTCTTCTCTAGTTCAAGGAGCTCCCTTCTCATGTATTGAGAATCCATCTCCTTGAGATAAAAACACCCCAAAGCCACTCTCTACTCACTCTAGGGTTAGAGGTTTAGCAAGCCAAAGATCCTAGTTCACTCAAAGTTCGAGAAAGAGCCCGAAGGTTGAACCCTCAGGTGGATCCATCTTTGACGGAAGAAGGCGACGAGGAAAGAACCATCAACCCCTACAAAGGTTTCAAGAAGAAGGAGTTCAAGTTAGGTATAAGCTCTTTTCCGAGTAGCTAACTCTCTTTAGCTTTCTTGCTAGTTTAGTTTAGAAAAGATCCCGACTTTACGGTCCATGTTACCATGTTCAGAAATTTTTTTGTTTTACCATTTCCGCAACCCCGAAAGTACCGGGAGAGGTAACGTGGACCTAACATGCGTATCGGGTAGCATCTTTCTTGAAGAGAGATGCGTGGTGTATTCTGCGCATCTACGGGTAGTGGCAGGGGTGTGTTGGTAAAATCTGATGGAGAACCGTTCATCTTGGTCGATGTGGTGGGTGGAGGAAAAAAAAGAAGATAAAGAAGTACCGACATCAGAGTCGATAGTAGAAATGAGGACAAGACGGGTACTAGAATCCCGTGTCCAGCCGATCATGCACTAAGCGGATTTAGCGCATGTGGCAGCGTGTGTGGGAACGATTTTAAAATGGTTTGTTTTGAAAAAGTGCAGAATGTGAGGCTTGACTCGACAAATCACAAAATGCACAATCAACCCTAGAACTAAGGTCACCTTGGTCAAGCACTAGACCGCTTCTAGACTTCCAAAAGACAAGTCGCAGGATCAATCCTCTAGAACCTCTTTATCACTCTTGTGGCTAGGTAAGTGGGAGGTATCCGCTATACGAATCACCGAAAATAGCGGGCCTAATTAAGTAACCACTTGCATTAGTCACACTTGCCTAGACACCACAAAAGAAATGCAGATAAGCGATAGATTACCCACGACCCTCCTCTGTCCTAATTGAGCATGAAGGTTCTTAGAGTCTTGATCTAGAATTTTTTTAATTAATGTAGGGTTATGCGAATACTCGTTTTGTGATTTGTGGGGCCTAGGAAGGGGTCTTCTGAGCGGCGATATTTTGCCCCTTAAAGTCCGGTTAAAAATATGCAAAAACAAACCAATTACAAAACACGCAAAATATTTTTGAGCAGTGATATTTTGCAAAGAATCCTGCAGAAAATCAAATTATTTGATTTCTAGAGGAGAAAGAAAGATATGAGAAATATACCAGAAAATTTTGAGGGCACAATTCTCCAAAGACGTCGCAGTTCCGCCGCCAAAACCACCTTGTTGTTGCGGTTCCGCCGCACAATGGAGGGGTCTTTTGCCAAATTTTTCTATAGTGCCTCGTTTGCTCCTCTGGTCCTCTTTGAAAGTCTCTTAATCTCAAATTTCTTATTCCAGTGACTCCAGATTCTCTCGCAAAAAATCGCACGCTAATTGTTAAATATACAATTTGCTGTTTTTAATTTTTTATTTTATGGATCAGATAAGAATCCAACCCGAATAGTAAAAAAAAATTACGCACGTATCCCCGGCAACGGCGCTATCTGATTGATGTGAAAAAAGTGTTTGTAGTTACCGCAATCAATAACGGTGTCGCGAGTAGCTAGCCGAGATGAGTACGGGTAGTCCTCAGGGAAATGTCAAATGTTTTATCTTGCTTTAGACGAGTTGATTGAAATTAAGGGGATTGGTTGTATATCTATGTTGAACACAGATATAGATTTTATGAAGAAGAAGCTTGTAGGGTTCATAGAATTTAGTAGTAATGGATGATTAATTAAAGATGACTCCTTTTATCTTTTAATAGATTTAAAACTAGATCGATAGTGATGAATGTGGATTAGGGTTCTTTTGGAAGAAACTAGGGTTTCCCTACTCTTAACCCTTATCCTTGCATTGATCTCTATTTATGTCTAGCCTTTACCAAAACAATTATTAATCTAATCTCAAATCGCGGTCGAGACTATCAATGAATTGATAGCGCGCCCGATTAGGATGTTAACAATTTTTTGCTAAAGTTTATAAACTTTATAAGATGTAAAAAAAGTTAGGAGATTTTATTATCCATTGATCTACCATAATCCTACGAACCCTAGCAAGAGCAGAATTACTTATGCGTGTTTTGAGAAGAAGAAGAAAGGATAGTGAAGAAAATCATAATGCAGAATTTGTTAGTGATATATGCCCTAGAGGCCATTATTGTATCATACTGGTTTGTATATTACTTAATGGAAGCTTGGGATATTCACAGTTGTATTAACAGTCTTGCTCAAAATAGTAGTATGCTACTTGGTTTGATTCTATCTCAATATGTGTATATGTTTCTTTTAGCATATCGCTTATACATATTGATAGAGCCCTTAGGATCTTTACTTGATTACCAGCATTGTGATGGCAGTCACACTAGTAGGGGCTGGGTAGTCTATAAGCACATCCTTATACAGGTCCATAGTCGTAGGATTATCGAGACGGGGCATCGATACTCTGGAGTAGACTAGTGTATATGCTTCTTATCCCAGCAGAGGAGATGGTCTGTCCCACAGCCATTAGTACGTCGTACTGGAGATAGTATGCAGGTGCTCATTAGGTTATGAGTACACTGGACATGACTCATCGGGAACTATTGGTGGGTATTATACCTGTCGTCGGGTAGCAGTTCCCAGGTGACATGAGTACAGCTTAGTCCGTCGACTTGACACTGCTACTTCGCCTCGAGTGTGTTCCTACTGTACTTTGATTACTAACCTACCACGGCTCAAAGGAGTTGTACAAACAGGTAGTAGTTGGGTGCAGTCCCAAAACACTTGGAGGCAATGGCGGTTAGATACGATTCGTCTTTCCGGGTATTGGGGGTTGATATCACGCTGTATTCGGAAAGCCATTACACAAAGTCCCTGGCCAGGGCAAGCGAGATTTACTGGTAGGTATTCCAGTAGTTTCTCAGGGTGTTTTGGGCTACATTCCGACACGACTTATTGCGCTATTAGGGGTCTGACGATTATCGCCCCCTAGGCCCGATATGTGATACTCTTAGACGAACAGACTGGACTGTACGGGGATTGACACAGACATGCTCAGTAGGAGTTCAGATGAGTTTGCTCATAAGCCTTCTTATCGACAGATACCTGGGTAGCCGTTATTGTTAGATTTGTATGCCCTAGAGGCCTGTATTGTATAGGATGCTAGGCATGTGTATATACAGAAACAATCTTTGCTCGAAATGATAGTATGTTATCTGGTTTATCTTCATCTTAACGTGTGATATGTTGTATTTTATATCTTTATATACATGTTGATGAAGCCCTTAGGATTGTGCTTGACTACCAGGATTATGATGTAGATCATACTAGTGGGGCCTGGGCGGTCTATAAGCAAATCCTTTAATTGTTCTTAGTCGAGGGTATATTGATACAGGGCATCGATATTACCAGAGTAGACTAGTGTGTATGTTTCTTGACCCTGGAGGCGATGGTTGATCCCACAACCATTGGTGTTTGACATCAAAGATTGTACACAGGTGCTCATTGGAGAATGGATACACCGAACAAGACTCGCCGAGAACTCATAGATGATATATATACCTATTGTCAGATAGCAGTTCTTTGGTGGCACTTGCACAGATTAGTCTGTAGACCCGAGATCGTCATAGTGTCTTGTGTGATTCCCACTGTGTTTTGATTTCCTCTTTACCACGGCTCTAGTGAGTCGTGAAAACAGGTGGATTTTGGGTACAGTCCCGAATTACATGGAGGCAGTAAGTGATAGCAGGGGTTTCGTTTCTCTCGGTATAGGGAGTTGATGTCGCTATGCTTGATCGGCCATAACAGCAAATCCATGGCCAGGGTTCTCGAGATTTACTGATAAGTGTTATCAATAGTTTCTCGAACCGTTATGGGCCGTAAATCAGCATGACTTATAAAGTTACCGGGGTCTGACATTTACCACCCCAAGACTTCATATGCGATGTATCAGACGAAGAGACCGGACTGTACGGTAAGTGTCGCTTACAGGCTCGTTAGGGTTGGGATGAGTTCGCTCGTCGGCCACCTCTTTTTCGTCATGTACCTGGGTAGCCGTTACGCACAGCTAGTATCGCTGACGTGCTTGTGGTTAAACCCGCTGCCAGCGTATTGTCGAGTCTTTAGAGTCCCACACAGAGAGTTCTCTGGTTCATGCGAAAGATGTAGAGGCCGTAAGTTGTTACGGCAGGGTTTCAATCATGTTCGTGTAATTTTTACAGGAATAATGATCGGAAGGATAATACTGGTAGGCTTTGGTTTAAGCCGGATACTGGTATTATATTATTGGATTGATTGTATTCGTATTTTTCGGAATTCGAATACGGGTATACTTATACGGTATACGGTGGAGGGGTATTCTTGTAATTGTTACATGAATACCTTCTAGAAGGAGCCGCCTCATTATTAGATATTTATTTTATAAAAATAAATAAATGAGGTGGAATTTTGGAAAGTCTAAGCATGGATGAAGGAATGGCTTCTTTCATATTTTATTCATTTGGAGTTACTATTGAAACATGGTGCAATTTTTTATTATATGCTTCAATTATTTCATTTTGAGCCATATGATATTTTTCCATGCTTGATCTTTTCATTATCACTTTGACATTCTCTCTCTTCATTCTCTCCTTCTTCCCCCTCTTTGATTTAACCTAACATGAGTTGTGAATCAAAAACTTAGAGCAAAATCATAATCCAATACTTAATCTCTATATCATCTTAGTGATCACTTCTAGCAAACTTGATCTCTAAGTTGAACTCTTGTGAAGAGTTTGTAGCTTATTCGATAGCTCTCGGGTGGATCGTCTTGGATCTTGAGGTGGCCGGAGATCGAGCTCATTGCAACCACAAGGAGCCTAGGAGTCACATTCAAGTGAAAACACGAAGTACCGGTTCCATTAGGTATAAATACTATCATAGTATATTAAATCTCTTGATGGTTTTTGCTAGTTAGGGTTTAAGCACTAATCTTGGGTTATGTGGGTGTTGCATGCAAGAAAAATTATTTTTTACCACTTACGCCTCCTCACAAGTGTTGTGAGGGTATGCAACATCCACTAACATGGTATCAGAGCCTATCTTAAACCTTAAATATCTTGTAGCAACATTAGAATTCCGCCGTTTTTCGTCGTGCAAAAACTGTCGAAAAACAGTTTTGGAAATCGAAGTTTTGAGATATTTTCACACCCCGCGGGCTCACGGTTTGAACCGAGAAGCCGCGGGGTGGAGTGCGCGCACCCCGGGGACACTACGGGGGGGACCGAACGGCTGGGCCTACTCCCCAAGACCACCAAAAGGTGGTCTTGGCGGTGGGGACCCGAAACTGCCCTACCATAGGCAGTTTCGGGTCTGCCTCACCTCCTGGCCATCTCGTGGTGGCCTTGGGGGTGGGGTACCCCCTCTAGGCCCCCCATTTGACCGTTAATATGTTGTTCTTCGCCTCTGCGAAGTTCGGGCGGGTTTCGAGTTCGTTTCAACTCCCGAATTGGCTCAAAAGATTGGTTTTTAAAAGGTTGCTTACTGGATTTTTTCAAGTGTTGGAAAATGATGTAGTTTGCAAATCTCGTGCGGAATTCTAATATTGCGACTTCTTTACTTGCTTTGTGTATGTGTGTTTTGGAAACATCGACTGATTGCTATAAGTTGTAACAACTCCAATTTTTGTATACATAAAATTGATTTAAATTTGATGTGTAGTTGGGGTATTTAATGTTGCTGTTACCACTTTAAGTATTTATTTACCCACAATAATTACAAGAAGGAGCTTGTGGCTCATTGGTAAGATCTTGCACTGCTGAACCAAGCCACCAGAGTTCAAATCCCTTGCCCCATATTATTTTTATATTATTTTTGTTTTAAATTTCTTGGAAGCCCAACAGTCCACAGGCCATAACTCCCAAAAGTTGAACTGAACATTAAAAACTAAAAATTCCAGAGTGTACCCCACGAGACCCCCCCACACACCGACTGCCTGACTCGGCCAGGATCGGCCGAGTCGGCAACTAAAAAGTTATGACTTTTCAGTTGCCTAACTCCCCTCTATACAACATTTAATTGGATCGGTTCCCGAATCTTAAATACACCCCATTTACTACAATTTTTAATGATTTTTCTATAATTTTTATAAATTTTTTAAAATAAAAACCTTTCACCTACCCTACCCTATAAATACACCCCCTACCCTCTACCCTCTTATCCCAAAACCCTAAGCTTACTCTCTCAAAATTTTTCAAGAAGTGTGTACTTTAAAAACAAGTTCGCGGCGAAGCTCCGACGAAATTCCGGCAGAATTCCGGCGACGTTTTTAGAAACAACCGGCGACGAAGCAACACCTCGGCAACTCCTTTAGTTCCCCTACACTCCTTAGTATAGATTGAAACCCGTAAGTCCCATTCTATCCCCCTTTCTATTGCTTTAAAATACGAAATTACGAAACCCGACGGAATCGGAACAAATCCGATTTCCGACTCGGTCTTCAATAAAATTTCACTTCTAATCAATTCAATCATGCTTAAACATCTTATTGTTGACTATTAAACATTCAACGAATAATTTGAACAAGTTTTCTCACATGAAATGATAACCTTTCCAATCTATCGTATTTTCACCTTAATACCATCATATTTTGATTTCACATTTAACCCCTAAACTTTGTTATACATTTAAAGTAGAGCACGAGGTAATGACCTACCTCCATACACACGCAAATACAAACCTAAACGAAATCATCAAGAACTTAGAATACGATAAAACAAAACTTTCATTTAAATACCATATTCTTAATAAAATCATTCTTAAAAGTTTTAGATTTGATACGCTTTTAAACAAATACCTCTCATTAGGAAATACGATAAGTTGTGGATATCGATCGTTTATTTAAACCTGACTTTGTGGTGTTTAGGCTAGGCAAGTGAGCTTAGGTAACTTTAAAAGGCCCGTCTCACGATTTGTGAGCGGATCCCTCCTTCCTCACTTGTACTTACCTGGCTAAAATTGTAAGTCCATGCTACATCTCCCGGTACTTTCGGGTATGCGGAATTTGATGAAAAACAATTTTCTAGAGGCGGTAACATGGACTCAAAACGGATCTTTTTTAAACTACTAACTAACAACCTAACAAGAGTTTACCTACTCGGTTAGGGGGATATACCTTTCTTGAACTCCTTCGTCTTTGACTCCTCCCGGTGTACGGATCGGCCTCACATCGTCGTCTCCTTGCGCCGAAGATGGATCCACCCGAAAGCTTCTACCTTTGGCTTCTTCTTTGAACTTTGAAGAAACTAGTTCACTCGGTTTGCTAAACCTTGTGAACTAGAGTGAGTAGAGGAGAGTGTGTTGAGATTTTTCTCTATGGTTCTTGCTTCTCAACTCATGAGACAAATGAACCATAGACTAGAGAGAAAGGGAGAGCAAGAGGAAAATGGTGAGAGCTCAAGCCAAGAGAGAGAATGGAAATGATAGAATGAGCAAGACTTTTCTCTCTTGGCTCTCATAATCCAAAGCCATCATAACCAATAATAGCAATCAAGTATTAGTGATGGTTTAAGCTACAATAGCCATATCATTTCATGCACTCATTTTGCACAAGATAAACAAGCAAGCAAAAGTCTTTGCCATGAAATGATAGCTATTGTCATGATGATGGTCAACTAGTCCAACCTAGTCAACCGGTCAACAAAGTCAACAAGTCAACAAAGTCAACCCCTCAACAACCATGTCACTATAATGCTTAATTAATATTATTGTTAATTACATATCATATTCTCATTAGGTTTGAGCAAAAAGTCAATAGTCAACAGTCAACAACCCTAATGAGAATCCTCTGCCTCTGTCTCTCCGTCAACTGTGCATACACACCCGCATCCGCGTTCCGAGGAACACGGATACATACTAGAAAAAACCAATCCCAAAACTTACACTAGGATCTGGCTTAAACCAAAGCCCGCTAGTGTTAACTGTCCGGACACTGTACGTGCACAAGCGCACGGATGTGACCGAACCCTGTCGCAAAACTATGCGACCTGTCGCAAAACCTTGCGACCTCTACTCATTTGCCTAAAGGCGAATAGCTTTCTGTGTGGGACTCTAAAGACTCGATACTACGCTGGCAGTGGGTTTAACCACAGACCGCAAGCGGCACTAGCTGTGCGTAACGGTCCCCAGGGAGATGCCGACAAGAAGACTGATGAGGTGAAACCCATCTGAACTCCTACTGAGTCCGACTGTGACAATCTCCATACAGTTCGGTCTGTTCGTCTGATACATCGCATGGAGGGCCTAGGGGGTGGTAAACGTCAGTCCCCTAATAGCTATACAAGTCGTGTCGGAGTGAAGCCCAGAACACCCTGAGATAACACTGGAAACCTACCAGTATATCTCGCTTGCCCTGGCCAGGGACTACTCGTGTAATGGCTCTCCTAGACACAGCGCGATATCAACCCCCAATACCGGGAGAGATGAATCCTGTCTAACCGTCACTGCCTCCAAGTGCTTCGGGACTGCACCCAAAACTACCTGTTTGCACGACTCCTTTGAGCCGTGGTAGGGTAGTAATCAAAGTACAGTGGGAACTGATTTATATGAATTTAGTTAACCGCAATCAAGACGGTGTCGCTTTGCAGCTAGCCGGTTGAGCACGGGTCGATCCACAGGGAGACGAAGCGTTTTACGTTCTTGTCGTTACGAGTTAACGCGCGTGGGTGGAATTGTTCTTATCTACCCTATATGTTATATGAACAAGTAAAGTCGTTAGGAAAAGATACGAAAGTGTAAGCTAAGGAAATCCGTATTCAAAACCTTTGAGCCGAGTCTTGACCAGTTGAAGCTAGTGCAATCGGCAACAACGTGGATCAGGGGATTTAAGCACGGTATTCGTGGAATCCGGCTTATTGACCCTTGTCCTTCCGTTCTTGTTTCTTGCTTTCGCCTCCAGCCAAACCGAACGCAACCGGTCGCGGTTAGGAATCACCGTTACCTTGGTAGGGTAGGGTGCCTAACGGAGCGCTTGCGTATCGTTTGGGAGGAGTTCAATGGAAAATAACGGGAAAAGCAAATGAGCAAAGAAACATTAACTTACAATATCGTATTTATTCTTAACAACAATAATTACAACCATTCACAAAACGAACCAAAAAGAGAGAACAAAAAGATAAACAAAGAAAAGAAAAGATTACAAGCAAGTAACTAAAGTGCATGGTAATAAATTGCAAGTAATAAAAGACAAGAATGAAAAATGCAAGAAAGAGATAAGAAAGAAAGTAATACTAAGAACCATAGAACTCAAGACGAGCCATGGGATCAATAGCCAACCCTTAAACTTGCAAGCTCACTTAAGAGGTTGCCAGGTCAAGAGAAGGGTAAATAACTCATGTGAAATGAAGCACAAAAGAGAAGAGCTTTATTGATTCCATAATGATACAACCCTTGAGATTAATAACCAACCCTTAAACCTTTAAGCTCAATGAAGAGGTTGAAAGATCAAGAGAAGGTAAGGACCTCAAGGGGAAGCTAAGCAAAAGAATGATACAATGTATGGCAAAAATTGGACTCCTTCTCACTTACCCAATGGTTTCCTTTTATAGGCAAAAGAACAAGACCTTTCCTTTAATTTGAATTTAAATTCATCCAAAATTTGGAGGGAAGTTTGAATTTTTGAATTTTTGAATCACATCAACACTTTATGCATTGAATGCACCGTACCCTCTCGTGCTCTGTGCATTTCCCTCTCGTGCTTTGTGTTTGACCCTCTCGTGCTTTGTGCTGCCCCTTTCGTGCTTTGTGCATGTCTGAGACATGAATGACCACTGTCATTTGTCTTGTCTCTGGAACAGGTACACGGCACTGGACGGATACGGATGATCGGAACCCGGCTTTTTTCTGCTGGCAACAGATGTCCTGGATTTTGGCGTAACAGTAGAGATTTCGTATCATTTGCGTTATTTTGGACTAGGAACCTGTAGCCTGTAAATATGTAGCAAACACGGATTAAAAGCACCTGCCTATAAACAAACGAGCATAAGAATGGACGGTATAAAATGCAGTTTTCTGTGATGAACAAATACCCCCAAACTTATCTTTTGCTCGTCCCGAGCAAAACCATTTATTCACAAAAGAGAATCCTAACCGCACTTTTGCAGGGAACGCGATTGCACTGAGCGTGTGCAACAAGCCGTTAAACTTCTAGGTGTCCCTAGTAGGAGGAGTGTTGTCTCTTGAGGGTTTTCAGCGGATACTACCCACAAAATCCGGTCAAGCTAGTTTTGCAAAATAACTAAGATTCAAACCCTAAAGTTTTGTTTCAGAAAATAACAATTCTATTATCCTAAGTCTAGACCGTCGAACCTTTATTTTTCACACCCTGCTTCTTATTTAACTACAGATTTTATATGTCTTTACGTGCAGTGCAAATAGTGTCGTTAAGTTCCAGAAGGATCGAATAAAGTCATCATGTCATATAATAAAGCCCAGATAAAATTTTTAAAAGGATCACATATGTTTTATAAAGAGTTAAGTATTTTTCAAGTTTCGTTTTCCAGTAAGGTTTCAACTTCAGAATTTCTATCTTCCTTAACAGGAAACTAGGTCTTATTTTTCACTGCACCTTTTTCTTGTTTTCATTTCATACACACCTCTGTGAACGTGCAAAAGTCTTTATCATAGAATAAAACCTTCATATCTCCGCTAGAAATATTTTTTTATAAAAATCTGTCTTTTGTCAAGATTATTCTCACACAAAGAAACGTTAGGAATTTTAACTCGGAGAGAACACTTGCTTGACTTTGTTTTAATCTGGACTTTCTAGGCTTCTTAGAGAGCTTTGGGCCAATGCACCCAAACCAGTTGGTTTTAGGGCATTAGGTATAGAAACACCCCAGCGGAATTAATTACTCAAGTTACCTAGGTCCAAAAACAAAAGACAATTTGACGTGAAAATCATGATGATTTAATATGAACGGAGATACAACCGGCAGTTCAATTATTATTATTATTATTATTTGGATAAAAGATGTGTTTAGTGGGTTTGGTGTGTAATCATTCCAATCAAGTTCCAGATGGGTTATTTTTCAGAATTAGTTCCAATTAAGGCATCAATAATATCCCTTCATATTCACTTCACTTCATAAACTATTCTTGATATTACTTATTTCAGAACAAACCTATTTGATCCTCAGAAAATCATTTATCCATTTAAAAGTTTTTTAGACATAAAAGACTTGTCATCTAATTTCCAAAACTCACGACACGTGTAGTGTAGTGTAAAGACGTATATCAGCTATAGTTAACTTCAAAGGAGAGTTATCTTTCAGGTTTTCAAAATCTAAAAATAAGATTTAGTTATTTTTATTTTATCAAACAAAACCGTCGAAATGTTGAATCAGAGTTTTCCCACTAGCTAACTTGACAGAAAAGTTTTTATATTTTTTTTTTTGATTTTTATGGATTTTATGGAATTTAATATGCCGATGCAAAATATACATATGAATGCGAAGGTAAGAAATGCGTACCGAGCGTACCCCCAAACTTAAACTGGACAGTGCCCTCACTGTCATTGTATGAAGAGATCATTTGAAGGGTCAAAATTGTCGGTTAGCTATACACACATTTTTTTTAAAGAAAAGAAAAGAAAAGCAAAAAAAAAAAATGGAAAAGAATATCCACAAATATATACAAAATGGTATATACATACCCCCAAACTTATTTGGAACAGTGTCCACTTGTTCTTGGCTGGATAACCGAAGTCTGGAGGTAGGCAGAGAAAGATTATGCAGGGTAAACCGGCTCCTGTAAGAACATGAGCTCCTCTGTTGGTTCGGCGCTAAGGTACGGTTTGAGTCGGTGTCCATTTACTTTGAAAAATGAACCGTACTTTGGATTCTCCAAATCCACAGCGCTATGCGAATACACATTCCGCACAAAATACGGCCATTTCCAGCGAGATCTGAGCTTTCCTGGATGGAAGTGTAGCCGGGTGTCGTAAAGCAGTACCTATTGACCAGGTATGAATGTCTTGCGCAAAAGGTGTTTATCGTGAAACACCTTCGTTCGGTTCTTAACGACAACCGCGTTATCGTAAGCCTCATCCCTAAGCTCGCTTAATTCGTTCAACTGCAGCTTTCGATGGCTGCCCGCATCTTCGAGAGACAGATTCAGCTCCTTTATCGCCCAAAATGCGCAATGCTCTATTTCGACAGGTAGGTGGCTAGCCTTTCCGTACACAAGCCGATAGGGAGACATGCCAAGGTCGGTCTTATAAGCGGTTCGAAATGCCCAAAGGGCATCAGTGAGTTTCAACGACCAATTTTTTCGGTTCTTGGAAACCGTCTTCTCCAGTATCTGCCTGATTTGCCGATTTGAAACTTCGGCCTGCCCGCAGGTTTGGGGGTGGTAGGGCGTAGAGAGCTTATGATTAATGGAATATTTCCGCATCAAGGCCTCGAAAGTCTTATTGCAGAAATGACTTCCATTGTCGCTAATGATCGCTTGGGGGTGCCCAAACCGGGAGAACATGTTTTCTTTAAGAAACCTAACGACAACCTTGTTGTCGTTAGTCCGGCTGGGCACAGCCTCGACCCATTTAGAGACATAATCAACAGTGAGAAGAATGTACAAGTTCCCAAAAGAGCTTGGAAACGGCCCCATGAAATCTGTAACACCCGAGCCCAATGCTACTAATTTCTGTTATTGGTTGAGTATTAGATATTACTCATTTCATTTATCTTGCTTATTTGGTCTTACTGTAAAATTTTATCTGGCTAAGTCTTTTTGTATATAACAAATTTTAGCACCTAAAATAAAATTAAAAATATTCATCTTAGCCTACTTGACACCCTTAGCCTCGTGGTAGCGTCCGTGCATTGTGTTCTCGTCCCGTTCAGTGAAACGGGCGAGTTTGGATGGCTACGTGCACGTGCGTGTGTCCGTTTTGGGAATATGCTTTTTAATCATAAAACATTTCATTTTAAAATTTGGAACCCGCCTAAAATCCTATTATTTGAATTTCGAATTTTTGGACCCAACCCGGGCGCAATTTGGAAATGTTTCATTTGGCGCCAAAATCCTAAATTTTAATATTATTAAAACCATCGCATATATTTTTCTAACTAACCTGATATCTTACTGTTCATTACCTATCTTTTAAATCTTTAAGTTAACCATATAATATTTTTACAATCTTTATATCCTTCTTAATTTATTCTCTCAGCCAATCGCAACCTCCCCTTTAACCCCGTGGGCCCCACTTTCTCTCTCTCTCTCCACTTTTTCCTCTCTCTCTCTCTCCCTCATATATTCTCTCGTACTTCTCTTTATCATTTTTCTCTTCTTGCTTCATGTCTCGTTTCTCATTTCTTTTAACTGTTCTTTTGTTGCCGGAATTCCGTCGTGCCGGTAACGTTTCTCGACGTTCCAGCGAGATACCCCGACCCGTGTGGTTCCTTTGTTCGTCGTTTGGGTTCATTCCGTGAACCGTGCGCCGTCGCGAGTTTTCCCCGCCGACGGTTAACGTTCCGTTTTCCCGATTCGCGACCCATCGAGGCAAGTTAATCTTGCTACATGCTATATACTTTTATAATCTTCATTTTATAATATTATACATTTGAAAATCTTATAGTTTACATATGAAATGTCGTTGAAAAATCGGATATGACAAATCTGAAATTTACTGTACACCTTATCTTATAAAATGCATTATAAATCATAGAAAAATCATTAGTATACGTTCTTTAGTTCGTTACGAAGCTAATTCAGAATACTATAACTCTATGAAGTATTTACTGGCAAAATAAATTGGTTAAATAACGTAAAATGCAAATGAAAATGTCTCCAAACTGCTGTCCAGGGAAATTCCAGCAGCAAACTTTCAACTTCGAATATTCATAACTTTTTGTAGGGATAACCTAAGATGCTTATACTTATAAAACTGAAAACCTTATTGAATTATCTTTGTTTTGGTATAAGATACGTCTCTTTTGGAGAACGTTTGTTATTTTTAAGCTATTTTACAAATTAGGGTGACGCTGAATTTCTGAACGGAACCTTCTTGTGCATGGTTAATCAATACAGCTTTTATAGTTACTAATCGCTTTGAATATGCTATCCATATTAATATTATTATATAAATATTTATATCACATATTGTTTAGTTGTACATCCCACATTACCATTTTATAGTTTTATAACTCTTCGGATACCCGTTTGCATCCATCGCATTTAAGATAAATATAATTGCATCCATAGATCACATTACTACATAATAATGTGATATTAATACTCCATGTTTAATAAATTGCATCCTAATTAATATTGGAACTATAAATGTAACCCTAATCAATAACTGTGCATCCATATCCTTGAAATTATATCTATTTGCCTATCATATTACATGTTCCAGTTTATTGTTCTAATAGTACTCATGCTTGTTTATTTATACACATGTTTATGATAGTTTGATTATGAGCACCCACATGACATCTTGTGCTTCCTGACATGACCTGTTACACTTCCTACTTGACATGATATGGTACCGTACACTCTTGACATGACATGACACCTTTATACATTACCTGACCTGTTACCTGATCTCATGCCTAATGCCGACAAACCTGACCATTCCCGCTGTCTATCCAGACAAACCTACTTTTACTCGACCTTGTGTTGGCATTAGTCCTTGACTACTGAATACCTGACCTGACATACATAGCTTGGGGGTATGGGGAAATCAAAGGTGAAACCGACTTGTAACTCAACAGTTCGATACTTGTTCTGATCAGTCTTACGGGCTTGGCCAGCTCCGGAGTGTTGATGCTGACATCACTCATCTATCCTACTACCTTTTACTGCTTAGCGGCACGTCTCGGATTCAGCCCCGAGGATCATGACCGTGGTCCCGGGCATGCACGGGATACTATTGAGTTACATCGACGATTCATCAATTGGTTTCAAAGACTATAGAGTAGAAACCTGATAGGACAGTTTAGTCACCATTGCACATTACCCTGCTCTGTTATTTCTTATTACTGCTTTATTCATGTTCATACTTGCATTGCTTATTATCATGTTTACATTATATACTTGATGTCATGACGCGCTGACGTCTGGGTTTTGCATGGCCCAGATTCCGTACCACTGTCGACGACCGAGCAGGAGTACTTCAGCCAGCAGGCTGAACTGTGAGTTCTTTAGGGTTTAGTTTATTTATTTTCAGTTCATTTTCAGATGTGAGCCCGCTTTATGGGACGTATTGTTTATTCATTGTTTTGGATCATTAGCTTCCGCACTTATTGTTTATTGATTCTTGTTATTATGGATTTGGACATGTATTAGATTAGCTTATTATCTTGTTCTTGATATCCTTACAACCGTAATTTGACTGTGGATGGATACTTCCTACCCACAGGTAGCATGGTTGGCTATGTTACGTGCCCAATCCTGCGTACTCTGGGAAGCGGGGCGTGACATGGTTTTTTTGGTATCAGAGCCATAGGTTAATTGGGTTGATTCTTTATAGTTGGGTATTGCACCCGATACACGAATCAGGATACCCGTGATTAGGAAACATGTCCTGCCACTTTGACCGTTTTACCATCCTTGAATCATTCTTCCGGATCATGTCGACATGCAAACTTACTTTGCATTGTCAACTCGAAAACCTAACTTCTTGTTATCTCTAGGACTTAGGCGACTTGGGTGGAGTTAAGTAATTGCGGCTATGATACCGCGGCATAGCTACAATGCGGTACTCTATTTAAGTATCTTGGAGTTCTAGCCTTGATCCACATTCAGAATCTATCATCATGCTAATGTTGGGTGTTTTGAGTTCAGGATTATGACAGGTAAGAAGTTGAAGACGTACCAGAGGCGTGTGAATGAAGCCGCCATGCTTGGAGTGATAAGAGAAATGCTGGAAATCAAAGAAACAGACCGAGCTGATCCAGCAGCAAGCGGACTTGTTTCAGGAAGGTTTGCAGATCGTTCAGCAGTCTGTAAACGATGTTGGAACTAGACCAGTTGACCGAGTAAGGACCGTAGCAGATTTCAGACTTTTGGATCCGTCTACTTTCACTTTTCTGGAGGAGCCGTTGCCAGCCGAGCCGTGGCTAACGACACGGAGAATTTGCTGATTGCGACACAGATTCCAGAGGACAAAGGAGTTGATGTGGTGCGCATTCAGTTAGTGGATTACGCCCGAGAGTGACGGCTTGTGGAGGAGACCCGCTTGCCCAAGCCGATCAGTTGGGCGAAGTTTTTCTAAGAACCCCCTGGAGAAGTTCTTCCCGCAGACTGCGCGGAGGAAAGGGAAGAAATTTATCGGACTAAGGCAGAATGGAGCAACCGTGGACGTGCATGCAGCGGAGTGGACGAGACTCAGTAGTCTTGCTGGACCTTTCGCGGCCAACGATGCAGACAGCAGTTGCGGTAAGGAAGCAGTTCTGTCGGGCCAGTCGAGTTTAGGGCTAGGCCGACAAACAGTGTTCTTGCGACTATGGAAGTGAATAGTAATGAAGAGCCGGCAGTTGTTCGCGACTTTATGGACGTATTTGAAGATATATCGGGCTTACCGCCGAAGCGAGATGTGGAGTTCGCGATTGACCTTATTCCTGGTGCAGCGCCAGTATCAAAATCTTATTATCCGATGGCACCAGTGGAATTGGAAGAAGTTAAGAAACAAGTTGGTGAATTACTCGAGAAGGGATGGATTCGAAGCAGCAACTCACCTTGGGGAGCTCCAGTTCTTTTAGTAAAGAAGAAGGATGGCACGAGAAGGATGTGCATGGATTATCGAGAATTGAACCGGGTGACTATTAAGAACAAGTACCCGATCTCTCGCATTGGAGAACTTTTGAGCAGCTTAGTGGCGCGAGAGTATTCTCGAAACTGGATTTGCGATCAGGATATCATCAGGTCCGAGTGAGAGCAGAAGACATTTGCAAGACGGCGTTTCGAACTCGATATGGACATTTCGAGTATCTAGTGACGCCCTTCGGAGTGACTAATGCGCCGGCAACATTTATGGATTTGATGAACAGGATCTTTTCACCGTACTTGGACCAGTTTATCATGGTATTCATTGATGATATTCTGGTGTACTCGAAGAGTCCGGAGGAGCATGCTGAGCACTTAAGGATCGCACTGCAAACGCTGAGACAAGAGAAATTATTCGCGAAGATGAGTAAATGCGAATTCTGGCTGGAAGAAGTGAAGTTTCTGGGGCATGTCGTGTCGGGCGATGGAATCGCCGTCGATCCCGAAAGGATTGCAGCAGTTCGAGATTGGCCTATTCCAAAGAATGTTGCGGAGATAAGAAGTTTTCTTGGACTCGCCGGTTACTACAGAAGATTTGTGGAGAACTTCGCTCGTTTAGCTGAGCCGTTAACCAAGCTTACGCGTAAGGAGGTACCGTTTGTGTGGACAGATGGATGTGCATTGGCCTTCGAGACGTTGAAGCAGAAGTTGATAACCGCCCCTATCCTAACTGTACCGGATGATTCAGGAGGACTGGTGATTCACAGCGACGCATCTGGAAAAGGATTGGGATGTGTTTTGATGCAGAATGGGAAAGTCGTCGCTTACGCATCGAGACAGCTGAAGACTCATGAGCAGAACTATCCGACTCATGACTTAGAGCTTGCAGCCGTGATCTTCGCCCTGAAGATTTGGAGACACTACCTTTTGGGGGAAAGAGTCGAAGTTTTTACAGATCATAAGAGCTTGAAGTATGTGTTTACACAGAAGGAGCTTAACATGAGGAGCGTAGATGGTTGGAGCTGATGGCTGACTACGATCTTGATCTTAAGTACCATCCGGAGAAGGTTAATGTTGTGCCGGATGCGCTTAGTCGGTTACCAGCAATTCAGGTGTTAACTACACAGGGGGAGATCATTGCAGATTTTCGAAGATTTGACTTGGAAGTTGTGCTACCACATTCTACGGGACAGTTGATACAGTTGCAAGTACAGTTGTCCTTGGTTGAGAAGATTAAAGCGGCACAATCGCAGGATCCTAGACCGTAGAAGTTTCGAGAGCGGGTTGAGGCTGGACTACGAACAGATTTACTGATCCACGATGACGGTTCGTTGAGATATGGTAGCCGTGTGTGTGTGCCAAAGGGAGATGTGCGTGAAGAGCTTATGAAGGAGGCACACAGTTCAGTTTACTCTGTACATCCAGGAGGGACAAAGATGTACCAAGATATTCGACAGCATTTCTGGTGGGAAGGCATGAAACGGGAGATTGCTCGCTTCGTGGCTAAGTGCTTGGTATGTCAGCAAGTCAAGGCTGAACACCAAATGGTTGCTGGTTTATTGCAACCATTTCCGATTCCTCAGTGGAAGTGGGAACATATAACCATGGATTTCGTGACGGCTTTACCGCGGAGTCCAAAAGGCAACAATGCAGTATGGGTGATTGTTGATCGGTTGACCAAGGCAGCTCACTTTATTCCTTTTCGGGTTGGTCAATCAATAGAGACTTTGGCAGAGCGGTACATGCAGGAGATCATAAGATTGCATGGAGTACCGGTGAGCATCGTGTCCGATCGGGACACTCGGTTCTTATCACACTTCTGGAGGAGTTTACAGGAAAGTTTGGGGACGCGATTGAAGTTTAGCACAGCTTATCATCCTCAAACTGATGGTCAGTCGGAGAGAACGATCCAAACTCTTGATGATATGTTGAGAGCATGCATGTTGGACTTCAAGGGTTCGTGGGAGGATCATCTACACTTGGTGGAGTTTTCTTACAACAACAGTTTTCAGGCAACTACCCAGATGGCTCCGTTTGAAGCTTTGTATGGTCGTAAAAGTCGTTCACCTATTTGTTGGGATGATGTCGGTGAACGAAAATTGTTGGGACCAGATTTGGTGATGCAGACAGTTGAGAAGGTTAACACTATCAGAAATCATATGAAGGCAGCACAAGACAGACAGAAGAGTTGGGCTGACACATCGAGAAGACCTCTAGAATTCACCGTGGGTGATTTGATGTTCTTGAAGATATCACCGACTAGAGGGGTGATTCGTTTTGGAAGGCGAGGAAAGCTCAGTCCTCGGTTCGTTGGACCCTTGAGATCGTGGAGCGTGTTGGTGAGGTAGCATATCGTTTGGCGTTACCACAGTCCTTGGCAAATGTGCATGATATGTTTCACGTATCTCAACTCCGTAAGTATATTCGAGATGAAACACACGTTTTGGATCATTCGGAGCTAACAGTACGAGAAGACTTGACTTTTGAGGAGCGACCAGTTGAAATCAAGGATCGAAGTGAAAAGGTTCTTAAGAACAAGGTTATCCCTCTTGTGCTAGTTTCTTGGGGTAATCGATCGCATGGAGAATCCACTTGGGAGCGAGAAGACGAGATCCGACAGAAGTTTCCTCACCTTTTCCTGTAGTTTTCTGTTCTTGGAATTTCGAGGACGAAATTCTTTTGTAGTTGGGTATAATGTAACACCCGAGCCCAATGCTACTAATTTCTGTTATTGGTTGAGTATTAGATATTACTCATTTCATTTATCTTGCTTATTTGGTCTTACTGTAAAATTTTATCTGGCTAAGTCTTTCTGCATATAACAAATTTTAGCACCTAAAATAAAATTAAAAATATTCATCTTAGCCTACTTGACACCCTTAGCCTCGTGGTAGCGTCCGTGCATTGTGTTCTCGTCCCGTTCAGTGAAACGGGCGAGTTTGGATGGCTACGTGCACGTGCGTGTGTCCGTTTTGGGAATATGCTTTTTAATCATAAAACATTTCATTTTAAAATTTGGAACCCGCCTAAAATCCTATTATTTGAATTTCGAATTTTTGGACCCAACCCGGGCGCAATTTGGAAATGTTTCATTTGGCGCCAAAATCCTAAATTTTAATATTATTAAAACCATCGCATATATTTTTCTAACTAACCTGATATCTTACTGTTCATTACCTATCTTTTAAATCTTTAAGTTAACCATATAATATTTTTACAATCTTTATATCCTTCTTAATTTATTCTCTCAGCCAATCGCAACCTCCCCTTTAACCCCGTGGGCCCCACTTTCTCTCTCTCTCTCCACTTTTTCCTCTCTGTCTCTCTCCCTCATATATTCTCTCGTACTTCTCTTTATCATTTTTCTCTTCTTGCTTCATGTCTCGTTTCTCATTTCTTTTAACTGTTCTTTTGTTGCCGGAATTCCGTCGTGCCGGTAACGTTTCTCGACGTTCCAGCGAGATACCCCGACCCGTGTGGTTCCTTTGTTCGTCGTTTGGGTTCATTCCGTGAACCGTGCGCCGTCGCGAGTTTTCCCCGCCGACGGTTAACGTTCCGTTTTCCCGATTCGCGACCCATCGAGGCAAGTTAATCTTGCTACATGCTATATACTTTTATAATCTTCATTTTATAATATTATACATTTGAAAATCTTATAGTTTACATATGAAATGTCGTTGAAAAATCGGATATGACAAATCTGAAATTTACTGTACACCTTATCTTATAAAATGCATTATAAATCATAGAAAAATCATTAGTATACGTTCTTTAGTTCGTTACGAAGCTAATTCAGAATACTATAACTCTATGAAGTATTTACCGGCAAAATAAATTGGTTAAATAACGTAAAATGCAAATGAAAATGTCTCCAAACTGCTGTCCAGGGAAATTCCAGCAGCAAACTTTCAACTTCGAATATTCATAACTTTTTGTAGGGATAACCTAAGATGCTTATACTTATAAAACTGAAAACCTTATTGAATTATCTTTGTTTTGGTATAAGATACGTCTCTTTTGGAGAACGTTTGTTATTTTTAAGCTATTTTACAAATTAGGGTGACGCTGAATTTCTGAACGGAACCTTCTTGTGCATGGTTAATCAATACAGCTTTTATAGTTACTAATCGCTTTGAATATGCTATCCATATTAATATTATTATATAAATATTTATATCACATATTGTTTAGTTGTACATCCCACATTACCATTTTATAGTTTTATAACTCTTCGGATACCCGTTTGCATCCATCGCATTTAAGATAAATATAATTGCATCCATAGATCACATTACTACATAATAATGTGATATTAATACTCCATGTTTAATAAATTGCATCCTAATTAATATTGGAACTATAAATGTAACCCTAATCAATAACTGTGCATCCATATCCTTGAAATTATATCTATTTGCCTATCATATTACATGTTCCAGTTTATTGTTCTAATAGTACTCATGCTTGTTTATTTATACACATGTTTATGATAGTTTGATTATGAGCACCCACATGACATCTTGTGCTTCCTGACATGACCTGTTACACTTCCTACTTGACATGATATGGTACCGTACACTCTTGACATGACATAACACCTTTATACATTACCTGACCTGTTACCTGATCTCATGCCTAATGCCGACAAACCTGACCATTCCCGCTGTCTATCCAGACAAACCTACTTTTACTCGACCTTGTGTTGGCATTAGTCCTTGACTACTGAATACCTGACCTGACATACATAGCTTGGGGGTATGGGGAAATCAAAGGTGAAACCGACTTGTAACTCAACAGTTCGATACTTGTTCTGATCAGTCTTACGGGCTTGGCCAGCTCCGGAGTGTTGATGCTGACATCACTCATCTATCCTACTACCTTTTACTGCTTAGCGGCACGTCTCGGATTCAGCCCCGAGGATCATGACCGTGGTCCCGGGCATGCACGGGATACTATTGAGTTACATCGACGATTCATCAATTGGTTTCAAAGACTATAGAGTAGAAACCTGATAGGACAGTTTAGTCACCATTGCACATTACCCTGCTCTGTTATTTCTTATTACTGCTTTATTCATGTTCATACTTGCATTGCTTATTATCATGTTTACATTATATACTTGATGTCATGACGCGCTGACGTCTGGGTTTTGCATGGCCCAGATTCCGTACCACTGTCGACGACCGAGCAGGAGTACTTCAGCCAGCAGGCTGAACTGTGAGTTCTTTAGGGTTTAGTTTATTTATTTTCAGTTCATTTCCAGATGTGAGCCCGCTTTATGGGACGTATTGTTTATTCATTGTTTTGGATCATTAGCTTCCGCACTTATTGTTTATTGATTCTTGTTATTATGGATTTGGACATGTATTAGATTAGCTTATTATCTTGTTCTTGATATCCTTACAACCGTAATTTGACTGTGGATGGATACTTCCTACCCACAGGTAGCATGGTTGGCTATGTTACGTGCCCAATCCTGCGTACTCTGGGAAGCGGGGCGTGACAAAATCTATCCCCCAAACATCGAAAATCTCCACAACCAAGATTGGTTGGAGCGGCATCTCGTTCCTCCGGGATATCCGGCCCATGTGTTGGCACCGGGAGCAAGTCTTGCAATAGTCATGAGCGTCTTTGAAGATTTGTGCCCAGTAGAAACCACATTGCAAGATCTTCTCAGCTGTCTTTCTAGGGCCAAAGTGCCCGCCACACGCTTGATCGTGGCAAAATGACAGCACGCTCTTGAATTCCTCGTCAGAGACACACCGACGAATAATCTGGTCGGGACAATACTTGAACAGATAGGGTTCGTCCCAGTAAAAGTGTTTTACTTGGGATAAGAAGCGAAGTCTGTCCTGACTTGACCATTCAGTCGGTAGTAGTCCTGTAGCCAAATAGTTCATAATATCTGCGAACCAGGGTTAGCAAGATACTGTCAAGAGTTGTTCATCCGGGAAAACGTCGTTGATCGGAATTTGAAGCGAAGGCGAAGAAAGAAGTCGTGAGAGATAGTCGGCAACTACGTTTTCACATCCTCGTTTGTCCTTAATGACAAGGTCAAACTCCTGAAGCAAGAGGATCCAACGTATTAGCCGAGATTTTGCATCTTTCTTCGCAAAAAGATGGCGTAGAGTAGAATGGTCAGTGTAGACAATGACTGGAGAGCCGATGAGGTAGGGCTTGAACTTTTTTAAAGCAAATACAACAGCTAAGAATTCCTTCTCAGTTGTGGTATAATTGAGTTGGGCATCGTTCAGGGTTCGGCTCGCATAATAGATTACGTACGGCATCTTGTTGATGTGTTGTCCAAGGATAGCACCAATGGCAAAGTCGGATGCATCGCACATTATCTCAAATGGGTGCGTCCAGTCAGGTGAAGAAAGAACGGGAGCAGAAGTGAGTGAGCTTTTTAGTGACTCGAATGCAGTCACACAGCTCGAGTTGAAGTCGAATGGCGTGTCCTTGGCCAGTAAAAGAGTCAAGGGCCTAGCAATCTTGCTAAATTCCTTGATGAACCGTCTATAGAAACCGGCATGGCCAAGGAAGGCTCGGATATCTCTGACGCATCGGGGAGGAGGTAGATTGGAAATGACCTCGATCTTTGCTTTGTCAACCTGTATGCCATTTTGCAAGATGATATGTCCTAAGACAATACCTTCGCGCACCATGAAGTGGCACTTCTCCCAATTCAAAGTGAGGTTCTTGTCCTTACATCGGGTAAGGACAGCGTCGAGATGCAGCAAACACTCGTTGAAGGAATCGCCGAAGATGGAGAAATCGTCCATGAAGATCTCTAGAAATTTTTCCACCATGTCTGAGAAGATTCCCATCATACACCGCTGGAAGGTAGCGGGCGCATTGCATAACCCAAAGGGCATGCGACGATATGCAAATGTGCCGAAAGGACAAGTGAATGTGGTCTTGTCCTGGTCTTTTTCGGCGATGGGAATCTGATTATAGCCGGAGTAGCCATCAAGAAAGCAGCAGTACTCGTGTCCAGCCAATCGTTCAAGCATTTGGTCAATGAAAGGTAGCGGAAAGTGGTCCTTCCGTGTTGCGGCGTTGAGTTTTCTGTAATCAATGCATACTCGCCACCCAGTTTGGGTGCGAGTAGGGATTAACTCGTTCGCCTCGTTAGTGATGACTGTTATACCTGATTTCTTGGGGACAACGTGAATGGGGCTAACCCACTGGCTATCAGAGATGGGTAAATGATACCACTATCCAGACATTTTACGATCTCCTTCTTCACAGCCTCTTTCATGACTGGGTTGAGACGTCTTTGTGGATCCCTGGCTGGTTTGGCATCATCCATCAGATGAATGTGATGTTCAACGATCAGGGGACTAATCCCCTTGATGTCCGCCATGGACCAGCCAAAACCTTGCCTGTTGCTGTGCAAGACCGCGAGAAGGGCTTTCTCTTGCTATGGAGCTAGAGAAACCGAGATGATGACAGGGAGGGTCTCGTTCTCACCTAAGTGAGCGTACTTAAGGTGAGACGGCAAAGGTTTGAGTTCGAGTATTGGAGGTGAAACGATGGAAGGAAAGATTGGTGAAGAGGTCTCGAACTCAAAGGACTCCAGCAAAGGTTCAAAACGAGTGTAAGCGACCGAGTTGGATGGTTCAGGTAACTCATCCGGAAATTCGAAGGATTCAAACTCGGGTTGTGAGCGGCTAAGATCGTTCGAGAACGTGAAACACTCGTAGTCGTTGTCGGGCGCAGAAACAGCAGCAGGTTCGAAGAGGAACGCACTAGTAGCGTCAAGGTTATCGTGATCAAACAGAAACTCCTCGAATTCACACTCTTCTGGGGTGATCTCCTGGATCGAGCAAACGTCCAGTATATGAGCATTAGGTTCGGAGGGCTGATTCCCCAACCTAAAAATGTTGAGTTCAATTGTCATGTTTCCAAAAGATAGGTTCATCGAACCATTGTGACAATTGATCACAACATTTGAGGTTGCAAGGAATGGGCGACCGAGTATCACCGGAATTTGATTCCGGGGGTTAGCTACAGGCCGTGTATCTAATACGATGAAGTCAATGGGGAATATGAAGTCCCCGACTTTGATTAACACATCCTCTAGCTCACCCCTAGGATGGGTGATCGATCGGTCGGCCATTTGGAGAGTACAGTGTGTGGGTTTCAGCTCTCCTACGCCTAATTGCTCGTATACTGAGTACGGAAGCAGGTTAACACTGGCACCAAGATCTAATAGTGCGCGGTTGATGTTCTTATCCCCAATGGTAATAGAAATCGTAGGACAGCCAGGGTCCTTCCGTTTTTGTGGTAAAGATTGGGTAAGGGCATCACTCACAGCACTAGCCAAGAAAACTTTCTTGGGTACCTGAGACTTCCTCTTTTTCGTGCACAAGTCCTTTAAGATTTTCGCGTAGGATGGGACTTGTTGGACAGTATCTAAAAGGGGAATGTTAATGTTAACCTGCTTAAATAACTCCAGAATCTTCTCCATCTGAGGATTTTGTTTATTAGACCTCAACCGGTTTGGAAATGGAACGTTTTTAAAATTGGTTGAGTCTAATACTAGAGGAGGACATTGTGGAGTTGGAACGGATCCCAGAACAGGTGTTTTCGTGGAGTGAGAAGTGGGTCCATTCAGAGCAGAAGAAGAGGAAGGAGAGCCTTGTGAAGAACAGAGAATAGGCTCAGAAGACGAAGAAGCAGGAGAAGAAGAAGAAGAAGCAGCGGCCGGGGTGTCATCGTTGATCCGTGTGCCAATGTTGTTTTGTAGCATCCTTCCCGATCTCAATGTGGTCACGGCACTCACATTATGGTTCTGTTGTTCAAGTGCAACATGTAAATTATATGGGTGACCGGGATTTGGGAGTGGCTGGGACGGGAGCTTCCCCTTCTCTCGCTCACTTAAGGCCGCATTCAGCTGTGCAATCTGGGCCTCGATGGTCTTGATGCTTTGCCCGTGTGCGGCAGTGTGTTGCACTAAGGACTGAATGGAAGACTGGATGTTGGCAGTGGATTGTGTCGATTGTTTAACGAACGCCTCCAGACTTCGTTCGAGCGAGGAAACCTTATCGTTGTTTGACGGAACAAAGTTGTTTGGTGGAAAAGAATTGTTGGGTGCAAAGTTGTTCGTCTGATTTTGAAAAGGTTGGGGTTGGAAGGGCTGCTGAAACTGCTGTTGAGTTTGTTGTTGCGCTTGTTGTTGCGGAGGAGGGGGCCTCTGGAAATTGTTGCCTTAGAATTGATTCTGATTCTGATTCCAGGCGAAATTGGGGTGGTTCCTCCAACCGGGATTGTAGATGGAAGAGTATGGATCATTCCTTGGTCTTTACTGAAATGCAGCATTAACTTGATCCTGTCCTTGCGATGGTGGATTGTAAGGACACTCTTCAGTTAAGTGAGAAGGATCGGAACAACAAGCGCAAATGGTACGAAGGGGAAGAACAGGGGCAGGAGCAGGAGAAGAAAATTTGCTCTCTATTGCTTCAAGCTTTCTCGTTATTGCAGCCATTTCAGCTTTCATCGCAATAGAGACATCAAGTTGGTGAATTCCTACCCTAGACTGACCGGTAGAAGTGGAGGTAGAAGAAGAAGAAGTCGGTCTGGTGCTCTCCCATTGTAGCGTTTGCTCCGCAAGGTCATCAAAGAATTGCCACGCTTCCTCGTCAGATTTCGATAGGAAGTGGCCCTGACAGATGGTTTCCAACAACTGCTTCGTTGCTGGGTTCAGGCCCTCGTATAAGGTTTGGCAAAGTTGCCATTTCTCTATACCGTGGTGAGGACACTGAACAAGAAGGTCTTTGTACCGGTCAAAGCACTTCCAGAAGGGTTCAGAAGGAAGCTGAGAGAATTGGTTGATTTCATTACGGATCCTTACGGTTTTATGATTCGGATAGAATTTTTTGAGAAACGCTTTAACAAACTCGTCCCAACTGGTTATGGAGTGGGAAGCGGTGCTATACAGCCATTTTTCAGCAAGATCGCATAAAGTGAACGGAATGACCCGTAGCCGTATAGCATCGTCCGACAGTTGGGTAGTTTTCATCATGGCACAAACGTTTTGAAATTTATTGATGAAGATATAGGCATCTTCAGATTCAAGCCCATGAAATCACGGAAGCATGTTGATGAAGTGGGGCTTAATTTCCAAATTATCCCCATTGGCCGGTGGAAGAGAAAGGCAGGTGGGAAGTGCAGAACGGGTGGGATAGAAACGATCCTGGAGCACGATTCGCTGTGGCGCTACAACAGGCGGTGGTGGTGGGTTATTGGTCTCCGTAGGAGGTGGAGCCAATCCAGGGGTAGTCAAAGAGATGTTCGGATTAAATCCTGATATCGCGGAAGAAGAGGTTGGTGATGGTGAAGGTGAAGATGTATGAACAGAATTCCGGTCAACGTCGGAGTTGGCCGGCAAAGGTAAGGGTGAAAGAGGCGTGGACGGAGTTTCGACGTCTGAGTCGATCGTGTAGTCGGTAGCGACTAACGTAACACAGACTAGGCAGGCGCTAGTGTCCCGAGTCCAAGCGGACATACACTAAACGAGTTTAGTATAGTCAAATCGGAGAAGGTGAGGGTAAGAAAACGTCAATGGAGAAATACGATGGGTGGTGGATGAAAAATGGGTTTGGCGACAAAGGGCAAGTTTTTATAAAAGTTTTTTGATTTTTTTCTTTTTTTTCTTTTTTTGTTTTTAGAAAGAGCTTTACAGGAATATGTACGGACTTACGGCTTTAAGCAATCACAAACAAGATATGCACAATCACACCTAGATCTAGGGTCACCTAGGTCTGCTAGACAGCTCCTAACTGTTCCAGAGGGCTAGAAATAGGACCTCAAACCGCCTCTTCTCCGTCAATTGCGGCCAGGTAAGTGCCAGGTAAGTGGGAGGTTTTCCAACGCTTTCGCGAAGTTCCTTAATTAAATAACCACTTGCCTTCGACACACTTGCCTAGACACCGCAAAAATCAGATAGGATAAACGGCCGATGCCTGTAACTAGTCCTCTGTCCTATTGAGCGCGAAGTCCTTAGGGCTGAGTCTAGTATTTTTTAATTAACAATGGTTAATGCATATGCTTTTTGTGATTTCTGGGGTCCTGGGTAGGGTGATGAAATCCCCACCCAATCTGATTTGGTTTTAAGCCCCTTAAAGTCCGTATTAATGAATGCAAAGCGGTAACAAATCAACTGTAAACAATTTTTATTTTTATTTTTATTTTTTATTTATTTATTTTTTTAGCGCGGCGCAAAGAATCCTGCATAAGAACAGTTTATTGGAAGGGGGAAGAGAGTTTGCGCAAAAAATGCTGCAGAAAACACAGTTCAGTGGAGTCCAGAGGAGTGGGGGGAAGAAGAAAAAGACTCACAGAAAAAATGGCAGCCTGAAGGCTCCAAATGGCCGCGGTTCCACGGCTAAACACCTGCTTAGGCTGCTGTTCCGCGGCTTTGTAGAGGGATCAGGCTTCCAAAATTTTTGGGTGTGTTGTTCTAGGAGTCCTCTGCTTGTCTGGATTTGCTGAATCTTGATTTGCTCACTGTATCTGCTCCAGATTTTTACCGTAGACCGTTTGCTTCTTTTTGATCCGTCACGGTGTAGCCGCGAGATGCGGGTCTAACTTCCTACGTCTTTGGCACTGAACTCGACCGTCTTTTGTTCCTGCACACTTGCACAAAAACTAATTAAAAATAACAAGATGGTTTTTTACAACGTATATTTTTTGTTTTGTTTTTCGGTTAGATTTATATTCACAAGTTAACCCGAAATTAAAAAAAGAAATAAACTACCGTCTCCCCGGCAACGGTGCCATTTGATTTATATGAATTTAGTTAACCGCAATCAAGACGGTGTCGCTTTGCAGCTAGCCGGTTGAGCACGGGTCGATCCACAGGGAGACGAAGCGTTTTACGTTCTTGTCGTTACGAGTTAACGCGCGTGGGTGGAATTGTTCTTATCTACCCTATATGTTATATGAACAAGTAAAGTCGTTAGGAAAAGATACGAAAGTGTAAGCTAAGGAAATCCGTATTCAAAACCTTTGAGCCGAGTCTTGACCAGTTGAAGCTAGAGCAATCGGCAATAACGTGGATCAAGGGATTTAAGCACGGTATTCGTGGAATCCGGCTTATTGACCCTTGTCCTTCCGTTCTTGTTTCTTGCTTTCGCCTCCGGCCAAACCGAACGCAACCGGCCGCGGTTAGGAATCACCGTTACCTTAGTAGGGTAGGGTGCCTAACGGAGCGCTTGCGTATCGTTTGGGAGGAGTTCAATGGAAAATAACGAGAAAAGGAAATGAGCAAAGAAACATTAACTTACAATATCGTATTTATTCTTAATAACAATAATTACAACCATTCACAAAACGAACCAAAAAGAGAGAACAAAAAGATAAACAAAGAAAAGAAAAGATTACAAGCAAGTAATTAAAGTGCATGGTAATAAATTGCAAGTAATAAAAGACAAGAATGAAAAATGCAAGAAAGAGATAAGCAAGAAAGTAACACTAAGAACCATAGAACTCAAGACGAGCCATTGGATCAATAGCCAACCCTTAAACTTGCAAGCTCACTCAAGAGGTTGCAAGGTCAAGAGAAGGGTAAAGAACTCATGTGAAATGAAGCACAAAAGAGAAGAGTTTTATTGATTCCATAATGATACAACCCTTGAGATTAATAACCAACCCTTAAACCTTTAAGCTCAATGAAGAGGTTGAAAGATTAAGAGAAGTTAGGACCTCAAGGGGAAGCTAAGCAAAAGAATGATACAATGTATGGCAAAAATTGGACTCCTTCTCACTTACCCAATGGTTTCCTTTTACAGGCAAAAGAACAAGACCTTTCCTTTAATTTGAATTTGAATTCATCCAAAATTTGGAGGGAAGTTTGAATTTTTGAATTTTTGAATCACATCAACACTTTATGCATTGAATGCACCATACCTTCTCGTGCTCTGTGCATGTCCCTCTCGTGCTTTGTGTTTGACCCTCTCGTGCTTTATGCTGCCCCTCTCGTGCTTTGTGCTTGTCTGAGACATGAATGACCACTGTCATTTGTCTTGTCTCTGGAACAGGTACGCGGCACTGGACGGATATGGATGATCGGAACCCGGCTTTTTTCTGCTGGCAACAGATGTCCTGGATTTTGGCGTAACAGTAGAGATTTTGTATCATTTGCATTATTTTGGACTAGGAACCTATAGCCTGTAAATATGTAGCAAACACGGATTAAAAGCACCTGCCTATAAACAAACGAGCATAAGAATGGGCGGTGTAAAATGCAGTTTTCTGTGATGAACAGGAACACACTCGAGGCGAAGTGACAGTGTCAAGTCAGCAGACTAAGCTGTACTAATGTCACCTGGGAACTGATAACTGACGATAGGTATAGTACCAACCAACAGTTCCAGACGAGTCCTTCCCAGTATACTCGTAACCTAACGAGCACCCGCATACTATCTCCAGTACGACGTACTGACGGCTGTAGGACAGACCGTCTCCCACACTGGGATGAGAAGCACATACGCTAGTCTACTCCGGAGTATCGATGCTCTATCTCGATAGTCCTGCGACTAGGGACCTGCATAAGGATGTGCTTATAGATTACCCAGCCCCCACTAGTGTGACTGCCATCACAACGCTGGTAATCAAGCAAAGATCCTAAGGGCTCCACTAATGTGTATAGGTGATATACTAAAATAAACACATGTACATATTGAAGTAGAAACAAACCAAGTAGCATACTACTATATTGAGAAAGATTGTTTATACAAGGTGAATATCCCAAGCTTCCATTAAGTAATATACAAACTAGTATGATACAGTAATGGCCTCTAGGGCATATACACTAACAATCTCCCACTTGCACTAAGGCCATGTACTGGCGTATCGAAGACCTATCATCTCGATCAGCCGCTTGAATTGAGTCTGGGGTAAGGCCTTTGTGAGTGGATCAGCAGTGTTATCTTCCGTAGAAACTCTCCGAACCTCGATCTCCTGGCGACCCACGATCTCCCTGATCAGGTGATACCGCCTTAAGATGTGTCTGGACTTCTGATGGGACCTTGGTTCCTTTGCTAAAGCTATAGCCCCGTTGTTGTCACAATACAGAGGTATTGGATCAACAATGGACGGAACCACCTGAAGTTCAGTTAAGAACTTCCTTACCCAGACAGCTTCTTTTGCGGCATTTGCAGCAGCGATATATTCCGCTTCCATCGTCGAGTCAGCAACGGTTTCCTGTTTGGAACTCTTCCAACACAACATAACCCGACATGGACTTGGAATCATCCTTGTCACTTTGGAAGCTGGAGTCAGCAAAGGCCTCGATCTGGAGGTCTTTTCCGCCATACACTAAGAACATCTCCTTAGTCCTTCTCAGGTACTTGAGAATGTTCTTTACTGCTATCCAATGTTTCTCCCCAGGGTTTGACTGATACCGGCTTACCACGCTCAGTGCATAAGCTACATCTGGTCTGGTACACAACATCGCATACATTATAGAGCCTACCGCAGAAGCGTAGGGTATAATAGACATGCGATGTTGGATATGTATGCCCTAGAGGCCTGTATTGTATAGGATACTAGGCATGTATATGTACAGAAACAATCTTTGCTCGAAATGATAGTATGCTATCTGGTTTATCTTTATCATAACATGTGATGTGTTGATGAAGCCCTTAGGACTATGCTTGACTACTAGGATTATGATGAGATCATACTGGTGGGACCTGGGCAGTCTACAAGCATATCCTTCAATAGTTCCTAGTCGAGGGTATATCGAGACAGGGCATCGGTATTACCAGATTAGACTAGTGTGTACGTTTCTTGACCCTGGGGGCAATGGTTGATTCCACAACCATTGATGTTTGACATCAAAGATTGTACACAGGTGCTCATTGGAGAATGGGTACACCGAACAGGACTCGCTGAGAACTCCTAGATGGTATATATACCTATTGTCAGATAGCAGTTCTCTAGCGACACTTGTACAGGTTAGTCTGTAGACCCGAGATCGTCATAGAGTCTGGTGTGATTCCCACTGTACTTTAATTTCCTCCCTACCATGGCTCTATTGAGTCGTGCAAACATGTGGATTTTGGGTACAGTCCCGAATCATATGGAGACAGTGAGCGATAGGAGGGGTTTCGTCTCTCCCGGTATAGGGAGTTGATGTCGCGCTATGTTTTGATCGGCTATAACACCTAAATCCCTGGCCAGGGTTCTCGAGGTTTACTGATAAGTGTTATCAGTAGTTTCTCGAACTGTTATGAGCCATAAATCAGCATGACTTATAAAGTTACTGGGGTCTGACATTTACCACCCCTAGATTTCATATGCGACGTATCAGACAAAAAGACCGGACTGTACGGTAAGTGTTGCTTGCTGGCTCGTAAGGGTTGTGATGAGTTCGCTCGTTGGCCACCTTTTCGTCATGTACCTGGGTAGCCGTTACGCACAGCTAGTGCCGCTGACGTGCTTGTGGTTAAACCCACTGCCAGCGTACTGTCGAGTCTTTAGAGTCCCACACAGAGAGTTCCCTCGTTCAGGCGAAATATGTAGAGGCTGTAAGTTGTTATGGCGGCCGTAAGCTGTCACGACAGGGTTTCGATTATGTTCCTGTAATTGTTACAGGAATAATAATCGAAAGGATAATACTGGTAGACTTTGGTTTAAGCCAAATACTGGTATTATATTATTGGATTAATGGTATTTGTATTTTTCGGAATTCGGATGCGGGTATACAGTATACGGTATACGGAGGAGGGGTATTTTTGTAATTGTTACAAGAATACCTTCTAGAAGGTGCCACCTCATAATGACATAATAATGACATCATTTATTTTATGAAAATAAAATGAGGTGGAAATTAAAAGGTACAAGCATGATGAGGTTGTTGTTATGGAATTACTATTGAAGCATGATACTAATTTATATAATGCATACTTCAATTATTTCTCTTAGTGCTATATCTTTATTCATCATGCTTGAACACTTTCATTATGATAAACACTTACTCCTTCTCATCTCCTCCTTCTCCTTCTTCTTATAAATAGCTTCACATGAGATGTGAATGTTAAGTGAACCAAGAGAAGTTTAAGAGAAAGAAATACTATAGATTTCAAGCTAATCCAATACATTCATCTCTACATTATCCTAGTGACCTATTCTAGCAAAATTGGTCTCTAGGTTAAACTCTTGTGAAGAGTTTCTAGCTCGCACGACAACTCTCGGGTGGATCATCTAGGTCTTGGGTGGCCGGAGATCGAAGACATCGGCAACATCTAAAGGAGCTAAGGAGTTCATCAAAGAAAGGACCCGAAGGACCGTATCATTGAGGTATAAACCCTAACATAGTAAATAAGATCTCTACTTAGGTTTTTCTAGTTGTGGTTTAGACAAGATCTTCGGTTAAGTGCGTGTTGTATGCCAAGAAAATTTTTGTTCACCGCTTCCGCCGCGCCATAAGAGTTGTGGGAGCATGCAACATACACTAACATGGTATCAGAGCCTAACTAAACCACAATTAGATCTTAGCCAAAAGTTAGAAGCTCGATCGACAGTTGTTTCTCCCGAAAACTCGTATTCTGCCTTTGCTGCTGTCAGTTTTTGAAAGTGTTCCAAAATTAATTTGACATGTCTTAAAAATACAGGCAGGGTTTTCTAAGAACACTGTAGAAATTTGGACTCCTGACTCGACTAAAGCGCCGTGGATCCGTGTCCAAACCCATTGTTTTGCCGCGGATCCGCCGCCTAGTTGGGGCCGCGTCGACTCAATTTTCTATAATGCTCATATATTGAAGAATTAGGGTTTCTGGGATATAAAGAATTTTACAAAGGTGTTTGTACAGGAACATGTCAAGTGTTGGCATGGTTTAAAATTATCGATCAAAATTCTAATAGTGTTTGGCTAATCGGGTTTTTCGTTTTTTGTGATATGTGTTTGAAACGTCCGCTAATTGCTATATGACGATTAGTGGGGGTTGCACATATGGATATCATGAGATGGTATGTGTATATGAATGTGTTGGATCGTCGTGATGAATGGCCGGGGGGTGTGAGAAGAGCGTTTTTTCTTTTCTTTCATTCCATGTAATTTGTAAAAAGCCATGTAATATTGTTTTACGGATACATCCGGGATGAGGTTGTAGCCACCATTGTATAATTTCTTTTTACTGTTTTTGCTCCTAGGATAGACCCAAGGTGGGGTGCACAAACTATCGTGTTTTCAAAGTGCCGAGTGGCCTACTCAATTGTTGAGGGAGGTTACTACACTTCGGGAATTTTGCGGGTAGTTTGCCGCACCCGTAGGGGTCTAGGGGGGGTTTTGGCTATTCATCACGACCGTGGAATCCGTCTTTCATTATGGGCTTGAATGAAATATGGAATTCCTAGTATATTCAATGCATTCATCTGTGATCTGAAATGGTTATATTTATATATTAGATATATAATAAACGTTGCTTATGTTTTGCACCCGCATTAGTCCAGCCCCCGTTCTGCCGTTAGTTAAGTAACCTAACGGTGCATGACGGGACCCAGTGACGAATGCGGATGGCATAAGCGTACGTTCTATTTTTTCGTTTCTTTTCTGTGATGTTTAGGAAACGTAAATGGTGGGACTACATTAATGTGATTAATGATAAGAGAAAGAAACCTAAAGATGTTGTAGAATCAAATTTTTTAAGAAAAAGGGTAACTCTAGCTTTTGTTTTGCATAGCGGTATTCTTGAATATCCTGCACCTCATTCGATGAGGAAAGGGCCGAGATCCCTTCACCGGGAGTGACCCCTTTAGCAAAACTGGAAAATGTTATAAAGAACTCGATTTGATTTTATAGTTGATCTAACTTTGCTTTGCATCGTGGTATTTTCATATCCAGCACCTTATTCGATAAGGAAAGAGCCGAGATCCCTTCACCGGGAGTGACCTCTTTAGCAAAATTAGAAAGATACTACAAAACCATTCGATTTTTAAAACTGGAGCTTAAACCACTCCTTCCCACTTGATTCTACAACGATATCAAGTTCAAAACGTTAAAGGTTTTCATAAAAAAACCATCCGTTGCCCTCCGCCATTTTAGGAAGCAGAGTACTTAGTATTCGTGCCACGTTTGTTGACCATAGTTAAGGCGTGGTGTACGGTAGCTAAGTGGTGAATTCTTACAAAGCATTTGATGCGATCGATTAGGGCATTCTTATGACTTTGTTGACCATAGTTAAGGGTCATGTGGGTGGGTCTAAATCAATCACGAAATGGCGGGTTGAACTTGACTAGTACTTATGATTTGTTGACCATAGTTAAGGTCATAAGTCACTAGGGGTAAAAATCATATCGGGAATTTCAAGAGTTGAAATTTGCAATGAGATTGCATACCTTCTATATGATAGTTGGATCCCGATCCCACTGTGAGTAAAAGTTACTCCCGGGAAAAATTTTGCACTTTTCGGTTAGCGAACTTGTAGATTGCAATTTATCCTGGCTAGTTTTCTTTTTAGGTTTGAAGGAAAATTTGATAAAAAGCAGTGGGAGACAACAATTAGAGAATATTAATAACCAATCTAATTATGCAAGAGCAATCGCTGAATGACTTCTTTTCTATCTCCTAATAGCAGATACCGATGTCGGGACTTAAACTTTTATTAGACAAAAACAAACTCACTGGACCGAATTACAAAGATTGGCTAAGGAACGTGAATATTTCCCTGACATATGATAAGGTCGGATACGTCCTGACTACTCCAGCCCCTCCTAGCCCAGGCCCTAATTCTTCAGTTGCGGATAAAGAAATCCGCAAGAAATGGGATACAGACTGCGCAACAGCCAAGTGCCTCGTGCTAGCTTCTATGAACAATGAACATCAGAAGCAGCATGAGAAGATGGATGTCCAATCCATCTTTCTCCATACAGAGGAGTTGTATGGAGAGCAATCTCGTACTCTCCGATACGAGGCATCTCGAAAGTTGTTTCAGATGCGGATGGCTGCTGGCACGTCTGTAGGTGACCATGTATTGAAGATGATTGGACTTATCGAAGAACTTGAGGACCTGGGTTGGACTATGGAGAACGAGCAGTATGTTGATATTGTTCTGCAGTCCCTTTCCCCTGCCTTTGCTCAATTCATTGTAAACTTCAACATGCACAAAATGGAGAAGTCTTTACCAGAACTCCTCAATATGTTGAGGAGTGCAGAGAGCACGCTAAAGGTAGCGAAAACTCCTGCTCTTATTGCTGGGACATCTTCTTCTTCCATCCCGAAAGCCAAGGCCAAGGGAAAGAAGAAGAAGAAGAATCCCATCAAGCAGAGAGGCGGAGTGAAAAAGGCATCGGGAAGGGACAAGAAAGGGGCTGCTGCGACAGGTCGTGGGGAATGTTTCCACTGCCACCAGACTGGGCACTGGAAGAGAAACTTTGTTAAATACTTGGCCGACCTCCAGAAGAAGAAGCATGGTGATGCTTCCACTTCAGGTGTGTTTGTAACAGAAAACTGTTTTTCAATTAACTCTGCTTCCTGGGTATTATATACTGGATCAGGATCTCATATCTGCAATTGTATGCAGGGGTTGAGAAATAGTAGGTTGTTGAAGAAAGGTGATCACACTCTCCGGGTTGGGAATGGTTCCTCAGTACATGCTACTGCAGTGGGAGAGTATCATCTTGGTTTGCTGTCGGGTTCTATATTGGTTTTGAACCCATGTTATTTTGTACCTTCGATGTTATGTAATATTATATCTGTATCGTTGTTGGACAATGCTGGATATAATTTTGTATTGAAATCTAATGTTAAGAACATTAACCTTAATCAAGGGTTGATTGGGTATGGAACATTAAATAACGGGATATACATCCTAAATCAGCATACAGTTTTTTATATACAACACGGAAACAAAAGAAAGGTTTCAGACATAAATGAAGCTTTCATTTGGCATTGTAGACTTGGTCATATTAATGAAACAAGACTAACCAAGCTACATAAAGATGGATATTTAAACTCGTTTGAATATAAATCTTATGCGACTTGCCAATCTTGCATCAAAGGTAAAATGACCAAAACTCCGTTTACTGGACACGGAGAGAGAGCTACTGAACTCTTAGGCCTCATACATAGTGATGTATGTGGACCAATGTCTATACATGATGGAGGTGGTTTTTCATACTTCATAACCTTCACTGATGATTTATCGAGATTCGGGCACGTGTTCTTGTGGAAACATAAGTCCGAAGCCTTTGAAAAGTTCAAGGAGTATAAATCTGAAGTAGAAAAACAAACAGGCTTAAGTATCGAGAAACTTCGATCGGATCGTGGAGGTGAGTATCTAAGCTCAGAGTTTCTAGATTTCCTAAAAGAGAATGTGATTCTCTCTCAGCTCACTCCTCCGTATACACCACAGTATAAAGGTGTATCGGAAAGGAGGAATCACACATTATTAGATATGGTACGATCTATGATGAGTGATGCTGAGTTACCAATATCATTTTGGGGGCACGCATTGGAGACTGCGATTTATCTATTGAATAGGGTTCCGACCAAAACCGTGTCTACCACTCCATATGAGATATGGTATGGGAAGAGACCATCTCTTAAAAGAGTTAAGGTATGGGGTTGTCCGGCTTATGTGAAAAAGCAGAATCCAGACAAACTTGAGACACGATCGGTTTTGTGTAAATTTATGGGATATCCAAAACACTCGTATGGATATCTATTCTACCACAAGGAGGAACAAAGGGTGTTTGTTTCTCAGTATGCCACATTTTTAGAAAATGATTTTTTTACAAATGCTACTGTTGGCAATGCGGTAGAACTGGAAGAAGTTCCAGATGCATAAACCATTACCGATGATTTGATTGAACCTGAGGTTTCAATAGAACCTGACATACCTCAGCCACTCCGCAAATCTAGTAGGACTTCTCGCCCACCTGATAGATACTACGGTTTTCTAATTGACGGCGATAGAGAAGATTGCATCATGGATGATGATGACCCTACTAGTTTTCAGCAAGCTATCACGAGTGGTGACTCAGTGAAATGGTTGGATGCCATGAGATCCGAAATGGAATCCATGCACACCAACAAAGTATGGACTTTGGAGGCTGCACCTTCTGGAGTAAAACCCATAGGGTGCAAATGGATCTTTAAAAGAAAGATTGGTGTGGATGGTCAGGTGGAGACCTATAAAACTAGGCTGGTAGCAAAAGGATTTCGTCAAAGACCGGGCTTGGACTATGATGAAACTTTTTCACCAGTCGCGATGCTTAAATCCATTCGGATCTTGCTTGCTATAGCTGCTTACTATGATTATGAGATCTGGCAGATGGATGTTAAAACGGCATTTCTAAATGGTGATTTAGAAGAATGCGTTTTTATGGATCAGCCAGAGGGCTTCATTGATAGTGGGAGCAGCGGAAAAGCATGCAGGCTACTTAAATCCATCTATGGATTAAAGCAGGCATCACGGAGTTGGAACATCTGCTTTGATGATACAATCAAAGAGTTTGGTTTTATCAAAAATATGGATGAACCATGTATTTATAAAAGGATTGTAGAGAGTACTGTTACATTCCTCGTATTGTACGTGGACGACATTCTCTTGATAGGAAATGATATTCCTATGCTACAATCGGTCAAACTATTCTTATCGCAGAAGTTCTCCATGAAAGACCTGGGTGATGCCTCGTACATTCTGGGGATTAAGATCTATAGAGATAGATCTAAGAAATTATTGGGATTGTCCCAATCGAGATACATTGACACCATACTAAAGAGATTTAGTATGGAAGATTCCAAGAGGGGTAATTTACCCGCTTGTCATGGGATCACCCTCTCCAAAGAGATGTCTCCAAAGACTGATGAGGAGAGGGCTCGCATGAGCATTATACCCTATGCTTCGGCAGTAGGATCTATAATGTATGCGTTGTTATGTACTCGTCCAGATGTATGCAGTAAGCAGATATCAATCCAACCCAGGGGAGAAACACTAGACTGCCGTGAAGAACATTCTAAAGTACTTGAGAAGAACTAAACAAATATTCTTGGTGTATGGTAACGGAAATCTCTAAATGGAGGGCTTTACCGACTCCAGCTTCCAGAGCGACAAGGATGATAGTAAGTCCATATCAGGGTTTGTATTTACTCTAAATGGAGGGGCGGTATGTTGGAAGAGTTCCAAACAAGATACCGTCGCTGACTCCACGATGGAAGCTGAGTATATTGCTGCTAATGATGCCGCAAAAGAAGCGGTCTGGATGAGAAAGTTCATTTCAGAACTTCAAGTGGTTCCATCCATTGCTAATCCAATACCTCTGTATTGCGATAACAATGGAGCCATGGCTTTGGCAAAGGAACCGAGGTCCTATCAGAAATCCAGACATATCTTGAGGCGGTATCACCTCATCAGGGAGATAGTGGATCGCCAGGACATCGAGGTACGGAGAGTAGACACGAAAGACAACACAGCAGATCCATTCACTAAGGCTATCCCTCAAGTACAGTTTGAGAAACTGTTTGAGCTGTTGGGCATGCGGTACGCCGGAAACTGGTTCTAGCCGGTACTTATTGCATTAATTACAGGCCTTAGTGCAAGTGGGAGATTGTTGGATATGTATGCCCTAGAGGCCTGTATTGTATAGGATACTAGGCATGTATATGTACAGAAACAATCTTTGCTCGAAATGATAGTATGCTATCTGGTTTATCTTTATCATAACATGTGGTGTGTTGATGAAGCCCTTAGGACTATGCTTGACTACCAGGATTATGATGAGATCATACTGGTGGGACCTGGGCAGTCTACAACCATATCCTTCAATAGTTCCTAGTCGAGGGTATATCGAGACAGGGCATCGGTATTACCAGATTAGACTAGTGTGTACGTTTCTTGACCCTGGGGGCGATGGTTGATTCCACAACCATTGATGTTTGACATCAAAGATTGTACACAGGTGCTCATTGGAGAATGGGTACACCGAACAGGACTCGCTGAGAACTCCTAGATGGTATATATACCTATTGTCAGATAGCAGTTCTCTAGCGACACTTGTACAGGTTAGTCTGTAGACCCGAGATCGTCATAGAGTCTTGTGTGATTCCTACTGTACTTTAATTTCCTCCCTACCATGGCTTTATTGAGTCGTGCAAACAGGTGGATTTTGGGTACAATCCCGAATCATATGGAGACAGTGAGCGATAGGAGGGGTTTCGTCTCTCCCGGTATAGGGAGTTGATGTCGCGCTATGTTTTGATCGGCTATAACACCTAAATCCCTGGCCAGGGTTCTCGAGGTTTACTGATAAGTGTTATCAGTAGTTTCTCGAACTGTTATGATCCATAAATCAGCATCACTTATAAAGTTACTGAGGTCTGACATTTACCACCCCTAGACTTCATATGCGACGTATCAGACGAAGAGACCGGACTGTACGGTAAGTGTTGCTTGCTGGCTCGTAAGGGTTGTGATGAGTTCGCTCGTTGGCCACCTTTTCGTCATGTACCTGGGTAGCCGTTACGCACAGCTAGTGCCGCTGACGTGCTTGTGGTTAAACCCACTGCCAGCGTACTGTCGAGACTTTAGAGTCCCACACAGAGAGTTCCCTCGTTCAGGCGAAATATGTAGAGGCTGTAAGTTGTTATGGCGGCCGTAAGCTGTCACGGCAGGGTTTCGATTATGTTCCTGTAATTGTTACAGGAATAATAATCGAAAGGATAATACTGGTAGACTTTGGTTTAAGCCAGATACTGGTATTATATTATTGGATTAATGGTATTCGTATTTTTCGGAATTCGGATGCGGGTGTACAGAATACGGTATACGGTATACGGAGGAGGGGTATTTTTGTAATTGTTACAAGAATACCTTCTAGAAGGTGCCACCTCATAATGACATAATAATGACATCATTTATTTTATGAAAATAAAATGAGGTGGAAGTTAAAAGGTACAAGCATGATGAGGTTGTTTTTATGGAATTACTATTGGAGCATGATACTAATTTATATAATGCATGCTTCAATTATTTCTCTTAGTGCTATATCTTTATTCATCATGCTTGAACACTTTCATTATGATAAACACTTACTCCTTCTCATCTCCTCCTTCTCCTTCTTCTTATAAATAGTTTCACATGAGATGTGAATGTTAAGTGAATCAAGAGAAGTTTAAGAGAAAGAAATGCTATAGATTTCAAGCTAATCCAATACATTCATCTCTACATTATCCTAGTGACCTATTCTAGCAAAATTGGTCTCTAGGTTAAACTCTTGTGAAGAGTTTCTAGCTCGCACGACAACTATCGGGTGGATCATCTAGGTCTTGGGTGGCCGGAGATCGAAGACATCGGCAACATCTAAAGGAGCTAAGGAGTTCATCAAAGAAAAGACCCGAAGGACCGTATCATTGAGGTATAATCCCTAACATAGTAGATAAGATCTCTAGTTAGGTTTTTCTAGTTGTGGTTTAGACAAGATCTTCGGTTAAGTGCGTGTTGTATGCCAAGAAAATTTTCGTTCACCGCTTCCGCCGCGCCACAAGAGTTGTGGGAGCATGCAACATACACTAACATGCGATCCCTTTGCAAATCAGTCTTGGGAGACATCTCTTTGGAGAGGGTGATCCCGTGACAAGCCGGTAGATTACCGCGCTTGGAATCTTCCGTACTGAATCTTTTCAGTATGGTGTCGATGTACCTGGACTGTGAGAGTCCCAGTATCCTCTTGGATCTGTCACGATAGATCCGGATCCCCAGAATGTATGAGGCATCACCCAGGTCTTTCATGGAGAACCTGTGTGACAAGAACCCCTTGACAGATTGTAGCATAGGAATGTCATTTCCTATTAAGAGAATGTCATCCATGTATAAAACGAGGAATACTACAGTTCTCGCTACAAATCTACTATAGATGCATGGTTCATCTGGATTTTTGATAAAGCCAAATTCCTTGACCGTCTCATCAAAACAGATGTTCCAACTCCGCGATGCTTGCTTTAGTCCATAGATGGACTTAAGTGTAGGGTTCCTAGGCACTCCAAGGAGGTCTCACAAGGCATCGAACATGCCAATTTCAAATTTTAACGGTGCCGAGAAACCCTAATACGGATCGTTGGCTAGAAATCTAGGCGAAAAAGAAACTAGTTAACACTTAACTAAAGGAATATGGAAATACAACCTTTGTAGATCCGGTGCTCCACCTCCATAGCTCCGCAATGAAGTCTCCTCGCTGTCCAAGTCGAACCCCGGGCTCTAGCGTCGGCTTCATTGGAGAATGGACGGGCTAGGTCGTCGACGTCGTGCCGAAGATGATCTACGTCGAGGCATCGCTAGATCAAGCTCCAACTTCATCAAGTCTAGAAAACTTGTGAAGGAAACACACTCTGCTACTTGGCAAGAGGTAGAGGATGAAGAAATAGGAAGTGGGTAGACTTTAGAATTGGATTTCTCACTTGTTTTCATCAATCACCATTGATGAAGTAAGCTTTCTCTTCATGAAGTGAAGAAGAAGAAGAAGATTAAAAATATGATAAGTTAATTAAAATAGAATATAAAAACAATACTTATCATAAATCTAATTAAGGTTATGTGTAGAGAATTGACCAAGGTTAAAGGAATGGTTAGGGTTAAGGATGAGATAAGAATGGTGGACTAAGTCAAAGCTTCATGAAGCTTCAACAAAACAACAAATAAAGCCACCATTCTTTTCTCTTTTCCATTTATTTTCCAAAATGTATAAACAAATAAATAAATGAATAAATAAGTAATGGAAAATAAAACCCTAATTATATGTTTAACCATGGTTTAATTCTTTATACTTAACCAAGTAAACATGTATCATCAAACATGATACAATCAAGTGCACAAAATCATATCGCATATGTAATGCGCACATCCGAGTGAGAAAATCCATCTTAAAGTGAACCGATACTAGTTAATGCAAAGTAATATATCAAATATATAATTATACATTAAATCATTAAATCAACACTTGATTTAACGATCCGGTCATATCGCATATAACCGACTGGTATCAAATGTATCGGCTTATCGAATCATTCCTTGATTCGATAACTAGGTTATATCGCATACAACCATTCGACACATTCATCGCGAGAATGAAATACGGTATCTCATACACGTATTATTCTCGGTCCCGCACATATCTCATATGCGCTCCTATTTCGTTTCGCTTGAGCCAGGAAACCTCTGTGTAGGACTCTAAAGACTCGTCAATACGCCGGCAGCAGGTGATGATCATATCAAACACCCATAAGCCGCAAGCGGTCTGCTAAACGTAACGGCCACCCGGGTATTGAGCGATCAGAAGATCGACGAGCAAGCCCGCTCACACTCCAGTGAATCCAACCAGTAACACTACCGTACAGTCCGGTCTGATCGTCTGATATGTCGCATATCTCGCCTAGGGGTGGTAAACGTCAGACCCCAATAGCTCGATAAGTCGTGTCGATATGAGGTCTATAACAATTCGAGAAACTACTGGTAACACTTACCAGTAAATCTCATCAACCCTGTCCAGGGATTTCCTGTTATAGCCAATCGCACACAGCGCAACATCAACTCCCTATACCGGGAGAGACGAATCCCCTCCTATCGCTCATTGCCTCCATGTGACTCGGGACTGTACCCAAAAACCACCGTTTTGCACGCTCTCTTGGACGTGGTAAGATGGAAATCAAAACACAGTGGGAACCACACAAGACTCTATGACGATCTCGGGTCAACAGACTACTCTGTACCAGTGTCACCAGAGAACTGCCATCTGACGTGAGGTATAATACCATCTGGGAGTTCTCGGCGAGTCAGTCTAGTGTACCCAGTCTCCACTGAGCACCCGTATATCATCTCCGATGTCAAACACCAATGGATATGGGATCATCCATCGCCCATCTGTATGGGTCGAGAAGGTATACGCTAGTCTACTCTGGTATATCGATGCCCCGTCTCGATACACCCATGACTAGGGACTTTCAAGGATGTACTTATGGACTACCATGTCCCCACTAGTATGATCCGCATCATAGCCCAGGTAGTCAAGTACACATCCTAAGGGCTTTACCAACATGTAACAGAGAGACAATCAATGTACACGTTAAGGTAAAGAGTAACCGGATAGCATACTATCATGTCGAGCAAGAAAGTCCTCCCTATATATGTCCCAGCATCCACTACAATATACATCCTATGTACAGTAATGGCTTCTAGGGCATACATATAACTAACAATCTCCCACTTGCACTAGGGCCATCTGTAGCAGTGGTCGTAGTATCTCATACTCAACCATCCCATGAAAGTCTCTCTTTGGGAATAGGCCTTCGTGAGTGGATCCGCTGCGTTATCCTCTAAGTCTGCTCTCCTTACCTCGATCACCCTGGAGATCAACCATCTCCATGATCAGGTGATACTGCCTTAGAATAAGTCTGGATCACTGATGGGACCGGCGTTCCTTGGCATAAGCCACAACTCCATTGTCTCACAATGGTAGGAACGTAGTTCATCTCATGAACTAATATACACCCAAACATCCTCTTTGGTAGCATCTTGAGTAGCGATGTATCCAGCCTTTATCATCTAGTATGTCACGGTATCTAGCTTGGAACTCTTCCAACATACCGTCCCTTTACTGAGGGTAAAGACAATGCCTGCGACTGACATTCAGTCGTCTTTATCACCCTGGAACACTTCCAGCGATTCTCCCCAAGATCAATTGATACCGTCTCACTACATCTAGTGAGTATCCTAATATCCAATTACATCTATCTCATAGATGAAAACTCAGAATTTAGGCGGTATCACATTGATCCTTTATGGAGAATCCTTGTGATAAACGGAGATTGACCGAGCGTAGCATAGGAAACTCCTTCCCTATCAAGAGTATGTAATCCACGTACTCTACGAGGATCACCACCATACTCTCTACTACCTTTTTGTATATACAAGGTTCATCTACCATTTTGATGAAGTCAAACTCTTTGACTACCACATCAAAACAGATGTTCCAACTCCGCGATGCCTGTTTTATCCTATAAATCATCTTGCACACGTTTCCGCTGCTCCCACTGTCTACGAAGCCCTCTGGCTGTGTACTTATAGACGCTCTCTTCCAAAACATTATTTAGAAAAGCAGTCATGACACCCAACCACCAGATATCGTAGACATGGTATGTAGCCGTGGCAAGTAGGATCTGGATGGACTTAAGCATAGATCATTAGAAAAAGTTTCATCATGATCCAAACCTGGTCAATGATGCAAACCTTTAATAAGTCTAGCTTTGAAAGTCTCAACTTTTCCATCTATACCAAGTAATCTTCTCAAGATATACTTGCTCCTGATGGGGATTTAACCCTTCAGATATAGCAGCTAAAGTCCATACTTTGCTGGTGTATAAGGATTCCATCTCAGATCACTAAGCATCCAGCCATTCTTACAGAGTCTTACTCCTGATGGCCAGCTTGAAACTAGTTGGGTCATCATCTCATGATGCAATCCTCGCTCCCACAGTCATCGAGAAACCGAAGTATCTCTCAGGTGGGTGAGGAACCCTACTAGATCGGCGGAGAGGCTGAGGTTCGTTGGTAACTATTGAATCCTTTGGTTTTATCAAATCATCTGCTGTAGTTTGCATAGCTGGAACCTTTCCAGTTCTACATTACAGACCTTGCCTCGAGTTTGTCCGGATTTTGCTTTTAGACATAGGCCGGAAAACCCCAAATCTTAACCAACTTAAGATATGGGCTCTTCCATTTCCATATCACATATGAAGCGGTAGGCTGCTGATTTGATCAGAACCCTATGTAATAGGTATGCAACTTCTCAAGTGCATAACACCCAAAAGGGAAAAAAAGGAAACTTAGTAGTACTCATCATAGAGCACACCATATCAAATAGGGTGTATCTGCTCCGTCCCGATATACCATCGTGCTATGGTGTATACAGAGGAGTAATGCTGAGAGAGAATCTCATTCTCCTTTAGAATAGTCCAGGATTTCCGTGCTCAAGTATTCTCCTCCTTGATCTCATCAAAGGACATAATACTTTTACCCATATTTTGGTTCTCTACTTCTAAATCATATTCTGTGAATATCTTAAAAGGTTCGGACTCATGTTTCAACAGGAACATAGATCTGAATCTCGAAAGATCATCAGAGAATGTAATGAAGTACAAAGAACCAACCTTGGCATGTGTAAACAGGGGACCTACATACATCAACATGTATCATCCCAAGAGTTCACTAACTCTTTCTCTGTTTCCAGTAAACAGAGCTACGGTCATCTTATCTCTGTGACATGACTGGCAAGTTTCACAAGATGTAAATTCAAACTGATTTAAATATGCATCTACATGTAACTTTAGCTAGTCGGGTCGCATTGATATGACCTAGTCTACAATGCCTCAAGAAGGATTCGTTCATTTCTGGACTCTTCCTCTTGTGTGTGTTCTGTATACCAAGAACTGTAGTTTGATTTAGAACATCAATGCTTTTAGATAACGTGCCTGAACCGATCAACTTTTGATATAGGAAATGTTCAAAACATTATCCAACAATACAAAATTTTATCATTTCTTTACTAATAAAGAGAGTGATATGATTTTGTATATCAGGTTCGGTATCTAATAACATTCGTTCAGAATCAATGTATTACAATACAGGGTGACAGTGACCAACAGACTTGGCTGCAACACTTGCCCCGTTTTCTGCCTCATGAAACTTATCACCCGTTCTCAGTTCTTTACCTATCTGTAGCCCATGTAACATATTACATATACGGGATCCTGATCCGGTATCATATACCCAGGACGTAAAGGACATTGAGAAACAGTTCTGTATAATAAACACACCCGAAGATGATGCATCAGCATGCACTCTCTTCGTTTGGGCGGCATGGGAATCTTGGTATTCCCCTATTTCCTGCTCTGTCTTATAACAATTATAAGTTGGAGCGGGACCAACGTTCCCCAGCTCAGTATAACAAGCGGGTTCGGTCAATAATCCGTATTATTATCTTGATTAAGGCGTGATATGGTCGCTACCAGGAGAGAGAGAGAAGAAAACACTCAGCGTGCGCTCTTGCAAGAATAGATTGGTTATTATTTTATCTAATCAGGATGGCTCCCACTGCTTTTTATCAAATCTTCCTTCAAACCCTAAAAGGAAAGACTAGCCGGGATTAATTACACACTACAAGTTCGCCAATCTTTCAGCCAGGCCAGTGTCGGTACTTTGAGGGAGGTCCCCCGTGCTTTCGCACGAACCTAATTAATGTAAACCTCGTTTTCCCAGAGGCGTAACCCCGTTGACACCTTTCTAGACACCTACTTGATCGGCTAATTGTAATGTGTAAAACTCTCCCGGGAGTAACTCTTACTCGCAGCGGGTATCGAGATCCAACTATCTCATAGAAGGTATGCAATCTCATTGCAAATTTCAACACTTGAAATTCCCGATAATATTTTGCCCCTAGCGTCCTATGACCTTGACGCAGGCCAACAAACCATAGTCAGCTAGTCAAGTTCTACCCATCATTTCCTGATTGAATTAAACCCACCCGCACGACCCTTGATGCAGGCCAACAAAGTCGCACGACTACCCTAATCCAATCTGCATCATATGCATAAACAGATAAATACTAGTTAGCTACCGCACACTACGCCTTGACGCAGGCCAACAAACGTAGCACGAATACTAAATAGGACTTATCTGAAATGACGGAGGGCTACGACAGGTTTTTCTGAAAACCTATTGCGTAATGAACTTGATATCGTTGTAGAATCAAATGATTTTGAAATGGAGTGCTTTTGAGGCTATTGTAGTTTTGCTAAAGGAGTCACTCCCGGTGAAGGGATCGTCGGTCCTTTCCTCATCGAATGAGGTGCGGGATATATCATATATATCACTGTGCAAAGCAAAAACACTTAAAAGCAATCAAAAGACAAACCGAGGGGTGTAGCATCTACCAGTTATTGCAAAAGGAGTCACTCCCGGTGAAGGGATCTCGGTCCTTTCCTTATCGAATAAGGTGCAGGATATATCACATATACCGCTGTGCAAAACAAGAACTGTAGCTACCTGTTTTATTTTGAAATTCGATTCTACAACATCTTAGGTTTCTTTAATTTCATTAATCACATTAATGAAGTCCCATCATTTAAGTACCTAAACATCACAGATAAATACGACGTACACTTATGCCATCCGCATTCGCCTCGATGTCCCCTCGTGCACCGTTAGGTTAGGTAACTAACGGCAGAGCGGGGCAGGGCTAGCGCGGGTGTAAAACATAAGTAACGCCTATATAATATATCATATGTACTATATACTGTATCTATCACAGAACATCACATGATCACATCACAGATATCGCAGCAGAAGAATCATATGAAATATTGGATATACTAGGACGTCTATGTTTTAAATACGAGCCAGTATAAAACACGGATTCCACGGTCGCGATGAATAGCCAAACCCACACCCCTAGACCCCTACGAGAGCGGCAAGCAACCCTACCAATTCTAAAGTTAGGAGACCCGGACTCGACTCCTCGAGTTGGTCTCCCACTGGACTCCAGAACCCGGTTACTTGTGCTCCCCTCCTTGGGTCTATCCTAGTGCGGAAAAGTAAATAATATACAAACGGTGACATCTTCCGCTACCTGGAAGTGCCCCAATAAAAGAATATTACATACAAGTTTTTACATGAATGAAAATGAAAAACACTCATCTCACATAAAAACCCCCCGGCTATTCAAACACGACGATCCAATATAACATATCCAGCAACACATAACATCACATGTCATCAACGTAAGTAAATATGCGCATCCCAATTGTCGTTGACATATAGCAACGAAACCGGCGATATCATATATTACACTTACGGTCACAGAAAAGAAAGTGTAAAACTACAACAGTTGGAATCCGCAACCTCCATAGACATCGCATGCCTAATCAAATGAAATACTTAGACATCGCATGCCTAACAATTATAAACCCCGCATTTTAGTCTCTAAATCGAAAACTCTTTTCAATATCAAGTCGAGCAATTCAACGAGATTCCCGACAGCCTGATCGAATGCTCGTCGCAAATTTTAGTAGGCGGCCGCACCCCCGACGCCGTCGACGAAGTGTACCAAGGCGGAACACCGCTGCCGCGAGCACCCGGACGGATGCTTTCGGCGACGGGGTTCTCCTACAGTCACTTGGTCGGGGCTAGGGGGTGAAGCTGTCTATTAAGTTTACCGGCGAATATCCGCGTACGCTATGTGATTGCGACGGACTTTTGATCACATCAAAATTCCGTAGCAACCGATCAAGTGAGACTAAAGTGCTATGTTTATAACATTCATTCAGTTATCTCATAACTTGTTGTGAATTCCAATTATTGTATCCCATTCCGGATAAATAGAAAATGTCAAACTTTCCGATCGAACAATCGAACATCCAAGTTTTCCCGATACAGATCAATACATGAAATAAGTATAACAACATTCCGTTCGTGCCTCAGTACCAACGGTCCAGCCGTAGAAGGGTCAAGCCAACGCCTCACAAGTGGCACGCCGTACTGCCCCAAACCCAAAGGTTCAAAGGGCAGTTCAAGACGGTCACATAATCGAGTTAAGGTTTGTTGTCTTCTAGAGGGTCCATCGAGTTACTTGCACTACTTAGAACGTCGTTAAACTACGGAAAAATCCAACACTTGGAAATTTCCCGGCAGGGGAAAAATTGGGTATTTATATCCGGTCGAACTTTTTAATATATTCTAAAATAATCCGGAAAGCCAAATAGACAAAATTTGATAATCCGATCGAACATTCGAATCCCCAAAACAACCCCAGAAAATTCAACTCTTGAATAAATATTAAAAATTCCCAGAAAATCCAGCACCTGAAAACATGAATTACTGTGCAAAAATAGATGCACTAAACGACAAACTAGCCGCGGAACCGCCGCATGAGCAGGCTCATGCCGCGGATCCGCGGTGACTTTGAGGAATCATGGCATCGAATTTTACAGTAATTCTAATATGACCCTGCTGAATTTTTTAGCAATTTTTAATTTGGAAAAACTCCAGAGTTTAGAAAAAGTCCAGAGAGCTATTTTGGGTTCGGGTTTTGATTCGATCGGACTTCAAATTCCGTCTACGCTTCGCCTAAGGCTCTAGCTAGGCTCTGATACCACTGTAGGGTTCCTAGGCACTCCAAGGAGGTCTCACAAGGCATCGAACATGCCAATTTCAAATTTTAACGGTGCCGAGAAACCCTAATACGGATCGTTGGCTAGAAATCTAGGCGAAAAAGAAACTAGTTAACACTTAACTAAAGGAATATGGAAATACAACCTTTGTAGATCCGGTGCTCCACCTCCATAGCTCCGCAATGAAGTCTCCTCGCTGTCCAAGTCGAACCCCGGGCTCTAGCGTCGGCTTCATCGGAGAATGGACGGGCTAGGTCGTCGACGTCGTGCCGAAGATGATCTACGTCGAGGCATCGCTAGATCAAGCTCCAACTTCATCAAGTCTAGAAAACTTGTGAAGGAAACACACTCTACTACTTGGCAAGAGGTAGAGGATGAAGAAATAGGAAGTGGGTAGACTTTAGAATTGGATTTCTCACTTGTTTTCATCAATCACCATTGATGAAGTAAGCTTTCTCTTCATGAAGTGAAGAAGAAGAAGAAGATTAAAAATATGATAAGTTAATTAAAGTAGAATATAAAAACAATACTTATCATAAATCTAACTATGGTTATGTGTAGAGAATTGACCAAGGTTAAAGGAATGGTTAGGGTTAAGGATGAGATAAGAATGGTGGACTAAGTCAAAGCTTCATGAAGCTTCAACAAAACAACAAATAAAGCCACCATTCTTTTCTCTTTTCCATTTATTTTCCAAAATGTATAAACAAATAAATAAATGAATAAATAAGTAATGGAAAATAAAACCCTAATTATATGTTTAACCATGGTTTAATTCTTTATACTTAACCAAGTAAACATGTATCATCAAACATGATACAATCAAGTGCACAAAATCATATCGCATATGTAATGCGCACATCCGAGTGAGAAAATCCATCTTAAAGTGAACCGATACTAGTTAATGCAAAGTAATATATCAAATATATAATTATACATTAAATCATTAAATCAACACTTGATTTAACGATCCGGTCATATCGCATATAACCGACTGGTATCAAATGTATCGGCTTATCGAATCATTCCTTGATTCGATAACTAGGTTATATCGCATACAACCATTCGACACATTCATCGCAAGAATGAAATACGGTATCTCATACACGTATTATTCTCGGTCCCGCACATATCTCATATGCGCTCCTATTTCGTTTCGCTTGAGCCAGGAAACCTCTGTGTAGGACTCTAAAGACTCGTCAATACGCCGGCAGCAGGTGATGATCATATCAAACACCCACAAGACGCAAGCGGTCTGCTAAACGTAACGGCCACCCGGGTATTGAGCGATCAGAAGATCGACGAGCAAGCCCGCTCACACTCCAGTGAATCCAACCAGTAACACTACCGTACAGTCCGGTCTGATCGTCTGATATGTCGCATATCTCGCCTAGGGGTGGTAAACGTCAGACCCCAATAGCTCGATAAGTCGTGTCGATATGAGGTCTATAACAATTCGAGAAACTACTGGTAACACTTACCAGTAAATCTCAGCAACCCTGTCCAGGGATTTCCTGTTATAGCCAATCGCACACAGCGCAACATCAACTCCCTATACCGGGAGAGACGAATCCCCTCCTATCGCTCATTGCCTCCATGTGACTCGGGACTGTACCCAAAAACCACCGTTTTGCACGCCCTCTTGGACGTGGTAAGATGGAAATCAAAGCACAGTGGGAACCACACAAGACTCTATGACGATCTCGGGTCAACAGACTACTCTGTACCAGTGTCACCAGAGAACTGCCATCTGACGTGAGGTATAATACCATCTGGGAGTTCTCGGCGAGTCCGTCCAGTGTACCCAGTCTCCACTGAGCACCCTTATATCATCTCCGATGTCAAACACCAATGGATATGGGATCATCCATCGCCCATCTGTATGGGTCGAGAAGGTATACGGTAGTCTACTCTGGTATATCGATGCCCCGTCTCGATATACCCACGACTAGGGACTTTCAAGGATGTACTTATGGACTACCATGTCCCCACTAGTATGATCCGCATCATAGTCCAGGTAGTCAAGTACACATCCTAAGGGCTTTACCAACATGTAACAGAGAGACAATCAATGTACACGTTAAGGTAAAGAGTAACCAGATAGCATACTATCATGTCGAGCAAGAAAGTCCTCCCTATATATGTCCCAGCATCCACTACAATATATATCCTATGTACAGTAATGGCCTCTAGGGCATACATATAACTAACATTAAGCAACTTGCACACCTTTCCGCTGCTCCCACTCTGAATGAAACCCTCTGGCTGATCCATATAAACACACTCCTCTAAATTTCCATTCAGAAAAGCGGTCTTTACGTCCATCTGCCAAATCTCATAATCGTGGAAGGCGGCAATGGCAAGAAGGATCTGAATGGATTTCAGCATAGCTACTGGAGAAAAGGTCTCGTCATAGTCCAAACCAGGTCTTTGACGAAAACCCTTTGCAACCAGTCTAGCTTTATAGGTCTCAACCTGTCCATTTACACCAATCTTCCTTTTGAAGATCCACTTGCATCCTACGGGTTTTACCCCATCTGGAGCAACGTCCAACGTCCATATTTTGTTGGTGTACATGGACTCCATTTCGGTCCGCATTGCATCCAGCCATTTTACCGAGTCAACGCTCTGAATGGCCTGCTGGAAGCTAGTCGGCTCATCATAATCTATGATGCAATCCTCTCTATCCCCGTCTATGAGAAAACCGTAGTATCTCTCGGGTGGATGAGACTGCCTACTACTCCTGCGGAGCGGCGTAGGAATGTCCTGATCTTTCGAACCCTCTGGTTCTACTAAGCTTTCAGTAATAGCTCATGGTTCTGGAATTTCTTCCAGTTCTATTGCGTTCCCACTTATCCGATTTTCCAAAAATTCAGTTTCCAAGAAGTGGGCATAACGAGAAACATAAATCTTTTGTTCCTCTTCACAATAGAAGAAATATCCCTTGGAGTTCTTTGGATATCCCACAAACTTGCACTGTACTGAGCGTGCCTCGAGTTTGTCCGCATGTTGCTTTTTAACAAAAGTTGGACATCCCCATGTCTTAATGTGATTAAGATGGGGCCTCTTCCCACACCACATCTCATATGGTGTGGTAGGCACAGTCTTAGTGGGAACTCAGTTCAAAAGGTATGCAGCTGATTCTAGCGCATACCCCCAGAATGATCGCGGTAACTCAGCGGTACTCATCATGGACCGTACCATATCCAATAGGGTTCGGTTCCGTCTCTCCGATACACCGTTATGTTGCGGAGTGTATGGAGGAGTAAGCTGAGAGAGAATTCCGTTCTCTTTTAAATAGTCCAGGAACTCGGCACTCAAGTATTCACCACCTCGATCCGATCTTAGAATCTTGATACTTTTGCCGGTTTGTTTTTCTACTTCATTCTTATATTCTTGGAATTTTCCAAAGGCTTCGGACTTATGTTTCATTAAGAAGACATAACCGTACCTTGAAAAGTCATTCGTAAAAGTAATGAAGTAAGAATAACCGCTTCGCGCATGTGTAGACATTGGACCACACACGTCACTGTGTACGAGTCCCAAGAGCTCGCTCGCTCTTACTCCGTGTCCAGTGAACGGAGTCTTTGTCATCTTTCTTTTGAGACAGGATTGACAAGTTGCATACGATTGATATTTGAACGGATTCAAATATCCTTCTGTATGTAACTTCGTCAACCTTCTCTCATTGATGTGACCCAGTCTACAATGCCATAAGAAAGTTTGATTTATTTCCGGAGACTTTCTTTTGTGTGTATTCTGGACATTGAAAATCTGTGGTTGGTTTAGTACGTATATTCCATTGCTTAATGTACCTGACCCAATCAGAACTTAATTAAGGTGAATGTTTACAACATTACTTACAAACGCAAATTCATAACCTTCTTTAGAAATCAAAGATACAGAAATGATATTATAAGTTGCGCTGGGTTCAAAAAAGCAATTACGTAAAACCAAAACATGTCCATCTGACATTCCCAGGTGATAGTCCCCCACGGCCTTAGCATCCATGCTAGCTCCGTTTGCAACTTTGAGGGTCATGTCACCTGCCTTCAAAACCCTACGGTTTCTCAACGCCTGCAAAGAATTACAGATATGAGATCCTGATCCGGTATCCAATACCCAGGAAGTAGAGTTTACTGATAGACGGTTTTCAATAACATACACACCTGAAGCTGAAGCCGCAACTTGCTTCAGTTCCTGTGTCCTGGCTTTCCAAGCCCTGCAATCTTTCTTCCAGTGACCACTCTTATGACAGAAAAAGCACTCTTCCTTATCCACAAGCCTTCCCGCTACCTTTGTTGCTTTTGCTTTTCCCTTCGTATCCACTTTACTAACACCGCCCCTTGGTTTGGCGGAGGCTTTCTTCTTCTTTCGCTTGGCTTTCGCCTTGGACTTAGAAGATGAAGATCCTCCTACAAACAAAGTGGATGTTTCCCTACCTTTCTGTAGGGTGCCCTCTGCACTCCTCAGCATGTTGAGGAGTTCTGACAGTTCAACTTCTTTTTCTTGTAAGTTGAAGTTCAGGATAAACTGGGCGTAAGCGGAAGGAAGGGACTGGAGAATCAAGTCCGTATAGAGCTCGTTCTCTAACGTGGTCCCAAGTTCCGCGAGCTCCTCAATGAAGCCAATCATCTTAAGCACGTGTTCCGCTACCGATGATCCGATGGCCAACCTAGCCGAAAATAACTTCTTCGACACTTCGTATCTTGCGATACGAGATTGCTCTCCATACAGTTCTTTTGTATGGAGAAATATGGATTCGAGGTCCATATTCTCGTGCCTCCTCTGATGTTCATTGTCCATAGAGGCAAGCATGAGGCACCTGGCCTTCGCGCAATCGATCTCCCAAGTCTTACGGATTTCCTTATCCACGACGCTGGAGGTGGGACCTGGGACAGGGGGAGCTTTGGTGGTAAGGAGATACCCCAACTTGTCATAAGTGATTGCCATTTTGACATTCCTGAGCCAATCTTTATAGTTTGTCCCTGTCAGTATGTTTTTATCTAGAAGTAACTTAAGTCCAGTCATGTCGATTGGTCGCTGCAATTAGGTGAGAGAGAAGAAACACTCAGCATGACGCTCTTGCAAGTTTAGAGTGGTTTTTAGTTTGTCTAACAGGATGGCTCCCACTGTCTCCCGAATCCCTCCTCAAACCAAAAAGGAAGAATTAGTCAGGATCAATCTCACTGTACAATACTTTCTTAACCGTTCGGCCAGGCTGGTGTCGGTACTTCGAGGGAGGTTTTCCAACGCTTTCGCGAAGTTCCTTAATTTAAGAACCTCTTTTCCTTGGGGGCGTAGCCCCGCTAACACCTTTCTAGACACCTACTTGGTTTATAGCATTGATCGTTAAGTGAGAGATTTCCCGAGGAGTAGCATATACTCACAGTAGGATCGGGATCCAAATATCATTGCGTGACGAAACTGAAGGAATCCTACCAGAATCATCACACTCCAAATGGTATGCAACACTAGCAAGTTTCAGTTCTTTTGAAACTCCCGATATGGATTTTTGCCCCATGCTCTTATGACCTTGACTTTGGCCAACAAATCATAAGTCACATGTCAAGTTCTACCCGTCATTCTCCAGGTTAATTTGAGCCCACCCGCACATACCCTTGACTTTGGCCAATAAGGTAGAACGACTGCCCCAAACCAACATATCTATCTATGCTGCACATGAATACCCAATAGCTACCAATCACTATGCCTTGACTTTGGCCAACAAACATAGCTTGAATACTATTGACCATCCATGTGAAACGACGGAGAGCTACGAATGGTTTTGGCGAAACCGTGAACGTAGTGAACTTGATATAATCGATGGAACGAGATAGCTTTCAAAAGGAGTGGTTCATGCTCCGCATTTAAAAGTTTGGTTTTGAAAAGAACCGAGTGGTTTTTCAAAGTGTTTCAACGACTTTTACTTGGTTTATTTTTCTTGCATTAGTTCTTTTAATGCGTGTTTTTCTTGCATTAGTTCTTTTAATGCGTCCCATCATTTAATCCTACCATTGCAGAAAACAACCAAAATATGACGTACGCTTATGCCATTCGCATTCGCCATGGGGCCCCGTCATTACCCGTTAGGTTACTTAACTAACGACAGAGCGGGGGCTGGGCTAGCACGGCTGCAAAACATAAGCAACGCCTAAATAATATCATATATAGATATATTGCAATGATAGCCATTTCAGATCACAGATGAACACATTGGATATACTAGGAACCCGCAATTCGTACGAGCCTGTAACGAAAAGCAGATTACACGGTCGCGGTGAATAGCCAAACCCCACCCTAGACCCCTACGGGTGCGGCAAACTACCCGCCAAGTACCCGAAGCGAAGCAACCTCCCTCAACTCCATGAGTAGGCCACTCGGCACTTCGGGATACCCGGTAGTTTGTGCACCCCCTCCTGTTGGAGATAGTGCCCTCAGAGTCAATTATTGGATCACAGGCACGTGATTGCAATGATTGAGGGAGGACCTATCCCGGTAGGACAGTCTTACTCAAGATGATAGTATGCTATCTGGTTTACCTTTATCATCGTGTACTGCTTTAGGTGACCTGACATGTCGCTATTGCACGTTGATAGAGCCCCTAGGATTCTTGCTTGACTGCCAGCAGTATGAGGGCGATCATATAAGTGAGAGCTGGAGTCTATAAGCACATCCTTAAAAGGTCCCTAGTCGTGGGAGTTTCGAGACAGGGCATCGATACTCCAGAGTAGACTAGTGTATACAGTCGAGACCCCGACGAGGGGCGGTGGCCGGTCTCACAAGCCACTGGTGTCAGTTGGATCACCTAAGATGTATACAGGTGCTCATTGGGTTATGAGTACACCGGACAGGACTCGCCGGGAACATGCTAGTTGGTATTATACCTGACGTCAGATAGCAGTTCCCTGGTGACATGTGTACAGGTTAGTTCATCGATCTGGGGATCGTCATTTGTCTCGTGTGAGTTCCCACTGTACTTTGATTACTACCCTACCACGGCTCAAAGGAGTCATGCAAACAGGTTTTTAGTTGGGTACAGTCCCGAGCCACATGGAGGCAGTGAGCGGATCTTCAGGGGTTCGTCTCTCCCGGTATTGGGGGTGAGGTCGCGCTGTGTCTAGGAGAGCCAGAACATGAAAAGTCCTTGGCCAAGGCAGGAGATTTACTGGTAGGTATTCCAGTAGTATCTCAGGGTGTTCTGGACTACACTCCGACACGACTTGTACCGCTTTTGGGGGTCTGACTTTTACCAACCCCCTAGGCCCGACATGCGATGCTCATAGACGAACGGACCGGACTGTACGGATATTGTCACTGACAGGCTCAGTAGGGTGTCAGGATGAGTTCGCTCATCGACGTCCCTTTTGGTCAATAGCTGGTGGCCCGTCACGTATTGGCTTATACCTCTGACGTGCTAGTGGTTAAATCCACAACCATAGTATTGACGAGTCTTTAGAGTCCACCACACTTTCAGTTACTCAAGTTTCGGACGAAACGCTGTAGAGGCCGTATGGAGATATGGCAGGGTCCGATCAGATACGTGCGGTATTGCACGGATCAGGATCGGACGGTTTTGTACTAGTGGCCGTATAGTTATATGGCAGCGTTCGATCAGATGCGTGCGGTATTGCATGGATCAGGATCGGACGGATATTACTAGCCGGCTTTGGTTTAAGCCGGTCCTAGTTTAGTACAGTGTAGATTTTGTCTCTTTGCATTTGTATCCGGTCGGAATACAGATGCGGGTGTGTATGCACAGTATCGGGGTTTTCCTGTAATTTATTACGGGACCAGTTTTCTGGAGTTGCCAGTTTGCATTCCGTTCCGGCCGGTTTTTCTTTGTTCTTTCCCGGCCGGACTTTTCCGATGGAGGGTGTTATTTGCAAGTTTGCAAATAACACTTTGTGGAGGACTTATTTGCATAAGGTTTGATATGATAAGCATCTTTGCTTTTCATGTATTTATTGTGAAGAGAAAGGATTTGATTTGGATGTAAAGTTTTGTGATGATTATGTTTTGCTTAAGGTCACCTCTTGCTTTATCCTACAATAACCTCCCTTCATGCTAGAACTTCTTTGCTCCACCATTCTTTCAAGATATGGCCGGCCAAATTTTTGAGAGAGGAAGAGTGGTTCATTTTGTGAGGAGATATATTTGTTCATATCATTTTGCATGCAAAAATTGATAGCTTCTTTTCCCTCCAAAGCTCAATCTTCATTCCTCCATCCAAAGGCAACAAACCCCAATGAGACATATTCTACTATATTCTACAGCACTTCTTGGGCGCGTCGGCTAGCCAACTTCGCGCCCGAGTTGCCTCGGTATTGAGGTGGGAGCCCGTAAAAGTACCCGGCTTCGTGGTGCCCTTTCCGACGAAGAGGAGACGGACGGAGATCCCGCGAGGAGATCGGAGTGGAGATGAAGACCGGAGGACTCGGATCAGTCGGTATATCTCTAACCCATCCTCTTGTTAGCTTAGACTAGTTTAATGGCACGATCTGGAGTTTAGTGCGCGGTGGTGCCGGTTTGCTAAGTCCGCAAAATTTAAAGTTTATCACCGTTTCCGCGTTTGGCCGTCGGATTGACGGCCGGGGCGCCGCCGTGCACTTACAGTGGTATCAGAGCCTCGCCATTAACTTCGTCTAGCTTTGTTTAATGTGTTTTTCAGTTCCGATCGATCAAAATTCCGAAAACCCAATTTTAGCTCACTTCAGTTTTCTGTTAAGATTTTTTGGTGTCCAAAAATTTTTCAGGTTGCATAAAACTGATGTATAACAAATTATAAGAACTCTGGGAAAATTCGACAAATTGATCTCTGATACAGAGCGCGGAACCGCGGCCACACCCCCTATTGGGCCGCGGTTCCGCCGCAGAATAGAGAGATCAATGGGCCATGTTTTGCCAGTGGGCTTCTGTGCTATTATTAGGGGTTTTGGAATATTAAAATTGGGCCAATTATTTCTGTGAGTGCTACAGTATTGCTTGAGGGCCCACTTGTTAATTTTTGGTCAATCGGAAAATTTTAAACACATTTTTCATAGTATTTACATTATATCTGCGACCGTGAATGTCACTCGATCGGTAAATCCCGTCTAACTGCTATAGCCCGGTTAGACGGATTTGCGAACGTGACTTTCACGTTGATGTTCTATGTTTATGCTGTGATGTTGCGGATCGGTCATGGGGGATAGCCTGGTTGCAATGCTAGTACTGTGCTGTTGTATTATGTACATTTGATTTTGCGGGGCGAGCGTCCGACATGTGGACTGCCGTCACTGCCAGTTTGTATTATTCTTTTGGGGCACGACCTGGTTGCGGTCGATGTACCCGGTGTATGTATATTTTACTTTCTGTACTAGGATTACCCCGCGGTGGGGTGCAAGGATAGCCGGGTTCTGGAGGGCAACAAGCCCGCATCTCATGGCATTGGGACGGAGGGGGCTTCACTCTGGGATTGGCGGGCTATTCGCTGCACTCGTAGGGGGTACAGGTTGACCCAGGAGGGGTGCCCAAGTTGCCGGATTCCGTGAAGTGCTGGGTGGTCCATTCACGGAGCTGAAGGGGGCTGCCTCGCTTTAGGTTTTGGCGGGTAACTTGCCGCGCCCGTAGGGGTCTAGGTTTTCATTGCACAGGCTATCCACACGACCAGGGGAACGTCGGGTTTCAGTAGTGGCTCTGTGAAACCCGGGGATCCCAGATATCTGTATTGTTCTGTGATGCTGTACATTTCTGTGATGTTGCATTTCTTTTCACGCCTTGAGCGAAATATAATATATTGGTATATATATTAGTAGATGTTGTATATGCTTTTCATCCGCGCTAGTCCAGTCCCCGCTCTGCCGTTAGTTAGCTAACCTAACGGGTGATGACGGGACCCAGTGGCGAATGCGGATGGCATATACGTACGTCAGTATATTTTCGTTCTTTGTGGTGTGATTAATTGATGGGACTGCGTTGATTCGGATCAATGCAAGTTAAAACAAACCTATTCTGATGTTGTTGGAACACTTTTCAAAAAGCTGTTATTGCAAGGACGTTCACTTTTGTTTTGCATCGTGGTATTCATTTGGAATATCCTGCTCCTCAGTCGACGAGGCAAGGGCCGAGATCCCTTCACCGGGAGTGACCCCTTGGACAGAAGTTTGCGTCAGGGCAATACCTTCACTATAGCCGATTACTTTTGCTTTGCATCGTGGTATTCAGTTGGAATATCCTGCACCCCATTCTACGGGGAAAGAGCCGAGATCCCTTCACCGGGAGTGACCTCTTTAGTAAAAGTTTTCGTCACTATATTTTCTAAAAAGCTATCCGTTCCTTCAACGAGATCAAGTTCATTACGTTAAAGGTTTCGCCAGAAACCATTCGTAGCCCTCCATCATTTCGGTTAAATATTCGGTAGTATTCAAGCTATGTATTTTGACCTCACGCCAAGGCATAGTGATTGGTAGCTGCCGGATATTTATCTGTAGCATAGATAGATGCGTTGGTTTGGGACAGTCGTACTACTATTTTGGCCTACGTCAAGGGTATGTACGGGTGGGTTCAAATTAACCTGGAAAATGATGGGTAGAACTTGACATGTGACTTATGATATTTTGACCTCACGCCAAGGTCATAAGAGCATGGGGCAAAAATCACATCGGGAGTTTCAAAAGAACTGAAACTTGCCAGATATGCGCATACCTTCTGGAGTGTGATACCGTGAGCGGATTCCGTCACGTTATCATGCAATGATAGTTGGATCCCGATTCCCACTGATGAGTTGGTTTACTCCTCGGGTGACCCCGACTAATTCTTCTTTCAGGTTTGGAGGAGAATTTGAGGTACAGTGGGAGGTTTCCTGATTAGAAAAAGTGATAACCATTCTGATCTAGGATAGAGTGCACGCTGAGTGTTTCTTTTCTCTCTCTCTCTTTGGCAGCGACCATTGACCCGACCCTAGACTATGACTCAGTGACCAAGTTGACCGAACCTACTTAACACTGGCTTTTGGATTGTCAGAGTCGCAGACCTCATTGCCACTCCTACTTTTACCCTTTTCTCCAGGACACCCCGTATTACTACGAACGTCCACTTCCATTGGACAAAACCATCGTATGGTTATATACGAACTCGAAGGAATTTATTCGAGGATGGTTTCCGGTTTTGGAGAAAACGAATAGGATTATTCAGTTGTATTTTCTTTTCACCTTCTCTCAGGTTGCGAGTACTCCTTGGTTTAGGAGTAGTACACCTATTACGCAAATTGGATAGTCTTCTTCCAAACCATAGGCTGGTGCCGACCGGTAGGGAATGAAGAAAACCAGTTAGCCTAAACGGTGTACAGAAGGTATTAAGTTCAGACAAAGCAAGGGATTAGTAAGAGGGCAAAGTAAATTGCGACTGCTATTCACGACCAAACCAAGTATTTCTTCGCCAATCCTAAATCACCTTTGTATTTCTCCAGGACACTCCGTATCACTACGAAGATCCCATTTTATTGGATAATCCATCGTATGGTTATATACGAACTCGAAAGGAACTTGTTCCAGTTCGGGGATGGATCCTGGTTCAGGAGAAATAGGAATAAAGTACATTCAGGTGTCTTTTATCTTCACCTTCTCTCGCATTGCGAGTGCTCCTAGGATTAGGACAGTACACCCTTTATGCTTTTTAGATAGTCTTCTTCCAAACCATAGGCTGGTGCCGAACGGTAGGGAAGGAAGAAAACCATTTGGCCCAAAGGGGTGTACAGAAGGTAATGACTCAAGACATATGTAGGGATTTGGAGAGGTGGCAAAGAATTATACGGTTATAGTTGTGAATCTGGATAATGGTAGAGGCATTACTAGGAATACCAGGATACCCCATCGAAACATTTCAATGTTTCAGTTCAACTGTGTACTGTTAATGGAAAACTGATTTCCCGATTAGACACTTACTCCAGGGTATGTATTTACCAGGTATGATTCTCACATCTGTATGGTTTTACAGATGATGAGTGGGAGTAAGTTATTGGGAATAGGGTAATCATCCTCATTATATCGGGATTCGTTGTAATCGGTGATATTTGGGGAGATCATCTGGGTTGTTTGCCGGTCGGCAAATATTTGGTTTTGAATATCCGCTGTTGTGCACCAATTTCAAATTGATATATCTGTACGTCTATTTTTATAGAGTGAGATATACCTTTTGATATTATGTCGATGACATTTACCTATATCAGTGGATGGTTAGGTAAGGAGCATTGAACAGCGGTGTAATTCTTCTTAACCAAAAGTACAGTTTTCAACCTACGACACACAGTGAATGAGTCACTAGACTCAAGGGACTTATACAGAGTATTGTATGTTGTCCAGGGTCCATCAGGACAGAGGGGTTGGTCCTCGTACTATATTCAGTTTACTTATGACTTCTCTAGTTTTTAGACAGGTGTTTCGTGGAAACACAGTGTCTGAATTTTGGGAAGTTATAGGTATTTGAATAAAGTAGAGAACCAGATATTGCAAGTATAGGGATTCTTCAAAGTGATCGAAGATGTAGATACTTGTGTATGGTATTCAGTTGATAGTAATGATTAAGAGAACTTGCTTCTCTTTCGGGTTACTCATAATTGGAAATATTCCTAAGTTGAGTAACGCTGATCGGCCTCTCTCCATTTAGTTGACATGCATTGGAGACAGCTGCATGATTTGAATCGGGTTCAATTAAATCAGTGCCTCTGGTTCTATATTGGATATAGAACAGTTCATATCTTAACGTTGTTAAGGTACGGGGAGTTGTCTTGCTTCTGATTAAAACCAGACTCTGGATAACTCAAGGCACGTTTCTGTAATGGCTGTTTGTGGGTTGACCCAGGCTATGATGAGGGTTGATTTTCTACCATCTGGAAGATCAATAATGATATTGTTCTTCACTCGCCACAATTTTAAAAGAAATGGATTTTTTTCAGAAAACAGTAGTGGGAGTATGGTAGAACTGGAAGTGATTCCAGAACCGCAAACGATTACTAAAGATTTGATAAGGAACCTAAAGATTAAATCTGGTTTGACATTCCATTGGCCACTCCGCAGATAAGGTGGGTAACTTCAGGCACCCGAGAGGTACTCCGGTAGCCTCAAGGACGGTGACAGAGAAGTTCTTGTTTACCCACACTTGCCATTGTTGTTGTTCCAGGCTGTGAGACCCGGCAGGAGGATGAGTATAGCGTCGTTCTAAACTAGCTTTAGAAGTGCGCATCTATATGACTCTGCCAGAGGGTTGTCGTAGTCAGTGGGAGCAGCGGAAGCATTGGTGAATATCAGGCTTATGTCTATTTATAGACTAAAGCAGATATAGCGGAGATAGATCATCTATTTCTGATGTGACAGTCATGGGTTTGACGTCATAAGAATAGGGGATGGATCTGTTGAGAAGGTAGTAGGAAGTGATATTCCTATACAACGATCGGTTATACTTTGGTCGTCACACAGTGTTTTCTCTACATGGGACTTGGACATTATATCAGACATACTGGTTACTAGATCTATGGTTTTAGATCTAGATTTGGGTGGTTTCTCAATCAGGGTACCTTGACAGCATTCTAAGAGTATTTAGAATGGACGACTCCTGGCACGGTAGTATGCCTGCAGGTGATGGAGTCACCCTCTCTAAAGGTGTCTTATAGACTAGAGTAGAGAGGGATGTGCATGATTGGCAGATCACTTGCTTAGGCAATTGAGTTAATCATGAGATGTCAAATACCACACCAGATGTTGTTCTTGCACTAGATGCAATAAGTTGATATTGATCCAATCCTGGAGAAACAGTCGGAAGCAGTTTTAGAACATAAGTGGATGTTCTAGGGATATGATAACGGCTGCCTCCTTTAGGAGACGGTTATCACTCCAGGCTTCAAAGGTGACATGGACGACAGGGTGATCGTCAGAGTTGTAGTTTTCCTTCTGACGAGGGGCAGTATTTTGGACAGGTGGTCCAAGGCAGATACTGAGGGAGGCATGGCGCAGGATACTGATTAAGTTCAGTTGACGATACAGTCTAAGAAGTTTGGATTTGGAGTTCATTTATGAGCTAGGTCCCATCAGACATCCAGACATTCTAAGACAGGTATTTCTCATTTCGGGAGATGGTTTTCTCCGCGAACTTGAGATAGAGAGAGACATAGAAAGAAACATCAAGGCGGATCCACTCACTGAGGCTATTCCTCGAACGCAATAGTTTCGCAAACGAGCTTTGTGAGACTGACAAGTAGAGGAGTTGGGTGTTCGGTATCACACGGGCTGTGAGTATGCGACATCGCAATAATTAGCCTTGAGTGCAAGTGGGAGATTGTTGGAGATAGTGCCCTCAGAGTCAATTATTGGATCACAGGCACGTGATTGCAATGATTGAGGGAGGACCTATCCCGGTAGGATAGTCTTACTCGAGATGATAGTATGCTATCTGGTTTACCTTTATCATCGTGTACTGCTTTAGGTGACCTGACATGTCGCTATTGCACGTTGATAGAGCCCCTAGGATTCTTGCTTGACTGCCAGCAGTATGAGGGCGATCATATAAGTGAGAGCTGGAGTCTATAAGCACATCCTTAAAAGGTCCCTAGTCGTGGGAGTTTCGAGACAGGGCATCGATACTCCAGAGTAGACTAGTGTATACAGTCGAGACCCCGACGAGGGGCGGTGGCCGGTCTCACAAGCCACTGGTGTCAGTTGGATCACCTAAGATGTATACAGGTGCTCATTGGGTTATGAGTACACCGGACAGGACTCGCCGGGAACATGCTAGTTGGTATTATACCTGACGTCAGATAGCAGTTCCCTGGTGACATGTGTACAGGTTAGTTCATCGACCTGGGGATCGTCATTTGTCTCGTGTGAGTTCCCACTGTACTTTGATTACTACCCTACCACGGCTCAAAGGAGTCATGCAAACAGGTTTTTAGTTGGGTACAGTCCCGAGCCACATGGAGGCAGTGAGCGGATCTTCAGGGGTTCGTCTCTCCAGGTATTGGGGGTGAGGTCGCGCTGTGTCTAGGAGAGCCAGAACATGAAAAGTCCTTGGCCAAGGCAGGAGATTTACTGGTAGGTATTCCAGTAGTATCTCAGGGTGTTCTGGACTACACTCCGACACGACTTGTACCGCTTTTGGGGGTCTGACTTTTACCAACCCCCTAGGCCCGACATGCGATGCTCATAGACGAACGGACCGGACTGTACGGATATTGTCACTGACAGGCTCAGTAGGGTGTCAGGATGAGTTCGCTCATTGACGTCCCTTTTGGTCAATAGCTGGTGGCCCGTCACGTATTGGCTTATACTTCTGACGTGCTAGTGGTTAAATCCACAACCATAGTATTGACGAGTCTTTAGAGTCTACCACACTTTCAGTTACTCAAGTTTCGGGCGAAACGCTGTAGAGGCCGTATGGAGATATGGCAGGGTCCGATCAGATACGTGCGGTATTGCACGGATCAGGATCGGACGGTTTTGTACTAGTGGCCGTATAGTTATATGGCAGCGTTCGATCAGATGCGTGCGGTATTGCACGGATCAGGATCGGACGGATATTACTAGCCGGCTTTGGTTTAAGCCGGTCCTAGTTTAGTACAGTGTAGATTTTGTCTCTTTGCATTTGTATCCGGTCGGAATACAGATGCGGGTGTGTATGCACAGTATCGGGGTTTTCCTGTAATTTATTACTGGACCAGTTTTCTGGAGTTGCCAGTTTGCATTCCGTTCCGGCCGGTTTTTCTTTGTTCTTTCCCGGCCGGACTTTTCCGATGGAGGGTGTTATTTGCAAGTTTGCAAATAACACTTTGTGGAGGACTTATTTGCATAAGGTTTGATATGATAAGCATCTTTTCTTTTCATGTATTTATTGTGAAGAGAAAGGATTTGATTTGGATGTAAAGTTTTGTGATGATTATGTTTTGCTTAAGGTCACCTTTTGCTTTATCCTACAATAACCTCCCTTCATGCTAGAACTTCTTTGCTCCACCATTCTTTCAAGATATGGCCGGCCAAATTTTTGAGAGAGGAAGAGTGGTTCATTTTGTGAGGAGATATATTTGTTCATATCATTTTGCATGCAAAAATTGATAGCTTCTTTTCCCTCCAAAGCTCAATCTTCATTCCTCCATCCAAAGGCAACAAACCCCAATGAGACATATTCTACTATATTCTACAGCACTTCTTGGGCGCGTCGGCTAGCCAACTTCGCGCCCGAGTTGCCTCGGTATTGAGGTGGGAGCCCGTAAAAGTACCCGGCTTCGTGGTGCCCTTTCCGACGAGGAGGAGATGGACGGAGATCCCGCGAGGAGATCGGAGTGGAGATGAAGACCGGAGGACTCGGATCAGTCGGTATATCTCTAACCCATCCTCTTGTTAGCTTAGACTAGTTTAATGGCACGATCCGGAGTTTAGTGCGCGGTGGTGCCGGTTTGATAAGTCCGCAAAATTTAAAGTTTATCACCGTTTCCGCGTTTGGCCGTCGGATTGACGGCCGGGGCGCCGCCGTGCACTTACACCTCCATGGGTCTATCCTAGGAGCAAAAACAGTAAAAAGAAATTATACAATGACGGCTACAACCCCGACCCGGTTGTGCGGCCAAATAAATAATATTATATCAATTTACAAATTTACATGAATTGAAAGAAAAGAAATCTCTCGTCTCACAACCCCCGGTTATTCACCCGCGACAATCCAATGAATTCATATACACATACCAATAACATTACAGATCACAGATTTGTATAACCCCCACTAATCGACATATAGCGATTAGCAGACGTTCAATACAAATATCACATCACAGATAAAAACCCGTCAGCTTAAGTGTTTAGAAGCTCGATCAAAATACGGTTTTTAAAGCCCCAAAAACAAAATTTTCTTTCTGGAAAATCTGGGCTGAAAAGACATATTCCAAAAATCCCAAAACAACCCCAGAAACACACTGCACAAAATTTGGACCTCGGCCGAGTCAGCTCGGCCGCGGAACCGCGGCGGGAGCGTGCTCCCGCCGCGTTTCCGCGGCGCTTTGACCGGTTCGTTGGACCAAATTTTGTGGGTGTTTAATAAAAAGCCTGAGCCGATTTTTAAGATGAAATTTATCATTTTTTGAACAGAAAAAAATTCGGCAGAAACTTTACATATCGGGTTCGTTTCGCGACTTTTTCTTTGATCGATCTTCTAGTTACTTTGCTAACATATTTGATAGAGTTTAACTAGGCTCTGATACCACTGTAAGTCCATGCTACCTCTCCCGGTACTTTCGGGCATGCAGAATTTGATGAAAAACAATTTTCTAGAGGCGGTAACATGGACTCAAAACGGATCTTTGTTAAACTACTAACTAACAACCTAACAAGAGTTTACCTACTCGGTTAGGGGGCTATACCTTTCTTAAACTCCTTCGTCTTTGACTCCTCCCGGTGTACGGATCGGCCTCACCTCGTTGTCTCCTTGCGCCGAAGATGGATCCACCCGAAAGGTTCTACCTTTGGTTTCTTCTTCGAACTTTGAAGAAACTAGTTCACTCGGTTTGCTAAACCTTGTGAACTAGAGTGAGTAGAGGAGAGTGTGTTGGGATTTTTCTCTATGGTTCTTGCTTCTCAACTCATGAGACAAATGAACCATAGACTAGGGAGAAAGGGAGAGCAAGAGGAAGAGGGTGAGAGCTCAAGCCAAGAGAGAGAATGGAAATGATAGAATGAGCAAGACTTTTCTCTCTTGGCTCTCATAATCCAAAGCTATCATAACCAATAATAGCAATCAAGTATTAGTGATGGTTTAAGCTACAATAGCCATATCATTTCATGCACTCATTTTGCACAAGATAAACAAGCAAGCAAAAGTCTTTGCCATGAAATGATAGCTATTGTCATGATGATGGTCAACTAGTCCAACCTAGTCAACCGGTCAACAAAGTCAACAAGTCAACAAAGTCAACCCCTCAACAACCATGTCACTATAATACTTAATTAATATTATTGTTAATTACATATCATATTCTCATTAGGGGTTGAGCAAAAAGTCAATAGTCAACAGTCAACAACCCTAATGAGAATTCTCTGCCTCTGTCTCTCCATCAACTGTGCATATACACCCACATCCGCGTTCCGAGGAACACGAATACATACTAGAAAAAACCAATCCCAAAACTTACACTAGAATCTGGCTTAAACCAAAGCCCGCTAGTGTTAACTGTCCGGACACTGTACGTGCACAAGCGCACGGATGTGACCGAACCCTGTCGCAAAACCATGCGACCTGTCGCAAAACCATGCGACCTGTCGCAAAACCATGCGACCTCTACTCTTTTGCCTAAAGGCGAATAGCTTTCTGTGTGGGACTCTAAAGACTCGACACTACGCTGGTAGTGGGTTTAACCACAGACCGCAAGCGGCACTAGCTGTGCGTAACAGTCCCCAGGTAGAGGCCGACAAGAAGACTGACGAGGTGAAACCCATCTGAACTCCTACTGAGTCTGACTATGACAATCTCCATATAGTCCGGTCTGTTCGTCTGATACATCGCATGGCGGGCCTAGGGGGCGGTAAACGTCAGTCCCCTAATAGCGGTACAAGTCGCGTCGGAATGAAGCCCAGAACACCCTGAGATAACATTGGAAACCTACCAGTATATCTCGCTTGCCCTGGCCAGAGACTACTCGTGTAATGGCTCTCCTAGACACAACGCGATGTCAACCCCCAATACCGGGAGAGACGAATCCTGTCTAACCGTCACTGCCTCCAAGTGCTTCGGGACTGCACCCAAAAACTACCTGTTTGCACGACTCCTTTGAGCCGTGGTATGGTAGTAATCAAAGTACAGTGGGAACACACTCGAGGCGAAGTGACAGTGTCAAGTCAGCGGACTAAGCTGTACTCATGTCACCTAGGAACTGATAACTGACGATAGGTATAGTACCAACCAACAGTCCCCGACGAGTCCTGTCCAGTATACTTGTAACCTAACGAGCACCCGCATACCATCTCCAGTACGACGTACTGACGGCTGTAGGACAGACCGTCTCCCACACTGGGATGAGAAGCGCATACGCTAGCATACTCCGGAGTATCGATGCCCTGTCTCGATAGTCCTGCGACTAGGGGCCTGCATAAGGATGTGCTTATAGATTACCCAGCCCCCACTAGTGTGACTGCCATCACAACGCTGGTAATCAAGCAAAGATCCTAAGGGCTCCACTAATGTGTATAGGTGATATACTAAAATAAACACATGTACACATTGAAGTAGAAACAAACCAAGTAGCATACTACTATATGAGCAAGATTGTTTATACAAGGTGAATATCCCAAGGTTCCATTAAGTAATATACAAACTAGTATGATACAGCAATGGTCTCTAGGGCATATACACTAACAACAATTGGCGGTGAAGAGGAGATTTGAGGCTTCTAACGACTTGTCGTTTAGATCATTTAGAAATAGGCTAGTTGGCTTAGGAAACCCTAGAATCTAAAATATGGAAAATTTACACCTTTGCAAATAAATACCTTTTACTTTATAAAACCGTTTTCTAAAGGATTAGTATTTTACAATCTTTGCAAAGCGCCGCTACAACCCACCTTTGGGGAACCCGTTCGGGATCGTGCGGTTTATCGCGCACCCTCGGGCTAGTAGTGCGAGATTCAGACCTCCGCAAGGAGCATTCGGTCTCGAAAGGTTTAAAATACGACATCTTAAGAAAATAAGATTTTTAGAATATAAAATATTTATTACAATTGTTTTTGTATAAACATATGTATATTTATCATTTAAATATCTATTTTATTATAATATAAATGTAGGGTTCCTAGGCACACTAGTGGAGTCTCACAAGTGATCAAACATGCACAAATCAAATTTTATGGGTGCCTACAAACCCTAATACAGATCGTTTACTAGATATCTAGGCGAAACAAGTAATTAAATGGAAATGTATCTAAAGGAAAGGGGCTACAACCTTTGTAGATCCGGTCCACCACTTCCTAAGCTCCACGATGATCTCCCTCCGCTGTCCAAATCGAACTCACGACTCTAGCATTGGCATCATCGAAGAATGGGCGGGCTTGATCGTCGGTTCGATGCCGAAGATGATCTACGTCGAAGCATCACAAGAACAAGCTCCAACTTCACCAAGCTTTGGAAACTTGTGAAGTAAACACCCTATACAACTTGGCAAGAGGTAGAGGATGAAGAAATAGGAAGTGGGTAGACTTTATATTTGGATTCCTCACTCAATTTCACTAGTTGCCATTGATGGCCACTAGCTTTCTTCATGTTGAAGAAGATGAAGATGAAGAAGAAGATATGATAAGTTCTTTTAAAATAGATAATAAAATCAATACTTATCATAATCTTACCCTTAGTTAAGTGTAGAGAATCAACTAGGGTTAGTGAATGGTTAGGTTTTGTAGATAAAGACAAAATGGTCAAACCTTCTTGAAACTTCAAAGAAAAGAACAAAAAGATCAACCATTTAATTTTCATTCCAAATGAAGAATGAATAAATAAATAAATAGTTAATAAATACAAAACCCTAACCATTACACAACCATAGTTTAATCATACACTTAACTAAGTATACATGTATCATCAAACATGATACAAAGATGTGCACAAAAATATATCACATATACAACTTGCACAATTCAAGTGAGAAAATCCATTTAAAGTGAACCAATACTAGTTAATGAAAAATAATATTTCAAATATATAAATATGCACTAAATCATTAAATCAACACTTGATTTAACGATCCGGTCATATCGGATATAACCGACTAGTATCATATGTATCGGCTTATCGAATCAATCCTTGATTCGATAACTAGGTTATATCGCATACAACCATTCGACACATACATCGCGAGAATGAAATACGGTATCACATACACGCATCATTCTCGGTCCCGCACATATCCCATATGTGCTCCTATTTCGTTTCGCTTGAGCCAGGAAATCTCTGTGTAGGACTCTAAAGACTCGTCAATACGCCGGCAGCATATGATGATCATATCAAACACCCACAAGCCGCAAGCGGTCTGCTAAACGTAACGGCCACCCGGGTATTGAGCGATCAGAAGATCGACGAGCAAGCCCGCTCACACTCCTGTGAATCCAACCAGTAACACTTAAGTAACACTTACCGTATAGTCCGGTCTGTTCGTCTGATATGTCACATATCTCGCCTAGGGGTGGTAAACGTCAGACCCCAGTAGCTTGATAAGTCATGCCGACGTGAGGTCCATAACATTCGTGAAACTACTGATAACACTTACCAGTAGGTCACTGCAACCCTGGCCAGGGATTTCCTGTTATGGCCAGTCGAGCATAGCGCAACATCAACCCCCAATACCGGGAGAGACGAATCCCCTCCTATCGCTCATTGCCTCCATGTGAATCGGGACTGTACCCAATAACCACCTGTTTGCACAACTCAGTAGAGCCGTGGTACGGTGGAAATCAAAGCACAGTGGGAGACACACAAGACTCTATGACGATCTCGGGTCAACAGACTAAGCTGTACCAGTGTCACCAGAGAACTGCCATCTGACGTGAGGTATAATACCATCTGGGAGTTCTCGGCGAGTCCGTTCAGTGTACCCAGTCTCCACTGAGCACCCGTATACCATCTCTGATGTCAAATACCAATGGATATGGGATCATCCATCACCCATCGCATGGTCGAGAAGATATACGCTAGTCTACTCTGGAATATCGATGCCCCGTCTCGATATTCCCACGACTGGGAACAATGAAGGATGTACTCATTGACTACCCAGGCCCCACTAGTATGATCTGCATCATAGTCCTGGAAGTCGAGTACACATCCTAAGGGCTTTATCAACATGTAATCAGAGAGATAGAAAGTATACATGTTAAGATAAAGAGCAACCAGATAGCGTACTATCATGTCGAGCAAGAAAGTCCTACCTATATATGTCCCAGCATCCACTACAATATACATCCAATGTACAATAATGGCCTCTAGGGCATACATATAACTAACAATCTCCCACTTGCACTAGGGCCATCTGTAGCAGTGGTCGCAGTATCTAATACTCAACCATCCCATATGAGTCTCTCTCTGGGAAAAGGCCTTCGTGAGTGGATCCGCCGTGTTGTCCTCTGAGTCTTCTCTCCTAACCTCGATCACCCTAGAGATCAACTATCTTCATGATCAGGTGATGCTGCCTCAGAATATGTCTGGGTCACTGATGGGACCAGGGTTCCAGGGCTAAAGCCACAGTTCCATTGTCACACAATGGTAGGAACCTAGTTCATCCTATGAACCAATATACACCCAAACTGCCTCTTTGGTAGTATCTTTAATAGCGATGTTACCAGCCTTTATCGTCTAGTTTGTCACGGTATCTAGCTTGGAAATCTTCCAACATACCGTCCCTTTACTGAGGGTAAAGACAGTGCCTGTGACTGACATTCAGTCGTCTTTATCACCCTAGAACTCTTCCAGTGATTCTCCCCAGGATCGACTGATACCATCTCACTATACCTAGTGAGAACCCTAATATCCCTTTAAATCTATCTCATAGGTCCAAATCTCAGGATTTAGGAGGTATCATCTTTATCCTATTTGGAGAATCCTTGTGATAATAGGAGATTGACCGATCGTAGTATAGGAAACTCTTTTCCTATCAAGAGTATGTTGTCTACGTACAATACGAAGATGACCACCTTACTCTCTACTACCCTTTTGTATATACAAGGTTCGTCTACCATTTTGATGAAGTCAAACACTTTGAATATCACATCAAAACAGACGTTCCAACTCCGCGATGCCTGCTTCATTATGTAAAGCAACTTGCACACTTTTCCGCTGCTCCCACTGTTTACGAAGACCTCTGGCTGTGTTCTTATAGACGTTCTCTTCTAAATTAGTATTTAGAAAAGCAGTCAGGGACCCAACCACCAGATATCGTAGTCATGGTATATAGCAATGTTAAGTAGGATCCGGATGGACTTAAGCATAGTCACTTGGAAAAGGATTCATCATTATCCATACCTGGTTGATGACTAAAACCTTTAATAAGCCTAGCTTTGAAAGTCTCAACTTTTCCATCTACACCAAGTAATCTTCTCAATATATACTTGCTCCTGATGGGGATTTAACCCTTCTGATATAGCAGCCAAAGTCCATACTTTGCTGGTGTACATGGATTCCATCTCAGATCGCTAAGCATCCAGCCATTCTTACAGAGTCCCTACTCTTGATGACCTGCTCGAAATTAGTTGGGTCATCATCTCATGATGCATTCCTTGCTCCCACTGTCATCGAGAAACCGAGGTATCTCTCAGGCGGATGAGGAACCCTACTAGATCGGCGGAGAGGCTGAGGTTCGTCGGGAACTATAGAATCTTATGGTTCTGTCAAATCATCAACTGCAGTTTTGTATAGCTGGAACCTTTCCAGTTCTACAGAACTGATCCTGCCTCGATCTTGTCCGGATTTTGCTTTAAACATAGGCCGGACAACCCCAAATCTTAACTCGCTTAAGAGATGGGTTCTTCCCATACCATATCTCATATGGAGTGGTAGGCATTGATTTGATTCAAACCTAATTCAATAGATATGCAGCTTCTCAAGTGCATATCCCCAAAAGGAAATAGGTAACTCAGTAATACTCATCATAGAGCACACCATATCTAATATTGTGCAATTGCTCCGCCCTGATACACCGTTGTGCTGTGGTGTATTCAGAGGAGTAATACTGAGAGAAAATCTCATTCTCCTTTAGAATAGTCCAGGGATTCTATGCACAAGTGTTCTCCTCCCTGATCTTATCATAGGACATAATACTTATACCCGTATTTTGGTTCTCTACTTCTAACTTATATTCTGTGAATATCTCAAAAGGTTCGGACTTATGTTTCAACAGGAACATATGTCTGAATCTTGAGAGATTATCAGAGAATATAATGAAGTATGAAGAACCAGTCCTGGCATGTGTAGACAGGAGACTTTATATACATCATCATGTATCAGTCCCAAGAGTTTACTAACTCTTTCTCTGTTTCTAATAAACAGAGCTATGGTCATCTAATCTTTGTGACATGACTGGCAAGTTTCATAAGATGTAAATTCAAACTGATTTAAATATGCATCTAAAATGTAACTTCAGCCAGTCGGGTCGCATTGATGTGACCTAGTCTACAATGCCTCAAGAAGGATTCGTTCATTTCTGAACTCTTCTTCTTGTGTGTGTTCTGTATACTAGGAACTGTAGTTTGATTTAGAACTTCAATGCTTTTAGATAACGTGCCTGAACCGATCAACTTTTGATATAGGAAAAGTTCAAAACATTATCCATCAATACAAAATTACATCCTTTCTTTACTAATAAAGAGACTAATATGATTTTGTATATCAGGTTCGGTATCTAATAGCATTTGTTCAGAATCAATGTATTGGTAATACAGGGTGACAGTGACCAACAGACTTGGCTGCAACACTTGCCCCGTTTTCTGCCTCATGAAACTTATCGCCCGTTCTCAGTTTTTCTACCTTTTTGTAGCCCTATGTAACAGATTACATATCTGGGATCCTGATCCGGTATCATATACCCAGGATGCAGAGGATACTGAGAAACAGTTCTTTGTAATAAACATACCCGAAGGAGATGCATCACATGCACTTACTTCGTTTGGGCGGCATAGGAATTCTGGTATTCCCCAATTTCCTGCTCTGTCTTATAACAATTATAAGTTGGAGCGGGACCAACGTTCCCCAGCTCAGTATAAAAAGTGGGTTCGGTCAATACATCCATATTATTATCTTGATTAAGGCGTGATATGGTCGCTACCTGGATAGAGAGAAGAAAACACTCTGCGTGCGCTCTTGCAAGATTAGATTGGTTATGTATTTTATCTAATCAGGATGGCTCCCACTGCTTTTTATCAAATCTTTCTTCAAACCTTAAAAGGAAAGACTATCCGGGATTAATTACACTCTACAAGTTCGCCAATCTTTCAGCCAGGCCAGTGTCGGTACTTTGAGGGAGGTTCCCCGTGCTTTCGCACGGACCTAATTACTGTAAACCTCGTTTTCCCAGAGGCGTAACCCCGTTGACACCTTTCTAGACACCTACTTGATCGGCTAATTGCAAAGTGCAAAACTCTCCCAGGAGTAACAATTACTCGCAGTGGGTATCGGGATCCAACTATCATATAGAAGGTATGCAATCTCATTGCAAGTTTCAACACTTGAAACTCCCGATAATGGTTTTTACCCCTAGCACCTATGACCTTGGCTAAGGTCAACAAATCATAGGTACTAGTCAAGTTCTACCCGTCATTTCGTGATTAATTAGACCCACCCACATGACCCTTGGCTAAGGTCAACAAAGCCACATGACTGTCCTAACTAATCGCATCATATGCGGTGTAGGAAGACATCACTTAGCTACCGTACACTGTGCCTTGACTATGGTCAACAAACACAGCACGAATACTAAGTACTCTACTTCCTAAAATGACGGAGGGTTGCGCTGGTTTTTGTGAAAACCATTAACGCTTTGAACTTGATCTCGTTGCGGAATCAAATGGTTTTTAAATGGAATGTTTTTGAGGCTTTTCTAGTTTTGCTAAAGGGATCACTCCCGGTGAAGGGATCGTCGGCCCTTTCCTCGTCGAATGAGGTGCGGGATATGTCATATATATCGCTGTGCAAAGCAGAAACTATAGAAGCGATCAAAAGACAAACCGAGGGTTGTAGCATCTGCCAGTTATTGCTAAAGGAGTCACTCCCGGTGAAGGGATCTCGGTCCTTTCCTTATCGAATAAGGTGCAGGATGTTCTACAAGGAACACCACGATGCAAAGCAAGAACTGTAGCTACCTGTTTTATTTTGAAATTCGATTCCATAACATCAATTAGGTTTATTTTCTTTCATTAATCTCATTAATGAATATCCCATCATTTAAGTCCACCTAACCATCACAGATAAATATAACGTACGCTTATGCCATCCGCATTCGCCTCGATGTCCCGTCTGCACCGTTAGTTTAGGTAACTAACGCCAGAGCGAGGCAGGGCTAGCGCGGGTGTAAAACATAAGCAACATCTATTTCATATATACTATATATAATATCTGTCACAGAACATCACATGATCACAGATAAAACACAGCAGAAGAAACATATGAAATATTGGATATACTAGGACGTCCGTGTTTTCAATACGAGCCAGTATAAAACACGGATTCCACGGTCGTGATGAATAACCAATCCCACATCCCTAGACCCCTACGAGAGCGGCAAGCAACCCTACCAATTCTAGGGTTAGGAGACCCGGACTCGACTCCTCGAGATGGTCTCCCACTGGACCCTAGAACCCGGTTACTTGTGCTCCCCTCCTTGGGTCTATCCTAGTGCAGAAAAGAAAATAATATACATCAACGGTGACAACTTCCGCAACCTGGAAGTGCCCCAATAAAAGAATATTACATACAAGTTTTTACATGAATGAAATTGAAAAAACACTCATCTCACATAAAAACCCCCCGGCAATCCAACACGACGATCCAATATAACATATCCAGCAACACATAACATCACATGTCATCAACGTAAGTAAATATGCGCATCCCAATTGTCGTTGACATATAGCAACGAAACCGGCGACATCACATATTACACTTACGGTCACAGAAAAGAAAGTGTAAAACTACAACAGTTGGAATCCGCAACCACCTCAGACATCGCATGCCTGACCAAATGAATTCTTAAGACATCGCATGCCTAACAATTATAAACCCCGCATTTTAGTCTCATTATCGAAAACACTTTTCAATATCAAGTCGAGCAATTCAACAGGATTCCCGACATTCTGATCGAATGCTCGTCGCAAACTTCAGTAGACGGCCGCAACCCTGTTACCGTCGACGAAGTGCACCAAGGCGGAACACCGCTACCGCGAGCACCCGAACGGATGCTTTCGGCGACGGGGTTCTCCTACAGTCACTTGGTCGGGGCTATGGAGTGAGGCTGTCTATTAAGTTTACCCGGCGAGTATCCGCGTACGCTACGTGATTGCGGCGGACTTTTGATCACATCAAAATTCCATGGCAACCGATCAAGTGAGACTAAACTGCTATGTTTATAATACTTATTCCGTTATCTCATAACTTCTTGTGAATTCCAATTATTGTATCACATTCCGGATAAACAGAAAATGTTAAACTTTTCCGATCGAACAATCGAACACCCAAGTTTTCCCGATACAGCTCAACACATGAAATAAGTCTAACAGCATTCAGTTCGTGCCTCAGTACCAACGGTCCAGCCGTAGAAGGGTCAAGCCAACGCCTCACATGTGGCACGCCGTACTGCCCCAAACCCGAAGGTTCAAAGGGCAGTTCAAGACGGTCACATAATCGAGTTAAGGTTTGTTGTCTTCTAGAGGGTCCATCGCGTTACTTGCACTACTTAGAACGTCGTTAAACTACGGAAAAATCCAACAATTGGAAATTTTCCGGCAGGGGAAAAAGTGGGTATTTATATCCGGTCGAATTTTTTAACATATTCTAAAAATACCCGGAAAAGCACACCGACAAAAATTAGACAGTCCGATCGAATACACCGAGTCCCCAATACAACCCAGAAAATAAAACTCTGGAATAAATATTAAAATATTCCCAGGAAAACCAGCACTAAAAACTAGGAGTTACCGTGAAAAAGAAAAATGATAATGTCACTAGTTGGCCGCGGAACCGCCGCACGAGCCATGCTCGTGCCGCGGTTCCGCCGCGGTTTAGAGGAATCTCACTCTCTAATTTCACAGTAATTCTTAGGAATACCTGCTGATTTTTCTGAATATTTTTAATCCGGAAAAAACCCAGTTTTTCAAAATTGTCCAGAGAGCATTTTAAATCGGGGTTTTGTGTTCGATCAGACTTCTAACTCCGTCAGGACTTCGCCTAAGGCTCTAGCTAGGCTCTGATACCACTGTAGGGTTCCTAGGCACACTAGTGGAGTCTCACAAGTGATCAAACATGCACAAATCAAATTTTACGGGTGCCTACAAACCCTAATACGGATCGTTTACTAGATATCTAGGCGAAACAAGCAATTAAATGGAAATGTATCTAAAGGAAAGGGGCTACAACCTTTGTAGATCCGGCCCACCACATCCTAAGCTCCACGATGATCTCCCTCCGCTGTCCAAATCGAACTCACGACTCTAGCATTGGCATCATCGAAGAATGGGCGGGCTTGATCGTCGGTTCGATGCCGAAGATGATCTACGTCGAAGCATCACAAGAACAAGCTCCAACTTCACCAAGCTTTGGAAACTTGTGAAGTAAACACCCTATACAACTTGGCAAGAGGTAGAGGATGAAGAAATAGGAAGTGGGTAGACTTTATATTTGGATTCCTCACTCAATTTCACTAGTTGCCATTGATGGCCACTAGCTTTCTTCATGTTGAAGAAGATGAAGATGAAGAAGAAGATATGATAAGTTCTTTTAAAATAGATAATAAAATCAATACTTATCATAATCTTACCCTTAGTTAAGTGTAGAGAATCAACTAGGGTTAGTGAATGGTTAGGTTTTGTAGATAAAGACAAAATGGTCAAACCTTCTTGAAACTTCAAAGAAAAGAACAAAAAGATCAACCATTTAATTTTCATTCCAAATGAAGAATGAATAAATAAATAAATAGTTAATAAATACAAAACCCTAACCATTACACAACCATAGTTTAATCATACACTTAACTAAGTATACATGTATCATCAAACATGATACAAAGATGTGCACAAAAATATATCACATATACAACTTGCACAATTCAAGTGAGAAAATTCATTTAAAGTGAACCAATACTAGTTAATGCAAAATAATATATCAAATATATAAATATGCACTAAATCATTAAATCAACACTTGATTTAACGATCCGGTCATATCGGATATAACCGACTAGTATCATATGTATCGGCTTATCGAATCAATCCTTGATTCGATAACTAGGTTATATCGCATACAACCATTCGACACATACATCGTGAGAATGAAATACGGTATCACATACACGCATCATTTTCAGTCCCGCACATATCCCATATGTGCTCCTATTTCGTTTCGCTTGAGCCAGGAAACCTCTGTGTAGGACTCTAAAGACTCGTCAATACGCCGGCAGCAGATGATGATCATATCAAACACCCACAAGTCGCAAGCGGTCTGCTAAACGTAACGGCCACCCGGGTATTGAGCGATCAGAGGATCGACGAGCAAGCCCGCTCACACTCCTGTGAATCCAACCAGTAACACTTACCGTGTAGTCCGGTCTGTTCGTCTGATATGTCGCATATCTCGCCTAGGGGTGGTAAACGTCAGACCCCAGTAGCTTGATAAGTCATGCCGACGTGAGGTTCATAACATTCGTGAAACTACTGATAACACTTACCAGTAAGTCACTGCAACCCTGGCCAGGGATTTCCTGTTATGGCCAGTCGAGCATAGCGCAACATCAACCCCCAATACCGGGAGAGACGAATCCCCTCCTATCGCTCATTGCCTCCATGTGAATTGGGACTGTACCCAATAACCACCTGTTTGCACAACTCAGTAGAGCCGTGGTAGGGTGGAAATCAAAGCACAGTGGGAGACACACAAGACTCTATGACGATCTCGGGTCAACAGACTAAGCTGTACCAGTATCACCAGAGAACTGCCATCTGACGTGAGGTATAATACCATCTGGGAGTTCTCGGCGAGTCCGTTCAGTGTACCCAGTCTCCACTGAGCACCCGTATACCATCTCTGATGTCAAACACCAATGGATATGGGATCATCCATCGCCCATCGCATGGGTCGAGAAGATATACGCTAGTCTACTCTGGAATATTGATGCCCCGTCTCGATATTCCCACGACTAGGAACAATGAAGGATGTACTCATTGACTACCCAGGCCCCACTAGTATGATCTGCATAATAGTCCTGGAAGTTGAGTACACATCCTAAGGGCTTTATCAACATGTAATCAGAGAGATAGAAAGTATACATGTTAAGATAAAGAGCAACCAGATAGCGTACTATCATGTCGAGCAAGAAAGTCCTACCTATATATGTCCCAGCATCCACTACAATATACATCCAATGTACAGTAATGGCCTCTATGGCATACATATAACTAACAATAAATTATCCACCTTTTCCTAAAAATCCCAAGAATAAATTTTACACTAAAATACCATGAACTTCAAATAATCAATATTATAGATAAATACCCTTATTTATAAAACTAAGATATTTTCACTAGAAATGCCACACCATAAAATCCACCCTCATTACAACTCTAAAAACGAACAATAAATACTTGAGGTGTATTTTGAAAAGTATATAAAAGTAATTTTACATAAAACCCCCTCAAGTTTTATAAATTACCCTAAGGACCCTAACAATTATAAGACTTTGATTCACATTTCTGATTGTCTGGCTCGGGGTTGAGTCTGATTAATCTGACTTGAATATGATTCAAGTCAACCTATAATCTACAAGATTCCAATTCAATATGAACACATGAATCCATGAATACAATTATCAATTTATACACTTGACGGAACCGAACCATGGATATATATTCCTTTTACATGATTCACAGTATTCCATTTACATGACTCTACGGTTATAACCGTTTCCTGATATCATGGTTTCGGTCAGTCAGTCAATCACTCATACAGTCAATACAATTTTACAAGATAACAATACAAAAAAAGACATCGCGGGGTTTAAGGGGTAGATTGGTACGGAAGGTGTTAAAGGTGGCACGAGGTGGTCAGATTTAATACACCTAACACGAATCCAGTTGCTGTTGTACCGTGGCATAAACGGTTCCTTGTACTATACGTGCCCCTAGTCTCTGGCATATAGAGACTCCCCTCGTATACACTGGCATCCTTCTGTACCAAGCTACAAACAACAACGTTAATACGACACTACTACAGGATAATACAACTTTAAAATATATCTTCTTATTCTGTCTTATTCTACTTTCCTCTTACATTTGGGACTTATCGAGCGACATGTTCGCTGACGACATTCTGTTTCTCTCTTCTTTGAATGTCGTCAGGTGATTTGGACCCGGCAGAGTCGAGCCATCGCCAGAAGACTTGGAGCAGTTTACTGAAGACACTGCACTGTAGTTTCATTGTACACTTTTCCTTTCTGTACTTTTCATTTCAAGTTATGCCACTGTTTAGGCATCTTTTTATTTCAGTTGTATTTCCTTTCATGTATTGTATAAAGAATGTTAATAAATAAAAGTTGCTGTTCTTTTTATTTCTTGTCTCTTGTGTATTTATCTTATATTGCTTAGTTACGCTTAGCGTATGTACTTCTGAGATTATACGTAGCGGACCTCGTCGCGTCCCCTTTGCCGTACACTGGGAAGCGGGGTATGACAGGTTTTGTTGGTGGCCCATACAGGTCCGAGCTGTATGAATCCCTATCATGCAGTTCTGTTCTGCGTGAACAACCTAAGCAATATAACACAAGAACCAGCAACTAAAACATTCTTTACAATTCATGTTCCTTAAATCTTGCAATTTCATATTCCTTGAATCTTATCATTTTATGTACTTGAATCTTTCCTAACCCAAATTTTTCTTCAGGGTTATGGATTCTCCGAACAACACCAGCACCAACATCAACAACACACCTTCAGCACTACCCCTCACACCAGCTGTTCCAGCGCCACCTACCGAGCAAACAGTGCTACTTAAGGCGATCCGCAGCCTTCTCGAGGGACCGCAACAACTCCTGAACCGTCCTGAGACTGATGCTCCTGGGGTAAAGCAATTCAGGGCTTTACATCCGAAGCAGTTCTCTGGAAAAGGAAGCCCTCTTGAAGCTGAAGAATGGGCACAAAGCATAGAAGATGATCTGGCAGCAGCTCAAGTGCCAGACCTAGCTTGGGTCCGTGTGGCGAAACTACAGCTCACGGATAATGCTCGCAACTGGTGGAAGGCGAAAGAAAGCCGTCTTGCACAGCCTATTGAGTGGAAGACTTTTCGCGAGAAGTTCGACGCAAAATACTTTCCTGTGACTGTCAGGTTTGCCATGGAGCAGCAGTTCATTCATCTACAACAGGGATCGATGTGGGACAAATCAGTAGATGAATACGATACGGAATTCACCATGTTAAGCCGGTAAGATATGTCGCAATAGTTCAATTTTTAAATATCACATACTACACAGCTAACACAATCCTTGAACAGATTCACGGCACACTTGATACCGACGGACGTGATCAGAGCCCGTCGCTTTCAACAAGGACTGGACACGGAGTTTAAGGCTGCTCTAGCCACAGGAAAATTTTTGACTCATGAGGATGCTCTGGAAGCTGCCCACAGTTATGAGGCAGTGATAAAAGCAAGGGGCAGACCTCAGTCTGCAGGAGTCAAGCGCCCTGCCAACCAGATGGCAGGTGGAGCCTCGTCCAGACCACCTTTTGTGCCAAGACGTCCTGGAGCACCAATCAACAGGCCCAACCCAGCCTTTTGTAACTACTGCAAGAGAAATGGGCATCTGGCGAGAGATTGCCGGCGCGCGAACAACCTTTGCTTGATCTGTGGCTCAGCTACTCATGATATTGGGGCTTGTCCTCATAAACAAAACCCAGTTGCTGCACCCAGGCCAGCAAACAATTATCCACAGCGTCCAGCCATCCAAGCCCCTTCTCCAAGACTTGCACTACCTGCACCAGCCAGAGGACCACAAGCTGCACCACCTCCTCGTCAGTTCCATCAAGCTCAACGGAACGTTCCGAGGAATGCTCCTCAGGCCAGGAGAAATGTACCAAAGCGCCAGGCTTTCACGATGTCTATGGAAGAAGCTGAGGCCACTGGCCAAGTCATTATTGGTAAACTTTCCTTCCCAAACTTATCTTTTAGTCTTGGTTGTCTACACACTTTTCCTATACCTAAACCATATCCCATATACCTTAGGTACAATCGTAGTAGCCTCACTACCTGTACTTGCACTGTTTGATACTGGAGAATCCTACTGCTTTATGTCGCAAAGGTTCGTCCGAACCCATGCGATTCTAGTCTCACCGCTTGTATCCAGCTGGAATGTCAGTTCCAGAAATGGCGTTCTAAAGGCAACTATGGGATACAGCTTGTGTCCAGTCGTCGTCTGCAGCCGAGAGTTTTATGCTGACTTCAAAGTACTGGAAATACCGAACTTCGATGTGGTTCTAGAAATGGATTGGCTTGGAACTTTTTATGCTACCATCGACTGTCGTCAAAGGAGGTTAGTATTCGAGATTCCAGACCATCCGGTCTTCTATTTCAAAAGCGGAGACCGTACCCTGGAGCCAAGTAGCTACAAAGCGAAGCCAAGGGAAGCAGTAGTTGCAGCAGCTCAAGCAGAAGAAGAATTAAGACCAGAGGTAGTTCGAGAATTCGACGATGTATTTCCTGACGATATATCAGGTTTGCCTCCCGATCGAGCTCTTGAATTCAGTATTGATTTAGTACGAGGAGCACAACCGGTGATCAAAGAACCTTATAGATTAAGTCCGGAAGGTTTGAAGTGTTAGTGTATATGCCCTAGAGGCCATTACTGCATCATACTAGCTTGTATATTACTTAATGGAAGCTTAGGATATTCACAGTTGTATAGACAATCTTGCTCAAAATGGTAGTATGCTACTTGGTTTGTTTCTACTTCAATATGTGCATGTGTTTCTTTTAGCATATCGCCTATACATATTAGTAGAGCCCTTAAGATCTTTGCTTGATTACCAGCGTTGTGATGGCAGTCACACTAGTAGGGGCTGGGTAATCCACAAGCACATCCTTATACAGGTCCCTAGTCGTAGGACTATCGAGACGGGGCATCGATACTCCGGAGTAGACTAGCGTATACGCTTCTCATCCTAGCACGGGAGGTGGTCTGTCCCACAGCCATCAGTACGTCGTACTGGAGATAGTATGCGGGTGCTCGTTAAGTTACGAGTACACTGGACATGACTCGTCGGGAACTGTTGGATGGTATTATACCTATCGTCAGTTATCAGTTCCCAGGTGACATGAGTACAGCTTAGTCCGCTGACTTGACACTGTCACTTCACCTCGAGTGTGTTCCCACTGTACTTAGATTACTATCCTACCACGGCTCAAAGGAGTCGTGCAAACAGGTAGTAGTTGGGTGCAGTCCCGAAGCACTTGGAGGCAGTGACGGTTAGACATGATTCGTCTCTCCCGGTATTGGGGGTTGACATCGCGCTGTGTCTAGGAGAGCCATTACACGAGTAGTACCTGTCCAGGACAAGCGAGATATACTGGTAGGTTTCCAGTGTTATCTCAGGGTGTTCTGGGCTACACTCCGACATGACTTGTACCGCTATTGGGGGACTGACGTTCACCACCCCATAGGCCCGCCATGCGATGTATCAGACGAACAGACCGGACTGTACGGAGATTATCACATACAGGCTCAGTAGGAGTTCAGATGGGTTTACCTCATCGGCCTTCTTATCGACATCTACCTGGGGACCGTTACGTACAGCTAGTGCCGCTTGCGGTCTGTGGTTAAACCCACTACCAGCGTAGTGTCGAGTCTTTAGAGTCCCACACAGAGAGTTTCCCTGCACTGAGCGAAACGTGTAGAGGCCGTATGGTTTTACAGCAGGGCTGTGATCACTTACGTACACTTGTGTGCGTATGCTGTTCGGGCAGGCAATACTAGTGGGCTTTGGTTTAAGCCGGATCCTAGTATTGCACGGATGGATTCGTTTTGTCTTCTGTGCATTCTCTTTCTACGGAATGCGGATGCAGGTGTGTATGCACAGTTTTGCGGAGCGATGAAGGAGAAGGTGCCTCATTAGGGTTTTGGCAGATGGTTCGGCCAAAACCGCTATGTGGCAGGCTCATTAGGGTTTTGGCAATTCGTTCGGTCAAAACCATTATGAGCCGCGGACATTACTTACTAATCTTTTCAGTGATAATTTTATGATGGCTAATTGCTTTGACCATTTGACCACCTTGACCACTCTTGACTTTATTGACCCGTTGACCAAAGTTGACCTTGACCTTCATGAAAGGTCTACACTCTTCTTTGGTTTTCTTTTTCATTTTGGATTATGATAATGGTCATGTCAATGTAGCCATCAACTTTATCATGATAGGATTTGTAATGATGTTGTTTAGTATTATTGCAACCATGGTGCCTTTTTTCTTAGGTTAATAATTTCATTATTCTTTTCTCATTCCCTCTCTTGAAAGTGAGAAGAAAGAAAGAGAGCTCTATGGTTGTTTGATTTCCTTCATCTTCCTCCTCTTGAAATATTCTTTTGATCTCATGTGTTGAGAGAAAAAGAATCCACATAGACAAATACTTCCATCAACCTCCTCTACATAACCTTGGACTTCAAGACTAGCGATCTTGTTGCCCTGGTTGCCTCGGCTCGAGGTGGAGCTCGGTGTACATCTCTCGGGTGGATCGTCTTCGACTCAAGAAGGCCGCGGAGGTGACCAAGAACCGGATCGACCCTCGGAGCGTGGATGGATGACCCGGACAGCGGAGAGAAGACTCGAAGGACCGTTTTCATGAGGTATAATTTCTACGGCATAGTAGTTAACGCCTCTAGTAGTTTGCTAGTTTCTAGTTTAGCAAAGATCCGGCTTTTAGTCCATGTTGCCTTTGCGCCAAAAAATTGTTTTTCGCCGTTTCCGCCTCCCCGTAAGAACCGGGGTGAGCAACGTGGACTTACAGTTGTATCAAAGACAGGATAAACATAAACTATCAAGTTAGCAAAGTATTTAGAATATCGATCGAAAAAAAGTCGCAAAACACGTCCGAGAAAAACCAACTTTCTGTCGATTTTTTATACTGTTCAAAAATTATTTGACGTACATGAAAAATCGTCTCATGGTTTTTATAGAACACACAGAAAAACTAAGCCGCTGACTCGGCCAACTCACCGCGGAAACACGGCCAAACCATGGGTTTGGCGGCGAATCCGCGGCCGAGTTGACTCGGCCGCGACTCCGTTTTGCTGCAGTGTTCTTATATGGTTGTTTTGGGATTTTTAATACATGTTGTTTCTACCCAGATTTTCCAGAGAATAAAATGACTTTTAGGGTGGTTACAAATCCGTATTTTGATCGATGTTCCGTAGACTTTGGCTAATGGATTTTATCTGTGATGTGATATATGTATTGAACGTCTGCTAATCGCTATACGTCGATTAGTGGGGGTTATACATATCTGTGATCTGTAATGTTGATGGTTTGTGTATATGAATTCGTTGGATTGTCGCGGATGAATAGCCGGGGGTTGTGAGATGAGAGTTTTTTTATTCTTTCAATTCTTGTAATATGTAAATTGATGTAATATTATTTGTTTGGCCGCACAACCGGGTCGGGGTTGTAGCCGTTATTGTATAATTTCTTTTTACTGTTTTTACTCCTAGGATAGACCCAAGGTGGGGTGCACAAACTACCGGGTATCTCGAAATGTTAGTGCATATGCCCTAGAGGCCATTACTGTATCATACTAGTATGTATATTACTTAATGGAAGCTTGGAATATTCACCTTGTATTAACAATCTTGCTCAAAATGGTAGTATGCTACTTGGTTTGTTTCTGCTTTAATGTGTGCATGTGTTTATTTTAGCATATCGCCTTTATACATTAGTGGATCCCTTAAGATCTTTGCTTGATTACCAGCGTTGTGATGGCAGTCACACTCGTGGGGGCTGGGTAATCTATAAGCACATCCTTATGCAGGTCCCTAGTCACAGGACTATCGAGACAGGGCATCGATACTCCGGAGTAGACTAGCGTATGCGCTTCTTATCCCAGCTTGGGAGACGGTCTGTCCCACAGCCGTTAGTACGTCGTACTTGAGATAGTATAAGGTGCTCGTTAGGTTACGAGTACACTGGACAGGACTCGTCGGGAACTGTTGGTTGGTATTATACCTATCGTCAGTTATCAGTTCCCAGGTGACATGAGTACAGCTTAGTTCGTTGACTTTACACTGTCACTTCGCCTCGAGTGTGTTCCCACTGTACTTTGATTACTGCCCTACCACGGCTCAAAGGAGTCGTGCAAACGGGTAGTTTTTGGGTGCAGTCCCGAAGCACTTGGAGGCAGTGACGGTTAGACAGGATTCGTCTCTCCCGGTATTGGGGGTTGATATCGCGCTGTGTCTAGGAGAGCCATTACACAAAGTCCCTGGCCAGGGCAAGCGAGATAGACTGGTAGGTTTACAGTGTTATTTCAGGTGTTCTGGGCTACACTCCGGCACGACTTGTACCGCTAATAGGGGACTGACGTTTACCGCCCCCCTAGGCCCGACATGCGATGTTCTTAGACGAACAGACCGGACTGTACGGAGACTGTCACATACAGGCTCAGTAGGAGTTCAGATGGGTTTACCTTGTCAGTCTTCTTATCGGCATCTACCTAGGGACCGTTACGTACAGCTAGTGCCGCTTGCGGTCTGTGGTTAAACTCACTGCCAGCGTAGTGTCGAGTCTTTAGAGTCCTACACAGAGGGTTATTCGCCTTTGGGCAAAACAGAGTAGAGGTCGCATGGTTTTGCGACAGGGTTCGTTCTCATCTGTGCACTTGTGCACGTTTGGCGTCTGGACAGATATTACTAGCGGGCTCTGGTTTGAGCCAGATCCTAGTATATGTTTTGGGGTTAGTTTTATCTCATAGTATTCATGTTCCTCGGAACACGAATGCGGGTGTGTATGCACATTTGATTGAGGCGGAGGAAGAGGATTTTCATTAGGGTTTCGGAACTGGTGTGTATGCACAGTTGACAGTTGTCTTTTTCCAAACCCTAATGGATATGTGAAATATCAATTAATAATATTAATTAAATGAAATTGTGTCATGGTTAGGGTTGTTGACTTGTTGACCAAGGTTGAAAGGTTGACCATCATCATTTCAAGCAAAGATGCTCTTTGATCTTTGCAAAACTCATTTAATGTGAAATGATAATGGTCATTTCAACATACCATCACCTTTTTCATTTTGATTAATTTTGTTAATTGATTAATTCACATATATTTGTTATGGTTGTAAAAAAAACCCATCTCATTCTATCATAACCATTCTCTCTCCTCTCTTCTTCTTCCTCCTCCTCTAGTTCAAGGAGATCCATTCTCATGAGTTGAGAAACCTCTCCTTGAGATAAAATACCCTAAACCACTCTCTACTCAATCTAAGGTTGAAGGTATAGCAAGCCAAAGATCTTAGTTCTCTCAAAGTTCGAGAAAGGAGCTTAAGGAAGAAACCCTCAGGTGGATCCATCTTTGACAAGAGTAGGCGACGAGGAAAGCATCATCCGACCACCATAAGAGTCAAGAAGAAGGAGTTCAAGTTGAGGTAGAACCCCTAACCGAGTAGACAACTCTCTAGTTAGGTTGCTAGTGTGTAGTTTAGCAAAGATCCGTTTTTGTAGTCCATGTTATCTAAGTCTTAAAAAATCGTTTTTACCGTTTCCGCAAGCCCGAAAGAACCAGGAGAGGTAACGTGGACTTACACGAAGTGCCAAGTGGCCTACTTACGGTGTTGAGGGAGGTTGCTTCGCTTCGGGTACTTGGCGGGTAGTTTGCCGCACCCATAGGGGTCTAGGGTGGGGTTTGGCTATTCATCGCGACTGTGTAATCCGTTCATCGTTACAGGCTCGTACGAATTGCGGATTCCTAGTATATCCAATGTATTCATCTGTGATCTGGAATGGCTATCATTGCATGTGACGAATGTTTATATATATCTATATGATATCTATTTAGGCGTTGCTTATGTTTTGCATCCGCGCTAGTCCATCCCCCGCTCTGTCGTTAGTTAAGTAACCTAACGGGTGATGACGGGACCCCGTGGCGAATGCGGATGGCATAAGCGTACGTCATATTTTCGTTGTTTTCTACAATGGTAGGATTAAATGATGGGACGCATTGGAATTAATGCAAGAAAATAAACCAAGTAAAAGTTGTTGGAACACTTTCAAAACCACTCGGTTCTTTTCAAAAGCCATCTTTTAAACGCGGAGCTTGAACCACTCCATTTAAAAGCTATCAGGTTCCTTCGATTATATCAAGTTCACAACGTTCACGGTTTCGCCAAAACCATTCGTAGCCCTCCATCATTTCAGTTAAATAGTCAGTAGTATTCAAGCTATATATTTTGACCTTCGCCAAGGCATAGTGATTGGTAGCTACTGAATATTTATCTGTAGCATAGATAGATGCGTTGGTTTGGGACAGTCGTACTACTATTTTGGACTTCATCAAGGGTATTTACGGTAGGGTTCAAATTAACCTGGACAATGACGGGTAGAACTTGACATGTGACTTATGATATGTTGGCCTTCGTCAAGGTCATAAGAGCATGGGGCAAAAATCCACATCGGGAGTTTCAAAAGAACTGAAACTTGCTAGCGCTGCATACCATTTGGAGTGTGATAATTCTGGTAGGATTCCTTCAGTTTTGTCGCGCGATGATATTTGGATCCCGATCCTACTGTGAGTATATGCTACTCCTCCGGAACTTTCTCACTTAACGATCAATGCTATAAACCAAGTAGGTGTCTAGAAAGGTGTTAGCGGGGCTACGCCCACAGGGAAAAGAGGTTATTTAATTAAGGAACTTCGCGAAAGCGTTGGAAAACCTCCCTCGAAGTACCGACACCGGCCTGGCTGAACGGTTAAGCAAGTATTGTACGGTGAGATTGATCCCGACTAATTCTTCCTTTATGGTTTGAGGAGGGATTCGAGAGACAGTGGGAGCCATCCTGTTTAGATAAATTAAAAACCAATCTAAACTTGCAAGAGCATCATGCTAAAGTGTTTTCTTCTCTCTCTCTTAATTGCAGCGACCCAGTGACCAGACATAGGTTACATCTAGATAATAATATGACTGAATCTGACTGTTATGACTGGCAAAGGTCTGTCCAGATGTCCATTGCCCATGACAAGCTAGGACACCTCTTGACTGATCCAACCCCTGCCGTCTCAGGTCCAGTTTCCCCTGTCACGGATATTCATATCCGCTAGACATCGGAAAAGAACTGTACGAAAGCCAAGTGCCTCGTGTTAGCCTCAGTTGATGGTACATACCAGAGGCCGCACGAGAAGATGAACTTAGTCTCTATCTTCCTCCATAACAAAGATTTATATGGAGAGCAATCTCGTATCGCAAGATATGAGACCTCGAAAGAATTGCTTCAAGTGAGGTTGGCTATCGGGTCATCTGTAAGGGGCAACGTCCTTACAGAGACCAGCTCTTTTGAGCTTTCGGACTTGAAGACCACGTTGAAGAACGGGTCAGATGCTGATTTAGTTCAACAGTCTCTACCTACTACCCTGAAGGAAACCAGGGAAGTAGAAAGAAAGGGAAGGGTAGAAGTTTCGGGACTGGATGCAGTAAAAGAAGGATGTTCCTATTGTTACAGGAATGAACATTGGCAGAAGGATTGCAGGGCTTGTATAGCCAGTAGCCAGAATTCGAAGCATGTTGTGGCTTTGGCTTCGGGTGTGTTTGTAATAGAGAACTGTATGTCAGTTAACCCTACTTCCTGGGTATTGGATACCGGATTAGAATCTCATATCTGTAATTCGTTACAGGCTCTGAGAAACCGTAGGGTTATCAGGAAAGGTGATATGACTCTCAGGGTTGCTAACGGAATGAGCATGTATGCTGAATCCGTAGGGAAATATCATCTAGGACTGATAACTGGGCAGATATTGATTCTGCGTGACTGTTTTTATGTACCAGGTGCGACTTGTAATATCATATCTGTATCCTTACTTTCTAAGGAAGGATATGATTTTACTTTTGTAAGCGATGTAGTCAACATCCACCTAAATCAAGTTCTGATTGGGTCAGGTACATTACAAAACGGGATATACGTATTGAATCAAGCTCAGATCTTCAGTGTCCAGAACACACTTAAAAGAAAGTCTCTGGAATTAAATCAGGCTTTCTTATGGCATTATAGACTGGGTCACATTAATGATGTTAGTGTATATGCCCTAGAGGCCATTACTGTATCATACTAGTTTGTATATTACTTGATGGAAGCTTGGGATATTCACAGTTGTATATACAATCTTGCTCGAAATGGTAGTATGCTACTTGGTTTGTCTCTACTTCAATATGTGCATGTGTTTCTTTTTAGCATATCCCTTATATACATATTAGTAGAGCCCTTAGGATTATTTCTTGATTACCAGCATTGTGATGGCGCTCACACTCGTGGGGGCTGGGTGATCCATAAGCACATCCTTATACAGGTCCCTAGTCGTTGGACTATCGAGACAGGGCATCGATACTCCGGAGTAGACTAGCGTATGCGCTTCTCATCCCAGCGTGGGAGACGGTCTGTCCCACAGCCGCCAGTACGTCGTACTTGAGATAGTATACGGGTGCTCGTTAGGTTACGAGTACACTGGACAGGACTCGTCGGGAACTGTTGGTTGGTATTATACCTATCGTCAGTTATCAGTTCCCAGATGACATGAGTACAGCTTAGTCCGCTGACTTGACACTGTCACTTCGCCTCGAGTGTGTTTCCACTGCACTTTGATTACTACCCTACCACGGCTCAAAGGAGTCGTGCAAACAGGTAGTTTTTGGGTGCAGTCCCGAAGCACTTGGAGGCAGTGACGGTTAGACAGGATTCGTCTCTCCCGGTATTGGGGGTTGACATCGTGTTGTGTCCAGGAGAGCCATTACACAAGTAGTCCCTGGCCAGGGCAAGCGAGATATACTGGTAGGTTTCCAGTGTTATCTCAGGGTGTTCTGGGCTACACTCCGACACGACTTGTACCGCTATTAGGGGACTGACGTTCACCGCCCCCTAGGCCCGCCATGCGATGTATCAGACGAACAGACCGGACTGTACGGAGACTGTCACATACAGGCTCAGTAGGAGTTCAGATAGGGTCACCTCGTCAGTCTTCTTATCGGCATCTACCTGGGGACCGTTACATACAGCTAGTGCCGCTTGCGGTCTGTGGTTAATACCACTGCCAGCGTAGTGTCGAGTCTTTAGAGTCCCACACAGAGAGCTATTCGCCTTTAGGCAAAATGAGTAGAGGTCGCATGGTTTTGCGACAGGGTTCATTCACATCCGCGCATTTGTGCATGTTTGCTGTCTGGACAGCTTATACTAGCGGGCTTTGGTTTAAGCCGGATTCTAGTATATGATTTAGGATTGGTTTTATCTCATTGTGTTCGTGTTCCTCGGATCACGAATACGGGTGCGTATGCACGTTGATTGAGACAGAGGGAGAGGACTTTGATTAGGGTTAATGACCATTGTCATTTTATTAACCCTAATGCTTATGTGTGTATTATGGTTAATTGCTATTAGTTTAATATAATTGTGCATGGTTAGGGTTGTTGACCATTTGACTTTCTTGACTTGTTGACCTAGGTTGACACTTTGACCATCATCATTTGCATTAAAAATGAAATGATAATGGTCATGTCTTGATTAAGCCATGACAATTATCTCACTAATTATCAATTTACAATAATTCACACATATATGTGAGAATGCTTCATAATTCTCTCATTCTATCATATACTTTCTCTCTCTTGCTCGTCCTCTTCCTCAAGCTCTCCCCTATCATGTGTTGAGAAACACTTGAGCTTGAGAAAAACTACTCCATAGTAATCTCTACTCTCATCTAGGGTTCTAGGATTAGCACTTCTAGCACCCTAGTTACTTCTAGCTTGAAGTTGAAGCCAAAGGTTGAGGCTTTCGGGTGGATCCTTCTTCGACTCGAGAAGACGACAAAGGTGATCCCTTTCTACTACTCCAAGGAGCAAGGAGAGAAGGACATAAAGCCCAAGGTATAACCTTTCTACCCTTTAGCTAATTTCTAGTTAGCTTTAGCTAGTTTTTGTTTAGCAAAAATCCTCCTTTGTCTAGTCCATATTGCCTAGAGTAGTAAAAATCCGATTTTTATTTCGTTTTCTACCTCCCCGCAAGCACCGGGGTGGGCAACGTGGACATACAAATGAAACACGGTTGACAAAGTTACATAAAGAAGGATACTTGGATACGTTCGAGTACCAGTCTTATGCCACTTGTGAATCTTGTCTCATTGGAAAGATGACAAAGACTCCGTTCACTGGACACGGAGAAAGAGCAAGTGAGCTCTTGGGACTCATACACAGTGATGTGTGTGGTCCAATGTCTACACATGTGCGAAGTGGTTATTCATACTTCATTACTTTCACAGATGATTTCTCTAGGTATGGGCATGTCTTTTTGATGAAGCACAAATCCGAGGCTTTTGAGAAATTTCGGGAATACAAGAATGAAGTTGAAAAACAAACAGGCAAAAGTATCAAGACACTGAGATCTGATCGAGGTGGTGAATACTTGAGTGCCGAGTTTCTGGGCTACTTAAAAGAGAATGGAATTCTCTCTCAGCTTACTTCTCCATACACACCACAACACAACGGTGTATCGGAAAGGAGGAATCGAACCCTATTGGATATGGTTCGTTCCATGATGAGTAAGGCTGAGTTGTCGCGATCCTTCTGGGGTTGTGCACTTGAATCAGCTGCATATCTCTTGAACAAAGTTCCCTCCAAGACTGTGCCTACCATACCATATCAGATGTGGTGTGGGAAGAAACCCCATCTTCAATATATGAAGATATGGGGATGTCCAGCTTTTGTAAAAAAACAGCATGCGGACAAGCTCGAGGCACGCTCAGTACTGTGTAAGTTTGTGGGATACCCAAAAAACTCCAGGGGGTATTTTTTCTATTACGCAGAGGAACAAAAGGTTTTTGTTTCTCGTCATGCCCACTTTCTGGAACATCAGTTTTTAGAAAAAGGTGAAAGTGGGAGCGTAGTAGAACTGGAAGAAATTCCAGAACCACAAGATATTACTGAAAGCTTGGAAGAACCAGAAGTTTCAAGAGAACAGGACATCCCAGCGCCACTCCACAGAAGTAGTAGGCAGTCTCATCCGCCCGAGAGATATTACGGTTTTCTCATAGACGGGGATAGAGAGGATTACACTATTGATTATGGTAAGCCTACTAGCTTCCAGCAAGCCATTCAGAGCGGTGACTCGGTAAAATGGCTGGATGCGATGCGGACCGAGATGGAGTCCATGTACACCAACAAAGTTTGGACTTTGGACTTTGCTCTAGAAGGGGTAAAACCCGTAGGCTGCAAATGAATCTTCAGAAAGAAGATTGGTGTAGATGGGTAGGTTGAAACCTATAAAGCTAGACTTGTAGCAAAGGGTTTTCGTCAAAGACCTGGTTTGGACAATGACGAAACCTTTTCTCCAGTGGCTATGCTCAAATCCATTCGGATCCTCCTTGCCATTGCTGCCTTCCACGATTATGAGATCTGGAAGATGGACGTAAAGACGGCTTTCCTAAATGGAAATTTAGAAGAGTGCGTCTTTATGGATCAGCAAGAGGGATTCATTCAGAGTGGGAGCAGCGGTAAAGTGTGCAAGTTGCTCAAGTCCATCTATGGACTGAAGCAGGCATCGCGGAGTTGGAACATCTGCTTTGATGATACTGTCAAGGAATTCGACTTTATCAAGAACCCAGATGAACCATGCATTTACAGTAAGATTGTAGGGAGAACTGTGGTATTCCTCGTCTTGTACGTGGATGACATTCTGATAATAGGAAATGATATTCCTATGCTACAGTCAGTCAAAGGATTCTTGTCGCAGAGGTTCTCCATGAAGGACCTGGGCGATGCCAACTACATTCTAGGGATCCAGATCTATCGTGATAGATCTAAGAGGATGTTGGGACTTTCACAGTCAAGGTACATCGACACCATACTTAAAAGGTTCAGTATGGAAGATTCCAAGCGTGGTAATCTATCGGCTTGTTACGGAATCACGCTCTCCAAAGAGATGTCTCCCAAGACTGATTTGGAAAGGGCTCGCATGTCATCTATACCCTACGCATCTGCGGTAGGCTCTATAATGTATGCGATGTTATGTACCAGACCAGATGTAGTATACGCATTGAGCGTTGTAAGCCGGTATCAGTCGGACCCAGGGAAGAAACACTGGATAGCGGTAAAGAACATTCTCAAGTACCTGAGAAGGACTAAGGAGATGTTCTTGGTGTATGGCGGAAAAGACCTCCAGATTGAGGCCTTTGCTGAATCCAGCTTCCAGAGTGACAAGGATGACTCCAAGTCCATGTCGGGTTATGTCTTTACCCTCAATGGAGGGGTGGTTTGCTGGAAGAGTTCCAAGCAGGAGACCGTTGCTGACTGAACTATGGAAGCGGAGTACATAGCTGTTTGCGATGCCGCAAAGGAAGCTGTCTGGATGAAGAAGTTCCTCACAGAGCTTCAGGTGGTTCCTACCATTGTTGATCCAATACCGCTGTATTGCGACAACAATGGCGCTATAGCTTTACCGAAGGAACCCAGGTCCCATCAGAAGTCCAGGCACATTTTGAGGCGGTACCACCTGATCAGGGAGATCGTAGATCGCCGGGAGATCGTGGTGAAGAGAGTAAATATGGAAGATAACACTGCTGATCCACTCACGAAGGCCTTACCCCAGACTCAGTTCGAGTGGCTGATCGAGATGATAGGTCTTCGATACGCCAGTACATGGCCTTAGTGCAAGTGGGAGATTGTTAGTGTATATGCCTTAGAGGCCATTACTGTATCATACTAGCTTGTATATTACTTAATGGAAGCTTGGGATATTCACAGTTGTATAGACAATCTTGCTCAAAATGGTAGTATGCTACTTGGTTTGTTTCTACTTCAATATGTGCATGTGTTTCTTTTAGCATATCGCTTATACATATTAGTAGAGCCCTTAGGATCTTTGCTTGATTACCAGCGTTGTGATGGCAGTCACACTAGTGGGGGCTGGGTAATCCAAAAGCACATCCTTATACAGGTCCCTAGTCATAGGACTATCGAGACGGGGCATCGATACTCCGGAGTAGACTAGCGTATACGCTTCTCATCCCAGAACGGGAGGTGGTCTGTCCCACAGCCATCAGTACGTCGTACTGGTGATAGTATGCGGGTGCTCGTTAGGTTACGAGTACACTGGATATGACTCGTCGGGAACTGTTGGATGGTATTATACCTATCGTCGGTTATCAGTTCCCAGGTGACATGAGTACAGCTTAGTCCGCTGACTTGACACTGTCACTTCGCCTCGAGTGTGTTCCCACTGTACTTAGATTACTATCCTACCACGGCTCAAAGGAGTCGTGCAAACAGGTAGTAGTTGGGTGCAGTCCCGAAGCACTTGGAGGCAGTGACGGTTAGACAGGATTCGTCTCTCCCGGTATTGGGGGTTGACATCGCGCTGTGTCTAGGAGAGCCATTACACGAGTAGTCCCTGTCCAGGGCAAGCGAGATATACTGGTAGGTTTCCAGTGTTATCTCAGGGTGTTCTGGGCTACACTCCGACACGACTTGTACCGCTATTGGGGGACTGACGTTCACCACCCCATAGGCCCACCATGCGATGTATCAGACGAACAGACCGGAATGTACAGAGATTATCACATACAGGCTCAGTAGGAGTTCAGATGGGTTTACCTCATCGGCCTTCTTATCGACATCTACCTGGGGACCGTTACGTACAGCTAGTGCCGCTTGCGGTCTGTGGTTAAACCCACTGCCAGCGTAGTGTCGAGTCTTTAGAGTCCCACACAGAGAGTTTCCCTGCACTGAGCGAAACGTGTAGAGGCCGTATGGTTTTACAGCAGGGCTGCGATCACTTACGTACACTTGTGTGCGTATGCTGTTCGGGCAGGCAATACTAGTGGGCTTTGGTTTAAGCCGGATCCTAGTATTGCACGGATGGATTCGTTTTGTCTTCTGTGCATTCGCATTCTACGGAATGCGGATGCAGGTGTGTATGCACAGTTTTGCGGAGCGATGAAGGAGAAGGTGCCTCATTAGGGTTTTGGCAGATGGTTCGGCCAAAACCGCTATGTGGCAGGCTCATTAGGGTTTTGGCAATTCGTTCGGTCAAAACCATTATGAGCCGCGGACATTACTTACTAATCTTTTCAGTGATAATTTTATGATGGCTAATTGCTTTGACCATTTGACCACCTTGACCACTCTTGACTTTGTTGACCCGTTGACCAAAGTTGACCTTGACCTTCATGAAAGGTCTACACTCTTCTTTGGTTTTCTTTTTCATTTTGGATTATGATAATGGTCATGTCAATGTAGCCATCAACTTTATCTTGATAGGATTTGTAATGATGTTGTTTAGTATTATTGCAACCATGGTGCCTTTTTTCTTAGGTTAATAATTTCATTATTCTTTTCTCATTCTCTCTCTTGAAAGTGAGAAGAAAGAAAGAGAGCTCTATGGTTGTTTGATTTCCTTCATCTTCCTCCTCTTGAAATATTCTTTTGATCTCATGTGTTGAGAGAAAAAGAATCCACATAGACAAATACTTCCATCAACCTCCTCTACATAACCTAGGACTTCAAGACTAGCGATCTTGTTGCCCTGGTTGCCTCGGCTCGAGGTGGAGCTCGGTGTACATCTCTCGGGTGGATCGTCTTCGACTCAAGAAGGCCGCGGAGGTGACCAAGAACCGGATCGACCCTCGGAGGGTGGATGGATGACCCGGACAGCGGAGAGAAGACTCGAAGGACCGTTTTCATGAGGTATAATTTCTACGGTATAGTAGTTAACGCCTCTAGTAGTTTGCTAGTTTCTAGTTTAGCAAAGATCCGGCTTTTAGTCCATGTTGCCTTTGCGCCAAAAAATTGTTTTTCGCTGTTTCCGCTTCCCCGTAAGAACCGGGGTGAGCAACGTGGACTTACATGAAGGAAGTCCGAACACAGTTGGATGAATTATTGGCGAAAGGATGGATTCGTCCCAGCACTTCAAGTTGGGGAGAACCTGTACTACTGGTGAAGAAGAAGGAAGGTTCATACAGAATGTGCATCGACTATAGGGCCTTGAACGAAGTCACTATAAAGAACAAGTATCCACTTCCGCGCATCGATGATTTATTCGATCAGCTAAGTGGATCTTGTGTTTTCTCTAAATTGTATCATCGTTCAGGTTATCATCAAGTGAAGGTCAAGGAAGCTGATATTCACAAAACAACTTTCAGAACTCGCTATGGACATTACGAATTTCTAGTGATGCCATTTGGAGTGACCAATGCACCAGCAATATTCATGAACCTAATGAATCAAGTTTTCCGGGAGTAATTAGATAGGTTTGTTGTCATCTTCATCGACGACATCCTGGTGTATTCTAAGAGTCGAAAAGAGCATGCATAATATCTGCAAATTGTCCTGGAAAATCTTCGACAACATAAGCTTTATGCCAAGTGTAGCAAGTGCGAGTTTTGGCTAAATCAAGTTGGTTTTCTTGGACATATCGTATCAGGAGAAGGAATTTTAGTGGATCCAGCCAAAGTTTCAGCAGTTAGCGAATGGCTTACACCAAAGTCAGTGAAGGACATTCAGAGTTTCTTGGGTTTAGCTGGATATTACAGAAGGTTCATTGAAGGATTCTCAAAGATAGCAACACCCCCGACTAAGCTCACACGAAAAGATGAAGAATTTGTGTGGTCAGAAGCATGTGAACAAGCTTTCGTAGAACTTACGTCAAGATTGACATCTGCACCTATTCTCGTAATACTGGATCAATCTGGAGGATTCGAAGTGCATTGTGATGCATCCGGTAAGGGATTAAGATGCGTTCTACATCAGCACGGTAAGTTTGTGGCTTATGATTCAAGACAACTGAAGACTCATGAGCGCAATTATCCGACGCATGATCTGGAGTTGGCAGCCGTCATCTTTGTAAGTCTACGGTAGCGTCCCGGCCGTCTACAGACGCCAAATGCGGAACAAAAACTTTTTAACTGGCGCTATCGTATACTTTAACCCAGATCTGCCATTATTGCTAAACTAACAAACTGTAAAGAGAGTAGAAAGGTTATACCAAACGATCCGAGTCCTTCGTTCTTTAACCATCATCCCACGCTCCGTTGCGGCTACTCCGATCTCTTCGATCTCCGATCTGCTCGTCCAGGTGGCACTACGTCAACGTTTCTTTAAACGGGCTCCCGCCTCTGACTCGAGGCAACTCGGTCGTCAAGTTTGCTAAAAGAGACGACCAAGATTGATGTAGAGAATGAGTAGAAGACTTTGTCTCGTTCCATCCAAAGCTATGGACGAACGGTTAATAAAGTTGCCAATTGATTTGGGTGATGGAATGAAATGAGCAATGAAATTTCCATACACCCTAAAATCTATCATAATCTTTTTAACAACCATCTTTTTCAAGTGTGTGAGAGAGGGGGAAGTGGCCGGCCATATATATAAGTGAGGAGGGAGGTGAGTGTAGGAACAAGAGAGTAACCATAAGGAAATATCTAGTGTGAACACAAGAAAATATCTAGTGTGAACACAAAGTGTGAACACAAAGTGTGAACACAATAAATGCACCATAAATGAACAAGTGAGTCACAAGCCTTGTCACCACATTCTAGAACCTTCTAGAAGAATGATTCACCCTCATCCAAGAAAAGATAAATCCGTATTTAACCGAATGTTAAAAGACGGCTGATAGAAAACTGGAAACTGGCAACTTCCAAATGTGATCCCGAAACGAATTTCAGGATAACCCCGGAACCGTATAAATATACCCGCATTTGTATTACGACCGAATACAAATGCAACTGAGACAAAGATATTATATCTACTCAATATAATACTCGGATCCGGCTTAAACCAAAACCGACCAGTATCACCTGCCCGAAATATGACACGTGCGTAAACGCACGTGCATTTTCCGAACCCTGCCATAAAACCATACGGCCTCTACAACGTTTCGCCCGAACTTGGGAAACTGTCTGTGGGGGACTCTAATGACTCGTCAGTACCCTGGCAGTGGGTTTAACCACAAACCGTTAGTGGCACTAGCTATGCGTAATGGCTGCCCATGGACTGACCTCAAGGGAGGCCGATGAGCGAACTCACCCGGAAACCCTACTGAGCCTAACAGTGACAATGTATATACAGTCCGGTCCATTTGTCTATGAGTATCGCATATCTGCCTAGGGGGCTAGTAACGTCAGACCCCCAATAGCAGTATAAGTCGTGTCGGAGTATTGCCCAATAACACCCTGAGATACTACTGGAGTACCTACCAGTAAATCTCCTTCCATGGCCCTAGGCTTTATGTAATGGCTCTCCTAGACACAGCACGACCTCACCCCCAATACCGGGAGAGACGAATCCCCTGCCGATCCGCCACGTGCCTCCATGTGGCTTGGGACTGTACCCAAAAACTACCTGTTTGCACGACTCCTTTGAGCCGTGGTAGGGTAGAAATCAAAGCACAGTGAGAACTCACATGAGACAAATGACGACCTCAGGTCGATGAACTAACCTGTACACATGTCACCAGGGAACTGCTATCTGACGATATGTATAATACCAACTAGCAGGTTCCCGGCGAGTCCTGTCCGGTGTACTCATAACCCAATGAGCACCTGTATACATCTTAGGTGATCCAACTGACACCAGTGGCTTGTGAGACCGGCCACCGCCCCTCGTCGGGGTCTCGACTGTACATACTAGTCTACTCCGGAGTAGCGATGCCCTGTCTCGAAACTCCCACGATTAGGGACCACAATTAAGGATATGCGTATAAACCACCCAACTCTCACGTATATGATCGCCATCATACTGTTGGTAGTAAAGCAAGATCCTAAGGGCTCTATCAAAGTGTAACATGTAATCAGTCACCTGAACATGTACACGACTGATAAAGGCAAACTAGATAGCATACTATCATCTCGAGTAAGACTGTCCTACCGGTATAGGTCCTCCGCAATCATTGCAATCACGTACCTGCGATCCAATAATTGACTCTGAGGGCACTATCTCCAACAATCTTTGCTCTCAAGATTTGGCGCCACTATTTACTTGGTGAACGAGTGAACATCTATACAGATCATAAAAGTCTGAAGTACTTGTTTACTCAGAAGGAGTTGAATATGCGGCAGAGAAGATGGTTAGAACTCATGGCGGACTTTGACATCAACTTTCAATATCACATAGGGAAGGTGAACGTAGTACCTGATGCTCTTAGTCGCCAACCATTATCGATGAATCTCACCGCTCAGTGGAAGCTTCAGCAAGACTTGCATCAGTTAGAGATTGAAGTAGTCATGCCAGGTAATGCTTCAAGTTTGATGAATCTACAAGTTCAATCAACTATTGTCAATCAGATCAAAGCAGCTCAAGCAAATGACGCTAAGTTGAGAAGGATCAGAGAACAAGTGGAGAATGGACTCAGAACAGACTTCATCATCCATGAAGACGGACCTTTGAGATACAGCAGCAGATTGTGTGTACCAAAAGGTCCTGTTCGGGAAGAGTTAATGAAAGAAGCTCACAGCTCTCCCTACTCAGTACATTCTGGAGGTACCAAAATCTACAAAGATCTAATTTAGAATTATTGGTGGCATGGAATGAAGCGTGAAGTAGCCAGAAGCGTCGCAAAATGTTTGGTGTGTCAGCAAGTAAAGGCTGAACACCACAGGATAGCTGGACTACTTCAACCGTTACCAATCCCAGAATGGAAGTGGCAGCACATCACGATGGATTTTTTGACTGCTCTACCTTGCAGCATAAAGGGCAACGATGCTATATGGGTCATTGTGGATTGACTCACAAAGTCGGCTCACTTCATCCCATTTCGAGTTGGCCAATCAACTGAGACACTGGCAAAGAAGTACATGGAGGAAATTGTGAGACTTCATGGAGTACCGGTCTGCATTGTCTCCGATCGTGACACCAGGTTCCGATCGCAATTTTGGCAGAGTCTGCAAGCTAGCTTGGGAACAAGTCTGAACTTCAGCACGGCTTATCATCCACAAACAGATGGTCAGTCAGAACGAACTATTCAGATCTTGGAGGATATGCTCAGAGCGTGTATGCTAGACTTCAAAGGATCGTGGGAAGATCACCTGCATCTTGTGGAGTTCGCGTACAATAACAGCTACCAAGCAAGCATAGGAATGGCACCTTTTGCAGTATTGTATGGAAGGAAGTGTCGATCACCATTAAGTTGGGACGACATCGGAGATAGGGAACTTCTTGGACCAGAGATGATAGTAGCGACCGTTGATGTGGTTCGTACTATCAGGGAAAGGATGCGCATAGCCCAAGATCGACAGAAACACTGGGCCGATGCAAAGAGACGACACTTGGAGTTCCAGCCAGGAGACCATGTATTCTTGAAGATATCTCCGGACCGCGGAGTGATCCGATTTGGAAGACGGGATAAATTGAGTCCGAGATACATTGGACCGTTCGACATACTCGAACGAGTCGGTGAAGTGGCATACCGCTTAGCGCTTCCACCCTCATTGGAAGGAGTGCATAACGTGTTCCACATATCCCAACTCAGAAAGTATGTGAGTGACCCTAGCTACGTTCTTGATCATTCCAAGCTCACTATACAGCCCGGCTTGTCTTGTGAGCAACAGCCTGTGGAGATCCTGGACAGCAAAGTGAAGACACTTCGGAACAAGGAAGTTAACTTGGTCCGGGTAATGTGGAGGAAAGACACTACAGGAGAATCCACTTGGGAAAGGGAAGATGAAATGCGTGCAAGATATCCTCACCTCTTTGTAAACTAGTCCTCAAATAAAAGTTGTAAATTTCGAGGACGAAATTTTTGTAAGGAGGGTAGATTGTAACAACTCCAATTTTTGTATAAATAAAATTGATTTAAATTTGATGTATACTTGGGGTATTTAATGTTGCTGTTACCACTTTAAGTATTTATTTACCCACAATAATTACAATAAGGAGCTTGTGGCTCATTGGTAAGACCTTGCACTGCTGAACCAAGCCACCAGAGTTCAAATCCCCTGCCCCACATTATTTTTATATTATTTTTGTTTTAAATTTCTTGGAAGCCCAACAGTCCACAGGCCATAACTCCCAAAAGTTAAACTGACCATTAAAAACTAAAAATACCAGAGTGTACCCCACGAGACCCCCCACACACCGACTGCCTGACTCGACCGGGGTCGGCCGAGTCGGCCGGCGGACCGGTAGACTCGGCCGGCGCCGCCGGCCGGACTAGGCCGGACGGCCGAGTCGGCAACTGAAAAGTTGTGACTTTTAAGTTGCCTAACTCTCCTGTATACACCATTTAATTGGATCGGTTCCCGAATCTTAAATACACCCCATTTACCATAATTTTTAATGATTTTTCTATAATTTTTACAATTTTTTAAAATAAAAACCGTTCACCTACCCTACCCTACCCTACCCTATAAATACACCCCCTGCACTCTACCCTCCCATCCCAAAACCCTAAGCTTACTCTCTCAAAATTTTCCAAGAAGTGTGTACTTTAAAAACAACTTCGCGGCGAAGCTCCGACGAAATTCCGGCGGAATTCCGGCGACGTTTTTAGAAACAACCGGCGACGAAGCAATGCCTCGGCAACTCGTTTAGTTCCCCTACACTCTTTAGTATAGATCGAAACCCGTAAGTCCCATTCTATCCCCCTTTCTATTTCTTTAAAATACGAAATTACGAAACCCGACGGAATCGGAACAAATCCGATTTCCGACTCGGTCTTCTATAAAATTTCACTTCTAATCAATTCAATCATGCTTAAACATCTTATTGTTGACTATTAAACATTCAACGAATAATTTGAACAAGTTTTCTCACATGAAATGATAACCTTTCCAATCTATCGTATTTTTCACCTTAATACCATCATGTTTCGATTTCATATTTAACCCCTAAACTTTGCTATACATTTAAAGTAGAGCACGAGGTAATGACCTACCTCCACACACACGCAAATACAAACCTAAACGAAATCATCAAGAACTTAGAATACGATAAAACAAAACTTTCATTTAAATACCATATTCTTAATAAAATCATTCTTAAAAGTTTTAGATTTGATACGCTTTTAAACAAATACCTCTCATTAAGAAATACGATAAGTTGTGGATATCGATCGTTTATCTAAATCTTATTTTGTGGTGTCTAGGCTAGGCAAGTGAGCTTAAGTAACTTTAAAAGGCCTGTCTCACAATTCGTGAGCGGATCCCACCTTCCTCACTTGTACTTACCTGGCCACAATTGGCGGTGAAGAGAAGATTTGAGGCTTCTAACGACTTGTCGTTTAGACCATTTAGAAATAGGCTAGTTGGCTTAGGAAATCCTAGAATCTAAAATACGGAAAATTTACACCTTTGCAAATAAATACCTTTTACTTTATAAAACCGTTTTCTAAAGGATTAATATTTTACAATCTTTGCAAAGCGCCGCTACAACCCACCTTTGGGGAACCCGTTCAGGATCGTGAGGTTTATCGCGCACCCTCGGGCTAGTAGTGCGAGATTCAGACCTCCGCAAGGAGCATTCGGTCTCGAAAGGTTTAAAATACGACATCTTAAGAAAATGAGATTTTTGGAATATAAAATATTTATTACAATTGTTTTTGTATAAACATATGTATATTTATCATTTAAATATCTATTTTATTATAATATAAATTTTCCACCTTTTCCTAAAAATCACAAGAATAAATTTTACACTAAAATACCATGTACTTCAAATAATCAATATTACAGATAAATACCCTTATTTATAAAACTAGGACATTTTCACTAGAAATGTCACACCATAAAATCCACCCTCATTACAACTCTAAAGACGAACAATAAATACTTGAGGTGTATTTTGAAAAGTATATAAAAGTATTTTTACATAAAACCCCCTCAAGTTTTATAAATTACCCTAAGGACCCTAACAATTATAAGACTTTGATTCACATTTCTGATTGTCTGGCTCGGGGTTGAGTTTGATTAATCTGACTTGAATATGATTCAAGTCAACCTATAATCTACAAGATTCCAATTCAATATGAACACATGAATCCATGAATACAATTATCAATTTATACACTTGACGGAACCGAACCATGGATATATATTCCTTTTACATGATTCACAGTATTCCATTTACATGACTCTACGGTTATAACCGTTTCCTGATATCATGGTTTCGGTCAGTCAGTCAATCACTCATACAGTCAATACAATTTTATAAGATAACAATACAAAAAAAGACATCGCGGGGTTTAAGGGGTAGATTGGTACGGAAGGTGTTAAAGGTGGCACGAGGTGGTCAGATTTAATACACCTAACATGAATCCATTTGCCGTTGTACCGTGGCATAAACGGTTCCTTGTACTATACGTGCCCCTAGTCTCTGGCATATAGAGACTCCCCTCGTATACACTGACATCCTTCTGTACCAAGCTACAAACAACAGCGTTAATACGATACTACTACAGGATAATACAACTTTAAAATATATCTTCTTATTCTGTCTTTTTCTACTTTTCTCTTACCTTTGGGACTTACCGAGCGACCTGTTCGCTGACGACATTCTGTTTCTCTCTTCTTTGAATGTCGTCAGGTGATTTGGACCCGGCAAAGGTCGAGCTATCGCAGAAGACTTGGAGCAGTTTACTGAAGACCCTGCACTGTAGTTTCATTGTACACTTTTTCTTTCTGTACTTTTCATTTCATGTTATGCCACTGTTTAGGCATCTTTTTATTTTAGTTATATTTCCTTTCATATATTGTACAAAGAATATTAATAAATAATAGTTGTTGTTCTTTTCATTTCTTGTCTCTTGTGTATTTATCTTATATTGCTTAGATACGCTTAGCAGATGTACTTCTGAGTATATACGTAGCGGACCTCGTCCCGTCCCCTTTGCCGTACACTGGGAAGCGGGGCGTGACATATGTCGATCAGTTGGGGTTGCACATATCGTTATTGATATCATGAGATGGTATGTGTATATGAATATGTTGGATCGTCATGATGAATGGCCGGGGGGATGTGAGAAGAGCGTTTTTCTTTTCTTTCATTCATGTAATTTGTAAAAAGCAATGTAATATTATTTTGCGGGGAACATCCGGGTTGAGGTTGTAGCCACCGTTGTATATTTCTTTTTACTGTTTTTGCTCCTAGGATAGACCCAAGGTAGGGTGCACAAACTACCGGGATCTCGAAGTGCCGAGTGGCCTACTCACTTTGTTGAGAGAGGTTGCTTCACTTAGGGGATTTGGCGGGTAATTTGCCGCACCCATAGGGGTCTAGGGTGGGGTTTTGGCTATTCATCACGACCGTGGCACCCGTCTTTCATTAAGGGCTTGAATGAAATATGGAATTCCTAGTATATCCAATGTACCCATCTATGATCTGAAATGGCTATATTTATATATGAGATATATAATAAACATTGCTTATGTTTTGCACCCACGCTAGTCCAGCCCCCGCTCTGCCGTTAGTTAAGTAACCTAACGGTGCATGACGGGGCCCAGTGGCGAATGCGGATGGCATAAGCGTACGTTCTATTTTCATTTCTTTTCTGGGATGTTTAGGAAACGTAAATGATGGGACAACATTAGTGTGATTAATTTTAAGCAAAAGAAACTTAAAGATGTTGTAGAATCAAACTTTTCAAATGGGTAACTCTAGTTTTTGCTTTGCATAGTGATATTCCTTGATGAATATCCAGCACCTCATTCGATAAGGAAAGGGTCGAGATCCCTTCACCGGGAGTGTCCCCTTTAGCGAAACTAGCAAATGTTACAAAGCACTCGATTGATTTTATAGTTGATCTAACTTTTGCTTTGCATCGTGGTATTCATGAATATCCTGTTAGTTGTATGTATGCCCTAGAGGCCAGTATTGTACAGATGATGTATATTATATTGGATGCTTGGACATATATAGAGATGACTTTCTTGCTCGACATGATAGTATGCTATCTGGTTGCCATTTATCTTAACATGTACACTAGTCTCTTTATACTGTCTTATAGTTACATGTTGGTAAAGCCCTTAGGATTGTACTTGACTACCTAGACTATGATGCAGATCATACTAGTGGGAACATGGTAGTCCATAAGTACATCCTTCAAGGTCCCTAGTCGTGGGTATCTCGAGACGGGGCATCGATTTACCAGAGTAGACTAGCGTATACGCTTCTCGACCCATGTGATGGGCGATGGATGATCCCATATCCATTGGTGTTTGACATCAGAGATGGTATACGGGTGCTCAGTGGAAACTGGGTACACTGGACGGACTCGCCGAGAACTCCCAGATGGTATTATACCTCACGTCAGATGGCAGTTCTCAGGTGACACTTGTACAGATTAGTCTGTAGACCCGAGATCGTTATAGAGTCTTGTGTGATTCCCACTGTGCTTTGATCTCCACCTTACCACGTCCATGAGGGCGTGCAAAACGGTGGTCTTTGGGTACAGTCCCGAATCACATGGAGGCAATGAGCGATAGGAGGGGTTTCGTCTCTCCCGGTATTGGGAGTTGATGTTGCGCAGTGCTCGATTGGCCGTAACAGGGAAGTCCCTGGCCAGGGCTGATCAGAGATTTGCTGGTAAGTGTTACCAGTAGTTTCTCGACCCGTTACGAGCCTCATATCAGCACGACTTATCGGGTTATTGGGGTCTGACGTATACCACCCCTAGACTTGATATGCGACGTATCTGACGAAGAGACTTGACTGTATGGTAAGTGTTACTGGTCGGATTCGCAGGAGTGTGAGCGGGCTAGCTCGTCGATCTTCTGATCGCTCAATACCCGGGTGGCCGTTACGTTTAGCAAACCGCTTGCGGCTTGTGGGTGCTTGATATGATCATCATCTGCTACCGGCGTATTGACGAGTCTTTAGAGTCCTACACAGAGGTTTCCTGGCTCAAGCGAAACGAAATAGGAGCGCATATGAGATATGTGCAGGACCGAGAATGATGCGAGTATGTGATACCGCATTTCATTCTCGCGATATATGTTTCGATTGGTTATATTCGATATGACCTAGTTATCGAATCATTGATTCGATAAATCGATGCATTGAATACTAGTAGGTTATGTGCGACATGACCGGATCATTGAATCAAGTGTTGATTTAATGATTTAATGTATAATTATATATTTGATATATTACTTTGCATTAACTAGTATTGGTTCACTTTAAACGGATTTTTCTCACTTGGATTGCACATTGTATATGTGATATGCTTTCGTGCACCTTTTTGTATCATGTTTGATGATACTTGATCTTTATGTTAAGTGTATAGAATTAATCCATGGTTAATATGATAATTAGGGTTTTGCATTTCCATTTATTTATTTATTTGTTTATTTATTTATTTGGAAATGAATATGATAAAAATGGTGGCTAAGTTTGTTTTATATTGAAGCTTCATGAAGCTTTGACTTTGCTAACCATCCTTATCTTCATGCTTAACCCTAACCCATCAAAGTGACCATGGTTAATTCTCTACACTTAACCCTAGTTCAAGTTATGATAAGTATTTTGATTTATATTTATTTATATCATAAGACTTATCATAATCTTTTCTTGAGCTCATCTTCTTCTTCTTCTTCAAGCTTGCTACTCCAATGGCAACTTGAGCTTTAGTGAGTTACCAAAGTGAACCCACCTCCTATTTCTTCACCCTCTACCTCTTGCCAAGTTGTTTTGGGTGTTTACTTCACAAGTTTCACAAGTTTGTGAAGTCGGAGCTTGAGCTTGTGCAACCTCGACGTAGATCGTCTTTGACACAAAGCCGACGAGCTATTCCACTTGCTTTCCCGATGAAGCCGATGATCGAGTCGAGGATTCATGATGGACAGCGAGGACATGACGTTGCGGAGCCGTGGAGGTGGAAATCCGGATCTACAAAGGTTGTATATCCGTATCATAGCAGTTAACTGTTAACTAGCTTCTATTTCGCCTAAACATCTAGTTAAAGATCCGTAGTCTAGGGTTTCTCGGCACTAAAAATTTTAATTTGGCATGTTCGATGCCTTGTGAGAACCCACTAGGGTGCCTAGGAACCTTTCATATCCAGCACCTCATTGAATGAGCAAAGAGCCGAGATCCCTTCACCGGGAGTGACCTCTTTAGCGAAATTAGAAAGATACTACAAAACCATTCGACTTTTAAAACTAGAGCTTAAACCACTCCTTTCACTAGATTCTACAATGATATCAAGTTCAAAATGTTAAGGGTTTTCATAAAAACCATTCGTTGCCCTCCGCCATTTTAGGAAGCAGAGTGCTTAGTATTCATGCCACGTTTGTTAGCTATAGTTAAGGCGTGGTGTACGGTAGCTAAGTGATGTCTTCCTACAAAGCATTTGATGCGATCGATTAGGACATTCGTATGACTTTGTTGCCCATAGTTTAGGGTCATGCGGGTGGGTCTAAATCGATCACGAAATAGCGGGCAGAACTTGACTAGTGCTTATGATTTGTTGACCATAGTTAAGGTCATAAGACACTAGGGGTAAAAATCATATCGGGAATTTCAATAGTTGAAATTTGAAATGAGATTGCATACCTTCTAAATGATAGTTGGATCCCGATCCCACTGCGAGTAAAAGTTACTCCCAGGAGAGTTTTGCACTTTACAATTAGCTGATCCAGTAGGTGTCTAGAAAGGTGTCAACGGGGTTACGCCTCTAGGAAAACGAGGTTTATTTTAATTAGGTCCGTGCGAAAGCACGGGGAACCTCCCTCGGAGTACTGATACTGTCCTGGCCGACCGGTTAGCAAACTTGTAGATTGCAATTAATCCTGACTAATTTTCTTTTTAAGGTTTGAAGGAAAATTTGATAAAATGCAGTGGGAGATATCGATTAGATAAGATTAATAACTAATCTAATTATGCAAGAGCAATCACTGAGTGTCTTCTTTTCAATCTCCTAATGGTAGATACCTATGACGGGGCTTAAGCTTTTATTAGACAAGAATAAACTCACGGGACCGAATTACAAAGATTGGCTAAGGAACGTAAATATTGCCCTGACCTATGATAAGGTCGGATACGTCTTGACTACTCTAGCCCCTCCTAGCCCAGGCTCTGATTCTTCAGTTGCGGATAAAGAAACCCGCAAGACATGGGATATAGACTGCGCAACAGCCAAGTGCAAGTGTTGCAGCCAAGTCTGTTGGTTACTGTCACCCTGTATTACCTGAATACATTGATTCTGAACAAATGTCATTAGATACCGAATCTGATATACAACATCATATCAGTTTCTTTATTAGTAAAGAAAGGATATAATTTTGTATTGTTGGATAGTGTTTTGAACATTTCCTAAATCAAGAGTTGATCGGGTCAGGCACGTTATCTAAAAGCATTAACGTTCTAAATCAAACCACAGTTCTTAATATACAAAACACACACAAGAGGAAGAGTTCAGAAATGAACGAATCCTTCTTGAGGCATTATAGACTAGGTCATATCAATGCGACCCAACTAGCTAAAGTTACATTAAGATGCATATTTAAATTAGTTTGAATTTACATCTTGTGAAACTTTCCAGTCATGTCACAGAGATAAAATTACCATAGCTCTGTTTATTGGAAACAGAGAAAGAGTTAGTGAACTCTTGGGATGATACATATTGATGTATGAAGGCCCCATGTCTACAAATTCCAAGACCGGTTCTTTGTACTTCATTACATTCTCTGATGATCTCTTGAGATTCAGACATATGTTCCTGTTGAAACACAAGTCCGAAGCTTTTGAGATATTCACAGAATATACTATAGAAGTAGGGAACCAAAAACGGGTATAAGTATTATGTCCTTTGATGTGATCAAGGAGGAGAATACTTGAGCACGGGATTCCTGGACTATTCTAAGAATGAGATTCTCTCTCAGCATTACTCCTCCGTATACACCACAGTACGTCGGTGTATCGGGGCGGAGCAATCACACCCTATATGATATAGTGCGCTTTATGATGAGTACTACTGAGTTTCCTATTTCCTTTTAGAGAGTTATGCACTTATGAAGTTGCATACCTATTGAATAGGGTTCCGATCAAATCAGTTGCCTACCATTTCATATGAGATATGCAAAGGGAAGAGCCTATATCTTAAGTTTGTTAAGATTTGGGGTTGTCCGGCCTATGTCTAAAAAGCATAATCCGGACAAGCTCGAGGCAAAGTCAGTTCTGTGGAGGTTTGTTGGATATCCCAAGCATACGCAAGGGAATATCTTCTACCTAACCGAGGAACAAAAATGTTTTGTTTCTCAGTATGCCACCTTTGTGAAAGGGAATTTCTTGTGAAGAAATTATTGGTCATGATGTGGAACTGGAAACAGTTCCAGCTATACAAACTGCAGCTGATGATTTGGTAGAACCAAAAGATTCAATAGCAACCAACGAACCTCGGCCTCTCCGCCGATCAAGCAGGGTTCTTCACCCACCTGAGAGATACTTTGGTATCTCTATAATAGTGGGAGCGAGGATTGTATCATGAGATGATGACCCAACTAGTTTCGAGCTGGCCATCAGGAGAAGGACTCTGTAAGAATGGCTGGATGCTTATCGATCTGAGATGGAATCCTTATACACCAATAACATATGGACTTTGGTTGCTTTATCTGAAGGGTTAAATCCCCATCAGGAGCAAGTGGATCTTGAGAAGATTACTTGGTGTACATGGAAAAGTTAAGACTTTCAAAGCTAGACTTGTTAAAGATTTGCATCATTGACCCGGTATGGATTATAATGAGACCTTTTCTAAGTACTTATGCTTAAGTCCATCCAGATCCTACTTGCCACGGCTACATACCATGACTACGATATCTGGCGGTTGGGTGTCATGACTGCTTTTCTAAATAAAGATTTAGAAGAGAGAGTTTATAAGTACACAGTCAGAGGGCTTCGTAGACAGTGGGAGCAGCGGAAACATGTGCAAGATGTTTTATGTGATAAAGCAGGCATCGCGGAGTTGGAACATCTGTTTTGATGTGATAGTCAAAGAGTTTGACTTCATCAAAATAGTAGATGAACCTTGTATATACAAAAAGGAAGTAGGGAGTATGGTGGTGATCCTCGTAGAGTACGTGGATGACATACTCATGAAAGGGAAGGAGTTTCATACGCTACGCTCGGTCAATCTCCGCTTATCACAAGGATTCTCCATATAAGATCATAATGATACCTCCTGAATCCTGGATTTTGGATCTATGAGATAGATCTAATTGGATATTAGGATACTCACTAGTTGTAGTGAGATGGTATCAATTGATCCTGGGGAGAATTACTGGAAAGGTTCCAGGGTGATAAGGACGACTGAATGTCAGTCACAGGCATTGTCTTTACCCTCAGTAAAGGGACAGTATGTTGGAAGAGTTCCAAGCTAGATACCGTGGCATACTAGACGATAAAGGCTGGATACATCGCTACCAAAGATGCTACCAAAGAGGAAGTCTGGGTAAATATATATTAGTTCATGAAATGAACTTTGTTCCTTCCATTGTGTGACAATGGAGTTGTGGCTTATGCCAAGGAACGCCTGTCCCATCAGTGATCCAGACATATTCTTAGGCAGTATCACCTGATCGTGGAGATGGTTGATCTCCAGGGGATCGAGGTTAGGAGAGTAGACTCAGAGGACAACACGGCGGATCCACTCACAAAGGCCTTTACCCAGAGAGAGACTTTTATGGGATGGTTGAGTATGAGATACTACAACCACTGCTATCAGATGGCCCTAGTGCAAGTGGGAGATTGTTAGTTATATGTATGCCCTAGAGGCCATTACTATACATAGGATGTATATTGTAGTGGATGCTTGGACATATATAGGGATGACTTTCTTGCTCGATATGATAGTATGGTATCTGGTTATTCTTTACCTTAACGTGTACATTGATTGTCTCTCTGTTACATGTTGGTAAAGCCCTTAGGATGTGTACTTGACTATCTGGACTATGATGCGGATCATACTAGTGGGGACATAGAAGTCCATAAGTACATTCTTCAAGGTCCCTAATCGTGGGTGTATCGAGACGGGGCATCGATATACCAGAGTAGACTAGCGTGTAGCTTCTCGACCCATATAGATGGGCGATGGATGATCCCATATCCATTGGTGTTTGACATCAGAGATGATATACGGGTGCTCAGTGGAGACTGGGTACACTGGACGGATTCGCCGAGAACTCCCAGCTGGTATTATACCTTACGTCAGATGGCAGTTCTCTGGTGACACTGGTGCAGGTTAGTCTGTAGACCCGAGATCGTCATAGAGTCTTGTATGATTCCCACTGTGCTTTGATTTCCACCTTACCACGTCCAAGAGGGCGTGCAAAACGGTGGTTTTTAGGTACAGTCCCAAATCATATGGAGGTAATGAGTGATAGGAGGGGTTTCGTCTCTCCCGGTATAGGGAGTTGATGTTGCGCTGTGCTCGATTGGCTATAACAGGAAGTCCTTGGCCAAGGCTGCTTTAGGGATTTACTGGTAAGTGTTACCTGTTGTTTCTTGACCCGTTATGAGCCTCATATCGACACGACTTATCGAGTTATTGGGGTCTGACGTTTACTACCCCTAGACGAGATATGCGACATATCTGACGAACAGATCAGACTGTACGGTAACTGTTACTCGTTGGATTCACAGGAGTATGAGCGGGCTTGCTCGTTGATCTTCTGATCGCTCAATATCCGGGTGGCCGTTACGTTTAGCAGACCGCTTGCGGCTTATGGGTGTTTGATATGATCATCACCTACTTCCGGCGTATTGACGAGTCTTTAGAGTCCTACACAGAGGTTTCCTGGCTCAAGCGAAACGAAATAGGAGCGCATATGAGATATGTGCGGGACCGAGAATAATACCAGTATATGATACTGTATTCTATTTTCGTGATTTGTATCATCAGTCGGTTATATGTGATATAGCCGGGTTACCGAATCAAGTGTTGATTCGATATATTGATACACTTGATATTAGTCGGTTATATGCAGTATGACCGGATCATTAAATCAAGTGTTGATTTAATGATTTAATGTATAATTATATATTTGATATATTACTTTACATTAACTAGTATTTGTTCACTTAAGATTGATTTTCTCACTTGATGTGCACAAGTTGTATATGTGATATATTTTTGTGCACTAGTTTGTATCATGTTTGATGATAAATGCAAACTTGGGTGTGTGTATGGATTATACCATGTTTAGGTTAAAGGTTTAGTTTTTATTTAATTTATTTGATTTATGTAAAATAAAATGGTGGCTTACTTTGTCTTTGCTTGAAGCTTCATGAAGCTTTCAAGCATCTTTGACAAAGTCCACCATTTTGTTTTACATAAGATTTTCCTTAACCTAACCTTTAACTTAAACTTGAGTTTAGTCTCTACAAAGGTTAATCTCACCCATGGTTGCTAGATGATAACTGCACTTGATTATTCTTTTCACATAATTCTTTTTTCCATTCTTTTCTTCTTCTTCTTCATGAAGAAAAGAAAACCTTGCTAGAAAAATCCAAGTGTTGAAATCAAGTGAGAAATCCAAATCCAAAATGAACCCACTTCCTATTTCTTCATCCCCTACCACTTGCCATGTAGTAGAGTGTGTTATCTTCACAAGTTTCATGACCAAGTGAAGATGGAGCTTGAGTTAGAGTTGCCTCGACGTAGATCATCTTCGGCATCGAAGTCAACGACCTAGCCCGCTCATTTCTTCGACGAAACCAATGCTAGAGTCTGGGATCCGGTTGATCGCAGCGGAGGGACGTCACCACGGAGTTAAAGAAGTGGAGGACCGGATCTACAAAGGTTGTAGTCACTTTCGCTTGTAGTTAAGTTGTTAACTTGCATGTTCTTTCACCTATCCTCTAGTTAACGATTTATATTAGGGTTTCTCGGCACCTAAATTTTTGAATTTGGCATGGTTGATGCCTTGTAGAACCTCTTGAGATGATTGGACTTATAGAAGAACTTGAGGACCTGGGTTGGACCCTGGAGAATGAACAATATGTTGATATTGTTCTATAGTCCCTTCCCCATGGCTTTGCTCGGTTCATTGTAAACTTCAATATGCAAAACATGGAGAAGTCCTTACCTGAACTCCTTATTATGTTGAGGAGTGTAGAGATCACGCTAAAGGTAGCGAAAACCCCCGCTCTAATTGCTGGGCCATCTTCCTCTTCCGTCCCAAAAGCCAAGGCAAAGGGAAAGAAGAAGAAGAATCCCATAAAGCCGAGAGGTGGCGTGAAAAAGGCACCGGGAAAGGACAAGAAAGGGGCTGCAGTGACAGGACGAGGGGAATGCTTCCACTGCCACCAGACTGGGCACTGGAAGAGAAACTGCGTTGGATACTGTTCGCCGCCGAAAACCGGAAAGAAAGATGTCTCGCCTGAATTTGGGGCATATGCTATTTGATTTTATCTGTCTACCTCTCCGAAGATGCCAAGTTAATTTATGGCAGCGTATATCGAAGGTTTAGACAGATGCGGCCGATGTAGTAGACTTCGTCAGATTCCCCCTTATTGTGAGGGGTTTTTGATCGTGGGGACGCTCTTCCCTGCAGGCGCAAGCCCCTGCAGTTAATTACGCTACCGCATCGTGGTAACCACTTTCTCCTTTTCCAGATGGTCACTTCGTGTCGTGTGTGTTTGTTTTGTTTTTGGTTGCCCGTGGATTGTATACGGAGACTAATTTATGTTGTCGCCCGTAGGGCGTGGATTAGTCCAAATTCGTATTTTCTTAGATTTGGGTTTGGGTTGGATTTAAGGATTGTTAATCTCATTGAGATTAAGATCAACTTAAACGTTTGTTGAGGATACATTAGTCTAATTTTAGACTAAGATCTACTCAACGGGGTTTTAGGATCATTTAGATCCTACGAAAGAGCATTTGGACTCTATCGTTTTAGTTTAGGGACGTTGCTGTAACATTTCAAAAAAATAAAATAATATTTTTGGGAATTTTTATAATTTAATATTAATTTTTAATGAATATTTTAATATTTCGGTATAATTAAATACCGATAGATGGGGAAAATTCAGGAGAAAATTATGGAAATTGTAAAATAGGTCATTTTGTGAAAATATACCATTTTAAAGTTTTTATGGTTAAATATATGCTATTTTAGTGTTAATCGCGATTAAAAATCGCTAATTGGATTTTTGGCTTTTTGTGCAAAAATGTGCACATCACATTTTCCACACTTGTCACACTTGTTTCATGTTTTGGATTCAAGGTAGCTTAGGGTTGAACCATGATTAGACAACCATGGTGGTCCAACCCATTTGGTTAGGGTAATTAGATTTAATTAAGGGTCTAGTTTTGTTAAATATTGGATTAGGTAGAGGTTGACTAGTAGGTAGGTGAGAGAGAGAGAGAAGAGAGCCATGATGGCTTTGTGTCTTGTTAGCATTTATTGAGAGAGGGAATGATGGGGGTTAATCCCATTTCACCTCAAAACTTTTACATATCAATCACCCTCACTTTTCACTCTCATATCCCCCTCTCACTTACACTACATCACTCTCACACTTCACCAAAGCCACCACAACAACATCAACAGCAATAGCTACTGCTGGAACAACAAAGAAAAAGAGAGAGGGTTGTAAGCAACAGCAACAGCAACAAACTACAACCAAAAACAGCTTCAGCCCAGAAAAACAGCCACCAAAACTGCTGCAACAGCAACACCAGCAGCAATACCAGATGCAGTCCAGCAACAACACAGCCCTTCCACCTCCTCCTTCTTCCCTTCTCCTTCATCCTAGGACCCTCTTGAGGTATAATCTCGCAACCCAACTCTTTTCTTGCTCAGTTATGGGTAGTTGGCTGAAATTTAGTGTTTATATTGTGATCTAGTGCTAGTTTAGGGTGATTTGAGTGAGATTTGGCCAAGTGATGGTTTTGAATGTTAGTATAGCCTTAATAGGTGTGTTTGGGACCAGTTAACCCTAGATCTAATCCAGATTCCAGTAAAATACCTTAAAGTTTAGAATCGGCGTAATTTAGCGATTTTGTCGACTTTTTAAGCCTTTCTGGAATCTGCTACAACCCGAGATACCCTAAAATAGTTTTGAGTTGGCAGTGAGATGTGCAGGAAGATAGCAACCAATACCCAAAACCCTAGCCCCCACCTCTTGATTCCGGTCGCAGATTTATTCCCCCTGGCCGCAATTTGCGGCCAGAGCAGGGGGGATCGCCTCGTTTTTGGTGCACGACTCTTTTACCTGTAAACTTGACCCTGGGTATGTCTAGTTTTGTCTGGTTCCAACCAGGGTATAATCTGGGTTGATTTTCTTGAGTTGGCGCATGATTTACGACTTGTTTTGGTATGGATTTTGGTATTCGATGATTCGTTTCTGTCGGGTGGCGTTTGAACGCCAACGACAGAGGGTTATTGGCTGTGTTTGCACGCGAGGCTACAGGTTTTTACCTATGGGCATAGCGTGAACCATTTTGGTTTCCGACATGGTTTTCATGTGTTTTAGCGTGTGATATCCTTGTAGGTACCCCCACGTGGCATCGAAGCGTTGGAGATGCAAATGGAGACAGCGGCACCGGCACACATAAGAAATGTGAGTAGATTTATATCTACGGGGAGAAGTCGGGTGGATGGCGTATAGCACCCCCGCAGTCCGATGTCTAGTATACCATATATATACTATACTTATATATATGATAGCTTATGTGTGACTTGGTTGTTTAGGATGTGTTAGGTGTACTATGCATAGATTAGGGTTAGAAGTAACTAGTGTAGTTCCTAGTTGCGAACCCTAGAATAGGTTTACACCCACACGCGCACACGTGCATATTTGCTATGTTCATACTGTTATGACGAGGATATTGGGGGACATTGGAGGTGAGTCGATGAGATTGGGCATAGTGCCATGATATCGGTGATGTGATGTGACTCGTATTTGGAATACGATATGTGATTTTAGCGGGCCTTTGGACCTATCTTTCGCACACGCATTCATACTTATATAGATGGTATCAATTCGTACTAGAATTAGATTAGTACCCCAGATTATGTGATATGATGATAAGGATACCAGGTAATTGATGTGATGATTGTGATATTGACCCGCACCCAGCTATTGGGATGCCGTACGACGATTTACCGTACGAGCTTTATATTGATGATTGATCCGCACTCATGACTTGAGGATGTCAGATGATATACGGTATCGTATGCGATACTATTGAGGCGGGATCACCGACTACTATCTTTATATTTATATATATCGACTCAGATTTAGGTGGTTTCCATACCCCTCCCGATTGACTTGATAGTTAGATTAGTAGTTGGTATCGTAGATATTAGACAAGACCCGAGTCATACCTATTTCAAAACTAATGAATCGGGAGTATTTTAAAGACAGGCAAACAGGGATTCTACGGATAATTTCAAAAGGCGCATCTTTTCTTAAAAACACCGTAGCCCTTGTTTTACTAAAACCCCCGATTCGTCTTATTTCAAAAAGGCAAAACTGCATGACACTTACATATTGATGTAGATTCTTCACTATTTTGTTGATTATTTGATTCCGCATATTCATATTATTTGCATCACATTACTTGTGTTTATTGAGGTATTACAATCATGCTGTAGGACACCAGCACCATTATCGATGATGCGTATGTTCCACGTACACTATTTGCCGGCTCACACACTTCATCATCGATAATTGCCATGCCACTACACTATAGTACTGTTGCATTCATGATGTGATTCTTGTATGGCATATTGTACACTTATACCTGTACACATACATAGATGATTCTGGCTTGATTAGAGATCTAGGAACCGCAAGATATTCTTTAAAACTGATTCATTTTAAAAAGAGCGGTTTCCCTCGACATGTGCACATTACTATTCCGTGTTGCATGACTTACTGATATGCTTACCTTTCTTTACATGTCGCATATATCATGTTTTGATTATACGCATTGAGATATGTTGTTTCCATGATATTTCTGGATTTGGGGACCGTGGATATTTCAAAAGAAAATATGTAATTGTTTTAAAAACCCGGTTACCCTTGATATGATATTTCAGTGCGTCCACCATGAGTTTTCTCGGTTCCAGAGAGCTTGTGTGGGTATACCCGATTCGAGGAGCGGTAGGCACCGATTGTGGGTACATGGTGGACCCGGTGAGATACCCCGGGGCAAGAAGACCCGTATATGCTAGACGGTGAGCCCGACAGGGGAGTACTACCTACCGGTGATAGTATTTGGGACCCGTCAGTTATCCGGAGGATACGGACTGGAGTCATGAGATGGATATGAGGGCCGACCAGGGTGTGCGGCGCCTGAGATACATGAGGATTTACGTGTCGATGCTAGGCACACGTGTTCATGATGTTTTCGAGTGTCGATGTTAGGAACTCAGGTTCCATGATTTGATTATATCCTCATATTTCCATGCATATGCTTTACGATGTTTACATGCATGATGCTTATTGTCATTGGGTGACACGTGGACGGGATCCACCTATTTACAGACATTGATTACCTAGTTGGAAGATATCCACATACTACTAGACTTCATGTTATAGCTGACATTGATTCATATTGATTACATCGATCACACCTCATTTGTATATATAATAGTAGATGAGGACGCAGTTATATATACCCTTACACCAATATTAGTATAATGGGACGCTAATCTATGTGTATTGATATCAATTTAGATACTTCATCATATTACTTCATGCAGACATACCTCATATTTATGACATGTTGTTACCTGAGGCACTCGCATGAGTACTTGGCACTTTATACATGTATAGATGTTACATTGCCACCTTAGCATGCTTCAGACTTATTCATTTGAGCTTTATATATGTTGATCGTATGACCTAGGATTGCGTCATACATACGATTTTTCTGTTCGTAGATGTTTTTCTATTCACGAGTTGGCAACTCACCCCCGTTGTGCCCCACTTCTTACAGGTTTTGCCGTACAGGTTTCATTACAGCTTGCGGCACTGCTTCTTTCGGGTGACTTGCTAGCAGGTGGGTTTATTTATATCGTACCCATCATTATACATTGTATATTATATTACAGTTGTATCTAGAAGTTCCATCAACCAAACATGTACTTATTTGAGATAGAGACCGGTGATGTTTATTCTTTCGACCTTAGAGTCGCGTGTTACGTTTCTATGGATTTCTTGCTGTTTGGAGTTTCCTTTCCTGTTGTGATCCTCGCCTTTAGGCGTTGTATATTATGTTGCTAGCTGGTTGACTTATAGTGGTTTTCCTACACTCTATTACTTTTCTTGGTTTGGATTTCTGGGCTCGGTTTACTTAGAGCACGTACGCCTTGAGACGTTCGTAGCCTAAGTGCCGGTCATGTTCCGTATTTTCGGGTCGTGACAAAGTTGGTATCAGAGCGTTAGGTTTTACCTTCGGAGCGTAGGATGACCCTTGGTTGATGGAATAGGTGACTAAAATAGAGTGACGTACCATGGGTATGTTCCGCGGAATATTTACGACACGCCACTCCACTTAAGAAGCCTTAGGATGTACATTTCCTTGTTCAATATCATATTCATTCTTGATCTAGCCTCACCGGTACCCGTTATGTTTTACTGCCACGATTACGGGCAGGGAGAGCTACGGCTAGAGTTGCGGTTAGCATGAGCTCATTACGAACAAGGACTGACCGGGGCATAATTCCGGCGACACACGATTGTAGAGATGTGTCTTTTGATTGTGTTTTCTGGTGACATGGGAACGTCTCGAGTTAGTATTGATGATTGTGACCTCTTGTGGAGGAGAGTTCTTGTTTTTACACCGGTTGAGCGGGCCATTGTTAGAGCTGCCAGTTGAGAGAGGACTGTCGATGTACAGCATACCTCAGAGATTATGATGTCGCCTACCGTGAAGGCAGATGAATCAGCTGTTGCTGAGATTGATAGGATGTCGTTTTCGGAGCTTACGAGCTGAGATCGCCGGAGCTTCCAGGCAGATATGAGACAGATGATAGCTAGTCTACCCGAATTGAGAGACAAAGGTGGTTCGTTCGATTTATGCGCCGGAGCAGTCCCAGTTAAGTTGAAGATTTCCAGTGTGGGGAGTCTTACTCAGATCTAGAGCAGTCCGATTTAGAGATGACCGCCGATGTATTGCCTTTCCTGGAGGATTGAGGCGCTGATCAGCGTACAGACGAAGGAGCCAGTTGTTGCTGTGAACGAAGAGATATCGCCCTAGATGTTGGAGCTATTGCAGTACTAGTTGTACTAAGAGATGATAGAGGGCCGCTAGTCACCAAGGATGAATGACTAGGACATGTGGATCGTTCGCTACCCGATGCGAGGTCATCAGATAGATTGATTCCAGCTGAGACGACTTCACGCGGAGACGTTGAGAGTCGATAGAGACGATTGAATGTCAGAAACCTGTTATTCCAAGTTTAAAGTATTCGGAAAGACATGCAGGCAATTCTATGGTCCCTCTAGAAGAATGAAACCCTAACTCGACTTAATGACCGTGTGAAAGCCTTTGAATCTTAGGGTTTGCGGCAGTTCTACGGCGCCATTAGTGAGGCTTGGGCTTGCCCTTCTACGGCTGGACCACCGATGCTGTGGTATGTACTCGATACTATTATACTGTACCCAAGATGTTGAGCTCTTGAGGGATTATGAGGTCTTGATAAATCAATCGGATGGCTCGACTTAATTCGGATGATAGATGGTGAGATGCACTTCTTGGGAGACTCCAGATACGAGGATAGCCGTTGGAGCTCAGTCCATGCAGCCACGACGAGACGAATCCGAAGCAGTCGACATTAGAGAAAAGTAGAGTAAGAGGTTCGTACAAGATCTGGATATAATGACATTCCACTTCGCCGTCACCAGAGATGCGATACGCATGCCGAGGCATAGTACTGGATATACCTCCCAGAAGGAGTCGCGTAGAGTATGCAGCCATTCCGGAGCAAGAAGCAGAAATAGTAAAGGACGATGACTTCCGGACAGTTGGTAGAGATGAGACTTGGAAGAAACCTTGAGCGGGTTCCTTCCAGGATACTGCTGCAATGATACTTGCACCCAGGATCAGATGTGTCATGTACATTCAGAGAGCCAGAGGTCGACGCCAGTGACATACTGCTTCGCGTGTGGTCGTGAGAATTGACCGAAAGAGGACCAGAGAGGGCCAGAAAGGAATCGTCCCCATTAGCACATCTGTCAGGGCCGATGAGCCGATGGATCGTGACATTGATAACCTACAGGGAAGACGAGGACCTTTCTGGAATAAATTACGAGAAGACTTGGACCCAGGAATGGTCAGGTTACGCGCACCAGCAGGACAGAGTTCAGGATCATCGACGAGATATGCTATGAGCGATCGCGACAGTTGGCCAGAGATTCTTAGAGGTTGTGCTTGAGTGGAACTACTCCGCTATACTTGGTTTCGATGTTTTGGGCGATCTACTCGCATGACTGATTTTGATGATTGGGTTTCATGCACCATGGTTGCACTTATTGGGTATTTACGATTTTCGCACAGTTGTTGCACTTAATATCGTTTTCGTGCCTTGGTTTCACATGTTTGTGATTTTATGGGGTTTAGACATTTGAGTTGATTTTGTGCGTATGCACGCACACGATTTGGTTTTTGCACTATGTATAGTTTGCATATGCTTGCAGTGCAGTGACATGTATTTTGTGCACTTGGATGCACTGGACTTCGATTTCGAGGGTGATGCTCGATATTTGTTTTGTGCATTTTATGCACCTGATTGGATTTGCGCGTGTTTGGCGCTTGATATTGGATTTCATGATTTCGTGCATGATGGATGCACCGGATTTGGATTTTTAGCGCATGTTGGGCGCATGTTATGAGATGAGATTTGGTGCACACCAGATGCACTAAATCGAGATTTTTCGTGCATCTCAGATGCACCTGATTTTGCTGTCAGGCACGCACGTTGCCTATGACCGATGTTGTGTGCACAATCGTTGCACCTTAATGATGTTTCTGTGCACCTTCTTGGCACATGTATGGATTTTGATTTTCGTGCGCACCAGACGCACGTAGTATTCATATGCACATTTTGGGATTGATTTTTTATGGAGTAGTACGTTTTTGTGAGGTTTCATCATTGTTTTCATACAGAGCGGGACTAGTCAGATGACAGTACCTGAGTGTGTTTTGCATGCATTGATAGATTTCCAGGGATTTCCAAAAGCGAGCTATAGTCTCATTATTTATATACGTGTCCGATATGACACGAAATGTTTAGAACAGGGAACCCTCCTAAATTGTTTTCAAAACGGCAGATCGTGCATACTAAACAAAAGATATATACGTATATGGCTATTTTCTTATAGAGACGTCCGCCACTGTGCAGTGTTATGCGCATTGTTCATCGACTTTAAGGAACTTTGGCATGCATTTCCTTCATATATTTACATATATAGTTCCGATTTATAGCATATCGGTTTTGCATTGGATTTGGCATTCGTGTTTTCGCCTTGACTCCGATGATTGCGGGATGCTTGACGGAGTTTTGATTTTGAGTTATCTGCTCGTTACGCATGCGCATGTATTGCGTTACGATGCGTTTTATGTATTGATGATTTCGGAGCCCCATTGACTTGGACATTTTATTGAAATGTTTTAGAATTTGGAGGTTTAAATTTAATTAGGGGGATCGAATTTCTTTAAGGGGGAAGATTGTAACATTTTAAAAAAATAAAATATTATTTTTGGGAATTTTTATAATTTAATATTAATTTTTAATGAATATTTTAATATTTCGGTATAATTAAATACCGATAAATGAGGAAAATTCTTGAGAAAATTATGGAAATTGTAAAATAGGTCATTTTGTGGAAATATGCCATTTTTAAGTTTTTATGGTTAAGTATATGCTATTTTAGAGTTAATTGCGATTAAAAATCGCTAATTGGATTTTTGGTTTTTTGTGCAAAAATGTGCACATAACATTTTCCAAACTTGTCACACTTGTTACTGTTTTGGATTCATGGTAGCTTAGGGTTGAAACATGATTAGACAACCATGGTGGTCCAACCCATTTGGTTAGGGTAATTAGATTTAATTAAGGGTCTAGTTTTGTTAAATATTGGATTAGGTAGGGGTTAACTAGTAGGTAGGTGAGAGAGAGAGAGAAGAGAGCCATGATGACTTTGTGTCTTGTTAGCATTTAATGAGAGAGGGAATGATGGGGGTTAATCCCATTTCACCTTAAAACTTTTACATATCAATCACCCTCTCTTTTCACTCTTATATCCCCCTCTCACTTACACTACATCACTCTAACACTTCACCAAAGCCACCATAACAAAATCAACAGCAGTAGATGCTGCTGGAACAACAAAGAAAAAGAGAGAGAGGGTTGTAAGCAACAGCAACAGCAACAAACTACAGCCAAAAACAGCTTCAGCCCAGAAAAACAGCCACCAAAACTGCTGCAACAGCAACACCAGCAGCAACACCAGATGCAGTCCAGCAACAGCACAACCCTTCCACCTCCTCCTTCTTCCCTTCTCCTTCATACTAGGACCCTCTTGAGGTATAATCTCGCAACCCAACTCTTTTCTTGCTCAGTTATGGGTAGTTGGCTGAAATTTAGTGTTTATATTGTGATCTTGTGCTAGTTTAGGATGATTTGAGTGAGATTTGTCCAAGTGATGGTTTTGAATGTTAGTATAGCCTTAATAGGTGTGTTTGGAACCAGTTAACCCTAGATCTAACCCAGATTCCAGTAAAATACTTTAAAGTTTAGAATCGGCGTAATTTAGCGATTTTGTCGACTTTTTAAGCCTTTCTGGAATCTGCTACAACCCGAGATACCCTAAAATAATTTTGAGTTGGTAGTGAGATGTGCAGGCAGATAGCAACCAATACCCAAAACCCTAGCCCCCACCTCTTGATTCCGGCCGCAAATTTATTCTCCCTGGCCGCAATTTGCGTCCAGAGCAGGGGGAATCACCTCGTTTTTGGTGCACGACTCTTTTACCTGTAAACTTGACCCTGGGTATGTCTAGTTTTGTCTGGTTCCAACCAGGGTAGAATCTGGGTTGATTTTGTTGAGTTGGCACATGATTTACGACTTGTTTTCATATGAATTTTGGTATTTGATGATTCGTTTCTGTCGGGTGGCGTTTGAACGCCAACGGCAGAGGGTTATTGGCTGTGTTTGCACGCGAGACTACAGGTTTTTACCTATAGGCGTAGCGTGCACCATTTTGGTTTCCAACATGGTTTTCATGTGTTTTAGCGTGTGATATCCTTGTAGGTACCCCACGTGGCGTCGAAGCGTTGGAGATGCAAATGGCGACAGTGGCACCGACACATATAAGAAAGGTGAGTAGATTTATATCTACGGGGAGAAGTCGGGTGGATGGCGTATAGCACCCCCACAGTCCGATGTCTAGTATACCATATATACTATACTTATATATATGATAGCTTATGTGTGACTTGGTTGTTTAGGATGTGTTAGGTGTACTATGCATAGATTAGGGTTAGAAGTAACTAGTGTAGTTCCTAGTCGCGAACCCTAGAATAGGTTTACACCCACACGCGCACACGTGCATATTTGCTATGTTCATACTGTGATGACGAGGATATTGGGGGACATTGGAGGTGAGTTGATGAGATTGGGCATAGTGCCATGATATCAGTGATATGATGTGACTCGTATTTGGGATACGATATGTGATTTTAGCGGGCCTTTAGACGTGTCTTTCGCATACACATTCATACTTATATAGATGGTATCAATTCGTACTAGACTTAGATCAGTACCCCAGATTATGTGATATGATGATAAGGATACTAGGTAATTGATGTGATGATTGTGATATTGACCCGCACCCTTCTATTGGGATGCCGTACGACGATTTACAGTACGAGCTTTATATTGATTATTGATCCGCACTCATGACTTGAGGATGTCAGATGATATACGGTATCGTATGTGATACTATTGAGGCGGGATCACCAACTACTATCTTTATATTTATATATATCGACTCAGATTTAGGTGGTTTCCATACCCCTTCCGATTGACTTTATAGTTAGATCAGTAGTTAGTATAGTAGATGTTAGACTAGACCCGAGTCATACCTATTTCAAAACTAACGAATCGGGAGTATTTTAAAGACAGGCAAAAAGGGATTCTACGGATAATTTCAAAAGGCGTATCTTTTCTTAAAAACACCGTAGCCCTTATTTTACTAAAAACCCCGATTCGTCTTATTTCAAAAAGGCAAAACTGCATGACACTTACATATTGATGTAGATTCTTCACTATTGCGTTGATTATTTGATTCCGCATATTCTTATTATTTGCATCACATTACTTGTGTTTATTGAGGTATTACCATCATGCTGTAGGACACCATCACCATTATCGATGATGCGTATGTTCCACGTACACTATTTGCCGGCTCACACACTTCATCATCGATAATTGCCATGCCACTACACTATAGTACTGTTACATTCATGATGTGATTCTTGCATGGCATATTGTACACTTATACCTGTACACATACATAGATGATTCTGGCTTGATTAGAGATCTAGGAACCGCAAGATATTCTTTAAAACTGATTCATTTTAAAAAGAGCGGTTTCCCTCGACATGTGCACATTACTATTTCGTGTTGCATGACTTACTGATATGCTTACATTTCTTTACATGTCGCATACATCATGTTTTGATTATACGCATTGAGATATGTTGTTTCCATGATATTTCTGGATTTGGGACCGTGGATATTTCAAAAGAAAATATGTAATTGTTTTAAAAACCCGGTTACCCTTGATATGATATTTCAGTGCGTCCACCATGAGTTTTCTCGGTTCCCGAGAGCTTGTGTGGGTATATCCGATTCAAGGAGCGGTAGGCACTGATTGTAGGTACATGGTGGACCCGATGAGGTACCCCGGGGTAAGAAGACTCGTATATGCTAGACGGTGAGCCCGACAGGGGAGTACTACCTACCGGTGATAGTATTTGGGACCCGTCGGTTATCCGGAGGATACCGACTGGAGTCATGAGATGGATATGAGGGCCGACCAGGGTGTGCGGCGCCTGAGATACATGAGGATTTACGTGTCGATGCTAGGCACAGGTGTTCATGATGTTTTCGAGTGTCGATGCTAGGCACTCAGGTTCCATGAATATCCTCATATTTCCATGCATATGCTTTACGATATTTACATGCATGATGCTTATTGTCATTGGGTGACACGTGGACGGGATCCACCTATTTACAAACATTGATTACCTAGTTGGAAGATATCCACATATTACTAGACTTCATGTTATAGCTGACATTGATTCATATTGATTACATCGATCACACCTCATTTATATATAACAGTGGATGAGGACGCTGTTATATATACTCTTACACCAATATTAGTGGAATGGGACGCTAATATATGTGTATTGATATCAATTTAGATACTTCATCATATTACTTCATGCAGACATACCTCATATTTATGACATGTTATTACCTGAGGCACTGGCACGAGTACTTGTCACTACATACATGTATAGATGTTACATTGCCACCTTAGCATGCTTCAGACTTATTCATTTGAGGTTTATATATGTTGATCGTATGACCTAGGATTGCGTCATACATGCGATTTTTCTGTTCGTAGATGTTTTTCTATTCACGAGTTGGCAACTCACCCCCGTTGTGCCCCAGTTCTTGCAGGTTTTGCCGTACAGGTTTCATTACGGCTTGCGGCATTGCTTCTTTCGGGTGACTTGCTAGTAGGTGGGTTTATTTATATCGTACCCATCATTATACATTGTATATTATATTACAGTTGTATCTAGAAATTCCATCAACCAAACATGTACTTATTTGAGATAGTGACCGGTGATGCTTATTCTTTCGACCTTAGAGTCGCGTGTTACGTTTCTATGGATTTCTTGCTGTTTGGAGTTTCCTTTCCTGTTGTGATCCTCGCCTTTAAGTGTTGTATATTATGTTGCTAGCTGGTTGACTTATAGTGGTTTTCCTACACTCTATTACTTTTCTTGGTTTGGATTTCTGGGCTCGGTTTACTTAGAGCACGTACGCCTTGAGACGTTCTAGCCTAAGTGCCGGTCATGTTCCGTATTTTCGGGTCGTGACAGTTGCGGTCCATAAGTTTAAGGACATCATAGTTCATGGAGTTTAAAGACATCATAGTCTAGTTTAGTGACGTCATAGTCTAGTTTAGAGACATTATAGTCTGTAGGGTTTAGTTTAGGAACGTTGCGGTCCATTGGGTTTATTAATTGTCGGGACCTGCCACCTCTCTGAAGACGTTGAAGAGTTGCAACGACATATATCAGCGGTGTGAGGAGATGTACCCTTGAACCAATGTCAGTTGAGGGATATGTAGTTGGATTGATTTAAGGATCGTTAATCTCATTTGAGATTAAGATCAACTTAAATGTTGTTAAGGATACGTTAGTCTAATTTTGGACTAAGATCTACTTAATAGGGTTTTATGATCATTTAGATCCAGCGAAAGAGCATTTGAGCTCTATCGTTTTAGTTTAAGAACATTACGGTCCATAGTTAGTTTAAGGACATTACAGTCCATAAAGTTTAGAGACATCATAGTCTGGTTTAATGACATCATAGTCTGTATGATTTTGATTTAACCGTTTGGGGATGCACCAAAAGTTATTGGTTATTGGGACCCTCCATCTCTCTGAAGACGCTGAAGAATTACAGTGACGTGTATCAGAGGTATGGAGAGAAGTACCCTTGAACCAAAGTTGGTTGAGAGATCTGTAGTCAGGTTCGGGACTAAGACTAGTTAAAAAGATTATGAGCACATGGGCTCAGTTAATCTAAGTTAAGGATTCATGGCCAACTTGGGCTCAGTCCATTCTGCTCTGAGTAAAGTGTTTAACACTTGTTTGGACTTGTTCCTCTCTTTTTGAATTAAATGTTGAACAATGCTGAGCATTGATTTGGGTTCTGACACCCTTTTTCTTTTTGTCCTTTACTGAGTGTTAGACACTCTTTATGAGTGCGAAGCGCTCCTTATTAAGTAGCGCCCACGTGAGGAGCATGTGGTGCGCTAGGCGCTGAGCGCTAACCAATGAGTGCAGAGCGCTCCTTATAAAATAGCGTCCACATGAGGAGCACGTGGTGCGCTTGGCACTGAGCGCTAGACTTGGAGCGCTTGGGGCGCTGCGGCACTGAGCGCCAGATTTGGAGCGCTGAGGTGCTTCTTTAAATTGGAGCGCTAGGAGCGCTGCGGCGCTGAGCGCTAGATTTGGAGCGCTGAGCCGTTTCTTTAAATTGGAGCGCTAGCAGCGCTGCGGCGATGAGCGCTAGATTTGGAGCGCCGAGGCATTTCTTTTTAATTGGAGCGCTAAGGCTCTTTTGTGGCAGCTCTGATTGGTTTTGTGCTGTGAGAATTAAATTCTCTGTTTATAAGAGACTTTGTCTCATGGATCTATGATCTCTTTGTTTTTTATGAAAGACCTTGTCTTATGGATCTGTGATCTATATAAAGAACCGAGTTCTTATGATGGGAGAGTTAAACTCTCAAAAATTGAAGAGATGTTATGGTCTCTCTTCTTTTCATTTACCTTGAAGAAAACTTCTTCTTCTTAGAGCTTGCTCTTTTCTTTTTCTTTTCTGAAAGAACTTCAAACTTCTCGGGAGTTTCTTCTATTTTCCTGAAGTTTATAGGGTTGTTCCTATGTACAAGACTTGAAGTCTTGGGTCCTTTATATAGGGGAGGCTGATTTGTTGAATCAGTTAAAGAGATCTTTTCTCTGATTGATTTGGGGATATCCCCACCGTTGGATCTTTGATCCTAGGATTTCTGTTTTACAGAAGGCATCTTTCTTGTTATTAACAAGACTGGAAAAATATTTTTCCTACACAGAGATTGTTCTGTATCTTGGTGATTTTTAATCACCATTGGATCATTGATCCAACGGTGCTCTGATTTACATAGCACAATCTTTCATGTTTAGAAAGATTCTGAGGAGTATTTTCTTAACAGAATTGTATTCTGGTAATTTGATGATTTATCATCTTCATTGGATCTTTGATCTAACGATGGAGAACATTTAGTTCTAGCGCTTGGTGCTCTCGTGCCTTGCACGTGAGCGCTGTTTCAGAGTCTTTTACTCTTAGCGCTGGCGCACTTGGCGCTAGCGCTCTCATGCTTTGCACGTGAGCGCTGCCTCAGAGTCTTTGACTCTTAGCGCTGGCGCACTTGGCGCTAGCACTCTCGTGCTTTGCATGTGAGGCGCTGCCTCAGAGCCTTTGACTCATGGCGCTGACGCTCTCGTGCTTTGCACGTGAGCGCCACCTCAGAGTCTTTGACTCTTAGCGCCGGCGCTCTTGGCGCTAGCGCTCTTATGAGGCGCTGCCTCATTACTGAAGGTGTCTTTTCACCTTCTTTCTCCGCTTTTCCGGAATCAAACTTCTTTTTCCTAGATCTTAGAAATAGTTCCATCATGCACAGCATTTTCTGTGCCTAGACTTAAATGTCTCTTTTTATAATCTGAAGCGGTGCTTCTCTTCTCTCTCACTTTTTAGAGAATCATTTTGACAGAGAAGAGTTATGGCTTGCAATCACCCACATGCTCGCCAGCAGCCATGGGAGGTGCCCATTGAGGAGGTTGTTCCTTGTTTTGCTGCGCGCTTGACGAACTCTACTCTTAAGGATGACCAATGCGACATGGTGTTGCACGAGCTCTTGACTCGTATAGGATCTCCTCTCCCCATCGGCTCCATTTGGCTCCGGATGGTCTTCTTGTCCGTGATCGATGATATTCCCCCTCCTCTGGCGGAGATGACTCCGGCAATGCTCGATGCTGTGGAAGACAAGATTGAGTGCTTCTACGAGGCACTTTTGATCACCACAGCTCTGAGGGATCGCTCTGTTCGGCTGCTAAGCCAGATACGGGCTCAGCGGGTCGTCATGTCTGCCTTTGCTGATGGGTGCGGTGCTGACCGATTGGTAGCTACTCCTCGTGAAGATCGCCGCTTTGTCATGGTGGTGAAGGCAGAGAGAGAGAGAGAGAGTTAGATAATTTTATCCATAGTTTTGTAAATCCCTGTACTTTCGATCCCATGTTTGGTGATCTATTTCCTGTAGAATAAATGTTCAATTAAATGCTTTGTTTTTGTCGTTGAACGCCTGTCCTTCCTTTGATGTGTGCATGTGAGTATATGAATGAGCATGGTTTCATACATATCTGTAAACGAAACTTAAGCCAGCATAAACAGGAACAAATAGCTCTTGGCCGCAGATTTTGGCGGGAACAAATGCCCCCCACTACTTTGTCCACGTAAGTATGTACGTGGGTGAAGTAGTGCAGAGTAGTTCATAGCGTAGAACCTTCAGAATCTTGATCTGAGAAGATAGCGAGCGGACACAATCGTCGTCATTTATCATTGACTCAAATCTCAACTCTTAAGGGGTATAGTTCCAAACCCTCAGCCCCGTGAGCTGCACCCTTCGATTTCTTTGTGTCTTAATTTGGCGTAAAGTAATTTATATGCTCATGAGTAATTCCTACATTTCAATGGCACGTAACTTTGGCAAGTATGGCCCGTAGACGGTAGATAATAGTTCATCTTGAACTCTTTGTAGGGTAGCGATGGCTTAGAAAACAGGTTTAGATCTGCCGCTTAAGACTTTTCAACTTTATGAGCCGTGGGGGTCTCATAAAGAATTTCCTACCTACGAGTCGAGAGGATCTCGTAGGTGTATTTTCTCCTTAGGAGTCATGAGGGTTCCTTAGTGCATTTTCTCTTGAGACTCGTAAGGATTTGTCACGACCTAAAGTTTGGATGTGACCGGCACTTAGATTGTATAATATCTAAAGATATCTACACAATCTAAGTAAGCCAAAAACTAAGATCAAAACCCTTTTTGCGGAATTTTAGATTTTTTTTTAGTTTTTAAGTAAAAATCACCGTTTTAAGTATTTAATTTGGTTGTATCCCTAGTTGGGGTCAACAATGCCAACATCAGAAATCATTATACAATTATATACGACATCTATAAGAATCTCAGACATAAGTAAAAGAAATATCATTTGACATAACTAAACGATCTCATCTGTCAAGATAAAATATACATACAACCACATCTCGTTCTAAGTCATAAATACAGGGTCTGATGGAGATATTCTAGATTCAATATACAATACCAAAAGAGGAGGTTACTACATAGGTAACCCACCTAGCAAAAAGAGCGGTAAAAGGTGATAAGTGGATCTGCACTACTGCTAACCGTCCACTCGACTTCTGCAAAGAACTGCGGCACAACGGGGGTGAGTTGCCAACTCAGTGAATAAAACTAACATATAACGGCTGATAATATAAATATGACGAACTATAACTAACATCAATAAGGATGAGTATAATGCATGATAACATGTAAAGTCATGAATTTGTATCACTAACTATATAAATCAACTGAAATCTCATCACTTATTTCCAAATAAAGTTCATCTTTCCGTGTCCATCATCGACACAAATCTTCCGTTTCCCTCAGGCATCGTTCCTCGAACGATCCTGAAAACCAATAACACCGGTCGGTATCATCTAGATATCCGCAGCGTTTCGCAACTATCTCCGGTATCGAGTATCCTCGCTAGGCTCCCCGCTTCAAATGCGGCTTTCCTGCCCCTCGGTCTCGACCGGGTCCACCATTTATCCAACTGTATAGCTCCCCCACTCAGTCTGGATAACGTGAAAATCCGCGACCGTATAGCTCCCCCACTCGGTCCGGAATAAAATCAAATCATAAAAACAATATCTCATGGTGGACATCTCACATCAATATGAAGAATCACTGATTTTACGCAATAGTATATGAAAACTTAAAACCACAAATCCTCAAAAAATACAAATGCCAATTATATCAACTTCTAACACTTGAATATGAAATATGATGTCATTTATGCAAAGTACTAATAGTATTGATGTTTGAAGTATGATAGGAATCATTTTTAACATGATAATTACTAAGTGTGAAAGTGACATGTTAATATCGACGAGGTGTAGTGTAACATGTAGATATGTGCATGTGCGGCATAACTCGTCGATAACGGTGCAGTGTTCTAACAATTAACATGGCGATGTATACATATCTATATGAATGCATATGATCAATTTAACATACAAAAGACTATATTTTTATCTAAACTTAACTACGGGCGTATCACGCCATCTTTACAAGATCCCCCGGTAGATGTTTAGTCTACTCATCGGAATACGTCGTAATCTACTCAGAAATCACCAATCCCTTCCCTTTCTTTGCGGCCTCCGAAGTTCTCGTATTTGAATCTAACATTGAATCTAACTTGTATAAGAAACGGCTAACTCCGATACGGCGAAAACATAGAAATACAAGTGTTTTGTACTAACTATACTACGTACGACTATTGCAAATTATCTAACCCTTATTTTAACTGGAATTTAACCAATCGCTGTTCGAAACTGAAAACAGAAACGTTTTACGAATTATCCGTGTCGTGTCTTAGAATTTTGATCCCTTTTTCCGATATTAGTTCTCAGATTTTATATACTGTTAAATTAACTTAATTAAACAATACCAAAATACCCCAACACCTATTCAAAGACCTACCCTAAAACCCAAAACACTTAACTCCTCCAAAAATCCGGCGACGCCGGAATTTTCCTATACCTCGCCGACCAAATTCCGAGCTCCCTGGTTCGTTTTCCTATGGTTAATCCTAGGTCTAGTTTATAAGATTAAGGTACTTTTTGATCAATTTAGTTATCATCTAAACTATAGCAGATTTTCACAGAGTTAACTTTTGCCTAAAATACGATATTATCGATATTCGATTTCTAAAATTTAAAGTTTACAGAACTAAATCCTACCGTGTTTAAAAATTATATCTACAGAATATTTGCTGGAAGATCTTCCTCCAAGATGCACAAGCTCCTAGTTCCTACCTTGAGGTGAGGAAAATCCTTAGAACTTTAGCTCTTCTCTTCACTCCTCTTTTCTTTCTTTTTCTTTTTGTGTTCTAATGTTTTTCTTTTCTTTTCTATTTCAGTTGATTTCTTAATTCACAATATATATGAACTGAACCATATAATGTAAATGAGTGAGGGTGTTAAGGAGGAGGTGTCGCCAAAAGGGAGGTGATTGCCGTTTGCAAGGGTGAGGTGTGTGCACAAAAATGGTAGGGTTTTCATGTAAGGGTGAGGTGTGTGCATCAGGTGGAATTGTGCAAGAAGGAGGTGTCTCATGTTGGTATGATATACCAAGGGTTTAACTTAACCTAAACCAATTTCTACCCCTTTTTGCATAACAACCTTTAACAATTTCTAATTTGCATATTGAAACCAACTTTTTCACATAACCCCCAATACTATATTATATTACACATGAAGCTAATATTTTCACTAAAACCCTTGTGATTCATTAAAATTACAACTAACTTTCAATTTAATTAGTTTCATATACCGCTTTTGAAATATCCTAATTTGTTTCAATAACTTTTTTAAATCAACATTTTATTATTCAATTAATTAATTTTATTTATTTCTAAATTTTCAAAATGTTACAATATTCCCCCCTTAAGAAAATTTGGTCCCCGAATTTAAAACTAAACTATACATACCTTCAAAAAGATGTGGAAATTTTTTCCGCATCGCATCCTCTCTCCCCCAAGTGATCTCCTCGCTATTTGTTCCTCGCCAAAGAACCTTTACAGATGGAAGTATCTGTTAGTGTATATGCCCTAGAGGCCATTACTGTATCATACTAGTTTGTATATTACTTAATGGAAGCTTGGGATATTCACCTTGTATAGACAATCTTGCTCAATATAGTGGTATACTACTTGGTTTGTTTCTACTTCAATGTGTACATGTGTTTATTTTAGTATATCACCTATACACATTAGTGGAGCCCTTAGGATCTTTTCTTGATTACCAGCGTTGCAAAGAACCTTTACAGATGGAAGTATCTGTTAGTGTATATGCCCTAGAGGCCATTACTGTATCATACTAGTTTGTATATTACTTAATGGAAGCTTGGGATATTCACCTTGTATAGACAATCTTGCTCAATATAGTGGTATGCTACTTGGTTTGTTTCTACTTCAATGTGTACATGTGTTTATTTTAGTATATCACCTATACACATTAGTGGAGCCCTTAGGCTCTTTGCTTGATTACCAGAGTTGTGATGGCAGTCACACTTGTGGGGGCTGGGTAATCTATAAGCACATCCTTATGCAGGTCCCTAGTCGCAGGACTATCGAGACAGGGCATCGATACTCCGGAGTAGACTAGCGTATGCGCTTCTCATCCCAGTGTGGGAGACAGTCTGTCCCACAGCCGTTAGTACGTCGTACTTGAGATAGTATGCGGGTGCTCGTTGGGTTACGAGTACACTGGACAAGACTCGTCGGGAACTGTTGGTTGGTACTATACCTATCGTCAGTTATCAGTTCCCAGGTGACATGAGTACAGCTTGGTCCGCTGACTTGACATTGTCACTTCGCCTCGAGTGTTTCCCACTGTACTTAGATTACTACCCTACCACGGCTTAAAGGAGTCGTGCAAACAGGTAGTAGTTGGGTGCAGTCCCGAAGCACTTGGAGGCAGTGACGGTTAGACATGATTAGTCTCTCCCGGTATTGGGGGTTGACATCGCGCTGTGTCTAGGAGAGCCATTACACGAGTAGTCCCTGGCCAGGGCAAGCGAGATATACTGGTAGGTTTCCAGTGTTATCTCAGGGTGTTCTGGGCTTCACTCCGACACGACTTGTACCGCTATTGGGGGACTGACGTTTACCGCCCCCTAGGCCCGCCATGCGATGTATCAGACGAACAGACCGGACTGTATAGAGATTGTCACATTCAGGCTCAGTAGGAGTTCAGATGGGTTTCACCTCATCCCTCTTCTTGTCGGCATCTACCTGGGGACCGTTACGCTCAGCTAGTGCCGCTTGCGGTCTGTGGTTAAACCCACTGCCAGCGTAGTGTCGAGTCTTTAGAGTCCCACACAGAAAGCTATTCGCCTTTAGGCAAAAGAGTAGAGGTCGCATGGTTTTGCGACAGGTCACATGGTATTGCGACAGGGTTCGGTCACATCCGTGTACTTGTGCACGTACAGTGTCCGGACAGTTAACACTAGCGGGCTTTGGTTTAAGCCAGATCCTAGTGTATGTTTTGGGATTGGTTTTATCTCGTTTGTATTCGTGTTCCTCGGAACGCGGATGCTGGTGTGTATGCACAGATGACAGAGAGACAGAGGCAGAGGATTCTCATTGGGGTTGTTGACTGTTGACTGTTGACCATTGACTTTTGCTTAACCCTAATGAGAATAAGAAATATGATTAACAATAATATTAATTAAGTATTATAGTGACATGGTTGTTGAGGGGTTGACTTTGTTGACTTTGTTGACCGGTTGACTAGGTTGGACTAGTTGACCATCATCATGACAATGGCTATCATTCCATGGCAAAGACTTTTGCTTGCTTGTTTATTTATGCAAAATGAGTGCATGAAATGATATAGCCATTTTGACTTAAACCATCACACAATACTTGATTACTATTTTTGTTATGATGGCTTTTGGATTATGAGATGTTGGATGAGAAAAGAGTGGCTCATTCTTTCATTTGCTTTCTCTCTCTTGAGCTCCCTCATTCTCAAGCTCTCCCTCTCCCTCTTGCTCTCTCTAGATCAAGGCAAACCATTCTCATGTGTTGAGACTCATTGCCTTAGAGATAAAAAGACACCAAAACAATCCTCTACCCATTCTAGTTCATAAGGCCTAGCAAGCCAAGTGTTCTAGTTTCTTCAAAGATCGAAGAAGAAGCCAAAGGTAGAAGCTTTCAGGTGGATCCATCTTCGGCGCAAGGAGACGACGAGGTGAGGCCGATCCGTACACCGGGAGGAGTTGAAGACGAAGGAGTTCAAGAAAGGTATAGCCCCCTAACCGAGTAGGTAAACTCAAGTTAGGTTGTTAGTTAGTTGTTTAGAAAAGATCCGTATTTGTAATCCATATTACTACCCTCTTGCAAATCGTTTTTCACCACTTCCGCAACCCCGTAAGTACCGGGGAAGGGTAGCATGGACTTACAGTATCCTGGATCTCAGTTTCTTTGCCTGTCGGTCTAGAATAGCCACTGGCTGTACTGTGTAGGATAAATCCGGCTCAAGATGCAAGGTCTGATGCTGGATCGCGTGAGAGAGATCGTGAAGATACTTGCGAAGTATAGACACGTGAAACACCAGATGCACATATGGAAAACTCGGTGGAAGTGCTAAACGATAAGCCACAACACCCACTCTCTCCAGAATCTCGTAGGGTCCGACATATCTGGGGCTGAGCTTCCCCTTTTTCCCGAAACGCATCACACCCTTCATCGGAGATACACGAAGGAATACATGATCTCCTACATCAAACTCGAGTCTACGACGGCGTCGATCGGCATATGATTTCTGTCTGCACTGTGCTGCTATCATCCGATCCCGTATCAACTGGATCTTTTCTGTAGTCTCATGTACTATCTACGGTCCCAACACGCTACTCTCACTGAGTTCTGTCCAGCAAACGGGTGATCGACATTTCCTCCCATACAAAGCTTCAAAGGGTGCCATCTGGACCGTCTCCTGAAAACTATTGTTGTACGAGAATTCTATCAAAGGTAAGTGACGATCCCAACTACCACCGAAATCAAGGCTGCAAGCTCGAAGCATATCCTTTAGAGTCTGAATGGTCCGCTCTGACTGACCATCTGTCTCTGGGTGAAAAGCTGTACTAAAACTCAATCGTGTACCAAGAGCTTCTTGAAGTTTCTACCATAGCCTGCCGGTAAACTGTGTACCCCTGTCGGATACTATGCACGTCGGAACTCCATGCAATCGTACGATCTCATCGATATAAATCTGAACATTCTGTGCAAACCCATGCGTCGTCTTCACCGGAAGAAAGTGAGCTGCCTTTTTCAATCTATCTACACCCAGATGGAATCATACCCTCTACTAGTCCTGGGTAGACCCATAATGAAATCCATGGAAATCTGCTCCCATTTCCACTCAGGAATAGGTAAGGGCTGCAACTCTCCTGCCGGCCTCTGGTGCTCGGCCTTGACTTGTTTACAAGTCAAGCATCTCGAAACAAACTCGGCGACATCTCTCTTCATTCTTTCTCACCAATAGGACATCCTTCAAGTCATGATACATCTTGGTGGAACCAGGATGAATACTATATGCTGATCGATGGGCCTCCTCTAAGATCTCACATCTCAGTCCCTCCGAATTTGGCACACAAAGATGATTCCCAAAACGTAATACTCCATGGTCATCTATCACAAACTCCGTCTCTCTGCCCTGCCTAACCTGATCCATAATCTCCGACATACGAGCATCTGCGGGCTGTGTCTCTCGAATACGATCCAATAACTGAGGACGGGTGTGAACATGTGCTAACTGTCCTCCTGTCGATGTGAACTCAAACTATACACGACTATCACATAGAATCTGCCAGTCTGTGGAAGACTGCCTCTGCAAGGTGCGCAAATAAGATAAGCTACCTCCAGGCCTCCGACTCAAGGCATCTGCTACAACATTCGCTCTGCCCGGATGGTAAAGAATATCACAATCGTAATCCTTCACGAGTTCCATCCATCGACGTTACCTTAGATTTAGATCCATCTGCTGAAAAATATACTTCAAGTTCTTATGATCTGTAAAAATCTGGCACGATTCTCCATATAAGTAATGCCTCCAAATCTTCAGTGCGAAAACCACCGCAGCCATTTCCAAGTCATGAGTGGGGTAGTTCTGCTCGTGCCTCTTCAGCTGCCGAGAAGCATAAGCTACGACCCTACCGTGCTGCATCAACACACAGCCTAAACCCACTTGAGAGGCATCACAATACACAACAAAACCACCTGACCCAGAAGGTAAAGATAAGACTGGTGCAGTCGTCAAGCGAGTCTTCAACTGCTGGAAACTCTGCTCACATGTATCTGTCCAAAGAAATGGAACTTCCTTCCTAATCAATCCGGTCAACGGTGGAGTGATCCGAGCAAAATTCTGCACAAAACGTCGGTAATAACCGGCCAGACCCAAGAAACTTCGAACCTCTGTAACTGACACAGGTCTGGGCCAGTGCTGTACCGCTTCTATCTTCTTTGGGTCCACACGTGTCCCATCTCTTGTAACTACGTGACCCAAGAAATCCACACTATCCAGCCAGAAAGCACACTTGGAGAATTTAGCGAACAACTGATACTCCTTCAAGGTCTGCAACATGATGCGCAAATGCTGCTCGTGCTCCTCCCGACTCCGGGAATAAACAAGAATATCATCAATGAATACTATAATAAACTGATCAAGGAATGGCCTGAAAATACGGTTCATCATATCCATGAAAACTGCTGGGGCGTTGGTGAGTCCGAACGACATCACCTGAGACTCATAATGTCCATAACGTGTGCGAAAAGCAGTCTTTGGAATGTCATCCTTCCGAACCCTCAACTGGGCAAATCAATCTTTGAGAAGTAGCCAGCTCCCTGCAGCTGATCGAACAAGTCATCGATACGAGGTAATGGATACCTATTTCCCACAGTAACTCGATTCAGCTGCCTGTAGTCGATACACAGTCTCATACTACCGTCCTTCTTCTTAACAAATAAGACAGGAGCTCCCCACGGTGATACACTCGGACGAACAAGTCCTCTATCTAACAACTCTTGCAACTGGCTTTTGAGTTCTTTCAACTCCGTCGGGGCAATCAGATAGGGTGGTATAGAAATAGGCCCCGCACCTGGAATCAAGTCAATGCAAAATTCGATATCACAATCGGGTGGCAATCCTGGTAATTCAGCAGGAAACACATCCGGAAATTCTCGTGCAATCGGAACCTGGTCCAATGGAATCTCAGCGGCTCCTATGTCCTGAACAAATTCTAAGAACCCACGACAAGTCTTCTGCAAGAGCCGTTCCGCACATAAAGCAGAAATCATGTTGGCAGGAGTTACATTATAGTCTCCCTGCACAACAAAGATCGGTTCGCCTGGAAAACAGAATCTGACCGCTTTCCCCCGACAATCTACATAAGCATGACAAGCGGTCAACCAATCCGTACCAAGAAGTATATCAAAATATAGCATATCCAGGAGAATCAATTCAACTAATGAATCCCTATCACCAATACGTACTGAACAAGACCTGAATACGTGTCGAGCTACAAAAGAATCTTCCACCGGAGTAATCACCACTAACGATAACTCTAACAACGACGACTCTCTCCCCAGAGAAAGTGCAAAATGTGCAGATACGTAAGAATGCGTAGAATCGGGATCAAATAAAATATGTCCATCTATTGAACATACAACAAGAGTATCTGTCACAACAGCATTGGATGCCTGGGCATCCTGTGGAGTCAGTGTAAAAATCCATGCCTAGACCCTACCCTCATCCTGTCATCCTCTCCCTCGACCTCTCTGAAAGTGTCCTGCAAAGCCTCGACCTCGTGGTGCAACAGCCTAGCTCATAGTGCCAACTGGGGGAGGAAGTAGGGCCATCGAAGTAGAAGGTGGAGAGGGTAAAACGGCCTGTGGAAAAACAGTGCCTCCCTGGGGTCTACAATCTCTCGCATAATGTCTTGGAAGTCCGCAACTAAAAGATGTAGATGGGGGCCACTGATCATCGGGGTATGAACTGAACATTTGGCCCTGGGTCCAACCTCGCCCAAAACCGCGGCCTGGAATGTGCCTGCCTCTACCTCTGTTGAACTGCTTGGTTACTGACCCCATCGTTCTGGTCCCCTTTGGCTCCGGAACAATCACTGCCTCGCTCAGACTCTCTTCCACTCGTATAGCTGGATCCATGGCTGTGCATAAGTATCGAAATGCTGGGAGCCTATAGCAAGAAACAACTGCGTATCCAAACTCCTTATGAACCTCTTCAACCGAAGCTCCTCCGTAGGAACTAAGTATGGAGCACAGCGCGACAACTGGGTGAATCGTAAATCATAATCTGCTACCGACATACTCGCAGATTTCCGCAATGCTTCAAAACTGCTAGCTCTTGCGTCCCTCACACTCTGTGGAAGAAATCTAGCAATAAAAACCTCAGAAAACTCGGTCCACGACATCGGAGGAAGACCGGTGGCTCGCCCTCTCTCCATCGACTCACACCACTCTTGTGCAAGTCCCTCCAATCGAAAGCTAGTCAGATCAACTGACCCCGCATCAGAACATCGCAATAATCTGCCGATCCTCGCCATTCTATCAAGAAAGGACTGAGGATCCTCTGATGCATCGGTCCCGGTAAACACCGGAGGTCTCAACCTCATGAACTCTGGAAGAGATACTTCCATCACTCTCGGTTCTGCCAGTGCGACAGTTTGCATAGGCTGTTCATCGGGTTCTACCATCGTCGGTGTTTGATCATGCCTCTGAACACGGGTGGCCTCTGCCAACTATCCCACCATATGCTGTAGGCCCAGCATGCCCTCCTCTATCCTAGTCAGTCTGTCTGGAGGAGGAGGATCAACATGTTCATCCACCGCCGGAATGTCCGGTGCGTCAGTCGCAGTCACATGGGGATTCGCCCTAGCTGCATCTCTGGCTGCGGCTCGCCTAGCTCGCGTAGCCATAGCAACTGGAACAAGAAACGAGAGTTGATAAGGTGTACGAATATGAATAATCAATAATAGAGAGTCAAATGAAGGATAAAGCGAGATAGACATCCTAAGGTTAGTTAGGCTGAGTATTGTAACGTAAATATGCCGCGGAACATACGTACGATACTGCACTCATCCTAATTCACCTACTCCATCAAACCAAAGGTCATCCTGCGTAACGAACTCAAATCGACCTATTTTAACTCACTACTCAATTCCGTAAGGTTAATCCTATGCTCTGATACCAACTTTGTCACGACCCAAAGTTTGGATGTGACCGGCACTTAGATTGTATAATATCTAAAGATATCTACACAATCTGAGTAAGCCAAAAACCAAGATCAAAACCCTTTTTGCGGAATTTTAGAAAAAAATTTAGTTTTTAAGTAAAAATCACCGTTTTAAGTATTTAATTTGGTTGTATCCCTAGTTGGGATCAACAATGCCAACAGCGGAAATCATTATACAATTATATACGACATCTATAAGAATCTCAGACATAAGTAAAAGAAATATCATTTGACATAACTAAACGATCTCATCTGTCAAGATAAAATATACATACAATCACATTTCATTCTAAGTCATAAATACAGGGTCTGATGGAGATATTCTAGATTCAATATACAATACCAAAAGAGGAGGTTACTACATAGGTAACCCACCAAGCAAAAAGAGCGGTAAAAGCTGATAAGTGGATCTGCACTACTGCTAACCGTCCACTCGACTCCTGCAAAGAACTGCGGCACAACGGGGGTGAGTTGCCAACTCAGGGAATAAAACTAACATATAACGGCTGATAATGTAAATATGACGAACTATAACTAACATCAATAAGGATGAGTATAATGCATGATAACATGTAAAGTCATGAATTTGTATCACTAACTATATAAATCAACTGAAATCTCATCACTTATTTCCAAATAAAGTTCATCTTTCCGTGTCCATCATCGACACAAATCTTCCGTTTCCCTCAGGCATCGTTCCTCGAACGATCCTGAAAATCAATAACACCGGTCGTTATCATCTAGATATCAGCAGCGTTTCGCAACTATCTCCGGTATCGAGTATCCTCGCTAGGCTCCCCGCCTCAGATGCGGCTTTCCTGCCCCTCGGTCTCGACCGGGTCCACCATTTATCCAACTGTATAGCTCCCCCACACAGTCTGGATAACATGAAAATCCACGACCGTATAGCTCCCCCACTCGATCCGGAATAAAATCAAATCATAAAAACAATATCTCATGGTGGACATCTCACATCAATATGAAGAATCACTGATTTTACGCAATAGTATATGAAAACTTAAAACCACAAATCCTCAAAAAATACAAATGCCAATTATATCAACTTCTAACACTTGAATATGAAATATGATGCCATTTATGCAAAGTACTAATATTATTGATGTTTGAGGTATGATAGGAATCATTTTTAACAGGATAATTACTATGTGTGAAAGTGACATGTTAATATCGACGAGGTGTAGTGTAACATATAGATATGTGCATGTGCGGCATAACTCGTCGATAACGGTGCAGTGTTCTAACAATTAACATGGCGTTGTATATATATCTATATGAATGCATATGATCAATTTAACATACAAAAGACTATATTTTTATCTAAACTTAACTACGGGCGTATCACGTCATCTTTACAAGATCCCCCGGTAGATGTTTAGTCTACTCACCAGAATACGTCGTAATCTACTCAGAAATCGCCAATCCCTTCCCTTTCTTTGCGGCCTCCGAAGTTCTCGTATTTGAATCTAACATTGAATCTAACTTGTATAAGAAACGGCTAACTCCGATACGGCGAAAACATAGAAATACAAGTGTTTTGTACTAACTATACTACGTACGACTATTGCAAATTATCTAACCCTTATTTTAACTGGAATTTAACCAATCGCTGTTCGAAACTGAAAACAGAAACGTTTTACGAATTATCCGTGTCGTGTCTTAGAATTTTGATCCCTTTTTCAGATATTAGTTCCCAGATTTTATATACTGTTAAATTAACTTAATTAAACAATACCAAAATATCCCAACACCTATTCAGAGACTTATCCTAAAACCCAAAACACTTAACTCCTCCGAAAATCCGGCGACACCGGAATTTTCCTATACCTCGCCGGCCAAATTCCGAGCTCCCTGGTTCGTTTTCCTATGGTTAATCCTAGGTCTAGTTTATAAGATTAAGGTACTGTTTGATCAATTTAGTTATCATCTAAACTATAGCAGATTTTCACAGAGTTAACTTTTGCCTAAAATACGATATTATCCATATTCGATTTCTAAAATTTAAAGTTTACAGAACTAAATCCTACCGTATTTAAAGATTATATCTACAGAATATTTGCTGGAAGATCTTCTTCCAAGATGCACAATCTCCTAGTTCCTAACTTGAGGTGAGGAAAATCCTTAGAACTTTAGCTCTTCTCTTCACTCCTTTTTTCTTTCTTTTTCTTTTTGTGTTCTAATGTTTTTCTTTTCTTTTCTATTTCAGTTGATTTCTTAATTCACAATATATATGAACTTGTTGCGCCACGGCAGCGCCCCGGCCTCGTACTCGAGGCCAAAATGCGGAATCAAAAATTTTCCTTACTCGGAAACCGGCGCTACCGCGGACAAAGAAAACCCGGATCGTTTACCATTAACCTAATGCTAGCAATCAAGAGATAGGGTGAGAAGTATACCGACTGATCCATGTCCTCCGGTCTTCATCTCCACTCCGATCTCCTCGCGGGATCTCCGGTCGTCGCCTCCTCGCCGGAAGGGCACCACATCGCCTGTAGTTTTTACAGGCTCCCACCTCAATACCGAGGCAACTCGGGCGCGAAGCTGGCGAATCGACGCGTCCAAGATTTGCTGTAGAATTGTAGTGTAGAATCATAGTCTCTTTTGGGGTTTGTTGCCATTTGTGGATGATGGAGGAAACAAGACAAGAAAAATGGTGCTTGCATTTTTCTTAACATGAAATGAGATCAAGAAAATGAAACACTCTCAAGGATGAAGGTGAAACTCTCTTCTTCTCTTTTCTTTCTCTCTTTCTTTTTCTCAACCATGAATAAAACTCTCTCATAAAGTGAGAATAAAATGGTGGAGCAAAAACAATATGATAGCAAGAGGGAGGTGAGTGTAGGAAATGAAAAGAGGTGACCACATCCTAAAACATAATCATAACCAAAACTCAAATCCAAATCAAATCCATTCTTATCACCATAAATGCATGAAAAGCAAAGATGCTTATCATATCAACCCTTATGCAAATAAGTCCTCCACAAAGTGTTATTTGCAAAATTGCAAATAACCCCCTCCATCAGAAAAGTCCGGCCGGGAAAGAACAAAGGAAAACCGGCCGGAACGGAAAACAAACTGGCAACTCCAGAAAACTGGTCCCGTAATAAATTACAGGAAAACCCCGATACTGTGCATACACACCCGCATCTGTATTCCGACCGGATACAAATGCAATGAGACCAAATCTACACTGTACTAAACTAGTACCGGCTTAAACCAAAGCCGGCTAGTAAAATCCGTTCGATCCTGATCCGTGCAATACCGCACGTATCTGATCGAACCCTGCCATATAACTATACAGCCACTAGTACAAAACTGTCCGATCCTGATCTGTGCAATACCGCACGTATCTGATCGGACCCTGCCATATCTCCATACGACCTTTACAGCGTTTCGCCCGAAACTTGAGTAACTGTAAGTGTGGTGGACTCTAAAGACTCGTCAATACTATGGCTGTGGATTTAACCACTGGCACGTCAGAGGTATAAGCCAATACGTGACGGGCCACCAGCTATTGACCAAAAGAGACGTCGATGAGGAAGCTCACCCCGACACCCAACTGAGCCTGTCAGTGACAATATCCGTACAGTCCGGTCCGTTCGTCTATGAGTATCGCATGGCGGGTCTAGGGGGTTGGTAAAAGTCAGACCCCCAAAAGCGGTACAAGTCGTGTCGGAGTGTAGCCCAGAACGCCCTGAGATACTACTGGAATACCTACCAGTAAATCCCCTGCCTCGGCCGAGGGCTTTGCGTAATGGCTCTCCTAGACACAGCGCGACCTCACCCCCAATACCGGGAGAGACGAACCCTGAAGATCCGCTCACTGCCTCCATGTGGCTCGGGACTGTACCCAACTAAAACCTGTTTGCACGACTCCTTTGAGCCGTGGTAGGGTAGTAATCAAAGCACAGTGGGAACTCACACGAGACAAATGACGATCCTCAGGTCGATGAACTAACCTGTACACATGTCACCAGGGAACTGCTATCTGACGTCTGGTATAAGACCAACTAGCAGGTTCCCGGCGAGTCCTGTCCGGTGTACTCATAACCCAATGAGCACCTGTATACATCTTAGGTGAACCAACTGACACCAGTGGCTTGTGAGACCGGCCACCGCCCCTCGTCGGGGTCTCGACTGTATACACTAGTCTACTAATGGAGTATCGATGCCCTGTCTCGAAACTCCTACGACTAGGGACCTTTTAAGGATGTGCTTATAGACTACCAGCTCCCACGTATATGATCGCCATCATACTGCTAGCAGTCAAGCAAGAATCCTAGGGGCTCTATCAACGTGTAATAGCGACATGTCAGGTCACCTAAAGCAGTACACGATGATAAAGATAAACCAGATAGCATACTATCATCTCGAGTAAGACTGTCCTCCCGGGACAGGTCCTCCCTCAATCATTGCAATCACATGCCTGTGATCCAATAATTGACTCTGAGGGCACTATCTCCAACAATCTCCCACTTGCACTCAAGGCTAATTATTGCGATGCCGCATACTCACAGCCCGTGTGATACCGAACACCCAACTCCTCTACTAGTCAGTCTCACAAAACTCGTTTGCGAAACTATTGCGTTTGAGGAATAGCCTCAGTGAGTGGATCCGCTGTGATGTTTCTTTCTATGTCTCTCTATATCTCAAGTTCGCGGAGAAAGCCATCTCCCGAAATGAGCAATACCTGTCTTAGAATGTCTGGATGTCTGATGGGACCTAGCTCATAAATGAACTCTAAATCCAAACTTCTTAGACTGTATTGTCAACTGAACTTAATCAGTATCCTGCGCCATACCACCCTCAGTATTGCCTTGGACCACCTGTCCAAAATACTGCCCCTCGTCAGAAGGAAAATTATAACTCTGACAACCTCCTTGTCGTCCATGTCACCTTGGAAGCCTGGAATGATAACTGTCTCCCAAATGAGGCTGTCGTTATCATATCCCTAGAACATCCACTTATGTTCTAAAACTGCTTCCGACTGTTTCTCCAGGATTGGATCAATGTCAACTTATTGCATCTAGTGCAAGAACAACATCTGGTGTGGTACTTGACATCTCATGATTGACTCAATTGCCTAAGCAAGTAATCTGCCAATCATGCGTATTCCTCTCCCCTTTAGTCTGTAAGACACCTTTAGAGAGGGTGACTCCATCACCTGCAGGTACACTACCGTGCCAGGAGTCGTCCATTCTAAATACTCATAGAATGCTGTCTAAGTACCCAGATTGGGAAACCACCCAAATCTAGATCTAAAACCATAGATCTAGTAACCAGTATGTCTGATATAATATCCAAGTCCCTTGTGGAGAAACCACTGTGTGATGACCAAAGTATAACCGATCGTAGTGTAGGAATATCACTTCCTACTACCTTCTCAACAGATCCACCCCCTATTCTGATGACGTCAAACCTATGACTGTCACATCAGAAATAGATGATCTATCTCCGCTATATTTGCTTTAGTCTATAAATAGACACAAGCCTGATGTCCACCAATGCTTCCGCTGCTCCCACTGACTACGACAACCCTCTGCCAGAGTCATATAGACGTGCACTTCTAAAGCTAGTTTAGAACGACGCTATACTCATCCTCCTGCCGGGTCTCACAGTCTGGAACAACAGCAATGGCAAGTGTGGGTAAACAAGAACTTCCCTGTCACCGTCCTTGAGGCTACCGTAGTACCTCTCGGGTGCCTGAAGTTACCCACCTTATCTGCGGAGTGGCTAATGGAATGTCAAATCAGATTGAATCTTTAGGTTCCTTATCAAATCTTCGGTAATCGTTTGCGGTTCTGGAATCACTTCCAGTTCTACCATACTCCCACTACTTTTTCTGAAAAAATCCATTTTTAATAAAACTGTGGCGAGTCTAGAACAATATTGCTATTGTTCATCCAGATGGTAGAAAATCAACCCTCGTCATAGCCTGGGTCAACCCACAAACAGCCATTACAGAAACGTGCCTTGAGTTGTCCAGTGTCTGGTTTTAAGCATAAGCCGGACAACTCCCCGTACTTTAACATCGTTAAGATATGAACTGTTCTATATCCAATATAGAATCAGAGGCACTGATTCAATTGAACCAGATTCAAATCATGCAGCTATCTCCAGTGTATGTAAACTAAATGGAAGGAGGCCGATCAGCGTTACTCAACTTAGGAATACTTCCAATTATGAGTAACCTGAAAAAGAAGCCAGTTCTCTCAATCATTACTATCAACTGAACACCATACACAAGTATCTACATCTTCGATCACTTTGAAGAATCCCGATACTTGCTACACCTGGTTCTCTACTTTATTCAAATACCCATAACTCCTCAAAACTTAGACCCTGTGTTTCCACGAAACACATGTCTAAGAACTAGAGAAGTTAAAAGTAAACAGAATATAGTACGAGGACCAACCCCTCTGTCCTAATGGACACAGGACGACACACAATACTCTGTTTAAGTCCGCTGAGTCTAACAACTCTTTCACTGTGTGTCGTAGGTTGAAAACTGTACTTATGGTTAAGAAGAATTACACCGCTGTTTAATGCTCCTTACATAACCATCCACTGATATAGGTAAATGTCATCGACATAATATCAAAAGGTATATCTCACTCTATGAAAATAGACGTACAGATATATCAATTTGAAATTGGTGCATAACAGCGGATATTCAAAACCAAATATTTGCCGACCGGCAAACAACCCAGGTGACTTCCTCAAATATCACCGATTACAACGAATCCCGATATAATGAGGATGACCACCCAATTCCCAATAACTTACTCCCACTCATCATCTGTAAAACCATACAGATATGAGAATCATACCTGGTAAATACATACCCTGGAGTAAGTGTCTAATCGGGAAATCAGTTTTCTATTAACAGTACACAGTGAAACCGAAACATTGAAATGTTTCGTTGGGGTATCCTGGTATTCTTAGTAATGCCTCTTCCATTATCCAAATTCACAACTGTAACCGTATAATTCTTTGCCATCTGTCCAAATCCCTTTATATGTCTTTAGTCATTACCGTCTGCACACCCCTTTAGGCCAAATGGTTTTCTTCCTTCCCTACCGTTCGGCACCAGCCTATGGTTTGGAAGAAGACTATCCACTAAGCATAAAAGGTGTACTGTCCTAATCCTAGGAGCACTCGCAAAGCGAGAGAAGGTGAAGATAAAAGACACCTGAATGTACTTTATTCCTATTTCTCCTGAACCAGAATCCATCCCCGAACTGGAACTAGTTCCTTTCGAGTTCGTATATAACCATACGATGGAGTATCCAATAAACTGTGGATCTTCGTAGTGATACGGAGTGTCCTGGAGAAATACAAAGGTGATTTAGGATTGGCGAAGAAATACTTGGTTTGGTCGTGAATATCAGTCGCAATTTACTTTGCCCTCCTACTAATCCCTTGCTTTGTCTTAACTTAATATCTTCTGCATACCATCGTTATGCTAATTGGTTTTCTTCATTCCCCACCGTTCGGCACCAGCCTAAGGTTTGGAAGAAGACTATCCAATTTGCGTAATAGGTGTACTATCTCCTAAACCAAGGAGTACTCGCAACCTGAGAGAAGGTGAAAAGAAAAGACAACTGAATAGTCCTATCCGTTTTCTCCAGAACCAGAAACCATCCTCGAAGTCCTTCGAGTTCGTATCTAACCATACGATGGTTTTGTCCAATGGAAGTGGACGTTCGCAGTAATACGGGGTGTCCTGGAGAAAAGGGTAAAAGTAGGAGTGGCAATGAGGTCTGCAACTCTGACAATCCAAAAGCCAGTGTTAAGAAGGTTCGGTCAACTTGGTCACTGAGTCATAGTCCAGGGTCGGGTCAATGGTCGCTGCCAAAGAGAGAGAGAAAAGAAACACTCAGCGTGCACTCTAACCTAGATCAGAATGGTTATCACTTTGTCTAATCTGGAAACCTCCCACTGTACCTCAAATTCTCCTCCAAACCTGAAAGAAGAATTAGTCGGGATCACCCGAGGAGTAAACCAACTCATCAGTGGGAATCGGGATCCAACTCTCATCGCATGATAACGTGACGGAATCCACTCACGTCACCACACTCCAGAAGGTATGCGCATGTCTGGCAAGTTTCAGTTCTTTTGAAACTCCCGATGTTTGTTTTTACCCCTAGGACCCAAGTGACCTTGACAATGCCAACAAATCAAAGAGTCCTAGTCAAGTTCTACCCGTCATTATCTTGATTGCGTTAAACCCACCCGTACGAGTCCTTGACAATGCCAACAAGACCGCACGACTGTCCTAACCAATCCACTTATCCATGTGACAGAAAAGCATTACATAGCTACCGAACACTACGCCACGGCAATGCACGACAAACGCAGCACGAATACTAAGTAATACTAATCTGAAATGACGGAGGGCTACGACTGGTTTTTGGCGAAAAACCTTTAACGTAATGAACTTGATATCGTTGAAGGAACTGGATAACTTTTATAAAAATATAGTGACGAAAACCTTTACTAAAGAGGTCACTCCCGGTGAAGGGATCTCGGCTCTTTCCCCGTAGAATGAGGTGCAGGATATTCCAACTGAATACCACGATGCAAAGCAAAAGTAATCGGCTATAGTGAAGTTAATGCCCTGACGCAAACTTCTGTCCAAGGGGTCACTCCCGGTGAAGGGATCTCGGCCCTTGCCTCGTCGACTGAGGAGCAGGATATTCCAAATGAATACCACGATGCAAAACAAAAGTGAACGTCCTTGCAATAACAGCTTTTTGAAAAAAGTTCCAACAACATCAGAATAGGTTTGTTTATCTTGCATTGATCCGAATCAACGCAGTCCCAACAATTAATCACACCACAAAGAACGAAAATATACTGACGTACGTATATGCCATCCGCATTCGCCACTGGGTCCCGTCATCACCCGTTAGGTTAGCTAACTAACGGCAGAGCGGGGACTGGACTAGCGCGGATGTAAAGCATATACAACATCTACTAATATATATACCAATATATTATATTTCGCTCAAGGCGTGATAAAATGCAACATCACAGAAATGTACAGCATCACAGAACAATACAGATATCTGGAAGCCCCGGGTTTCACAGAGCCGCTGCTGAAACCCGACGTTCCCCTGGTCGTGTGGATAGCCTGTGCAAAGAAAACCTAGACCCCTACGGGCGCGGCAAGTCACCCGCCAAAACCTGAAGCGAGGCAGCCCCCTCCAGCACCGTGAATGGACCACCCAGCACTTCATGGAATCCGGTAACTTGGGCACCCCTCCTGGGTCAACCTGTACCCCTTACGAGTGCGGCGAATAGCCCGCCAATCCTAGAGCGAAGCCCCCTCCGTCTCAATGCCATGAGATGCGGGCCCGTTGCCCTCTAGAACCCGGCTATCCGTGCACCCCTCCGCGGGGTAATCCTAGTACAGAAAGTAAAAATATACATATACCGGGTACATCGACCGCAACCAGGTCGTGCCCCAAAAGAATAATACAAACAGGCAGTGACGGCAGTCCACATGTCGGACGCTCGCCCCGCAATATCAAATGTACATAATACAACAAAACTGTACTAGCATTGCATCCAGGCTATCCCCACGACCGATCCGCAACATCACAGCATAAACATAGAACATCAACGTGAAAATCACGTTCGCAAATCCGTCTAACCGGGCTATAGCAGTTAGACCGGATTTACCGATCGAGTGACATTCACGGTCGCAGATATAATGTAAATACTGTGAAAAATGTGTTTAAAATTTTCCGATTGACCAAAAATTAACAAGTGGGCCCCCAATCAAAACTGTAGCACTCACAGAAAACCTGGGCCCAATTTTAATATTCCAAAACCCCTAATTAAAGCCCATAAGCCCACTGCAAAAAAATAATCATACGAGCCCACACTCCTGCGGCGGAAGGGCGGCCAAAAGGGGGTTATGGCCGCGCTTCCGCGGCCTTACGGAGAGATCGCTTTACCAAATTTTTGCAGTGTTCTTAGAACTCCCTGCACATCATTCTGAGACTACCTGAAAAATTTTTAGACTCCAAAAAATTTCAACAGAAACTGATTGTGCTAGAAAAATACGGTTTTGGAAATTTTGGTCGATCGGAAACGCAAACACATCAAACGAAGCTAGGTAAGGTTAATGGCGTGGCTCTGATACCATGTTGCGCCACGGCAGCGCCCCGGCCTCGTACTCGAGGCCAAAATGCGGAATCAAAAATTTTCCTTACTCGGAAACCGGCGCTACCGCGGACAAAGAAAACCCGGATCGTTTACCATTAACCTAATGCTAGCAATCAAGAGATAGGGTGAGAAGTATACCGACTGATCCATGTCCTCCGGTCTTCATCTCCACTCCGATCTCCTCGCGGGATCTCCGGTCGTCGCCTCCTCGCCGGAAGGGCACCACATCGCCTGTAGTTTTTACGGGCTCCCACCTCAATACCGAGGCAACTCGGGCGCGAAGCTGGCGAATCGACGCGTCCAAGATTTGCTGTAGAATTGTAGTGTAGAATCATAGTCTCTTTTGGGGTTTGTTGCCATTTGTGGATGATGGAGGAAACAAGACAAGAAAAATGGTGCTTGCATTTTTCTTAACATGAAATGAGATCAAGAAAATGAAACACTCTCAAGGATAAAGGTGAAACTCTCTTCTTCTCTTTTCTTTCTCTCTTTCTTTTTCTCAACCATGAATAAAACTCTCTCATCAAGTGAGAATAAAATGGTGGAGCAAAAACAATATGATAGCAAGAGGGAGGTGAGTGTAGGAAATGAAAAGAGGTGACCACATCCTAAAACATAATCATAACCAAAACTCAAATCCAAATCAAATCCATTCTTATCACCATAAATGCATGAAAAGCAAAGATGCTTATCATATCAACCCTTATGCAAATAAGTCCTCCACAAAGTGTTATTTGCAAAACTGCAAATAACCCCCTCCATCAGAAAAGTCCGGCCGGGAAAGAACAAAGGAAAACCGGCCGGAACGGAAAACAAACTGGCAACTCCAGAAAACTGGTCCCGTAATAAATTACAGGAAAACCCCGATACTGTGCATACACACCCGCATCTGTATTCCGACCGGATACAAATGCAATGAGACCAAATCTACACTGTACTAAACTAGTACCGGCTTAAACCAAAGCCGGCTAGTAAAATCCGTTCGATCCTGATCCGTGCAATACCGCACGTATCTGATCGAACCCTGCCATATAACTATACGGCCACTAGTACAAAACTGTCCGATCCTGATCCATGCAATACCGCACGTATCTGATCGGACCCTGCCATATCTCCATACGGCCTCTACAGCGTTTCGTCCGAAACTTGAGTAACTGTAAGTGTGGTGGACTCTAAAGACTCGTCAATACTATGGCTGTGGATTTAACCACTGGCACGTCAGAGGTATAAGCCAATACGTGACGGGCCACCAGCTATTGACCAAAAGGGACGTCGATGAGGAAGCTCACCCCGACACCCAACTGAGCCTGTCAGTGACAATATCCGTACAGTCCGGTCCGTTCGTCTATGAGTATCGCATGGCGGGCCTAGGGGGTTGGTAAAAGTCAGACCCCCAAAAGCGGTACAAGTCGTGTCGGAGTGTAGCCCAGAACGCCCTGAGATACTACTGGAATACCTACCAGTAAATCCCCTGCCTCGGCCGAGGGCTTTGCGTAATGGCTCTCCTAGACACAGCGCGACCTCACCCCCAATACCGGGAGAGACGAACCCCTGAAGATCCGCTCACTGCCTCCATGTGGCTCGGGACTGTACCCAACTAAAACCTGTTTGCACGACTCCTTTGAGCCGTGGTAGGGTAGTAATCAAAGCACAGTGGGAACTCACACGAGACAAATGACGATCCTCAGGTCGATGAACTAACCTGTGTTGGAGATAGTGCCCTCAGAGTCAATTATTAGGTCACAGGTACGTGATTGTAATGATTGAGGGAGGACCTATCCCAGTAGGACAGTCTTGCTCGAGATGATAGTATGCTATCTGGTTTACCTTTATCATCGTGTACTGCTTTAGGTGACATGACACGTCGCTATTACACGTTGATAGAGCCCCTAGGATTCTTGCTTGACCACCAGCAGTATGAGGGCGATCATATAAGTGGGAGCTGGGGGTCTATAAGCTTATCCTTAAAAGGTCCCTAGTCGTGGGAGTTTCGAGACTGGGCATCGATACTCCATTAGTAGACTAGTGTATACAGTCGAGACCCCGACGAGGGGCGGTGGCCGGTCTCACAAGCCACTGGTGTCAGTTGGATCACCTAAGATGTATACAGGTGCTCATTGGGTTATGAGTACACCGGACAGGACTCGCCGGGAACATGCTAGTTGGTCATATACCAGACGTCAGATGGCAGTTCCCTGGTGACATGTGTGCAGGTTAGTTCATCGACCTGGGGATCGTCATTTGTCTCGTGTGAGTTCCCACTGTACTTTGATTACTACCCTACCACGGCTCAAAGGAGTCGTGCAAACAGGTTTTAGTTGGGTACAGTCCCGAGCCACATGGAGGCAGTGAGCGTATCTTCAGGGGTTCGTCTCTCCCGGTATTGGGGGTGAGGTCGTGCTGTGTCTAGGAGAGCCATTACACAAAGTCCTTGGCCAAGGCAAGGAGATTTACTGGTAGGTATTCCAGTAGTATCTCAGGGTGTTCTGGGCTACACTCCGACACGACTTGTACCGCTTTTGGGGGTCTGACTTTTACCAACCCCCTAGGCCCGCCATGCGATGCTCATAGACGAACGGACCGGACTGCACGGATATTGTCACTGACAGGCTCAGTTGGGTGTCGGGGTGAGCTTCCTCATCGACGTCCCATTTGGTCAGTACCTGGTAGCCCGTCACGTATTGGCTTATACCTCTGACGTGCTAGTGGTTAAATCCACAACCAAGGTGTTGACGAGTCTTTAGAGTCCCCCACATTCAGTTACTCAGCTTTCGGGCGAAAGGTTGTAGAGGCCGTATGGAGATATGGCAAGGTCCGATCAGATACGTGCGGTACTGCACGGATCAGGATCGGACAGTTTGTACTATAGGCCGTATGGTTATATGGCAGGGTTCGATCAGATACGTGCGGTATTGCACGGATCAGGATCGAACAGATATTACTAGCCGGTTTTGGTATAAGCCGGATCTTAGTATAGTACAGTGTAGACTTTGTCTCATTGCATTTGTATTTCGGTCGAAATACAGATGCGGGTGTGTATGCACAGTATCGGGGTTTTTCCTGTAATTTATTACGGGACCAGTTTTCTGGAGTTGCCAGTTTGCTTTCCGTTTCGGCCAATTTCCATTGTTCCGTTCATTGGCCGAAGATTGGTGGAGGAGGGCTTATTTGCATTGTTGCAAATAAGTGTTTGTGGAGGGGTTCTTTGCTTATTGTTGTATCATGACATCTTTTCATTGACCTTGACCTCTTCTTGTCATGATGGCATGACTTTTGGCTCATCATGGTTGTTGATGATGAGGTTGGTGGTTGGTGGTGGAGTATTGGTTTTGCTTGTGATCATTACTTGATATCATAACCATTCCTTTCTCTCTCTCTTTTGATTATGGTTGTGGTTGGATCTTTGGTTTTTTGATGAGATCACTCCCTCACTCTCATTGCTCTCTCATTCCATCACCTTGCATTGGCCGGCCATTTTTTGGGGGGGTTGATTGATTCATTTTTGGGGTGGCATATTGTTTTCTCATGCTTGCTAGAAAAGCCCTCTAGTTCCTTTCCAAAAGTTCCTCTCTTTTCCTCCACAAAATGGCACAACTCCATAACCCCATATGAGACTTCCTCTACTATACATTCTACAGCGAACCTTGGGCACGTCGAGTAGCCGGCTTCGTGCCCGAGTTGCCTCGGCATTGAGGTGGGAGCCCGTAAAAGAAGTAGGCGATGTGGTGCACTTCTAGCGACGAGGAGGAGACGGGACTTTTCCGCAGGAGATCGGGACCATGACGAGAAGACCGGAGGACTTGGATCGTCGGTATATCTCTAACCCATCTTCTTGTTAGCTTAGACTAGTTAATGGTTTTCGATCCGGGTTATAGTGCGCGGTGGTGCCGGTTTGCTAAGTCCGCAAAATTTTAGTTATTCACCGCTTCCGCTTTCCGGCGTCGGATTGACGGCCGGGGCGCCGCCGTGCACTTACAGTGGTATCAGAGCCTCGCCATTAACTTAGTCTAACTTTGTGTAATGTGTTTGCATTTCCGATCGATCAAAAAGTTCCAAAACTGCATTTTAGTTCGCATCAGTTTCTGTTGAAAATTTTTGGTCTCGAAAAATTTTTCAGGTTATAAAATATTGATGTACTGGAAAATCTAAGAGTTCTGTAAAAATTTGACGAAGTAACTCCACAGTTGGAGCGCGGAACCGCCGCGAAAACCCCATTTGTGCGGCCCTTCCGCCGCGCACTATTCACATCACTTCACCATTTTTTTACAGAGGCCTTCTGGGCTTAAAATATGGGCTTTGGAATATTAAAGTTGGGCCAATTGTTTCTGTGAGTGCTACAGTTTTCTTTGGGGCCCACTTGTTAATTGTTTGATCAATCGGAAATTTTTTAAACACATTTTTCACAGTATTTACATTATATCTGCGACCGTGAATGTCACTTGATCGGTAAATCCGGTCTAACTGCTATAGCCCGGTTAGACGGATTTGCGAACGTGACTTTCACGTTGATGTTTTGTTTTTGCTGTGATGTTGCGGATCGGTCGTGGGGGATAGCCTGGATGCAATGCTAGTACAGTTTTGTTGTATTATGTACATTTGATATTGCGGGGCGAGCGTCCGACATGTGGACTGCCGTCACTGCCTGATTGTATTATTATTTTGGGGCACGACCTGGTTGCGGTCGATGTACCCGTTGTATGTATATTTTACTTTCTGTACTAGGATTGCCCCGCGGAGGGGTGCACGGATAGCCGGGTTCTGGAGGGCAACAAGCCCGCATCTCATGGCATTGAGACGGAGGGGGCTTCACTCTAGGATTGGCGGGCTATTCGCCGCACTCGTAGGGGGTACAGGTTGACCCAGGAGGGGTGCCCAAGTTACCGGATTCCGTGAAGTGCTGAGTGGTCCATTCACGTTGCTGAAGGGGGCTGCCTCGCTTCAGGTTTTGGCGGGTAACTTGCCGCGCCCGTAGGGGTCTAGGATTTCATTGCACAGGCTATCCACACGACCAGGGGAACGTCGGGTTTCAGTAGTGGCTCTGTGAAACCCGGGGATCCCAGATATCTGTATTGTTTCTGTGATGCTGTACATTTTCTGTGATGTTGTATTTTTATTCACGCCTTGAGCGAATATAATATATTGGTATATATATTAGTAGATGTAGTATATGTTTTGCATCCGCGCTAGTCCAGTCCCCGCTCTGTCGTTAGTAAGCTAACCTAACGGGTAATGACGGGACCCAGTGGCGAATGCGGATGGCATATACGTACATCAGTATATTTTCGTTCATTTTGGTGTGATCAATTGATGGGACTGCATTGATTCGGATCAATGCAAGTTAAAAACAAACCTAATCTGATGTTGTTGGAACACTTTTTCAAAAAGCTGTTATTGCAAGGACGTTCACTTTTGTTTTGCATCGTGGTATTCATTTGGAATATCCTGCTCCTCAGTCGACGAGGCAAGGGCCGAGATCCCTTCACCGGGAGTGACCCCTTGGACAAAAGTTTGCGTCAGGGCATTAATTTCACTATAGCCGATTGCTTTTGCTTTGCATCGTGGTATTCATTTGGAATATCCTGCACCCCATTCTACGGGGAAAGAGCCGAGATCCCTTCACCGGGAGTGACCTCTTTAGCAACGGTTTTCGTCACTATATTTTTAAAAGCTATCCGTTCCTTCGACGATATCAAGTTCTTTACGTTAAAGGTTTTCGCCAGAAACCATTCGTAGCCCTCCGTCGTTTCATATGGGTAGTCAATAGTATTCAAGCTGTGTTTGTTGGCCAAAGTCAAGGCACAGTGTTTGGTAGCTGTTGGTTATTCATATGCAGCATAGATAGATGCGTTGGTTTGGAACAGTCGTATAGCCTTGTTGGCCAAAGTCAAGGGCTTGTGCGGGTGGATTCGAATCAACCTGGAGAATGACGGGTAGAACTTGACATGTGACTTATGATTTGTTGGCCAAAGCCAAGGTCATAAGAGCATGGGGCAGAAATTACATCGGGAGTTTCAAAAGAACTGAAACTTGCCAGATATGCGCATACCTTCTGGAGTGTGATAGCGTGAGCGGATTCCGTCACGTTATCATGCAATGATAGTTGGATCCCGATTCCCACTGATGAGTTGGTATACTCCTCGGGTAACCCCGACTAATTCTTCTTTCAGGTTTGGAGGAGAATTTGAGGTACAGTGGGAGGATTCCAGATTAGATAAATTGGTAACCATTCTGATCTAGGTTAGAGTGCACGCTGAGTGTTTCTTTTCTCTCTCTCTTTGGCAGCGACCATTGACCCGACCCTAAGACTTTGACTCAGTGACCAAGTTGACCGAACCTTCTTAAACACCGGCTTTTGGATTGTCAGAGTTGCAGACCTCATTGCCACTCCTACTTTTACCCTTTTTCTCCAGGACACCCCGTATTACTACGAACGTCCACTTCCATTGGACAAAACCATCGTATGGTTAGATACGAACTCGAAAGAATTTATTCGAGGATGGTTTCCGGTTCTGGAGAAAACGGATAGGATTATTCAGTTGTCTTTTCCTTTTACCCTCTCTCAGGTTACGAGTACTCCTTGGTTTAGGGGTAGTACACCTATTACGCAAATTGGATTGTCTTCTTCCAAACCTTAGGCTGGTGCCGACCGGTAGGGAATGAAGAAAACCAATTAGCATAACGATGGTGTGCAGAAGGTATTAAGTTCAGACAAAGCAAGGGATTAGTAAGAGGGCAAAGTAAATTGCAACAGATATTCACGACCAAACCAAATATTTCATTACCACTCCCACATCACCTTTGTATTTCTCCAGGACACTCCGTATCACTACGAAGATCCACAGTTTATTTGGATACTCCATCGTATGGTTATATACGAACTCGAATGGAACTTGTTCCAGTTCGGGGATGGATTCTGGTTCAGGAGAAATAGGAATAAGGTTTATTCGGTTGTCTTTTATCTTCACCCTCTCTCATTGCGAGTGTTCCTAGGATGCGGACAGTACACCCATTATGCTTATTGGATAGTCTTCTTCCAAACCATAGGCTGGTGCCGAACGGTAGGGAAGGAAGAAAACCATTTGGCCTAAAAGGGTGTGCAGAAGGTAAAGACTAAAGACATATGAAGGGATTTGGAGAGGTGGCAAAGAACTATACGGTTACAGTCGTGAATCTGGAAGAGGCATTACTAGGAATACCAGAATACCCCATCGGAACATTTCAATGTTTCAGTTTCACTGTGTAATGTTAAAGGAAAACTGATTTCCCGATTAGATACTTACTCTAGGGTATGTATTTACCAGGTACGATTCTCACATCTGTATGGTTTTACAGATGATGAGTGGGAGTAAGTTGTTGGGAATTGGGTGATTATCCTCATTATATCGGGATTCGTTGTAATCGGTGATATTTGAGGAAATCACCTGGGCTGTTTGCCGGTCGGCAAATATTTGGTTTTGAATATCCACTGTTATGCACCAATTTCAAATTGATATATCTGTACGTCTATTTTCATAGAGTGAGATATACCTTTCTGAAATTATGTCTACGACATTTACCTATATCAGTGGATGGTTAGGTAAGGAGCATTAAACAGCGGTGTAATTCTTCTTAACCATAAGTACAGTTTTCAACCTACGACACACAGTGAATGAGTTATCAGACTCAAGGGACTTATACAGAGTTTTGTATGTTGTCCAGTGTCCATTAGGACAGAGGGGTTGGTCCTCGTACTATATTCGGTTTACTTATGACTTCTCTAGTTTTTAGACAAGTGTTTCGTGGAAACACAGGGTCCGAATTTGGAGAAGTTATAGGTATTTGAATAGAGTAAAGAACCAGGTGTAGCAAGTATCGGGATTCTTCAAAGTGATCGAAGATGTAGATACTTGTATATGGTATTCAGTTGATAGTAGTGATTAAGAGAAATTGCTTCTCTTTCAGGTTACTCATAAATGGAAGCATTCCTAAGTTGAGTAACGCTGATCGGCCTCCTTCCATTTAGTTGACATGCACTGGAGACATTTGCATGATTTGAATCTGGTTCAATTAAATCAGTGCCTCTGGTTCTATATATGATATAGAACAGTTCATATCTTAACGATGTTAAGGTACGGGGAGTTGTCCGGTTTATGATTAAAACCAGACACTGGACAACTCAAGGCACGTTTCTGTAATAGCTGTTTGTGGGTTGACCCAGGCTATGACGAGGGTTGATTTTCTACCATCTGGACGAACAATAGCGATATTGTTCTAGACTCGCCACAGTTTTATTAAAAATGGATTTTTTCAGAAAAACAGTAGTGGGAGTATGGTAGAACTGGAAGTGATTCCAGAACCACAAACGATTACTGAAGATTTGATAAGGAACCTAAAGATTCAATCTGAATTGACATTCCATTGGCCACTCCGCAGATAAGGTGGGTAACTTCAGGCACCCGAGAGGTACTCCGGTAGCCTCAAGGACGGTGACAGGGAAGTTCTTGTTTACCCACAATTACCATTGCTGTTGTTCCAGGCTGCGAGACCCGGCGGGAGGATGAGTATAGCGTCGTTCTAAACTAGTTTTAGAAGTGCACGTCTATATGACTCTGCCAGAGGGTTGTCGTAGTCAGTGGGAGCAGCGGAAGCATTGGTGGACAGGTAGCTTATGTCTATTTATAGACTAGAGCAGATGTAGTGGAGAAAGATCATCTATTTCTGACGTGACAGTCATGGGTTTGACTTCATCAGAATAGGGGATGGATCTGTTGAGAAGGTAGTAGGGTGTGATATCCTGGTATTTGGATAATATACACAGAGTAGGAAAGGAAACTCCTACACTACGATCGGTTATAGTTTGGTCGTCACACAGTTGTTTCTCCACAAAGGAAATGGATTTTATATCAGACATACTGGTTACTAGATCTATGGTCTTAGATCTAGATTTGGGTGGTTTCCCAATCAGGGTACTTGACAGCGTTCTAAGAGTATTTAGGATGGACGACTCCTGGCACGGTAGTGTACCTGCAGGTAATGGAGTCACCCTCTCCAAAGGTGTCTTACAGACTAAAGGGGAGAGGGACGGGCATGATTGGCAGATCACTTGCTCAGGCAATTGAGTCAATCATGAGATGTCAAGTACCACACCAGATGTTGTTCTTGCACTAGATGCAATAAGTTGACATTAATCCAATCCTGGAGAAACAGTCGGAAGCAGTTTTAGAACATAAGTGGATGTTCTAGGGAGATGATAACGACAGCCTCATTCAGGAGACAGTTATCATTCCAGGCTTCCAAGGTGACATGGACGACAAGAAGGTTGTCAGAGTTATAGTTTTCCTTCTGATGAGGGGCAGTATTTTGGACAGGTGGTCCAAGGCAATACTGAGGGAGGCATGGCGCGCAGGATACTGATTAAGTTCAGTTGACGATATAGTCTAAGAAGTTTGGATTTGGAGTTCATTTATGAGCTATGTCCCATCAGACATCCAGACACATTCTAAGACAGGTATTGCTCATTTCGGGAGATAGGTTTCTCCGCGAACTTGAGATATAGAGAGACATAGAAAGAAACAACTAAGCGGATCCACTCACTGAGGCTATTCCTCGAACGCAATAGTTCCGCAAACGAGCTTTGTGAGACTGACTAGTAGAGGAGTTGGGTGTTCGGTATCACACGGGCTGTGAGTATGCGACATCGCAATAATTAGCCTTGAGTGCAAGTGGGAGATTGTTGGAGATAGTGCCCTCAGAGTCAATTATTAGGTCACAGGTACGTGATTGTAATGATTGAGGGAGGACCTATCCCAGTAGGACAGTCTTGCTCGAGATGATAGTATGCTATCTGGTTTACCTTTATCATCGTGTACTGCTTTAGGTGACATGACACGTCGCTATTACACGTTGATAGAGCCCCTAGGATTCTTGCTTGACCACCAGCAGTATGAGGGCGATCATATAAGTGGGAGCTGGGGGTCTATAAGCTTATCCTTAAAAGGTCCCTAGTCGTGGGAGTTTCGAGACTGGGCATCGATACTCCATTAGTAGACTAGTGTATACAGTCGAGACCCCGACGAGGGGCGGTGGCCGGTCTCACAAGCCACTGGTGTCAGTTGGATCACCTAAGATGTATACAGGTGCTCATTGGGTTATGAGTACACCGGACAGGACTCGCCGGGAACATGCTAGTTGGTCATATACCAGACGTCAGATGGCAGTTCCCTGGTGACATGTGTGCAGGTTAGTTCATCGACCTGGGGATCGTCATTTGTCTCGTGTGAGTTCCCACTGTACTTTGATTACTACCCTACCACGGCTCAAAGGAGTCGTGCAAACAGGTTTTAGTTGGGTACAGTCCCGAGCCACATGGAGGCAGTGAGCGTATCTTCAGGGGTTCGTCTCTCCCGGTATTGGGGGTGAGGTCGTGCTGTGTCTAGGAGAGCCATTACACAAAGTCCTTGGCCAAGGCAAGGAGATTTACTGGTAGGTATTCCAGTAGTATCTCAGGGTGTTCTGGGCTACACTCCGACACGACTTGTACCGCTTTTGGGGGTCTGACTTTTACCAACCCCCTAGGCCCGCCATGCGATGCTCATAGACGAACGGACCGGACTGCACGGATATTGTCACTGACAGGCTCAGTTGGGTGTCGGGGTGAGCTTCCTCATCGACGTCCCATTTGGTCAGTACCTGGTAGCCCGTCACGTATTGGCTTATACCTCTGACGTGCTAGTGGTTAAATCCACAACCAAGGTGTTGACGAGTCTTTAGAGTCCCCCACATTCAGTTACTCAGCTTTCGGGCGAAAGGTTGTAGAGGCCGTATGGAGATATGGCAAGGTCCGATCAGATACGTGCGGTACTGCACGGATCAGGATCGGACAGTTTGTACTATAGGCCGTATGGTTATATGGCAGGGTTCGATCAGATACGTGCGGTATTGCACGGATCAGGATCGAACAGATATTACTAGCCGGTTTTGGTATAAGCCGGATCTTAGTATAGTACAGTGTAGACTTTGTCTCATTGCATTTGTATTTCGGTCGAAATACAGATGCGGGTGTGTATGCACAGTATCGGGGTTTTTCCTGTAATTTATTACGGGACCAGTTTTCTGGAGTTGCCAGTTTGCTTTCCGTTTCGGCCAATTTCCATTGTTCCGTTCATTGGCCGAAGATTGGTGGAGGAGGGCTTATTTGCATTGTTGCAAATAAGTGTTTGTGGAGGGGTTCTTTGCTTATTGTTGTATCATGACATCTTTTCATTGACCTTGACCTCTTCTTGTCATGATGGCATGACTTTTGGCTCATCATGGTTGTTGATGATGAGGTTGGTGGTTGGTGGTGGAGTATTGGTTTTGCTTGTGATCATTACTTGATATCATAACCATTCCTTTCTCTCTCTCTTTTGATTATGGTTGTGGTTGGATCTTTGGTTTTTTGATGAGATCACTCCCTCACTCTCATTGCTCTCTCATTCCATCACCTTGCATTGGCCGGCCATTTTTTGGGGGGGTTGATTGATTCATTTTTGGGGTGGCATATTGTTTTCTCATGCTTGCTAGAAAAGCCCTCTAGTTCCTTTCCAAAAGTTCCTCTCTTTTCCTCCACAAAATGGCACAACTCCATAACCCCATATGAGACTTCCTCTACTATACATTCTACAGCGAACCTTGGGCACGTCGAGTAGCCGGCTTCGTGCCCGAGTTGCCTCGGCATTGAGGTGGGAGCCCGTAAAAGAAGTAGGCGATGTGGTGCACTTCTAGCGACGAGGAGGAGACGGGACTTTTCCGCAGGAGATCGGGACCATGACGAGAAGACCGGAGGACTTGGATCGTCGGTATATCTCTAACCCATCTTCTTGTTAGCTTAGACTAGTTAATGGTTTTCGATCCGGGTTATAGTGCGCGGTGGTGCCGGTTTGCTAAGTCCGCAAAATTTTAGTTATTCACCGCTTCCGCTTTCCGGCGTCGGATTGACGGCCGGGGCGCCGCCGTGCACTTACAACCTGTACACATGTCACCAGGGAACTGCTATCTGACGTCTGGTATAAGACCAACTAGCAGGTTCCCGGCGAGTCCTGTCCGGTGTACTCATAACCCAATGAGCACCTGTATACATCTTAGGTGAACCAACTGACACCAGTGGCTTGTGAGACCGGCCACCGCCCCTCGTCGGGGTCTCGACTGTATACACTAGTCTACTAATGGAGTATCGATGCCCTGTCTCGAAACTCCTACGACTAGGGACCTTTTAAGGATGTGCTTATAGACTACCAGCTCCCACGTATATGATCGCCATCATACTGCTAGCAGTCAAGCAAGAATCCTAGGGGCTCTATCAATGTGTAATAGCGACATGTCAGGTCACCTAAAGCAGTACACGATGATAAAGATAAACCAGATAGCATACTATCATCTCGAGTAAGACTGTCCTCCCGGGACAGGTCCTCCCTCAATCATTGCAATCACGTGCCTGTGATCTAATAATTGACTCTGAGGGCACTATCTCCAACAGAACTAAACCATATAATGTAAATGAGTGTGGGTGTTAAGGAGGAGGTGTCACCAAAAGGGGGGTGATTGCCTCATGCAAGGGTGAGGTGTGTGCACAAAAATGGTGGGGTTTTCATGCAAGGGTGAGGTGTGTGCATGAAGTGGAATTGTGCAAGAAGGAGGTGTCTCATGGTGGTATGATATACCAAGGTTTTAACTTAACCTAAACCAATTCCTACCCCTTTCTGCATAACAACCCTTAATAATTTCTAATTTGCATAATGAAACCAACCTTTTCACATAACCCCCCATACTATATCGTATTACACATGAAGCTAATTTTTTCACTAAAACCCTTGTTATTCATTAAAATTACAACTAACTTTCAATTTAATTAGTTTCATATACCACTTATGAAATATCCTAATTTGTTTCAATAACTTTTTTAAATTAACATTTTATTATTCAATTAATTAATTTTATTTATTTCTAAATTTTCAAAATGTTACAGGATCTCACAAGAGAGTTTTCTCCCTTACAAGTCGAGAGGACTCGTAAGTGATTGGCGAGTTGACTTGTTTCCGTATCGAAGCATTGCTCCGACAGGGAAGTCAAGGGTTGACTTTCTTCATTTTTTACGGTGTCGGGATCGACTTTCTCCGTTTTCTACGGTGTCGGGATGGACTTTCTCCGTTTTCTACGGTGTCGGGATTGACTTCTGCCATTTTCTACAGTGTCGAGATCGACTTTCTCCATTTTCTACAGTGTCGGGATTGACTTTCGCCGTTTTCTACGGTGTCGGGATCGACTTTCTCCGTTTTCTATGGCGTCGGGATCGAATTTCGTCGTTTTCTACGGTGTCAGGATTGACTTCCGCCGTTTTCTATGGTGTCGGGATCGACTTTCTCCGTTTTCTATGGTGTTAGGGTTGACTTTCGCCGTTTTCTACGGTGTCGGGATCGACTTTCTCCGTTTTCTACGGTGTCGGGGTTGACTTTCGGTTGTCTGTGAACCGCAGAGTCTTGGAACTAAGGACTTTGCCATGGCTCCGATTGGTAGTGTCACATTTGTATCCTGCTGGAATGAGGAGGAACGTCGTTGATGATCTCTAGGCTGTAGATGTTGCCGTTGAGATCAGGAACTAGGGACTTTGCCATGGCTCCGTTTCGTGGATGTCGCGTCTGTATCCTGCTGGAATGAGGAGGAACGCCGTTAATGATCTCTAGGCTGTAGATGTCTCCGTCAAGATTTGACTCTCCGTTTGAAAGAGTCCGGTGGGGAAATGTGGTTCCCTTTTCGTTTATGCTCATGAATTGTGTACAGGGGTCAGTATGGACTCGCCTGTAGGGAAAAAGTTTCATTTCATTTTTTTAATTTCTTTCTGTGATGCTCTATCATTTCAGCTTTTTGTATCGCGAAAGTCGCGATTGCCCAATCATTTCGGCTATTTTTCGCGGTGCCTAATCATTTCGGCCATATATTTTTTTTACTCGCTGCTTTTTATTGCGAGTTGCCCTATCATTTCGGTTGTTTTTGTATGCATATATTTTACTCGCTGATTTTTATTGCGAGTTGCCCCATCATTTCGGTTATTTCATATGCATTTATAGCTCGCTGACTTTTTGCCGTGAGTAAGGGACTTGGGATCTGATACCGATTTAGGCATCAGTATCGCTATAACTGGGATATTGCCATGAGCGAATTATCATTTTCCTTCGTCGGTTCAAATAAAGGTGGCTTAGCAAACAGGGTTAAGGTCCTGTCGACTAAGGCTTTTGACTTCATGAGCCGTAAGGGTCTCATAAAGATATTTATCCCTACGAGTCATGAGGATCTTGTAGGTGCGTTTTCTCCTTAGGGTTCATGAGAACTCCTAAGTGCGTTTTCTCTTGAAAGTCGTAAGGATCTCCAAAGAGTGTTTTCTCCTTATAAGTCGAGAGGACTTACAAGTGTTGTTCACCACCTGAGGATATCCCTCGTTGCTGGTGGGACTCTGTTGGGGAGATATTTGTTTGTGTCCGTGGATTGTATACAAAGTCCGGTATTGGACCACCTGTAGGGCAAATTGGGGTGTATGGCGGCTTAAGAACAGGTTCAGATCCCTATAGCTTAAGGCTTTTGAATCCTATGAGCCGTGAGGGTCTCATAGGGGAATTCTCATTACGAGTCATGAGGATCTCGTAAGTGTAACTTGTCCTTAGGAATCGTGGGAATTCCTAAGTGTGTTGCTCCCTTGTGAGTCGTAAGGACCTCACGCAGGTATTTTCTCCTTACAAGGTCGAGAGGACCTTGCAAGTATTTTTTTAAAAAACGAGATTGCACCCTTTCGGGTTTTCACAAACTCGCCGGTAGCCCTGCTGTTTTTACTCACGGAGACCTTTCGGGTTTTCATCCGTGCCTATTTTGCTTATGGACGTACCGTTTTTTTTTTATTTCTTTTCTTCTTTTTGTTGCGTCAGCCTTGGGATGCTGCAGTTTGCAGACGCTTCGGTCTGTAGTTAGTTTTAAGACATTGCGGTCCGCAGTTAGTTTAGGGACGTTTCGGTCCGTAGTTACTGTTTTGGAGACAACGGTTTCGCTGGATACTACTTATAGAGTTTGGGCCAGGGAAGATAGCGAGCGGACATAGGCGTCGTCATCTATCGTTGACCTGGGCCCTGACTTGTCAGGCATAGTATTTTTTCAAGAACCGGCCGTTTATTGGCTTTAAGGGTCTTTCTCCTTGCATATCTATGAGTAGATAGGCCCCTCCTTGGTAGACCTTGTCTATGATGTACGGGCCTTCATAGTTCGGCTCGATTTTCCCCCAGTTGGCACGATTTGCGATCATAGGTCTCTTGACCACTAGTACGAGTTCGCCTTGGCGGAATGTTCTCGGCCTAGTTAATCTTTCGTATGAGCGTGTCATTTTTGCTTTGTAAGTCTCCAAGTTTTGCTGCGCCGTGAGTCGGGTTTCATCGAGGGCGTCGAGCTCCTCAAGCCGAATATGAGCATTCTCTTTGTCTGTTAGCTCGTAATGAACCGCCGCTCATAAAGAGGGTAGCTCTATTTCCAGGGGGAGTACCGCTTCCGTGCCGAATACCAAAGCGAATGGTGTTGTATTTGTGGCCGTTTTGAAAGTAGTCCGATACGTCCAGAGAGCATCATACAATCTCGCGTGCCAATCTTTTCTATTTCTGGACACCGTCTTCTTTATGATTTTCGTCAAGGTCTTGTTGAAAGCCTCAGCTAGACCGTTAGCTCGTGGATTGTAGACCGAAGAGTATCTCCAGTCTATATTATGCTGCTGTGCGAAGTGGCTGATTTTGTGACTTCTGTAGGCCGGCCCGTTATCGGAGATAATCCGTCGCGGAGTGCCGAACCGATAGATGACGTATGTCTTAAAGAAATGGAGGATGTTCTCCGTCTTCACTTCCCTTAGCGGTATGGCTTCTTCCCACTTAGAGAAGTAATCGGTTGTCGCCAATATGAACCGATGTCCTCTGTATGATACTGGTTCGACGGGCCCAATTATATCAGTTCCCCACATTTCGAACGGCCAGCTAGCCACCGTTGGGTGTAGCGGATTTGGATGCTGGTGGATGAGGTCCCGGTGAATCTGGCACGAGTGGCACTGCTTCGCGTATTCGAGGCAATCCTGAATCATCGTGGGCTAATAGTAGCCTATCCTTTTGATCTTCAGCTTCATCTTTGGCCCGGCTTGATGAGAACCGCAGAGTCCATCGTGAGTTTCCTGAACGACTCTCCTTGCTTCTTCCGGTCCCAGGCATCTCAGCCATAGAGAGTCGAATGATCTCTTATATAGAGTATCATTGACGAAGGCGAAGGACAGAGCTCGTTTCATGAGCTGATGTCTTGAGGATGCATCTTCAGGTGTTCAACGGGATTTGATGTAGTCTATAAATACTTCTCTCCAATCCTTAGCCTTTTCCTGGTCTTTTATTTGTAAGGCCGTTTGCTTGGTCGCTTCCTTTTCTTCAGACGACTCCGGAGATATTTCGCTGGTGCAAGAACCCGACGGATTTGTACAACAATCCTCACGTCATAGAGGTTTTCATCAGCTAGCTCTTTAGCAAGTTTGGCTAATGCGTCCACTTTGCTATTTTCTGCGCGCGTTATGCTTTCCAGAATGTAGGAGGGAACTTGAGTCAGCAACTGTTGCACTCTCTCGCCGTACCTCACCAACTCTGGTTTGCACGTTTGATAGTCGCCGTTTACTTGACTAATGACCTGTTGGGAGTCTCCGTATATGAGGAGGTCTTCGATTCCCATATCAACAGCGATCTCAAGACCTGCTATCAAAACTTCATATTTGGCTTCATTGTTCGTCCTCGGCTCTGTCAGGGACAAGGCAAAGCGCATTATCCCTCCTTGTGGAGTCATGAAGATGAGGCCTACCCCGGATTTAATTATAGGGGTGGCGTGCTTTTGCTTTTTCACGGAAGATGCTCCGTCGAAATAGAGTTCCCATCGAGTATTACTCCCTCCTTTCTCCCTGTCAATCGTGTCAAACGCGTGCTCGTCTGGCAGCTCGCAATTTAATGGTGAATCGACAAGTATCTGGTGTTCAGCGAGGAAGTCGGCGATAACCTGGCCTTTCACTGCCTTGAGAGGCCGGTACGTTATTGAGAATTCCATCAAGAGGAGGGCCCATTTAGCAAGCCGTCCCGTTAGTATGGCTCTTGACATCAAATATTTAAGAGGATCCACCTTTGATATGAGATGGACCTCATGCGCCAACGCGTAGTGTCTGAACTTCGTTATCGTGAAGATTAATGCCAGGCAGTGTTTTTCGATGGGGGAGTGGTTGTATTCTGCCCCAGGATAACTCGACTTAAGTAGTAGAGGGCTCTCTCCTTCCTTTGGTTATTTTCCTGTGCCCATAGTGCGCCTAAGGAACCTTCAAGGGAGGTTGTGTACAAGATGAGGGGCTTTCCCTTCATTGGAGCGGTCAGCACCGGAGGATTCTGCAGGTATTGCTTGATTTCGTCTAGTGCGCTTTGGCATTTGCAATCCCAGATAAATGGGGTTCCCTTCTTCATCAGGTGACTGTAGGGACGATATTTTCCGGAGAGGTTAGCTATGAACCGTCGGATGTATGCGAGATTTCCTTGGAGAGACCGCAGTTTCTTGAAAGTTCTCGGCGGAGGCATTTCCGTAATTGCCTTGATCTTTGATGGGTCTATTTCGATACCCCGATGTCGTACGATGAATCCTAGGAATTTGCCTGAGGAAACTCCGAACGCGCATTTGAGAGGGTTCATCTTCAGGTTGTATTTCCGAAGAATCTGAAATACTGTCTTCAGATGCTTCCAGTGCTCCTCGTACGATTTTCTTTTCACCACGAGGTCGTCGATATAGCATTCGACGATTTAATGTATGAGGTCGTCGAAGATCTTCGTTACTGATAAGTAACGTCGGCGTTCTTCAAACCGAAATGCATCACTTTGTAGCCGAATATGCCCAGAGGAGTCCGGAAAGCGGTATGATTCTGGTCTTCGGGATGCATTTTTATTTGATTCTACCCTGATGATCCGTCCATGAAGGAGAAGACTTCATGAGTGGACGTGTTATCTATCATCAGCTCGGTAACAAGCACGGGAAAGTCATCCTTCAGACAGTCTTTGTTGAGGTCCCGAAAGTCTACGCAGATGCGCACTGTCCCATTTTTCTTCATCACCGGAACGATGTTGGCGATCCAGTCAGGGTACTGAACCTCTTGTATGAAACCGGAGTCGATTAGCTTCTTGACTTCGGCGTTGATGCTCATTTCAAGCTCTAACTGCATTCTTCTTGGTGCCTGTTTGACTGGCTTGATGTCCTGCAATATTGCCAGTTTATGCACAGCTATCTCTGGGTCTAATCCCGGCATCTCGGAATAGTTCCATGCGAAGCAGTCTTTATATTCCAAGAGCACATCTTTTAACGTAGCCACCTTTTCTTCAGATAGCAGCTCACTGATGAACGTTGGTCGTGGATCGTTTGCCGTACCCAAGTCGATATTTTTTAGGTTTTCCGCCGTGGTGTGTATCCCATCCTCCAACTCTTTTGGCGCTGGTGGAAACTCTGAGATCACCTCGTCATCATTATTTTCGAAGCACCGGGACAGGTCATCCACGTTCTTGTGCACTCTTTCTTCTGACAGCGTTATCACGTGGCAGGTGCGAGATCGCTTCCAGGATCGATGTTGATCTGCTTCTACTCTCGCCATATACATTACTTTCGGTACATGCTTCTATGGTGGGGTTACCCTCCAACTGCTGGATAGAGCGAACCTGCCTTGCTGATACTGGTCTTCTACCCAATTTTTGAAGGTGAAGCAGTCTTCAAGAGGATGTCTATCACTTGATGATAGGAGCAATAATCCGGGTGAGTGACCTCGTCTGCTTGTTCGAGGTGTTTAGACTCCGGAAGAGTAATCATTTGATGTTTCATGACAAGATCGAATATCTTCCTTGTCTTGTCTTGGGGAAAAGAATATGCTCGACCCATCTTCTTTATAAGAGACGGATCCCGGCTGCTCAATTCTCGATTGCGTGGCTTCTTGGACCCGCTTTTCCGCCGTCGAACGTTTTTTTGTTCTTTAGTTTGTTTTTACCTCCGCGCCGGGTCTTCTTTACGACGGGCTGGCGACGAAGGGAATCGTCATTCTCCGTAGCCTGCTGAAGGAGGTGTAGGGTTCCTAGGCACTCAAGTGAGGTCTCCCAAGCCATCAACCATGGCAATTTCAAAAATTATGGTGCCTACAAACCCTAAACTACGGATCGATGACTAGATGTCTAGGCGAACAATGAACTAGTTAACACTTAACTAATGAGAAAACGGAAATACAACCTTTGTAGATCCGGTGCTCCACCTCCATAGCTCCGCAACGAAGTCCTCTCCGCTGTCCAAGTCAAATCCGGGCTCTAGGATCGGCTTCGTCGGAGAATGGGCAAGCTAGGTCGTCGATGTCCATGCCGAAGATGATCTACGTCGAAGCATCGCAAGATCAAGCTCTCACTTCACCAAGTCATGAAACTTGTGAAGAAAACACACTCTACTACTTGGCAAGAGGTAGAGGATGAAGAAATAGGAAGTGGGTTAACTTTAGAATTGGATTTCTCACTCAAAACATCAATCCACCATTGATGACCTCAAGCTTCTTCACTTGAAGCAAGGAAGAAGAAGAAGGAAAATGTTATGATAAGTTAATAGAATAAGAAAAGAAAATGAATTCTTATCATAATTTTAACTAGAGTCAAGTGTAGAGAATGAATCATGGTTAGTGGGAATGGTTAGGGTTAAGGATGAGATAAGGATGGTTGACTTGAACAAAGCTTCATGAAGCTTCAACTAAAGAACAAAAGAAGCCACCATTCTTTTTCTCATTTTCTTTTATTCATTTATCAAAAATAAATGGATAACAAAATAAGATAAATGAATAACAAATAAGAAACCCTAACCATTTCATTAACCAAGGTTTAATACTTTACACTTAACCAAAAAGGATGTATCATCAAACATGATACAAGCAAGTGCACAAAATCATATCGCATATGTAATGCGCACACCTGAGTGAGAAAATCCATCTTAAGTAAACCGATACTAGTTGATGCAAAGTAATATATCAAATATATAAATATGCATTAAATCATTAAATCAACACTTGATTCAATGACCCGGTTATGTCGCACACAACCGACTAGTATACAATATATCGGCTTATCGAATCAACGCTTGAATCGATAACTAGGTTATATCGCATACAACCATTCGATATATTTATCGCGAGAATAGAATACGGTATCACATACACGCATTATTCTCGGTCCCGCACATATCTCATATGCGCTCCTATTTCGTTTCGCTTGAGCCAGGAAACCTCTGTGTAGGACTCTAAAGACTCGTCAATACGCCGGCAGCAGACGATGATCATATCAAGCATCCACAAGCCGCAAGCGGTCTGCTAAACGTAACGGCCACCCGGGTATTGAGCGATCTGAAGATCGACGAGCAAGCCCGCTCACACTCCAGTGAATCCGACCAGTAACACTACCGTACAGTCCGGTCTGATCGTCTGATATGTCGCATATCTCGCCTAGGGGTGGTAAAACGTCAGACCCCAATAGCTCGATAAGTCGTGTCGATATGAGGTCTATAACTGTTCGAGAAACTACTGGTAACACTTACCAGTAAATCTCACCAACCCTGGCCAGGGATTTCCTGTTATAGCCAATCGAACACAGCGCAACATCAACCCCCTATACCGGGAGAGACGAATCCCCTCCTATCGCTCATTGCCTCCATGTGACTCGGGACTGTACCCAAAAACCACCGTTTTGCACGCCCTCTTGGACGTGGTAAGATGGAAATCAAAGCACTGTGGGAACCACACAAGACTCTATGACGATCTCGGGTCAACAGACTACTCTGTACCAGTGTCACCAGAGAACTGCCATCTGACGTGAGGTATAATACCATCTGGGAGTTCTCGGCGAGTCCGTCCAGTGTACCCAGTCTCTACTGAGCACCCGTATATCATCTCTGATGTCAAACACCAATGGATATGGGATCATCCATCGCCCATCTGTATGGGTCGAGAAGGTATACGCTAGTCTACTCTGGTATATCGATGCCCCGTCTCGATACACCCACGACTAGGGACTTTGAAGGATGTACTTATAGACTATCTGTCCCCACTAGTATGATCCGCATCATAGTCCAGGTAGTCAAGCACACATCCTAAGGGCTTTACCAACATGTAATAGAGAGATAATCAGTATACACGTTAAGGTAAAGTTCAACCAGATAGCGTACTATCATGTCGAGCAAGAAAGTCCTCCCTACATATGTCCCAGCATCCACTACAATATACATCCTATGTATAGTAATGGCCTCTAGGGCATACATATAACTAACAATCTCCCACTTGCACTAGGGCCATCTGTAGCAGTGGTTGTAGTATCTCATACTCAACCATCCCATAAAAGTGTCTCTCTCTGGGAACAGGCCTTTGTGAGTGGATCCGCTGTGTTGTCCTCTTAGTCTAATATCCTAACCTCGATCTCCCTGGAGATCAACCATCTCCATGATCAGGTGATACTGCCTTAGAACATGTCTGGATCACTGATGGGACGGACGTTCCTTGGCATAAGCCACAACTCCATTGTCTCACAATGGGAGGAACATAGTTCATCTCATGAACCAATATACATCCAAACAGCCTCTTTGGTAGTATCTTAAGTAGCGATGTATCATGCCTTTATCGTCTAGTATGTCACGGTATCTAGCTTGGAACTCTTCCAACATACCGTCCCTTTACTAAGGGTAAAGACAATGCCTGTGACTGACACTCAGTCGTCCTTATCACCCTGGAACCCTTCCAGTGATTCTCCCCAGGATCGATTGATACCATCTCACTACAACTAGTGAAAATCCTAACATCCATTTAGATCTATCTCATAGATCCAAAATCCAGGAGTTAGTAGGTATCATTATGATCCTATATGGAGAATCATTGTGATAAACGGAGATTGACCGAGCGCAGCATAGGAAACTCCTTCCCTATCAAGAGTATGTCATCCACGTACTCTACGAGGATCGTCACCATACTCCCTACTACCTTCTTGTTTATACAAGGTTCATCTACCATTTTGATGATGTCAACTTCTTTGACTAATCCATCAAAACAGATGTTCCAACTCCGCGATGCCTGCTTTATCCTATAAAGCATCTTGCACACGTTTCCGCTGCTCCCACTGTCTACGAAGCCCTCTGGCTGTGTACTTATAGACACTCTCTTCTAAATCATCATTTAGAAAAGCAGTCAAGACACCCAACCACCAGATATCGTAGTCATGGTATGTAGCCGTGGCAAGTAGGATCTGGATGGACTTAAGCATAGATCCTTAGAAAAAGTTTCATCATGATCCATACCTGGCCAATGATGCAAACCTTTAACAAGTCTAGCTTTGAAAGTCTCAACTTTTCCATCTACACCAAGTAATCTTCTCAAGATATACTTGCTCCTGATGGGGATTTAACCCTTCAGATATAGCAACCAAAGTCCATACTTTGTTGGTGTATAAGGATTCCATCTCAGATCGATAAGCACCCAGCCATTCTTACAGAGTCTCACTCCTGATGGCCAGCTCGAAACTAGTTGGGTCATCATCTCATGATGCAGTCCTCGCTCCCACTGTCATAGAGAAACCGAAGTATCTCTCAGGTGGGTGAGGAACCCTACTAGATCGGCGGAGAGGCTGAGGTTCGTTGGTATCTACTGAATACTTTGGTTCTATCAAATCATCAGCTGTAGTTTGTATAGCTGGAACCTTTCCAGTTATACATTACAGACCTTGCCTCGAGCTTGTCCGGATTTTGCTTTCAGACATAGGCCGGACAACCCCAAATCTTAACTAACTTAAGACATGGGTTCTTCCCTTTCCATATCTCATATGGAGTGGTAGGCAACTGATTTGATTCGAACCCTATTCAATAGGTATGCAGCTTCTTAAGTGCATAACTCCCTAAAGGAAATAAGTGACTCAGTAATACTCATCATAGAGCACACCATATCATATAGGGTGTGATTGCTCCGCCCCGATATACCATCGTGTCATGGTGTATACGGAGGAGTAATGCTGAGAGAGAATCTCATTCTCCTTTAGAATAGTCCAGTATTTCCGTGCTCAAGTATTCTCCTCCTTGATCTCATCATAGGACATAATACTTATACCCGTATTGGTTCTCTACTTCTAACTTATATTCTGTGAATATCTCAAAAGGTTCGGACTTGTGTTTCAACAGGAACATAGGTCTGAAACTCGAAAGAGATCATCAGAGAATGTAATGAAGTACAAAGAACCAGTCCTGGCATGTGTAGACAGGGGACCTTACATATATCAACATGTATCATCCCAAGATTTCACTAACTCTTTCTCTGTTTCCAATAAACAGAGCTATGGTCATCTTATCTTTGTGACATGACTGGCGAGTTTCACAAGATGTAAATTCAAACTAATTTAAATATGCATCTTTATGTAACTCTAGCTAGTCGGGTCACATTGATCGGACCTAGTCTACAATACCTCAAGAAGGAATCGTTCAATTCTGAACTCTTCCTCTTGTGTGTGTTCCATATACTAAGAACTGTAGTTTGATTTAGAACATTAATGCTTTTAGATAACGTGCCTGAACCGATCAACTTTTGATATAGGAAATGTTCAAAACATTATCCAACAATACAAAATTTTATCATTTCTTTACTTATAAAGAGACTGATATGATTTTGTATATCAGGTTCGGTATCTAATAACATTTGTTCAGAATCAATGTATTGTAATACAGGGTGACAGTGACCGACAGACTTGGCTGCAACACTTGCCCCGTTTTCTGCCTCATGAAACTTATCACCCGTTCTCAGTTCTTTACCTTCCTGTAGCCCTATGTAACAGATTACATATCTGGGATCCTGATCTGGTATCATATACCCAGGATGCGGAGGATACTGAGAAACAGTTCTGTGTAACGAACACACCCGAAGATGATGCATCAGCATGCACTCTCTTCGTTTGGGCGGCACGGGAAATCTGGTATTCCCCAATTTCCTGCTCTGTCTTATAACAATTATAAGGTGGAGCGGGACCAACGTTCCCCAGCTCAGTATAACAAGCGGGTTCGGTCAATAATCTGTATTATTATCTTGATTAAGGCATGATATGGTCGCTACCAGGAGAGAGAGAGAAGAAAACACTCAGCGTGCGCTCTGTCAAGAATAGATTGGTTATTATTTTATCTAATCAGGATGGCTCCCACTGCTTTTTATCAAATCTTCCTTCAAACCCTAAAAGGAAAGACTAGCCGGGATTAATTACACACTACAAGTTCGCCAATCTTTCAGCCAGGCCAGTGTCGGTACTTTGAGGGAGGTCCCCCGTGCTTTCGCACGAACCTAATTAATGTAAACCTCGTTTTCCCAAAGGCGTAACCTCGTTAACACCTTTCTAGACACCTACTTGATCGGCTAATTGTAATGTATAAAACTCTCCCAGGAGTAACACTTACTCGCAGCGGGTATCGGGATCCAACTATCTCATAGAAGGTATGCAATCTCATTGCAAATCTCAACACTTGAAATTCCCGATAATATTTTGCCCCTAACGTGCTATGACCTTGACGAAAGCCAACAAACCATAGCCCGCTAGTCAAGTTCAACCCGTACATTTCTTGATCGAATTAAACCCACCCGCACGACCCTTGACGAAAGCCAACAAAGTCGCACGACTACCCTAATCCAATCGCATCGTATGCTGGCAGATAAGCAGCATATAGCTACCGCACACTGCACCTTGACGAAAGCCAACAAATGCAGCACGAATACTATATACAACTTATCTGAAATGACGGAGGGCTACGACAGGTTTTTCTGAAAACCTATTGCGTAATGAACTTGATATCGTTGTAGAATCAAATGATTTTAAAATGGAGTGCTTTTGAGGCTTTTCTAGTTTTGCTAAAGGAGTCACTCCCGGTGAAGGGATCGTCGGTCCTTTCCTCGTCGAATGAGGTGCGGGATATATCATATATATCTCTGTGCAAAGCAAAAACTCTTAAAAGCAATCAAAAGACAAACCGAGGTTGTAGCATCTGCCAGTTATTGCTAAAGGAATCACTCCCGGTGAAGGGATCTCGGTCCTTTCCTCATCGAATAAGGTGCAGGATATATCACATATACCTCTGTGCAAAGCAAGAACTGTAGCTACCCTTTTTATTTTGAAATTCGATTCTACAACATCTTAGGTTTCTTTTATTTCATTAATCACATTAATGAAGTCCCATCATTTAAGTACCTAAACATCACAGATAGATATGACGTACACTTATGCCATCCGTATTCGCCTCGATGTCCCCTCGTGCACCGTTAGGTTAGGTAACTAACGGCAGAGCAGGACAGGGCTAGCGCGGGTGTAAAACATAAGTAACGTCTATATAATATATCATATATACTATATACTGTATCTATCAAAGAACATCACATGATCACATCACAGATATCGCAGCAGAAGAAACATATGAAATATTGGATATTCTAGGACGTCCGTGTTTTTAATACGAGCCAGTATAAAACACGGATTCCACGGTCGTGATGAATAGCCAAACCCACACCCCTAGACCCCTACGAGAGCGGCAAGTAACCCTACCAATTCTAGAGTTAGGAGACCCGGACTCGACTCCTCGAGTTGATCTCCCACTGGACTCCAGAACCCGGTTACTTGTGCCCTCCTCCTTGGGTCTATCCTAGTGCGGAAAAGTAAATAATATACAACAGGTGACAACTCCCGCAACCTGGAAGCGTCCCAATAAAAGAATATTACATACAAGTTTTTACATGAATGAAAATGAAAAACACTCATCTCACATAAAAACCCCCGGCTATTCAAACACGACGATCCAATATAACATATCCAGCAACACATAACATCGCATGTCATCAACGTAAGTAAATATGTCCATCCCAATTGTCATTGACATATAGCAACGAAACCGGCGATATCACATATTACACTTACGGTCACAGAAAAGAAAGTGTAAAACTACAACAGTTGGAATCCGCAACCACTTCAGACATCGCATGCCTGACCAAATGAATCACTTAGACATCGCATGCCTAACAATTATAAACCCCGCATTTTAGTCTCATAATCGAAAACTCTTTTCAATATCAAGTCGGGGAATTCAACAAGATTCCCGACATCCTGATCGAATGCTCGTCGCAAACTTCAGTAGACGGCTGCACCCCCGATACCGTCGACGAAGTGCACCAAGGCGGAACACCGCTACCGCGAGCACCCGAACGGATGCTTTCGGCGACGGGGTTCTCCTACAGTCACTTGGTCGGGGCTATGGAGTGAGGCTGTCTATTAAGTTTATCGGCGAGTATCCGCGTACGCTACGTGATTGCGACGAACTTTTGATCACATCAAAATTCCGTGGCAACCGATCAAGTGAGACTAAACTGCTATGTTTATAACATTCATTTAGTTATCTCATAACTATTTGTGAATTCCAATTATTGTATCACATTCCAGATAAACAGAAAATGTTAAACTTTCCGATCGAACAATCGAACACCCAACTTTTCCCGATACAGATCAACACATGAAATAAGTCTAACAACATTCAGTTCGTACCTCAGTACCAACGGTCCAGCCGTAGAAGGGTCAAGCCAACGCCTCACATGTGGCACGCCGTACTGCCCCAAACCCGAAGGTTCAAAGGGCAGTTCAAGATGGTCACATAATCGAGTTAAGGTTTGTTGTCTTCTAGAGGGACCATCGCGTTACTTGCACTACTTAGAACGTCGTTAAACTTCGGAAAAATCCAACACTTGGAAATTTCCCGACAGGGAAAAATTTGGTATTTATATCCGGTCGAACTTTTTAACATATTCTAAAATTTATCCGGAAAGCCACACAGACAAAATTTGATATCCCGATCGAAACACCGAATTCTCAAAACAACTCAGAAAAATTCAACTCTGGAATAATTATTAAAAATTCCCAGAAAATCCAGCATTAATAATTATGAGATACTGTGTAAAAAGTACTAAATAAACAGGCCGTACCGCCGCGGTACCGCCGCACGAGCCTAGCTCGTGCCGCGGAACCGCGGCATAATGAAGGAGTCAGGGGCACGAATTTAACAGTACCTCATATATTCACCTGCTGATTTTTCTGAACATTTTTAATGTGGAAAAAGACCAGATTTTAAAAATTGGACAGAGAGCAATTTTCCGGGTAGGGTTTCGGTTCGATCGGACTTCAAATCGCGTCTGGACTTCGCCTAAGGCTCTAGCTAGGCTCTGATACCACTGTAGGGTTCCTAGGCACTCAAGTGAGGTCTCCCAAGCCATCAACCATGGCAATTTCAAAAATTATGGTGCCTACAAACCCTAAACTACGGATCGATGACTAGATGTCTAGGCGAACAATGAACTAGTTAACACTTAACTAATGAGAAAACGGAAATACAACCTTTGTAGATCCGGTGCTCCACCTCCATAGCTCCGCAACGAAGTCCTCTCCGCTGTCCAAGTCAAATCCGGGCTCTAGGATCGGCTTCGTCGGAGAATAGGCAAGCTAGGTCGTCGATGTCCATGCCGAAGATGATCTACGTCGAAGCATCGCAAGATCAAGCTCTCACTTCACCAAGTCATGAAACTTGTGAAGAAAACACACTCTACTACTTGGCAAGAGGTAGAGGATGAAGAAATAGGAAGTGGATTAACTTTAGAATTGGATTTCTCACTCAAAACATCAATCCACCATTGATGACCTCAAGCTTCTTCACTTGAAGCAAGGAAGAAGAAGAAGGAAAATGTTATGATAAGTTAATAGAATAAGAAAAGAAAATGAATTCTTATCATAATTTTAACTAGAGTCAAGTGTAGAGAATGAATCATGGTTAGTGGGAATGGTTAGGGTTAAGGATGAGATAAGGATGGTTGACTTGAACAAAGCTTCATGAAGCTTCAACTAAAGAACAAAAGAAGCCACCATTCTTTTTCTCATTTTCTTTTATTCATTTATCAAAAATAAATGGATAACAAAATAAGATAAATGAATAACAAATAAGAAACCCTAACCATTTCATTAACCAAGGTTTAATACTTTACACTTAACCAAAAAGGATGTATCATCAAACATGATACAAGCAAGTGCACAAAATCATATCGCATATGTAATGCGCACACCTGAGTGAGAAAATCCATCTTAAGTAAACCGATACTAGTTGATGCAAAGTAATATATCAAATATATAAATATGCATTAAATCATTAAATCAACACTTGATTCAATGACCCGGTTATGTCGCACACAACCGACTAGTATACAATATATCGGCTTATCGAATCAACGCTTGAATCGATAACTAGGTTATATCGCATACAACCATTCGATATATTTATCGCGAGAATAGAATACGGTATCACATACACGCATTATTCTCGGTCCCGCACATATCTCATATGCGCTCCTATTTCGTTTCGCTTGAGCCAGGAAACCTCTGTGTAGGACTCTAAAGACTCGTCAATACGCCGGCAGCAGACGATGATCATATCAAGCATCCACAAGCCGCAAGCGGTCTGCTAAACGTAACGGCCACCCGGGTATTGAGCGATCTGAAGATCGACGAGCAAGCCCGCTCACACTCCAGTGAATCCGACCAGTAACACTACCGTACAGTCCGGTCTGATCGTCTGATATGTCGCATATCTCGCCTAGGGGTGGTAAAACGTCAGACCCCAATAGCTCGATAAGTCGTGTCGATATGAGGTCTATAACTGTTCGAGAAACTACTGGTAACACTTACCAGTAAATCTCAGCAACCCTGGCCAGGGATTTCCTATTATAGCCAATCGAACACAGCGCAACATCAACCCCCTATACCGGGAGAGACGAATCCCCTCCTATCGCTCATTGCCTCCATGTGACTTGGGACTGTACCCAAAAACCACCGTTTTGCACGCCCTCTTGGACATGGTAAGATGGAAATCAAAGCACTGTGGGAACCACACAAGACTCTATGACGATCTCGGGTCAACAGACTACTCTGTACCAGTGTCACCAGAGAACTGCCATCTGACGTGAGGTATAATACCATCTGGGAGTTCTCGGCGAGTCCGTCCAGTGTACCCAGTCTCTACTGAGCACCCGTATATCATCTCTGATGTCAAACACCAATGGATATGGGATCATCCATCGCCCATCTGTATGGGTCGAGAAGGTATACGCTAGTCTACTCTGGTATATCGATGCCCCGTCTCGATACACCCACGACTAGGGACTTTGAAGGATGTACTTATAGACTATCTGTCCCCACTAGTATGATCCGCATCATAGTCCAGGTAGTCAAGCACACATCCTAAGGGCTTTACCAACATGTAATAGAGAGACAATCAGTATACACGTTAAGGTAAAGTTCAACCAGATAGCGTACTATCATGTCGAGCAAGAAAGTCCTCCCTACATATGTCCCAGCATCCACTACAATATACATCCTATGTATAGTAATGGCCTCTAGGGCATACATATAACTAACAGGAGGCGCTGCGTCCTGGCTTTCTCGTAAATGGCCATTTCACAGTTGTGGTCATCCCGGACCTTTTGACATGCTTCCCTTATTAGCTTCTCCATCTGTTCTTCAAATGACGGACTTAGAATTTTTACGGCAGGCTCTCGTTTTGGTTCAATTGCAGTGTCTTCTAACAGAGCATCCCCTTCTTCATCGAAGTCACGTATAGCATAGCAACCATGGAATCACTCCCGTTTCTTGGATTGAACATATCTAAGCCAGATCGTTTCCATTCTCCCGGTGGGCAATTTTCATTGAGTTCCGGGGACGTTCCAAATCCTGTTGTAGAACTGGGCTTGCCGAGCAGTCTGTTTGAAGGGTACGCCTTGGCGCCTCAATAGCCTTTTTAATCCTTCTGTGTAGTACCTGGGAAGACGGATGGGCTGGAGCCTATCAAGTGCAGAATTAGCACCATGCCATATTTCTTTCTCCACTTTGGTTTCCTCGGATCGATAAAAGAGGATCGCCTTTTCATCTTTTTGCCTGGGAGGGATGTAGAACGTCTGCAGTTCTTGTACACTATAGGTATGAAGTGCGTCAAGCTCTTTGTAATGCTTTTTTGGAACCATGGCGATTCACATGCTCCATTCATCGCAAGTGAAGGCTTGTATTGATGTCTGGATAGAAAATACTGCATTGACCTAATCTTCAGAGTCACTGCCGAAGATCAACATAGGGGTAGACGGTCCAGGCTTGTTGTATTGGAGCGGCCCTGAATAGACTATCTCTTCTTCCTCCTCGGTATCGCTCCCGAAGACCGGAATAGTGGTGATAGCTTTTTGCTTGTTCTCCGGTTTATGGCATCTTTCCATGTCTTCGATGTCTGGTAAGAAGTACTTGGCGTCTTCATATTTGTGGACTTTGTTTATGGAGAATGGGTTCAGTTCCCCCGTCACTGTGTATTCAAGCCCGTCTTTGAAGTACTTCATACACTGATGCTGTGTGGAAGGGATGATGTTATACTCGTATAACCAAGGCCTGCCGAGCAAAGCGTTGTAGCAAGTCTTGGCGTCAATGACGTGGAACTTGATGTCAGTGAAGAGCGACCCGAAGCGTAATGTCAGTATTACGGACCCGAGCGTCTGTGATGACTGGGAGTCGAAACCGGAGATGGTGATCTTATCCCGAGCGGGGTGCTGAATGCTCATGCAAATTTCTTTTAACACCCTTACATTTAGGAGGTTGACATAGGACACGTTGTCGACTAAGATCTTCCCTATCTTGATGTCATGGCAGTATTCGGTGACATATAGGGGACGGTTGTGTTCACACGTCCCGAGGAGGAGATCTTCGTCGCTGAAAGTGATGTCAGCGGTATGGACTTCTTCCAGCTCGTCTTTCATCTTTTCTTCAGCAAGGAAGGCTTAAAACGGCCCGGGGTCTTGTAGTGACTTGATCAACGAATCTCTCACCTCTTTAAATAGCAGGAGGGCATCGAGAATGCTTAGTTGCGATGGTATTTTCCTCAGGTGTGCCAGAACATTGTAATCCACCTTGTTTTTCTTTGGCGGGTCCTTGGCTGTCAGCTCTTCGATGACTCGGTCATCGAGGGCGATATCCTCATGGTATTTTTCCTTCCCTTTATCTCTCTTATTCAATCCCTTGTTTGCGGGTCCGATATTCTTTTCGGACACGTGCGGTTGCGCGGCTGAATATTCTCACAGTTCTTCGCCTCTTCCTCTCTTCTTGAAGTGGATTCTTTGAAGAGAGGGTCGATGGCTATTTCTTCGTCAGAATCGCTCCTAAAGGTGAGAACTTGCGATCCCCTACCATCAACCATGTGACAGTTACCGATGGTCCTTTTGTATTTATCTATCGTATCTTTCTGCTCTCGACGAGTTTTGCGCTTCATCCGCTTGAAATACTGTCGATGAGCAACGTATCCCTGCCACCAATTTTTAAAGGCCAAGAAATTCTTGGTAGGGTGTGTGATCCTCCGATGGTATAAGCAGTAGTTTGGATGTGCATCTAGTTCGTCGGGGAACGTATTTTCTGAAGTGTCTTCTTTGAAAGGTGGCAACTTCATTCCCATCGACATGGCTTTAGCGAACTGCTTCCTTGTCTTAAACCTGCTTTTACCGGCGGCAGAAGTGCTTCCATCCGGTTGAGATACTCTATGGCTTCTCAATACCGGAGCTTCTTCAAAGTGACGCCGACGCTTGACCCTTTCATATATGGCCATTTCACGCTTTCAGTCAGATTTGCTTTTCCGAAAAGCTTCGCTCAGCAGTCTGTCAATCAATTCGTCCAATGGCTCCAGGGATTTTAATTCGGGTTCTGGATCTACCCCCAGTTTCTTTGTATTAGGAGCTTCTTTTCCATTTATTGATGAGTGAGAGATCACGTGGCCTTCACGATCCGAAATAGCACGTGACTGGCACTTGAATCATATGAAGTCTATAGGACCCCATCTAATTCAAGTAAGCCAAAAATCCCAGAAATCTAAACCATTTAAAATAAGAAAGAAGGAAGAGTTTAGTTTTAAAGCAAGTAGTTTAATAACGTAAGCCGAAGTATTGCATTTTTAAAACCTTTAGTCTTTTCTGAAAATTTCGGCAGAGTTTCCTTTGTAAATACTGGCCCTAAAAGGGTACAACATGCATAATATGAATAAAGGAATCCACAAGTGGGAGCTAGCTCTTCGCCAATTGGTGGTCACAACCACGCAAGCAATATAATATACAACGCCGAAGGGCGAGGATAAAAACTCAAAAGGAAACTCAAAATCATCAAGAAAACCCATAATAATACAACGCGCGACTCTAAGGTCGAAAGAATAACAACTGGTTCCCTAAATCTGAAAAAAAAAATATACAAGTCTGGTTGATGGAGTTACTAGATACAACAGAATATAAATAAAAGGTACAATGGTGGTCATGATGCGAGTGAACCCACCTACCAAAGCAATCACCCGGAATGGAAGCAGTGTGCCAGAAAGCCGCAATGAAACCTATACGGCAAAAACCTGCAAGAACTGTGGCACAACGGGGGTGAGTTGCCAACTCGTGAGTAGAAAACATCACCGAGCAGATATCGTATGTATGAATCAATTCTAGGTCAATACGATCAAATATATATATCCTCAAAATGATAAAGCCTGAAGCATGATAAGGTGGCAAGGGTAAACATCTATACATAAGTGTAATACCAAGTGCTCGTGTCAGTGCCTCAGGTAGCAACATATCATAAATATGAAGTATGAATGCAAAATAATGAAAACAGAATACATCATGAATGTGAAACTGTTTTCTTTATTTAGTGAGATTTCCTTATAAATAAATCGAGGTATCATCAATGATATCAACAGGGAAATCAGTGTCTAGTATTGACACAAAATATAAATAAATCCCAATATCTCAATATCTCAGGCTACAGCAATCTGGACTGGCCTGTATCCTCGAATCTCATTGTAACAACTCCAATTTTTGTATACATAAAATTGATTTAAATTTGATGTATACTTGGGGTATTTAATGTTGCTGATACACTTTAAGTATTTATTTACCCACAATAATTACAAGAAGGAGCTTGTGGCTCATTGGTACGACCTTGCACTGCTGAACCAAGCCACCAGAGTTCAAATCCCCTGCCCCACATTATTTTTATATTATTTTTGTTTTAAATTTCTTGGAAGCCCAACAGTCCACAGGCCATAACTCCCAAAAGTTGAACTGAACATTAAAAACTAAAAATACCATAGTGTACCCCACGAGACCCCCCACACACCGACTGTCTGACTCGGCCGGGTTTGGCCAAGTCGGCCGGCGGAACGGCCTACTCGGGCCGGCGCCGCCGGCCGGACTCGGTCGGACGGCCGACTCGGCAACTGAAAAGTTATGACTTTTCAGTTGCCTAACTCCCTTGTATATACCATTTAATTGGATCGGTTCCCGAATCTTAAATACACCCTATTTACTACAATTTTTAATGATTTGTCTATAATTTTTACAATTTTTTTTAAAGAAAAACCATTCACCTACCCTATCCTAGCCTACCCTATAAATACACCCCCTACCCTCTCATCCCAAAACCCTAAGCTTACTCTTTCAAGATTTTCCAAGAAGTGTGTACTTTGAAAACAAGTTCGCAGCGAAGCTCCGACGAAATTCCGGCGACGTTTTTAGAAACGACCGGCGACGAAGCAACGCCTCGGCAACTCCTTTAGTTCCCCTACACTCCTAAGTATAGATCGAAACCCGTAAGTCCCATTCTATCCCCCTTTCTATTTCTTTAAAATACGAAATTACGAAACCCGACGGAATCGGAACAAATCCGATTTCCGACTCGGTTTTCTATAAAATTTCACTTCTAATCAATTCAATCATGCTTAAACATCTTATTGTTGACTATTAAACATTCAACGAATAATTTGAACAAGTTTTCTCACATGAAATGATAACCTTTCCAATCTATCGTATTTTTCACCTTAATACCATCATATTTCGATTTCACATTTAACCCCTATACTTTGCTATACATTTAAAGTAGAGCACAAGGTAATGACCCACCTCCACACACACCCAAATACAAACCTAAACGAAATCATCAAGAACTTAGAATACGATAAAACAAAACTTTCATTTAAATACCATATTCTTAATAAAATCATTCTTAAAAGTTTTATATTTGATACGCTTTTAAACAAATACCTCTCATTAGGAAATACGATAAGTTGTGGATATCGATTGTTTATCTAAACCTGACTTTGTGGTGTCTGGGCTAGGCAAGTGAGCTTAGATAACTTTAAAATGCCCGTCTCACGATTCATGAGCGGATCCCTCCTTCCTCACTTGTACTTATCTGGCCACAATCGGCGGTGAAGAGACGATTTGAGGCTTCTAAAGACTTGTCGTTTAGACCATTTAGAAATAGGCTAGTTGGCTTAAGAAACCCTAGAATCTAAAATACGGAAAATTTACACCTTTGCAAATAAATACCTTCTAGTTTAAAAAACCGTTTTCTAAAGGATTAGTATTTTACAGTCTTTGCAAAGCGCCGCTACAACCCACCTTTGGGGAGCCCGTTCGGGATTGTGCGGTTTATCGCGCACTATCGGGCTAGTAGTGCGAGATTCAGACCTCCGCAAGGAGCATTCGGTCTCGAAAGGTTTAAAATACGACAACTTAAGAAAATGAGATTTTTGGAATATAAAATATTTATTACAATTGTTTTTGTATAAACATATGTATATTTATCATTTAAATATCTATTTTATTAAAATATAAATTTTCCACATTTTCCTAAAAATCACAAGAATAGATTTTACACTAAAATACCACGAACTTCAAATAATCAATATTACAGATAAATACCCTTATTTATAAAACTAGGACATTTTCACTAGAAATGTCACACCATAAAATCAACCCTCATTACAACTCTAAAGACAAACAATAAATACTTGAGGTGTATTTTGAAAAGTATATAAAAGTATTTTTACATAAAACCCCCTCAAATTTTATAAATTACCCTAAGGACCCTAACAATTATAAGACTTTGATTCACATTTCTGATTGTCTGACTCGGGGTTGAGTCTGATTAATCTGACTTGAATATGATTCATGTCAACCTATAATCTATAAGATTCCAATTCAATATGAACACATGAATCCATGAATACAATTATCAATTTATACACTTGACCGAACCGAACCATGGATATATATTCCTTTTACATGATTCACAGTATTCCATTTATATGACTCTACGGTTATAACCATTTCCTGCTATCATGGTTTCGGTCGGTCAGTCAATCACTCATACAATCAATACAATTTTACAAGATAACAATACAAAAAAGACATCGCGGGGTTTAAGGGGTAGATTGGTACGGAAGGTGTTAAAAGTGGCACGGGGTGGTCAGATTTAATACACCAAACATGAATCCAGTTGTTGTTGTACCGTGGCAAAAACGGTTCCTTGTACTATACGTGCCCCCAGTGTTGGATATGTATGCCCTAGAGGCCTGTATTGTATAGGATACTAGGCAAGAATATGTACAGAAACAACCTTTGCTCAAAATGATAGTATGCTATCTGGTTTATCTTTATCATAACATGTGATGTGTTGATGAAGCCCTTAGGACTATGCTTGACTACCGGGATTATGATGAGATCATACTAGTGGGACCTGGGCAGTCTACAAGCATATCCTTCAATAGTTCCTAGTCGAGGGTATATCGAGACAGGGCATCGGTATTACCAGATTAGACTAGTGTGTACATTTCTTGACCCTGGGGGCGATGGTTGATTCCACAACCATTGATGTTTGACATCAAAGATTGTACACAGGTGCTCATTGCAGAATGGGTACACCGAACAGGACTCGCTGAGAACTCCTAGATGGTATATATACCTATTGTCAGATAACAGTTCTCTAGCGACACTTGTACAGGTTAGTCTGTAGACCCGAGATCGTCATAGAGTCTTGTATGATTCCCACTGTACTTTAATTTCCTCCCTACCACGGATCTATTGAGTCGTCCAAACAGGTGGATTTTGGGTACAGTCCCGAATCATATGGAGACAGTGAGCGGTAGGAGGGGTTTCGTCTCTCCCGGTATAGGGAGTTGATGTCGCGCTATGTTTGATCGGCTATAACACCTAAATCCCTGGCCAGGGTTCTCGAGATTTACTGATAAGTGTTATCAGTAGTTTCTCGAACTGTTATGAGCCAAAAATCAGCAAGACTTATAAAGTTACTGGGGTCTGACATTTACCACCCCTAGACTTCATATGCAACGTATCAGACGAAGAGACCGGACTGTACGGTAAGTGTTGCTTGCAGGCTCGTAAGGGTTGTGATGAGTTCGCTCGTTGGCCACCTGTTTGTCATGTACCTGGGTAGCCGTTACGCACAGCTAGTGCCGCTGACGTGCTTGTGGTTAAACCCACTGTCAGCGTACTGTCGAGTCTTTAGAGTCCCACACAGAGAGTTCCCTCGTTCAGGCGAAATATGTAGAGGCTGTAAGTTGTTATGGCAGCCGTAAGCTGTTACGGCAGGGTTTTGATTTTGTTCATGTAATTGTTACAGGAATAATAATCGGAAGGATAATACTGGTGGGATTTGGTTTAAGCCGGATACCGGTATTATATTATTGTATTAATGGTATTCGTATTTTTCGCAATTCGGATGCGGGTATACAGTATACGGTATACGGTATACGGAGGAGGGGTATTTTTGTAATTGTTACAAGAATACCTTCTAGAAGGTGCCACCTCTTAATGACATAATAATGACATCATTTATTTTATGAAAATAAAATGAGGTGGAAATTAAAAGGTACAAGCATGATGAGGTTGTTGTTATGGAATTACTATTGAAGCATGATACTAATTTATATAATGCATGCTTCAATTTTTTCTCTTAGTGCTATATCTTTATTCATCATGCTTGAACACTTTCATTATGATAAACACTTACTCCTTCTCATCTCCTCCTTCTCCTTCTCCTTATAAATAGCTTCACATGAGATGTGAATGTGATATGTGAATCAAGAGAAGATTAAGAGAAAGAAATGCTATAGATTTCAAGCTAATCCAATACATTCATCTCCATATAATCCTAGTGACCTATTCTAGCAAAATTGGTCTCTAGGTTAAACTCTTGTGAAGAGTTTCTAGCTCGCACGACAACTCTCGGGTGGATCATCTAGGTCTTGGGTGGCCGGAGTTCGAAGGCATCGGCAACATCTAAAGGAGCTAAGGAGTTCATCAAAGAAAGGACCCGAAGGACCGTATCATTGAGGTATAATCCCTAACATAGTAGATAAGATCTCTAGTTAGGTTTTTCTAGTTGTGGTTTAGACAAGATCTTCGGTTAAGTGCGTGTTGTATGCCAAGAAAATTTTCGTTCACCGCTTCCGCCTCGCCACAAGAGTTGTGGGAGCATGCAACATACACTAACATGGTATCAGAGCCTAACTAAACCACAATTAGATATTAGCCAAAAGTTAGAAGCTCGATCGACAGTTTTTTCTCCCGAAAACTCGTATTCTGCCCTTGCTGCTGTCAGTTTTTGAAAGTGTTCCAAAATTAATTTGACATGTCTTAAAAATACAAGCAGGGTTTTCTAAGAACACTGTAGAAATCCGGAGTTCTAACTCGACTAAAGCGCCGCGGATCCACGGCCAAACCCATGGTTTTGCCGCGGATCCGCCGCCGAGTTGGGGCCGCGTCGACTCGGATTTCTACAGGACTCATATATTGAAGAATTAGGGTTTCTGGGATATAAAGTGTTGCGCCACGGCAGCACCCCGGCCTCGTACTCGAGGCCAAAATGCGGAATTAAAATTTTTCCTTACTCGGAAACCGGCGCTACCGCGGACAATGAAAACCCGGATCGTTTACCATTAACCTAATGCTAGCAATCAAGAGATAGGGTGAGAAGTATACCGAGTGATCCGAGTCCTCCGGTCTTCTCGTCATCGTCCCGATCTCCCGCGGAAAGTCTTGCCTCCACATCGTCGCCTCCTCGCCGGAAAGGGCACCACAACGCCTGCGTCTTTTACGGGCTCCCGCCTCAATACCGAGGCAACTCGAGCATGAAGCCGGCAACTCGACATGCTCAAGATATGCTGTAGAATGTGTAGTGTAGTGTCTCACTAGGGGTTTGTTGCCATGATGGAGGAATGGGATTAGGAAAAATGGTGCTTTCATTTTTCCAAAACAAGAAGAAGAAGGAGATGAAGAATTCCTCCCAAAACTAAGATGAACTCTCTCATTCTTTTTCTTTCTCTCTTTCTTTTTCTTCTTCTCTCTTTTCTTATGAATAACTTATCATCTAAAAGAATGGTGGAGGAATGTAAGTATAGGAAACAAGAGGGAGGTGAGTGTAGGAGAGCAAGAAGGGTGACCACATCCTAAACCATCATCACAACCTCACATCAACTCTAATCAAAGATCAAATCCTTTCTCATCACTTCTAATCTTCATAAAGCATGAAAAGAAGAATGAAAGGAATGGAATCTAAATAAGTTATCATAATAAATCATTATGCAAAGAAGTCCTCCACAAAGTGTTATTTGCAAAACTGCAAATAACCCCCTCCATCAGAAAAGTCCGGCCGGGAAAGAACAAAGGAAAACCGGCCGGAACGAAATGCAAACTGGCAACTCCAGAAAACTGGTCCCGTAATAAATTACAGGAAAAACCCCAATACTGTGCATACACACCCGCATCTGTATTCCGTCCGGATACAAATGCAATGAGACAAAATCTACACTGTACTAAACTAGGACCGGCTTAAACCAAAGCCGGCTAGTAAAAACCGTTCGATCCTGATCCGTGCAATACCGCACGTATCTGATCGAACCCTGCCATATAACTATACGGCCACTAGTACAAAACTGTCCGATCCTGATCCGTGCAATACCGCACGTATCTGATCGGACCCTGCCATATCTCCATACGGCCTCTACAGCGTTTCGCCCGAAAGCTTGAGTAACTGTAAGTGTGGTGGACTCTAAAGACTCGTCAATACTATGGCTGTGGATTTAACCACTAGCACGTCAGAAGTATAAGCCAATACGTGACGGGCCACCAGCTATTGACTAAAAGGGACGTCGATGAGCGAACTCATCCTGACACCCTACTGAGCCTGTCAGTGACAATATCCGTACAGTCCGGTCCGTTCGTCTATGAGTATCGCATGGCGGGCCTAGGGGGTTGGTAAAAGTCAGACCCCCAAAAACGGTACAAGTCGTGTCGGAGTGTAGCCCAGAACGCCCTGAGATACTACTGGAATACCTACCAGTAAATCTCCTGCCTCGGCCGAGGGCTTTGCGTAATGGCTCTCCTAGACACAGCGCGACCTCACCCCCAATACCGGGAGAGACGAACCCCTGAAGATCCGCTCACTGCCTCCATGTGGCTCGGGACTGTACCCAACTAAAACCTGTTTGCACGACTCCTTTGAGCCGTGGTAGGGTAGTAATCAAAGCACAGTGGGAACTCACACGAGACAAATGACGATCCTCAGGTCGATGAACTAACCTGTACACATGTCACCAGGGAACTGCTATCTGACGTCTGGTATAAGACCAACTAGCAGGTTCCCAGCGAGTCCTGTCCGGTGTACTCATAACCCAATGAGCACCTGTATACATCTTAGGTGAACCAACTGACACCAGTGGCTTGTGAGACCGGCCACCGCCCCTCGTCGGGGTCTCGACTGTATACACTAGTCTACTAATGGAGTATCGATGCCCTGTCTCGAAACTCCTACGACTAGGGACCTTTTAAGGATGTGCTTATAGACTACCAGCTCCCACGTATATGATCGCCATCATACTGCCGGCAGTCAAGCAAGAATCCTAGGGGCTCTATCAACGTGTAATAGCGACATGTCAGGTCACCTAAAACAGTACACGATGATAAAGGTAAACCAGATAGCATACTCTCATCTCGAGTAAGACTGTCCTACCGGGATAGGTCCTCCCTCAATCATTGCAATCACGTGCCTGTGATCCAATAATTGACTCTGAGGGCACTATCTCCAACAATCTCCCACTTGCACTCAAGGCTAATTATTGCGATGCCGCATACTCACAGCCCGTGTGATACCGAACACCCAACTCCTCTACTAGTCAGTCTCACAAAGCTCGTTCGCGAAACTATTGCGTTCGAGGAATAGCCTCAGTGAGTGGATCCGCTGTGATGTTTCTTTCTATGTCTCTCTTTATCTCAAGTTCGCGGAGAAAGCCATCTCCCGAAATGAGCAATACCTGTCTTAGAATGTCTGGATGTCTGATGGGACCTAGCTCATAAATGAACTCCAAATCCAAACTTCTTAGACTGTATCGTCAACTGAACTTAATCAGTATCCTGCGCCATGCCGCCCTCAGTATTGCCTTGGACCACCTGTCCAAAATACTGCCTCTTGTCAGAAGGGAAAACTATAACTCTGACAACCTCCTTGTCGTCCATGTCACCTTGGAAGCCTGGAATGATAACTGTCTCCCAAATGAGGCTGTCGTTATCATATCCCTAGAACATCCACTTATGTTCTAAGACTGCTTCCGACAGTTTCTCCAGGATTGGATCAATATCAACTTATTGCATCTAGTGCAAGAACAACATCTGGTGTGGTACTTGACATCTCATGATTGACTCAATTGCCTAAGCAAGTGATCTTCCAATCATGAGTATCCCTCTCCCCTTTAGTCTATAAGACACCTTTAGAGAGGGTGACTCCATCAACTGCAGGTACACTACGGTGTCAGGAGTCGTCCATTCTAAATACTCATAGAATGCTGTTAAGGTACCCAGATTGGGAAACCACCCAAATCTAGATCTAAAACCATAGATCTAGTAACCAGTATGTCTGATATAATATCCAAGTCCCTTGTGGAGAAACCACTGTGTGACGACCAAAGTATAACCGATCGTAGTATAGGAATATCACTTCCTACTACCTTCTCAACAGAAACATCCCCTATTCTGATGACGTCAAACCTATGACTGTCACATCAGAAATAGATGATTTATCTCCGCTACATCTGCTTTAGTCTATAAATAGACATAAGCCTGATGTCCACCAATGCTTCCGCTGCTCCCACTGACTACGACAACCCTCTGCCAGAGTCATATAGACGTGCACTTCTAAAGCTAGTTTAGAACGACGCTATACTCATTTTCCTGCCGGGTCTCACAGTCTGGAACAACAGCAATGGCAAGTGTGGGTAAACAAGAACTTCCCTGTCACCGTCCTTGAGGCTACCGTAGTACCTCTCGGGTGCCTGAAGTTACCCACCTTATCTGCGGAGTGGCCAATGGAATGTCAATCCAGATTGAATCTTTAGGTTCCTTATCAAATCTTCAGTAATCGTTTGTGGTTCTGGAATCACTTCCAGTTCTACCATACTCCCACTACTTTTTCTGAAAAATCCATTTTTAATAAAAACCTGTGGCGAGTCTAGAACAATATTGCTATTGTTCATCCAGATGGTAGAAAGTCAACCCTCGTCATAGCCTGGGTCAACCCACAAACAGCCATTACAGAAACGTGCCTTGAGTTATCCAGAGTCTGGTTTTAAGCATAAGCCGGACAACTCCCCGTACCTTAACAACATTAAGATATGAACTGTTCTATATCCAATATAGAACCAGAGGCACTGATTTAATTTAACCAGATTCAAATCATGCATCTATCTCCAGTGCATGTCAACTAAATGGAAGGAGGTCGATCAGCGTTACTCAACTTAGGAATGCTTCCAATTATGAGTAACCTGAAAGAGAAGCAATCTGTCTTCATCATTACTATCAACTGAATACCATACACAAGTATCTACATCTTCGATCTCTTTGAAGAATCCCGATACTTGCTACACCTGGTTCTCTACTCTATTCAAATACCTATAACTCCTCAAAACTTAGACCCTGTGTTTCTACGAAACACATGTCTAAGAACTAGAGAAGTTAAAAGTAAACAGAATATAGTATGAGGACCAACCCCTCTGTCCTAATGGACACTGGACAACATACAATACTCTGTATAAGTCCGCTGAGTCTAACAACTCTTTCACTGTGCGTCGTAGGTTGAAAATTGTACTTATAGTTAAGAAGAATTACACCGCTGTTTAATGCTCCTTACCTAACCATCCACTGATATAGGTAAATGTCATCGACATAATATCAAAAGGTATATCTCACTCTATGAAAATAGACGTACAGATATATCAATTTGAAATTGGTGCATAACCGCGGATATTCAAAACCAAATAATTGCCGTCCGGCAAACAACCCAGGTGACTTCCTTAAATATCACCGATTACAACGAATCCCGATATAATGAGGATGATCACCCAATTCCCAATAACTTACTCCCACTCATCATCTTGTAAAACCATACAGATGTGAGAATCATACCTGGTAAATACATACCCTGGAGTAAGTGTCTAATCGGAAAATCAGTTTTCTATTAACAGTACACAGTGAAACTGAAACATTGAAATGTTTCGTTGGGGTATCCTGGTATTCCTAGTAATGCCTCTTCCATTATCCAGATTCACAACTGTAACCGTATAATTCTTTGCCAACTTTCCAAATCCCTTTATATGTCTTTAGTCATTACCTTCTGCACACCCCTTTAAGCCAAATGGTTTTCTTCCTTCCCTACCGTTCGGCACCAGCCTATGGTTTGGAAGAAGACTATCCAAAAGGCATAAAGGGTGTACTGTCCTAATCCTAGGAACACTCGCAATGCGAGAGAAGGTGAAGATAAAAGACACCTGAATGTACTTTATTCCTATTTCTCCTGAACCAGAATCCATCCCCGAACTGGAACAAGTTCCTTTCGAGTTCGTATATAACCATACGATGGATTATCCAATAAAATGGGATCTTCGTAGTGATACGGAGTGTCCTGGAGAAATACAAAGGTGATTTAGGATTGGCGAAGAAATACTTGGTTTGGTCGTGAATAGCAGTCGCAACTTATTTTGCCCTCTTACTAATCCGTTTCTTTGTCTTAACTTAATACCTTCTGTACACCGTTTAGGCTAACTGGTTTTCTTCATTCCCTACCGGTCGGCACCAGCCTATGGTTTGGAAGAAGACTATCCAATTTCCGTAATAGGTGTACTACTCCTAAACCAAGGAGTACTCGTAATGAGAGAAGGTGAAAAAGAAAAGACAACTGAATAATCCTATCCGTTTTCTCCAGAACCGGAAACCATCATCGAATTCCTTCGAGTTCGTATCTAACCATACGATGGTTTTGTCCAATGGAAGTGGACGTTCGTAGTAATATGGGGTGTCCCGGAGAAAAGGGTAAAACTAGGAGTGGCAATGAGGTCTGCAACTCTGACAATCCAAAAGCCAGTGTTAAGAAGGTTCGGTCAACTTGGTCACTGAGTCAAAGTCCAGGGTCGGGTCAATGGTCGCTGCCAAAGAGAGAGAGAAAAGAAACACTCAGCGTGCACTCTAACCTAGATCAGAATGGTTATCACTTTGTCTAATCTGGAAACCTCCCACTGTACCTCAAATTCTCCTCCAAACCTGAAAGAAGAATTAGTCAGGATCACCCGAGGAGTAAACCAACTCATCAGTGGGAATCGGGATCCAACTCTCATCGCATGATAACGTGACGGAATCCACTCACGTCACCACACTCCAGAAGGTATGCGCATGCCTGGCAAGTTTCAGTTCTTTTGAAACTCCCGATGTGATTTTTACCCCTAGGACCCAAGTGACCTTGACAATGCCAACATATCAAAGAGTCCTAGTCAAGTTCAGCCCGTCATTATCTTGATTGCATTAAACCCACCCGTACGAGTCCTTGACAATGCCAACATAACTGTACGACTGTCCTAACCAATCCACTTATCCATGCGACAGAAAAGTATTACACAGCTACCGAACACTACGCCTCGGCAATGCACGACATACGTAGCACGAATACTAAGCAATACTAATCTGAAATGACGGAGGGCTACGGATGGTTTTTGGCGAAAAACCTTTTACCGTAATGAACTTGATATCGTTGAAGGAACTGGATAACTTTTTAGAAAATATAGTGACGAAAACCTTTACTAAAGAGGTCACTCCCGGTGAAGGGATCTCGGCTCTTTCCCCGTAGAATGAGGTGCAGGATATTCTAACTGAATACCACGATGCAAAGCAAAAGTAATCGGCTATAGTGAAGTTAATGCCCTGACGCAAACTTCTGTCCAAGGGGTCACTCCCGGTGAAGGGATCTCGGCCCTTGCCTCGTCGACTGAGGAGCAGGATATTCCAAATGAATACCACGATGCAAAACAAAAGTGAACGTCCTTGCAATAACAGCTTTTTGAAAAGTGTTCCAACAACATCAGAATAGGTTTGTTTATCTTGCATTGATCCGAATCAACGCAGTCCCATCAATTAATCACACCACAAAGAACGAAAATATACTGACGTACGTATATGCCATCCGCATTCGCCACTGGGTCCCGTCATCACCCGTTAGGTTAGCTAACTAACGGCAGAGCGGGGACTGGACTAGCGCGGATGTAAAGCATATACAACATCTACTAATATATATACCAATATATTATATTTCGCTCAAGGCGTGATAAAATGCAACATCACAGAAATGTACAGCATCACAGAACAATACAGATATCTGGAAGCCCCGGGTTTCACAGAGCCGCTGCTGAAACCCGACGTTCCCCTGGTCGTGTGGATAGCCTGTGCAATAAAATCCTAGACCCCTACGGGCGCGGCAAGTCACCCGCCAAAACCTGAAACGAGGCAGCCCCCTTCAGCTCCGTGAATGGACCACCCAGCACTCCACGGAATCCGGCAACTTGGGCACCCCTCCTGGGTCAACCTGTACCCCCTACGAGTGCGGCGAATAGCCCGCCAATCCTAGAGTGAAGCCCCCTCCGTCTCAATGCCATGAGATGCGGGCTTGTTGCCCTCCAGAACCCGGCTATCCGTGCACCCCACCGCGGGGTAATCCTAGTACAGAATGTAAAATATACATACACCGGGTACATCGACCGCAACCAGGTCGTGCCCCAAAAGAATAATACAAACAGGCAGTGACGGCAGTCCACATGTCGGACGCTCGCCCCGCAATATCAAATGTACATAATACACCAAAACTGTACTAGCATTGCATCCAGGCTATCCCCCACGACCGATCCGCAACATCACAGCATAAACATAGAACATCAACGTGAAAGTCACGTTCGCAAATCCGTCTAACCGGGCTATAGCAGTTAGACCGGATTTACCGATCGAGTGACATTCACGGTCGCAGATATAATGTAAATACTGTGAAAAATGTGTTTAAAATTTTCCGATTGACCAAACATTAACAAGTAGGCCCCCAATCAAAACTGTAGCACTCACAGAAAACCTGGGCCCAATTTTAACATTCCAAAACCCCTAATTGCAGCCCATAAGCCCACTGCAAAAAAATAATCACACGATCCCACAATACTGCGGCGGAAGCGCGGCCAAAAGGGTGTTTTGGCCGCCCTTCCGCGGTCGTACGGACGAGTCGTGTCACCAAATTTTTGCAGTTTTCTTAGAACTCCCTGCACATCATTCTGAGACCACCTGAAAAATTTTTAGACTCCAAAAAATTTCGACAGAAACTGATGTGCTAGAAAATACGGTTTTTGGAAATTTTGGTCGATCGGAAACGCAAACACATCAAACGAAGCTAGGTAAGGTTAATGGCGTGGCTCTGATACCATGTTGCGCCACGGCAGCGCCCCGGCCTCGTACTCGAGGCCAAAATGCGGAATTAAAATTTTTCCTTACTCGGAAACCGGCGCTACCGCGGACAATGAAAACCCGGATCGTTTACCATTAACCTAATGCTAGCAATAAAGAGATAGGGTGAGAAGTATACCGAGTGATCCGAGTCCTCCGGTCTTCTCGTCATCGTCCCGATCTCCCGCGGAAAGTCTTGCCTCCACATCGTCGCCTCCTCGCCGGAAAGGGCACCACAACGCCTGCGTCTTTTACGGGCTCCCGCCTCAATACCGAGGCAACTCGAGCATGAAGCCGGCAACTCGACATGCTCAAGATATGCTGTAGAATGTGTAGTGTAGTGTCTCACTAGGGGTTTGTTGCCATGATGGAGGAATGGGATTAGGAAAAATGGTGCTTTCATTTTTCCAAAACAAGAAGAAGAAGGAGATGAAGAATTCCTCCCAAAACTAAGATGAACTCTCTCATTCTTTTTCTTTCTCTCTTTCTTTTTCTTCTTCTCTCTTTTCTTATGAATAACTTATCATCTAAAAGAATGGTGGAGGAATGTAAGTATAGGAAACAAGAGGGAGGTGAGTGTAGGAGAGCAAGAAGGGTGACCACATCCTAAACCATCATCACAACCTCACATCAACTCTAATCAAAGATCAAATCCTTTCTCATCACTTCTAATCTTCATAAAGCATGAAAAGAAGAATGAAAGGAATGGAATCTAAATAAGTTATCATAATAAATCATTATGCAAAGAAGTCCTCCACAAAGTGTTATTTGCAAAACTGCAAATAACCCCCTCCATCAGAAAAGTCCGGCCGGGAAAGAACAAAGGAAAACCGGCCGGAACGAAATGCAAACTGGCAACTCCAGAAAAATGGTCCCGTAATAAATTACAGGAAAAACCCCAATACTGTGCATACACACCCGCATCTGTATTCCGTCCGGATACAAATGCAATGAGACAAAATCTACACTGTACTAAACTAGGACCGGCTTAAACCAAAGCCGGCTAGTAAAAACTGTTCGATCCTGATCCGTGCAATACCGCACGTATCTGATCGAACCCTGCCATATAACTATACGGCCACTAGTACAAAACTGTCCGATCCTGATCCGTGGAATACCGCACGTATCTGATCGGACCCTGCCATATCTCCATACGGCCTCTACAGCGTTTCGCCCGAAAGCTTGAGTAACTGTAAGTGTGGTGGACTCTAAAGACTCGTCAATACTATGGCTGTGGATTTAACCACTAGCACGTCAGAGGTATAAGCCAATACGTGACGGGCCACCAGCTATTGACTAAAAGGGACGTCGATGAGCGAACTCATCCTGACACCCTACTGAGCCTGTCAGTGACAATATCCATACAGTCCGGTCCGTTCGTCTATGAGTATCGCATGGCGGGCCTAGGGGGTTGGTAAAAGTCAGACCCCCAAAAGCGGTACAAGTCGTGTCGGAGTGTAGCCCAGAACGCCCTGAGATACTACTGGAATACCTACCAGTAAATCTCCTGCCTCGGCCGAGGGCTTTACGTAATGGCTCTCCTAGACACAGCGCGACCTCACCCCCAATACCGGGAGAGACGAACCCCTGAAGATCCGCTCATTGCCTCCATGTGGCTCGGGACTGTACCCAACTAAAACCTGTTTGCACGACTCCTTTGAGCCGTGGTAGGGTAGTAATCAAAGCACAGTGGGAACTCACACGAGACAAATGACGATCCTCAGGTCGATGAACTAACCTGTACACATGTCACCAGGGAACTGCTATCTGACGTCTGGTATAAGACCAACTAGCAGGTTCCCAGCGAGTCCTGTCCGGTGTACTCATAACCCAATGAGCACCTGTATACATCTTAGGTGAACCAACTGACACCAGTGGCTTGTGAGACCGGCCACCGCCCCTCGTCGGGGTCTCGACTGTATACACTAGTCTACTAATGGAGTATCGATGCCCTGTCTCGAAACTCCTACGACTAGGGACCTTTTAAGGATGTGCTTATAGACTACCAGCTCCCACGTATATGATCGCCATCATACTGCCGGCAGTCAAGCAAGAATCCTAGGGGCTCTATCAACGTGTAATAGCGACATGTCAGGTCACCTAAAACAGTACACGATGATAAAGGTAAACCAGATAGCATACTATCATCTCGAGTAAGACTGTCCTACCGGGATAGGTCCTCCCTCAATCATTGCAATCACGTGCCTGTGATCCAATAATTGACTCTGAGGGCACTATCTCCAACATAAAGAATTTTATAAAGGTGTTTTTACAGGAACATGTCAAGTGTTGGCATGATTTAAAATTATCGATCGAAATTTTAATAGTGTTTGGCTAATCGGGTTTTTCGATTTTTTGTGATATGTGTTTGAAACGTCCGCTAATTTCTATATGACGATTAGTGGGGGTTGCACATATGGATATCATGAGATGGTATGTGTATATGAATGTGTTGGATCGTCGAGATGAATGGCCGGGGGGTGTGAGAAGAGCGTTTTTTTTCTTTTCTTTCATTCCATGTAATTTGTAAAAAGCTATGTAATATTGTTTTAACGGATACATCCGGGATGAGGTTGTAGCCACCGTTGTATAATTTCTTTTTACTGTTTTTGCTCCTTGGATAGACCCAAGGTGGGGTGCACAAACTATCGGGTTTTCAAAGTGCCGAGTGGCCTACTCAATTGTTGAGGGAGGTTACTACACTTCGGGAATTTGGCGGGTAGTTTGTCGCACCCGTAGGGGTCTAGGGGGTTTGGCTATTCATCACGACCGTGGAATCCGTCTTCCATTAAGGGCTTGAATGAAATACGGAATTTCTAGTATATCCAATGCATTCATCTGTGATCTGAAATGGTTATATTTATATATGAGATATATAATAAACGTTGCTTATGTTTTGCACCCGCACTAGTCCAGTCCCCGCTCTGCCGTTAGTTAAGTAACCTAACGGTGCATGACGGGACCCAGTGATGAATGCGGATGGCATAAGCATACGTTCTATTTTTCGTTTCTTTTCTGTGATGTTTAGGAAACGTAAATGATGGGACTACATTAATGTGATTAATGATAAGAGAAAGAAACCTAAAGATGTTGTAGAATCAAATTTTTTAAGAAAAAGGGTAACTCTAGCTTTTGTTTTGCATAGCGGTATTCTTGAATATCCTGCACCTCATTCGATGAGGAAAGGGCCGAGATCCCTTCATCGGGAGTGACCCCTTTAGCAAAACTAGAAAATGTTACAAAGAACTCGATTTGATTTTATAGTTGATCTAACTTTGCTTTGCATCGTGGTATTTTCATATCCAGCACCTTATTCGATAAGGAAAGAGCCGAGATCCCTTCACCGGGAGTGACCTCTTTAGCAAAATTAGAAAGATACTACAAAACCATTCGATTTTTAAAACTGGAGCTTAAACCACTCCTTCCCACTTGATTCTACAACGATATCAAGTTCAAAACGTTAAAGGTTTTCATAAAATACCATCCGTTGCCCTCCGCCATTTTAGGAAGCAGAGTACTTAGTATTCGTGCCACGTTTGTTAACCATAGTTAAAGCGTGGTGTACGGTAGCTAAGTGGTGAATTCTTACAGAGCATTTGATGCGATCGATTAGGGCATTCTCATGACTTTGTTGACCATAGTTAAGGGTCATGTGGGTGGGTCTAAATCAATCACGAAATGGCGGGTTGAACTTGACTAGTACTTATGATTTGTTGACCATAGTTAAGGTCATAAGTCACTAGGGGTAAAAATTATATCGGGAATTTCAAGAGTTGAGATTTGCAATGAGATTGCATACCTTCTATATGATAGTTGGATCCCGATCCCACTGTGAGTAAAAGTTACTCCCGGGAGAATTTTGCACTTTCTGGTTAGCAAACTTGTAGATTGCAATTTATCCTGGCTAGTTTTCTTTTTAGGTTTGAAGGAAAATTTGATAAAAGGCAGTGGGAGACAACAATTAGATAAGTAACCAATCTAATTATGAAAGAGCAATCGCTGAATGATTTCTTTTCTATCTCCTAATAGCAGATACCGATGTAGGGACTTAAACTTTTATTAGACAAAAACAAACTCACTGGACCGAATTACAAAGATTGGCTAAGGAACGTGAATATTGCCCTAACATATGATAAGGTCGGATACGTCCTGACTACTCCAGCCCCTCCTAGCCCAGGCCCTGATTCTTCAGTTGCGGATAAAGAAATACGTAAGAAATGGGATACAAACTGCACAACAGCCAAGTGCCTCGCGCTAGCTTCTATGAACAATGAACATCAGAAGCAGCACGAGAAGATGGATGTCCAATCCATCTTTCTACATACAGAGGAGTTGTATGGAGAGCAATCTCGTACTCTCCGATACGAGGCATCTCGAAAGTTGTTTCAGATGCGGATGGCTGCTGGCACGTCTGTAGGTGACCATGTATTGAAGATGATTGGACTTATCGAAGAACTTGAGGACCTGGGTTGGACCATGGAGAACGAGCAGTATGTTGATATTGTTCTACAGTCCCTTTCCCCTGCCTTTGCTCAATTCATTGTAAACTTCAACATGCACAAAATGGAGAAGTCTTTACCAGAACTCTTCAATATGTTGAGGAGTGCAGAGAGCACGCTAAAGGTAGCAAAAACTCCCGCTCTTATTGCTGGGACATCTTCTTCCTCCATCCCGAAAGCCAAGGCCAAGGGAAAGAAGAAGAAGAAGAATCCCATCAAATAGAGAGGCGGAGTGAAAAAGGCATCGGGAAGGGACAAGAAAGGGGCTGCTGCGAAAGGTCGTGGGGAATGTTTCCACTGCCACCAGACTGGGCACTGGAAGAGAAACTGTGTTAAATACTTGGCCGACCTCCAGAAGAAGAAGCATGGTGATGCTTCCACTTCAGGTGTGTTTATAACAGAAAACTGTTTTTCAATTAACTCTGCTTCCTGGGTATTAGATACTGGATCAGGATCTCATATCTGCAATTGTTTGCAGGGGTTGAGAAATAGCAGGTTGTTGAAGAAAGGTGATCACACTCTCCGGATTGGGAATGGTTCCTCAGTACATGCTACTGCAGTGGGAGAGTATCATCTTGGTTTGCTGTCAGGTTCTATATTGGTTTTGAACCTATGTTATTTTGTACCTTCGATGTTATGTAATATTATATCTGTATCGTTGTTGGACAATGCTGGATATAATTTTGTATTGCAATCTAATGTTATGAACATTAACCTTAATCAAGAGTTGATTGGGTATGGAACATTAAATAACGGGATATACATCCTAAATCAGCATACAGTTTTTTATATACAACACGGAAACAAAAGAAAGGTTTCTGACATAAATGAAGCTTTCATTTGGCATTGTAGACTTGGTCATATTAATGAAACAAGACTAACCAAGCTATATAAAGATGGATATTTAAACTCGTTTGAATATAAATCTTATGCGACTTGCCAATCTTGCATCAAAGGTAAAATGACCAAAACTCCGTTTACTGGACACGGAGAGAGAGCTACTGAACTCTTAGGCCTCATACATAGTGATGTATGTGGACCAATGTCTACACATGCTGGAGGTTGTTTTTCATACTTCATAACCTTCACTGATGATTTATCGAGATTCGGGCACGTGTTCTTGTTGAAACATAAGTCCGAAGCCTTTAAAAAGTTCAAGGAGTATAAATCTGAAGTAGAAAAACAAACAGGCTTAAGTATCAAGAAACTTCGATCGGATCGTGGAGGTGAGTATCTAAGCTCAGAGTTTCTAGATTTCCTAAAAGAGAATGGGATTCTCTCTCAGCTCACTCCTCCGTATACACCACAGCACAACGGTGTATCGGAAAGGAGGAATCACACATTATTAGATATGGTACGATCTATGATGAGTGATGCTGAGTTACCAATATCATTTTGGGGGCACGCATTGGAGACTGCGATTTATCTATTGAATAGGGTTCCGACCAAAACCGTGTCTCCCACTCTATATGAGATATGGTACGGGAAGAGACCATCTCTTAAAAGAGTTAAGGTATGGGGTTGTTCGGCTTATGTGAAAAAGCAGAATCCAGACAAACTTGAGACACGATCGGTTTTGTGTAAATTTGTGGGATATCCAAAACACTCGTATGGATATCTATTCTACCACAAGGAGGAACAAAGGGTGTTTGTTTCTCAGTATGCCACATTTTTAGAAAATGAATTTTTTACAAATGATACTGTTGGCAATGCGGTAGAACTGGAAGAAGTTCCAGATGTACAAACCATTACCGATGATTTGATTGAACCTGAGGTTTCAATAGAACCTGACATACCTCAGCCACTCCGTAAATCTAGTAGGACTTCTCGCCCACCTGATAGATACTACGGTTTTCTAATTGACGGCGATAGAGAAGATTGCATCATGGATGATGATGACCCTACTAGTTTTCAGCAAGCTATCACGAGTGGTGACTCAGTGAAATGGTTGGATGCCATGAGATCCGAAATGGAATCCATGCACACCAACAAAGTATGGACTTTGGAGGCTGCACCTTCTGGAGTAAAACCCATAGGGTGCAAATGGATCTTTAAAAGAAAGATTGGTGTGGATGGTCAGGTGGAGACCTATAAAGCTAGGCTGGTAGCAAAAGGATTTCGTCAAAGACCGGGCTTGGACTATGATGAAACTTTTTCACCAGTCGCGATGCTTAAATCCATTCGGATCTTGCTTGCTATAGCTGCTTACTATGATTATGAGATCTGGCAGATGGATGTTAAAACGGCATTTCTAAATGGTAATTTAGAAGAATGCGTTTTTATGGATCAGCCAGAGGTCTTCATTGATAGTGGGAGCAGCGGAAAAGCATGCAGGCTGCTTAAATCCATCTATGGATTAAAGCAGGCATCACGGAGTTGGAACATCTGCTTTGATGATACAATCAAAGAGTTTGGTTTTATCGAAAATGTGGATGAACCATGTATTTATAAAAGGATTGTAGAGAGTACTGTTACATTCCTCGTATTGTACGTGGACGACATTCTCTTGATAGGAAATGATATTCCTATGCTACAATCGGTCAAACTATTCTTATCGCAGAAGTTCTCCATGAAAGACCTGGGTGATGCCTCGTACATTCTGGGGATTAAGATCTATAGAGATAGATTTAAGAAATTATTGGGATTGTCCCAATCGAGATACATTGACACCATACTAAAGAGGTTTAGTATGGAAGATTCCAAGAGGGGTAATTTACCCGCTTGTCATGGGATCACCCTCTCCAAAGAGATATCTCCAAAGACTGATGAGGAGAGGGCTCGCATGAGCATTATACCCTATGCTTCGGCAGTAGGATCTATAATGTATGCGATGTTATGTACTCGCCCAGATGTAGCTTATGCACTAAGTACAGTAAGCAGGTATCAATCCAACCCAGGGGAGAAACACTGGACTGCCGTGAAGAACATTCTAAAGTACTTGAGAAGAACTAAAGAAATGTTCTTGGTGTATGGTAACGGAAATCTCCAAATGGAGGGCTTTACCGACTCCAGCTTCCAGAGCGACAAGGATGATAGTAAGTCCATCTCAGGGTTTGTATTTACTCTAATTGGTGGGGTGGTATGTTGGAAGAGTTCCAAACAAGATACCGTCGCTGACTCCACGATGGAAGCTGAGTATATTGCTGCTAATGATGCCGTAAAAGAAGCGGTCTGGATGAGGAAGTTCATTTCAGAACTTCAAGTGGTTCCATCCATTGCTAATCCAATACCTCTGTATTGCGATAACAATGGAGCCATGGCTTTGGCAAAGGAACCGAGGTCCCATCAGAAATCCAGACATATCTTGAGGCGGTATCACCTCATCAGGGAGATAGTGGATCGCCAGGACATCGAGGTACGGAGAATAGACACGAAAGACAACACAGCAGATCCATTCACAAAGGCTATCCCTCAAGTACAGTTTGAGAAACTGTTTGAGCTGTTGGGCATGCGGTACGCCGGAAACTGGTTCTAGCCAGTAGTTATTGCATTAATTACAGGCCTTAGTGCAAGTGGGAGATTGTTGGATATGTATGCCCTAGAGGCCTGTATTGTATAGGATACTAGGCATGAATATGTACAGAAACAACCTTTGCTCAAAATGATAGTATGCTATCTGGTTTATCTTTATCATAACATGTGATGTGTTGATGAAGCCCTTAGGACTATGCTTGACTACCAGGATTATGATGAGATCATACTGGTGGGACCTGGGCAGTCTACAAGCATATCCTTCAATAGTTCCTAGTCGAGGGTATATCGAGACAGGGCATCGGTATTACCATATTAGACTAGTGTGTACGTTTCTTGACTCTGGGGGCGATGGTTGATTCCACAACCATTGATGTTTGACATCAAAGATTGTACACAGGTGCTCATTGCAGAATGGGTACACCGAACAGGACTCGCTGAGAACTCCTAGATGGTATATATACCTATTGTCAGATAGCAGTTCTCTAGCGACACTTGTACAGGTTAGTCTGTAGACCCGAGATCGTCATAGAGTCTTGTGTGATTCCCACTGTACTTTAATTTCCTCCCTACCACGACTCTATTGAGTCGTGCAAACAGGTGGATTTTGGGTACAGTCCCGAATCATATGGAGACAGTGAGCGGTAGGAGGGGTTTCGTCTCTCCCGGTATAGGGAGTTGATGTCGCGCTATGTTTGATCGGCTATAACACCTAAATCCCTGGCCAGGGTTCTCGAGGTTTACTGATAAGTGTTATCAGTAGTTTCTCGAACTGTTATGAGCCATAAATCAGCAAGACTTATAAAGTTACTGGGGTCTGACATTTACCACCCCTAGACTTCATATGCGACGTATCAGACGAAGAGACCGGACTGTACGGTAAGTGTTGCTTGCAGGCTCGTAAGGGTTGTGATGAGTTCGCTCGTTGGCCACCTGTTCGTCATGTACCTGGGTAGCCGTTACGCACAGCTAGTGCCGCTGACGTGCTTGTGGTTAAACCCACTGCCAGCGTACTGTCGAGTCTTTAGAGTCCCACACAGAGAGTTCCCTCGTTCAGGCGAAATATGTAGAGGCTGTAAGTTGTTATGGCAGCCGTAAGCTGTTACGGCAGGGTTTTGATTTTGTTCATGTAATTGTTACAGGAATAATAATCGGAAGGATAATACTGGTGGGATTTGGTTTAAGCCGGATACCGGTATTATATTATTGGATTAATGGTATTCGTATTTTTCGCAATTCGGATGCGGGTATACAGTATACGGTATACGGTATACGGAGGAGGGGTATTTTTGTAATTGTTACAAGAATACCTTCTAGAAGGTGCCACCTCATAATGACATAATAATGACATCATTTATTTTATGAAAATAAAATGAGGTGGAAATTAAAAGGTACAAGCATGATGAGGTTGTTGTTATGGAATTACTATTGAAGCATGATACTAATTTATATAATGCATGCTTCAATTTTTTCTCTTAGTGCTATACTTTATTCATCATGCTTGAACACTTTCATTATGATAAACACTTACTCCTTCTCATCTCCTCCTTCTCCTTCTTCTTATAAATAGCTTCACATGAGATGTGAATGTGATATGTGAATCAAGAGAAGATTAAGAGAAAGAAATGCTATAGATTTCAAGCTAATCCAATACATTCATCTCTACATAATCCTAGTGACCTATTCTAGCAAAATTGGTCTCTAGGTTAAACTCTTGTGAAGAGTTTCTAGCTCGCACGATAACTCTCGGGTGGCTCATCTAGGTCTTGGGTGGCCGGAGATCGAAGACATCGGCAACATCTAAAGGAGCTAAGGAGTTCATCAAAGAAAGTACCCGAAGGACCGTATCATTGAGGTATAATCCCTAACATAGTAGATAAGATCTCTTGTTAGGTTTTTCTAGTTGTGGTTTAGACAAGATCTTCGGTTAAGTGCGCGTTGTATGCCAAGAAAATTTTCGTTCACCGCTTCTGCCGCGCCACAAGAGTTGTGGGAGCATGCAACATACACTAACACCCAGTCTCTGGCATATAGAGACTCCCCTCGTATACACTGGCATCCTTCTGTACCAAGTTACAAACAACAACGTTAATACGACGCTACTACAGGATAATACAACTTTAAAATATATCTTCTTATTCTGTCTTATTCTACTTTCCTCTTACCTTTGGGACTTACCGAGCGACCTATTCGCTGACGACATTCTGTTTCTCTCTTCTTTGAATGTCGTCAGGTGATTTGGACCTGACAGAGGTCGAGCCATCGCAAGAAGACTTGGAGCAGTTTACTGAAGACCCTGCACTGTAGTTTCATTGTACACTTTTCCTTTTTGTACTTTTCATTTCATGTTATGCCACTGTTTAGGCATCTTTTTATTTCAGTTGTATTTCCTTTCATGTATTGTACAAAGAATGTTAATAAATAAAAGTTGTTGTTCTTTTTATTTCTTTTCTCTTGTGTATTTATCTTATATTGCTTAGATACGCTTAACGTATGTACTTCTGAGTATATACGTAGCGGACCTCGTCGCGTCCCCTTTGTCGTACACTGGGAAGCGGGACGTGACACTCAATATCTAGGGCTCCGGCTATCCGGACTGGCCCATATCATCAAATCTCAAAACCTCAGGCTCCGGCTATCCAGACTGGCCTATACTCCGATCGATATCCTCCGGATATCCATCGAATCACAATAAAATCACCGGTCAGTAGTGCTCCCCTGTCTCAGGCTCAACACCATCATCTGCACCTTCTCGCCCCGGGGTACCGCACCGGGTCCACCATGCACCTACATACGGTTCCTCTTCCTCCTCAAATCGGGTATATAATATCGCTCAAGAGCCGAGAAAACTCATGGTGGACATATCTCAAATCATATCATGAGAAAACCGCAACTTTCATTTTAAAATGATAATCAGTTTATAAAATCCTTGCGGTTTCTCCAAATCTAGAAATCTCATGGAAATCCGAAATCCCAATCTCAAGGGTAAATAAACAATGAATTCTATAATATTGGGCTCCAGCAATCCGGACTGGCCCATAATATCATGGAAAATGAATATATAAATATGCATGAAAATCACAGTAATAAATGCAATGACTAAGCTATCATATAAAAGCAAGCTCACTAGTACCATGTCGAAACTATCAACTAACATTTTATACTAATGAAGTAGTATTTTCTAATGTGTACGTGACATGGCAATTACCGATGATGATGTGTGTGAGCCGGCAAGCAGATGTACGTGGAGCATACGCATCATCGGCAATGGTGCTGGTGTCCTGACAGCATGGGTTTCCATATAATAATAAAACACATTAAGCATGCGATGCGATGTGAATATCAAGAATATGCGGAAAATGAATGATAAACGCAACAATGAAGAATCTACATTAATATATATGAGTTATACAGTTTTTCCATTTGAAATAACACGAATCGTGATGTTTAGAAAATAACGGCTACGGTGTTTTTAAGAAAAGATATGTCCTTTGAAATATCCGTAGAATCTCTTAGCCTGTCTTTAAAAATACTCACGATTTGTTAGTTTTGAAATAGGTATGACTCGAGTCTAGTCTAACATCTACAAGTAAACTACAGGACTAAACCAACAGGCTAATCGAAAAGGTAAAGAAACCACCTAAATCCGAGTCGATATATATAACATGTAATAGTCGGTGATCCTGCCTCAATGGTATCACATACGATACAATATATAACATGACATCCTCGAGTCAAGAGTGCGGATCTATCATCAATATATAGCTCGTACGATAAATCCATCGTACGGCATCCCAATCTGGGTACGGGTCGAATATCACATTTATCTCATCATTCATCTGGTATCCTTATCATCATATCCTGTATTAGGGGTACTGATCTAAGTCTAGTACAAACTGATACCATCTACATATATATATGCGTGTGTATGAAAACACATCGCCTAAGGACCTGCTAAAATAATCATGTCGTATCTCATAATACGAACCATGTCTCATCACCGATCTCGTGGCATCATGTCTAATCTCATCGACCCTGTTAGTGATATGTATGCCCTAGAGGCCGTTACTGTACATACGATGTATATTGTAGTGGATGCTTGGACATATATATGGAGGACTTTCTTGCTCGACATGATAGTATGCTATCTGGTTGCTCTTTATCTTAACATGTACACTTATTGTCTCTATGTTACATGTTTATAAAGCCCATAGGATGAGTACTTGACTACCAGGACTACGATGCCGATCATACTAGTGCATACAGAGTAGTCATTAAGTACATCCTTCAAATGTTCCTAGTCGTGGGTGTATCGAGACAAGGCATCAATATACCAGAGTAGACTAGCATATAGCTTCTCGACCCATGTAGATGGGCGATGGATGATCCCATATCCATTGGTGTTTGACATCAGAGACAGTATACAGGTGCTTATTGGAGACTGGGTACACTAGACGGACTCACCGAGAACTCCCAGATGGTATTATATCTTACGTCAGATGGCGGTTCTCTGGTGACACTGGTACAGGTTAGTCTGTAGACCCGAGATCGTCATAGAGACTTGTGTGATTCCCACTGTGCTTTGATTTCCACCTTACCACGTTCAAGAGAACGTGAAAAACGGTTGCTTTTTGGTACAATCCCGAGTCACATGGAGGCAATGAGCGATAGGAGGGGTTTCGGCTCTCCCGGTATAGGGAGTTGATGTTGCGCTTTGCTCGATTGGCTATAACAGGAAGTCCTTAGCCAAGGCTGCTTCAGAGATATACTGGTAAGTGTTATCAGTAGTTTCTTGACCTGTTATGAGCCTCATATCAACACGACTTATCGAGTTACTAGGGTCTGACGATTACCACCCCTAGACGAGATATGTGACATATTAGACGAAGAGACCGGACTGTACGGTAGTTTTACTGATTGGATTCACAGGAGTGTGAGCATGCTTGCTTGTTGATTTTCTGATAGCTCAATACCCGGGTGGCCGTTATGTTTAGCATACCGTTGGCGGCTTGTGGGTGTTTGATATTGTAAGTCCACGTTGCGACCCCCGGTTCTTACGGGGAGGCGGAAACGGTATAAAAAACAAATTTTTAACGCAAGGGGCAACATGGACTAAGCAAAGTCGGGATCTTTAACTAAACTAAAACTAGCATACTTTGCTAAAGAGAGTTAGCTACTCGGATGGAGATGGTTATACCTAAACTTGAACTCCTTCTTCTTTAAACTTTGTAGAGGTTGATGGTTCTCTTCTTGTCGCCTTCTTCCGTCGAAGATGGATCCACCTCGAGGGTTCAACCTTTGGGCTCTTCCTCGTGCTTTGAGTGAACTAGGGTTTCTGGCTTGCTAAACCTTGATCCTAGAATGAGTAGAGAGTGACTAGGGGTTGTTTTTCTTTTTAAAGAGAAGGATTCTCAACACATGAGAAGGGTTCTCTTTAGCTAGAGGAAGAAGAAGATGAAATGAAGAGAGAGAATGGTTATGAAAGAATGAGCTCTTTTTCTTTTGCAACCATAACATAAAGCAAAAGAAAAATCAAATAATAATAATAATGAAAATGAAAAAGGTTTGATGGAAGGTTTATGAATGACCATTATCATTTCAAACATTAAATGAAAATGCAAGAATCAAGAGCATCTTTCTTTTGTAATGATGATGGTCAAAAGTTCAACCATGGTCAACAAGTCAACCATGGTCAACAAGTCAACATAAAAACCATCCATGACACAATTTCATTTTATTATATATTATTAATTGATATAACATAAATCCATTAGGGTTTGGAAAAAGACGACTGTCAACTGTGCATACGCACCCGTTCCGAAACCCTAATGAAAAATCATCTTCCTCCTCCTAAAAAAGAACTGTGCATACACACCTGCATTCTTGTTCCGAGGAACATGAATACTGAGAGATAAAAGCAACCCCAAAACAAATACCGGTATCTGACTCAAACCAGAGCCAGCCAGTAATATCCGTCCGGACTCCAAACGTGCACAAGTGCGCGGATGAGAACGAACCCTGTCGCAAAACCATGCGACCTCTACTCTGTTTTGCCCAGAGGAGAATACCCTCTGTGTGGGACTCTAAAGACTCGACACTACGCTGGCAGTGGGTTTAACCACAGACCGCAAGCGGCACTAGCTGTGCGTAACGGTCCCCAGGTAGATGTCGACAAGAAGGCTGACGAGGTGAAACCCTATCTGTACTCCTACTGAGTCTGAATGTGACAGTCTCCGTACAGTCCGGTCTGTTCGTCTGATACATCGCATGGCGGCCTAGGGGGCGGTAAACGTCAGTCCCCAAATAGCGGTACAAGTCGTGCCGGAGTGAAGCCCAAAACACCCTGAGATAACACTGGAAACCTACCAGTATATCTCGCTTGCCCTGGCTAGGGACTACTCGTGTAATGGCTCTCCTAGACACAGCGCGATGTCAACCCCCAATACCGGGAGAGACGAATCCTGTCTAACCGTCACTGCCTCCAAGTGCTTCGGGACTGCACCCAACCACCACCTGTTTGCACGACTCCTTTGAGCCGTGGTAGGGTAGTGATCAAAGTGCAGTGGGAACACACTTGAGGCGAAGTGCCAGTGTCAAGTCAGCGGACTAAGCTGTACTCATGTCACCTGGGAACTGATAACTGACGATAGGTATAATACCAACTAGTCAGTTCCCGACGAGTCCTGTCCAGTGTACCCGTAACCTAACGAGCACCCGCATACTATCTCAAGTACGACGTACTGACGGCTGTGGGACAGACCGTCTCCCACACTGGGATGAGAAGCGCATACGCTAGTCTACTCCGGAGTATCGATGCCCTGTCTCGATAGTCCTGCGACTAGGGACCTGTATAAGGATGTGCCTATAGATTACCCAGCCCCCACTAGTGTGACTTCCATCACAACGCTGGTAATCAAGCAAAGATCCTAAGGGCTCCACTAATGCGTATAAGTGATATACTGAAATAAACACAAGTACACATTGAAGTAGAAACAAACCAAGTAGCATACTACTATATTGAGCAAGATTGTTTATACAAGGTGAATATCCCAAGCTTCCATTAAGTAATATACAAACTAGTATGATACAGTAATGGCCTCTAGGGCATATACACTAACAGATATGATCATAACCTACTGCCGGCGTATTGACAAGTCTTTAGAGTCCTACACAGGGGATTCCTGGCTCAAGCGAAACGGAGTAGGAGCGCATATGTGATATGTGCGGGACCGAGAATGATACGATATGAGATACCGCATTCTATTCTCGCGATGTGTGACATGGATGGTTATATGTGATATAGCCGGGTTCTCGGATCAAGTGTTGATTCGATAAGATGTTACATTATGAATACGAAACACTTCGACTTGTGATCATTTGATATGTTGAGATGGATACAGGATATAGTATATGTGATATATTATATAGACGTTGCTTATGTTTTACACCCACGCTAGCACTGCCCCGCTCTACCGTTAGTTACCTAACCTAACGGTGCACGAGGGGACATCGAGGCGAATGTGGATGGCATAAGCATACGTTGTATTTATCTGTGATGTTTAGGTAACTTAAAATGATGGGAATTCATTAATGAGATTAATGAAATAAAAGAAACCAAAAGATGTTGTGGAATCGAATTTTCAAAAATAGGTAGCTCTAGTTGTTGCTTTGCATAGCGGTGTTCCTTGTAGAACATTCAACACCTTATTCGATAAGGAAAGAGCCGAGATCCCTTCACAGGGAGTGACTTCTTTAGAAATAACTGGCAGATGCTACAACCCTCAGTTTTGTCTTTTGATTGATTTTCTAGTTCTTGCTTTGCATAGTGGTATTGTGAATATCCTGCACCTCATTCGATGAGGAAAGAGCCGAGATCCCTTCATCGGGAGTGACCTCTTTAGCAAAACTAGCAAAGGCCTGAAAAACACTCCATTTAAATCATTTGATTCTACAACGATATCAAGTTCATTACGCAAAGGGTTTTCTTAAAAACCTGTCGTAGCCCTCCGTCATTTCAGATAAGTACTACTTAGTATTCGTGCTACGTTTGTTGACCATGTTAAGGCGTAGTGCTTGATAAATGATTAGTGCTTATCTGCATAAGCATATGATGCGATTGGATTAGGGTAGTCGTGCGACTTTGTTGACCATGTTAAGGGTCGTGCGGGTGGGTTTAATTCAATCAGGAAATGACGGGTTGAACTTGGCTAGCGCTTATGATTTGTTGACCATGTTAAGGTCATAAGTCGCTTGGGGTAAAATATTATCGGGAATTTCAAGTGTTGAAATTTGCAATGAGATTGCATACCTCCTATGAGATAGTTGGATCCCGATACCCACTGCGCGTAAAAGTTACTCCTGGGAGAGTTTTACGCATCACAATTAGCCGATCAAGTAGGTGTTTAGAAAGGTGTTAACGGGGTTATGCCTCTGGGAAAATGAGGTTTATTTTAATTAGGTCCGTGCGAAAGCACGGGGAACCTCCCTCAAAGTACCGACACTAGTCTTGCTGATAGATTGGCGAACTTGTAAGGTGTAATTAATCCCGGCTAGTATTTCATTTTAGGGTTTGAAGGAAGATTTGACTAAAACAGTAGAAGCCATCCTGATTAGATAAATTAATAACCAATCTAATCTTGCAAGAGTATACACTGAGTCTTTTCTTCTCTCTCTCCAGGCAGCGACCATATCACGCCTAAATCAAGATAATAATACGGATGTATTGACTGAACCCGCTTGTTATACTGAGCTGGGGAACGTTGGTCCCGCTCCAACTTATAATTGTTATAAGACAGAGCAGGAAATAGGAGATTACCAGAATTCCCGTGCCGCCCTAACGAAGAAAGTGCATGATGATGCATCTTCTTCAGGTGTGTTCATTCAGAGAACTGTTTCTCAGTATCCTTTACGTCCTGGGTATGTGATACCGGATCAGGATCCCACATATGTAATCTGTTACATGGGCTACAGATAGGTAGAGAACTGAGAAACGGATGATAAGTTTCAAGAATTGAAAACGGTGCAAGGGTTGCAGCCAAGTCTGTTGGCAATTATCACCCTGTATTACCAAATACATTGATTCTGAACGAATGTTATTAGATACCGAACCTGATATACAACATCATATCAGTCTCTTTATTAGTAAAGAAGGATATAATTTTGTATTGTTGGATAATGTTTTGAACATTTCCTATATCAAGAGTTGATCGGTTCAGGCACGTTATCTAAAAGTATATACGTTCTAAATCAAACCATAGTTCCTAAAGTCCAGAACACACACAAGAGGAAGAGTTCAGAAATGAACGAATCCTTCTTGAGGCATTGTAGACTAGGTCATATCTATGCGACCCGACTAGCTAAGTAACATAGAGATGCATATTTAAATCGGTTTGAATTTACATCTTGTAAAACTTGCCAGTCATGTCACAAAGATAAGATGACCATAGCTCCGTTTATTGGAAACAGAGAAAAAGTTAGTGAACTCTTTGGATTGATACATGCTGATGTATGTAGGTCCCCTATCTACATATGCCAGGACCGCTTCTTTGTACTTTATTACATTCACTGATGATCTCTCAAGATTCGGACATATGTTCCTGTTGAAACACAAGTCTGAACCTTTTGAGATATTCAAAGAATATAAGTCAGAAGTAGAGAACCAAAACGGGTAAAAGTATTATGTCTTTTGATGTGATCAAGGAGGAGAATACTTTAGCATGGAATTCCTGGACTATTCTAAAGGAGAATGAGATTCTCTCTCAGCATTACTCCTCCATATACACCACAGCACGTTGGTATATCGGGGCGGAGCAATCACACCCTATGTGATAAGGTGTGCTCTATGATGAGTACTACTGAGTTGCCTATTTCCTTTTGGGGGTTATGCACTTAAGAAGCTGCATACCTATTGAATAGGGTTTCAAATCAAATCAGGTGCCTACCACTCCATATGTGATATGAAATGGGAAGTGGCCATCTCTTAAGTATGTTAAGATTTGGGGTTGTCCGGCCTATGTCTAAAAGCAAAATCCGGACAAGCTCGAGGCAAGGTCAGTTCTGTAGAAATTTGTTGGATATCCCTAGAATTTCTAAGGGAATATCTTCTACCCCACTGAGGAAGAAAAAGTGTTTTGTTTTCTCAGCATGCCACCTTTTGGAAAGGGAATTTCTTGTGAAGAAATTAGTGGTTATGAGGTAGAACTGGAAAGAGTTCCAGCTAAACAAACTATAGCTGATGATTTAGTAGAACAAAAGGATTCAATAGCTTCCAACGAACCTCATCCTCTTCGCCGGTCTGGTAGGGTTCCTCACGCACCTGAGAGATACTTTGGTTTCTCTATGACAGTGGGAGCGAGGATTGCATCATGAGATAATGACCCAACTAGTTTCGAGCAGGCCATCAGGAGTGGGAACTCTGTGAGAATGGCTGGATGCTAAGCGATCTGAGATAGAATCTGTGTACACCAACAAAGTATAGACTTTGGTTACTTTATCTGAAGGGTTAAATCCCCATCAGGAGCAAGTATATCTTAAGAAGATTACTTTGTGTACATGGAAAAGTTGAGACTTTCAAAGCTAGACTTCTTGTAAAAGGTTCTTGTCATTGACCACGTATGGATTATGATGAAACCTTTTCTCCAGTGGCTATGCTTAATTCCATCTGGATCCTACTTGCCATTGCTACATACCATGACTGCGATATCTGGCTGTTGGGTATCATGGCTGCTATTCTAAATGATGATTTAGAAGAGAGCGTCTATAAGTACAGAGCCAAAGGGCTTCATAGACAGTGGGAGCAGCGGAAACGTGAGCAAGTTGCTTTATGAGTTAAAGTAGGAATCGCGGAGTTGGAACAACTGTTTTGATGTGGTAGTCAAAAAGTTTGACTTCATCAAAATGGTAGATGAACCTTGTATATACAAAAAGGTAGTAAGAAGTATGGTGATGATCCTCGTATTGTACGTGGATGACATACTCTTGATAGGAAAGGAGTTTCCTATTCTTCGCTCGGTCAATCTCCTCTTATCATAAGGATTCTCCATATAGGATCAAGGTGATACCTCCTAAATCCTGGGTTTTGGATCTATGAGATAGATCTAAATTGATGTTAGGATTCTCACTAGGTGAGTGAGATGGTATCAATCGATCCTGCGGAGAATCACTGGATAGCTTCCACGGTGGTAAGGATGACTAAATGTCAGTCACAGGCACTGTCTTTACCCTCAGTGGAGGGACGGTATGTTGGAAGAGTTCCAAGATAGATACCGTGGCAAACTAGACGATTAAAGGCTGGATACATTGCTACCTACGATGCTACCAAAGAAGCAGTCTGGGTGTATATTAGTTCATGAGATGAACTTCGTTCCTACCATTGTGTGACAATGGAGTTGTGACTTAGGCCTAGGAACCCTCGTCCCATCAGTGATCCAGACATATTCTTAGGTAGTATCAGCTGATCAAGGAGATGGTTGATCTCCAGGGAGATCGAGGATAAGAGAGTAGACACAGAGGAAAATAGCGCGGATCCACTGACAAAGGCCTATTCCCAAGTAGAGACTTTTATGGGATGGTTGAGTATGAGATACTTCAACCACTGCTGATTGTTGGGTATGAGATACTACAACAGATGGCCCTAGTGCAAGTGGGAGATTGTTAGTGATATGTTGCCCCTAGAGGCCATTACTGTACATACGATGTATATTGTAGTGGATGCTTGGACATATATATGGAGGACTTTCTTGCTCAACATGATAGTATGCTATCCGGTTGCTCTTTATCTTAACATGTACACTTATTGTCTCTATATTACATGTTTATAAAGCCCTTAGGATGAGTACTTGACTACCAGGACTATGATGCAGATCATACTAGTGGGGACAGAGTAGTCGTTAAGTACATCCTTGAAATGTTTCTAGTCGTGGGTGTATCGAGACAGGGCATCAATATACCAGAGTAGACTGGCGTATTGCTTCTCGACCCATGTAGATGGGCGATGGATGATCCCATATCCATTGGTGTTTGATATCAGAGACAGTATACGGGTGCTCAGTGGAGACTGGGTACACTGGACGGACTCGCCGAGAACTCCCAGATGGTATTATACCTCACATCAAATTGCAGTTCTCTGGTGACACTGGTACAGGTTAGTCTGTAGACTCGAGATCGTCATAGAGTCTTGTGTGATTCCCACTGTGCTTTGATTTCAACCTTACCACGTTCAAGAGAACGTGCAAAACGGTTGCTTTTTGGTACAATCCCGAGTCACATGGAGGCAATGAGCGATAGGAGGGGTTTAGTCTCTCCCGGTATATGGAGTTGATGTTGCGTTGTGCTCGATTGGCTATAACAGTAAGTCCTTGGCCAAGGCTGCTTCAGAGATATACTGGTAAGTGTTATCAGTAGTTTCTTGACCCGTTATGAGCCTCATATCGACATAACTTATCGAGTTGCTGGGGTATGACGTTTACCACCCCTAAACGTGATATGCGACATATCAGACGAAGAGACCGGACTATACGGTAGTGTTACTGATTGGATTCACAGGAGTGTGAGCAGGCTTGCTTGTTGATCTTCTGATCGCTTAATACCCAGGTGGCCATTACGTTTAGCAGACCGCTGGCGGCTTGTAGGTGTTTGATATGATCATCACCTACTGCCGGCTTATTGACGAGTCTTTAGAGTCCTACACAGGGGTTTCCTGGCTCAAGAGAAACGGAGTAGGAGCGCATATGTGATATGTGCGGGACCGAGAATGATACGATATGAGATACCGTATTCTATTATCGCAATGTGTGACATGGATGGTTATATGTGATATAGCCGGGTTATCGAATCAAGTGTTGATTCGATAAGATGTTACATTATGATATTAGTCGGTTATATGTGATATAGCCGGATTATTAAATCAAGAGTTGATTTAATAATTTAATGTATAATTATATATTTGATATATTATATTACATTAAATAATATTAAGCTCACTTATGATTTCTTTTCTCACTTTGGATACATTGATGTATATGTGATATATGTTAAATATATCATGCAAGGTTACAAATGCAACTAGGGTTAATGAGGGTTAAACCATGCTAGGGTTAAGATTAGGGTTTGTATTTATCATTAAGTTATTCAAATAATGTGGATATTTGTCATGAAATATATTTGATGAAAGCTTGTAGAAGCTTCAAGTCTTCTTTGACTTTATCCATTCCTTTTGTCTAGCTTAAGATATTTTTGACCTAACCTTTAACCATAACATATGGTTAACTCTCTACAAGGGTTAAGCATGACATGCTTAACCCTTGGTTGCATTATTAACCTCACTAATAATTCAATTTGATGAGTTAAGTTCTTCATCTTCTTCTTCTTCCTCCAAGCTTACTAGCTTCAATGGAGTTGTGAGAAAATGAGTGAGAAAATGATTTCTAATGTGAGCAAACTTCCTACTTCATCATCCTCTACTACTTGCCATTTAGTAGAGGGAGTTCTCTTCACAAAGTTCTTGACCTAGTGAAGAAATAGCTTGGGTCAGTGTCTCCCCGACGTAGATCATCTTCGGCCTCGAAGTCATCGAGGCAAGCATGTTCGTTTCTTCGTGGAGCCTCTCTAGAGTCCGGAGTTTACGATCGCAGCGAAGGGGACTTCTACATGGAGCTATTGAAGTGAAGGACCGGTCTACAAAGGTTGTATTCCTTGCTCTCCCTTACATATTGCAAAGTGTTTGCTTATGATTCCGTATTATTTCTAGTAAACGATTCTTAGTTAGGGTTAGCTAGAACGGCAAATTTTTTAATTTGGCATGGACGATGCCTCCCGAAACCTTGTTGCCGTCTTGGGTAACCCTGCAGACTCATCTCTAAATATCGTATACTATCCTCATCATCCATGTGTGTGTGTGTGTGTGTATAGTCCCATACCTATGTGTATATATATACATATCCCCATATACGCACAAGTAAATAAAATGTGAGCGTGTGTGTGTGCGCGTGTATGTAAACCTTATTCTAGGGTTCACGACTAAGAAAATAACTAAGGTACTTTTAATACACTAAAACTAACCAATGAACATCTAAAATCTTTCTTGATAATCATCCATGTATCAAAATAAACATATTTATATCTATAGGTATACGTATTCGTATATAACACTACGAAACTGCGGGGGTGCTATACGCCATCCACCCGACTTCCCCCGTAGATATATATCTACTCACCTTGATCTTTGCTTGCCGAAGTCGAGGTGATTCGTCGTCTCGGAATCCACATGATGGTACCTACAACTATTACACTATCGCAAATGCGTTTTAAAATCAAGTCGGAAAACCAAAACAGCACACGTTTCGCTCATAGGTTAAAACCTATAGCCACGCATGCAAAACACAACCAATAACCCTAGTCGTTGACGTTCAAACACCACACGACGGAATACAATATCAAATACTGAATCCCAATTCATTAAAACTCACAAAACGAAATCAGAAACTTTGAAAACTTGCTCCATATTTGCCTCAGGTGACAATTGGGACATTTTGCATATAGGGGAGGTCTAATTTAAAGTTACTGGAGCCACAGAACAAACACGAAGCCACACTACCGTACTCTGGCTGCAAATTATGGCTAGAACTAATTTATCTGCTGCATGACAATGGAGTTAGGGTCCAGAGTTTCAATGGTAGCTTCCTAGGTGCCTGCATGACTCTCTGTGATCGCTAAAATATTTTCAGGTGCCTCGGGTCATAGTAGATATCAAAACAATCTCACAATTCTCACAATTTTCCGATATCAGGGTTTCTAATTTGGTGAATTGATGTTTAATTCTCTGGTTTTGTCCAGAATTCTAGCACTAGAGGGGTTGTAGGGTCTCTACTAATCTCAATTACACTTCACAACTCAAGATTACTCCAAAACCCTAACTTGGAATTTTCAATGTTCACTAAACCTTGATATATCGATTCTAAACTAACAATAGAAGATAAGGGAATGCATTACTACACTAAGTGTGAAGGAATTATCTCATTTGGCAACTCAAGAATTTTTTTGAGTTGCCCCAAGTGCTCAAAATCCGATTTTTCTTGGTCCGAAGTGCTTGTAGGGAGCTTGTGCACATTTTTTGTGAAAGGGGGATTGGAGTTTTAATGAGGGATTGAAGGTGTTTGTGAGGGTTTAGTGGAGAAGGGAGATAGGGAAGCCATGGGAGAGGGAGAGGGGAAAATGATGAAGGAAAATGATGGAGGGAACAAATGGGAGCTTGGTCAAAGACCCCTCACCTTTCTCTCTCTTCTCTCACTTGCCCATACCTATATTCTAACCTTTTCTTTTCTTTTCTATTCTTTTCTTTTCTCTTTTGTAAACAAAATGAAAAACCCAAAAAGCAATCATGCACAAAAAGAAATCATGGTAGAATGAAATGTAAAAATGTGAAATATGACATGGTGAATGTCATGTGCACAAATCAAGTTTAATGCACGATTAACGATATTTAATCGTGATTAGCATTAAAATAGAATATAATTAATTATAAGGAATTTATAATTTTCTTAAATCATATAAAACATCATCATTTCAGTAATTTCTATAAGTTTCCAAATATTTCCCAATTTATCGGTATTTAATTATACCGCTTCATTAAAATATTCATAATATTTATTATTTAATTATAAAAATTCCCAAAAAAAATATTTTATTTTTCTGAAATGTTACAGTCTTCCCCCCTTAAAAAAATTCGGTCCCCGAATTTAAATTTAAACCCCTTAAATCCTAAAACATTTCAGTAAAATGATCAAGTCGTCGGGGCTCCGAAATCATAAGTACATGAAATATATCGTAGCGCAAAGCATGCGCATGGAAAATAAGAATATAACTAAAAATCAAAACTCCGTCAAGCATCCCGCAATCATTTGAGTTATGGCGAAGACATCAATGTCGAAGCCCAATACGAAAACCAACATGTATACATCAAACTACACATATAAACGTCATTGAAACATCCGAAAGAAATGCATGCCAAACTCTTTTCCAATCACTGTGCAATGCGCGTATCACGGAACAGGGGCGGACGTCTATTGTAACAAAATAACCATATATATATCCTTTGTTTAACATACACGTTCCGCTGTTTTGAAAATAATTTAGAAAGGTTTCCTTGTTAAATGTCTCGTGTCATCTCGGACACGTAGGTAAATACTGAGACTATAGCTCCTTTTTGGAAATCCCTTCGATAACTATCAATGCATGCAAAAATATAATCAGGTACTGTCCTCAGACTAGTCCTGCTCAGTCACTATACTAAACAGTAAATATCATAAAAATATATTGCTCAAAGGAAATCAATCCCAAATGTATATAAGAATGCCACGTGCGTCTAGTGTGCACGGAAATCGAAATCCATGAATGTGCCATAGATGTGAACAGAAAAAAAATCTAAGTGCAACGGGTGTGCACGAAATACCTGTCAAGGGCAACGGGTGTGCCTAACGGCAATATCAGGTGCATCTAATATGTACGAAGAATTTCGATTTAGTGCATCTGGCGTGCACCAAAATCGCATCAAGCGCCCAGGTATGCGCAAGAATCCAAATCAAGTGCACAAGGTGCACGAAAACAAATATCGAGTATCACAATCGAAATCGACGGTATACAACACATTTCAATCCAAATCCAAATCAGGTATACCGTGGTATATAATCTCACAACCATGTGCATCAGCGTGCACAAAATCGAATCAAAACACTAAAAGTGCATGAAAACTATGCCGAAAGCACAAATCAAATCATATGCATACCATAGGCATGAAATCAAAATCAACATCTCGAATAACATCAAATCAAAGCCAAGTGCAACCGTGGTGCAAAAAATCTCAATCATGGAAATAAATCGTCCAAAATACCGAAATTAAAGATGGCGGAAACAGTCCCGCTCTGGCACATCCTCTAAAGATCTCTGGCCAACTGTCATGGTCACTCATAACATGTCTCGTCGACGATGCCGAACTCTGGCCTGCTAGGTGTGCGTAATATAACCGATCCTTGGTCCAAGTCTTCTCATATTGTATTCCAGAAAGATTCTGCCGAGGTCTCTCCCAAATCTCGTTTCTGCCGAACTGCCCGGAAGTCATCATCCTTTACTAAATCTGTTTCTTGTTCCGGAACGGCTGCATACTCATCGCGACTCCTTCTGGAAGATATATCCATATACAACACCTCTGGATGCGTATCACATCTCTGGTGTCAGTGGAGTGGAACGCCATCTCATCAAGATCTTGTACGAACCTTTTACTCCATTTTTCTCTAATGTCGACTGATTCGAACTCATCTCTTCATTGCTGTATGGACAGCGCTCCAACGGCTATACTCGTATCTAGAGTCTCCCAAGCAATTGTAGGGTTCCTAGGCACACTAATGAAGTCTCACAATGGATAAAACATGCCCAATTCAAATTTTTCATGTGCCTACAAACCCCAATACGGATCGTTAACTAAAAGTATAGGCGATGCAATGCAAATAAACGAATTTATAGCTAAAGGGAAGGGGATACAACCTTTGTAGATCCGGTCCTCCACCTCCATGGCTCCGTGATGAAGTCCACTCGCTGTCCATATCGGATCCCGGACTCTAGCATCGGCTTCATCGGAGAAATGGGCGGACTAGGTCGTCGACTTCGATGCCGAAGATGATCTACGTCGAGGCAACACAAGATCAAGCTCGAACTTCACCAAGCCATGAAACTTGTGAATAAAACACCCTATACTACTTGGCAAGAGGTAGAGGATGAAGAAATAGGAAGTGGGTTCACTTTGGAATTGGATTTCTCACTCATTTTCACAAGTTGCCATTGATGGAGGCAAGTTTTCTTCATTGTTGAAGATGAAGAAGAAGAAGAAAGAATATGATAAGTATTATCCAAAATAGAAAATAAAATGAATACTTATCATATACCAACCATGGTTAAGTGTAGAGAGTAAACTAGGGTTAGGTGAATGGTTAGGTTAAGGGAAGCAAACAAAAATGGTCAAGCTTTCAACTTTTAATGAAGCTTCATGAAAGAAACAAAGAAAGCCACCATTTCTATTTATCTTTTCCAAAATAAATAAACAAAATAAATAAATGAATAAGTAAACAAAACCCTAACCATTCATATAACCATGGTTTAATCTTTACAAAAACTTAAGTTAGCATGTATTATCAAACATGATACAATCAAGTGCACACAAAAATATATCACATATACAATGTGCATATCAAGTGAGAAAATCCTTTTAAAGTGAACCAATACTAGTTAATGCAAAGTAATATATCAAATATATAATTATACATTAAATCATTAAATCAACACTTGATTCAATGATCCGGTCATGTCGCATATAACCGACTAGTATCCAATGTATCGACTTATCGAATCAATATTCGATTCGATAACAAGGTTATATCGCATACAACCAATCGATACATTCATCGCGAGAATGGAATACGGTATCACATACACGCATTATTCTCGGTCCCGCACATATCTCATATGCGCTCCTATTTCATTTCGCTTGAGCCAGGAAACCTCTGTGTAGGACTCTAAAGACTCATCAATATGCCGGCAGCAGATGATGATCATATCAAGCACCCACAAGCCGCAAGCGGTCTGCTAAACGTAACGGCCACCCGGGTATTGAGCGATCAGAAGATCGACGAGCAAGCCCGCTCACACTTCTGTGAATCCAACCAGTAACACTTACCGTAGGGTCCGGTCTGTTCGTCTGATATGTCGCATATCTCGCCTAGGGGTGGTAAACGTCAGACCCCAGTAGCTCGATAAGTCATGTCGACGTGAGGTCCATAACATGTGTGAAACTACTGATAACACTTACCAGTAGATCACTGCAACCTTGGCTAGGGATTTCCTGTTATGGCCAGTCGTGCATAGAGCAACATCAACCCCCAATACCGGGAGAGACGAATCCCCTCCTATCGCTCATTGCCTCCATGTGAATCGGGACTGTACCCAAAAACCACCTGTTTGCACGACTCAGTAAAGCCGTGGTAGGGTGGAAATCAAAGCACAGTGGGAGACACATAAGACTCTATGACGATCTCGGGTCAACAGACTAAGCTGCACCAGTGTCACCAGAGAACTGCCATCTGACGTGAGGTATAATACCATCTGGGAGTTCTCAGCGAGTCCGTTCAGTGTACCCAGTCTCTACTGAGCACCCGCATACCATCTCTGATGTCAAACACCAATGGATATGGGATCATCCATCGCCCATCACATGGGTCGAGAAGATATACGCTAGTCTACTCTGGAATATCGATGCCCCGTCTCGATATTCCCACGACTAGGAACATTGAAGGATGCACTCATTGACTACCCAGGCCCCACTAGTATGATCTGCATCATAGTCCTGGAAGTCGAGTATACATCTAAGGGCTTTATCAACATGTAACAGAGAGACAGAAAGTATACATGTTAAGATAAAGAGTAACCAGATAGCGTATTATCATGTCGACCAAGAAAGTCCTACCTATATATGTCCCAGCATCTACTACAATATACATCCAATGTACAGTAATGGCCTCTAGGGCATACATATAACTAACAATCTCCCACTTGCACTAGGCCATCTGTAGCAGTGGTTGCAGTATCACATACTCAACCATCCCATATAAGTCTCTCTCTGGGAAAAAGCCTTTGTGAGTGGATCCGCCGTGTTGTCCTCTGAGCCTACTCTCCTAACCTCGATCACCCTGGAGATCATCTATCTCCATAATCAGGTGATGCTGCCTCAGAATATGTCTGGGTCACTGATGGGACCAGGGTTCCTGGGCTAAAGCCACAGTTCCATTGTCATACAATGGTAGGAACCTAGTTCATCTTATGAACCAATATACACCCAAACTGCCTCTTTGGTAGTATCTTTAATAGCGATGTTACCAGCCTTTATCGTCTAGTTTGCCACGGTATCTAGCTTGGAACTTTTCCAACATACCGTCCCTTTACCGAGGGTAAAGACAATGCCTGCGACTGACATTCAGTCGTCCTTATCACTCTGGAACCGTTCCAGTGATTCACCTTTATCCTATTTGGAGAATCTTTGTGATAAGCGGAGATTGACCGGCCGTAGTATAGGAAACTCCTTCCCTATCAAGAGTATATCATCTACGTACTCTACGAGGATCACCACCATACTCCTTACTACCTTTTTGTATATACAAGGTTCATCTTCCATTTTGATGATGTCAAACTGTTTGACTAACTCATCAAGACAGATGTTCCAAATCCGCGATGCCTGCTTCATCACATAAAACATCTTGCACACGTTTCCGCTGCTCTCACTATTTACGAAGCCCTCTGGCTGTGTTCTTATAGCCATTCTTTTCTAAATCATTATTTAGAAAAGTAGTCATGGCACCCAACCACCAGATATCGTAGTCATGGTATATAGCAATGGCAAGTAGGATCTGGATGCACTTAAGCATAGTCCCTGGAAAAGGTTTCATCATTATCCATGCCTGGTTGATGATGAAAAACCTTTAACAAGTCTAGCTTTGAAAGTCTTAACTTTTCCATCTACACCAAGTAATCTTCTCAAGATATACTTGCTCCTGATGGGATTTAACCCTTCAGATATAGCACCTAAAGTCCATACTTTGCTGATGTACATGGATTCCATCTCAGATTGCTAAGCATCCAGCCATTCTTACAGAGTCCCTACTCTCGATGGCCTGCTCGAAACTAGTTGGGTCATTATCTCATGATGCATTCCTTGCTCCCACTGTCATCGACAAACCGAGGTATCTCTCAGGCGGATGAGGAATCCTACCAGATCGGCGGAGAGGCTGAGGTTCATCGGGAACCATTGAATCCTTTGGTTTCGTCAAATCATCAGCTGCAGTTTTGTATAGCTGGAACCTTTCCAGTTCTACAGAACTGACCTTGCCTTGATCTTGTCCGTATTTTGCTTTAGACATAAGCCGGACAACCCCAAATCTTAACTAACTTAAGAAATAGGCTCTTCCCATACCATATCTCATATGGAGTGGTAGGCAGCGATCTGATTCGAACCTAATTCAATAGGTATGCAGCTTCTCAAGTGCATAACCCCCTTTAAAAGAAACAGGTAACTCGGTAATACTCATCATAGAGCACACCATATCACATAGGGTGCTATTGCTCCGCCCTGATACACCGTAGTGGTGTGGTATATTCAAAGGAGTAACACTGAGAAAGAATCTCATTCTCCTTTAGAATAGTCCAGGAATGCCATGCACAAGTATTCTCCTCCCTGATCTTATCATAGGACATAATACTTATACCCGTATTTTGGTTCTCTACTTCTAACTTATATTCTGTGAATATCTCAAAAGGTTCTGAATTATGTTTCAACAGGAACATAAGACTGAATCTTGAGAGATCATCAGAGAATATAGTGAAGTACAAAGAACCGGCCCTGGCATGTGTAGAAAGGGGACCTTACATACATCATCATGTATCAGTCCCAAGAGTTTACAAACTCTTTTTCTGTTTCCAATAAACAGAGCTATGGTCATCTTATCTCTGTGACATGACTGGAAAGTTTCACAAGATGTAAATTCAAAATGATTTAAATATGCATCTAAAATGTAACTTAAGCCAGTCGGGTCGCATTGATATGACCTAGTCTATAATGCCTCAAGTAGGATTCGTTCATTTCTGAACTCTTCCTTTTGTGTGTGTTCTGTATACTAGGAACTGTAGTTTGATTTAGAACATCAATACTTTTAGATAACGTGTCTGAACCGATCAACTTTTGATATAGGAAATGTTCAAAATATTATCCAACAATACAAAATTTTATCATTTCTTCACTAATAAAGAGACTGATATGATTTTGTATATCAGGTTCGGTATCTAATAGCATTTTTTCAGAATCAATGTATTGGTAATACAGGGTGACAGTGACCAACAGACTTGGCCGCAACACTTGCCATGTTTTCTGTCTCATGAAACTTATCACCCGTTCTCAGTTTTCTACCTTTTTGTAGCCCTATGTAATAGATTACATATCTGGGATCTTGATCCGGTATCAAATACCTAGGATGCAGAGGATACTGAGAAACAGTTCTTTGTAATGAACACACCCGAAGGAGATGCATCATATGTACTTTCTTCGTTTGGGCGGCATAGGAATTCTGGTATTCCCCTATTTCCTGCTCTACCTTATAACAATTATAAGTTGGAGCGGGACCAATGTTCCCCAGCTCAGTATAACAAGCGGGTTCGGTCAATACATCCATATTATTATCTTGATTAAGGCGTGATATGGTCGCTACCTGGAGAGAGAGAGAAGAAAACACTCTGCGTGCGCTCTTGCAAGATTAGATTAGTTATATATTTTATCTAATCAGGATGGCTCCCACTGTTTTTATAAAATCTTCCTTCAAACCTTAAAAGGAAAGACTAGACGGGATTAATTAAACTCTACAAGTTCGCCAATCTTTCAGCCAGGCCAGTATCGGTACTTGAGGGAGGTTCCCCGTGCTTTCGCACGGACCTAATTACAGTAAACCTCATTTTCCCAGAGGCGTAACCTCGTTGACACCTTTCTAGACACCTACTTGATCGGCTAATTGCAAAGTGCAAAACTCTCCCAGGAGTAACAATTACTCACAGTGGGTATCGGGATCCAACTATCATATAGAAGGTATGCAATCTTATTGCAAGTTTCAACACTTGAAACTCCCGATAATGGTTTTTACCCCTAGCACCTATGACCTTGGCTAAGGTCAACAAATCATAAGTACTAGTCAAGTTCTACCCGTCATTTCGTGATTAGTTAGACCCACCCACATGAACCTTGGCTAAGGTCAACATGCCACATGACTGTCCTAATTAATCGCATCATATGCGGTGTAGGAAGACATCACTTAGCTACCGCACACTACGCCTCGGCTATGGTCGACAAACGTAGCACGAATACTAAGTACTCTACTTCCTAAAATGACGGAGGGTTGCGGATGGTTTTTATGAAAACCTTTAACGCTTTGAACTTGATCTCGTTGCGGAATCAAATGGTTTTTAAATGGAATTTTTTTGAGGCTTTTCTAGTTTTGCTAAAGGGGTCACTCCCGGTGAAGGGATCGTCGGCCCTTTCCTCGTCGAATGAGGTGCGGGATATATCATATATATCACTGTGCAAAGCGGAAACTATAGAAGCGATCAAAGGACAAACCGAGTGTGTAGCATCTGCCAGTTATTGCTAAAGGAGTCACTCCCGGTGAAGGGATCTCGGTCCTTTCCTCATCGAATAAGGTGCAGGATGTTCTATAATGAACACCGCGATGCAAAGCAAGAACTGTAGCTACCTGTTTTATTTTGAAATTCGATTCCACAACATCAATTAGGTTTATTTTCTTTCATTAATCTCATTAATGAATATCCCATCATTTAAGTCCACCTAAACATTACAGATAAATATAACGTACGCTTATGCCATCCGCATTCGCCTCGATGTCCCGTCTGCTCCGTTAGGTTAGGTAACTAACGCCAGAGCGGGGCAGGGCTAGCACGGGTGTAAAACATAAGCAACGTCTATATAATATATCATATATACTATATATAATATCTATCTGAACATATCACATGATCACATCACAGATAACGCAGCAGAAAGTATCATATGAAATATTGGATATACTAGGACGTCAGTGTTTTCAATACGAGCCAGTATAAAACACGGATTCCACGGTCGTGATGAATAGCCAATCCCACACCCCTAGACCCCTACGAGAGCGGCAAGCAACCCTACCAATTCTAGGGTTAGGAGAGCCGGACTCGACTCCTCGAGATGGTCTCCCACTGGACCCTAGAACCCGGTTACTTGTGCTCCCCTCCTTGGGTCTATCCTAATGCGGAAAAGTAAATAATATACAAAAGGGGACATCTTCCGCAACCAGGAAGTGCCTAAATAAAAGAATATTACATACAAGTTTTTACATGAATGAAAAAGAAAAACACTCATCTCACATAATAAAAACACGGCAATTCAAACACGACGATCCAATATAACATATCCAGCAACACATAACATCACATGTCATCAACGTAAGTAAGTATGCATACACCGATTGTCGTCGACGTATAGCAACGACAATCGGCAATACCACTACATACTACACTTATGGTCACAGAAAAGAAAGTGTAAAACTACAACAGTTGGAATCCGCAACCTCTTTAGACATCGCATGCCTAATCAAATGAAATACTTAGGCATCGCATGCCTAAAAATTATAAACCCCGCATTTTAGTCTCATTATCGAAAACTCTTTTCAATATCAAGTCGGGCAATTCAACAAGATTCCCGACATTCTGGTCGAATGCTCGTCGCAAACTTTAGTAGGCGACCGCACCCCCGATACCGTCGACGAAATGCACTAAGATGGTACACCGCTACTGCGAGCACCCGAACGGATGCTTTCGGTGACAGGGTTCTCCTACAGTCACTTGGTCGGGGCTATGGGGCGAGGCTGTCTATTAAGTTTACCCGGCGAGTATCCGCGTACGCTACGTGATTGCGACGGACTTTTGATCACATCAAAATTCCGTGGCAACAGATCAAGTGAGACTAAACCGCTAGATTTATAACATTCATTCAGTTATCTCATAACTGTTTGTGAATTCCAATTATTGTATCACATTCCGGATAAGATAGAAAATGTTAAACTTTCCGATCGAACAATCGAACACCCAAGTTTTTCCGAAACCGCTCAACACATGAAATAAGTTCAAAGACATTCACTTCATGCCTCAGTACCAACGGTCCAGCCATAGAAGGGTCAAGCCAACGCCTCACATGTAGCACGCCGTACTGCCCCAAACCCTAAGGTTCAAAGGGCAGTTCAAGACGGTCACATAATCGAGTTAAGGTTTGTTGTCTTCTAGAGGGACCATTGCGTTACTTGCACTACTTGGAACGTCCTTAAACCATGGAAAAATCCAACACTTGGAAATTTTCCGGCAGGGAAAAATGTGGGTATTTATATCCGGTCGAACTTTTTAACATATTCTAAAATTATCCGGAAAATCACACTGACAAAATTAGACAATCTGATCGAAACACCGAGTCCCCAATACAACCCAGAAAACTTAACTCTTGAGTCAGATTTAAAAATTCTCAGAAACTACAGCAACAAAATATAAGAGTTACTGTGCAAAAATCAATGGGAGAAGCGACAAAGTTGCCGCGGAACCGCCGCAATAGCCATGCTAATGCCGCGGTTCCGCCGCACTTTGATGGAATCGGGTGATCGAACTTCACAGTAATTCTTAGAAATTCCTGCTTAGTTTTCTGCATATTTTTAATTCTAAAAAATCCCCGAATTTTAAAAATGTACAGAGAGCATTTTTGGGTTAGGGTTTTGGTTCGATCGGACTTCTAACTCCGTCTACGCATCGCCTAAAGCCCTAGCTAGGCTCTGATACCACTCTAGGGTTCCTAGGAACACTAATGAAGTCTCACAATGGATCAAAAATGCCCAATTCAAATTTTTCATGTGCCTACAAACCCTAATATGGATCGTTAACTAAAAGTATAGGCGATGCAATGCAAATAAACGAATTTATAGCTAAAGGGAAGGGGCTACAACCTTTGTAGATCCAGTCCTCCACGTCCATGGCTCCGTGATGAAGTCCCCTCGCTGTCCATATCGGATCCCAGACTCTAGCATCGGCTTCATCAGAGAAATGGGCGGACTAGGTCGTCGACTTCGATGCCGAAGATGATCTACGTCGAGGCAACACAAGATCAAGCTCCAACTTCACCAAGCCATGAAACTTGTGAAGAAAACACCCTATACTACTTGGCAAGAAGTAGAGGATGATGAAATAGGAAGTGGGTTCACTTTGGAATTGGATTTCTCACTCATTTTCACAAGTTGCCATTGTTGGTGGCAAGCTTTCTTCATTGTTGAAGATGAAGAAGAAGAAGAAAGAATATGATAAGTATTATCCAAAATAGAAAATAAAATGAATACTTATCATATACCAACCATGGTCAAGTGTAGAGAGTAAACTAGGGTTAGGTGAATGGTTAGGTTAAGGGAAGCAAACAAAAATGGTCAAGCTTTCAACTCTTCATGAAGCTTCATGAAAGAAACAAAGAAAGCCACCATTTCTATTTATCTTTTCCATAATAAATAAACAAAATAAATAAATGAATAAGTAAACAAAACCCTAACCATTCATATAACCATGGTTTAATCTTTACACAAACTCAAGTTAGCATGTATTATCAAACATGATACAATCAAGTGCACACAAACATATATCACATATACAATGTGCATATCAAGTGAGAAAATCCTTTTAAAGTGAACCAATACTAGTTAATGAAAAGTAATATATCAAATATATAATTATACATTAAATCATTAAATCAACACTTGATTCAATGATCCGGTCATGTCGCATATAACCGACTAGTATCCAATGTATCGACTTATCGAATCAATATTCGATTCGATAACTAGGTTATATCGCATACAACCAATCGATACATTCATCGCGAGAATGGAATACGGTATCACATACACGCATTATTCTCGGTCCCGCACATATCTCATATGCGCTCCTATTTCATTTCGCTTGAGCCAGGAAACCTCTGTGTAGGACTCTAAAGACTCATCAATACGCCGGCAGCAGATGATGATCATATCAAGCACCCACAAGCCGCAAGCGGTCTGCTAAACGTAACGGCCACCCGGGTATCGAGCAATCAGAAGATCGACGAGCAAGCCCACTCACACTCCTGTGAATCCAACCAGTAACACTTACCGTACAGTCCGGTCTATTCGTTTGATATGTCGCATATCTCGCCTAGGGGTGGTAAACGTCAGACCCCAGTAGTTCGATAAGTCATGCCGACATGAGGTCCATAACATGTGTGAAACTACTGATAACACTTACCAGTAGATCACTGCAACCCTGGCTAGGGATTTCCTGTTATGGCCAGTCGTGCATAGCGCAACATCATCCCCCAATACCGGGAGAGACGAATCCCCTCCTATCGCTCATTGACTCCATGTGAATCGGGACTGTACCCAAAAACCACCTGTTTTCATGACTCAGTAGAGCCGTGGTAGGGTGGAAATCAAAGCACAGTGGGAGACACACAAGACTCTATGACGATCTCGGGTCAACAGACTAAGCTGCACCAGTGTCACCAGAGAACTGCCATCTGACGTGAGGTATAATACCATTTGGGAGTTCTCGGCGAGTCCGTTCAGTGTACCCAGTCTCCACTGAGCACCCGCATACCATCTCTGATGTCAAACACCAATGGATATGGGATCATCCATCGCCCATCACATGGGTCGAGAAGATATACGCTAGTCTACTCTGGAATATCGATGCCCCATCTCGATATTCCCACGAGTAGGAACATTGAAGGATGTACTCATTGACTACCTAGGCCCCACTAGTATGATCTGCATCATAGTCCTGGAAGTCGAGTACACATCTAAGGGCTTTATCAACATGTAACAGAGAGACAGAAAGTATACATGTTAAGATAAAAAGTAACCAGATAACGTACTATCATGTCGAGCAAGAAAGTCCTACCTATATATGTCCCAGCATCCACTACAATATACATCCAATGTACAGTAATGGCCTCTAGGGCATACATATAACTAACAGCAATGTATCCAATCACATGATATCCGAATGACATTGAACCTTTCGATCGATCTGTCAAGGTTCCACAATCTCCCAAGTGCTCAACATCTTGAGTATAGTTTAATAGTATTCCAGTACATGCCACAGTACCTATGGACCAACCGTAGAATGGCAAACCCAAGCCTCATTAATGGCGCTGCTGAACTGCTGCAAATCCTAAGGTTTCAAAGTGTTCTCATGGTCATTATATCGAGTTAGGGTTTCATTCTTCTAGAGGTTCCACGGAATTACTTGCATGTTTTTCCGAATACTTTTAACTTGGAAAATGGGTTTCTGACATTCGATCGTTTTCCTTCGACTCCCAACGTACCTGCGTGAAGTTGTCTCTAGCTGGAATCAATCAATCTGATAACCTCGCATTGGGGTAGGCAATGAATCATATGTCCTAGTCATTCCTTCTTGGGTTACTAACGATCTTCTCTTATATCTCTAAGTATATTCGTGCGGCATTAGCTTCAAACATCTGGGGCGATATCTTGTTATTCGCAGCAACAACTGGCTCATTTGTCCGCACGCTGAACAGTGCCTCAATCATCAAATAAACGGTGCATTGACGGTCATCACATTCTGGCTGGCCTCTAACAGTGGCCCAATCCTATGGTGCTGATCTGCACGTCCGAGAAATTTTGTAAAAGCGATCCATCAAACGCTCATGGCGCGAAAACACAATAAAATGACACATCTATACAATCGTGTGTTCTTGGAATCATGCCTTGGTCAGTCCTCGTCCGTGAAGAGCTCATGCTGATGCAACTCTAGCTGTAGCTCTCTCTGCCCATGTAATCATGGCAGCAAAACCATAAACCGATATCGATGAGGATAGATTATAAGAATGAATATAATATTGTGCAAGGAAATGTACATCCTTAGGCTTCTTAAGCGGAGTAGCGTATCATAAGTATGCCGCGGAACATACACACGGTATGTCACTCTCCTTAAATCACCTACTCCATCAACCAAGGTCAACCTACGCGACGAAAGTTCGGGTCTAATACCTCCTCGACCAAGTCTAAGTTCTGTAAGGTCAAGCCTAGGTTCCGAATATATATACGTCCTAGACTTCGCATAGTCAAACATAGACTCGAACCAAGGTTAACCTAGCGCTCTGATACCAACTTTGTCACAACCCGAAATGGTACGTGACTGGCACTTGAATCATACGAAGTCTATAGGACCCCATCTAATTCAAGTAAGCCAAAAATCCCAGAAATCTAAACCATTTAAAATAAGAAAGAAGGAAGAGTTTAGTTTTAAAGCAAGTAGTTTAATAACGTAAGCCGAAGTTTTGCATTTTTAAAACCTCAAGTCTTTTCTGAAAATTTCGGCAGAGTTTCCTTTGTAAATACTGGCCCCAAAAGGGTACAACATGTATAATATGAATAAAGGCATCCCCAAGCGGGAGCTAGCTCTTCACCAATTGGTAGTCACAACCACGCAAGCAATATAATATACAACGTCGAAGGGCGAGGATCAAAACTCAAAAGGAAACTCAAAATCATCAAGAAAACCCATAATAATACAACGCGCGACTTTAAGATCGAAATAATAACAATTGGTTCTCTAAGTCTGAAAAAATATACAAGTCTGGTTGATGGAGTTACTAGATACAACAGAATATAAATAAAAGGTACAATGGTGGTCACGATGCGAGTGAACCCATCTACCAAAGCAATCAACCGGAATGGAAGCAGTGTGCCAGAAAGCCACAATGAAACCTGTACGGTAAAAACCTGCAAGAACTGTGGCACAACGAGGGTGAGCTGCCAACTCGTGAGTAGAAAATATCACCGAGCAGAAATCGTATGTATGACTCAATCCTAGGTAAATATGATCAAATATATATATCCTCAAAATGATAAAGCCTGAAGCATGATAAGGTGGCAAGGGTAAACATCTATACATAAGTGTAATACCAAGTGCTCGTGTCAGTGCCTCAGGTAGCAACATAACATAAATATGAGGTATGCATGCAATATAATGAAAACAGAATACATCATGAATGTGAAACTGTTTTCTTTATTTAGTGAGATTTCTGTATAAATAAATCGAGGTATCATCAATGAAATCAACAGGGAAATCAGTGTCTAGCATCAACACAAAACATAAATAAATCCCAATATCTCAATATCTCAGGCTCCGGCAAACCGGACTGGCCTGTATCTTCGAATCTCAATATCTAGGGCTTCGGCTATCCGGACTGGCCCATATCATCAAATCTCAAAACCTCAGGCTTCGGCTATCCGGACTGGCCTGTACTCCGATCGGTATCCTCCGGATATCCGTCGAGTCATAATAAAATCACCAGTCAGTACCGCTCCCCTGTCTCAGGCTCAACGCCATCATCTACGACCTTCTCGCCCGGGGGTACCGCACCGGGTCCACCATGTACCCACAGAAGGTTCCTCCTCCTCCTCGAATTGGGTGTATGATATCGCTCAAGAGCCGAGAAAACTCATGGTGGACATATCTCAAATCATATCATGATAAAACCGCAACTTTCATTTTAAAATGATAATCAGTTTATAAAATCCTTACGGTTTCTCCAAATCCAGAAATTTCATGAAAATCCGAAATCCCAATCTCAAGGGTAAATAAACAATGAATTCTATAATATTAGTCTCCGGCAATCCGGACTGGCCCATAATGTCATGGAAAATGAATATATAAATATGCATGAAAATCAAAGTAATAAATGCAATGTCTAAACTATCATATAAAAGCAAGCTCACTAGTATCATGTCAAAACTATCAGCTAACATTTTATACTAATGAAGTAGTATTTTCTAATGTGTACGTGACATGGCAATTACCGATGATGATGTGTGTGAGCCGGCAAGTAGGTGTACGTGGAGCATACGCATCATCGGTAATTGTGTTGGTGTCCTGACAGCATGGGTTTTAATATAATAATAAAACACATTTAAGCATGCAATGCGATGCGAATAGCAAGAATATGCGGAAAATGAATGATAAACGCAACAATGAAGAATCTACATTAATATATATGAGTCATACGGTTTTGCCATTTGAAATAACACGAATCGTGGTGATTAGAAAATAAGGGCTACGGAGTTTTTAAGAAAAGATACGTCCTTTGAAATATCCGTAGAATCCCTTAGCCTGTCTTTATAAATACTCACGATTTGTTAGTTTTGAAATAGGTATGACTCGAGTCTAGTCTAACATCTACAAGTAAACTACAGGACTAAACTAACAGGCTAATCGGAAAGGTGAGGAAACCACCTAAATCTGAGTCGATATATATAACATGTAATAGTCGATGATCCTGCCTCAACAGTATCACATACGATACAATATATAACATGACATCTTCGGGTCAAGAGTGCGGATCAATCATCAATATATAGCTCGTACGGTAAATCCATCGTACGGCATCCCAATCTAGGTACAGGTCGAATATCATATTTATCTCATCATTCATCTGGTATCCTTATCATCATATCATGTATTAGGGGTACTGCTCTAAGTCTAGTACAAAATGATACCATCTACATATATATATATATATATATATATATATATATATATATATATGCGTGTGTATGAAAACACATCGTCTAAGGACCCGCTAAAATAATCATGTCGTATCTCATAATATGAACTATGTCTCATCACCGATCTCGTGGCATCATGCCCAATCTCATCGATGTAAGTGCACGACCGCGCCCCGGCCTCCATCCCGAGGCCAAAATGCGGAAGCGGTGATATACTTTAATTTTTCATGAACTGGCACCACCGCGCACTAATACCCGGATCGAACCATTAACTAGTCCTAGCTAACTACAAGATGGGGAAGAGAGATATACCGACTGATCCGAGTCCTCCGGTCTTCTCGTCGTCGTCCCGATCTCCTGCGGAAACTCCGGTCGTCGCCTGCTTGCCGGAAGGGCACCGCATCGTCTGCATCTTTTACGGGCTCCCACCTCAATACCGAGGCAACTCGGGCACGAAGCTGGCTAGTCGACGTGCCCAAGATTTGCTGTAAAATGTCTAGTGCTCAAGTCTCACTTTGGGGTTGTGGAATTGCCATTTGGTGGAGGAATGATACTTGGGGCTTTGGAGATTGATCTTGTGGGATTTTTGCAACATGAAATGAACCAAAATCCCACACTCAAAATGTTGGACAGCCCCCAAAGAGTCAAGGCCGGCCATGACATCTTGTGAGAGGGGAGTGAATGAGAGAGTGGAGGCGGTAGCAAAGAATGAGAGAGCCATCCAATAATACAAAGGAGAGAGAGAGAAGGCTATCATGCAAAAGGAAATGATCACTAGCTTAATCCAACACTCCATCATCAAACTAATCATCAACAACCATGATGACTCAAAAAGTCATGCCATCATGAAGATAGAAGTCAAGCAAGGTCAATGGATGGGGCTCCATCATAAAACCATCATGATACAAATATATGCAAAGAACACCCTCCACAAATGCCTATTTGCAACAATGCAAATAAGCCCTCCTCCAGCAATCTTCGGCCATTGAAAGATACAAATGAAAATGGCCGAAACGGAAAGCAAACTGGCAACTCCAGAAAACTGGTCCCGTAATAAATTACAGGAAAACCCCGATACTGTGTATACACACCCGCATTTGTATTCCGACCGAAATACAAATGCAATGAGACAAAATCTACACTGTACTATACTAGGACCCGGCTTAAACCAAAGTCGGCTAGTAATATCTGTTCGATCCTGATCCGTGCAATACCGCACGTATCTGATCGAACCCTGCCATATATCCATACGGCCTGTAGTACAAACTGTCTGATCCTGATCCGTGCAATACCGCACGTATCTGATCGGACCTTGCCATATCTCCATACGGCCTCTACAACTTTTCGCCCGAAAGCTTGAGTAACTGAATGTGGGGGACTCTAAAGACTCGTCAACACCTTGGTTGTGGATTTAACCACAAGCACGTCAGAGGTATAAGCCAATACGTAACGGGCTACCAGGTATTGACTAAAAGGGATGTCTGTGAGCGAACTCAGCCTGACAACCCTACTGAGCCTGACAGTGACAATATCCATACAGTCTGGTCCGTTCGTCTATGAGTATCGCATGGCGGGCCTAGGGGGTTGGTAGAAGTCAGACCCCCAAAAGCGGTACAAGTCGTGTCGGAGTGTAGCCCAGAACACCCTGAGATACTACTGGAATACCTACCAGTAAATCTCCTTGCCTCGGCCGAGGGCTTCGTGTAATAGCTCTCCTAGACACAGCGCGACCTCACCCCCAATACCGGGAGAGACGAACCCCTGAAGATGCGCTCACTGCCTCCATGTGGCTCGGGACTGTACCCAACTAAAACCTGTTTGCACGACTCCTTTGAGCCGTGGTAGGGTAGTAATCAAAGTACAGTGGGAACTCACACGAGACAAATGACGATCCCCAGGCCGATGAAATAACCTGTACACATGTCACCAGGGAACTGCCATCTGATGTCTGGTATATGACCAACTAGCATGTTCCCGGCGAGTCCTGTCTGGTGTACTCATAACCCAATGAGCACCTGTATACATCTTAGGTGATCCAACTGACACCAGTGGATTGTGAGACCGGCCACCGCCCCTCGTCGGGGTCTCGACTGTATACACTAGTCTACTCTAGAGTATCGATGCCCTGTCTCGAAACTCCCACGACTAGGGACCTTTTAAGGATGTGCTTATAGACTACCAGCTCCCACGTATATGATCGCCCTCATACTGTTGGCAGTCAAGCAAGAATCCTAGGGGCTCTACCAACGTGTAATAGCGACCTGTCAGGTCACCTAAACCAGTACACGATGATAGAGATAAACCAGATAGCATACTATCATCTTGAGTAAGACTGTTCTACTGGGACAGGTCCTCCCTCAATCATTGCAATCACGTGCCTGTGATCCAATAATTGACTCTGAGGGCACTATCTCCAACAATCTCCCACTTGCACTCAAGGCTAATTATTGCAATGTCGCATACTCACAGCCCGTGTGATACCGAACACCCAACTCCTCTACTTGTCAGTCTCACAAAACTCATTTGCGAAACTTTTGCGTTCGAGGAATAGCCTCAGTGAGTGGATCCGCTTTGATGTTTCTTTCTATGTTTCTCTATATCTCAAGTTCGCGGAGAAAGCCATCTCCCGAAATGAGCAATACCTGTCTTAGAATGTCTGGATGTCTGATGGGACCTAGCTCATAAATGAACTCCAAATCCAAACTTCTTAGACTGTATCGTCAACTGAACTTAATCAGTATCCTACGCCATGCCCCCCTCAGTACTGCCTTGGACCACCTGTCCAAAATACTGCCCCTCGTCAGAGGGAAAAACTATAGCTCTGACAACCTCCTTGTCGTCCAGGTCACCTTGGAAGCCTGGAATGATAACTGTTTCCCGAATGAGGCTGTCGTTATCATATCCCTAGAACATCCACTTATGTTCTAAAACTGCTCCCGACTGTTTCTCAAGGATTGGATCAATATTAACTTATTGCATCTAGTGCAAGAGCAACATCTGGTGTGGTACTTGACATCTCATGATTGACTCAATTGCCTAAGCAAGTGATATGCCAATCATGCACATCCCTCTCTACTTTAGTCTATAAGACACCTTTAGAGAGGGTGACTCCATCACCTGCAGGTATACTACCGTGCCAGGAGTCAACCATTCTAAATACTCATAGAATGTTGTCAAAGTACCCTGATTGGGAAACCACCCAAATCTAGATCAAAAACCATAGATCTAGTAACCAGTATGTCTGATATAATATCCAAGTCCCGTGTGGAGAAACCACTGTGTGACGACCAAAGTATAACCGATCGTAGTGTAGGAGTTTCCTTTCCTACTCTGTGTATGTCATCCAAATATCATGACATCACACCCTACTACCTTCTTAACAGATCCATCCCCTATTCTGATGAAGTCAAACCTATGACTGTCACGTCAGAAATAGATGATCTTTCTCCGCTACATCTGCTTTAGTCTATAAATAGACATAAGCTGCCTGTCCACCAATGCTTCCGCTGCTCCCACTGACTACGACAACCCTCTGGCAGAGTCATATACACGTACACTTCTAAAGCTAGTTCAGAACGACGCTATACTCATCCTCCTGCCGGGTCTCACGGCCTAGAACAACAGCAATGGCAAGTCTGGGTAAACAAGAACCTCCCTGCCACCGTCCTTGAGGCTACCGGAGTACCTCTCGGGTGCCTGAGGTTACCCACCGTATCTGCGGAGTGGCCAATGGAATGTCAAACCAGATTGAATCTTTAGGTTCCTTATCAAATCTTCAGTAATCGTTTGTGGTTCTGGAATCACTTCCAGTTCTACCATACTCCCACTTCTGTTTTCTGAAAAAAAATTCCATTTTCAATAAAACTGTGGCGAGTTTAGAACAATATCGCTATTGTTCATCCAGATGGTAGAAAGTCAACCCTCGTCATAGCCTGGGTCAACCCACAAACAGCCATTACAGAAACGTGCCTTGAGTTGTCCAGTGTCTGGTTTTAATCATAAGCCGGACAACTCCCCGTACCTTAACAACGTTAAGATATGAACTGTTCTATATCCAATATAGAACCAGAGGCACTGATTTATTTGAACCAAATTCAAATCATGCAACTGTGTCCAGTGCATGTCAGCTAAATGGAAGGAGGCCGATCAGCGTTATCCAACTTAGGAATGCTTCCAATTATGAGTAACCTGAAAGAGAAGCAAGTTCTCTTAATCATTACTATCAACCGAATACCATGCACAAGTATCTACATCTTCGATCACTTTGAAGAATCCCGATACTTGCAATACTTGGTTCTCTACTTTATTCAAATACCAATAACTTCTCAAAATTCGGACCCTGTGTTTCCACGAAACACCTGTCTAAAAACTAGAGAAGTCATAAGTAAACCGAATATAGTATGAGGACCAACCCCTCTGTCCTGACGGACCCTGTACAACATACAATACTCTGTATAAGTCCATTGAGTTTGATAACTCATTCACTGTGTGTCGTAGGTTGAAAACTGTACTATGGTTATGAAGAATTACACCGCTGTTTAATACTCCTTACCTAACCATCTACTGATATAGGTAAATGTCACAGACATAATTTCAAAAACGTATGTCTCACTCTATAAAAATAGACGTAAAGATATATCAATTTGAAATTGGTGCATAACAGCGGATATTCAAAACCAAATATTTGCCGACCAGCAAACAACCCAGGTGATTTCCTCAAATATCACCGATTACAACGAATCCCGATATAATGAGGATGATCACCCAATTCCCAATAACTTACTCCCACCCATCATCTGTAAAACCATACAGATGTGAGAATCCATCCTGGTAAATACATACCCTGGAGCAAGTGTCTAATTGGGAAATCAGTTTTCTTTTAACGGTACACAGTGAACCTGAAACATTGAAATGTTTCGATGGGGTATCCTGGCATTCCTAGTAATGCCTCTTCCATTATCCAGATTCACAACTGTAACCGTATAATTCTTTGCCACCTCTCCAAATCCCTTCATATGTCTTTAGTCTTTACCTTGTGCACACCCCTTTAGGTCAAATGGTTTTCTTCCTTCCCTACCGTTCGGCACCAGCCTATGGTTTGGAAGAAGACTATCCAATGAACATAATGGGTGTACTATCCCGATCCCAAGAACACTCGCAATGCGAGAGAAGGTGAGGATAAAAGACAACCGAATAAACCTTATTCCTATGAACCAGAATCCATCCCCGAACTGGAACAAGTTCCTTTCGAGTTCGTATATAACCATACGATGGAGTATCCAATAAACTGTGGATCTTCGTAGTGATACGGAGTGTCCTGGAGAAATACAAAGGTGATTTAGGATTGGCGAAGAAATACTTGGTTTGGTCGTGAATAGCAGTCGCAATTTACTTTGCTCTCTTACTAATCCCTTGCTTTGTCTTAACTTAATACCTTCTGTACACCATCGTTAGGCTAATTGGTTTTCTTCATTCCCCACCATTCGGCACCAGCCTAAGGTTTGGAAGAAGACTATCCAATTTGCGTAATAGATGTACTATCTCCTAAACCAAGGAGTACTCGCAACCTGAGAGAAGGTAAAAGGAAAAGACAACTGAATAGTCCCATCCATTTTCTCCAGAACCGGAAACCATCCTCGAATAAATTCCTTCGAGTTCGTATCTAACCATACGATGGTTTTGTCCAATGGAAATGGACGTTCGTAGTAATACGGGGTGTCCTGGAGAAAAGGGTAAAAGTGGGAGTGGCAATAAGGTTTGCAACTCTGACAATCCAAAAGCCAGTGTTAAAGAAGGTTCGGTCAACTTGGTTACTGAGTCATAGTCTTAGGGTCGGGTCAATGGTCGCTGCCAAAGAGAGAGAGAAAAGAAACACTCAGCGTGCACTCTAAACTAGATCAGAATGGTTACCAATTTATCTAATCTGGAAACCTCCCACTGTACCGTCAAATTCTCCTCCAAACCTGAAAGAAGAATTAGTCGGGGTCACCCGAGGAGTAAACTAACTCATCAGTGGGAATCGGGATCCAACTATCATCGCATGATAACATGACGGAATCCGCTCACGTCATCACACTCCAGAAGGTATGCGCATATCTGGCAAGTTTCAGTTCTTTTGAAACTCCCGATGTGATTTTTGCCCCATGCACTTATGACCTTGACGAAGGCCAACAAATCGTATGTCACATGTCAAGTTCTACCCGTCATTCTCCAGGTTGATTTGAACCCACCCGCACAAGCCCTTGACGAAGGCCAACAAGGCTATACGACTGTCCCAAACCAACGCATCTATCTATGCTGCAGAAAGGCAACAAGCAGCTACCATACACTATGCCTTGACGAAGGCCAACAAACATAGCATGAATACTACGTGCTACCCGTCTGAAACGACGGAGGGCTACGAATGGTTTCTGGCGAAAACCTTTAACGTAAAGAACTTGATATCGTTGAAGGAACGGATAGCTTTTAAAAATATAGTGACGAAAACCTTTGCTAAAGAGGTCACTCCCGGTGAAGGGATCTCGGCTCTTTCCCCGTAGAATGAGGTGCAGGATATTCCAATTGAATACCACGATGCAAAGCAAAAGTAATCGGCTATAGTGAAGTTAATGCCCTGACGCAAACTTTTTGTCCAAGGGGTCACTCCCGGTGAAGGGATCTCGGCCCTTGCCTCGTCGACTGAGGAGCAGGATATTCCAACTGAATACCACGATGCAAAACAAAAGAGAACGTCCTTGCAATAACAGCTTTTTGAAAAGTGTTCCAACAACATCAGATTAGGTTTGTTTTTAACTTGCATTGATCCGAATCAACGCAGTCCCATCAATTGATCACACCACAAAGAACGAAAATAATATGACGTACGTATATGCCATCCGCATTCGCCACTGGGTCCCGTCATTACCCGTTAGGTTAGCTAACTAACGACAGAGCGGGGACTGGACTAGCGCGGATGCAAAACATATACAACATCTACTAATATATATACCAATATATTACATTTCGCTCAAGGCGTGAATAAATAATGCAACATCACAGAAATGTACAGCATCACAGAACAATACAGATATCTGGGATCCCCGGGTTTCATAGAGCCACTACTGAAACCCGACGTTCCCCTGGTCGTGTGGATAGCCTGTGCAATGAAATCCTAGACCCCTACGGGCGCGGCAAGTTACCCGCCAAAACCTGAAGCGAGGCAGCCCCCTTCAGCAACGTGAATGGACCACCCAGCACTTTACGGAATCCGGTAACTTAGGCACCCCTCCTGGGTCAACCTGTACCCCCTACGAGTGCGGCGAATAGCCCGCCAGTTCTAGAGTAAAGCCCCCTCCGTCTCAATGCCATGAGATGCGGGCTTGTTGCCCTCTAGAACCCGGCTATCCGTGCACCCCTCCGCGGGGCAATCCTAGTACAGAAAGTAAAATATACATACAACGGGTACATCGACCGCAACCTGATCGTGCCCGAAAATAATAATACAAACAGGCAGTGACGGCAGTCCACATGTCGGACGCTCGCCCAGCAATACCAAATATACATAATACAACCACAACTGTACTAGCATTGCATCCAGGCTATCCCCCACGACCAATCCGCAACATCACAGCAAAACACAGAACATCAACGTGAAAGTCACGTTCGCAAATCCGTCTAACCAGGCTATAGCAGTTAGACTGGATTTACCGATCGAGTGACATTCACGGTCGCAGATATAATGTAAATACTGTGAAAATAATGTGTTTAAAATATCCGATCGATCAAAAATTAATAAGTGGGCCCCCAAGTACTACTGTAGCAGATCAAGAAATTCTGGGCCCAATATTAATATTCCAAAACCCCTAAAATGATCCCAGAAGCCCACTAGAGAAAATTGACAGAGTGATCTTATCATAGTGCGGCGGAACCGCGGCCCAAAGGGGGGTTTGGCCGCGGTTCCGCGCTCCCACTATCGAATCACTTTGTCGAATTTCTACAGTAGCCTTAGAACTTCTAGCACATCAGTTTTTTACAACCTGAAAAATTTTTGGGCTTCAAAAAATTTCAACAGAAAACTGATGTGAACAAAATACGGTTTTTGGAATTTTGGTCGATCGGAAATGTAAACACATTACACACAAAGCTAGACTAGGTTAATGGCGAGGCTCTGATACCACTGTAAGTGCACGACGGCGCCCCGGCTTCCTGTTAGTTATATGTATGCCCTAGAAGCCATTACTGTACATTGGATGTATATTGTAGTGGATGCTGGGACATATATAGGGAGGACTTTCTTACTCGACATGATAGTATGCTATCTGGTTACTCTTTACCTTAACGTGTACACTGATTGTCTCTCTGTTACATATTGGTAAAGCCCTTAGGATGTGTACTTGACTACCTGGACTATGATGCGGATCATACTAGTGGGGACATGGTAGTCCATAAGGACATCCTTGAAAGTCCCTAGTCGTGGGTGTATCGAGACGGGGCATCGATATACCAGAGTAGACTAGCGTATACCTTCTCGACCCATACAGATGGGCGATGGATGATCCCATATCCATTGGTGTTTGACATCGGAGATGATATACGGGTGCTCAGTGGAGACTGGGTAGACTGGACGGACTCGCCGAGAACTCCCAGATGGTATTATACCTTAAGTCAGATGGCAGTTCTCTGGTGACACTGGTACAGAGTAGTCTGTTGATCCGAGATCGTCATAGAGTCTTGTGTGGTTCCCACTGTGCTTTGATTTCCATCTTACCACATCCAAGAGGGCGTGCAAAACGGTGGTTTTTGGGTACAGTCCCGAATCACATGGAGGCAATGAGCGATAGGAGGGGATTCGTCTCTCCCGGTATAGGGAGTTGATGTTGCGCTGTGTTCGATTGGCTATAACAGGAAATCCCTGACCAGGGTTGCTGAGATATACTGGTAAGTGTTACCAGTAGTTTCTCAAAATGTTATAGACCTCATATCGACACGACTTATCGAGCTATTGGGGTCTGACGTTTACCACCCCTAGGCGAGATATGCGACATATCAGACGATCAGACCAGACTGTACGGTAGTGTTACTGGTTGGATTCACTGGAGTGTGAGCGGGCTTGCTCGTCGATCTTCTGATCGCTCAATACCCGGGTGGCCGTTACGTTTAGCAGACCGCTTGCGGCTTGTGGGTGTTTGATATGATCATCATCTGCTGCCGGCGTATTGACGAGTCTTTAGAGTCCTACACAGAGGTTTCCTGGCTTAAGCGAAACGAAATAGGAGCGCATATGAGATATGTACGGGACCGATAATGATACCAGTATGTGATACTGTATTCGATTCTCGCGAAATGTGACATTGATCGGTTATATGCGATATAGCCGGCATATCGGATCAAGTGTTGATTCGATAAGATGTTACTGTAGATATTAGTCGGTTATATGCGATATGACCGGATCATTAAATCAAGTGTTGATTTAATGATTTAATGTATAATTATATATTTGATATATTACTTTGCATTAACTAGTATCGGTTCACTTTAAGATGGATTTTCTCACTCGGATGTGTGCATTACATATGCGATATGATTTTGTGCACTTGCTTGTACCATGTTTGATGATACATGCCTTTTGGTTAAGTGTAAAGAATTAAACCTTGGTTAATGAAATGGTTAAGGTTTACTTTTTCCTTATTCATTTTATTCATTTATTTATTCTTTTGGAAAAAGAAAAGGAAATGATAAAATGGTGGCATTCTTTGTTCTTTCATGAAGCTTCATGAATACTTTGACTTTGTGACCACTTTGTCTCATCCTTAACCCTAACCATTCCACTTAACCCTAATTAATTCTCTACACCTAACCATGGTTCTATTATGTAAGAATTCATTATTCTTTTCATTTTAAAAAAACTTATCATATCATTATCTTCTTCTTCTTCATCTTCAACCTTGAAGAAAGCTTTCTACCAACAATGGTGGAATGTGAAAATGAGTGAGAAATCCAATTCTAAAGTCTACCCACTTCCTATTTCTTCATCCTCTACCTCTTGCCAAGTAGTAGAGTGTGTTTCCTTCACAAGTTTTCATGGCTTAGTGAAGGTGGAGCTTGATCTAGTGATGCTTCGACGTAGATCATCTTCGGCACGTCGTCGATGACCTAGCCCGTCCATTCTCCGATGAAGCCGACGCTAGAGCCCGGGGTTCGACTTCGACAGCGAGGAGACTTCATTGCGGAGATATGGAGGTGGAGCACCGGATCTACAATGGTTGTATTTCCGTTTAAACTTTAGTTAAGTTGTTAACTAGTTTCTTTTTCGCCTAAACATCTAGCCGACGATCCGTTCTAGGGTTTCTCGGCACCGTTAAAATTTGAAATTGGCATGGTTGATGCCTTGTGTGACCTCATTAGGGTGCCTAGGAACCTTTCATTGGTATCAGAGCTTAGCTAGAGCCTTAGGCGATGCGTAGACGGAGTTAGAAGTCCGATCGACCCGAAACCCCGACTTTAAAATGCTCTCTGGACATTTTTGTAAAATGTGGATTTTTGCAAATTAAAAATATGCAGAAAAATCAGCCGGGAAATCTAAGAATTACGGAGCAAAATTTAGCTCCTAATTCCATTAAAGTGCGGCGGAACCGCGGGATTAGCGTGCTAATGCGGCTGTTCCGCGGCCCTTTTGTCTTATCTCCCATTGAAATTTGCACAGTAACTCCTACTTTTCAGTGCTGGTTTTCCTGGGAATTTTTAATCTGAAATAAAGAGTTGAGTATTTTGGGTTGTATTGGGAGTTCGTGCATTCGATCGGATTGTCAAACTTTGTCTATGTGTTTTTCCGGATAATTTTAGAATATGTTAAAAAGTTCGACCGGATATAAATACCCAACTTTTCCCCTGCCGGAAAATTTCCAAGTGTTGGATTTTTCCGTGGTTTAAAGACGTTCTAAGTAGTGCAAGTAACGCGATGGTCCCTCTAGAAGACAACAAACCTTAACTCGATTATGTGACCGTCTTGAACTGCCCTTTGAACCTTAGGGTTTGGGGCAGTACGGCGTGCCACATGTGAGGCGTTGGCTTGACCCTTCTACGGCTGGACCGTTGGTACTGAGGCATGAACTGAATGTTTTTAGATTTATTTCATGTGTTGAACTGTATCGGGAAAACTTGGGTGTTCGATTGTTCGATCAAAAAGTTTAACATTTTCTATTTATCCGGAATGTGATACAATAATTGGAATTCACAAGCCGTTATGAGATAACTGAATGAATGTTATAAACATAGCAGTTTAGTCTCACTTGATCGGTTGCCACGGAATTTTGATGTGATCAAAAGTCCGTCGCAATCACGTAGCGTACGCGGATACTCGCCGGGTAAACTTAATAGACAGCTTCACCCCTTAGCCCCGACCAAGTGACTGTAGGAGAACCCCGTTGCCGAAAGCATCCGTTCGGGTGCTCGCGGTAGCGGTGTTTCGCCTTGGTGCACTTCGTCGATGGCGTCGGGGGTGCGGCCGCCTACTGAAGTTTGCGACGAGCATTCGATCAGGATGTCGGGAATCCTGTTGAATTGCCCGACTTGATATTGAAAAGAGTTTTCGATAAAGAGACTAAAATGCGGGGTTTATAATAGTTAGGCATGCGATGTCTAAGGAATTCATTTGATTAGGCATGCGATGTCTAAAGAGATTGCGGATTCCAACTGTTGTAGTTTTACAGTTTCTTTTCTGTGACCGTAAGTGTAATATGTGATATCGCCGGTTTCGTTGCTATATGTCAACGACAATTGGGATACGCATGTTTACTTACGTTGATGACATGTGATGTTATGTGTTGCTGGATATGTTATATTGGATCGTCGTGTTTGAATAGCCGGGGTTTTTTATGTTAGATGAGTGTTTTTCATTTTCATTCATGTAAAAACTTGTATGTAATATTCTTTTATTGGGGCACTTCCAGGTTGCGGAAGTTGCCACCGTTTGTATATTATTTACTTTTCCGCACTAGGATAGACCCAAGGAGGGGAGCACAAGTAACCGGGTTCTGGAGTCCAGTGGGAGACCAACTCAAGGAGTCGAGTCCGGGTCTCCTAACTCTAGAATTGGTAGGGTTGTTTGCCGCTCTCGTAGGGGTCTAGGGGTGTGGGTTTGGCTATTCATCACGACCATGGAATCCGTGTTTTATACTGGCTCGTATTGAAAACACGGACGTCCTAGAATATCCAATATTTCATATGATTCTTCTGCTGCGATATCTGTGATGTGATCATGTGATGTTCTGTGATAGATACAGTATATAGTATATATGATATATTATATAGGCGTTACTTATGTTTTACATCCGCGCTAGCCCTGCCCCGCTCTGCCGTTAGTTACCTAACCTAACGGTGCACGAGGGGACATCGAGGCGGATGCGGATGGCATAAGTGTACGTCGTATTTATCTGTGATGTTTAGGTAACTTAAATGATGGGACTTCATTAATATGATTAATGAAATAAAAGAAACCTAAGATGTTGTAGAATCGAATTTCAAAATAAAATAGGTAGCTACAGTTCTTGCTTTGCACAGAAGTATATATGATATATCCTGCACCTTATTCGATGAGGAAAGGACCGAGATCCCTTCACCGGGAGTGACTCCTTTAGCAATAACTGGCAGATGCTACACACTCGGTTTGTCTTTTGATTGCTTTTAAGAGTTTTTGCTTTGCACAGTGATATATATGATATATCCCGCACCTCATTCGACGAGGAAAGGACCGACGATCCCTTCACCGGGAGTGACTCCTTTAGCAAAACTAGAAAAGCTTCAAAAACACTCCATTTTAAAATCATTTGATTCTACGACGATATCAAGTTCATTACGTAATAGGTTTTCAGAAAAACCTGTCGTAGCCCTCCGTCATTTCAGATAAGTACTAGTTAGTATTCGTGCTACGGTTGTTTGGCCTCCGTCAAGGCGTAGTGTACGGTAGCTAACTAGTGCTTATCTGCTAGCATATGATGCGATTGGATTAGGGTATTCGTACGGCGTTGTTTGGCCTCCATCAAGGGTCGTGCGGGTGGGTTTAATTCAATCAGGAAATGACGGGTTGAACTTGACTAGCGGACTATGGGTTGTTTGGCCTCCGTCAAGGTCATAGGACGCTAGGGGCAAAATATTATCGGGAATTTCAAGTGTTGAAATTTGCAATGAGATTGCATACCTTCTATGAGATAGTTGGATCCCGATACCCGCTGCGAGTAATTGTTACTCCTGGGAGAGTTTTACACATTACAATTAGCCGATCAAGTAGGTGTCTAGAAAGGTGTCAACGGGGTTACGCCTCTGGGAAAACGAGGTTTACATTAATTAGGTTCGTGCGAAAGCACGGGGGACCTCCCTCAAAGTACCGACACTGGCCTGGCTGAAAGATTGGCGAACTTGTAGTGTGTAATTAATCCCGGCTAGTCTTTCCTTTTAGGGTTTGAAGGAAGATTTGATAAAAAGCAGTGGGAGCCATCCTGATTAGATAAAATAAAACCAATCTATTCTTGCAAGAGCGCACGCTGAGTGTTTTCTTCTCTCTCTCTCCTGTCAGCGACCATATCACGCCTTAATCAAGATAATAATACGGATTTTTGACCGAACCCGCTTGTTATACTGAGCTGGGGAACGTTGGTCCCGCTCCAACTTATAATTGTTATAAGACAGAGCAGGAAATTGGGGAATACCGGATTTCCCGTGCCGCCCAAACGAAGAGAGTGCATGCTGATGCATCATCTTCGGGTGTGTTCATTACACAGAACTGTTTCTCAGTATCCTCCGCATCCTGGGTATATGATACCGGATCAGGATCCCAGATATGTAATCTGTTACATAGGGCTACAAAAGGGTAGAAAAACTGAGAACGGGTGATAAGTTTCATGAGGCAGAAAACGGGGCAAGTGTTGCAGCCAAGTCTGTCAGTCACTGTCACCCTGTATTACCAATACATTGATTCTGAACAAATGCTATTAGATACCGAACCTGATATACAAAATCATATCACTCTCTTTATTAGTAAAGAAATGATAAAATTTTGTATTGATGGATAATGTTTTGAACATTTCCTATATCAAAAGTTGATCGGTTCAGGCACACTATCTAAAAGCATTAGAGTTCTAAATCAAACTACAGTTCTTAGTATACCGAACACATACAAGAGGAATAGTTCAGAAATGAACGAATCCTTCTTGAGGTATTGTAGACTAGGTCAGATCAATGTGACCCGACTAGCCTGAGTTACATGAAGATGCATATTTAAATTAGTTTGAATTTACATCTTATGAAACTCGCCAGTCATGTCACAAAGATAAGATGACCATAGCTCCGTTTACTGGAAACAGAGAAAGAGTTAGTGAACTCTTGGGATGTTACATGTTGATGTATGTAGGTCCCATGTCTACACATGCCAAGACCAGTTCTTTGTACTTCATTACATTCTCTGATAATCTTTCGAGATTCAGACCTATGTTCCTGTTGAAACACAAGTCCGAACCTTTTGAGATATTCACGGAATATAAGTTAGAAGTAGAGAACCAAAATACGGGTATAAGTATTATGTCCTTTGATGAGATCAAGGAGGAGAATACTTGAGCACGGAACTCTTGGACTTTTCTAAAGGAGAATGTGATTCTCTCTCAGAATTACTCCTCCGTATACACCATTGCACGATGGTATATCGGGGCGGAGCAATCACACCCTATATGATAAGGTGTGCTCTATGATGAGTATTACTGAGTTACCTATTTCCTTTTTGGGTGTTATGCACTTAAGAAGCTGCATACCTATTGAATAGGGTTCAAATCAAATCAGTTGCCTACCACTTCATATGTGATATGGAAAGGGAAGAGCCCATTTCTTAAGTTAGTTAAGATTTGGGGTTGTCCGGCCTATGTCTAAAAGCAAAATCCGGACAAGCTCGAGGCAAGGTCTGTTATGTAGAACTGGAAATGTTCCAGCCATACAAACTGCAGCAAATGATTTGGTAGAACCGAAGGATTCAATAGTTTCCAACGAACCTCAGCCTCTCCGCCAATCTAGTAGGGTTCCTCACCCACCCGAGAGATACTTCTGTTCTCTATGACAGTGGGAGCGAGGATTGCATCATGAGATGATGACCCAACTAGCTTCGAGCTGGCCATCAGGAGTAAGACTCTATAAGAATGGCTGGATGCTTAGCGATCTGAGATGGAATCCTTATGCACCAACAAAGTATGGACTTTGGTTGCTATATCTGAAGGGTCAAATCCCCATCAGGAGCAAGTATATTTTGAGAAGATTACTTGGTGTACATGGAAAAGTTGAGACTTTCAAAGCTAGACTTGTTAAAAGTTTTCGTCATTGACCAGGCATGGATAATGATGAAACCTTTTCCAGTACCTATGCTTAAGTCCATCCAGATCCTACTTGCCACGGCTACATACCATGACTACGATATCTGGTGGTTGGGTGTCATGACAGCTTTTCTAAATGATGTTTTAGAAGAGAACGTCTATAAGTACACAGCCAGAGGGCTTCATAGACAGTGGGAGCAGCGGAAACGTGTGCAAGATGTTTTATATGATAAAGCAGGCATCGCGGAGTTAGAACGTCTGTTTTGATCTAATAGTCAAAGAGTTTGACTTCATCAAAATGGTAGATGAACCTTGTATAAACAAAAAGGTAGTAGAGAGTATGGTGGTGATCCTCGTAGAGTACGTGGATGACATACTCTTGATAAGAAAGGAGTTTCTTATGCTACGCTCGATCAATCTCCGTTTATCACAAAGATTCTCCGTATAGGATCAAAGTGATACCTACTAAATCCTGGATTTTGGATCTATGAGATAGATCTAATTGGATGTTAGGATACTCACTAGCTGTAGTGAGATGGTATCAATCGATCCTGGGGAGAATCACTGGAAAGGTTCCAGGGTGATAAAGACGACTGAATGTCAGTCGCAGGCATTGTCTTTACCCTCAGTAAAGGGACGGTATGTTGGAAGAGTTCCAAGCTAGATGCCGTGGCATACTAGAAGATAAAGGATGGATACATCGCTACTTAAGATGCTACCAAAGAGGAAGTCTGGGTGTATAATGGTTCACAAAATGAACTTAGTTCCTCACATTGTGTGACAATGGAGTTGTGGCTTACGCCAAGGAACGCCGGTCCCATCAGTGATCCAGACTTATTCTAAGGCAGTATCACCTGATCATGGAGATGGTTGATCTCCAGGGTGATCGAGGAAGGAGAGCTGACTTAGAGGATAACGCAGCGGATCCACTCACAAAGGCCTATTCCCAGATAGAGACTTTCATGGGATGGTTGAGTATGAGATACTACGACCACTGCTACAGATGGCCCTAGTGCAAGTGGGAGATTGTTAGTTATATGTATGCCCTAGAGGCCATTACTGTACATTGGATGTATATTGTAGTGGATGCTGGGACATATATAGGGAGGACTTTCTTGCTCGACATGATAGTATGCTATCTGGTTACTCTTTACCTTAACGTGTACACTGATTGTCTCTCTGTTACATGTTGGTAAAGCCCTTAGGATGTGTACTTGACTACCTGGACTATGATGCGGATCATACTAGTGGGGACATGGTAGTCCATAAGTACATCCTTGAAAGTCCCTAGTCGTGGGTGTATCGAGACGGGGCATCGATATACCAGAGTAGACTAGCGTATACCTTCTCGACCCATACAGATGGGCGATGGATGATCCCATATCCATTGGTGTTTGACATCGGAGATGATATACGGGTGCTCAATGGAGACTGGGTACACTGGACGGACTCGTCGACAACTCCCAGATGGTATTATACCGTCAGATGGCAGTTCTCTGGTGACACTGGTACAGAGTAGTCTGTTAACCCGAGATCGTCATAGAGTCTTGTGTGGTTCCCACTGTGCTTTGATTTCCATCTTACCACGTCCAAGAGGGCGTGCAAAACGGTGGTTTTTGGGTACAGTCCCGAATCACATGGAGGCAATGAGTGATAGGAGGGGATTCGTCTCTCCCGGTATAGGGAGTTGATGTTGCGCTGTGTTCGATTGGCTATAACAGAAAATCCCTGGCCAGGGTTGCTGAGATATACTGGTAAGTGTTACCAGTAGTTTCTCGAAATGTTATAGACCTCATATCGACACGACTTATCGAGCTATTGGGGTCTGACGTTTACCACCCCTAGGCGAGATATGCGACATATCATACGATCAGACCGGACTGTACGGTAGTGTTACTGGTTGGATTCACTGGAGTGTGAGCGGGCTTGCTCGTCGATCTTCTGATCGCTCAATACCCGGGTGGCCGTTACGTTTAGCAGACCGCTTGCGGCTTGTGGGTGTTTGATATGATCATCATCTGCTGCCGGCGTATTGACGAGTCTTTAGAGTCCCACACAGAGGTTTCCTGGCTCAAGCGAAACGAAATAGGAGCGCATATGAGATATGTGCGGGACCGAGAATGATACCAGTATATGATACTGTATTCGATTCTCGCGAAATGTGACATTGATCGGTTATATGCGATATAGCCGGCATATCGGATCAAGTGTTGATTCGATAAGATGTTACTGTAGATATTAGTCGGTTATATGCGATATGACCGGATCATTAAATCAAGTGTTGATTTAATGATTTAATGTATAATTATATATTTGATATATTACTTTGCATTAACTAGTATCGGTTCACTTTAAGATGGATTTTCTCACTCGGATGTGCGCATTATATATGAGATATGATTTTGTGCACTTGCTTGTACCATATTTGATGATACATGCCTTTTGGTTAAGTGTAAAGAATTAAACGTTGGTTAATGAAATGGTTAAGGTTTACTTTTTCCTTATTCATTTTATTCATTTATTTATTCTTTTGGAAAAAGAAAAGGAAATGATAAAATGGTGGCATTCTTTGTTCTTTCATGAAGCTTCATGAATACTTTGACTTTGTGACCACTTTGTCTCATCCTTAACCCTAACCATTCCACTTAACCCTAATTAATTCTCTACACCTAACCATGGTTCTATTATGATAAGAATTCATTATTCTTTTCATTTTAAAAAAAACTTATCATATCATTATCTTCTTCTTCATCATCTTCAACCTTGAAGAAAGCTTTCTACCAACAATGGTGGAATGTGAAAATGAGTGAGAAATCCAATTCTAAAGTCTACCCACTTCCTATTTCTTCATCCTCTACCTCTTGCCAAGTAGTAGAGTGTGTTTCCTTCACAAGTTTTCATGGCTTAGTGAAAGTGGAGCTTGATCTAGTGATGCTTCGACGTAGATCATCTTCGGCACGTCGTCGATGACCTAGCCCGTCCATTCTCCGATGAAGCCGATGCTAGAGCCCGGGGTTTGACTTGGACAGCGAGGAGACTTCATTGCGGAGATATGGAGGTGGAGCACCGGATCTACAAAGGTTGTATTTCCGTTTAAACTCTAGTTAAGTTGTTAACTAGTTTCTTTTTCGCCTAAACATCTAGCCGACGATCCGTTCTAGGGTTTCTCGGCACCGTTAAAATTTGAAATTGGCATGGTTGATGCCTTGTGTGACCTCATTAGGGTGCCTAGGAACCTTTCACTTCCATCCTGAGGCCAAAATGCGGAAGCGGTGATATACTTTAATTTTTCATGAACTGGCACCACCGCGCACTAATACCCGGATCGAACCATTAACTAGTCCTAGCTAACTACAAGATGGGGAAGAGAGATATACCGACTGATCCGAGTCCTCCGGTCTTCTCATCGTCGTCCCGATCTCCTGCGGAAACTCCGGTCGTCCCCTGCTTTCCGGAAGGGCACCACATCGTCTGCATCTTTTACGGGCTCCCACCTCAATACCGAGGCAACTCGGGCACGAAGCTGGCTAGTCGACGTGCCCAAGATTTGTTGTAGAATGTGTAGTGCTCAAGTCTCACTTTGGGGTTGTGGAATTGCCATTTGGTGGAGGAATGATACTTGGGGCTTTGGAGATTGATCTTGTGGGATTTTTGCAACATGAAATGAACCAAAATCCCACACTCAAAATGTTGGACAGCCCCCAAAGAGCCAAGGCCGGCCATGACATCTTGTGAGAGGGGAGTGAATGAGAGAGTGGAGGAGGTAGCAAAGAATGAGAGCGCCATCCAATAATACAAAGGAGAGAGAGAGAAGGCTATCATGCAAAAGGAAATGATCACTAGCTTAATCCAACACTCCATCATCAAACTAATCATCAACAACCATGATGACTCAAAAAGTCATGCCATCATGAAGATAGAAGTCAAGCAAGGTCAATGGATGGGGCTCCATCATAAAACCATCATGATACAAATATATGCAAAGAACACCCTCCACAAATGCCTATTTGCAACAATGCAAATAAGCCCTCCTCCACCAATCTTCGGCCATTGAAAGATACAAATGAAAATGGCCGAAACGGAAAGCAAACTGGCAACTCCAGAAAACTGGTCCCGTAATAAATTACAGGAAAACCCCGATACTGTGTATACACACCCGCATTTGTATTCCGACCGAAATACAAATGCAATGAGACAAAATCTACACTGTACTATACTAGGACCCGGCTTAAACCAAAGTCGGCTAGTAATATCCGTTCGATCCTGATCCGTGCAATACCGCACGTATCTGATCGAACCCTGCCATATATCCATGTGGCCTGTAGTACAAACTGTCTGATCCTGATCCGTGCAATACCGCACGTATCTGATCGGACCTTGCCATATCTCCATACGGCCTCTACAACTTTTCGCCCGAAAGCTTGAGTAACTGAATGTGGGGGACTCTAAAGACTCGTCAACACCTTGGTTGTGGATTTAACCACAAGCACGTTAGAGGTATAAGCCAATACGTAACGGGCTACCAGGTATTGACTAAAAGGGATGTCTGTGAGCGAACTCAGCCTGACAACCCTACTGAGCCTGACAGTGACAATATCCATACAGTCCGGTCCGTTCGTCTATGAGTATCGCATGGCGGGCCTAGGGGGTTGGTAGAAGTCAGACCCCCAAAAGCGGTACAAGTCGTGTCGGAGTGTAGCCCAGAACACCCTGAGATACTACTGGAATACCTACCAGTAAATCTCCTTGCCTCGGCCGAGGGCTTCGTGTAATGGCTCTCCTAGACACAGCGCGACCTCACCCCCAATACCGGGAGAGACGTACCCCTGAAGATGCGCTCACTGCCTCCATGTGGCTCGGGACTGTACCCAACTAAAACCTGTTTGCACGACTCCTTTGAGCCGTGGTAGGGTAGTAATCAAAGTACAGTGGGAACTCATACGAGACAAATGACGATCCCCAGGTCGATGAACTAACCTGTACACATGTCACCAGGGAACTGCCATCTGACGTCTGGTATATGACCAACTAGCATGTTCCCGGCGAGTCCTGTCCGGTGTACTCATAACCCAATGAGCACCTGTATACATCTTAGGTGATCCAACTGACACCAGTGGCTTGTGAGACCGGCCACCGCCCCTCGTCGGGGTCTCGACTGTATACACTAGTCTACTCTGGAGTATCGATGCCCTGTCTCGAAACTCCCACGACTACGGACCTTTTAAGGATGTGCTTATAGACTACCTGCTCCCACGTATATGATCGCCCTCATACTGCTGGCAGTCAAGCAAGAATCCTAGAGGCTCTACCAACGTGTAATAGCGACCTGTCAGGTCAACTAAAGCAGTACACGATGATAGAGATAAACCAGATAGCATACTATCATCTCGAGTAAGACTGTTCTACTGGGACAGGTCCTCCCTCAATCATTGCAATCACGTGCCTGTGATCCAATAATTGACTCTGAGGGAACTATCTCCAACAATCGACTCATCACCAAATATCGTATACCATCCTCATCATCCATGTATATGTATACGTATATATATATACATAGTCCGATATATATATATATATACATACATACATACGCACAAGTAAATAAAATGTGAGTGTGTGTGTGCGCGCGTGTATGTAAACCTTATTCTAGGGTTCGCGACTTAGAAAATAACTAAGTTACTTGTAATACACTAAAACTAACCCATGAACATCTAAAATCTATCTTGATAATCATCCACGTATCACAATAAACATATTTATATCTATAGGTATACGTATTCGTATACAACACTACGAAACTGCAGGGTTGTTATACGCCATCCACCCGACTTCACCCGTAGATATATATCTACTCACCTTGATCTTTGCTTGCTGAAGTCGAGGTGCTTCATCAACTCAGAATCCATACGAGGGTACCTACAACCAATACACAATCGCAAATGCGTATTAAAATCAAGTCGGAAAACCAAAACGACATACGTTTCGCTTATAGGTTAAAACTTATAGCCTCGCATGCAAAACGCGACCAATAACCCTAGTCGTTGACGTTAAAACGCCACATGACGGAATACAATATCAAATACCAAATCCCAATTCATTAAAAGCCGCAAAACGAAATCAGAAACTTTGAAAACTTGCTCTAGATTTGCCTTAGGTGACAATTGGGACATTTTGCACATAGGGGAGGTCTAATTTAAAGATAATGGAGCCACAGAACAAACACGAAGCCACACTACCCTACTCTTGTTAGGTCCACGTTACCCACCCCGGTTCTTTCGGGGAGGCGGAATGGGTAAAACAAAAAAATTTCCTAGCTAGGTAACATGGACCGTTTCATGAAGGATCGTTGCTAAACAAAACAAACATCAAATCTACAAGTTCTAACTACCATGTAGAATGGTTATACCTAGTCTTGAACTCCTTCTCTTCTTGTTGTTCTCTTGCTTGCTTGCTCCTTGTAGTAGTTTGAACGGCTCCTCCTTCTTGTCTCCTCTTTGCCGAAGATAGATCCACCCGAGGGCCTCGAACTTGAGCTCCTACCTCAACCTAGAGGTAACTAAGGTATTTGGTTTGCTAAACCTAGTACCCTAGAATGAGTAGAGATGTGTTATGGTAGCTTTGTCTCAAAAACTTATGATTTCCAACACATGAACACTTAAGCTTTGAGAGAGGAAGAAGAAGAGCTTTCGCAAAGAGAGAGAAAAGATATGATAGAATGAGAGCTCTCTCTTGCAACCATGCTCATATGAGAATAATAGATTAACAATAATAATCAAAAAGGAAAATGTGATGGTGAGTATGGAATGACCATTATCATTTCATAATAAATGCAATTTACAAAGATCAAGAAGCATCTTTGATATGAAATGATTATGGTCAAAATGTCAACAATGGTCAAAATGTCCACCATGGTCAAATGGTCAACCTAACCATCACACAACAATCCTTGATTATCATTATTAATCATATTTATCATTCTCATTAGGGTTTGGAAAAAGTCAACGGTCAACAAGTCAACCAAAGTCAAACGGTCAACAACCCTAATGAGAATCCTCTGCCTCTACCTCTATCAACTGTGCATACACATCCGCATCCGCGTTCTAAGGAACACGAATACAATGAGATAAAACCAATCCCAAAACCAATACCAGTATCTGGCTTAAACCAAAGCCCACTAGTAATAACTGCCCGGTCACCAAACGTGCACAAGTGCGCGAGTGTGAACGAACCCTGTCGCAAAACCATGCGATCTCTACTCAGTTTTGCCCAAAGGCGAGTAACCCTCTATGTGGGACTCTAAAGACTCGACACTACGCTGGCAGTGGGGATAACCATAGACCGTAAGCGGCACTAGCTGTATGTAACGGTCCCCAGGTAGATGCCAATAAGAAGACTGATGAGGTGAACCCATCCGAACTCCTACTGAGCCTGTATGTGACAATCTCCGTACAGTCCGGTCTGTTCGTCTAAGAACATTGCATGGTGGGCTTAGGGGGGCGGTAAACGTCAGTCCCCTACTAGCGGTACAAGTCGTGCCGGAGTGTAGCCCATAACACATGAGATAGCACTGGAAACCTACCAGTCTATCTCGCTTGCCCTGGCCAGGGACTTTGTGTAATGGCTCTCCTAGACACAGCGCAATATCAATCCCCAATACCGGGAGAGACGAATCCTGTCTAACCGTCACTGCCTCCAAGTGCTTCGGGACTGCACCCAACTACTACCTGTTTGCACGACTCAGTAGAGCCATGGTAGGGTAGTAATCTAAGAACAGTGGGAAAACACTCGAGGCGGAGTGACAGTGTCAAGTCAACGGACTAAGCTGTACTCATGTCACCTGGGAATTGTTAACTGACGATAGGTATAATACCAACCAACAGTTCCCGATGAGTCCTGTCCAGTGGACTCGTAACCTAACGAGCACCTGCATACTATCTCCAGTACGACGTACTGATGGCTGTGGGACAGACCATCTCCCCTGCTGGGAAGAGAAGCATATGCACTAGTCTACTCTGGAGTATCGATGCCCTGTCTCGATAATCCTACGACTAGGGCCCAAAATAAGGATGTGCTTATAGACTACCCAGCCCCCACTAGTGTGATCGCCATCACAACGCCGGTAGTCAAGCAAAGATCTTAAGGGCTCTACCAATATGTTTTTAGCGATATGTTAAAAGAAACATATACACATATTAAGATAGAAACAAACCAAGTAGCATACTACTATATCGAGCAAGACTGTTGTAAAACCATATATATATCCCAAGCCTCCAAAATGTATTATACAAACCAGTACTATACAATAATGGCCTCTAGGGCATACATATCTAATAATCTCCCACTTGTACTAAAGGTCAGTAATTGGTGTACCGCATACCCAACGTCTGCACTAAGGCCAGCTGCCGGCGTACCGCATACCTAATAGCTCAAAAAGTTGCTCGAACTGTGTTTGAGGGATGGCCTTCGTGAATGGATCCGCTGTGTTGTCTTTTGTGTCCACTCTCCGTACCTCGATCTCCTGGCGATCAATGATCTCCCTGATCAGGTGATACCGCCTTAAGATGTGTCTGGATTTCTGATGGGACCTTGGTTCCTTCGCTAAAGCTATAGTCCCATTGTTATCGCAATACAAAGGTATTGGGTCAACAATGGACGGAACCACCTGAAGTTCACTAATGAACTTCTTCATCCAGACCGCCTCTTTTGCGGCATCGCCTGCAGCAATGTATTCAGCATCCATCGTCGAGTCTGCGACGGTATCCTGTTTGGAACTCCTCCAACATACCGCCCCTCCATTGAGGGTAAACACAAAACCCGAGACAGACTTGCTGAGGTCTCCATTACCGTAAACCAGGAACATCTCCTTAGTCCTTCTCAGGTACTTGAGAATGTTCTTCACTGTCGTCCAGTGGTCCTCACCTGGGTCTGACTAATACCGGCTCACCACGCTCAGCGTGTAAGCTACATCTGGTCTTGTACATAGCATCACATACATTATAGATCCTACCGCCGAAGCGTAGGGTATAGTGTTCATGCGTGTTAGTTGTATGTATGCCCTAGAGGCCAGTATTGTACAGATGATGTATATTATATTGGATGCTTGGACATATATAGAGATGCCTTTCTTGCTCAATATGATAGTATGCTATCTGGTTGCTCTTTATCTTAACATGTACACTTGTCTCTTTAAACTGTCTTATAGTTACATGTTGATAAAGCCCTTAGGATGTGTACTTGACTACCTGGACTATGATGCAGATCATACTAGTGGGGACATGGTAGTCCATAAGTACATCCTTCAAGGTCCCTAGTCGAGGGTGTATCGAGACAGGGCATCGATATACCAGTGTAGACTAGCGTATACGCTTCTCGACCCATGAGATGGGCGATGGATGATCCCATATCCATTGGTGTTTGACATCAGAGATGGTATACAGGTGCTCAGTGGAGACTGGGTACACTGGACGGACTCGCCGAGAACTCCCAGATGGTATTATACCTCACGTCAGATGGCAGTTCTCAGGTGACACTTGTGCAGGTTAGTCTGTAGACCCGAGATCGTCATAGAGTCTTGTGTGATTCCCACTGTGCTTTGATCTCCACCTTACTACGTCCATGAGGGCGTGCAAAACGGTGGTCTTTGGGTACAGTCCCGAGTCACATGGAGGCAATGAGCGATAGGAGGGGTTTCGTCTCTCCCGGTATTGGGGGTTGATGTTGCGCTGTGCTCGATTGGCCGTAACAGGGAAGTCCCTGGCCAGGGCTGATCAGAGATTTGCTGGTAAGTGTTACCAGTAGTTTCTCGACCCGTTATGAGCCTCACATCGGCACGACTTATCGGTTATTGGGGTCTGACGTTTACCACCCCTAGACTTGATATGCGACATATCAGACGAACAGACCGGACTGTATGGTAAGTGTTACTGGTTGGATTCACAGGAGTGTGAGCGGGCTAGCTCGTCGATCTTCTGATCGCTCAATACCCGGATGGCCGTTACATTTAGCAGACCGCTTGCGGCTTGTGGGTGCTTGATATGATCATCATCTGCTACCGGCGTATTGACGAGTCTTTAGAGTTCTACACAGAGGTTTCCTGGCTCAAGCGAAACGAAATAGGAGCGCATATGAGATATGTGCAGGACCGAGAATAATGCGTGCATGTGATACCGTATTCCATTCTCGCGATGAATATATCGATTGGTTATATTCGATATAACCTAGTTATCGAATCATTGATTCGATAAATCGATACATTGTATACTAGTCGGTTATGTGCGACATGACCGGATCATTGAATCAAGTGTTGATTTAATGATTTAATGTATAATTATATATTTGATATATTATTTTGCATTAACTAGTATTGGTTCATTTTAAATGGATTTTCTCACTTGATGTGCAAGTTGTATATGTGATATACTTTTGTGCACTACAATGTGTCATGTTTGATGATGCTTGCAAATTGGTTTTGTGTTAAGACTTAAACCATGGTTATGATAATAGTTAGGGTTTTGATTTATTTACTTATTTATTTATCTATTCTTTCTTGATAAATAAATAAATGATAACAAAATGGTTTCTTTCATGAAGCTTGATGAAGCTTGATGAAGCTTTGACTAAAGTGACCATTTTGTCATCATGCTTAACCCTAACCATTCTCACTTGACCATGGTATATTCTCTACACTTAACCAAGGTTAGAAGATGATAAGTATTCATTTTTATTATTCTTTTAAACACACTTATCATATGCTTTCTTCTTCTTCATCATCTTCTTCTTCAAGAAAAGCTTAAGTCCATCAATGGCAACTTGAGCTAAAGTGAGAGAAATCCAATTCTAAAGTGAACCCACCTCCTATTTCTTCACCCTCTACCTCTTGCCAAGTTGTTTTAGGTGTTTTCTTCACAAGTTTCACAACTTGGTGAAGATGGAGCTTGAACTTGTGATGCCTCGACGTAGATCATCTTCGGCACGAAGCCGACGACCTAGTCCGCTCACTTTTCCGATGAAGCCGATGTCAGAGTCTGAGATCCGACTTGGACAGCGAGAGGACGACTACGTGGAGCTAAGGAAGTGGAGAACCAGATCTACAAAGGTTGTAGCCTCTCTCCTTTAGTTAAGATGTTAACTAGTTTCGTTTATCGCCTAAACTTCTAGTCAACGATCCGTATTAGGGTTTCTCGGCACCCATAAAAATTGAAATTGGCATGGTTGATGCCTTGTGAGACCTCTATTGTGTGCCTAGGAACCCTACAGTGGTATCAGAGCCTAGCTAGAGCCTTAGGCGATACGTAGACGACGTTTGAAATCCGAACGAACCGAAACCCTAGAATTTTCATGCTCTCTGGACTTTTTTCAAATTCTGGGATTTTCCTGAATTAAAATTATGTAGAAAACTCAGCAAGGGATTTGAAGAATTACTGTGAAGCCCGTACTCATGATTCCTCCAATGTGCGGCGGAACCGCGGCAGAAGCATGGCTTCTGCGGCGGTTCCGCGGCCAACTGATGACGTCACCTTCCCATCTTTGCACAGTAATTCCTCTTTCACAGTGCTGAATTTTCTGGGAATTTTTAATTTGACTCAAGAGTTGAGTGTTCTGGGGTTGTATTGGGAATCGTAGATTCGATCGGATTATTAAACTTCGTCTATATGTTTTTCCGGATAATTTTTTGATATGTTAAAAAGTTCGACCGGATATAAATACCCAACTTTTCCCCTGCCGGAAAATATCCAAGTGTTGGATTTTTGTGTGGTTTAAGGACATTCTGAGTAGTGCAAGTAACGCGATGGTCCATCTAGAAGACAACAAACCTTAACTCGATTATGTGACCGTCTTGAACTGCCCTTTGAACCTTCGGGTTTGGGGCAGTACGGCGTGCCACATGTGAGGCGTTGGCTTGACCCTTCTACGGCTGGACCGTTGGTACTGAGGCATGAAGTGAACGTCTTTGAACTAATTTCATGTGTTGAACGGTTTCGGGAAAACTTGGGTGTTCGAATGTTCGATCGGAAAGTTTAATATATTCTATTTATCCGGAATGGGATACAATAATTGGAATTCACAAACAGTTATGAGATAACTGAATGAATGTTATAAATCTAGCGGTTTAGTTTCATTTGATATTGAAAAGAGTTTTCGATAATAAGACTAAAATGCGGGGTCTATAACTGTTAGGCATGTGATGTCTAAGTATTTCGTTTAATTAGGCATGTGATGTCTAAAGAGATTGCGGATTCCAACTGTTGTAGTTTTGCACTTTCTTTTCTGTGACCGTAAGTGTAATATGTGATATCGCCGGTTTCGTTGCTATATGTCAACGACAATTGGGATGCGCATATTTACTTACGTTGATGGCATGTGATGTTATGTGTCACGACCCGAAGTTTGGCCCGTGACCGGCACTTAACCACATAACGTCTACAGGCGTAACGTGACTAAGTGAACCGAAAAACCCAGAAATCAAACCAGTGAAAGTATAGAGTGTTATAAGTTTTAAAGAAGGCACTAACTAAACATGATAAGAAATCTAAGTAAACAATCTCCAAGAAAAACAATATACGACGCCGTAGCGAAGATCAAGATCCACAAGTGGGAACCACACAGATAAAATAAACTGCAAGTACAGCCGGCTCACAACGAGCTCGACACCAGAAGACCAATATAATACAACATCGTCCTCACACTGTTTCTAAGTCAAATACATACATGGTAGATGGAGAATACTAGATACAACAATGTACATACTGAAAGATAAACAGAAACCGCACAAAACCCACCTATCAGCAAAAGAGCTAGTACACCAACTATGGGGGTATCTGTGTCAAAAGATGCAAAGCAGCCTGCCGCGACTACTCCGAAGGGCAACCTGCAAACACTGTGGCACAACGGGGGTGAGTTGCCAACTCGTGAATAGAGATAACATATAAAGGTAATCGCGAGCATGCACGTACTACGCTACTCTATCATATGCCAACAGATGATATCAATATGTGATAAGCAGTATGTGCAATAATCATGCAAGTGTTCTATAGGGTACTGTACTACCGGATGAGGTACAAATGTAATGCTCTATCAGGTAATACATCTACAGGATGAGGTACAAAAGTAATGCTGAGCAGGGGCAATATAATATCTACACGGAATGTCAACGTGGAATATATAATCGGCTTCTCAATGCACCCAGATCTCCCAAAAATAGCTCATGCGCCGGCACTCTCCTCGGCCCTCAAATCCTGTACATCTATGAGAATCCCGAGTGCCCAACATCGGCACCCAAATAAAATAAATACTCGTGTCTAGCATCGACACGCAAAACATCCTGTATCGGGCATCCGTCAATCCGGGTCAGCCCTCTCTCAATACATCGGGCATCCGTCAGTCCGGGTCAGCCCTCTCTCAATACATCGGGCATCCGTCAGTCCGGGTCAGCCCTCTCTCAATACATCGGGCATCCGTCAGTCCGGGTCAGCCCTCTCTCAATACATCGGATAGTCCGGGTCAGCCCTCTCTCAATACATCGGGCATCCGTCAGTCCGGGTCAGCCCTCTAGCACCGAGAAAACATGGGGTGACGCCCCAAAATATCATATCAAGGGAACCGGGTTTTTAAATGATTACTTATTTGAAAAGGCCACGGTTCCCAACTCCAGAAATCTCATGAATCTCAACCAATAATACAAGTAATTGTGATGTGATATGTGCACCAAGTATGTATATCAAGTCATGTCACATATAGATGAGCTACAATGCAATGATCCAATGTGATATAGGTATCAAGTATGAATATCAAGTCATGTCACATATAGATGAGCTACAATGCAATGATCCAATGTGATATAGGTATCAAGTATGAATATCAAGTCATGTCACATATAGATGAGCTACAATGCAATGATCCAATGTGATATAGGTATCAAGTATGAATATCAAGTCATGTCACATATAGATGAGCTACGATGCAATGATCCAATGTGATATAGGTATCAAGTATGAATATCAAGTCATGTCACATATAGATGAGCTACAATGCAATGATCCAATGTGAGGTGTGTAGTAGGTATGCAATGCACTAGCTAGTAACCATGAACATGCAATATATATATAAGGAACACTATAAGGTCCTTTCAGCCCTGACGTAGAACGCCATGCGGGCGATATCCCCGTAGATGTGAAATCTACTCACCGTAGCCTCCCACTAGGTATAGCCAACAACCTGTTTCCCCTCCTGCGCGGCGTCCGCTGTACTCGCCTGCGAACCTAGAATTACACAATATATCACACGTAAGCTTGAAATCACACAAACGCGACATTTAAGCCGAACCAGTAACTCGTGTCGTGAACCAAGCGCGCGTGGGCGCGATACGCTAAAACGTGTGGTTACGCGTCTGAAATCACTCCGACGCGTCGCGATACGCAGAAACCCAAAACCCACACACACGTATCACGCGTGTCGCAAAAGGTTGAAAATACGGGAAAATCGGTATTCTACCCCAGATTTTGATACAGGAAAGATATTGCAAAACTATTTATACCAAAATAACTCACATACAAGCAGAGACCCACACCCCAAACCCCAACCCAAATCTCCCCTATCTGGCCGCAATTTGCGGCCAGAATGCCCATTTCGGTGGCCAGACTTGGGAATTGGGTTCCCAGGTTTGGTTAGTGCACTCCATACTCCCCATACATGCTGCAGTGATGCCTAGTTTTGTTCTGAAAAGTCTCGGGTAGTAGCAGATTCTACAGAGCCTTATTTCTAGCGAAAATCCACACTTTTGCACTAAAATCAAACTTTAGGGTATTTTTGTGCAACCTGAAGTACAACCTAGTTAAAATAGCTCTAACAACACTTAAAGGGGCTAACTAAACTATGAGAACACCAATCTAATGTATACATCACAAATATCCTATAACTTCACTAAAAACGAACAAAAAAGGGGATTTTTGCTAAACAAAACTACAAGTTATGGAAAAAGAGGTTAAGACCAGAGTTTATACCTTCTAGAGACCTTGCTAAACACCAAAGTCTCAGCTTTTCCCCTTGTGTATGCAGATTTGCCTTAAACACCCTAAAAAGCTCACTTTTCCTAAGGTTTTGTGATGAAAAGGTGTGGTTTTTGTGTAGGATTTGTTTGGGAATTGAAGGGAATGAAAAGAAGAAGAAGAAGTGAAGAAAATGAAAGGGTTTTCTCTGCTGGAGCTCCAGAATTTCTGAAGTGGGGAGAGGAGAGAGAGAGAAGGGAAGAAAAGGGTCTCAAGGTCAACCTTCACCTAACCCCCATACCTCATTGTTTTATTAGGAGTTTGAATTATCAAATGGGGTTAAGATAAGAATAAATGGTAGGGAAAACTAAAATGAACCATGCACAAAAGAATGGTTAACAAGTCACCAAAACCCTAAGTCTCAAAAAGGCTAAGTGTGCAAGTGTGCATCAACACAAGGAAAATTCCCAATAGGCAAACACTACTAATTAACTAATAATCCTATAAACACTATATAACAACACGTACGATCACTAATTATCACAACTGACATTCAAACGGAAATCCAAAGTGTTACAATCTACCCCCCTTAAAGAAATTCGGTCCCCGAATTTAAAAATCTAACTATACGCACCTTTAAAAAGATGGGGATACCTCTTCATCATCTCGCTCTCGGTCTCCCAAGTAACTTCCTCGCCGCTCTGGCCACGCCAAAATATCTTGACGGACGGTATCTCTTTCGACCTCAATTCCTTCACTTGTCGATCTAAGATAATTATCGGCTGCTCCGCATAGGAAAGGTCGCGCTCAAGCTGGATCATCGGGTGCTGAATCGCATGCGAAGGATCATGAAGATATCTGCGGAGCATCAAAACGTGAAATGCGGGATGCACGTCTGGAAAACGGGGCGGAAGGGCTAATCGATACGCAACTGCACCAATTCGCTCAAGGATCTCCAATGGGGCCCACATATCTGGGACTAAGCTTCCCCTTCTTTCCAAACCTCATTACGCCCTTCATTGGGGAGACCCTCCAGAAAACGTGGTCACCAACGGAAAACTCAAGTCTGCGCCGACGACGGTCCGCATAAGATCTCTGCCTACTCTGGCTGCTCTCATCCTATCGCGAATCAACTGGATCTTCGCTGTCGTTTCCTCCTCCCATAAAGAGCCTCAAACGGTGCCATCTGAATGGTCTCCTGGTAGCTGCTGTTGTAGGAGAACTCTGCTAAGGGCAAATGATGATTCCAGCTACCTCCGAAGTCTACAACGCATGCTCTGAGCATGTCCTCGATAATCTGAATAGTCCGCTCTGACTGCCCGTCGGTCTGCGGATGGAATGCTGTGCTGAAACTCAAACGAGTGCCCAAAGCCTCCTGAAGCCTCTACCATAGCCGGCTGATAAACTGGGTGCCTCTATCGGACACGATGTATGTCGGAACTCCGTGCAGTCGTACAATCTTATCAATGTAAATCTGGGCATACTGGGCAAATCCGGAAGGCGTCTTCGCCGGTAGGAAGTGAGCCGCTTCCGTCAAACGATCCACGATCACCCAGATGGAGTCATACCCTCGACTAGTCCTGGGTAGACTCACAATGAAATCCATAGATATCTGTTCCCATTTCCACTCCGGAATGGGTAACGGCTGTAGCTCTCCCGCTGGCCTCTGATGCTCAGCCTTGACTTGCTGACAAGTCAGGTATCTCGATACAAAATCTGCAATGTCCCTCTTCATACCGTCCCACCAGTAAACATCTCTCAAGTCATGGTAAATCTTGGTGGAACCGGGATGAACACTATATACCGATCGATGTGCCTCCTCGAGAATCTCGCGCCGCAATCCCTCAGCATCTGGTACGCACAGTCTAGCTCCAAATCGTAGTATCCCCTGATCATCGATCACGAACTCGGAAAATCTGCCATGTCCCATCTGTGTCCTGATCTCTGAACAGCGGTCATCACTGTGCTGTGCCTCATGTATACGGTCAAGCAACTGTGGGCGTGCACGAACATGCGCAATCTGTCCTCCGATCGGCGTAAACTCGAACTGTACCCGGCTGTCGCATAAGATCTGCCAATCCGCCGACGACTGCTTCTGCACTGTGCTCAAACAAGATAGACTACCCCCGGGCCTCCTGCTCAACGCATCTGCCACTACATTCGCCCTGCCCGGGCTGTACAAGATCTCGCAGTCGTAATCCTTCACTAACTCCATCCATCGGCGCTGCCTAAAGTTCAGGTCTCGCAGCCGAAATATGTACTCTAAGCTCTTGTGGTCGGTGAATATCTGGCACGACTCCCCATACAGATAATGTCGCCAGATCTTGAGTGCAAAGACCACTGCAACCATCTCCAGATCATGAGTGGGGTAGTTCTGTTCATGTTTCTTTAATTGCCGCGAAGCATACGCAATCACCCTGTCATGCTGCATCAAAACGCACCCCAACCCTACTCGTGAAGCATCGCAGTAGACCACAAATCCGCCTGATCCTGAAGGCAAAGATAGCACTGGTGTCGTAGTCAGTAGAGCCCGTAGCCGCTGGAACTGTGCTCACACTCCTCCGTCCAATCGAAGCGAACTCCCTTTCCGGGTCAACCCGGTCAAAGGTGTAGCAATGCGAGAGAAGTCCTGCACAAATCGCCGGTAGTAGCCTGCCAGCCCTAGAAAGCTGCGAATCTCCGTCACTGACGTGGGTCTAGACCAACTCCGAACTGCCTCGATCTTCCTCGGGTCGACACATATACCATCTCGTGTAATCACGTGCCCCAAGAAGTCCACGCTGTCTAGCCAGAAGGCACACTTAGAGAATTTTGGCGAAAAGCTGATGCTCCCTCAAGGTCTGCAGTGAAATCCACAGGTGCTGCTCGTGCTCCTCTCTACTCCGAGAATACACCAAGATATCGCCAATAAACACTATAATGAACAGATCAAGATACGGCCAGGAAAATACGGTTCATCATGCCCAAAAATGCTGCTGGCGCGTTGGTGAGTCCGGACGACATCACCAAAAACTCATAATGGCCGTAATGAGTACTGAAAGCTGTCCTAGGAATGTTCTCCTGTCGAACCCGCAGCTGATGGTAGCCCGATCGCAGATCGATCCTCGAAAAGTATCCTGCCCCCCGAAGCTGGTCGAACAAAGCGTCGATGCGTGGCAAAGGATATCTGTTCCGCACTGTCACCTTGTTCAGCTGGCGGTAGTCAATACACAAACGCATGCTGCCGTCCTTCTTCTTGACGAACAGGACTGGAGCACCCCAAGGAGAAACACTGGGTCGAATAAGTCCCTTATCCAGTAAGTCCTGCAACTGACCCTTCAACTCTCTAAGTTCCGCCGGGGCCATCCGATAAGGCGGTACAGAAATAGGTCCCGTGTCAGGAACCAAATCAATGCAGAAAGAATTATCACGCTCGGGCGGTCGCCCAGGAAGCTCGTCAGGGAACACATCAGGGAACTCGCTACCAGCCGGAACCTGACCCAAAGGAACCTCTATAGCCCTAATATCGCAAACATATGCGAGAAATCCCTGACATCCCTTCCGTAAAAGCTGTCCAGCGCGAACAGAAGAAATCACACCGTGAGGGGTGGCACTACGGTCCCCCAACACAACAACAACCGACTTGCCGGGAAAACAAAATCGAACTGTCTTCTCGCGGCCGTCAACAGAAGCATAGCACGTGGCTAACCAATCCATGCCCAAAAGAACGTCGAAGTCCAACATCTCAAGAAGGATCAAATCGACCGGCAACTCTCTCTCGCCGATACGGACGGTACAGGATCGGAACACGTGCCTAGCAACAAACGACTCTCCCGCAGGAGTAGTTACAACTAGCGGTTGACCAAGCAAACCGGACTCTCTACCCAAACTCGGCACAAGGTGTGTGGATACATACGGGTACGTGGAAACATATGAGCACAAGGATCCGGATCAAACAATACGTGTGCAACAAAGGACAAACTGAAAGAGTACCTGAAACCACAGCATCGGATACCCGTGCGTCCCGATGAGTCGAAGCAAAAACTTGTGCCTGTCCTTCATTTGCGACTGACCAAACTCCTCCTCTACTAGCCTGACCCCTCTGTGCAAACCCTCCGCGTCCACGACGTCTCAGAACACGACCCTGACGTGCTGTGAAGAAACACTGCCTGATGAGGTGTTGAAGGCTTCCGCATCGTAAACACCTACGCATTGAATGCTGTCCTGCCTGGGGATGGAAGCCAAACGACTGTCCTCGTCCTAAGCCTCTGCTCTGGGCTGGTATACCAGTATGATTCCTCAACTGTTCCGGAATTCTCACGGTCTCTGGAAGACGTGTCTCGTAAACGGGAGCTGCCTCCACCGGTGCTATGTAGGGGACGGAATACTGCATGATGATCGCAAGGAACAACTGGGTAACAGGGGTGGCGACCATCTGTCGCTGCGCTCGAACGACCTCTACCAAGGAGCTCATCGCCTGGCGTAGGCCCTGCATCTCTACCACTAGTCTAGCGATCTGAGCTGCCGTAGGGGAAACAATCTGTCCTGGTGCAACAGGAGTACTACTCGGATTAGTCCTTGTCTCAGATGAATCAACTCGAACCTCGGCCCTCACGGCCGCTCTCTGCGCCCTCGTAGTCCTTGGCGGCATATTGGCTATCAGAAACAACAGGATTCGATAAGGATACGGAAATCGAATCGCAAGAATGTATATACTCAAGGAGGAATTTAAATCAACAAGTCCTAAGGTCGCGTAGGCGAAGTACCGTGTCGTGAGTATGCCGCGGAACATACACACGCTACGCTACCCTGCCGCAGCTACCTACTCCATCATACCAGGGTCATCCTACACTCCGAAAGGTAAAACCTACGCTTTGATACCAACTTTGTCACGACCCGAAGTTTGGCCCGTGACCGGCACTTAACCACGTAACGTCTACAGGCGTAACGCGACTAAGTGAACCGAAAAACCCAGAAATCAAACCAGTGAAAGTATAGAGTGTTATAAGTTTTAAAGAAGGCACTAACTAAACATGATAAGAAATCTAAGTAAACAATCTCCAAGAAAAACAATATACGACGCCGTAGCGAAGATCAAGATCCACAAGTGGGAACCACACAGATAAAATAAACTGCAAGTACAGCCGGCTCACAACGAGCTCGACACCAGAAGACCAATATAATACAACATCGTCCTCACACTGTTTCTAAGTCAAATACATACATGGTAGATGGAGAATACTAGATACAACAATGTACATACTGAAAGATAAACAGATACCGCACAAAACCCACCTATCAGCAAAAGAGCTAGTACACCAACTATGGGGGTATCTGTGTCAAAAGATGCAAAGCAGCCTGCCGCGACTACTCTGAAGGGCAACCTGCAAACACTGTGGCACAACGGGGGTGAGTTGCCAACTCGTGAATAGAGATAACATATAAAGGTAATCGCGAGCATGCACGTACTACGCTACTCTATCATATTCTAACAGATGATATCAATATGTGATAAGCAGTATGTGCAATAATCATGCAAGTGTTCTATAGGGTACTGTACTACCGGATGAGGTACAAATGTAATGCTCTATCAGGTAATACATCTATAGGATGAGGTACAAAAGTAATGCTGAGCAGGGGCAATATAATATCTACACGGAATGTCAACGTGGAATATATAATCGGCTTCTCAATGCACCCAGATCTCCCAAAAATAGCTCATGCGCCGGCACTCTTCTCGGCCCTCAAATCCTGTACATCTCTGAGAATCCCGAGTGCCCAACATCGGCACCCAAATAACATAAATACTCGTGTCTATCATCGACACGCAAAACATCCTGTATCGGGCATCCGTCAGTCCGGGTCAGCCCTCTCTCAATACATCGGGCATCCGTCAGTCCGGGTCAGCCCTCTCTCAATACATCGGGCATCCGTCAGTCCGGGTCAGCCCTCTCTCAATACATCGGGTATCCGTCAGTCCGGGTCAGCCCTCTCTCAATACATGCCTCTAGCACCGAGAAAACACGGGGTGACGCCCCAAAATATCATATCAAGGGAACCGGGTTTTTAAATGATTACTTATTTGAAAAGGCCACGGTTCCCAAATCCAGAAATCTCATGAATCTCAACCAATAATACAAGTAATTGTGATGTGATATGTGCACCAAGTATGTATATCAAGTCATGTCACATATAGATGAGCTACAATGCAATGATCCAATATGATATAGGTATCAAGTATGAATATCAAGTCATGTCACATATAGATGAGCTACAATGCAATGATCCAATGTGATATAGGTATCAAATATGAATATCAAGTCATGTCACATATAGATGAGCTACAATGCAATGATCCAATGTGATATAGGTATCAAGTGTGAATATCAAGTCATGTCATATATAGATGAGCTACAATCCAATGATCCAATGTGATATAGGTATCAAGTATGAATATCAAGTCATGTCACATATAGATGAGCTACGATACAATGATCCAATGTGATATAGGTATCAAGTATGAATATCAAGTCATGTCACATATAGATGAGCTACAATGCAATGATCCAATGTGAGGTGTGTAGTAGGTATGCAATGCACTAGCTAGTAACCATGAACATGCAATATATATAAGGAACACTATAAGGTCCTATCAGCCCTGACGTAGAACACCATGCGGGCGATATCCCCGTAGATGTGAAATCTACTCACCGTAGCCTCCCACTAGGTATAGCCAACAACCTGTTTCCCCTCCTGCGCGGCGTCCGCTGTACTCGCCTGCGAACCTAGAATTACACAATATATCACACGTAAGCTTGAAATCACACAAACGCGACATTTAAGCCGAACCAGTAACTCGTGTCGTGAACCAAGCGCGCGTGGGCGCGATACGCTAAAACGTGTGGTTACGCGTCTGAAATCACTCCGACGCGTCGCGATACGCAGAAACCCAAAACCCACACACACGTATCACGCGTGTCGCGAAAGGTTGAAAATACGGGAAAATAGGTATTCTACCCCAGATTTTGATACAGGAAAGATATTGCAAAACTATTTATACCAAAATAACTCACATACAAGCAGAGACCCACACCCCAAACCCCAACCCAAATCTCCCCTATCTGGCCGCAATTTGCGGCCAGAATGCCCATTTCGGCGGCCAGACTTGGGAATTGTGTTCCCAGGTTTGGTTGGTGCACTCCATACTCCCCATACATGCTGCAGTGATGCCTAGTTTTGTTCTGAAAAGTCTCGGGTAGTAGCAGATTCTACAGAGCCTTATTTCTAGCTAATATCCACACTTTTGCACTAAAATCAAACTTTAGGGTAATTTTGTGCAACCTGAAGTACAACCTAGTTAAAATAGCTCTAACAACACTTAAAGGGGCCAACTAAACTATGAGAACACCAATCTAATGTATACATCACAAATATCCTATAACTTCACTAAAAACGAACAAAAAAGGGGATTTTTGCTAAACAAAACTACAAGTTATGGAAAAAGAGGTTAAGACCAGAGTTTATACCTTCTAGAGACCTTGCTAAACACCAAAGTCTCAGCTTTTCCCCTTGTGTATGCAGATTTGCCTTAAACACCCTAAAAAGCTCACTTTTCCTAAGGTTTTGTGATGAAAAGGTGTGGTTTTTGTGTAGGATTTGTTTGGGAATTAAAGGGAATGAAAAGAAGAAGAAGAAGTGAAGAAAATGAAAGGGTTTTCTCTGCTGGAGCTCCAGAATTTCTGAAGTGGGGAGAGGAAAGAAAGAGAAGGGAAGAAAAGGGTCTCAAGGTCAACCTTCACCTAACCCCCATACCTCATTGTTTTATTAGGAGTTTGAATTATCAAATGGGGTTAAGATAAGAATAAATGGTGGGGAAAACTAAAATGTACCATGCATAAAAGAATGGTTAACAAGTCACCAAAACCCTAAGTCTCAAAAAGGCTAAGTGTGCAAGTGTGCATCAACACAAGGAAAATTCCCAATAGGCAAACACTACTAATTAACTAATAATCCTATAAACACTATATAACAACACGTACGATCACTAATTATCACAACTGACATTCAAACGGAAATCCAAAGTGTTACATTATGTGTTGCTGGATATGTTATATTGGATTGTCGTGTTTGAATAGCCGGGGGTTTTTATGTGAGATGAGTGTTTTTCATTTTCATTCATGTAAAAACTTGTATGTAATATTCTTTTATTGGGGCACTTCCAGGTTGCGGAAGCTGTCACCCTTTGTATATTATTTACTTTTCTGCACTAGGATAGACCCAAGGAGGGGAGCACAAGTAACCGGGTTCTGGGGTCCAGTGGGAGACCATCTCGAGGAGTCGAGTCCGGGTCTCCTAACCCTAGAATTGGCAGGGTTGCTTGCCGCTCTCGTAGGGGTCTAGGGGTGTGGGATTGGCTGTTCATCACGACCGTGGAATCCGTGTTTTATACTGGCTCGTATTGAAAACACGGACGTCCTAGTATATCCAATGTTTCATATGTTTCTTCTGCTGCGATATCTATGATGTGATCATGTGATGTTCTGTGATAGATACAGTATATAGTATATATGATATATTATATAGACCTTACTTATGTTTTGCACCCGCGCTAGCCCTACCCTGCTCTGTCGTTAGTTACCTAACCTAACGGTGCACGAGGGGACATCGAGGCGAATGCGTATGGCATAAGTGTACGTCGTATTTATCTGTGATGTTTAGGTTTTTAAATGATGGGACTTCATTAATGTGATTAATGAAAGAAAAGAAACCTAAGATGTTGTAGAATCAAATTTTAAACAAAACAGGTAGCTACAGTTCTTGCTTTGCATAGTGGTATATATGATATACCCTGCACCTTATTCGATGAGGAAAGGACCGAGATCCCTTCACCGGGAGTGACTCCTTTTGCAATAACTGGCAGATGCTACACACTCGGTTTGTTTTTGATTGCTTCTATAGTTTCTGCTTTGCACAGTGATATATATGATATATCCCGCACCTCATTCGACGAGGAAAGGGCCGACGATCCCTTCACCGGGAGTGACCCCTTTAGCAAAACTAGAAAAGCCTCAATATCACTCCATTTCAAAACTTCATTTGATTCTACAACGATATCAAGTTCATTACGCTCATGGTTTTTATGAAAAACCTGCGTAGCCCTCCGTCATTTCAGATAAGTACTAGTTAGTATTCGTGCTGCGGTAGTTTGGCCTCCGTCAAGGCGCATGTACGGTAGCTAACTAGTGCTTATCTGCTAGCATATGATGCGATTGGATTAGGGTATTCGTACGGCGTTGTTTAGCCTCCATCAAGGGTCGTGCGGGTGGGTTTAATTCAATCAGGAAATGACGGGTTGAACTTGACTAGCGGACTATGGGTTGTTTGGCCTCCGTCAAGGTCATAGGACGCTAGGGGCAAAAATATTATCGGGAATTTCAAGTGTTGAAATTTGCAATGAGATTGCATACCTTCTATGAGATAGTTGGATCCCGATACCCGCTGCGAGTAAGAGTTACTCCTGAGAGAGTTTTACACATTACAATTAGCCGATCAAGTAGGTGTCTAGAAAGGTGTTAACGAGGTTACGCCTCTGGGAAAACGAGGTTTACATTAATTAGGTTCGTGCGAAAGCACGGGGGACCTCCCTCAAAGTACCGACACTGGCCTGGCTGAAAGATTGGCGAACTTGTAGTGTGTAATTAATCCCGGCTAATCTTTCCTTTTAGGGTTTGAAGGAAGATTTGATAAAAAGCAGTAGGAGCCATCCTGATTAGATAAGATAATAACCAATCTGATCTTGCAAGAGCATACGCTAAAGTGTTTTCTTCTCTCTCTCTCCAGGGAGCGACCATTTCATGCCCTAATAAAGATAATAATATGGATGTATTGACCGAACCCGCATGTTATACTGTGCAGGGGAACGATGAACCCGTTCTATCTTATAAGTGTTATAAGAATGAACAGGAAACAGGAGAATATCTGGATTCTCACACCGCCCAAAAGGAGAACATGCATGTTGATGCATCATCTTCGGGTGTGTTTGTCATTGAGAACTGTTTCTCAGTTCACCCTACGGCCTGGGTATTAGATACCGGATCAGGATCCCACATATGTAAGATGTTACATGGGCTACGGAAAGGTAGAGAACTGGGAAAAGGTGATCATTCCGTTCAAGTAGGGAATGGGGCAAATGTTGCAGCCAAAGCAGTTGGCGAATATCACCTAGTATTACCAAGTGGTAATACACTGATTCTAAATGAATGCTATTATATACCGAACATGATGTGCAAAATTATATCAGTTTCTTTATTAAGTAAAGAAGGATATAATTTTGTAGTAAAGGATAATGTTATGAACATATTCCTAGATCAAAAGTTGATTGCATCAGGTTCGTTATATAATGGCATATTCATTCTCAATCAAAATACAGTCCTCAATTTACAAAACACACACAAGAGGAAGAGTTCTGAACTGAACGAATCCTTCTTGTGGCATTATAGACTGGGTCACATCAATGCGACACGACTAGCTAAGTTGCATAAGGATGGATATTTAAATCCGTTTGAATTTTCATCTTATGACACTTGCCAGTCATGTCTCAAAGGCAAGATGACCAAAACTCCGTTTACAGGACACGGAGAAAGAGTTACCGAACTCTTGGGACTGTAAGTCTACGCTAGCGCCCCGGCAGTCTACAGACGCCAAATGCGGAACAAAAACTTTTTAACTGGCGCTATCGTATACTTTAACCCGGATCTGCCATTATTGCTAAACTAACAAACTGTAAAGAGTGTAGAAAGGTTATACCGAACGATCCGAGTCCTTCGTTCTTCAACCATCATCCCACGCTCCGTTGCGGCTGCTCCGATCTCGTCGATCTCCGATATCTTCGTCGAGGTGGCACCACATCACTGATTCTTTAAACGGGCTCCCGCCTCTGACTCGAGGCAACTCGGTCGTCAAGTTTGCTAAAAGAGACGACCAAGAATGATGTAGAGAATGAGTAGATGACTTTGTCTCGTTCCGTCCAAAGCTATGGACGGACGGTTAATGAAGTTGCCGAGGGAATCGGGTGATGGAATGAAATGGACTGTGAAATTCCATACACCGATAAAACCTATCATAATCTTTTCTAGCAAATGAAAACTCAAGTGAGAGAGAGTGTGAGGAGAGAGAGGGGTGGCCACTTATAAAGAAGGAGGAAGGTGAGTGTAGGAGAGGGGGGGGTGACCTTAAGAGAAAAGCTTCTCACAAAAGATCTTAACCAAAACAAGAATCATTAAAGAAAACAATGACTCACAAATAACACCTCATCAAGTAATAAATGCAACCAATTAGAACACAACACCAATTAGCCTAGTCACCTCATCTAGAATCTTCTAGAACACTGACTCACCTCAACTGAAGAAAAGATAAATCCGTCTTTAACCGAATGTTAAAAGACGGCTGATAGAAAACTGGAAACTGGCAACTTCCAAAAGTGATCCTGAAACGAATTTCAGGACAACCCCGAAACTGTATAAATATACCCGCATTTGTATTACGACCGAATACAAATGCAACTGAGACAAAGATATTATACCTACTCAATATAATACTCGGATCCGGCTTAAACCAAAGCCGACCAGTATCATCTGTCCGAAAATCGACACGTGCGTAAACGCACGTGCATTTTCCGAACACTGCCATAAAACCATACGGCCTCTACAACGTTTCGCCCGAACTTGGGAAACTGTCTGTGGGGGACTCTAATGACTCGTCAGTACCCTGGCAGTGGGTTTAACCACAAACCGTCAGTGGCACTAGTAATGCGTAACGGCTGCCCACGGACTGACCTCAAGGGAGACCGATGAGCGCACTCAAGGGAGGCCGATGAGCGAACTCATCCAGAAACCCTACTGAGCCTAACAGTGACAATGTATATACGGTCCGGTCCATTCGTCTATGAGTATCGCATATCTGCCTAGGGGGCTAGTAACGTCAGACCCCCAATAGCAGTATAAGTCGTGTCGGAGTGAAGCCTCAATACACCCTGAGATACTACTGGAGTACCTACCAGTAAATCTCCTACCATGGCCATGGATTTGTGTAATGGCTCTCCTAGACACAGCACGATCTCGCCCCCAATACCGGGAGAGACGAATCCCCTGCCGATCCGCTCACGTGCCTCTATATGGCTCGGGACTGTACCCAAAAGCTACCTGTTTGCACGACTCCTTTGAGCCGTGGTAGGGTAGAAATCAAAGCACAGTGGGAACTCACACGAGACAAATGACGACCTCAGGTCGATGAACTAACCTGTACACATGTCACCAGGGAACTGCTATCTGACGGTAGATATAATACTAACTAGCAGATTCCCGGCGAGTCCTGTCCGGTGTACTCATAACCCAATGAGCACCTGTATACATCTTAGGTGATCCTACTGACACCAGTGGCTTGTGAAACCGGCCACCGCCCCTCGTCGGGGTCTCGACTGTATACACTAGTCTACTCCGGAGTATCGATGCCCTGTCTCGAAACTCCCACGACTAGGGACCACAATTAAGGATATGCATATAAACTACCCAACTCTCACGTATATGATCGCCATCATACTGTTGGTAGTAAAGCAAGATCCTAAGGGCTCTATCAAAGTGTAACATGCAATCAGTCACCTGAACATGTACACGACTGATAAAGGCAAACCAGATAGCATACTATCATCTTGAGTAAGACTGTGCTACCGGGATAGGTCCTCCGCAATCATTGCAATCACGTACCTGCGATCCAATAATTGACTATGAGGGCACTATCTCCAACAATCTCCCACTTGCACTCAAGGCTAATATTGCGATGTCGACTACTCACAGCCCGTGTGAAACCGAACATCCAACTCCTCTACTAATCAGTTCACAAAGCCCGTTTGTAAAACTATTGTGTTCAAGAAATAGCCTCAGTGAGTGGATCCGCCTTGATGTTTCTTTCTGTATCTCTCTTAATCTCAAGTTCGCGGAGAAAGCCATCTCCCGAATTGAGTAGTACCTGTCTTTGAATATGTCTGGATATCTGATGGGACCTTAGTTCATAAATGAACTCCATATCCAAACTTCTTAGACTGTATGGATCACTGAACCTAATCAGTATCCGGCACCATGCCACCCACAGTATCCTCTGGAACCACCTGTCCATAATACTGTCCTTCGTCAGAGGGAAAACTAAAACTCTGACAATCACTCTGTCATCCATGTCACCTTTGAAGCCTGGAATGATAACCGTCTCCCGAAAGAGGCTGCCGTTATCAAATCCGTAGAACATGTACCAATGTTCTAAAACTGCTTCCTTATGTTTCTCCAGGATTGGATTAATACAAACTTATTGCATCTAGTGCAAAACCAACATTTGGTGTGGTACTTGACATCACATGATTGACTCAATTGCCTAAGCAAGTGATCTGCCAATCATGCACATCCCTCTCCCCTTTAGTCTATACGACACCTTTAGAGAGGGTGACTCCATCACCTGCAGGTACACTACCATGCTAGGAGTCAACTATTCTAAAAACCATTAGAATATCTGTCAAAGTACCCACATTGGGAAACCACCCAAATCTAGATCTAAAACCATAGATCCAGAAACCAGAATGTCTAATATTATATCCATGTCCTGTCTGGAGAAACAACTGTGTGACGACCACAGTACAACCGATCGTAGTATAGGAATTTTACTTCCTACTCTGTGTATGTCATCCAGATACCATGACATCATACCCTACCACCTTCTTAACAGATCCATCCCTTATTCTGATTGAAGTCAAACCCATGACTGTCACATCAAAATTAGATGATCTATCTCCGCTATAACTGCTCAAGTCTATAAATAGATATAAGCATCTTGCCCACTATGTTTCTGCTGCTCCCACTGACTACGACAACCCTCCTACCGGGTCTCATAGCCTGGAACATCAGTAGTGTCAAGCCTGGGTAGGTAAGAACCTCCCTATCACTGTCCTTGAGGCTACCGGAGTACCTCTCGGGTGTCTGAGGTTACCCACCATATCTGCGGAGTGGCTATTGGAATGTCAAATCTGATTGAATATATAGGTCCTATTAAATTTTCCGTAATCGTTTGCGGTTCTGGAATCACTTCCAGTTCTACCATACTCCCACTACTGTTTTCTGAAAAAGATCCATTTTACTAAAACTGTGGCGAGTCAAGAACAATATCACTATTGATCTTCCAAATGGTAGAATATCAACCCTCGTCATAGCCAGGGTCAACCCACAAAACAGCCATTACAGAAACGTGCCCTGAGTTATCCAGAGTCTGGTTTTAAGCATAAGCTAAATTTTCCGTAATCGTTTGCGGTTCTGGAATCACTTCCAGTTCTACCATACTCCCACTACTGTTTTCTGAAAAAGATCCATTTTACTAAAACTGTGGCGAGTCAAGAACAATATCACTATTGATCTTCCAAATGGTAGAATATCAACCCTCGTCATAGCCAGGGTCAACCCACAAAACAGCCATTACAGAAACGTGCCCTGAGTTATCCAGAGTCTGGTTTTAAGCATAAGCTGGACAACTCCCCATACCTTAATTTCTTTTAAGGTACGATCCATTATATATCCAATACAGAAAATTTGGCACTTATTTAATTGGAACCATATTCAAATCATGCAGCTGTCTCCAGTGCATATCAACTTAATGGAAAGAGGTTAATCAGCATTACTCAACTTAGGAATCCATCCAATTATGAGTAACCTGAAAGAGAAACACGTTTCTCAAAACCATCACTATCATCTGAATACCAATCACAAGAATCTACATCTTCGATCTCTTTGAAGAATCCCGATACTTGTGATACCTGGTTCTCTACTTTATTCTTATACCCACAACTTCTCAAAACTTAGACCTTGTATTTCTACGAAACACTTGTCTAAAAACTAGAGAAGTTATAAGTAAACAGAACAAAGTACGAGGACCTACCCCTTTGTCCTGAAGGACACTTGGACAACATACAATACTCTGTATAAGTCCGCTGAGTTAAACAACTCAAAATCTGTGCGTCGTAGGTTGAAAACTGTACCCTGGCGATTTCCTCAAATATCACCAATTTCAACGAATTCCGATATAATGAGGATAATCACCTAATTCCCAATATCTTACTCCCACTCATCATCTGCAAAACCATACAGATATGAGAATGAAACCTGGTAAATACATACCCTTGGAGTAAGTGTCTAATCGGGAAAACAGGTTTTCTTTAACAATGCACTGAAACATGAAAATGTTTCGTAGGGGATCCTGGTATTCATAGCAATGCCTCTTCCATAATCTAATTCATGACTTCAACCGTATATTTTATTGCCATCTCTCCAAATCCCTTTATTTGCCTTTAGTCGTTACCTTCTGTACACCATCGTTAGGCTAAATGGTTTTCTTCCTTCCCTACCGTTCGGCACCAGCCTATGGTTTGGAAGAAGACTATCCAGTAAGCATAATAGGTGTACCCTCCTAAACCAAGGAGTACTCGCATCACGAGAGAAGGTGATGATAAAAGACAACTGAACAATACCTTATTCTTTTTAAAGGTGAAATAGGAGTGGCGATGAAGTACGCGGTTTTGGTCGTGAATGATATCAGTCGCAATTTACTTTGCCCTCTTTCTAATCCCTTTATTTTGTCTTTACATATTACCTTCTGCACACCCTACTTAGGCTAATTGGTTTTCTTCATTCCCTACCTTTCGGCACCAGCCTATGGTTTGGAATAAGACTATCCAATAAGCGTAATAGGTGTACTCTCCTAAACCAAGGAGCCCTCGCAACCTGACAGAAGGTGATAATAAAAGACAACTGAATAAACCAATTCTATTTCTCCTGAACCTTGATCCATCCTCGAAGGAGTCCCTTCGAGTTCGTATATAACCATACGATGGATCTATCCAATGGAAGTGGATATCCGTAGCAATACGGGTGTTCTGAGAAATGCAAAGGGTAGAAGAAGGAGTGGCAATGACTTATGCAACTCAGACAATCCAAAAACCAGTATTTTAAGAAGGTTCGGTCAACCTGGTCACTGAGTCATAGTCTAGGGTCGGTCAAAGGTCGCTGCCAAAGAGAGAGAGAGAAAAGAAACACTCTGCGTGCACTCTAACCTAGATCAGAATGGTCATCACTTTATCTAATCCGGAAACCTCCCACTGTCCTGTCAAATTCTCCTCCAAACCTAAAAAAAAATCAATCGGGATCACCCGAAGAGTAAACCAACTCATCAGTGGGAATCGGGATCCAACTCTCATCGCATGATAACGTGATGGAATGCATCCACGTTACTCATACTCCAGAAGGTATGCGCATACTTGGCAAGTTTCAGTTTCTTTAGAAACTCCCGATATCATTTTTGCCCCATGCTCTTATAACCTTGGCTTTGGTCAAAATGTCATAAGTCACATGCCAAGTTCTACCCGTCACTATCTTGTCAATTTGAACCCATCCGCACATGCCCCTGACTTTGGCCAATCGGCAGAACGACTGTCCCAAACTGACTCATCTATCTATGCAACAATTGAATACCCAGCAGCTACCAAACACTATGCCTTAACTTTGGCTAAAATGCATAGCTTGAATACTACTGAATACCCAAAAGAAGTGACGGAGGGCTACGGCTGGTTTTTGGCGAAAAACCTTTAGCGTAGTGAACTTGATATCGCTGAAGGAACCTGAGAGCTTTTTAAAATATAGTGGCGAAAACCTTTTGCTAAAGAGGTCACTCCCGGTAAAGGGATCTTGGCTCTTTCCTCGTGGAATGAGGTGCAGGATATTCCACTGAATACCGCTATGCAAAGCAACTTGTAATCGACTATAGTAAAGTTATTACCCTGACGCAAACTTCTGTCCAAGGGGTCTTTCCCGGTGAAGGGATATCAGCCCTTGCCTCGTCGAATGAGGTGCTGGATATTCCACTGAATACCGCTATGCATAACAAAAGAAAATGTCTTTGCAATAACACTTTTTAAATTTGTTCCAACAACTCAAACAGGTTTGTTTAACTTTGCATTGATCAAAATCAATGCAGTCCCATCAATCGATCACACCAGAAAAGAACGAAAATAAAATGTACGTATATGCCATCCGCATTCGTCACTGGGTCCCGTCATCACTCGTTAGGTTACTTAACTAACGACAGAGCGGGGACTGGACTAGCGCGGGTGTAAAACATGTACAACATCTAATAGTATATAAACCAATATACAATAATCGCTCCAGGCGTGATAGTATGCAACATTACAGAAAAGTAATAAGCATCACAGAACAATACAGATAATCTAGGATCCCCGGGTTTCACAGAGCCGCTGCTGAAACTCGACGTTCCCCTGTCGTGTGGATAGCCTGTGCAATGAAACCTAGACCCCTACGGGTGCGGCAAGTTACCCGCCAAAACCTGAAGCGAGGCAGTCCCCCACAGCATAGTGAATGGAACACCCGGCACTTCACGGAATCCGGTAAATTGAGCACCCCTCCTTGGGTCAACCTGTACCCCCTACGAGTGCGGCGAATAGTCTGCCAATTCTGAAGTGGGACCCCTCTGCCTCTCAAAGCCATGAGATGCGGACCCGTTTCCCTCCCGAACCCGGCTATCCGTGCACTCCGTCGCGGGGTAAAACCTAGTACAGTAATGAAAAATAGTACAATAGGTACATCGACCGCAAGCTGGTCGTGCCCCAAAAGAATATTATACAACAGGCAGTGACGGCAGTCCACATGTTGGACGCTCGCCCCGCAATATCAAATGTACAAATAAACTCAAACTGTACTACCATTGCATACTGCTATCCACCACGACAAATCCGCAACATCACAGCACAACACAGAACATCAACGCGAATGTCACGTTCGCATACCCGTCTAAAAGAACTATAGCAATCGGACGCGGTTTACCGATCAAATGACATTCCCGGTCGGAGATATAATGTAAGCACTGTAAACTAACGCGTTTAAATTTCGATCGACCAAATATCAAAAAGTGGGCCCCACGAAAATCTGTAGAACAGTAATAAAACCTGGGCCCAAACGATATATACCAAAAACCCCAATTTCCAATATAGAATGCACTGTAGAAAACTGGCCAAGTGATGTCATATTAATGCGGCGGATCCGCGGCCAAACCCATGTTTGGGCCGCGGATCCGCGCCTATAAAGTTGAATCACTTTGTCGTTTTTCTGCAGTTTTCCTAAAAAAACCCTGCTTGATTTTCTTGTATGGTCCAAATGTCATTTTGACCAGTTTAAAAATTTACAAAAACTGTCAAGCAAGAAATTGCAGTTTTTAGTTTTCCGGTTCGTTCGATATTTTAAACGCGTTAGCACAAGTTAGCATAGCAAAATGGTGAGGCTCTGATACCACTGTAAGTCTACGCTAGCGCCCCGGCAGTCTACAGACGCCAAATGCGGAACAAAAACTTTTTAACTGGCGCTATCGTATACTTTAACCCGGATCTGCCATTATTGCTAAACTAACAAACTGTAAAGAGTGTAGAAAGGTTATACCGAACGATCCGAGTCCTTCGTTCTTCAACCATCATCCCACGCTCCGTTGCGGCTGCTCCGATCTCGTCGATCTCCGATATCTTCGTCGAGGTGGCACCACATCACTGATTCTTTAAACGGGCTCCCGCCTCTGACTCGAGGCAACTCGGTCGTCAAGTTTGCTAAAAGAGAAGACCAAGAATGATGTAGAGAATGAGTAGATGACTTTGTCTCATTCCGTCCAAAACTATGGACGGACGGTTAATGAAGTTGCCGAGGGAATCGGGTGATGGAATGAAATGGACTGTGAAATTCCATACACCGATAAAACATATCATAATCTTTTCTAGCAAATGAAAACTCAAGTGAGAGAGAGTGTGAGGAGAGAGAGGGGTGGCCACTTATAAAGAAGGAGGAAGGTGAGTGTAGGAGAGGGGGGGTGACCTTAAGAGAAAAGCTTCTCACAAAAGATCTTAACCAAAACAAGAATCATTAAAGAAAACAATGACTCACAAATAACACCTCATCAAGTAATAAATGCAACCAATTAGAACACAACACCAATTAGCCTAGTCACCTCATCTAGAATCTTCTAGAACACTGACTCACCTCAACTGAAGAAAAGATAAATCCTTCTTTAACCGAATGTTAAAAGACGGCTGATAGAAAACTGGAAACTGGAAACTTCCAAAAGTGATCCTGAAACGAATTTCAGGACAACCCCGAAACTGTATAAATATATCCGCATTTGTATTACGACCGAATACAAATGCAACTGAGACAAAGATATTATACCTACTCAATATAATACTCGGATCCGGCTTAAACCAAAGCCGACCAGTATCATCTGTCCGAAAATCGACACGTGCGTAAACGCACGTGCATTTTCCGAACCCTGCCATAAAACCATACGGCCTCTACAACGTTTCGCCCGAACTTGGGAAACTGTCTGTGGGGGACTCTAATGACTCGTCAGTACCTTGGCAGTGGGTTTAACCACAAACCGTCAGTGGCACTAGCAATGCGTAACGGCTGCCCACGGACTGACCTCAAGGGAGACCGATGAGCGCACTCAAGGGAGGCCGATGAGCGAACTCATCCAGAAACCCTACTGAGCCTAACAGTGACAATGTATATACAGTCCGGTCTGTTCGTCTATGAGTATCGCATATCTGCCTAGGGGGCTAATAACGTCAGACCCCCAATAGCAGTATAAGTCGTGTCGGAGTGAAGCCTCAATACACCCTGAGATACTACTGGAGTACCTACCAGTAAATCTCCTACCATGGCCATGGATTTGTGTAATGGCTCTCCTAGACACAGCACGATCTCGCCCCCAATACCGGGAGAGACGAATCCCCTGCCGATCCGCTCACGTGCCTCCATATGGCTCGGGACTGTACCCAAAAGCTACCTGTTTGCACGACTCCTTTGAGCCGTGGTAGGGTAGAAATCAAAGCACAGTGGGAACTCACACGAGACAAATGACGACCTCAGGTCGATGAACTAACCTGTACACATGTCACCAGGAAACTGCTATCTGACGGTAGATATAATACTAACTAGCAGATTCCCGGCGAGTCCTGTCCGGTGTACTCATAACCCAATGAGCACCTGTATACATCTTAGGTGATCCTACTGACACCAGTGGCTTGTGAGACCGGCCACCGCCCCTCGTCAGGGTCTCGACTGTATACACTAGTCTACTCCGGAGTATTGATGCCCTGTCTCGAAACTCCCACGACTAGGGACCACAATTAAGGATATGCATATAAACTACCCAACTCTCACGTATATGATCGCCATCATACTGTTGGTAGTAAAGCAAGATCCTAAGGGCTCTATCAAAGTGTAACATGCAATCAGTCACCTGAACATGTACACGACTGATAAAGGCAAACCAGATAGCATACTATCATCTTGAGTAAGACTGTGCTACCGGGATAGGTCCTCCGCAATCATTGCAATCACGTACCTGCGATCCAATAATTGACTATGAGGGCACTATCTCCAACAGGGACTGATACATAGTGATGTATGCGGTCCCATGTCTACACATGCCAGGGATGGTTCTTTGTACTTCATTACATTCACTGACGATCTCTCTAGATTCGGATATGTGTTCCTGATGAAACACAAATCAGAAGCTTTTGAGAAATTTAGAGAATATAAACAAGAAGTAGAGAACCAAACGGGCAAAAGTATTAAGATCCTTCGATCTGATCGAGGAGGAGAATACTTAAGTAACGAATTCAGAGATTATCTAAAAGAGAATGGGATTCTCTCTCAGCTTACTCCTCCTTATACACCACAGCACAACGGTGTATCGGAGCGGAGAAATCGCACCCTATTAGATATAGTGCACTCTATGATGAGTGCACCTGAGTTACCTATTTCCTTCTGGGGATATGCACTGGAGACTGCTGCATATCTATTGAATAGAGTTCCAACCAAATCTGTGCCTACCACTCCATATGAGATATGGAATGGTAAGAGACCATGTCTTAATTTTATTCAGATATGGGGTTGTCCGGCCTATGTTAAAACACAAAATCTGGACAAGCTCGAAGCAAGGTCTGTTCTGTGTAAGTTTGTTGGATATCCCAAACATTCGCGAGGGTATATCTTCTACCACTCCGAGGAACAAAAAGTGTTTGTTTCTCGACATGCCACTTTCTTAGAAAAGAGTTTTCTTATGAAACAGACAAGTAGCATTGAGGTAGAACTGGAAGAGGTTCCAGCAATACAAACTGAAACAGAAGACTTGGTAGAACCAGAGGATTCAGTAGAACTCGACGAACCCCAGCCTCTCCGCCGATCTAGTAGGGTTTCTCGTCCACCTGAGAGATACTATGGTTTTCTCATTGACGGTGGAAGCGAGGATTGCATCATGGAGGATGATGACCCAACTAGCTTCGAGCAGGCCATCACGAGTAGGGACTCAGTGAAATGGCTGGATGCTATGCGGTCCGAGATGGAATCCATGTACACCAACAAAGTATGGACTTTGGAAGTTGCTCCTGAAGGGGTAAAACCCATTGGGAGCAAGTGGATCCTCAAGAAGAAACTTGGTGTAGATGGGAAAGTGGAGACTTTCAAAGCTAGACTTGTTGCAAAGGGATTTCGTCAAAGACCAGGTGTGGACTATGACGAAACCTTTTCTCCAGTGGCTATGCTTAAATCCATCCGAATCATGCTTGCCATCGCTGCATATCATGATTACGAAATCTGGCAAATGGATGTTAAGACCGCCTTTCTAAATGGTGATTTAGAAGAGTGCGTGTACATGACTCAGCTAGAGGGCTTCGTAGACAGTGGGAGCAGCGGGAAGGTGTGCAAGCTGCTTAAATCCATTTATGGATTAAAGCAAGCATCGCGAAGTTGGAACATCTGCTTTGATGTCGTTATCAAAGAGTTTGATTTCGTCAAAAATCCAGATGAACCTTGTATCTACAAGAAGGTGGCAGAGAGTAAGGTTGTCTTCCTCGTATTGTACGTGGACGACATACTCTTGATAGGAAATGATATTCCTATGCTGCAATCGGTCAAGCTCTTCTTATCACAAAGATTCTCAATGAAAGATCTTGGTGATGCCTCCTGCATATTGGGAATAAGGATCTATAGAGATAGATCCAAACGGATATTGGGATTGTCCCAATCCAGGTATATTGACACCATACTAAAGAGGTTTAGTATGGAAGAATCCAAGCGTGGGAACTTGCCCACGATCTCTGGAGTCACTCTCTCCAAAGAGATGTCTCCCAAGACTGATTTGGAGAGAGCTCGCATGCAAGAGATACCCTATGCTTCGGCTGTAGGCTCTATCATGTATGCGATGCTATGTACCAGACCCGATATAGCATACTCATTAAGTGTAGTGAGCAGGTATCAAGCTGATCCTGGAGAGAGTCACTGGACAGCTGTGAAGAGCATTCTCAAGTACTTACGAAGGACTAAAGAGATGCTCTTGGTGTATGGTAACGGAGAACTCCAAGTGGAGTCCTTTACCGATTCAAGCTTCCAGAGTGATAAGGACGACTCTAAGTCGCAGTCGGGATTTGTTTTTACCCTTTACGGAGGGGCGGTTAGCTGGAAGAGTTCCGAGCAGGAAACCGTGGAAGACTCGACAATAGAGGCTGAATACATCGCTGCCAACGATGCTGCTAAAGAGCTGTCTGGATCAAGAAGTTCATTATTGAACTTGGTGTGGTTCCATCCATTGAGCATCCAATACCTTTGTATTGCGATAACAATGGAGCGGTGGCTTTGGCCAAGGAACCCAGGTCCCATCAGCGATCCAGGCATATTCTGAGGCGGTATCACCTGATCCGGGAGATAGTTGATCGCCGGGAGATCGAGGTCAGGAGGGTTGACACGAAGAACAACACGGCGGATCCACTCACGAAGGCCATTCCCCAGATACAGTTTGAGAGACTCTTCGGGATGCTCGGTATGCGATACTACAGCAGCTGGCCCTAGTGCAAGTGGGAGATTGTTAGTTGTATGTATGCCCTAGAGGCCAGTATTGTACAGATGATGTATATTATATTGGATGCTTGGACATATATAGAGATGACTTTCTTGCTCGATATGATAGTATGCTATCTGGTTGCTCTTTATCTTAACATGTACACTTGTCTCTTTAAACTGTTTTATAGTTACATGTTGATAAAGCCCTTAGGATGTGTACTTGACTACCTGGACTATGATGCAGATCATACTAGTGGGGACATGGTTGTCCATAAGTACATCCTTCAAGGTCCCTAGTCAAGGGTGTATCGAGACAGGGCATCGATATACCAGTGTAGACTAGCGTATACGCTTCTCGACCCATGAGATGGGTGATGGATGATCCCATATCCATTGGTGTTTGACATCAGAGATGGTATACGGGTGCTCAGTGGAGACTGGGTACACTGGACGGACTCGCCGAGAACTCCCAGATGGTATTATACCTCACGTCAGATGGCAGTTCTCAGGTGACACTTGTGCAGGTTAGTCTGTAGACCCGAGATCGTCATAGAGTCTTGTGTGATTCCCACTGTGCTTTGATCTCCACCTTACCACGTCCATGAGGGCGTGCAAAACGGTGGTCTTTGGGTACAGTCCCGAGTCACATGGAGGCAATGAGCGATAGGAGGGGTTTCGTCTCTCCCGGTATTGGGGGTTGATGTTGCGCTGTGCTCGATTGGCCGTAACAGGGAAGTCCCTAGCCAGGGCTGATCAGAGATTTGCTGGTAAGTGTTACCAGTAGTTTCTCGACTCGTTATGAGCCTCACATCGGCACGACTTATCAGTTATTGGGGTCTGACGTTTACCACCCCTAGACTTGATATGCGACATATCAGACGAACAGACCGGACTGTACGGTAAGTGTTATTGGTTGGATTCACAGGAGTGTGAGCAGGCTAGCTCGTCGATCTTCTGATCGCTCAATACCCGGATGGCCGTTACGTTTAGCAGACCGCTTGCGGCTTGTGGGTGCTTGATATGATCATCATCTGCTACCGGCGTATTGACGAGTCTTTAGAGTCCTACACAGAGGTTTCCTGGCTCAAGCGAAACGAAATAGGAGCGCATATGAGATATGTACAGGACCGAGAATAATGCGTGCATGTGATACCGTATTCCTTTCTCGCGATGAATATATCGATGTGTTATATTTGATATAACCTAGTTATCGAATCATTGATTCGATAAATCGATACATTGTATACTAGTCGGTTATGTGCGACATGACCGGATCATTGAATCAAGTGTTGATTTAATAATTTAATGTATAATTATATATTTGATATATTATTTTGCATTAACTAGTATTGGTTCATTTTAAATGGATTTTCTCACTTGATGTGCAAGTTGTATATGTGATATACTTTTGTGCACTACAATGTGTCATGTTTGATGATGCATGTAAATTGGTTTTGTGTTAAGACTTAAACCATGGTTATGATAATAGTTAGGGTTTTGATTTATTTACTTATTTATTTATCTATTCTTTCTTGATAAATAAATAAATGATAACAAAATGGTTTCTTTCATGAAGCTTGATGAAGCTTGATGAAGCTTTGACTAAAGTGACCATTTTATCATCATGCTTAACCCTAACCATTCTCACTTGACCATGGTCTATTCTCTACACTTAACCAAGGTTAGAAGATGATAAGTATTCATTCTTTTAAACACACTTATCATATGCTTTCTTCTTCTTCATCATCTTCTTCTTCAAGAAAAGCTTAAGTCCATCAATGGCAACTTGAGCTAAAGTGAGAGAAATCCAATTCTAAAGTGAACCCACCTCCTATTTCTTCATCCTCTACCTCTTGCCAAGTTGTTTTGGGTGTTTTCTTCACAAGTTTCACAACTTGGTGAAGATGGAGCTTGAACTTGTGATGCCTCGACGTAGATCATCTTCGGCACGAAGCCGACGACCTAGTCCGCTCACTTTTCCGATGAAGCCGATGTCAGAGTCCGAGATCCGACTTGGACAGCGAGAGGACGACTACGTGGAGCTAAGGAAGTGGAGAACCAGATCTACAAAGGTTGTAGCCTCTCTCCTTTAGTTAAGATGTTAACTAGTTTTGTTCATCGCCTAAACTTCTAGTCAACGATCCGTATTAGGGTTTCTCGGCACCCATAAAATTTGAAATTGGCATGGTTGATGCCTTGTGAGACCTCTATAGTGTGCCTAGGAACCCTACAATGCGAACCCTCTCCTCGTCAGTCTTAGGAAACATCTTCTTGGAGAGGGTAATTCCGTACAATGCGGGTATGTTACCGCTCTTGGAATCCTCCATACTAAATCTCTTTAGAACGGTCTCTACGTACCTGGACTGCGAAAGTCCCAGTAGTCTCTTGGATCTATCTCTATAGACCTTGATCCCCAGAATGTACGAGGCATCACCCAGTCCTTCATGGAGAACTGTTGTGACAAAAATAGCTTGACTGATTGTAGCATAGGAATGTCATTTCCTATCAAAATAATGTCGTCCATGTACAAGACTAGGAATACGACAGTTCGTCCTACAATCTTCTTATAGACACAAGGTTCATCTTCGTTCTTGATGAAATCAAATTCCTTGATTGCCTCATCAAAACAGATGTTCCAGCTCCGCGATGCCTGCTTCAATCCATAAATGGATTTGAGTAACTTGCACACCTTCCCGCTGCTCCCACTGTCCACGAAACCTTCTGGCTGATCCATGTAAACGCACTCTTCTAAACTACCGTTTAGAAAAGCCGTTTTAACGTCCATTTGCCAGATTTCATAGTCATGGAAGGCAGAAATGGAAAGTAGGATCCAAATGGATTTGAGCATAGCCACTGGAAAAAAATTTCGTCATAGTCCAAACCAGGTCTTTGACGAAAACCTTTTGCAACGAGTCTAGCCTTATAGGTTTCCACCTGCCCATCTACACCAAGTTTCCTTTTGTAGATCCATTTGCATCCAACGGTTTTTACCCCAGGTGGAGCAATATCCAAGGTCCACACTTTATTGGTGTACATGGACTCCATTTCGGATTGCATTGCATCCAGCCATTTATCAGAGTCCCTACTGATAATGGCCTGCCTGAAACTGGTAGGGTCAACTTCTTCCAAGATGCAATCCTCTCGATCCCCGTCTATGAGAAAACCGTAGTATCTCTCGGGCGGATGAGAAATCCTACCAGATCTGCGGAGTGGCTGAAGTTCGTTGGGTGTAACTGAATCTAGCGGTTCCTCCAAATCTTTAGTTAAAGTTTGTGTTTCTGGAATTTCATCTAGTTCTACCGTGCTACCACTAACATTTTTAACAAGAAATTCTTTTTCCAAAAATGTGGCATTCCTGGAAACAATTATCTTCTGTCCCTCTGCATGGTAGAATAGATACCCACTTGAATCTTTTGGGTATCCCACAAACTTACATAAAACTGCCCGTGCCTCAAGTTTGTCTGGGTTCTGCTTTTTGACATAAGCTGGGCAACCCAAAATCTTAATACGTTTAAGATATAAATTCTTACCACTCCATATTTCATACGGAGTCTTAGGCACAGATTTGGATGGAACTTGATTCAATAGATGTGCTGCTGTTAAAAGCGCATGTCCCCAGAATGAAAGAGGCAACTCAGCACTACTCATCATGGAGCGAACCATATACAATAGGGTACGATTCCTCCGTTCCGATACACCGTTGTGCTGTGGTGTATAAGGAGGAGTAAGCTGAGAGAGAATATCATTCTCTTTTACGTAATCTAGGAATTCCCTGCTTAAGTACTCCCCTCCTCTATCTGATCGGAGGATCTTGATACTTTTGCTAGTTTGGTTCTCTACTTCGTTTCTGAATTCCTTGAATTTCTCAAAAGCTTCAGATTTATGTTTCATAAGATACACATATCCGAATCTAGAGAGATCGTCAGTGAATGTGATGAAGTACGAGAACCCACCCCTTGCATGTATAGATATCGGACCACATACATCACTATGTACGAGTCCCAAGAGCTCTGCTGCCCTTTCTCCATGTCCGGTGAACGGAGATTTAGTCATCTTTCCTTTGAGACAAGACTGACAAGTTTCATAAGATGAAAACTCGAACGTATTCAAGACTCCATCTTTATGCAACTTACTTAGTCTTTTCTCTCCGATATGACCAAGTCTACAATGCCTCAAGTAGGATTCATTCGTATCTGAATTCTTCCTCTTGCGTGTGTTTTGTATATTGAGAACTATATTCTGATTTAGAACGTAGATACCATTACACAGTGTACCTTCTGCAACCAGTACCTTATGAAGGTAGATGTTCATGATATTTCTATCAAGAACAAAGTTATATCCATCTTTATCGAGTAAAGAAACTGATATGATGTTGCAAACCATGGAAGGTACATAATAGCAATCGTTCAAAATCATAGTATTGCCATTTGGCAACACTAGGTGATATTCACCGACGGCTGCAGCATTAACTTGTGCTCTATTTGCTACTCTAAGCGACATATCACCAGGTACAACTCTCCTACTTTTTCTCAGTCCCTGCAATAAATTACAGATATGAGATCCTGATCCGGTATCAAGTACCCAGGAGGTAGCGCTGACCGTAAAGCAGTTCTCAATTACAAGAACACCTGAAGTAGATGCAAAACCATGCTTCTTCTTCAACTGGGTATCCTTGGAATCCATACAATCCTCTTTCCCTTGCTCATACTTATGACTGTTGTCGTAAGTTAGAGTCGAACCAACGTTCCCTAGCCCGAAATAAGAATTCGGATCGGTCAAGCGATACATTTTATTATCTTGATGTCACGACCCGCAGGGTACGGAACGTGACTGGCACTTAAGTTTACGAAACGTCTAAAGGCGTCCGTAAAATAAGTAAGCCAAAGCCCAGAAAACAAAACCAATTAAGCAAAAGAGTGAAGAAAACCCAAACATTTGAAAGCAAGTTTATCAAATAAGTCATGTAAAACCCTTTTTAAAAACAATACTAATTTTTCCGAAAATTTCGGCAGAGTCTCCTTTGTAAATACTGGCCCCCAAAATGGGTACAACAGAAATATGCATGAATCCAACACAATAGGGCATCCCCAAGCGGGAGCTAGCTCTTCGCCACAAGGCGGTCACAAATCCCACGCAATGTAAATGACAACAAGCATAATAATCATAATAAAGCATAAGGAAGCATGAAAAGTAGCATGTCGGCTCAAGTGAGCTCGACCCCAAAATACAGCATAAAATCCACAAACCTCACAGTCTCATCTCTAGGTCAATATACAATAAATCTGCTAAAAACAGTAGATGGAGTACACTAGATACAAGAATATACAAGGTGGTACAAAAAATAACATAACCCACCTATGAGCAAATCTCGAGTCCAGGCAAAAGAGGCAAAAGAAGCAAGCGCACCCGCCGCTACTGAACTGACGGAGCGGACCTGCAACAGGCTATGGCACAACGGGGGTGAGTTGCCAACTCGTGAGTAATAAATAACATTTACACAGGCTATCGAATGCATGCACACAAGCATCCTAGCATCTATATACAGGTAAGGCAGGACATAATGGCGAGTATGTATGCAATATGGATATACTAGCAGGTGTGTATACAACATCAGTGTACGAATATGTATGCAACATGAATATCTGAGGTCTCAATAGGTTTATATATAAAAATATTTTATCAGATGTTGTTTTTGAAACTCTTTTAGAATGCCAGCAAATGTCAATGAATCGACGAAAACCGGTGTCTAGCAACGACACCCCAAAAGCTGTCTCAAATCTCATAAATGTATCGCTGGCCTCAGCCGTCCGGCTGACCCATCTCAAATATCAATATCTCATCATCTAGCGGCCACGGTCGGTATCCTCTGGATATCCGCCGTCCCAAACAGTCACCGGTAGGTAATCCGTCCCCTGCCAGGCTCAACGTCATCACCACATTCCTCTTGCCCCGGGGTACCTTACCGGGCCCACCATGTACCCGTGCCGGTTCCTCCACTCCTCGACACGGATTTCCAAATCCACAGCAAACTCATGGTGGACGACACTTACATCACTAGAAAACCGCAATTTACACATTTTAAAAATATAATAAGTTTAGAAATTTTGCGGCTTTCCCCCGAAATCCAGCAATATCATAAAATCTCAAGAAATCCTCATAAGTGCATATATCTATGATAATGAATGCATATGATATCAATAATCAAGTTGCGATGTGTGATTAATGTATTAAGCATGAACAATTAATATGATGAAGTACATGCACATGAATAGCAATACTACGGTTTCATTTTTAAGGAATTAAAGGCAATAGTACCAGTTTAAGTATCAATTAGTAAAAGGTTTAAATTTAAATGTTATCTAGTGTGGTGGCATGGCAATTACCAGGGTGTGTGTGTAAACATGAATAGTGCTCGTGCTGCATATAAAAACCTGGTAATGGTGCATGTGTCCTACAATTGAGTTTGCGTATATGGGTATAACATATTGATCTAATTGCAGCAATTATCATGCCAATATTATTATTCTAATGTCACAAGTGGTTATCCAGTTTACTATTTTATTTTCAGTTTACTAAATCTATCGGGCGACTTGCGCCATCCAAACGATCGTCCCCCGTAGATGTTAAATCTACTCACCGGGATCCCTGGCTAGCTGTGTCCAATCACCGCATTTCCCTTTCGCGCCGCGTCTGACGTTTCCGCGACCGAACCTGGAATTTACATCATTACCAATTATAAGGTTACATATCAAGAACGACGCAAACCCCAACGAAACTACTAAAGTTCGCTAGCTAGGTACAACGTGCACAAAGTGCGCGGAACACACGCGAAAATCGCAAAAACTGCCAAAAACGCCGATTTGGGTCACCCGGCAAAACTAAAACCCGACTACCCAAAAACCGCACTCACGCATCCTAAAAGTCGTAGGACAAGCCATTACAATCATCAAGATATCAAAAATAGTCCATCACATAATTTATATAAAAATCTAGTAAGCATATACATTCCAAAAATCGGTGCAAAAATCGCCGATTTGCGACAAAACGACTACAATAAAGCATACTCACCCAAGCACACTACAAGCAATCCACACCCACTAATTACAACACATTAACCATGCTCCAAAACCTATATTCCACAACCAAACCCTTTCTTGATTTTTATAAATAGCAATTGCAAATCAAAAACCATACTTGAAAAACTTAATTAACACTAATTTCAACCCCAATTAGCAAGTTCACCTCTTAGATTAAGGTTAGCAAAACACTAGATAGCAAATTAGGTTTAAATCAATTAAATAATGCTTTCTAAAACTTAATCAACTCACTAATCAAGTTTCAAATATCAATTCCATACAAAAACTTTCTCTTGAAAATTTAAAAACAACAATTTACAACTAAAATCAACTTCTAAAATTACCTAAATTAGCATAATTAAAGACTACATAACAAGGTAACCATATAGATTAGTTCACTAACAACTAGATTAACTAATAAACAATTTAATTAATTACCATGGTTCAAAACCCTAGTTTAGACAAACTACTTCTTTTAAACTAGATTAGAAATAAGCTAACTTTTAACACTAACCATACAATTAAAGGAATTTTTAGCAAAAGAAAGCAACTTGATGAGAATTATACCTCTTGATCTATGGATCAAGCAAGAAAATTTGCTCCAATTGATGGCCTCAACACCAAGGTCCAAGCAAGAATGGCTAAGGATAATGATAGCATAAGGATTTTGTTTGGATTTTTGAATTAAATCATGGATTTTGATGTATTTCTTGAAGAAATTGAAGAAAAATGAAAAGAAAAGAGAGGAAGAAGAGGGTGTGCAGGAATTTCGGCCAGAATGAGGTATGGGGGAGGGTGTGGGCAAGTGGGGAAAGTCATGGTCAAGTCCACAAAAGTCAATGTATCATACATTATCCATTTTAATTAAAATAATACCATAAACTATCAAATTAACTCAAGAAAGAAACCAAGAAGAGAGAGGCCAGAAATTTCTGGTCTCACACAAGGTGGGGCTGTCCTAGGGCTGAGGAAAAAGAGAGAGGGGTTTTACAAAAGAAATTTTATGCAAAAAGGCCCCCTACAACTCAAAAATTGCAAGTTTTAGCCCAAAATTCAATAAATTCGTTTCAATTCATAAAAATTGGTTAAAAATCAAAATAAATTACTAAAAATTCATGTTATCACTAGATTATAATTATCATAATTTTAGGGATTAAAATTAGCCCGGAAAAATTTGTATTTATCGCTTATTTAATGTATTTTCTTACCGGCTTAAAATAATATAAAAAAATTGAAAAATAGGGAAAAATTTTAAATGACCAAAATTTCATAAATAACTCATTAGCTACTAAAAACAAGTAATTACCTATCCATTTAAGGTATAATTAGCCCTAAACTGCAAAATATCGAGAAAGACGGTTTTCGGAAAAATACCGAATTTTCACCGAATTTCAGGAAAACACCAAAACGACTTTTCAAGACGCTACAATCTTCCCCCCTTAAAAAAATTCGGTCCCCGAATTTAAAAATATAGCTACGCGTACCTTCAAAGAGATGGGGATATTTCTTCCTCATCTCGCCCTCGGTCTCCCAGGTAACCTCCTCGCTGCTTGGGCTACGCCAAAGGACCTTGACGGTTGGTATAACCTTCGACCTCAACTTCTTCACCTGCCGATCCAGGATGGCCACCGGCTGCTCTGCAAAAGAAAGGTCGCGCTCTAGCTGGACTGTCGGGTGCTGAATCTCATGCGAAGGGTCGTGAAGGTACTTGCGGAGCATCGAAACATGAAAAACGGGGTGAACATCGGGAAAGCTGGGTGGAAGAGCCAAACGATATGCAACAGCGCCAACACGCTCGAGGATCTCGAAGGGACCTACGAATTTAGGGCTAAGCTTCCCCTTTCGCCCAAAACGCATCACGCCCTTCATCGGAGAGACTTTCAGAAAAACATGGTCGCCAACTGCGAACTCTAATCTGCGACGGCGCCTGTCTGCATAGGATTTCTGCCTGCTCTGAGCCGCTCTCATCCGGTCTCGGATCAACTGGATCTTCGATGTCGTCTCCTCAACAAGCTGCGGCCCCGAAATGCTGCTCTCGCTGAGCTCTGTCCAACACACGGGCGATCTGCATCTCCTCCCATACAATGCCTCGAAAGGTGCCATCTGAATAGTATCCTGGAAGCTATTGTTGTAGGAGAACTCCACTAGAGGTAAATGACGATCCCAGCTACCACCAAAGTCTAAAACGCACGCTCTGAGCATGTCCTCGAGAGTCTGAAAGGTCCGCTCTGACTGTCCGTCTGTCTGCGGATGAAACGCTGTGCTGAAGCTCAAACGAGTGCCCAAAGCCTCCTGAAGTCTCTGCCAAAGTCGGCTGGTGAACTGAGTGCCTCGATCTGACACGATACAAGTCGGTACGCCATGTAGTCGCACGATCTCGTCAATATAGAGCTGAGCATACTGAGCGAAGCTGAAAGTCGTCTTCACTGGAAGGAAGTGGGCCGCTTTCGTCAATCTATCCACGATCACCCAGATGGAGTCGTACCCTCGACTGGTCCTGGGTAGACCCACAATGAAATCCATCGAAATCTGTTCCCATTTCCACTCTGGAATGGGTAACGGCTGTAGCTCTCCTGCGGGCCTCTGGTGCTCGGCCTTGACTTGCTGACAAGTCAGGCATCTCGAAACGAACTCCGCAATGTCCCTCTTCATCCCGTCCCACCAGTAGGTCTCTCTCATATCATGGTACATCTTGGTGGAACCGGGGTGGACACTATACACTGATCGGTGTGCTTCCTCGAGAATGTCGCGCCGTAATCCATCAGTATCTGGTACGCACAGTCTAGATCCATATCATAAAATCCCCTGATCGTCAACCATGAACTCGGAAAATCTGCCCTGTCCCATCTGTGCCATGATCTCTGAGCAACGGTCGTCACTACGCTGTGCCTCATATATACGGTCAAGCAACTGTGGGCGTGCACGAACATGCGCGAGCTGTCCCCCTGTCTGAGTGAACTCGAACTCAACTCGGCTGTCGCATAACATCTGCCAATCTGCTGACGACTGCCTCTGCACTGCGCGCAAAAAGGATAGACTACCCCCGGGCCTCCTACTCAACGCATTTGCCACCACATTCGCCTTGCCGGGGTGATATAAGATCTCGCAGTCGTAGTCTTTCACCAACTCCATCCAACGACGCTGTCTGAGGTTCAGGTCTCGCTGCTGAAATATGTACTTTAAGCTCTTGTGATCGGTGAATATCTGACACGACTCGCCGTAAAGGTAATGTCGCCAAATCTTCAGTGCAAAGACCACTGCAGCCATCTCCAAATCATGAGTGGGGTAGTTCTGTTCATGCTTCTTCAACTGTCGAGAAGCGTAAGCGATCACCCGGCCATGCTGCATCAAAACGCATCCTAATCCCACTCGCGAAGCATCACAGTAGACAACAAATCCGCCTGATCCCGAAGGTAAAGATAATACCGGCGCCGTAGTCAAACAAGTCCGTAGCTGCTGAAAACTGCGCTCGCACTCCTCTGTCCAGACGAAAGGAACTCCCTTCCGGGTCAAACTGGTCAACGGTGCAGCTATACGGGAGAAGTCCTGTACAAAACGCCTGTAGTAGCCCGCCAAGCCTAGAAAACTACGGATCTCAGTCACCGATGTAGGTCGGGGCCACTGCTGAACAGCCTCAATCTTCTTCGGGTCCACACAAATGCCGTCTCTCGTAACCACATGACCCAAGAATCCGACGCTGTCCAGCCAGAAAGCACACTTGGAGAACTTCGCGAACAGCTGGTGCTCCCTCAGAGTCTGTAACGTAATCCGCAAGTGCTGCTCGTGCTCCTCTCTGCTCCGGGAGTACACCAAGATATCGTCGATAAACACGATGATGAACAAGTCAAGATACGGCCTGAATGTACGGTTCATCAAATCCATGAATGCTGCTGGGGCGTTGGTGAGTCCGAACGACATCACCAAAAACTCGTAGTGGCCATAGCGTGTACGGAAAGCTGTCCTCGGTATATCCTCCTGTCGAACTCGCAGCTGATGGTATCCTGATCGCAAGTCGATCCTCGAAAAATACCCCGCACCCTGAAGCTGGTCGAACAATTCATCAATGCGCGGCAACGGATATCTGTTCCGAACGGTAACTTTGTTCAGCTGGCGGTAGTCGATACATAAGCGCAAACTTCCATCCTTCTTCTTGACAAACAGGACAGGAGCACCCCACGGAGAAACACTCGGTCGAATAAGCCCCTTGTCCAACAAATCCTGCAACTGATCCTTCAGCTCTCGAAGCTCTGCCGGGGCCATCCGATAAGGCGGTATAGAAATAGGCCCCGAACCGGGAATCAAATCAATGCCGAACTCAACATTGCGCTCAGGCGGTAGCCCAGGTAGCTCATCAGGGAAAACATCAGGGAACTCACAAACTACCGGGACCCGGTCCAACGGAACCTCTGCAGCTCGAGTATCACAAATAGATGCTAAGAATCCCTGACATCCCTTCCGCAAGAGCTGACCAGCGCGAAGAGAAGAAATTAAGCTGGGAAGGGCGACACTGCGGTCTCCCTGAATAACAAGGACTGGCTCACCCGGAAAGCTAAATCTGACTGCCTTCTCACGGCAGTCCACTGAAGCATAACAAGTGGCTAGCCAATCCATGCCCAGAAGCACATCAAAGTCCAACATATCGAGGAGTATCAAATCAACTGATGAATCCCTCTCCCCGATACGAACGGAACACAAAAGAAATACAAACCGAGCGACAAACGACTCACCTACCGGAGTAACAACAACAAGCGGCTGATCTAACGACGACGACTCACGGCCCAACAACGGTGCAAAGTGTGTAGAGACGTACGAATGTGTGGAACCTGGGTCGAATAATACCCGTGCGTCGAAAGAACAAACTGGCAAGGTACCTGTCACAACGGCATTGGATGCCTGCGCATCCTGCGGTGTCAAAGCAAATACTCGGGCCTGTCCTCCACCGATAGCGGGCTGACCTCGACCTCGGCGTCTGCCTCCTCGTCCTCTGTGAACAGGACCGCCGCGTCCACGGCCTCTCGGTGCACCTAACTGGCGTGGAGCATCGCCTGGGGTAGAAAGTAGGGCTCTCTGAGGAGGGGGTGGTGATGGTGGTAGGGTCACATGCGGAACTGTCGCTGCTCCCTGTCGTCTCACCGGACAGTCTCTGATACGATGATGCAGGCTACCACACCAAAAACATCCTAACCATAGCTGCTGACCATATGGGTGAAGGCGATATAACTGGCCCCTAAAGAATCCACCACGGCCTCTGCGAACCCTCCTAGGTGCTAACATATCAGTGCGAATCCGACTCGGTCTCGAAACGACTACAGGGGGAGTAATATCCGATCTCTGTGCTCGATTGACCTCTACTAACGATTCCACCATCTGTCGTAACTCCTGCATGCCTCCCATCATCTGTCGCAGCTCCTCCATACCGGACTCAAGCCTATCCATGTGACCTGGGGAATGCGGATCAGTCTGTCTCTGCGGCGTAGGCATACCACCCTGCTCAGTCCTAGTTTCGGACGAGCCAGCTCGAATCTCGTCTCTGACGGCAGCCCTCTGTGCCCTCGTAGCCTTCGGCGGCATAGTGGCTGGTACAGGAAAAGGATAATAAGGACAGTGCAATAGGATCATAGGATACACGGAGTTGAAGAAGGAATTTTTCAAGCAAGTATATCCTAAAGTCACTTAGGCGGAGTACCGTATCGTAAGTATGCCGCGGACATACGCACGCTACGTTACGCTGCTTAAGTCACTTACTCCATCCACCAAGGGTCATCCTACACTCACAAAGGTAAAACCTATCGCTCTGATACCAACTTTGTCACGACCCGCAGGGTACGGAACGTGACTGGCACTTAAGTTTACGAAACGTCTAAAGGCGTCCGTAAAATAAGTAAGCCAAAGCCCAGAAAACAAAACCAATTAAGCAAAAGAGTGAAGAAAACCCAAACATTTGAAAGCAAGTTTATCAAATAAGTCATGTAAAACCCTTTTTAAAAACAATACTAATTTTTCCGAAAATTTCGGCAGAGTCTCCTTTGTAAATACTGGCCCCCAAAATGGGTACAACAGAAATATGCATGAATCCAACACAATAGGGCATCCCCAAGCGGGAGCTAGCTCTTCGCCACAAGGCGGTCACAAATCCCACGCAATGTAAATGACAACAAGCATAATAATCATAATAAAGCATAAGGAAGCATGAAAAGTAGCATGTCGGCTCAAGTGAGCTCGACCCCAAAATACAGCATAAAATCCACAAACCTCACAGTCTCATCTCTAGGTCAATATACAATAAATCTGCTAAAAACAGTAGATGGAGTACACTAGATACAAGAATATACAAGGTGGTACAAAAAATAACATAACCCACCTATGAGCAAATCTCGAGTCCAGGCAAAAGAGGCAAAAGAAGCAAGCGCACCCGCCGCTACTGAACTGACGGAGCGGACCTGCAACAGGCTATGGCACAACGGGGGTGAGTTGCCAACTCGTGAGTAATAAATAACATTTACACAGGCTATCGAATGCATGCACACAAGCATCCTAGCATCTATATACAGGTAAGGCAGGACATAATGGCGAGTATGTATGCAATATGGATATACTAGCAGGTGTGTATACAACATCAGTGTACGAATATGTATGCAACATGAATATCTGAGGTCTCAATAGGTTTATATATAAAAATATTTTATCAGATGTTGTTTTTGAAACTCTTTTAGAATGCCAGCAAATGTCAATGAATCGACGAAAACCGGTGTCTAGCAACGACACCCCAAAAGCTGTCTCAAATCTCATAAATGTATCGCTGGCCTCAGCCGTCCGGCTGACCCATCTCAAATATCAATATCTCATCATCTAGCGGCCACGGTCGGTATCCTCTGGATATCCGCCGTCCCAAACAGTCACCGGTAGGTAATCCGTCCCCTGCCAGGCTCAACGTCATCACCACATTCCTCTTGCCCCGGGGTACCTTACCGGGCCCACCATGTACCCGTGCCGGTTCCTCCACTCCTCGACACGGATTTCCAAATCCACAGCAAACTCATGGTGGACGACACTTACATCACTAGAAAACCGCAATTTACACATTTTAAAAATATAATAAGTTTAGAAATTTTGCGGCTTTCCCCCGAAATCCAGCAATATCATAAAATCTCAAGAAATCCTCATAAGTGCATATATCTATGATAATGAATGCATATGATATCAATAATCAAGTTGCGATGTGTGATTAATGTATTAAGCATGAACAATTAATATGATGAAGTACATGCACATGAATAGCAATACTACGGTTTCATTTTTAAGGAATTAAAGGCAATAGTACCAGTTTAAGTATCAATTAGTAAAAGGTTTAAATTTAAATGTTATCTAGTGTGGTGGCATGGCAATTACCAGGGTGTGTGTGTAAACATGAATAGTGCTCGTGCTGCATATAAAAACCTGGTAATGGTGCATGTGTCCTACAATTGAGTTTGCGTATATGGGTATAACATATTGATCTAATTGCAGCAATTATCATGCCAATATTATTATTCTAATGTCACAAGTGGTTATCCAGTTTACTATTTTATTTTCAGTTTACTAAATCTATCGGGCGACTTGCGCCATCCAAACGATCGTCCCCCGTAGATGTTAAATCTACTCACCGGGATCCCTGGCTAGCTGTGTCCAATCACCGCATTTCCCTTTCGCGCCGCGTCTGACGTTTCCGCGACCGAACCTGGAATTTACATCATTACCAATTATAAGGTTACATATCAAGAACGACGCAAACCCCAACGAAACTACTAAAGTTCGCTAGCTAGGTACAACGTGCACAAAGTGCGCGGAACACACGCGAAAATCGCAAAAACTGCCAAAAACGCCGATTTGGGTCACCCGGCAAAACTAAAACCCGACTACCCAAAAACCGCACTCACGCATCCTAAAAGTCGTAGGACAAGCCATTACAATCATCAAGATATCAAAAATAGTCCATCACATAATTTATATAAAAATCTAGTAAGCATATACATTCCAAAAATCGGTGCAAAAATCGCCGATTTGCGACAAAACGACTACAATAAAGCATACTCACCCAAGCACACTACAAGCAATCCACACCCACTAATTACAACACATTAACCATGCTCCAAAACCTATATTCCACAACCAAACCCTTTCTTGATTTTTATAAATAGCAATTGCAAATCAAAAACCATACTTGAAAAACTTAATTAACACTAATTTCAACCCCAATTAGCAAGTTCACCTCTTAGATTAAGGTTAGCAAAACACTAGATAGCAAATTAGGTTTAAATCAATTAAATAATGCTTTCTAAAACTTAATCAACTCACTAATCAAGTTTCAAATATCAATTCCATACAAAAACTTTCTCTTGAAAATTTAAAAACAACAATTTACAACTAAAATCAACTTCTAAAATTACCTAAATTAGCATAATTAAAGACTACATAACAAGGTAACCATATAGATTAGTTCACTAACAACTAGATTAACTAATAAACAATTTAATTAATTACCATGGTTCAAAACCCTAGTTTAGACAAACTACTTCTTTTAAACTAGATTAGAAATAAGCTAACTTTTAACACTAACCATACAATTAAAGGAATTTTTAGCAAAAGAAAGCAACTTGATGAGAATTATACCTCTTGATCTATGGATCAAGCAAGAAAATTTGCTCCAATTGATGGCCTCAACACCAAGGTCCAAGCAAGAATGGCTAAGGATAATGATAGCATAAGGATTTTGTTTGGATTTTTGAATTAAATCATGGATTTTGATGTATTTCTTGAAGAAATTGAAGAAAAATGAAAAGAAAAGAGAGGAAGAAGAGGGTGTGCAGGAATTTCGGCCAGAATGAGGTATGGGGGAGGGTGTGGGCAAGTGGGGAAAGTCATGGTCAAGTCCACAAAAGTCAATGTATCATACATTATCCATTTTAATTAAAATAATACCATAAACTATCAAATTAACTCAAGAAAGAAACCAAGAAGAGAGAGGCCAGAAATTTCTGGTCTCACACAAGGTGGGGCTGTCCTAGGGCTGAGGAAAAAGAGAGAGGGGTTTTACAAAAGAAATTTTATGCAAAAAGGCCCCCTACAACTCAAAAATTGCAAGTTTTAGCCCAAAATTCAATAAATTCGTTTCAATTCATAAAAATTGGTTAAAAATCAAAATAAATTACTAAAAATTCATGTTATCACTAGATTATAATTATCATAATTTTAGGGATTAAAATTAGCCCGGAAAAATTTGTATTTATCGCTTATTTAATGTATTTTCTTACCGGCTTAAAATAATATAAAAAAATTGAAAAATAGGGAAAAATTTTAAATGACCAAAATTTCATAAATAACTCATTAGCTACTAAAAACAAGTAATTACCTATCCATTTAAGGTATAATTAGCCCTAAACTGCAAAATATCGAGAAAGACGGTTTTCGGAAAAATACCGAAATTTCACCGAATTTCAGGAAAACACCAAAACGACTTTTCAAGACGCTACAATTGATTAGGGCGTGAAATGGCTGCTACCTAGAGAGAGAGAAAAGAAACACTCAGCGTGCGCTCTTGCAAGATTATATTGGTTTATTGATTTATCTAATCAGGATGGCTCCCACTGTTTCCTCAAATTCTTCTTCAAAACCTAAAAGAAGAACTAGTCAGGATTAATTGCACGTCACAATACTTGCTTAACCTTTCAGCCAGGCTGGTGTTGGTACTTCGAGGGAGGTTTTCCAACGCTTTCATGAAGTTTCTTAATTAAATAACCTCTTTTCCCTGGAGGCGTAGCCCCGCTAACACCGTTCTAGACACCTACTTGGTTTATAGCATTGATTGTTAAGTGAAAAAATCTCCCGAGAGTAATCCAACTCATCAGTGGGATCGGGATCCAACTATCATTGTGCGATGACCTAGATGGAATCCACTCTAGTCACCACACTCCAGAAGGTATGCTAAATCTGCAAGTTTCAGTTTCTTTAGAAACTCCCGATGTGTATTTTTGCCCCTAGGACCCAAGTGACCTTGACACAGTCAACAAATCAAAGAGTCCTACTCAAGTTCAACCCGTCATTATCTTGATTGCATTAAACCCACCCGCAAAACCTTGACACAGTCAACAAGGTTACACGACTGTCCTAACCAATCATATTGTATCCAGCAGATAAGCAATACTCAGCTACCGTTCACTGTGCCTTGACACAGTCAACAAACGCAGCACGAATACTAAGTATAACTTATAAGAAATGACGGAGGGCTACGGCTGGGTTTTAGGCGAAAAACCCGTTATCGTAATGAACTTGATATCATTGAAGGAACCTGATAACCTTTTTGAAAATATAGTGGCGAAAACTTTTGCTAAAGAGGTCACTTCCTGTGGAGGGATCTCGGCTCTTTCCTCGTCGAATGAGGTGCAGGATATTCCAAACTGAATACCTCGATGGAAAGCAAGAATAATCGACTATAGTGAAGTTATTATCCTGACGCAAACTTTTTGTCCAAGGGGTCACTCCCAATGAAGGGATCTCGGCCCTTGCCTCGTCGACTGAGGTGCTGGGCATTCATAACCGAATACCTCTATGCAAAACAAAAGAGAATGACCTTGCAATAACATCTTTTTGAAAATTGTTCCAACAACGTCTTTTTGGTTTATTTTTCTTTGCATTAATTTAATGCATCCCATCAGTTAATCCTACCATTGCAGAAAACAACGAAAATATGACGTACGCTTTTGCCATCCGCATTCGTCACGGGGTCCCGTCATCACCCGTTAGGTTACTTAACTAACGACAGAGCGGGGGCTGGAATAGCGCAGATGCAAAACATAAGCAACGCCTAAATAGATATCATATATCGATATATATTCACATTCGTCAGATGCAATGATAGCCATTCCAGATCACAGATGAACACATTGGATATACTAGGAATCCGCATTCCGTACGAACCTGTAACGAAGAGCGGATTACACGGTCGCGATGAATAGCCAAAACCCCACCCTAGACCCCTACGGGTGCGGCAAACTACCCGCCAAGTACCCGAAGCGAAGCAACCTCCGTCAACGCCGTGAGTAGGCCACTCGGCACTTCGAGGTACCCGGTAGTTTGTGCACCCCACCTTGGGTCTATCCTAGGAGCAAAAACAGTAAAAGAAATTATACAATAACGACTACAACCCCATCCCAGTTGTGCGGCCAAATAAATAATATTACATCAATTTACATATTACATGAATTGAAAGATAAAGAAAACTCTCATCTCATAACCCCCCGGCTATTCATCCGCGACAATCCAACGAATTCATATACATAAACCATCAACATTACAGATCACAGATATGCACAACCCCCACTAATCGACGTATAGCAATTAGACGACGTTCAGTGCATATATCACATCACAGATATAACCCATTAGCCAAAGTCTAGAGAAGTTCGATCAAAATACGGATTTGTAACCACCCCAAAAACAAATTTGTTCTCTGGAAAATCTGGGCAGAAACAACATATACTAAAAATCCTAAAACATCCAAATAAGAACACTGCACAAAACCCGATCCACGGCCGAGTCAACTCGGCCGCGGTTCCGCGGCAGGAAGCATGTTCTTGCCGCGGATCCGGGGCGCTTTGACCGAGTCACTGGATCGTTTTTGTTCTGTGTTTTTACAAAACCCTGAGCCAATTTTTCATGTATGTTAAATTATTTTTAGAGCAGTATAAAAAATCGGCAGAAACATGGTTTTTCCGGACGTGTTTTGCGATTTTTGTTCGATCGAAATTCTAGATACTTTGCTAACATGCTAGTTTGTGTTTAGCTAGGCTCTGATACCACTGTTAGGTCCACGTTACCCACCCCGGTTCTTTCGGGGATGCGGAATAGGTAAAACAAAAAATGTTCCTAGCTAGGTAACATGAACCGTTTCATGAAGGATCGTTGCTAAACAAAACTAACATCAAATCTACAAGTTCTAACTACTATGTAGAATGGTTATACCTAGTCTTGAACTCCTTCTCTTCTTATTGTTCTCTTGAACTCCTTCTCTTCTTGTTATTCTCTTCCTTTCTTGCTCCTTGTAGTAGTTTGAACGGCTCCTCCTTCTTGTCTCCTCTTTGCCGAAGATAGATCCACCCGAGGGCCTCGAACTTGAGCTCCTACCTCAACCTAGAGGTAACTAAGGTATTTGGTTTGCTAAACCTAGTACCCTAGAATGAGTAGAGATGTGTTATGGTGGCTTTGTCTCAAAAACTTATGATTTCCAACATATGAACACTTAAGCTTTGAGAGAGGAAGAAGAAGAGCTTTTGCAAAGAGAAAGAAAAGATATGATAGAATGAGAGCTCTCTCTTGCAACCATGCTCATATGAGAATAATAGATTAACAATAATAATCAAAAAGGAAAATGTGATGGTGAGTATGGAATGACCATTATCATTTCATAATAAATGCAATTTGCAAAGATCAAGAAGCATCTTTGATATGAAATGATTATGGTCAAAATGTCAACAATGGTCAAAATGTCCACCATGGTCAAATGGTCAACCTAACCATCGCACAACAATCCTTGATTATCATTATTAATCATATTTATCATTCTCATTAGGGTTTGGAAAAAGTCAACGGTCAACAAGTCAACCAAAGTCAAATGGTCAACAACCCTAATAAGAATCCTCTGCCTCTGCCTCTATCAACTGTGCATACACACCCGCATCCGCGTTTTGAGGAACACGAATATAATGAGACAAAACCAATCCCAAAACCAATACCAGTATCTGGCTTAAACCAAAGCCCACTAGTAATAACTACCCGGTCACCAAACGTGCACAAGTGCGCGAATGTGAACGAACCCTGTCGCAAAACCATGCGATCTCTACTCAGTTTTGCCCAAAGGCAAGTAACCCTCTATATGGGACTCTAAAGATTCGACACTACGCTGGCAGTGCGGTTAACCACAGACCGTAAGCGGCACTAGATGTATGTAACGGTCCCCAGGTAGATGCCGATAAGAAGACTGATGAGGTGAACCCATCCGAACTCCTACTGAGCCTGTATGTGACAATCTCCGTACAATCCGGTCTGTTCGTCTAAGAACATCGCATGGCGGGTCTAGGGGGCGGTAAACGTCAGTCCCCTACTAGCGGTACAAGTCGTGCTTAGCCCAGAACACCTGAGATAGCACTGGAAACCTACCAGTCTATCTCGCTTGCCCTGGCCAGGGAATTTGTGTAATGGCTCTCCTAGACACAGCGCGATATCAACCCCCAATACCGGGAGAGACGAATCCTGTCTAACCGTCACTGCCTCCAAGTGCTTCGGGACTGCACCCAACTACTACCTGTTTGCACGACTCAGTAGAGCCGTGGTAGGGTAGTAATCTAAGAACAATGGGAACACACTCGAGGCGGAGTGACAGTGTCAAGTCAACGGACTAAACTGTACTCATGTCACCTGGGAACTGTTAACTGACGATAGGTATAATACCAACCAACAGTTCCCGACGAGTCCTGTCCAGTGTACTCGTAACCTAACGAGCACCTGCATACTATCTCCAGTACGACGTACTGATGGCTATGGGACAGACCATCTCCCCTGCTGGGAAGAGAAGCGCATGCACTAGTCTACTCTGGAGTATCGATGCCCTGTCTCGATAATCCTACGACGAGGGACCAAAATAAGGATGTGCTTATAGACTACCCAGCCCCCACTAGTGTGATCGCCATCACAGCGCCGGTAGTCAAGCAAAGATCCTAAGGGCTCTACCAATATGTTTTTAGGGATATGTTAAAAGAAACATATACACATATTAAGATAGAAACAAACCAAGTAGCATACTACTATATCGAGCAAGACTGTCGTAAAACCATATATATATCCCAAGCCTCCAAAATGTATTATACAAACCAGTACTATACAATAATGGCCTCTAGGGCATACATATCTAACAACTCTGGCCGCAAATTGCGGCCAGAACTAATTTATCTGTGGCTTGGCAGTGAATTTAGGGTCTAGGGTTTCAATGGTAGCTTCCTAGGTGCCTGCATGACTCTCTGTGATCGCTAAAATATTTTCAGGTGCCCGGGTCATAGCAGATATCAAAACAACCTCACAATTCTCACAATTTTCTGATATCGGGGTTTCTAAGTTGGTGAATTGGGGTTTAATTCTCTGGTTTTGTCCATAATTCTAGCACTAGAGGGGTTGTAGGGTCTCTACTAATCTCATTTACACTTTACAACTCAAGATTACTCCAAAACCCTAACTTGGAATTTTCAATGTTCACTAAACCTGGATATATCGATTCTAAACTAACAATAGAAGCTAAGGGAATGCATTACTACACTAAGTGTGAAGGAATTACCTCATTTGGCAACTCAAGAATTTTCTTAAGTTGCCCGAAGTGCTAAAAATCCGATTTTTCTTGGTCCAAAGTGCTTGTAGGGAGCTTGTGCACATTTTTTGTAAAAGGGGGATGGAGTTTTAATGAGGGATTGAGTGTGTTTGTGAGGGTTTAGTGGAGGAGGGAAAGAGGGCGGCCATGGAAGAGGGAGAGGGAAAAATGATGAAGGAAAATGATGGAGGGAACAAATGGGAACTTGGTCAAAGAACCCCCACCTCACTCTCTCTCTCTCTTTTCTCACTTGCCCATACCCATTATTCTAACCTTTTCTTTTCTATTCTATTCTTTTCACTTCTCTTTTGTAAACAAAATGAAAAACCCAAAAAGCAACTATGCACAAAAAGAAATCATGGTAGAATGAAATGTAAAAATGTGAAATATGACATAGTGCATGTCATGTGCACAAATCAAGCTTAATGCATGATTAACGATATTTAATCGTGATTAGCATTAAAATAGAATATAATTAATTATAAGGAATTTTTAATTTGCTTAAATCATATAAAACATCCTCAT